>CM061176.1:4370232-6870232 GCA_030763345.1 Mythimna separata | reverse complement strand
TTTCACCTCAAAAATAAAAAAGCGAATACCTTTTCTTATGAAAAATATGCCAAGCAGCGCATGTTTTCGACTTTTTGTCAATATATAATTTACAGGAAGACCCTTATTTTTTATCTCACTTCAATTTAAAGTATTGGACAGAAATTTAATGTAGAAAATCTATCGCATAACCCGCTACCTACTCTGGGTGGCGCGAGAGGGTTTACCTGACTTTACTAGGGGTGCCGCGACAGAAAACCTCCACGCGTGCTCGCGGGCTGGAATCCCCTAACGGATTCTTCCGGAGTGAAGGCCAGTCCGCGGGACGGTGCACCCTGGGAGGCGGCCAACGACTCTCTCGGGTACTTCTGCCCAAGGAGCCTCGATGGCCGTCTGCGAATGTTCTGTCTGAAGGAGCGCTTCAACGCGTGTCCCTCTGCTGCAGCAGAAGGCACAGTGGCGAAGCAAGAGCGGGCTCGGTATGCACTTACCCTGCTACCGGGCAGGCAGGAGGAAGACTCGCTCCTCCTCCTGCCACCGTTAGTCTCGTAGCCCCATTGATTGTCCAAGGTCATGTTTCTGACTTTTGGTGGGGGTCGAGGGTCCTGGCTTAACCGCCCGGGCCGCGAGGAAGACAACCTCTATAAAAAATTACCCCAAACCTCCAAGCGGCGGCGCACCGTGAGGGAGGTTGTTAGCTTGACTAATGGGTAGCTAAATTAGTCTCTAGTGCGGACCACACATTTTGAGCCGGTACCCAAAGTTTATCACTCGTGGGAACAATTATGAAATCTGCCAAAAAACCACACAAAACTGAGAAGGAGAAGAGCGATGCGCGGTCGGAGTCCGACGCGGCATCGCGGAAGGGCTCGGAGAGCTCGGGGGAGGAGATGGGGAGCGACTCCGGAAGCGTGCGCAGCTCCCGGAAACGCTCTCTAGGAAGAGAGGGGTCGGACGAGGAGTCCGACAGCCGAAGGGGCTCGGCTCGAAAAATCGCCACCGCTCGGCGGGGAGCGAGCCAAGCCCGCGGCAGAGGGAGGGTGCTGACCTCCAAGGAGGCTGCCGAGAGGGCTGGGAAGCTTGCCGCGGAGGGACGCCATCCCGGAGCACCCAGCCCCGGTCCCTCGGGGCCGTCTGGCGGTGAGATCGACGACGGGGGAGGCTCCGCCGACGAGGCTCACCAGGAGGTCTGCGAACTGGTCGTGGAGTCCTTGCGGCTGGTTGCAAGGAAAAGCACCCCGAAGGGCAGGTCTTCTGCCGTCGCCGAGGCCGTGCCCCCTATCCTGGAGGCCTTCCAGAAGGCCCTGGACAAACGGGGTGCGAGGGCCCGGAGGGAGGTCCTGGAAGCCGCCGCCCCTCCGAGGGAAGTCTGCTCCCAGCAGCCTCCAAAGGCGGGGAGCCCGCAGGGGCAGGGGTCGGCGCCGACCCAGCCCCAGCACGAGCCAGAGGGACAGGCTCTGACCCTGCTGCGGCAGGAGCTAGCTGCCTTCCGGCAGCAAATGCTGCGGCAGCAGGAGCAGTTCCAGCGGCAATTGTCCCTGCTGGAGGGGATTGTGCTGCGTCCCCCACTCGCGGGCTCCGGTCGCAGACTGGCGGCGTCGTACGCCGCCGCAGCTGCGCCTACGGCAGCTGCCGCGCCCAAGGCTGGCCCGTCAGGGCAAGCCGGGCGTGGGGCAGTGACGGCAGCGGCTGCGACCGCTAGGCAGGCCCCGGTAACGAAGCAGCAGGGGAGGGCAGCTCCTGCCCTTGCCCCTCCTGCGAAGGGCAAAGGGGCGCCCACCGCTAGGGCGGCGCCCACCGCCAATGCGGCGGGTGCTCCAGCCGCTGTGGTGGCGAACGGGCGGCCTCGGCTGCCCCCGCCTGCCGATTCTCCAGCTGGCGCCGAGTGGTCGGTCGTCGGCGCCAAGAAGCAGGCGGGCAAGGCGGCCAGGGCCGCCAAAAAGAGGGAAAGGCGGCAGCAGCGCAAAAAGCGTGCCGTGGCGAACCGGCTTCGCGCTCCGGGCGCCGCGGCTGTAGTGATCACACTACAGCCGGGCGCGGAGAAGAGGGGCGTGACGTACGACGCCGTGATGGAGAAGGCCAAAAAGGCGGTACTCCCTCACCTCGACGAATACGGGGCCTCGAAGGGCTTCCGCATGCGGCGCACCGTGACCGGTGCCTGGATGCTGGAGGTTCCCGGCGAGGACAGCGGTCCTGCCGCGGACGCCCTGGCTGACAAGGTCAGGGCGGGCGTCTGTGAACGAGGAGGACGCCCGAGTGTCCAGGCCCACAAAGTGCATCGATATGCGCATCATGGGCCTGGACGACTCCGTCAAGGTGGAGGAAGTGGTGGCCGCCGTCGTTGAGGCGGGAGGGTGCACGACCGACCAAGTGCGGGCGGGCATCATCCGCCTTGACGGCACGGGTATGCGAGCCGTCACGGTGAGCTGCCCCGTGTCGGCGGTCAAGGCCATCACGGCGGAGGGCCGAAGGCTCTTGGTGGGCTGGGTTTCAGCCCAAGTCAAGGTGCTGGAGCCCAGACCTCTGCGGTGTTTCCGCTGCCACGTGGGGCACCACGCGGGAGCCCGTTGCGCCGCGGAGGTGGACCGCAGTGACCGCTGCTTCCAGTGCGGTCAGCCCGGTCACAGGGCCGTCGAATGCCGTGCGTCGCCGCACTGCTACGCATGTGCGGCGGCAGGCAAGGCTGCCGACCACCGGGCTGGGAGCAGGTCCTGCGACCCCCCCGCCACAGCCAAGGGTAAGGTCCGAAGGGGCCCTCACCCCAAAGTCCACACCGCCGCAGCCAAGGCTGACGCTGCTGCCGCCATCGCCGCGGCAGAGCCCTCAAGGGGGGCTCCGGAGGAGACCGTAATGGACTGTCAGTGATGGCCCCATTACGTCTCCTCCAGGCGAACATCAACCACTGCGCCCCCGCTCAGGATCTGTTGCTCCAGAGCATGGCGCAGTGGTCGATCTATATCGCCGTGGTCTCCGAGCCGTACTTTGTCCTGCCCAGGGAAGACTGGGTCCAGGACCTGAGCGGCTCGGTGACCCTAATTTCGTCGGCCGCCGCCGGTACCCCCGCCTCTCGAGTCCATCACGAGAAGGCGGGGCTGCGTGGCAGCACGGGTCGGGGACATTGCAGTGGTAGGCGTCTACCTGTCCCCGAACCGAGATCTCGCTGATCTCCACAACTCCCTCATGGAGCTGAATGCCGTCGTCGCTGGGTTCGGATCCCTCCCCGTGGTCGTCTGCGGGGACTTCAATGCCTGGAATCTGGCTTGGGGTTCCCGGCTGACGAACCGACGGGGTCGGATGGTGGAGGACTGGGCTCTGGAGACAGGCCTGGTCGTCCTAAACCGGGGTTCTGTCCCCACGTGCGTGCGGATGCGGGGTGAGTCGGTAGTGGACCTCTCGTTCGCCAGCCCCGCTCTGTCGCCGCGCGTCGTCGACTGGCGCGTTATGGAGGGGGTGGAGACGTATTCCGACCACCGGTACATCCGGTTTGACGTCTCCGCCCGGATCTCGACCGCGCCGGTCAGGGAGCAGACCCCGTGTGGTCCGCGGTGGGCGCTGAGGCAGATGGACCGGGACGCTCTCCTGGAAGCCGCGAGGGTACAGGCCTGGGTGCAAGCACCGGACAGGCCTGTCGAAATTGACCCTGAGGCAGAGTGGTTCCAGGAGGCCATGTCGCAAATCTGCGACGAGGCGATGCCCCGAGTCCATCCAGGACGTGCTCGGCGCCAGGTGTACTGGTGGTCGCCGGAGATTGCGGCTCTGCGCGAGGCGTGCACCGCCGCGCGGCGCCGGTACGCCAGGTTCCGCAGGCGCCGCACCCGCCCGCCGGATGCGGTGGCCAGGGAGGCGGAGCTTTACGAGGGGTACAGAGCGGCAAGGCGCACCCTCCGAACAGAGGTAAAGCGGGCCAAGTTGGAGGCCCGCAATGTGTGGCTGGGGACTCTGAACAGGGACCCATGGGGACGCCCTTACCAGGTGGTGCGGGACAAACTCCGCCCATGGGCTCCCCCTCTGACTCAGAGTCTCCGGCCCCAAGTTGTGGAGGGTGTGGTGGCCAATCTGTTCCCTGAGCGAGGGGAACACTCTCCCCCGCTCATGGCTCCGCCACCTGCGGTACCCGTAGCGGACCACACCAGTGACGACGAGGACGACGCTCCAGAGGTGACCGAGGTAGAGATGAGGGCGGTGGTACGAAGACTCAGTTTCAAGAACACCGCCCCAGGACCCGACGGCGTGCACGGCAGGGTATGGGTCCTGGCCATGGAGGCTCTCGGGTCTCGATTGCGAGGGCTCTTTAGCGCATGCATGGAGAGAGGACAGTTTCCCCGTCGCTGGAAGACCGGGAAACTGGTCCTCATTGCGAAGCCGGGGCGCCCCGCGGACTCTCCGTCCGCGTACCGGCCCATTGTGCTGCTCGACGAGGTGGGCAAACTCTTTGAAAGAGTAATTGCAGACCGCCTCGTCGGGCATCTTGCGCGGGTGGGGCCGGACCTTTCGGACGGCCAGTTCGGCTTTCGCAGGGGGCGTTCCACGGTGGACGCCATCATGCGCGTGAGGGCTCTCACGACGGGGGATGCGGTGTCTCGGGGCAGGGTCGTCTTGGCGGTGTCTTTGGACATCGCCAATGCCTTCAACTCCCTGCCCTGGAGTTGCATCGGGGCGGCACTTCGGTATCACGAGGTGCCCGCCTACCTCCGTCGTGTGATCGAGGCCTACCTGTCGGATAGGTTCATCATCTATCCCGGTCACCAGGGAGAGTGGAGACGGCGAGAGATGTCGTGCGGTGTTCCGCAGGGATCGGTACTAGGACCGCCCCTGTGGAACATCGGATACGACTACGTGCTGCGCGGCGACCTCCCCGACGGGGTCAGCGTGGTCTGCTACGCAGATGACACGCTGGTCCTGGCGCGGGGAGAGTCGTACCAGGCGGCGGCCGAAACAGCGACACGCGGGGTTGCGACAGTCGTGGAGAGGATCCTGCAACTGGGACTCAAGGTGGCATTGCACAAGTCCGAGGCCATGTGCTTTCATGGCCCTCGGTACGCGCCACCTCCGGGTTCCCAAATAACGGTAGGGGGGGTCCACATCGGCGTCGGGTCGGCGATGAAGTACCTGGGACTCGTCCTCGACAGCCGGTGGACTTTCGAGGAGCATTTCCGACGTTTGGCCCCCAAACTGGACAGGTCCGGGGCCGCTCTGAAGCGGCTCCTGCCCAACCTAGGGGGTCCAGACGCCCCCTGCCGGAGGCTCTACGCGGGGATCGTTCGGTCCATGGCCCTTTACGGGGCGCCGGTTTGGGCGCCGTCGCTAGGTAAGCGACCGGCGGCCAAGCTGAACGCTTGCCAGAGGGTCATGGCCATCCGGATGGTGCGGGGATACCGCACGATCTCCCGCGAAGCGGCGAGCCTCCTCGCTGGCCTGCCACCGTGGGATCTGGAGGCAACAGTCCTTGCACGCATGCACGATTTGCGCGTGGAGATGCAACGCCGGGGCGAAACTCCGCTGCCGCGACAAGTCGCGGCATGGCGGACAGAGTTCCGGCGGGATCTTAGGGTGGCATGGCGACTGCGACTGTCGCAACCCAGTGCTGGGCACGCCGTCATTGAGGCGGTTAGGCCCCTCTTTGAGGAGTGGTTGGAAAGAGGTCACGGCGTCCTCTCTTTCCGTGTGACGCAGGTCCTCACCGGACACGGTAAGTTCGGGAGGTTCCTGCATCGAATCAAGCAGGAGAGGACGCCCGGGTGTCGCCACTGTGTGGACCGCCCGGAGGACACGGTGGAGCACACGGTAGAAGTGTGCCCCGCTTGGGCGGAGCACCGCCGTGTCCTCGTGGAGACTATCGGGAGCGGCGACCTCTCGCGCCGGGCCCTGGTTCAGGCCATGGTCCGGAGCGAGGAGGGTTGGCATGCGGTCGCCTCCTTCTGCGAAGCAGTGATGCTCGTGAAGGAGGCTGCTGACCGCGAGCGCGTGAGGGAACGGTCCTCACGCCGCCGCCGCCGAGATCCCGATCCCGATTTCCGACCACCGTAGGCGCGGGTTCGCGGACGGCGAGCACTGGGTAGCTCGCTGTCCGGCAGTCTGGAAATAATCTGGACCGAGCCCAGTCGTCAACGGCGCGTTCTGTTCCACGCGCGCCTCAAGGAGATGTCAGCAAACTGTAGGGGCCCGGTAGGGCCGAAGCCTCTGGGGGGAACATGTGGTATTCCTAACGGTTGATACCGAGTCCCCCCCAGAACGAAGGCAACGAAGGAACGGGGTAGGGGTTTAGTCAGTAAGAGTCTGACACGCCCTCCCGCTCCGCCCAAGAGCGGGGGAAGTCATTCTGATGATTCCCCTACCAGAAAAAAAAAAAAAAACCTGACTTTACTAACAAAAACTAACCCGCACTTCTTCAGTTGCCCTAGCGTGTCAGGGCCATGCCGGCTCTTTAGAACAATTCACCCATCCTGTCTAAAATATGAGTTCTTGTAAACGCTCCAGATAATGGCAATCAAGCTGCAACCTCGATTCTAGCAAACCACGTGAAACTGGGTTTATTATGATAAGCGATTTTACTACCTCCCATTATAATAAAGCGTTTCCAATATTAGCCAAATTGTAAATCAAGAAGACATAATTGATTCACAACCTGGTAGTAAAACTGCAACCAGCGTCCAGTTACCGACTAGTATAAACTCGTAACTCCGCAACCTTCAGACCCATTTACCTCACTCCCAAAGTATTTATTCACCACCCGAAAAATATCTTAATCTTTGCAAAAAACTCTGCGTTATTTTAGCCTCCCGTAAGTATAGGTTTGCTAATATACCTCCATTAAGGTGGGAACTGTATTGATGATGCTGCGATCGCATTCCGATGAAATTGGTAATCAGATAAAGATCTGGGTACACTGAATGACAATGATCCTTTTGTTCTTTGGATGAGGCAGTTGAGACTTACGAATGATGTGCGAAAAGTGGTCAAGTGCCGAGATGGCGGTTAAATTGAGGTCGTCTTTTGTTTACTTTATTAGGGTTTGTTTTTATTGAACAATGGTTCTGTGGATGGTTTAGAGCGCCAATAAAATGAGGTACGATATTGGTGTGATATCTGGTGATGTTTCATGTGATGGCAAGAGGTTTCGATATCCTACAATTATATGATAATTACAACACACGTACTCGGTCTTCGTCACATTTAGACCGCCGTTTTCCAGCGTGTCCTTCCAAATGTTGACCTTGCGCTCCAGATTGGCTTTGTTCTGGTGATGTCATCGGCATACATCATTAGCCATCTTGGATGTTTGCCGTAACTACATCCAGCACAACGTTAAACAAGAACGAGCCGACACCAACCTAATGAACTGCATCCATTAAAATGACCACTTGTCACTTTGTTCGATGGACTTCAAGTGTATCCTGATCATTCGGCCCCGTTACCGTGTAACTGAATATGTTTTGATGTGAAGAGAAGAATCGAATCACTATGAAGATGCATCCAGCAAGGATCTTGCATTCTTTTTGAGTCTTTTTCAAAACAACATGGTGTCGATCATCAATTACTTCAGAGACACGCATTTTTGTAATCCTACGGGCTTTTTCACATTATAAGGTCATCCTTTTTATGAAATAATGGTTTGTCTGTATGTCATACATCGTTTATAGTATGTTGTTAGTATTTCTTTTCAAACTTCTTTTTTATCGTTTAAATCTATTTCATCGCTCCGTATTTTATATCTTGTTGTCATGACGTCATTCTATATACAAATCAGGCGTGGCTTACGTAGTTCCCGCTTTATATTCATCAACTCACAATGTCATATCCATTACCTCCTAACTTCTCGTACAAGCGCAGTCAGAAAATGATGCGGCCCTCTTGATTAAAGGCTGCGTCGAGTAATTTGCACCCAAAATTAATTTATTTAACATCATTCTGTGTCGGGTGCCTTTCGATGCGGTTCTGATGCTGCACTGTTCACTGGCTAGGTAGCAAGAGAGGCAATTGACTAAGACTTTCATGAGGAATTAGGCTTTGAATATTGCTGTTTTCACTTATTAACCTAGCTAACTACATACTTATAATGCGAATGTTGGATCGAAGCGTTGAAAGACCTCCCAGAAGGTGGAACGATGACCTAGTGTGAGTCACGGGAATGCGATGGATGTGAGAAGTGCAGGACCATTCGATGTGGCGACACTTGGAGACGTCTACGTCCAACAGTGGACGTCCTTAGGGTTTAATTATGATGATTAGATGATGATGATACTTCTTTGTTGGTGATGCATACTTGCGGTATAACCAACAAAGTTTGTTATTATGAATTATTTTAGTCTGTGATTTTAGTGCTGACGCTCCAGCCAGATTCTCCGGAATCTTCTGCGGTGGCCGGGGCGTAAAGATATTCTCTCTTACACTTTTCGCCATCTCCTTTGGTTGAAGGTGGTAACTGCTTCCCATTCCTTTTCGCTCTGTACCATGGCCAGATACATGCCTACAGCATGTATTACTTACTTTTTGTGTGTATGTCATACGAAGCGAGCCAAAAGAATTAAAATGCAACAAGCTAGGACGTAAAAACCGCTAACTCTCGATGGACATTTGGTGGTTATTTGTCTGCCAAAAAGATAAGCAAAGCCAGAATTTATCAGATAGAATTTTTGAACCAGAAATGTTAATTTAGGAGGCGCAATAGTATTCCAGTCAATCGTTTGAATCTGAAGTAATATCAGTCAAAATTTCTTCTCTCAGAAGTGGTCTTCAATTGCGTTCATTGCCGATACTACACATATAGTATGAGGAAATAAAAACGTAAATTTATTCGTGCACAATTTAGTCTAATTTAATTCATTGAATTAGACATCAAAGCTGTTGAGAGTCTTCAAACTGATCTGAAATCTCTGTGATGCTCCGGTCTATCATTGCAGACTGTGGAACGATGTTATAATTTTACAGACGCGTTCTAGTAACGATGGGATCTAGCTCCATTTATTAATTTTATCACTTGACACCTCGTTCCCGTGCTACTTATCAAGCACTAAACCTACACGATTTACTTTCAAAATCACATAAATGTCAGCCTCAGTCGGAGTCTTCTGCTTTGTGTAAAGTGCATTGATAATAATCTGAGCCATTCTCAGGTGTAGAGCGAGATGGAGATAGGATTTTTGGTGCGTGCGAGTGAGATGGATGGTCTTGAATAGAAACATCAAAATTTTACAGCGTTTTTATTGCGTTCGCGCTGATCCGAGTGTTTACATGTAAGCGTCCGGTTCGGTTTCGGCGTTAGGCAGTAAGTGGCGTGCTTCGGATATTGAGTTAAAACCAATTTTTTTTTTCAAATCTTTGTCTACACATTTTTGGAATAATTAGTTAAGATTTAATAGTGAGTTAATTCATGAATCCCCGACCGGTCTCATAGGACCGCGATGTTATTGTCTTACCTACTATTGTGTCTCGTTTCGCGGGTATTGATAGGTTAAATTGGTGGTCGAAATCATTTTGATTTGATTTTCTATATCTAGTAAATTTTGATACAAGTTGGTGAACGTTGTCATTGCAGCTGAGATGGAATATAGCCTCGAGCTGACAGCAAGGTTTTTACTGAACTGAGAGACGGCAAAGACAAATGCCCACGTGTATCAAACGACGCTTACCAATTTAAATATTCTGAAAAAAAAATATATACAGACACTATTTAAGTACTTATCAATGGTAATGACAAATAGTTCACGAAGTCTTATCGGAGCGACAAGGTCGATTTTCGGCTGCCCAACGACCGACCTGTGAGGGGACTGCTTGGTGACAAGCTTGACATTATAATATGTTTACCTATAATAAATATCATAGTTAGGCTTGGGATCTAGCCAGGATTATTTTTCCGCACTAGTGCGAAATATACCTCGTTGCGTGCCTAGAAACGGAGAGTTAAGAGCTATTTCTCAAATAAATATTTAGCAAAAAATATTAAAGTTTGCAAATACAGTGTAAACTCTACGTAACATCACTCGATTTAACGACAAACCCTCTAAAGCGTCGAAATTAATTGACTTTGGTTGGTTTAGCTTGTCTACCATACATTGATACACTCCACATAGCATCACACCCACTCTCAATTACGACAATTGAGTAATAAAAAGTACCTTTTAAGTTGCAAAAATTGATATAAACTGTACAGCTGTGTACGTTCGTTTGTGGCTTTGTTATCCTAGTCAGCAATAAACTGACTGTCGGCATATCGAAATTCGTTCCTTTGTTTACAAATTGGGATTGTTTGCACATGTTGACTGTTTAGATTATCAAGATTATCTATACGTTATCATTATTCTCAGTTGCTCACAAACATACCGACTGTAAACATGGCTAGTAATATTTTTTTTTACTGATACGCGCAATAGCAACGGGAGAGAACTAGTCTGAAATAAACTTTTACTTTTCTAATTCTGTTTTTGTTTGTCTCTATTTAACGACACCTCTCAATAACACCATAAAATGCACAGTCCCTTCAGTGTCGTTATATAGAGTTTACACTGTATGTAGGTACTTACTTCAATATTTTTTGTACCGACACACAGGGTGGGCCGTATACTCGTCAAACCGAGCCAAATAAAATCATTAAAACGAACAACAAAAGGGCAGACAAAATTAAAATTCAAATAAACTTATGAATTTATCACTAAGCTGTCCTTTAATCCTATAAAGTCACGTTAGGGGCAGATAAATTAAAATGTTAATGCCAGTAAAATATTGAGCAAACACGGTCCAGTCTTAGGGCGAGACGAATTCGGCATGCCGTCGACGACAGTGTGAGAAACGGTGGTACGAACCCAAGTGTCACTGTTTTTTTCTTTTTGTTATTGGAAGTAAAATATTTTTGGAGATACAGTTGTCAAGGTACGGTCAGATTTCTTATTGAATTTTCATTTTTAAAGTTTAAATAATAAGATGTAACATTATAATAACCTTTAATCCTTCCTACATCTTCATAAGCTCTATTTTCCATAGCAAAGGAATGCGTAATGCGCGCGCATATCTGTTGTAATGCAGTCCACTATTTCAAGTCCCAAGGCCGAGCACTGCTGGTGTAGTGGTATCATGCAAGATTCCCATTCTTGCGACCCGGGTTCGATTCCCGGGCAGTGCACGCTCTTTTTGCTCTTTATTTTTTTGTAGGGTTGCGTTTTTTATTGATTTTTTTGTGCTTTTTTCAATAATACTTATAGGTATCTAGGATCTACATAGACTTTTTCAGTTTAAAAATTTTACTTTTGATTACAATTAATTAAGTACTTTTTTAGTACTATACCTGCAAGTATATTTCCTTTATTTTTTGTCCACAAAAACTCTAAAATTAATTTCCACATTCGTATCTCAAACCATCGCATTCAAGTTTTAATTTACAAAAAACCCTAAAATACCGCTCATTCCTTCCAACTCAGATGCGGTAGGTTGACATGGGAACAGCCTTCGTCCGAGCGCTAAAATTCTCATGCAAAAATATGTCTGTAAGCATTTCATGGGAATGAACCAAATTAAGTGTATTCTCCGTGATATTTCATCAAGGTATTTCTGACTCATTGACTCACGGAAATGAGTCAAAGTGATTGACAGCGTCTCAATCTGTGCTCCAATTTTGATTTCTTGGAATTTCATTTTTTACCCGTCTATGTAGGTGTGAATCAATCTGTAACGTGTTCAATAGAATTCATTGTTTCTTGTTAAGTGTTTTTTCTGTCATCATGAAATGACTTGAGGACTTATGAATATGGAGCTCTTAATTCTGTAGGACGAATGGTCGTTAGGTATAGCGTAATGTTGTATTTGTATAAATATATTGAATGTTAGTTATTACCCGTGGCTTGAGCTGCCTGTTGCTGGAAAGCAAAGAGTAACTGAAGGACCACGGCTGTGCTTTAGTCAGTAAAAATCTGATAGTCCCGTTCGCTCCATCCTGTTAGATCACAAATGATATTGTGACAAACAAAAAGTTTATTTCAACATAACTACAGAACAACTATATTTCTATCCATCGTCTTTCAAATGCTAACAGCCTAGGGTCCTTTCCATGACATGTTAAAAAGCGTGCGAGAAAGAGGGATTCACACTTCAGTTTAGGTCGTTAAATGGATCGTTAAGAGCTCATGGTAGGACCTCAGTAAGGCAAATCCGGCCTATTAATACAATAACGCAAACATTAATGGCCATTGGCTCAAAAGTACTCATCATGTTTTAGAAAAATACTATGAGGGTAGCATAAAAAACCACAGGTCGATATTGAACTTATTGCAACAATATTAATTTATTTATTTTTTGTTCTATCAAAACTGACTATCTGTTGATTAATTATGAATTATGTTGTCTTTTTTCTATTAATATTTGTTAAATCCTTGTCATTATCATCTACCTAGCCTTTTCCCAACTATATTGGGGTCGGCTTTCAGCCGGATTTAGGTGAATAGGTATTTTACGAGGAGCAGCTGCCTACCAGACCTCCACAACCCATTAACTTGGGTAACATGGTACTTTATGGCAAGACTAGAATCAGATTTACTGGCTTCTGACTATCCGTAACGACTGCCAAAGATTTACAAATGCCATAATAATAACATATAATTGCTAAATCCTTGTGTCAGTATAAAAATATATTAAACCAAGTACGTTTATAAATGTTACCAACTTAACTTGTCTGTAAGTATATTTAAAAGGCAAAGTCTTGACTCACTCACTGACTCATTATCGTCCAGCCCAAACCTATAGGCGAAGAAAGCAGAGATATTGCACAGAGTTTCTTTTTTATTATGTATACAAATAATGAGAAAGAATTTTCCAAAATTCACCCGCTTGCCATCCGGCAGTCCGATAATAACCGGACCAAGCCGGAGTTGTCAACGGCGCTTTCTGTTCCACGCGCACCTGTTCCAAACTTTAGGGATTGGATTCCGCAAGGGAATCTCGCGACCTCAGAATGAAGGCAACGAAGGAATGGGGTGGGTTTTGGTCTGTAAAAGTCTGACACGCCCTTCCGCTCCGCCCAAGAACGGGTAAAGTCATTCTGAAAAAAAAGGGGATGAAACGGGGGTCCAAAGACTGTAAGGAGAAACCTACTTTTAATTTTCTATATCATGCGATATAATATGAGAATCATTGACTGTAAACTTTTAATGATTGATTATTCAATATTAAATTCCTTATTTAATTTGATTACTTTATTCCACCTTCTAATTCTTAGAAAGACTCTTCCTTTCCACCATTATTTATGACTTTAGTCACCTTATAAGTACAGACAGAATCATCACCTCTGATTCACGCACTACTTAAGACCAAAACGAATTATAAGCACTCGGAAAATACCTAAGGAGGTTCAAAAAATTCTCCAGAAGATCCGCGTTTCTCTGAATATACGTCATTAGTAATAAACTATTAGGGGAAGGAAATGATTCAGGCCATAATTGAATGCTTATTATTGCAGTGAATCATGTGGTCAAAGTAATGAATAGGTTATCAGGGAAAACCCGGGAACAGGTAAATGTTTTGGTCTCAAAGGTCCTGAGGATCAAAGTGCATTGGGCTTCAAAAAGTCTGATACAAAGGAAGACTGTACAGTTTACCGACTGTGTCATATTGTAAACTCATCTGAGACTACTAGACAGAAATTATTTATTTTTCATTTCACTAATTTTTTTCATTTCATTTAATTTATTCATAACAATTTACATTGTGTTGAATCCAAGGACAAATATGCACATAAAAACATACCATAGAAAAGACAGTAACAAGATACAATTCTAAATCACAATTTAAATATGGTGTCAAACAGTTTCAAATAATATATAATGTCAAGCGATCCAATAAAATGTCATAGGTAAATTATAATGTCAAAAAATGAATTAAAATGTCAGCATGTAATTCTAAATTATATAAAGTCAAGATAAAAAAAATATATATAAATTAATTTAATCCTAAGGACATTCATTCTGCTTGTAATATTTATTATTCACTAGCTTTTGCCCGCGGCTTCTCCCGCGTGAAAGTCAGGAACTAAGTAACTACTAAGTATTAACTGTTTTTACATAAAATATAGTCTATAGCACTCAGGAAGAAAGCAGCTTTCTATCAATATATACATTTATGCAATCGAACCAGGATCTTCACAGATTATCCCATACAAACAAAAAAACAAACTTTACCTCTTTATTATATTAGTATAGATTTATTGTGTACACCTAACACAGTGTACTCTTCTTTAATCCAAAGGTTGTTATATTAAGTCCGCCTATGTACCACTACTGTACCTACAATATTTTCCTATTCATGAAAACTTTGTGCATTAAAAGAAAAGAAAGATCTTATTATTGTTTGACCACTATCTCATCTGATCGTAAGCGATGATATGGTTGACAATAGAGTACACTTGTGTATTCTCATTGTCATTGAATATTGACATTACATAAAACAATATTGCCATCTGAAAAAATAACTGTTGGTGCGTCCGGCGACGAAATGAGCAAACAACATTGTTGCCATCATGAGTTACTAGAACGAGGCTCACACATAAGTATGGACATAGCCCTACGCTCATCGGTCCTTACTGAAATTTTACTTAAATGCATTTAGGTAAGTAGTATTTTCATTGCAAATAACACAGGCATCGACAGACTATATTGGTATCTACGCAAGCACACAAACACGCTAATGATGTAATCAAGATTTAAAATAGGATATTTTATATCCTAAATATTAAAAATAAAATATTTTAAAATGAAAAACCTGTTCAAAAAATAGCTGAAATCGATTCAGTAGTTGATTTTGAACATGCTACTTTCAGGATGTGTGTTTATCATGTTATAATAGTATTATAACAATACAGATTCGCAAGTATACAATCCTACTGAAAACATATTATTCAAACAGCCATACAGGCGGCAACATATCAGAACTATTGTTTAAATAAAAGCTTGTAAATACGACTAATTAACTAACTCATTACACCGAGAACTGGGGCTAATAAAATATTATGTTATGTTATTAAGAAATTACTGTTAACGTTTGTTACTCCACTATTAAAAGTGTGTTGTGGGTTGTGTTGGATTTGTGTGGACATGGCTTCACTATTGTGTACGGGAGTGACACTGAAAGTTTTAAGAAATTATCGTCATCATCATCTGCCTAGCCTTTTCCCAACAATATTGGGTTCGGCTTCCAGTCAACCCGGATTTAGCTGAATACCAGTATTTTACGAAGAGCGGCTGCCTACCAGACCTCCACAACCCATTAACTGGGCTAACACGGTACTTCATGGCAAGACTGGAGTCAGATTTACTGGCGTCTTACCGTTTTAAGAAATTATAACGGAATTATAAAACAAAACTGTAACAAATTCAATCACTACATTTAATTCAAACAAATAAGCAAGTCAAGTTAAATAAAACCTTTAAAAATAACTTGATAAATGATTAACGATGACATGCAGTGGGCACACACTTTTTTAGAGATCTTCAGTGTAATAAAATAAATTAATCTAATATTCTTTTGTTGATATATCATCTTTCAGTCAGTTTCTATCGCATTGCTTACGTTATCTTAAATCGTCGCCCTAGAAGGACGTCTGTTTCGCGATTCATCAGTGAGTATCAATGTTTCGACTACATTTTAACCTCATTTAACCAAAAAAACTGATTACAAAACTCATTAAAAAAATCCACATAAAAACCAACCAAAGTTGAATCAAATATGGGTTGTGTAGGCAGTGATATTAAAGAAAAAGGACTCGGTGATAGCGTGACGACTGACAAGACATAATAGAAGAAAAAAAACTTGACGCCAAGTAAAATGGAACAAGGATAGGAAGATGAAGACAATAGAATCTTGTGTATTAACGTTTGAATCCCCAACCGGTCCTATGAGACCGCGCTGTTATTGTTTTACTATTGTGTCTCGTTTCGCGGGTATCTGAGTAATTAATCAGAAACGGTGCTTAGCAGTCCGTCTAATAAAAGCGCAACCTGAGAAAAAGAGGTTAAATCCAAAAAAAAATGTATGTGGTATTACTAACTAGTAGGAGAATCATGTCTTGACACTTCACTATTTTTTTTATTTCCTACTATTGCGGCTGAATAATGTTGCCAATTAAATATTAAAAAAATCTCCGGGTCGCGCTTTCATTAGACGCACTCTATTTAAAGATTTCTCTAACATTTTCTAAAAGCAGGTCACCAATATTCTTTCCCTCCATCAAAGAACAATAACTCGTAAATATTTATCACGCGTTGTAAATGAATATTTTTCAAGAGGCACTAATTATTTCCACAATCTGCTGTAGGAACACAGCAAACAATTGATTTGACTCAGGTTTTACACTTTTAAACCTTTACCATCGGACGTTAATGGTCATTAGGTTGAAAAATGCTACTTCTTATTTTATTATAAAGCTTTTTACGATTTTGTGTATGTGCTTGTGGGCAGTCCCCTTTTTGTTGATGCTTTTACACGATTTTGACGAATGCTCCTTTAAGTTTATTAGCAGGTTGTTAAAAATATTCTGTTGACTTTATCTTTGAAGATTTATTTCGAAACACCTTCCGTTTTTCTTAAAGATTTCTCAACTGCATCGTTGGCCGGTTCGGTTTTCAAGTTGGGCAATAGTGCTATTAGGATTTGCTATGAGGAATTACACTATGGCAGAAGTTGGTAATGAAAGCACATATAGTCTTTGTCTTGCGCCTGATCTTTCCCCGGTCTTGTCGGATTGCTGTCTCATCAGGGTACGAGAATAAAGAAACTGAGAGTGCACCTGTGTTTGCACGCTTACACATGTTTGTACCTATATTCTAATATCTCCTTCCTATTTGGTTAATCATTAACCACTAAGACATCATAATCGAAATTCAGTCGGAAGGATTATTTATTATTTTTGCAATACATTGATTTTTTCATGTAATAAAAACATCAGCTTGCTTCAAACAAAACAAATATGGCGAGAGTTTTGTCATTGAATCAAAATAATCTACTAGAAAATCAGTTATGTCTAGTTGCCTATGGCATAGTAAAATAAATCTTTTACTTAACATAGAAACAGTAGCCATTTAGAGAAAAGCACAAGTCCATTCAGATGTTACAGAAACTTCTAAAGCAAAGTTACAACTCTTGCACATTTCTAATAATAGCCGGTAACCTATTTTATCAACACCCTATCGTTTACGATCAACATCCTTTCCATGCGTCATTATAAGTCACAATTCATTAAAATTATCGTCAAACTGACTTCAATAGGGATGTCGAGTGACTGCTATTGCAAGACATATCGACATTATAATCTCCGATCACTATCGACATTCCTGCACAGTCACTTGACTGGGGTGGCTCCGTCGCTTTGTGTTACTAGTACCATATTAAGCGTCTAATGTATGGAATTTAATTTCTAAAACTCATCCAATACTGTAAAGACAGTTTGTAGAATGCTCGTAATGGCGTTTAAGACGTTTCGTTTAGATCGTATCTTATGACATTGGTCGTAAGTTGAAAGCTAATCAAAATGTTTTAATCGATGACGCGATAACATTAGTGATGCGCTTGTCTTGTTTTTTGTGGCAGTTTTTGCTATCGATGATTTATTTAATTTCGCTTAGTGAATGATGTATTGGTTGTTAATATTGCATGAGGGTCTTGAGATGTATTATTTAATGTGTTTGGTTTTGAAAGGTAATAATAATGGTCATGTTTAATTTAAGATTATCTTCCTTCTTTGGCCGGATATAGGTAGGGTAAAAGAGTAACCGTGCAGATTCTTGCCGGTTTTTTTCTTGTATTTGAAGTAGAAGATTTTGAACATAATTGAATTAGCACTATAATATCCTTATTATTGGTTTCTATTAATACTTACTGAATTGATTGTCAAACAAATTAGATTATAATAAAAAAAAGAAAACTAACTTAGAAAACTTAATTTAATTTTAAGAAACTTATTTTTATGAAATTATAAATTGCAGTGTAAGAATGGATAAGTTCCTCTATCCCATAATAGGCATTATGCATCAATATATGCTAGCCAAACTTGTCAAGACAAAGTATAATTCGATTTTTAATCGTATTCAGTAACTTCGTATTTGTAGGAATACCAGTGTTATGACCATCACTGGCCTTACACAATGTTTCATATGCGAAGTTTAAATTGAATTTTATAACTTCAATTCGCTTAGTTTAATCCAACTACAATTAGAATAATAAGTATTACTATTTTTTATTAAGTGTAAAAATACGGACTGTTGTTTTTTACAATATTCCAATAGAACTAAAATGTTTTCTTTACATTTATTCTGATTTAACTAGGTGTTTTTGCCATTCATTATTTTCATAACATTATTACATTGCTCATCCTAACACCATAAATTGTATTACGGACACATTACTTTCAAGAAACTACTTCGTTACTGAAAACGAATAAAACTCGAAGTTTAAACAGATTCTTTGACAGCAAAACATCGATATCGATAATCCCCGAAACACAACCAGCCCAATCACAACACTAAAGGTGAATGAATTCTTTGCATTACTTAATTGATTTGTTAGATATCTCTCGTTGAGTGAGCCGTATTTAATTGAGATTCTAAAACATTATATCGTTCTTCTGGCTATGGCGAGACCACCTAAATTGATTTCAATTTGTTAAAAAAAAAACATGACCTGACCCGTCGGTCGAATTAATTCTGATTATTAATCGTCTGTAAAAATAAGTAGTTGGGTGATAAAAAAAGTTGTGCTATATCCGCCATTCATTTAGAGAAATACTTCTTAGCTTCTTCTCATGTTAAAGTTGCCGTGAGAGAATATTTTAAACTGCTAAAAAGGATTCTTGATGTCATATTTCAAGAATGTTTAAAGAGCCTCCACTCGATTTTAAATAAAAACATATAACTAAAAATTTAGCAATTTATTTAGTAGTGGTGAAGAGCAATTTCTCAATTTTTAAGAATTATTATAGTCTTATGTCCGTAACTTCGTTCATTCGCGCGAATGTCAGTTATTGCGGTCGCCAAGTCAAAGCTAGCACCAAGGAATGGCCTTGAGTAGGGTTCAAGCATAGCATTACATAATCAGCCTTATAATTTTTCCACTGTTGGGACTCAGGCCTCATCTCTAAGAGAAATGGGCCATAACCCATCACGCGGGTCCAGTACTGCAGTGCAAATAAATTACAAAAATCAATGCATCTGACTGGATTTGAACCCGAGATCAACAATTCGTAAGTCGGGGCCAATACTACTGGATCACCACTGCTCAAACTTACTAAGTACAAAATTCTATCAAAATTAGTTCAGTAGTTTAGGTAACCGTAAAAACGTAACAGACAGATAGAGCTACTTTCACATTTTATAATATCAGTACAGATAATCCTACAAGTATACATATGGATGGATGGAGAGGGAGAGGGAGAGGGAGGCCAAAGAAAAGATGGATGGATTGTGTGAGGAGCGCCATGAAAAAAGGGAGTTAATGATAGCGTGACGAGTGACAGGACAGAATGGAAGAAAAAACATGTTGCACTGACCCTAAATAAAACGGGGTTAACACAGGAAGTTGATGGATAATGCTTCAGGTTCAGCTAAATTTACAAAACAACATTGTGACATATAAATGCAATATTTAACAATAAATATGTTTATCTGTTTAAAGTCAATTAACCAATTTTGCTAATACTTTGGAGTTATCTCAAGGGAACATACAAAAGGCATAAAACCTTATGTCCTATTGCAGACCATAGTCTCCTTGTGTACTGTTTTGTACCAATTTCGTGCGGTTCTTTGAATAGATAAATATAGATAAGTACAAACTTTCACCTTTAATAATAATTATTAAAAAGTGATAGTGTGATGAACTTCCTAGTTTGCTATTTCTAATTTCATCAAGCCTTTTCACAACTATGTTGGGTTTGGCGTCCTGTTTGACCAGTTTCACCGGTATACTTTACTGGATAATATTATTAGCATTTTCGGTCTTGTAGTTTTCCCACTGTTGGGACTCAGGCCTCCTCTCTAGGAGAGGGAATGGGTCGTTATCCATCCGCGACCTGCAACTTGTAAGTCGAGGCGTGTGACCCAGTGGTAACGCACTGGGTCACCACTGTTCTCACACAATAAGGTAAGTAATATTATATGAAAAACTTTGATCTCTTTAAAAACTTTGAGGGCCAAAAACTCAACTTTTCTGTTTTTGACTACGCTGTCTGGTCGGAGGTACTTGAGGTACATCCTTTTGCGCATATCTAAATTAAATTATTCCTAGCTACCAATATTAGGGTTTCATATAGGTGATCTTAACATGAAGCTTAGATAAATACAAGTAGTACTTGCAAGTCGGATTTCAGTAAATAGTCACTTTGTTTTTTAACCTATTTTGTCCCACTCCTGGGTAAAGGCCTCCCTCCACTCCTTCCATTTTTCGTGGGCCAGCGTTCCTCTTGCTAGTTCTGGCGGAATCTATCCAATTCATCACGCCATGTCCTTTGCCGTCTGCCAAGACCCCGTCGCACTATTACAGGACACCAACTTTGTGCTTTATGTAATTTATTTATTTCGTTGCTATTCAAAACTGGCCCCATAATATAAATCTTAATTTTATAGTATCATCAAACATTTGAATAAACTTTTAAAACAGTTATTATAAAGTCGTAATTTGTATTAATTTTCACTGGGTTCCACAAATAGAAGTTTTATTGATATTTTACTCGTATTTTATTGAGTTGTCAAGTCTATTAATTCTTGAACTAAGTAGGTAGTTAAAGTTCGCAATTATGACTGCGTTTTGCAGTAACGGGACGCTATCTTTTAATATTATGTCCTTTTTGTCTAATAAAGTATGAAGATCAAGTTTACTGAAGCCCACACAGCTGTAGGGGGAAAATTATAGGTTCTATAAAACCCACTGGAGACCTGAGAATTGCATTAAAGAACGTTGCGTCAGTGAAGTTTTAAGATTATGCAAATAGGTATAGGTATGTCTGCTGCGGTCTTCCCGTCCGATTATAATTTAGGTGTCTTCAAGGTAAGAGTGAATTGGCTCTTAATAAACTAGTGTGCTTCACGATCACCGATTAAATCACTGCTTACCATCAGGTGGGATCGCAGTCAAGCACTAATTATTATATCATATTTTTTTTTGCCGTATGAGTCATATAGAACATAGCACAGCTTAATCAGCCTTATATTGTTCCCACTGCTGGGACGCAGGCCTTCTCTCTAAGAGAGTGAATCACACACGTTCATCGATTTTTTTATTCTAACACATGTTAGTTTCCTTACGCTGTATTTCCTTCACCGTTTCGAGAACAGTGGTGATGAAATAAATTACACATTTAATTTTTTTAAATCATTTATTGAATAATGCGCCTGGTTGGGTTTGAACTTGCGACTAACAACAACTTGCAAGTCGGAGCCGTTACTACTGGGCCGTTAAATGTGCTCCTATAGGTATATCATTTGGCGGATTGAAAAAGGATGCGTTCAGGAAAATCACGTACTTAGTTGTAAGCAATCAGAAAATTAAAATTATAAATTTATTATACTCTTACATCTTACAAAATGACCAACGGTGTCTGCCTGCCTGTTCGCGATATACTCAAAAACTACTTGACCAATAGACAAAGTGATTCATGTGGAAGGTTTAAAGCATAAACATATCTTATATATATTCAGGCGTTTATCGCAATTAACGTTTAACCTATCAATACCCGCGAAACGAGACACAATAGTAAAACAATAACAGCGCGGTCCAATGACACCGGTCAGGGATTCATGAATTAATAACAAGCACTTTTGGATTATTAAAGTCACACAGAAGAGTGCACGTTCAAAAGTGTAGCCAAAATATGCTATTTCTCTCATCAAACCTAGCTACCATAGGAACCTATAACCGTGGGAGCACAATCAAACAATTCCAAAACCAAACAAGGGCGTATTCTAACTGCAGGCAATTATACGTCTAGTTGGTCCACTGAAGGGACATCGGAAACGTTTTAAGTCGAGTACACACTTGATATATTTGTGTTTCGAGAGGCCTAGTCTATACCGTGACGAGTGGGCCTTGTTGTGTGAAGACCGTAGCGATCCGCTCGTGTGTTGTGGCTTTAGGAAACATGGCTTGTGTTTTCACTGGACACAGGTGCTTGTGTTCTCGGCCTTAAGAAATGTGCTTTATGTTTTCACTGGATTATAGTATGATGTTGTTTGTGGCTATCGGAACTATGGCATGTTGGCTATTGGATTGAGTAAAGAAAATAGATAGTGTTTATTTGGTAGGTCAGTGTACACCCGGGTTTAGGAGACAGTTGTTGTAGTTTTAGGTTTTGGTGTATTTTTTTTAAATTGTTCTGTTAATACAGCAGCTGCTATGAAATTACCTTCATACAACTTTTAGATTTTTTTTTCTTTAACTTTAATATTAATCAATAATTTATTATATTAATCATTGTGCATGCTAAGGAGTGGAACTCTCTGCGAGAGTCTGTTATTCTTGGTCGCTACAACTTAAAGGGCTTTAAGTCAAGAGCGCATAGGTTACTTCTAGGCAAGTGTGCTCCATCGTCGACCACATTATCGCTTACCACTAGGTAAGATAGTGGTCAAGTGCTATATTCCAAAGAAGAGAAGAAAATATAAAGTATCTGCCCAACTAAAATAAAATGGGGGATCTATGCAGGGAGGCTGGTAGCAACTGAGTGAGAGGTCAATTGACCACGGGCCTTAAATGATATAGTTAAGCCACTGGAGATGAGCTTAACTGTTACCAGAGGGACTGGCCCGCAATGGCTGATAACAGACGTGTATGGGAGGCCTTCGCCCAGCGGGACCTAATGTCCCACTGCTGGGCTGCTGGTCTAATTAGTTAAGATTAAATTTATTTCAAATATCGCTGTTAATATTACGCTTATTTACTCAACTTAGTTGTATTTCAAACGTATATAAATTATCTCCGGTATCCGTCCATTTATCTCGCGAAGATATAATCTATGGGTAACAAATAAATGTCACAAGTGTCTTGTCCATGTATAAAATTGTATACTTTGTAAGCAATTGAAAACTACAGCGGTAGGTACATAAAATTGCGGCGTTTAGCGGCTAATTGTAGACCTACTTTTATCCCCCGGTTTTTAGGGTTCCGTATATGCATCCTGTATTTTTTAATTTATATCTTAATAATTAGTATCCCGCCTGTATTTCTTATCTTTCTAGTATCTTTTTAGTTATTTGGGAACTACATGAAATATAGTTTAGTGGTTTTTGAGTTTATCGCGTTCAAATAGACTGACAGACGCGGTGGTCAAATAAAGTCCTGTTTTATAATAATGTAACGGTTTATTGTATAGGAATCAACTTCCCTGGGTGGACCCAGTGCACGGAAGTTACATGAAGATTACCAAAAAAAAAATGCATTGATGATAGACTCGGCCCCTTTGTACTTCCACTCTTTAGCTGCCTACTAAGGAACGGAATTTCCTACTGGCGTCTTTATATCCTAATAATCAAAGCTAATAATTTTACTACATGAACCTAAAGGTCAAATATATTACCTACACTGTTGCCTTCTAGCTTACACTAATTAGCTACAATGAAACAGAATCAGCACTACTCAACACAGAGGAGTTCGTGGCTAGATAATAACAGCCGCACGGGTCAATCTTCAAGGATAAGCAACGCTTGCCAAGGTCAATCTGTGGATGGGTGACCATCTTAACATACCGAGTTTCCTCCGTGCCTCGGAAAGCACGTTAAGCCGTAGGTCCCGGCTATCATTTGTAGATCTTTAGCAGTCGTTACGGATAGTCAGAAGGCAGTAAATCTTGACTCCAGTCTTGCCATAAAGTACCGTGTTACCTCAGTTAATGGGAAGTGGAGGTCTGGTAGGCAGCCGCTCCTCGTAAAGTACTGGTATTCAGCTAAATCCGGCTTGACTGGAAGCCGACCCCAATATAGTTGGGAAAATGCTAGGCAGATGATGATAAAACAGAGTCAGCACTAAGTAATTGAAACCAAAGCGGTTAATATATTCAGGAGATGTTATATCAGTCGTGAATCGTGACAAAGTATGGGAAATTATACACACTTTATAGGTTTATTTATTACTAAGGTTTCTAACAATAAATGAGCATTAGGGACATAAATGTTAATTAAGTATTCATACTAAACCTAACTATGACCTATACATGAACATAAAATACATTCAGCTGTTGAAGTTGAAACAGGCTTCACATACAATAGTCATCTAGAAATGTGCTCAAAAGACTGGTGGCATTTGCCACGTTGAATGGCAATGCTGATTTTTTGGGCAAAGAAGCCACTCCTCTGGTCACACAAAGTGTCGATCAGACAGCTTAAAAAGAACAATTTTTATACCTTTTGATGTAAAGTGCCTCGACTTAAATCGTCCAACTCAGTCGCTATGACAACGAAAAATACCCAAATAAATAACTAATCAATTCTATGTACTCGAGTACAGAAAAGTATTTAGAATACAGGGATTTAGTTGAGGTCATGTGTTAGACTTTTGCTGACTAAACCAACCTGTGTTCTTTCAGTTGCCTTTTGTATTTAGGGCCACGGTAACACTTTCAAATAATCTCGTAACAGAATAGGGTAAGGTTGATAGAAACTTTATTTTTTGTTTTACTATTCGCTAACATTGATTTTAGTTAGCTTGATGATGGCTTCCCTAGCGAACCTTTTTAATATTTTTAATTAGATTTCAGTTGAATTAATATTAATACTGTGATTTGAGAAAGTCATAAGAGAAATATTAGTATGTTAGCGGTAAATCAGCAAGTAGTATGTGTGTATATTTAGCTGCGAATTAGATACTGCAATTAAAACTGTGATAATAGTGATTTTATAAAGATTATCTATAATTAAAAAAAATACATGATTATATTTTTTTATTCTTGTGTTTGATTTCTCTGCTGTCCGTACGTAGAAAACGCCTGTGACGAGTTTACAATACTCAAAAATATTTTATTAAGAAAAAATACATTTGTGGCGAGTTTACACATATTTTTAACAATGGAGAATGGAATGTGTGTCGAATGTACAATGACCCGTTATTATATTATAATCTTATTATATTTTCTTCGTCTTTATCCGACCCTGCTCTTATTATTTGAAGTTAGATGTCCTCACAACTATGTACCAGGACTATCTGTCAGGTTGTCGATTTTGGCAACTGGGACTTTTTGTAGACTTGGTGATCTAACTGAGATCTCTCTCGATGTTAGATCACCAAGTCTACATAGTGAGTTTATTATATTTTTAACAAAAAAAAAATTACTTAAATCATTAAGTCTACGCATTGAGTTTTTTGAGTGAAAGTACATTAAGTTTAAATAAATAAATAATAAAAAAATGCGGAACCCAAACAAAATTCAATCAAGTTTGCAACAATCTGACTTTTTTGCTCCAGCCAAGCTTGTTGCTGTTAAAATATTACGCGAATTAGCGAAACGCTTCTAACAACAGTAATTACTATGGCTATTAACGCTATAGGACAGGGGTACTCAACATGTTAACAGGGAGAAACATGTTAAAAGAGAAAGTCTGAGAAAGGTCCGTTTATTTCGTCGACAGTGCAATGTATCACTTTAATGTACTGTAGAGCAGTTCTGTGCCCGTGAAACTGCAATTTGGTTTATGTTTGGGACTGATAAAACTAAAAGGCTTTAATTGAGAGAGTTTATTGATTTTAAGTACCTGCATATAACTGTGATTACCAATCCGCCTGCCTTGTAGGTATTATAATTATAATAATTTTATTTTTGGTCTGTCGTTTCAGCGAACGTTTAATTCTTTGTTTAATAACAGATTTAAACGAGCTGTTGGGAATATGACAGTTAAAAGTATTCAGCGTGTTATTTCGCCTGAATACTTAAAAGTTAAAGCAAAAGGGACTCAGAACTCGCTAGAAGAGCATATTGCAACTGTTTGGGATTGAATCCATTACCTATAACTCGAAAGTGGGTGCTGTTACCACTGGGTAAGTGTTGGACTAGAATTCTCAAGCGAAAAAAGAGCGTGGCCGTCTCTGTCAATTCTGGTATCGCACCGTGTTACCCGAGTAACGGAATGACGTGGAGGGAATTGAAGCGCGAAGGTTAAGAGCGTTATTGATAGGTGACTACTGTGGACGTCTTCTGCCCCATCTAGGGGACATAGGCCATTGAGGCAAGTAAGTTAAAGTTCTTTAGTTGAACTGGGGCTTTACCATGATATGTTTAAATGTCAGCCGTGCGAGCGAGAATGAGGGTGCTATACACCCTATAAAGCTCTATCCCTGTAACAGTTTACTTAAGGACGTAAAATGGATCGCGTTAAGAGCTCGTGGTAGAACTTCAGGCCATCAAATAGCCATTGCCTGCGGTATAATTTTAAATTTAAAACCACAATTTTAGAATCGGCATAAATCCATTGTGTGCTGAAGCATTTTTGGAAATGTCTATTAAAAGTAACTCACTAACAATACAGAATAACATACACCAGTTACAATCCAAATACAGCTAGTCTCACACAACTCCAAATAGCGCTAATCAAAGATACAATTTGACATAACAAACATATTGATCACTTTGGCCCAAACAGACAGACTGGACAAATATTTGTGAAGCAAAAAAGGTGTCAAATGGAAAAAGTTTGAGAGCCACATGTAGGGGGGCATACGCCTACCGTTGGGTGGCCAACGGTCACGACCATACTTGTGGAAGTATGGTCGTGATAATTGACCACTATTTACATAATTGGCATATTCGTAGTCGTGGGCACAGGTATTAAGTTGCCAGACGAATATGACAGTCTGTGGTCTTGTAATATTTTAGTTATGTTGGTTTGTGGTACGCTGGTAAGCTAGCACGTATTTTAATAAGTGGATCATAGTTTTTGAAGATGTTTTCACAGTGCTGATTAAAATTTGGAGATCAATATCGTGCAAACCGATAGATAGATATATTGCTTAGTGTACATCAACCGATCGTTGTGGTGACGCTTGGGGGAGGCCTATGTCCAGCAAGGGACGTCTTTCGGCTGAGATGATGATTATAAAAAAATGACAATAGGAGTTTTAATTCACATGTTGAACTTTTTAAGAAAATACTAAATGCATAGCGTTATTGTACATGGAGTGAATAATTATCTGATCTCCAGAATCCAGGAATTGGATAGGTAACACAAATGCCCCTTGGCAAGACTGGTATCAGTTTTTCTGGCTTGTGACTATCCGTAACGATCCTTCATACACCCTGTATAAATTCAACAGGTGCTAAAGCTAAGCGTAAACACAGATGCACTTTCTGTTGCATTATTCGCATAGTCTGACTGGATAGCACTCCGACACGAACGGGAAGAGGCGTATGATCAACGGCTTTACGCAATTTCCATCGTACGAGGTGTCACACCACTGATCTAGACTCCGTGCTCTAATAGGCGTTGTACAGAGGGTGTTCCGGGGTGGTCTTTTAAGAGGAAACGGGGCCCTCTCCCATGTGATCATCAGGGTGGTTTTAGAGAGGTAAGAATCCCACACTCCCTGGTCTTTTTCCCCACTAAAAGTCCAGGCGCCTTTTGAAGGTTTCCCTCGAAAACAAAAAAAAAAGGCTGCTGCAAATAAGTACCCAATAGCGCGTTTTACTCGACCCAGAAATCGAACCATGTTGTGACGAAGAGACCAATGAACTTAACCTTACCTTAAGTATATCCTCATCTCAAGACAAGTCCAACTTAAGTTAGCTCTTAAGAGTTACTTAAGATACAAACTAGACCTGAGTAGGGATACAGTATCGTCCAATCCTCGTCCAACAGTGGATATCTTTCGGCTGAAATGATGGTGATGATTAGTCTGTATAATTGTGTTCACAATAGTACATTATTTATAGAATATGAATTAGGTACTGTAAGTACTTAATATAAAAATAATCTACTATGCATACAGTGCAATGTGTGTTTCTTGAATCAAATAAATATTTAAAAAGAAAAATTTGTGTAGTGAATTTAGTGTGTTTTCCTTCACAACCAGTTCCTAAACAGTTGAGCAATGGTTTCTGAAAATGTCAAAAAAAAAAACGGAAGCGAATATCATAAGCAATTAGCTACCATAACAAAGTCTATTAGTAAAGTGAAGTGTTTACTTTAAAACAAAGCTTCAAAAGAATGATTCCACAAAACGCCGGTGTACCTATCCAAACATCAAAGTGGCCGAAACTATTGCATTTTGTTTGACACAGTTTTGCTGAAGGATATTTTCGTTTTGCGATAGATATTATTTTGGTTTCTTGTACAGTCAGCAGCTTTGATTTTCAGTTTGTTTAATTTTTCTTTGTTGAGGATCTGCAGCTGGTTCCTAGAAACTTGGTTAGTTTATAATAGTGGGCTGGTCTAGTGGTTGGTGGCCATGACTGTTATGTTGGAGGTCGTGAGTTCAATTCCCAAATGTTTGTGTGATGAGCACGATCATTTGGTCTGTGTCTGGAAATTTAGCTGCAGTATGTATGTATTTAGAAATATATAACTATATTTATCAATTGTCTGGTACTCATAGCACAAGCTCTGGATAGTTTGGAACTAGATGGCGTTGTGTGAAAGTTGTAGAACATTATTATTATTATATTCTAATGCAGGGATGCCCAACCTATCTCGGCCAAGGAGTAGTGTTTGTGGTACAAGCGCGATTGCGAATTATTCCAAATTTAGCTGAGCTGCAGGGTGGGACTGACCATCCCCTCCTCAAGTCTAATTCCTTATTACTGTGGGTTGTGAAAATCCCGCTAGATTAGCTTCTTAGCTATGACGATTCCTGGCATCATGAAGTGCGTTCAGTTAGGTGAAGTGAATAGCAGACCTGATCTGCCTATTTTGTTGAGCTGCGGCTCCTTGGTCGTTTGCCATCAACTATGTCAGTTACGATTGATCGATTGATTGTCAAGTTTGTGGCCATATTTCCTGGGGTAATTACATATTTTACATCACTTTTTTTTCTACTACATAGTAGTAGGTCAAAAAGCCTCGTCATTCAAAATTAAGAATTGCATAGTACCTAGTTAGTCATTGTACAGATGTCATATCTGCATATCTGAGGCACTGGGTAAGTGGCATACCTCTTTAAGTGCGACGACTTTGCTGATCTCTTGAAGTCCCAGTTATCTAGGTGTTAGTGTATTTAACATATATTTTCTTATAGTTGAATTGATTTTGTAATTGGTAAATCTCTGAGTCTAGTTAATAGTAACAGATAATCGTAGAAGTACTCTGCTCGAATCTAGTTGACCACCCCTGTTCTAGAGAAACGGTTTTTGTATTATGAGTAGTAGAAACAGAAGATATGATGCTTGTAACATTGTCTGATATGAAGTACAGCCGCGAACAATGCATAGTGTATTTAGTATTAAGGCGAAATTACTATGATAGCCTACAAAAATCAATCTTTAGTTTAGCAGTTTTAGTTCATTATCAAGTTTTATGTTGACCAAATTATAACTTGCGACTGGAACAAGTATTTATCTACTTATTTATTAATCAATAAAAACATCGGTTATAGCTTATACCTTACCTAAGGTTATACCTTCTCAGTTCAGCTAATTCTATTGAATTACTTTTTTTTATGAAATAGTTCGACAATATAAAAACAAAAGCTTCATTTGTCGGTTACTAGTGTTTATCTTTCATTATAAATGTACACAATTTTATATTTACTATTTTCACAAGATATATGTGTACACAAAAGGTAAGCCAACATAATGCTCGTTTATTACCTATTTATTAAAACAATAAATAACCAACCTTTTGTTAATAACCACATTTTATAATAATACAATCTCTGTAAAAACACCTTTTAAATCGCAAAGCCAATAAAACGCCACGGTGTGAAATGTGAGTAGCGCAATAAATACACAATTGTTTATAATTAGGTGCGCTTCTTACTTTAATGGCGCAATAAACGCGCAAATTACGCTTCGATTGTTTTTCTAGAGTAAACTTTTCGATGATCTACTACTCATGACGTCATCCAGCGCGGAAACTTTAAAGCTTCGCCTGAATACAAACGCAGACTATTATACCACATAAGGAGAGCACATCTAACAACATAAGGTGTTATTATCTCATCAAAATACGCTTTATTACACCAGTCTACGTTCAATTTTCCGTGTCCTACAAAATGTATGTCACGTACGTAAAATTAGTTACATTTTATTAATGTCATATCACGAAGACGCACAGAACTACCAGGTGTAGGTACACGAGATTGTTTGTTTAACACAATTAGAGTTTCGCACGTGTATTCTAATAATAGAATGTGTTCCGTACGCTTCTCACTGTCCATCACTCGGAATCAGGCAATGTCTGGTTCATATTAGTGCTGCCCTATGGAAAGTTAAACAGCTGTGCACTACTCTAAAAAATATGCACTCCGTTTTTAATTTATTTATCTGTCTATTAATGCAACTGTAAAATCTATTTATGAAGCCATTAAACCAACATTGACTGCATTATAGCTCTTAAACTGGATTATTAAGTGGTTTATAATTTAATTAATGCAGCAAAAGATATAATTTAGTGGCTCGCCCACACGCATCGTTAATATAACAAATTCATATCCCCACCTTCATATCTCTAATCACGCGAAGCCTAATCTGCTAAAATCTTAGCCAAAATAGCGCGAAAATCGTTTGGGTGTGCGCGTGCGGCGGGGTGGGCTCAGGTGAGCGTCAGTCCGCGCCGCGATCTCCCGCCGACAGGGATCCACGCACGACACGCCGCGAAATTTCGGAACTGTTTAGAAAAATCGAACGCATTTCGTTCTCTACACAAAAAAATTGCATAAAAACAAATCGAGTTGTTTAGAGAATAGAAATGGGGCGAGCTTTGGAGTAGAAGGTTTTTTTTGGGTGTTTTTCGGTTGAGGAGACATGGTTGCAGCCGAGGTGTCGGGGCAGTGATGTCCGTCACGCAATGCGGCCGGTTGTCATCGCCGCTTGCTTGCTGGTGCTCGCGCCCATCACCGACTCTTGGTGGTGAGTACTCTGAGAGCTGTTTTGACGCTTAATCAATACATATAAAAATCATCCACATAAAATAAACAGTACGGAACTGACAGATCAACAAAGTCTAATAAGAATCGTGAACGTAAACAGCTGATTTGTGTTTATTAGAAGTTTTTGTCGGTTCTCGACTCTCTTGAACGTCTCCGTCGCTACGTTTCGTTTGAGGAAACTTTTGATTTAAGTTTTAATTTTTTGTATTCTAATTTGGCTTTACAAATATGTGGATTAATTTTGCTGATCTTAAATATATCAGTGTTTTAAAATATGTATTTAATAAATAAATTGTTTGCCCGCGTCATGTTTTATTGAACAAAGAACTCATGTGTGATTTTTGGTTTTACTAAGAAACAAACAAAGACATCAAGCAAAAACATTATTTAATTAAGTACAAGTGTAATAGTCTCTACCAATCAGTATTTAAAATATATCAGAAATAGATCTTATGGCTTGATACAATCTTTTTACAAATTCTTGTCTAATTTTAAAAGCTCTATAGAAAGTGAAAACGTATTCACACCTGCTTGAGACATTCATTTTAAGTAGAGATATGTTTCTTATTCTAACTTTTAAATTATTATTTTGAATGCATGAAGATATTCATCCATATAAGAAACTAAATAGTTATATTTAAAATAAAATTATATTTATAATATATCTTTAAAATATCCTGTCATAGTGTTTGTTTCTGACCGCTTCTGAAACGGCTTGACTGATTTTTATGTTATTTTTTTGGTGTATATTTGGTAAGTCTGAGAATAGATGATAGGTTTTTTTATCCTCTTATCTTCACACCCCATTTTTCTTATGTAATTCATATAGCAGAACAACGTTTGCCGAGTCAACTAGTAAAAAATATATGTATATTTTAAATGACGTAATGATTGAGGTACTACATTGTGTCTCTTACCCATATCCTGTACACTAATATGAATATATGTGCTGCAATAACATGCATATACATAAATGCGATTTAATAATGGCACAGTCTCTTAAACATTATTGCTATGTTCCACATAATCATAATTAGTTGTCTGCTTATTAATTTTGCCGGTAAAGAAGAAGTGGATACAAACTTTGTGATGTATTAAATTTTCTGATGTTAGCCTTTTCATGGATACCTATTGCGAGATTTTTTTTTAATTAAATTTAATGAAACATTTCTTAATTTCTGTCTTTTTAATAAGTTTTTTAGAATCTGTGTGTAAAGATTTATTGCTAAATTTGGCAAGTATTTCGTACTGCATCTGACTGGAACTAGAAATGATCTCAGGTGTATTTTGAACCAAGTTACTTACATCAAATTTTCTGTGCTATCATTGTTTAAGTATTTACTTACCTAATGAGAGGTTCTGTAAACTGGTAACATCACTTTAAGAAAAACTTCTCTGCTTCTGTTGGCAACTTTGTCAGTATGAAATTTGATAATTATCTCAACGAAACATACTATCTGAATAAAAAGTGCAGATTCTATGTCTTATTTTAGGATCGTATCATGGTCTACTCGTATGCAAGTTTTTATTCAAACCCGTTTAGCCAAACTTACACATACCTATAGACATTAAACTTTTTAATATTTAGTGTATTTTTTTTAGGCTCAGGTTTTGTAAAAGAATTAATATTAATATTATCTATGTCGGCTTCTATGTGATTTTGGCGCAAAACTGCAATGGTACTTACTATTGCAGCTATTTTTCTGTTTTAAAAGAAAAATAGGGGGTTTTCTTTGAAGTAATATTGATAACAGCATGAAATCTTTCAGTTTTGTGTAGGGGTGACACATGTACCTATTGAAATCAAAGCAATATTGGAGATTGATGTGGGGCGTGCCGTAGCTGTTATGCACTAGTATGCAATTACCAGGTTGCATGATGGAGACATAAATTTATATAATACTAGCTGTCCCCTGCGGTTTCACCCGCATTTTTCGTTACTGCTCTGCTCCCGTGGGTCGTAGCGTGATGTTATATAGCCTATAGCATTTCTCAATAAATGGGCTATCTAACGTTGAAATAATTTTTCAAATCGGACCAGTAGTTCCAGAGATTACCCTCTACATACAAACTTACAAATTTTACCTCTTTATAATATTAGTATAGATTCTACTAAAGATAATGATTTATATCTACTCTTTTATACTGATACTAATAAGATTATACAGAGGAAAAGTGGATAGACCATGTACTGGAACGGCTTATAGAATAATATCTTTATCTGGTAATACTATCTCTATTAAAATTACGTTTCTTTAGCATAGTTCTCTACTATCACGCGGGCGAAGCTGCTGGTAACAACTGATGACAATGAAATACAGCGGCTGCCATTACAGTCATTTGAATGATTTTTCATACTCAAATTCTTTAATTTTGTTTAGCAGCTGCCAGCAAATTCGCCAGCGTGAAAGTAGAAAAATATCCCAAGAGCACAATACCCTCAAGATAAAAGTATTCAGTACTTTATTCCAAGATATAGTCTACCCTTACGCCAAGTTTTATCTAAAGTCGTTTTACTGTTTAAGTGTTACGAAGCAACAAAGATACACACACATACATGCAAACTTTCGCCTTCAATCAGTGTGATTAAAGTGATTTTAGATCTAGGTAATAATTGTTAAAATTGACATAGGTTTGGTATATCTATAAAAACCTTCAAAATGCAATCAATATAAAGTCTATATCAGGTTTCAGAGTCAATTGTGGTGTCAATAGTTAAAAGGTCTAAATGAGGATGCGAAATTAAATACCTTTACTCTCTCCAGTTTTGTTCTACTCCAAAGAATTTATGTTCAATGGCTCGGAGATGATAAATGTCTATCTATAGTTAGACAACTTTCTTACCAGCAACGTTTGTCATAATAATAAATAATAACGACTTTTAACGGCTTTGAAGCTCACGTTTGGAGCATTACCTACTTATTCTACAAGATCGATAGGAAATGTACGTTGTTTGGAAGTGGAATAGACGGTATACAGCCTCATAGAAGATAATTTGATGGCACGGTTGGCGAAGTGGTTGAGCGTTTTGTTTTTTTTTATAGGTGGGATATCATCTAATGACTACTTTCGCTCTAAGACTAAAACCCACTCCTCTATTATTTCTTTGCCTTGCATTCCAGGACCCCCGCTTTTCCTTTCAGGAGTGAACTAATGGCCGCGGTAGCATCATAAGAGAAGATAATTTGATGGCACGGTTGCCGCAGTGGTTGAGCGATTGGTTGCTTGTTTATAGGTGAAAAATCATCTAACTTCTTCTGACTTCTTATGATTAAAACCCACTTTTTGGTTCCTTTTTGCGTTCCAGAACCCCGGCTTTTTCTTTCAGAAGTAAACCCATGGCCGCAGTAGCATCTTCAGAGAAGTTAATTTGACGACACGGTTGGCGCAGTAGTCGAAGTTTTGGCTCTTGGCTGCTTTTTTGGGTGGGAAATCATCTAATGACTTCTCCCGTTCTAAGGCTTAAACCCACTCTTATATTCCTTCTTTGTCTTGCGTTCCAGGACTCCAGATTTTACTTTCAGAAGCAAACCCATGGCCTCAGTAGACTTCGACTCTGCTGAGTCTCTACAGTTTTGCTGAAATCTCTTTGAGGTGCGCGTGGAACAGTATGCACCGTTGACGACTTGAGCTCGGTCCAGTTGATTACCGGACTGCCGGACGGCAAGCTACGCATTGCCCGCCGTCCGCAAGCCCGCACCAACGGTGGTTGAAAATCGGGATCGGAATCCCGGAGGCGGGGGCATGCTAGCACTATTGCTACGCAGAAGGAGGTGACCGCCTATCACTCCTCCTCGCTATGGACAATGGCCTGTACCAGAGCTCGTCGCGAGAGGTCACTGCCTCCGATAGCCTCCACAAGGACACAGCGTTGCTCCGCCCAAGCGGGGCACATCTCTACCGTGTGCTCCACCGTGTCCTCCGGGTGATCCAGACATTGGTGACACGCGGGCGTTTCTTTCGCCTGAATCCGATGCAGGAACCTTCCGAAATTATCATGTCCGGTGAGGACATACGACAAACTGAAAGTGAGGATGCCACGTCTTTCCAGCTACTCCTCAAAGAGGGGACTTACCTCTCAATGATGTAGGTCAGGTAAACGGAAGTGCGGCGTGTGAAGGCAGTATATTGACATTACTCGCGTCATCAACAGATCCGGGTTTTTCTGAGGCCTATTTCAGTACCCGGAACTTAGGTGATATGTACCTATTAATAAACTTTAAATTAATTACTGTTGATTGACATTACTATTAACTGCTTCATGCGTCAAACAAAACCTGCTGTGCATTTTTTAGAAACAAAACAATAATTTATTATTGTCGACTAACAGTAACAGTGACTATAAAATCTATTTAAGCTAAATCGGACTAAAGCTTTATCAAAATTTAATTCGAAATATAGTAAGCATTAAATAAAATAAGTAGTATTAAACGTCTACTAAAAAGTCACTACTCTATATGGTCTATAGACTTTAGATACATCAGGGGACAGAATGTCCCCAAACATGACGCGCACATTTTCCGACAACATGTACCTACCGCGTCACGAGAATACCTACTACGTAAAATGTTGGGAGGCAAGTTGCAGGAAACTAGTGCGCTTCACCGTCAACGACTGCATCACTGCTAACCATCAGGTGGGATTGCAGTCAAGTACTGGTTTATGTTATATACATATATATATATATAAAAACTGGACAACTCCAGCCAGGCGTAGATTGAGCGTTGCGCGTCATGCTGGGAGTTTGATTTTTGAACTTTATACTAACACCAGTTTTGTATAAAACTAAAAAATGATTCCAAGAAAACATACTCCCGAATTATAAAGTATTCTCTGTGTGCTATTCCAGGATGTCGTTTATTCATGTGCCAAATTTCTTTGAAATCAGTTTTGCCATACATACACACTCAAATGCATAAAAATTTTCGTTTTAAAAATATTTGGGTAATCTCGCTTTTCCTTATCCTACAAATAATTATGAAGGTACTAACCTACTAGCAGTGGACCCATTACCCAAACCTCCTCTATCTCATTCCATACAATGTTACCAATCTAAACTTAGTCAAGAAACACCAGGTGTGTTAAATTCAGGCCATTATGACCAATCGCTTTTTTGTCAACGATGTTGAATAATTACACTATCAGATTTATAACGAGGAAGCGCAATAAAGATGATTTTCAACGGTCTAATACACGTCTACCTTTAAATACATTGTCAAATAAATATTGTACGATGTTAATATGACTTATTATTATTTATGTTTTGATCGGCAGACATTATTAATTATAATGCCTTTGGTACGCCAAAGTAAAATCTACTTTGACTTTTATAAGATAGAGTTCAAAATTGCCTACAGGTGTTTGAGGCGATTGGATGCCCAAAAAAATGGAAACTATGCTGTCAATATATAAAATGTTGAGATATAAAGAAATAAAATGTAGGTGTCGTTTAGTTTCTATAGAGTTAAGTGTTAATCAAGCTATATTTTAAAAAAGCTATTCACGTTCTTTAGTAGATATCACAATTTATAAATTCCGATACTGCCCTAAGCTAAACAGCGGTATCTCAATTTTTTTCGATTATTCGTTTTTTTTTGCTTCACATTGACCAGTAACTGGAAAAAATAAACAATATCCGTACTTAGTGACTTATGTTATAAATGCAAAAGCAATCCTGTTACTTACGTCTTCACGCTTAATTTGCTAATCCAACTTCAATTACATTTGACATAGACATAGTCTAAAACCTAGATACAATGAAGATTTAGATTAGACTTTTTAATAACACATCAACCGTGTGAAACTGGACCCAGAAACTTCTCTATAGTATTGGCTCCTGCCAGTGATTTTGCCCGCGTGAAAATTAGGTTTCTCATACAAACTTTGGACCTTTATTTTATCCTCAAAGGGGGTGAATTTTAAAAAATTCTTTCTTAGTGCTCGTCTACGTCATAAAACAAAACTTTGTGCAAAATTTCACGCTCCTAGTCCCAGTAGTTTCGGCTGTGCGTTGATATGCCAGTCAGTCAACTAGTGCGCCTCACCATCAACGATTGCATCACTGCTTACTGCTGCAACAAGTGGGATCGCAGACAAACACTACTTTATATTATTTGAAACAAAAATAGTTTTTCATTATATATACTATAGATTACATCATAAAGGTGACAGCAGCCGTTCTTTACGGAATCACTTTTTTTCTCAAAACTCACTTTCGTTGAGTTACCGCTTTTTATCTTCCGACGGCAGAATAGATTTGTACGAATTTGTTGATGAAGCGATAAAATCAAGACTACGTTGAGGCCATTTTTTCTCACAATGCTTTTACTTTCATGAAAAAGCTCTTAACAGCAAAGGAAGGAGGCATAGTAGTTTCCCTTTCATTTGGATCTTATTTCATTTTTAGAGCTGAGTAACATAATAAGGTATTTCGCGATAAATTTATTGGTCGTTTTAACCGTAGTCGAGTCTCCATAATTAATTTTAAAACTTTGGTTTTAAAACCAAGTTTAGTGCTTGACTTTTTTTTGGAGTAGGACGACATCTAATGAGTTATACCGCTCTGAGTGGAGAGATTAAGCGAGATAGTAAGCTAGGGAGTGTTAGACTCTCACTGACTAAAACTCCAGCCGTGTTTGTCCAATCGGCCTTTGTGTGTCAGGTTCGTGGTGACTCTTTTGAAAGATCCAGCAGTTCTAACAGACAAGGTCCCATTTCGAGTCCGTTTCTGGAAAAATTTTGGAAAATGGCGATAAACGGAAACTTTACTAACCATTCATCGGCATTATTCTGTTGTAATACCGGCAGTGTTTTTTTTTAAACTTCAGTTTCACTAATAAATCATTGCCAAAAGCTTTTGAAATCCAATTGACATTTCCTTTCACCATCTAGAAAGTAACCAATCGACCACCAATCACCGGCCTGTAACTGAAAAACTCGTCCTGTCCGCAACGACAGACCACACGGCGAAACAGATACAAGAATAATATTAAATAACAAACCTTATCGATATAATAATAATTTAGTTATTGGTACATTAATCACTTGCCATGAAATTCAATAAAGTCATATTCGACAAGCACCACCAAGCTTGGGACTTTAATTTGCAATTAATCAAGCCAAGGCTTAAATTAGGAGTTTCGTGCACGATCAACAAAAATGGATGTGCATACGCAACGCCGCGTCCATAATGCAGGATGCATATTATTATTCCTTGGCATTATTCGGGTAATAAATGTTCGAATAATAATTTATTTATTGGATGTAATAATATAGTGGAGGACTAATAAAGTCATAGTTGGTGTGAAGATTAAGATTTATGTTTTGAATTGGTTTTTTTGCTAGGTTATAGGTATTAGTTTTATGAATTTAAAAGGTTTTAAGATAATATATATTAGCCACCTCTGACACTGTCAATAACAAGCACATCAATCATGTGATTGAATGATAAAAATCTAAAACAATAATTAGAATTAAGTTAAGCCGTTTCAAATGTCAACTCCTGCGCAGCCTACATGCGTCTTTATGACACTTTATGGTGGGCAGTAAGTCAATGGGGTCTGATGGGGCGTCCGAACTGCGATGGTCACTGAACGCGCCATAATTGAGAGGAATGACTCAATTTTAGCAATTTGAAAGTCCTCTTGAGATTGATTGATTGATGTTAATGTTCCAACGGAGAAAATATTGACTTCATAAATGATTTTTTGCTGCCGCGAACATCGATTATTTTCAAATAAATTGGTAGGTAGCGTTAATTCAAGTTTCAAAGGTTATAAATGGATTTTGCACGGGATTAACTTAATAATCGTAATTGAGTGCCGTTGGAGTGTTTTATACCGTACCTGTAGCAGTTTACTGTGTTCATACAAATTAAAATTAACTGATTTTTCTATTGTACTACTTTTAAAAAGCTTTATTGGTTATTTTGTAGCTAATTAATTACCTACTGTTCACAACTTTGAGTATGAGAGGGCTGGTTCATTCTTTGACCAACATGGCAACGCTGCCAGTCTTCTGGGCACATTTCCGCGGAGTTTTGCCCCGGCGTTGGAACACTACGAGCAGCTCGTGTGCAAAGACTGTTGCCTTCAATGGTGGAAGACTGGCAAGGAAGGCTTGCCACTTCGCGGGCAATCGTTCGGTCTCCCTGCTCCATACGGAAGGCCATGATCCTCTGGGACGCGTTCAGCTTTGTCACTGGTCGCTTGCGCTGTGATGGTGCCCACACCAGCGTCCACACCGGTGTTCCGTAGAGGTGCATAGAACGTACGATCTCTGTGTAGAATTCCCGGTAGAGGGCGCCGGGACCTTCTAGATTGGATAGAAACCGCTTGAAGGCAGCCACAGCGCTATAATCCTGAAGTTTGGCATGCAGTAAGGTCTCATTGGGAAAAATCTGTAGATTGTAAATTTCCTTTTTTTTACAATTCTGAAAAAATATCGTAACTCGTTTCGGTTATTGAACTATGTATTTACATAGACGAGTTTGTATGGAACCCTCAATGCGCGAGTACAACTCGCACTTGTCTGGAATTTTTTGTTCTCATAAAGTAAAAAATACTGATTAAACTTAACTGATATACACCTTTTATGTGCACATAGCCTTAGATAAACGTACATATCCTTAAGATATCCATCTACTTAACGCTTAATAAAGCTTGTTAAGTCTAGGCCTGAAACTGCGTTAAGCGGGCACCCGCGCGGTTTCATACAAAAGTGCTCCGTCGCGGGGACCAGCGCGGGTGTCCGTCACGGGGAAGCGCACCCCGCACCCACGCGACGGGGCCCGCCTCCGTGCGACGGAACCCGTCGCGGGGGCACGCGCGGTCCCCGCCAGGGAACACGCACGGGCTTGTTCAGGGTTGTCATTTCATCATTTGACAAAAATGACATAACGAATGTTGCCACTTTTTTGCAATTCTTAAATAGTGATTGTACCTCAACCGTAAATTGCCGTTAATAAAATCAAGTAGTATCGTTTTTTATAATAATTTTTCCTGAATAGTAGATAGCTATTTAAAATGAAAAAATACAGAAGTAATAACGTATATTTTTATGTTAAACATTTAAAAAATATTTAATGAATGATAAATGATATTTATTTTGCAAATAGGTTTTCACAAACACTTTTACACGTCAATTTTTTTGTTGGACTTTTTTTTACTAGATGAGGCCGGTGTTTACTGACTACCCTGAGAAGAAACACCGAAACAAACTCAGAATTCTAATCGATATGAAGACTGGTTAAAAAATATTCTCCCAAAATTGAAACAGAATGCAGTTATACTGATACATAATTACTCTGTATTAGAGGTTCCTTTCGTATTTTGTTTTAGATTTTATGTTTCGTTTGTGTAAAAGTGTTTTTACTATTTTGACATACTCGTACACTTTGTAAAATAAATACCTAATTAAATATTAACTTAACTATATACAAATACTAACAATTTAAATAAAAAACTTAAGTTAAACCTAGCTATATACTGATACTGTATACTGCAATCGGTTTTAATTTTGGAAGAATATTTTTTAACCAATCTTCATATCGATTAGAATTCATTTCCTTGTGATGGTCATCTAGCCCCTTTTTTGCATCGAAAACTAGTGCACCGCCATCCACGAAACTGTCTTCGCTTCCAAAGTGGGACAGTTTTTTTTTTGCTAGTCGTCGTTTTGCTATGTAATAATATATTAAGTTCTCCATCGACACGACTATACAAGCACACCGTTAAAATTGAACTAGCGACACTGCGTAAATCGGTCTCCGCGACGGGTCCCCGCGACGGGGACCGTCGCGTAGCCACGGAGCCCACGCGCGTGTCCACGCGCGTAGACACGCGACGGTTGCCCGTCGCGGGCGCCCGCTTAACGCAGTTTCAGGCCTAACAATTTATCTCTCAAATAACTTTTAAGTTAACTGTACGATTGCAAGTGTAACGTGTTTCTATTCATTGGCAATAAATCCGTGTCTAAGCTATGTCTGCAACCGAAGACTGAGTTAAACTGTAGATTATATTTATAATATATTAAATATATACTCGTGATAATATTGCTTGTTGGTACCGAATTGGAATTATCTAGGTACATTCTTTTTTTGACTGACTGAGTTTTATCATCATCATCAACGTCATTTCAGCGGATAGGCCTTTCTCAAGTGTTTCGCATCCATCGTATTCCCGAGACCCTCACGAGGTCATCACCTTGTGGTAGGTTTTCCAATACTGTATCTTCCGATACGCTAGTAATTGAAATTATTCTCTTATACAATGCCTGCCGGTTTACTATCGATTTTCGGTGAGTGTGCATCAAAGTTGTATGGTTTAATTTCGCTAAACCCGTTCCATCATGGGCCACTAGACATACAGCGACCACCGGTACAAGATGGACATCATACCCATAGGTACCCAATACTCGTTTTGGAAACATTTTTATTGTCGCCTCACAATTACCTAAGTAGTCTTGCAGTCACTGTAATTTGGATCACGGAAAAAACTATGGCCATGAAGCGCAAAGGGCGCCTCAGATAAGTTTTAGTGTACCTTTTCCTATTCAGCCTTTGGTATTTTCTACCAGTTGACCTTATTATATGACAGTAATATTATAAAGGCGAAAGTTTGTATGTATGTGTGTGTCTATCTTAGTTATTCATTCACGTTCAAATGGCACAAGGGTCGATCAAGGCCTGAAATAGCACACAATGATACTTTTATGCAAGGAGTACGATTCCTTGGGGTAATTTGCTATTCACACGCGGGTGAAGCTACTGGCTGAAACCAATACTTTATAAATTATACTTTTCTAACTGGCATTCAATTTCATGTCATGCCATTCACCAAAATTTTTTTATGGTTCATATCAACCTTCGTAGGCGAGGGCTGGCGGACGGCAAGTAATGGGTAGCTCATCGTCGGGCCATCCGGGAGACGTCCAGACGAAACTCGACTTGTGTACTGCGCGTAATGTTCCACGCGCGCCTTAAGGAGATGAGTCCCAGAACCGTAGGGGCACAGCAGGGCCGAAGCCTACTGGGGAAGCTTTCGAAAATTGCTTCTGAAATGACAACTTGGGGTACTGAAACGCAAGGCAAAAAAGCAATATAGGAGTGGGTTTTAGTTAGTGACAGGACTTTTCCATTAAAACTTGTCACCTAAAAAAAATTTGTTCTCGTGAAGCCAAACCATAATCGGGATATTATAGTTTTCGAATATCAAAAGCTCGTTAGATTGACATGTGCCAACAAAACTCCGGAAGCCAAGAAAAGTCGTGGGCTAAACCTAGTTTCACAACACGCTACAATTTACTTAATGATGCGTTAAATTAGATACACTACTTAGCTATAAAAGTCGATATCTATTAGTTTCTTATGTAGGTGTTCGGATTTCTTTCGCCCACGGGTTCCATACTAAGCGGGATGTTATCGTTAATTGTATTTTTTTGATCGTGTTAATGTTGATCAATGTGTTGCAAGATTAAAACAGGTGTTCTTACATTCTACTTATAGGATACTTAGTTTTATAATGAGTTAATTCCATGGTTATGGAGGTGCATGCTAATTAGATGATAGACATCGTGGGGGAAGCTATACTTATAAATTAACATGCGTTTTAAATTGGCATCCGCAAAAGTAGTGGTTAGCTTTGCTTGTGTCTTCTCTGTCGTTATCGTTATTTCAGCCGAAAGATGGCCCATGCTGGACATAGGGTTCCCCCAAGGGTCACCACAATGAACGGTCCTTTGCGTTTCGCAACGCTTTTCTATATTCAAGAAGTTCTGAAGTTGTGCAAAGTCAGATCAGTTAAACCGCCCACCTGTACACCCAAAAAAGTTTTGGAAATACATTAATTATGCATAAGGCTAATGAGTGGAATTCCCTCTCGCAGTCTGTAATCTGTATTTCCTGATCGCTACCACTTGGGGATGTTCAAGGCAACAGTAAAAGCGTTACTTTTAGGCAAGCGTTCATCTACCGTCGACCAGAATGTCGTTTTAAGATTAATTTTGCGGTGAAAATTCTGCAATCTTTTTGCTGTCCTTTGCCTTCAAAGGTCCGCCACAACGACGGGCCCTGAGCGTTTCGTATCCATTAGATTCCCAAAATCTGTTCTTCGCTTTACCTTATGAGAGGTCTTCTGCTGCGTCTTTTGGCACATATTTACCACCTTTCAGCCCTATCGACGAGCCATCGACTATCTGTTCTGCGAGCAATGTGCCCTACTTACTGGCGCTTAAGTTTGATGATTCTTCGGGCTATCCTTGATCGCTAGCCTTGATCGTCTAATCTTATGCCTTCAGATATCTTGCCCATCGTTATAATGGCAACAAACAAATTTCTGTCTTCCCTTAAAACCAATTAGAAACGCACAGACCGTTCATATCTTAACAGTGGGTTATCTATCAAGTTTTATTGTCGTTACAGAACCGGTATCCGAATGTTTTGACCGTCGTGGTTACAAAAGCGGATATTACCGTGTTTATTGTACTGCTTAAGGGCTAGTGTTTTAGCATTAGTTTTGTTTTTATTTATTTATAAAACTTCATTGCAATATAAAAGTGCACAGACGGACTTAATGCCTTAGGTATTCTCTACCAGTCAACCGATAGTAGTTGAAGTGTGCAAGGTAAAAAAGAGGTCACTGAAAAGAGGTTTTAACACTGGTCATGTGTCCCAGACAGAGCCTTTACTTCGTGTATTTCAAAAGATCAAGCAATGGTGAAGGGAAACATCGAGTGGAAACTAGCACTTCACTGAGTCTTCGCCAAAGTAAAGACTCAGTTGGAGGTTTATACATACTTTTGTATTTTCCTCGTTATTTTTGAGTGTGCTTGACATAATTACCTCATCATTATCATTTCAGCTGAAAGAGGTCCACTGCTAAACATGGGCCTCCCCTAAGCTTTACTACAACGACCGGTCTTGAGCGTGTCACATTCATCAGACTTGTGTACCTAATCAGTGTAATTGACATATTGTCGTTCCAGATAAACTACTAAATAAGAAACCACTTCACCCAGTTAGTTTTGACATTAAATTAGGATTGACGTTAACTGACACCAAAATCATGCCAAAATCCGTCCAATTTTTACCGGTTGTCAATACCCAACAAATGTGCATAACGGGTCCTTTTCATTGTCCTTTACAAACAGCTTGTCTGTCAATCTTCGTAAACACCTTTAAGGGCACTATTGGAGTTAATCGCTAGTTTTATAATACGCAAAAGTATATGGTCTACTGCTGTAAACAGAATCAGGATGAATGCTAGAAAGATAGTGTCGTCAGAACATAATATATTTAATTTCTTCTTCGTAGTCGTGCACTCTAGAGCAAACTCAATTTGCAGCCGCTCCTCGTAAAATACTGGTATTCAGCTAAATCCGGCTTGACTGGAAGCCGACCCCAATATAGTTGGGAAAAGGCTAGGCAGATGATAATGATGAGTCGTGCACTCTAGACAGAGTGGTCGTGGTCATGTTTCGATCTAGTCCTGCGCTACCGCCTCTCTCGCGATACGACGCCATGCAGCTCTGTGTTTGACGGCTTGAGAGTTGTAATTTATGCCGCAGTGTGTAACCGACTTGACCTTTAATTTAGTATTATAAAAACCCTGCCTCTTTTGTATTAGGTGTGAAATCATCCGTCAGACTTTTACCGAATAAAACCCACTCCTATGTTCTTTTTTTGTCTTACGTTCCAGGACTCTGGTGTCCCCTTTTGAACAACCCATGGCCCCAGACGGCTTCGGTCCTGCTGAGCCCCTACAGTTTTGCTGACATCTCTTTCTATTGTATACAGCCCAAGAGTGCTTTAGGTTTTTTTTAGGTGGGAGGGAAATCATCAAATGACTTTTCCCGCTCTTTTTCCTTTTTCCGACTTCTTCTGACTAAGATCCAGTCCTGTTCCTTCTTTGTCTTCGTTCGAGGGCCCTGGGGTTCATTTTTTTTTGTATCACATAAACTAGTACTTGACTGCAATCCCACCTGATGGTAAGCAGTGATGCAGTCGTTGATGGTGAGGCGCACTAGTTTATTAAGAGCCTATTCACTCTAGTCTTGAAGACACCCAAATTGTAATCGGACGGGAAAACCGTATTTTCACATAACCCATGGGACCACGTTTTAAATGCTGCCCCTTAACAGTTTGATAGTAGCCAGTTTAATGCGAAGTAAATAAATTAATTACGTTGTAAATCTAGTCGCGATGTAGGATAAAATCACCTGTCTGGTACCCGGTCTCTGTTACTATAATCATAACTAAATTGTATTAGTTTAATGTATTAAGTAATTCGTTATCTGTTATTTATCTATTATGGTTGGACAATTTAATTTTATTTAATAAGGTTTTGTTAAAGCCTGAAATAAACGATTAATAAATGAGTAATAATTCGATTTTGTTGTTTATTAGCTGGTGCTCGCAACTTTGTCCGTGTATGACTCGCAAAATAGCACGATGACATTTGGTTAGAATTTCAAAATATTTTGTTTTTACGTGAATCCCAGTTCTTTTCTATAAACCAAAAGTAGCCTAAGTTGCTTCTTATAATATTAGCTATCTATCTGTGAAAGCCTCATAAAAATTGGCCCAGCCGTTTTGAAGATTAGCTGGAGCAAACAAATTGACAACAAAACTTACTACAATTTTATTTTTTATTTATATCACTTACACACACACTACACTACATATCACTTTCGTATGAAATTAGGAAAAAATGTTTTTTTGATATTACAAACGGACACTTTAATTTTATTTATATGTAGGTATACCTTTAGAAGATTTATAGCTGTTACACTGGCTAGTGGAGTAAACTAAGCACAGTAAATGGATTTAGTGTCAATGAGGTGAATGGGCTCGTAGCTTGGGTAATAACAGGTGCACGAGTTGATCTCCAAGGTTAAGCAACACTTGATGAGCTCGTCTATTGATGGGTGACCATCCTAATATACTGAAATTTCTCCGTGCTTCGGATTATGATGCGAATATCATCATCACTCAGCTCAACCATTATGAAGGGAACCGAATTTTGCATTTGTGTGAACTACATATAACGACCTTTTTAATACATTTCCTACATCTATCTCCACAAATTCATAAGAATACTCCGTGACGTAACCGCACAGTGAGCGTTACGAAGAATTTGTGATACAAAGCAGATTTATTCATCATACTCCATAGTAGTTTTAGCTGAAGTCAGTTTTAATTGGCATAGTGTTTATTATTTAACTTTCCATCAAATATTGCGGGACTCAGTCTAAAGCTAGCTTAGACTTGTCTGCATTATTTTAGGCGAAAACTTTTTTTGACTGGCAATAATAACAGTTTGTGAATGTTATTAATGTCTGGTGATTCGTTCTCTTATTCTTTTGTTCTTGATTTGTATGTTTTCTTTAGTATAATCATAGCATAGCATAAAGTGCAGCGTCTCTCCGCAAACGATGTCCTACCTTCCATCCAGCATCACGTGCTCTGTTGCTTGTTCAAGTAGGAACTTAATGACAGCATAGCCGTAACCGAATACTGGACCAGGCAAGGGATTTGATAGGTTTTGCCATCGAAACAAGAAGAACTCAGGCCTCTTCTCTAGGAGACGGAATAGGCCATAGTCCACCACGCGGGCTCAATACAGGGTCTAGACCAAACCGTCCAGAAAAAAAAGACACGACAGCCCATTCAAACGACAAAGCACCTAAATTTTACCTACACAGTCAAAAAAAAACAGAACCGTCTCGGCATACCGGTACGTACAGCGTATGAAACTAGTTCATTTAACACGCGGAGCGATGCCCTGGTCCCTGTCACACCACCACCCGAATCTTGGTAACAGCTCTATAATCTATTTAAAAAAAACTACTACTACACTAGCTTTCGCTTCGTCTGCAATAGGCAACCTAGACCAAAAAATCCAGAAAAAAAAGACACGACAGCCCATTCAACTGACAAAGCACCTAAAATTTCAAAAAAAAAGAACCGTCTCAGCATACCGGTACGTACAGCGTATGAAACTAGTTCATTTAGCACGCGGAGCGATGCCCTGGTCCCTGTCACACCGCCACCCGAATCTTAGTAACAGCTCTATAATTTATTAAAAAAAAGAAACAAATGATGGGTAATGTACACTAGTTTTCGCTTCGTCTACAATAGGCAACCTAGACCAAAAAATCCAGAAAAAAAAGACACGACAGCCCATTCAACTGACAAAGCACCTAAAATTTCAAAAAAGAGAACCGTCTCAGCATACCGGTACGTACAGCGTATGAAACTAGTTCATTTAGCACGCGGAGCGATGCCCTGGTCCCTGTCACACCGCCACCCGAATCTTAGTAACAGCTCTATAATCTATTTAAAAAAAACTACTACTACACTAGTCTTCGCTTCGTCTGCAATAGGCAACCTAGACCAAAAAATCTAGAAAAAAAAGACACGACAGCCCATTCAACTGACAAAGCACCTAAAATTTCAAAAAAAAGAACCGTCTCAACATACCGGTACGTACAGCGTATGAAACTAGTTCATTTAGCACGCGGAGCGATGCCCTGGTCCCTGTCACACCGCCACCCGCACCAGTGTGCCGTCCGCTTAGCGGTGCGTCGCTAACTATCTGCTGCTTGTAGCTGAGGTATGGAGGTAGATGCGGAGGTAGGTAGAAATGTTGTGTAGGATTCTTTAACTTGAGAGAGTGGGGGTTTTACCTTCGATTTCAGTTTCTTTGAATGAAATTGAAAATGAATACGTTTTGCTAGTAATATATATATATATATGTTTTGCTAGTAATATGTCTTATAATTTTTTGTTCAAAGTCACGATCACAACTCACAAATATAATTATTAAGTACCACTGTAAGTACCACTACTTTTCATAGGAACGGCTGACAATCTAGTGCCATAAATCAATATGAACGAAGCGTGCTTTGCACGGATACGGGGACTAAGATATTTTTGACTTGAATTCATTGAGACAAAATGTAAACTTTCCCTTTATTCCAACTCATGCATCAAGAACCTTCAAGGTTCTTTCCATTGTTATGGCAAGAGTTGAGTAGAGCACTGGAGTTATGAACCTAAGTTTAATAATAACATAGAAAACCAGATGCTCTCTATGGAAGCTTCTAACCCAGCCTAACCATTAGATCCACTATCTACCTAAACATCTCTCTCAAAGTGCAAGTTATCACAGCTCGATACTGCAGCCACATCTGCGTACATTTCATAGTCTATAACACAGAACGCTCGGAGGATGAGTGTGCGTCATTGTACGTAGTATTTCAACAATTATCGCATCCCGACCATTATGGATTGACACAAACTACTGTGGCGCTAAATCCACAAGGATGACGAATTGGCTTGTGTTTGGAAATCGAGGACGAAGATGGAAATGCTTGGTCTTGTAAAATATGTACAGTAGTATTTATTTTTTAAAGTTGGAAGCACCTACTGTGGTCCTGATCCAGTGGAATCAGGTGTGTGATAAAAGAAAATTTATTTTTAAACTCTACAGAAGCAGGAATACTTTCAGATCAAATTTTCATCATCATTATCACCCAAATTACGTCCACAGCTGGACTAAGTTTCCTCTAAGTGTCACTACAACGACCACTCTTGTGTGTCTCGTATCAATCGGGCCTCATTTTACAGAGCAAAAATCATCACAAATAAAAAACTCCGTGACTTTCTTATAGCCTTAGTTAAGAAAACCATTTCAATCTTCCGCCAATCCATCAAATTGAAGAGTGAAACCATAATAAAGAAGTTCAAATGACAAAATATCGAAAGCTAATATTACGTCCACACTTTCGAAAGCGTAAAACGGCCTAACAATACGTACGGGACGGTCTCAGACCCAATTTTAACGACATGTCAAACACAGGCATAGCGTTACATGCCTGAGCCGCCATGAGAGTCCATGATGCGACCGCTAAAACCTTCAGACAACATTGCTCATAGCCACATAAACTTTTAAAAGTGTTTACCTGCATACAGTGACAGAGCAATCTAGTATGACGATTGCAGATTGTTGACAGATGCCTCCACAAATGTCACATTCACCTCTAGTACCTTTAAAATAGAGTTCATTTCGTGTAAAGTTTTTCTAATATGTATGGTAATGGTAATAATGTTTACAGTTAAGTCGTCATGCAGCCGCTAATCGCGCCGAAGTCGCAAGTTAGCGCCTCGCCCGGTGTCCGCAAACAGTGTCATTCATTGTCACCCTAGTTGAATAGAGGCCCTTCCTGATGGATGGTTAAAAGGCTTTAAGTTATTTTATTAATGTTTTGGATAAATGTTTATGGTTAAGGAATAAGGATGTACGGTTAATAGGGATGTAGGGGTGAATAGGGACAAAACTTTGATTATATTTTTCGTTACTATACCAGACTGTTAGTATCTAAAAAGCATCATAAACATGATCAGCCTTAGAATGGTCCAACTGGGACCTAGGCCTCCTTTCTAGGAGACAGAATGGGCTTTAATCCACCATGCAGATCCAGTGCGGATTGATTGATGATATATGTTTTCGAATTTTTTGTTCTACGATATTTCGGTTTCATCACGATATTTTACTTCACCATTTTGAGCAAAGCATCGATTTATTTAAATTAAGGTCATTAATTCATGAATCCCCGACCGGTCTCATAGGACCGCGCTGTTATTGTCTTACTATTGGGTCTCGTTTCGCGGGTATTGATAGGTTAAAGTGGAGTACATAGCCGAAAATAATATTAAAGAAACAAAAAATATCCTTTTGTCCCTTTTCATCTCTATTGTCGTTTATAATACTCGGAAATAATAATAATAGGAAAATTTGTAATCACAGTTATAATTTTCCATTTAACTAATTAAGTGGTTTATGGTAACTGGGTTTAGTTAATAGGAAGTGCGAACGAAAAATATTGAAAAGGTCGTGAAAAAAAACAGATTTTTCTTGACAAATTTTGTCGAGTAATATTACTGTAAAAATAATATGAAGTTTTGCAGCTTACAAGGTCTGCTTCTGCGTAAAAGTTGTTCGTAATGCTGAGTACAATGACCCGATGATTTCTTTGTTATTATATTTAAATACACCTTGTCCAAATCAATTCATACACTTGCTAATAAATAGTAAATCAATGTTAAAAATCACTTCAGCCAATTTTTCTTGAAAATAAAATTTATCTAATGACTCCTCCCGTTCTGGGTAGAAGAGTAAGGGCCTCGTTCACCATCTCCGAGTAGGCACTACTCACTGAATAAATTCAAAAATGTGACAGAATTTGTATGAAATTATCTGTCAAGTGAGATACTCGACACTTAATCATAGGTGGTGAAACAGGCCCTAAGTGTCAGAATTTTACTGACTAAAATGCACCTGTGTTCCTTAAATTGCCCTTTGCGGTCCAAGGTATGGTAGCTCTTTCGAACCATCCCGCAAATCAGCAGTCTAACCCATATAAATATCAATCTCAGGTATGTCATCCATTTAGTCAGTCTAGTAAACAATTACATATAAATCTCAGGCCCGTTAGCCACAAATATCTCTCGTCGCTCTAAACGACAGGACTACGTGCCAACTCCATTGTTGTCATAGGTCAGGGTTAATCTGACGATCCGTCAGACCGTCACCACACGATTCTTGCGACAACTGACGGATTGAGCGTCAAAGCGTGAACGGCCGTCCGCGCTTGTGTTAATCATAGCTGCTTTAGTCACCAGCTCATGATTCTAGCCAAAAGATGTTCACTGCTGGCTATGCCATCGACTCGGGCTTCATCCTTACCGGACGGTTGTACGGCGAGCTACCCATTGCTCGTCGTCTGTAACCTCGTACGTTGAAGCTATCTCCTTCGCTCGCATTACTGCTTCACAGTAGGTGGCAACCGCTCCCCAATTTCTTCCTTTCCAGACTATAGATCAAGAAATCCTGAACTAGATCTAAATTCAAAAGAATGCCGTCGTCGATTGCCTCCACGAGAACACGGTGGTGCTCTATCCAAGCTAGGCAGACTTCCATCATTTGCGCCACCGTGTCCGCTGGACGATGCGGGCAATATTGATACTCGGGTGTTTCGACTGCCTGACGTCGAAACAGGAACCTCCCGATCTGTTCGATACCTGATAAATTCTGCAATCAATCACCTAGATATATGTAATGGGCGAACTCCCTACGATGTATCAGATTAGAAAACCAGAATAATTTTTCGTCGTGACATTTCCGTAATATAATTTCCAACTTTCCCGCGGGAAAATCTAGTAAATAAGGATAGTAACTAGGGGTGGAGCTATTACGTTATAGCACAGTTCCGGACTTGACGTTACAGGGAAAAGGCGTATCTTCTGCATTCGTTTACACGGATGCAATAATTTTAATGACGAATTGCTAGACTTAAATCTAAACGAGGGCGATTCGAGATAATTGTATCTACGCAGGATAGAGACCGACCAAAGACTTGGTCTAAGATTCGACCTCCAAACTGATTTCGATTTGAGTTTTGGTTTCGGCCAAAAAGTCGTCGAATATTCAGCACAGCCAAACCAATGTCTTTCAGTTGACAGAAATGGAAACCTACTGTAAAATACTAAAAGATGGAGCTACTGTAGGATATTTTGAAGTTAGTATAACCTTACCAATGGGGTTTGTACACACGAGCGGCTTACAGTGCCCATCGTATTCATATCGTATAACGACGCGTTGAGGGTAGTGTTGGGGTTATCCCTCTTCGCGAAAGTGACCCACCGACTGTTTCCACCACAGATGTTCTGTGGTTTCCACACTACGATGCGCAAGCGATGCGCATTTCTATTATACAGAATGTGAGACAGTACCAACAATGTCTCGCAATGATTTTTGATAGAGAGACAGACAACACATGACACTCACATACTCACACACATGATACACAATGTTGTTTGTCGCTTACACCTCTGGCTTCTATTCATCATCATCATTTCAGCCGAAAGACTTCCACTGCTGGACATAGAGCTTCTCCAAGCGTTGCCACAACGACAAGTCCTGTGCGTATCGTATCCGTCGGACTCCAGGGACCCTCACCAGGTCATCGGTCTACTTTGTGGGAGGTCTTATGACTGCCAAAAATAAATGCTTTTTATTTTATTTATATTTTTATAAATACCCCCGACTTCCTTACAATTGAATCAAAGAGAACATTTCTTTGATGTTATCAGAATCTATTACACACTAACCGACCACACAGTTGATTGTTTAATAATTTCTCAACGTACTTCTACGCTACAAGTACTTCTAGTTAGTTAGTATTGGTGTCATTATATCTAACCACTTCCTCGCCTTCAGACCAGATGGAGCTTTGAAGAATAATTAATTGACATACAACTTATCACAGCTAATTTATTCGTCTGAGTATACAGTGGTGTGTCGCCATTTTGGCAGGACTCCATTTTACATAACCCCATTGGAAATAGAACTCTAATTTGATATCGATAAAGATGATTTTTAATTATTTGGTTTCTGGTTTTGGATGGTAGAATCTTGGTGTTAGAAACACCTAAATTTTTGCCAAAATATATTCGGATCCGCTCAATGACGTAATCGTAACTGTACTAGATTGATGTGTCAGCTATATAGTAAATATTGAAGTAACTAAAATTGGACATGACACCGTAACTATATGCAAAAATGTATCAAATTATATTTTTCAATACACTTAGACCCAACCCCGTTTATTCATTTCTTCGTAAGAGATGTAAATGTATTGAAATACGTCGTTTGATACACGTGGAAATTTGAAACTGCAACACTCAGCTTCTTGTCTACGGCTCGGTTGAATCCCGCCTCGACCGCATTGATTGACAAAGTTTCTCCACTTGTATCAAAATATAATATAATTTATAATTAAATATAATTTGATGGACACTATAATCACATTTTTTCATAGCACGGTGTGAGTAGTGTACAATTGTACATATTTATGAACGCACTTACACAAGAGATACAGGAATAATTGCTAGTGTGAGGCTAAAAAGAAATGGAAATCAAAGTAACTATACCAAAAATACATTCTGAAATTGACACTAGCTTAATACAACAACCGTATAAAGGCAAAAGAAAAAATAAATAATATTATTAATTTTGAAGCTAGAACTCCAAATCAATTAGCACCATATAAAAGTGATAAGCCAATGACACTTTACATTTTAGGTCAACCAGCAAATAAATATTAGATACATAATATATTGAATTGAAAACTTCGCATAGAGCTGCTAATTTTATTAGTTTTATGGTAGTTGTAAATCAATTTGATATTTTATTGATATTGAAAATGACAGATTATTCGCCCACTGTTTTGTGGTTGTGAGACCTAAAAGTGGATTAGGATAATTTGTTTCTTGTGTTTATTATGGTCTAAAGTCACTGGGCTTCCCTATCGTAAATTCTTCTTAGTATTCACTAGTAGTTACCCTAACCTAAATTATACTTTTCCTAACTCCAGTAGTTAAAACCTTGTCCACTATTTCCATAAAGTTACATAAATCACAATGACATTCTCTCTCTGCGCTTTTTCTTTTAAGGTGGGGAATCATCAAAATGGATTCTCCCACTCTGGGCTGAGCGGAAGACTTGTCAGACTTCTACTGACTAAAACCCACTGTTCCTTCTTTGCCCTAATTCCAGGGTCTCGGGGTTCTCTTTCGTCAACCCAGGCCCCAGTAGTCTTGACCTACTCCTCTTTCTTTGACCAATGCGTTCCCTGCTGAACTACGAGTATGTTTTAAAATTGAATAATTACTTATTTTAAAAACTGCTGAAATTAAAGTAACTTATCCAAAATCGCAAGTAAAAAGAATTGTTTTAATCTGCAGAGACTACAACTCTTTTCTACGCACGTAGCCATTCTTACTACGCGTCCACTCTTCCTCATACAAATATTTGAAATGGCAGTTGTTTCTTCATTTTATCACTAATTTTGATGTGGCCAGAAAAAAATCCTTTTTATGTTGTTAAGTAAAACAGACAAATTAAATTTGCAATACACACATAAAATGATTTAAAAAAATAAAGCTAAAACGATCGATGACTTATAGTAACACAAACTACCATCATCCTTTTGTCTGGAACAAAACAGATACTCCTCCGTTGAAGCTTTTCTCTGCTTATCCCATAAGACATAAAGCGCGTTTCCCCATTGGACATACATCGCCAACTGTCAGCGCACGAGCATTCAGACGCCACTCCTGCGCAGCGATTGATTCAGCTAATATAAGCCTTAGTAATGATGATTTTCTAACTTGAAATGTGTTAAGTAGTTTCGAGATGAGAAACTGTTATGTTTTCTTTCGAGATGTATTGAAAGAGTCTGTGTGAGTAATGGTATTTGGTGCACCTTGGCTTTTATGAAACAAGCGTTATTTTTATTAATCTACTAGCTTCTTATTAGTTAGTTTTAACCACGTGAAAATTATAAAGATATCCAATGGGAAAAAATAAAAAAGTATTTTTGGTGCTATTTCAGGAGTGGGTCTACCTGTTTGCCTTACGTGCAAATTCTTTCAACCGTTATTTAAGCATGAAGGATTTAAAAAAGTTGCACAACGCAGCACTCAAAGGTACATACTTTTTGTATGTCAGTTATTATTGTACAAAAGTTTTATAGAATCAGTGTAATGTCAATTTGGGTGTCTTCAAGACTAGAGTGAATAGGCTATTAATAAACTAATGCGCCTCACCACCAACGACTGCGTCACTGCTTACCATCAGGTGGAAAACCTATATTCATGCTTACGATAAAAAAACAGTATCATTCACGAAAATAAAGGAAATAGGATTTGTTTGCACCAAACATGACTCGTAACGTACCGACATATTAGAAAAGTCAGAAAAACTGAGCAAAGTGAAGCGATGATCCTTTAATATGAATAGAGGACAAACGAAGTAGAACGAAGTAATCCTGTATGGGTAAATGAGGTACGGAATCCTAAAAATATAAGTAGACATTAAAAATAAATACTATATTTAAAATGGTGACATTCTATTGATTGATATCCTCGCGCGTCGTTGTCGAACGACGAACGATTTTAATTGTTCTCATGCAGATGTTGAATCTCTAATCCAAGATCAATATTGGTCCCAGAAAATATCCACACACAACTAACCCAATTTATCTTGCTATTTTGCCAACTACTGACAGTTTACCTGAACTAGTTTCATAGTTTTGTATGCAAGATCCGCGCAGCGTTTAATGAAGAATACGCGTCTACAAAGCTACTTATCCGTGAACAAGCGATCTGTTCAGCTGTTAAGACGTCAAGAGTTAACAGTCAGACAGACAGAGTTACTTTCGCATTTATAATATTAATTTGCATGTATTTATAAAAGCTATATTGTTTACTGGATATTGAAGACTACGCGTCTATGAAGCTATGCGTCCCTGGACAAAAGTATAATGACAAATACGCGTCTGTGAAGCTATGCGTCCGTGGACAATAGGCCTTAGTTTTGCATTCTTATCGTATATAAAACTGCCAGTTTGCTATTCAGTGTCTTGGTTATCTGGTGATCTACAAAATAGATGAAGATCCCACTATCAGAAATTTATATTTGTTGTGCTGACAATATTGCCAATTGTCAACCTTAGCCCCTTCATCATTTTCATTTCTGCGAAAAGATGCTCAGATACTACTGATGATTCATAGTCCTCTCCTAAGTATCGCCACACGTTAATACGGTCAGAGCATACAGCATAATTTTTTAAAGTGTTCAAATAATTTTCGCCGCAAGCAAGGGTGAAGCGAGAGGGTGGACGGGATTTTTACTGACTTAAATCTGTTTCAAAAATTGCTGTAGCTTTAGTGGACACCGGACCCTCGGAGAGTATAGAGCATAATGTGGTTCCAGATGACCTTCTCAAGTTCAAGCACACTCCACATCAAAGAATTGAACCTATCACATACCCGCAAAACGAGACACAATAGTAAAACAATAACAGCGCGGTCTCATAGGACCGGTCGGGGATTCATGAATTAATCATGTTATCCTCAGGGCAGTATTTCTTTAACAACTGTAATCAGGGATAAGGCTGAGTTTGGCTTATAACTTTTTTTTTAATTATACATCATAATTAAAAAAAAAGTGCGAAGATGTGGTCGACAATAGAGCACGCAAGCCTAGAAGTAACATATTCATTCTGGACTTAAGATCCCTAAGTTGTAGCAATCAAGAAACAGAGTGCAGTTGGAAATTCCACTCCTTAGCAGTGCAACAGCACAATTAATGTGTTTCCAAAATGTTTCGTATTACTGGGATGTCCACCCCTTACTAGTGACGCATCACCGCGCCGTACATCTGGTGGTCCAAAGATGGAAAGGAATTTGCGGAACTTCCATTGCATCAGTGGTTTCCCCCGTGTTTGCCTTCTCTTCAAATTTTTAAAGCGTAGGAAGAATTTGTACAACAATTCATCTAACATAAGCATTGCTAACGATTATTATTTTTCAAACAAATGACGCAAATCTTGATTGTAATACGTTTATATTTAATCATCTTTCAACGGATTTTGTAGTAGCTGACCAATCAACTTCCGAAGATTTTTCATGATTTACAATATAAATATACGGATTATGTATGACGTCATTTTTGCCTTTTTTCCAGTCCTTGAAAGTTGTTCATTGATCTCTGAATTTTCGATCACAAAAGTTTCACAAAGTACCACCACCCATTTTATAAATGCCGACTGCCATTACATTGTAGTGACCTATGTGCATTGGACATTTGAGGTTTTTCCTTACTTTTTAATTAAGAATAGATATTTGCCATAACCTACGACCACAATCCTAGTATAATGAAAGCAACTGAAAAGCAAAGTACGTACAAGAGTACAGTCGAAAAAAAGCAGCAGAAACAATCCGGCTCGAAGAAACAGCCGAAACATATTCCGAATACCGCCAACATTACGTTTACCGCTATCATCGGATCGGTATATGAAGTATTACGAAACACCAGTTCAACAAATGTAAACACAACTAATACTGTGGGGGTTAATAAAATCATTTTGTAAACGAACCTGTAATTCACAGATGTGTTGCGGTCGTAACTTACATACTCCTCGACTTTTACTGTTGTACTCGCCGTTCATTTTTACTGTAGTAGTAACAAGGCCGTCTAGTATACCATGAATACAGAATTATTTCTGTTAATCTCTGGAATATTCTCTAGTATAGAAGTTGGGATGGGTGTGTTTCCTGTTTTTCCTAGTTGAAAGGTGGGTTGGTTTGTTGAACTAAAATTCATCCGAAAAACACATAGGTCATCGACGTAAAAATGGTTGACTGATGTTATTGAATGATCCGATATGAGAGCGTTATTAGGTAATCTAAAGAAACAGTTTTATTTGACTGTAAATTAAAATAACATTCATGGTTTTATGTAAACCGACGCACGTGCGCCGGGTAAAGACTATAACAACAATACTGAAAAAGTTATTGGTTGTAGTAACTATAATATTTTTAACATAGAAACAAAAAAATAGGACACTCCAGAATTAACTGTACCGTTTGAAGCAAACTTTAACTTATAAATTATAGTTAAAACAAGAATCATATGCCACAAATTGCTTTACAAAAAACATGAATGAAATTAGAAAATAAAACAGCTAAGAATTTGTATTACATTAAACTATTTAACGTAAAACATTCGAAGAAGGAAACATTTGAAAAATGTGCTGTATAAACATTTCTAGTTTGAAATAATGAAGACTGATTGCTATCAAATCTCGGTTGATTGAGCAGTGTCAGATAGACGGATGATATTGTAACTAATTCTTCTTTTAACGGGATCGACTTTCTTCGAGAGTTGATTCCGGGAAGCAGACGGGTCTAAATTTATTCGAACTAGCTTCGCACTCGATACTCTGACAATGAACTCTAATCGAGTAAACAATGCATCTGTCAGCGCGCACTGGCGCTCGGCTGTCGACACGCGCGTGGCGGCTCGTAAATCGATACCGACTTAAAAGAACAACACTAGTCGTATTGAGTGAGTCGACCTTTATGACTGATTCTGTGATTATTAAACTTTTTGTCTTGCGTATCTGTTGATAGCAATATGGTATTTTAAGCAGGTGAATCGATACTAGACAATTTATGTGTTTAGTTCACTACTACTGGCAGATACAGTAATTAGACTCGAGTAAAAATAAATATTGGATGGTTTCAATATAAATAGATTTTAAGTTTGGTTTATTAATAAACCTTTCGTATATCGAAATATATACAGAATTATAACGGTTCAGTATTAACGCCGTCAGACCAAAAGTTAGTCGCTGTCGAATTGGATGAAAACTTAAGAAATGTGTGACCATTAACCACCAAGGCTCTAGGACACAAAGGGTAACTGAAGAAAAACGGATGAATTCTAATAAGTAAAAGTCTGACGAGCTTTACTCAGACTCTTCGATGCGTGATGATTTAATGCTTGTAGTCAATTGTGAAATATGAAGTATTTTTACGAATAGACTGTCCAGATATGTTATATGTCCTAGAATATGACCTAAGATACTTTCCACTATGGGAATATTTTTCCCTGGGGGTAATTTTCTACTTTTACATAAATAACTAATTTAAAAAATAAAATGCTATTAAAAAAAACAATAAGTCATCAGCTACAATTGGTTAATGAAAGCTCAGTCGTGAAGGTAAAATACATCAAGTTTGCTATTTCTTCTAAATAGTTAAAAGCTAAGATTTACACAATAATATTTCCACTGCTGGGACAACAGGCCCCGTCTCTGAGAGGGCCGTAATACACTAAGCGTATCCAGCATGGGTAACTGGAAGTCAATCTTTGAATTTTTAGTTCTAGCATACCTGGTTTCATCACAAATAACCTGTAATATTCCCACTGCTGGACACTGGCTTTCTTATCTGAGAAGGAATAGGACGTAATTCACTACGCAGAACCAGTGCAGGCTACTGAAAGTCAAGTGACTTTTTAGTTCTAGCTCAGGTTTCATGAATACAAAACTTAATGCTACCATTCTGTTGTTTCAGGGCGTCTGGCAGCGCCGTGATACTAGACCCTCGCATGATCTGCAAGAAGAATCGACGGACGAGAGGTCGCCTGGCCCAGATCTGCAGGAACGAGACTGGGTTGCTGAAGGAGATCACCAGAGGAGTGACTCTTGGTGCCACGGAGTGCGCACACCAGTTCAGGAACAGAAGGTGGAATTGCACCACGCAAAGAAGGAGTATGAGGAAGATACTCATGAGAGGTAAGGTGGTACGAATAAATTAATATGTCGAACCGCATCGTAGCCGAGGATCATAGATGTAAGAAAAAAGGCTGCCAGGCTGAAATGGGATTAGGTGGGTCACATCAGCCGCATGCATACCGACCGCTGGGCAAAGAGTCTTCACAAAGTACACATAAGATATCTGACTATCTAAAGATGAAAGACGCCACCGAGGTCACCCTGGGAAGAGATGGCGGGATGACCTACATAGATGTCTTTCACACGAGCTGATTCGAGGTGGGTCAAGATAAGAATACCTGGAAGGAGTTGGGGGAGGCCTTTGCTTCAGCTGTGGGACAGGATAGGCTGAATAAAACAAAAAAATAAACCGAAAAACACAGCGCTGACAGGTCTCCCTTATGGAGGACTGATGACCTGGTGAGGGTCGCGGAAATCCGATGGATGCGAGGCGCACAGGACCGGTCATTGTGGCAACACTTTGGGGAGGAAGGCCTCCAAGAGTCGTACGGCGAGTATTCACCCTTACGTTGTCGAAACCTCTACGGTCCGGACTAAGTGTTTTGCTTGGTCGTTTATACCGCGTACATCGAGGGACTGGAACAATTTGCCTGCTGCGATTTTCCCATCCAATTATAATTTAGGTGTCTTCAAGGCTAGAGTGAATAGGCTCTTAATAAGCTAGTGCACCTCACCATCAACGATTGCATCACTGCTTACCATCAGGTGGGATCGCAGTCAAGCACTAGTTTATAAAAATTAAAAAAAAAACAGTGTACATCTTTTGGCTGAAATGATGATGATGATGAAATGGTCTCAACGCGAAACAAATCAGCCTTTATTTTATTCTAGAATCGAGATAATTTCTTTAAACCATGAATCAATTGAGAAGACCACTCAAGTTCATCACTTTAAGGCGACATCACTACTATGGTTTAGAAAAGTAGGTATAGTCTGTCTAATGAAAGTGCGACCTGAGAAAAAGAGGTTAAACCAAAAAAAAAATAGTAGAAGAATCATGTCTTGACACTTCACATTTTTTTTTATTTCCTTCAATTGCGGCTGAATAATGTTGCCAATTAAATTTAAAAATAACTCCAGGTCGCGCTTTCATTAGACGCACTCTATGATATAATATATTCGCATTTGTTTACTCTATGCAATCTAAAATCATTATCAATGATAGATAAATCGTGAATGCTAAAGTTGTTGAATATTATAATAGTTACGAAAGGTATACATCTACTTTCAATACAAAGGTTACTTACTGAGTCTCTACGAAATGTCACACTGATCCTCACGTTTTACTAATAAATAGCTTGGTACTAGCTTATATTCGCGACTTCGCTCGCATGAAACCCCTTTTCACTACGCCTAAAGGGTTAAACGAAAAATCAGTTTTTATTCCTCGTCTATGTATCTTAAAAAGTACACCTATAAAATTGGGCAAGTGCGAGTTGGACTCGTTCTCTAAGGATTCCGTACAAACTTACTACTATAAAAAAAAATATTCCCAAATCGAGTCTCGAAGATTTTTCCGAACGAAAATAGAGATTGAGAAATGTAATACATACGAGTACATATCAGAAATATTTAAAAATGTATATATTCACTCATTTAAAAAAAATGCCAAATTGTAAATTAAAAATAGTCATCAATGTCATCATTACTTGACGTAAATCCCAAGTTTTGCTACAAGATATTTAGGAAACTATTCACATTATAAACCTACTTCTGTTCATTAAAAGCCAAAAGCTTCTGCTAAACCCATATCAGTTCTGTTCCGTCAAATCACTCCTAATTACAAATCCGAGTTCCATAAAACAAACCCAAATAAAAGATCTCGATCCAAATCGATATAAAAGTATCGTCAGCCAATAGATATATAAATTATCGATATCGCCAGCGATGAGTTCACCAACATTTGAGATATTGTAGGATGAGGATCGCTACCTGCAACCTTTATTAGCCGATGGACAAAAGAATGCAAAACGTGTTAAATCGTACTGATGGCTATCGGGACCTAATTCGATTAGGCCAAAGGAGTTGATTTTTATGCGACCGCTCGTTTATCTATACGAATGGTTTAGGGATGTGCCTTGTGTCGATGGTTTTGTTTTGACTCGCAATATGACGATTATTTTTAAGGTCGTGTTTTATATCGAACATGATTTAGGAAATAGAGCTGTGAAATGAACATTGAGAAAATTTATTAGGTGACTAGGGCGACATCGTTGTTTTCTATCAGGTGAGATAGGTAATGGTCGAGCGTGAGCCTATCAACAATAAAAAAAGGTACAGAGGTGGACTTTATATAATCGTTTCATGACGGCTTTATCTTGAGTAGAAGTAGGTACGTTAGATATTTATAATTTAATCAAACCTCGCATGTATTGAGAAGCCGTTTAATATAGGTAGCATTTCAGAAAGATGTAAGTTAAACGCCTTCACCTTATCAAATTCTTGGAAGTTGTAAACTCGTATCGAACCGTCCACCTAATTTGTTTTAACATAACTCATAATTTACTATTGAATACCAGTTAGCAAGCATTTATGTAGAAAAAACTGCTCCAAAGGTTATCGGGAACATTAATTCCACACCTACACAATATCGATAGATGTGTCGTGGTAACAACACTACGGCCTAACCATTCGTCGTCAACATGCATTCATTTCGGAATCATTAACGTAAATTAAGTGGTATTTGTCAAAATTTTGGGCGCACACAAAATATTTATAAAATATACTACCTTCAGGCTTTTATAACATTCTTCAATAAATTATTTGCGATTGTGCCCACACCATTTTTGGTCAGATCAACAAAAAAAAATGTATGCTCCTAAATTGTTTATTGCATATACATAGGTACGTATAAAATATAAAATACGCGTGGATATTAAAAGTCAACGCTTGTTTTTACGACTTTGTTGGGTATCGACAGCCATTTTGCTAATGTAAAATACATTAATTAGATACTTTATTGCTGGGCATGATAGCTTAATTTGGTGGTTTTGTTTCTCATAAAAGATCATCTTTTTTTAGCGAAACGGGATCATCGTTATCTTATTAATTGAATTCTCGAGCTTCCAAATCCAGGATTAAAATCCATTTTGGAGAGATAAGGGGGGATCGTCATCAATACTAAATTAATTATTAAAAAAAAAGTAAAACAAAGATGGCAGTCGCGTGGGCGGTGGGTCTCGGACGGGTGTTGAGGTGATGGGACATAGGCGGGGGGGGGGGGAGGGAAGGAGGGGTGTACGGTCAACAAATTAGGTTAAAAGCCTATAAATTGATGCGAACAGCGATGGGTGGCGCGGACGCAGCGGCCTACAGAGCTGAATTAGTCCCGGATTTTTTATCACATGGTGACAAGAAAAAATAACGCGTACAGGATGATGTGTTCGAATGGTATAATTACTGGATAACTACTGTGTATTGGGGATTGGAAAATTTGTTGAGGGGTTAATAATTTTAAAAACGTTATATGGGGTTCTGATAGTCAGCAATATCAATTGGTGATCCTTATTGTAAAAAAATAATATCTAAACAAAACGTGATTGGGTGATATGTTTCTTCTTTTCTTTTAAAAAGATTATTGCCTCACATTAGAAAATTCCTCCTGTATCGTGGGTGCGTTTGCAAACATGTAAACTCACGTACACAAGACACCTAGAGCCGGAACATCTATCTGTATCTGTAGGAATCCAACCCGCGACCCGCAGCACAGCAGTCAATCGCTCAATTACTGCGCCAACAGTGCCGTCTAACTGCATGTTCGAAAGAGTTACCGTGGCCCTGGACTGCAAAGGGTAATGCAAACAACACAGGTGACTCAGTAAACAACACATGCATAATTAAAAAAAACTGTAGCTACAACTTAAGACACACATAACTAAAAATGATATAACCCCATCAAACTGAAACCCATTACCAGTTCAATGGAAACTAATTCCCGAATCACCCCGTATACACCAGCAGTACTCATGAGAAAAAAATAATCGTCGTTAATTGGTCCCTTTCATTAGTAAGTCCGTGGTCGTTGCATTCCAAGCTACACTTTTTTTTTCTGTGTCAAATCTTTATCAATGAATAAGGATTTCATTCTTATTTAAATTTCTTTATCAGTTGCCTGATGACCGCGGAACGTTTAAATAATGTTTCACTTACCCACTTAATATTGGTACCGTTAATTTATTATGAATTGAATATTTTTTAATGCTGGTTTGATGGGTTTTTTTAATTTGTTAAGTACTAGCGGCTTAGTCCGCGCGATGATAAAAAATAACCCAAAAGAATATAGGTACACCTAGGATAAAATGTGCCCTATAGCTATTCTAGGACATGGTCTACTTGTGTACCAAGTTTCATCAAAATCTGTTCTACCATTCAAGCATAATGGAGTAATAAACATACATATCCACAACAACAAACCTTTCGCATCGCCATTTAGTTTGCAGCGAATTGCCAACATGTTCGCATCAGTGCCATTTGGTTTCAAAATTCAGGGACTTTACTGGACCTTAACTAAATATTTCTACTGAACGTGGAACGTGAAGTTGTTGAGGACCTACAAAATTTATTGATGAAACTCATGTCTGGACAAAACGGGTTGTTCTTAGGTAGACTTAGGTCTAAGATTAATTCGGAGTCGGTCAGATAAGTCAGAGTCATAACTGTTCTCAAGTTTCTTCAGTTAAAACTAAAAACAACGAATACACCAGCTTTTGAAAGCCCCATCACGTAACCACAGAGCCACGGCATTTTAAGATAAGCAACTTTTATACTCAACAACAAGAAAGCCAATCAAAACAACGTACACTATAAAACGGCAGCTCGCTATCAAATCGTAAATACCACGCAACACCTTATCTCGCTACTCTCGCTAGAGCTGACGCCGAACCCAATCCCGATTCCCACTCAAACAAAATAGCCTAATTAAGTTATAAACAAACCCACAAACACGGACTCCGTATATACTCAACGGACGGTCCATACGGTCTAATCTCATACGGCCATTACCTGTCGACAGCTCCCAGCAAGGAGTCCCCAAGAGACTCGTAAAGATTACCACACGATAACCTGACTACTGAACCCTTGAGACCTCACACATGCCCCGAGAACCCAACATAAATACCCAAGAATGACTTCATATCGACAAAAACAAGGCAGCGATAAATTTGGCGCCCCCTAACACGTAAATGTTCTTAATTATAGTGTAATATCCGGGCTGCATTTCGTATCTAATCTCAACTCTTATGCGCATACGATCCGGGCGGCTGTCGTTAGTTTTATCGATATCGATTATTATTGGCTTAAGCGCAGCACTTACGCGATCATAAAAAGTCTTATTTATTAAAATGTTTTGTCTTATTTTGTGTGAAAGAAGCAATTCAAACAAAAACATAATGAACATAAATGTTTTAAAGAACCACACACTACATTCTTCACTAAAGATGAGACCTATCCATCACAAAGAACCAACTTGGGTAAGGTTACAAGAATTTTACTTTCAAAAGCTTATAAACTAAAACTTTCCATTTTATTAGAAGCCTCAACGTGTCTGACAAACGATAGCAGATCTCCAAATAAAGCTTGACTAAATATTTATAAGTGGTCGATACAGCGGATGTCAGGCTGTAGCCTCGTGCTGGTATAAACAATAGCCTCAGCGAACTATTTGAAAGTCAAACATCGGCTCGCGTCCAGTAATCGACGTCTCAAGCACGAAATTGTCGGTAGACGCAACCCCATCACTACTGACCAAGAAACTCACAAGAATCGAGCCTTTTGACATTCCGACCTCTCGTTCCAACTTTAACACGCGGCAATATAGCTATCTCGCTCATAACTTAACGCTGAGCAGCACTTTATTTCTTTCTCCCACTCCGTCGACCTGTCCGTCAGTGTGACAGGCACTTGTCACCATCGTCGCCCCTTGCCAAATTAAACGAAATTTCCAACTACAATATAGGCGCTGGAAACCACTGCTGGAACGTAGTTTTTTTCAAAACGTTACTTTTAAGGAATTATAATACCGTTTCCGAGATAACTTTGTGTTAAAGTGTTCTTTCGCTCGGTTTTAATGAGGGGAAAATGAGGGAAGTCGTTTGTTGCGGCGATATTCAGGTCCGCCGATGTCCAGCCGTCAACGTGAGAAATGCGTTTACGGGCCGCTATGACGCGTAACAAGTTGACTGATTGCGAAGTGTCGCCGCCTGCGCTTATTACACGATACGGCCCGAGCACGAGCGGGAGAGCGTGCCCTCGCATATCAGCCACAATAGTAATGCTGCTTCAATGTGACGCAACGCCGCCTAGAGTAACCACTGCGTTAATTAAGCGTTAACTAGTAAAACAAAAGTTAACAGCACGAAGTACACACACGATCTAACAGAGATATTCCAGCGGAGCGACCGGCGCGCGCATTAACAGAGCTAATTATTCCCATTAAACGGGCACAATCCATTCAAATTAGCCATCGGACGTCGTTGAATAAAGTATTCGCGTTTTGTGCGCGGCTGAATGACGCTCGGCCCCTTCCGGTGGGTGGTTGCTGTCACAACACGCAATGCGCGTCGCGGACGCACCGCACCGCATAATGAGACGCTTACTCGCATTAGCTAAAGAAATTGACAAGTGAACAATAGCGGGCCGAGGGAAAAAACGAACGCGAAAACTGCAGAAAGAGCCGGACAGTGTCGTATCGTATTACCCGACGTAAAATATCTGGGGGAAAGGAATGAGAAACGATCGTTCCATTTAAATACGGGGTACGAGACGGGTGAGTTCGCGTGCGTTCAGTAGCGTGAGAATGCGCTTTATTCGGCGGCGACAGCGCGTCCCTGGCCGGCCAGCGCGGGACGTCGATAAATCAGGTGCGCGGGCGCAGCGGGCTCGCCACGCTCGTATATCGGCCGCAGCGGCCACAATGGGCCGCCGGTGACACGCTGACACTGACGCAATTGCTCGCATGCGCCGTCCGCCGTCACGCCGACAGCCGCGACGTCACCGGGCCCCGCCACCCCCCGCCGCACCCCCGCCAACCCGTATTTATTGCGCTAAATATTTGAATTAATCAGATGAGATAAAATGGTCGCGTTCGTTTAAACATTCCGATGCGGTCGCGGTGACAACTCGATGTATTGTCTTCGCATTAAGCTGATCCGCGCTTAACCAAGCTATCGGGCTTTTTATGCGGACGATTTACTTTGTCTGCTCATGTCCCTGTGAATTTATAGAAAGTGAAATCACCGAGAATCTCGGCTAATCAATTTGCAGCATTAATCTGTGCTTTCCATCTTAGTAAGGTACTAAATGGTAATAAAGGTTGTTATGATCGTTTTACGAGCGGACCGCGGTTGGCGCACGTAGGTAGTGAGTATGACATACATGTTTACGACACCAGGGTTTGCCCGACACACGATACTTGACATCTCGGCAAGGAAACATCGCACCGCGCGACGCATGTTTCACTCGGACCTGTAAGAAATGGGGATGAAGATATTACGTGTAGGAATTTTGCAAGGAATGGACCTGCGATAAATCATAGTAAATTATTATTAAACAAACTAGTGAAGCGATTTTTTCTGAAGTGTAACCTGATGAGCAAAGCAGAGAAACGTTAGATGGAACACAATCCACAAAACATAAAGCTGAAGAACAGTTTCACTGCGGCACTAGCGACAAGCAGCAACCAAATAGACAACAGCTATCGTAAGGTAAATTCAAATAAAATTAGTAAGAACCTGTAGTGTCACTTAGAACTGACTTACTCGTATATAGTAACTCGATGAACACTAAGATTCCATAGCACAATAACGCAAACGCTACTTGCACTAATGACGATACCGTACACACATGACATACCAACATCAGTCGTTCTATAGTTCTAGGTAAAAAAATAAAGTAATAATCCTCACGGCCAAATTTCGATCACAGCGGCCAATATCAATGGAGATGGAAGCACAGACACATTCTCTATTCCTTTACTGTCATAGTCCGATGGGACGATAGTCTGACACGTCAGGAGACATGTGCAGGACCAAAAGCTTTATGAAGTTTTCCAAGGCATGGGGGTGTCACACTACCAACATCCAACCTGCTAATCTAAAGCATACGCTATCTACCAGACCTCCACAACCCAATAACTGGGGTAACAGGGTATTTCATGGCAAGACTGGAGTCAGATTTACTGGCTTCTGACTATCCGTAACGACTGTAAATGACAGCCGGGACCTACGGCCCACGGAGGAAACTCATTTATGTTAAGATGGTCACCCATCCACAAACTAAACTTGGCAAGCGTTGCTTAACCTTGAAGTCGACTTGTGTTGTATTACTTGCACTGAGCCACCAAAAAAACTTACGCAGTGGTTAAAAACTTTTCCTGTATTATTACTATAAGGGCTGACAAACGCACAGCCGAAACTTCTAGAACTAGATACGAAAGCAGTTACCTTTTATGACGTAGATGAGCACTAAAAGAGGGTTTCCCAAAATTCACTCACTAAGGAAATGAATTGGGGTTCTTAGTTTGTATGGAGAAAACAATTCTCACGCCGACGAAGCCACTGGCAAAAGATAGTCATGCAAAAAATCTGCGTCAAAGATTGTCCTTGGATGCGCTTGAAAAGTACATGGAGGCGTAATCTTCGGTTGGCGCAACGTCCCGTTTGAAAACTTTAATGGGACCTCTGGAGGGTTTCAGGGAAGTTCGCTTTTAAAAACCTTCTAAAGCTCTGAGACGCTACCCTAGGGCGATATAAAATGTCAAAGACGTAACAAAACAATAAATATGAGAAAATCAAGCACAATCATGGTAGATGAAACAGCCTCTGATGGTACAGCGAAAAACACGCGATGCAGAATCTTCTCCACATAAAATACAAATACATAAAAAAGAGCATATAAAATTATTCACATAGCGTCTGCCGTAATATAATCAGCTGTTTATTAACCCTCGGATGCGAGCAACAAGTGTCCCGATCTCCGCTTGCATCCATCTCAAATCTAAAATTCCTGAACGGGAGTGCGTGAACGGTTAATTTAAAGTGGCTTGTGAGCGAATGCGACTGCGATCTGTATCGGGGAGCGAGTTTCAGTTTATCGGTTTCTAGCGGGAACGTCCGGCCGATTTGTGCGACGGTGTACGGGGTAGGCTGAAGCGGGTGGGCGGTTAAGGAGTTCGAGTTAACGACGAGAATCATGGGAAGAAGTATTCCTGTTTCCAACTGGTAGTAACCAATACAAAATACTAATCCAAAATACTTATAAGTGCTGAAACAGGAATACCTTGGGTGCTGGGTGCCGACACAGGAATACTTCTATGGAAATTTTGTAAAAAAACAGCGACACGTGATACATAAAGACGCCTATCCGTCATTAAACGCCTTGTGTACACGCATGAAGCTTACATTAAAAACTACGGCTTACTGTCTACAGACGCGTCGCTTTAAAGACGCGACACGGGAGCATAACGCTGCTGCTTCTTCGACAGAGTTTCATAGTTCTGTATGTAAGCTTCACGCAGGCGTACGCGGATTGATGAATGTATACACATACTTCATATCATGTCGTCGAATTTTTCATGCCAATTTCTTCACATTTATTTCCTTCACTATTTTGAGGGCTATGAAAATGACCTAGCTGGGTTTGAACTAGCAACCTACTCGTAAGTCCAGGCCAATACTCTGGGTCACCACTGCTCTGCAAGTTTATTGTAAGCAGTTGCAGTTTTCTTGCTAGATAAAGCAGCTTACACCCGTTTATGATGATATGGTAATGGTATCTCAAACCAGAATCATGGAAAAAGACACTGGTCCTTCTAAAAAGTTAGACTAACCATCTGATTTCATTCTCGCTATAATCTTATAACTTACACACCCTCGTTATAAATAAAATTAAAATTGCAAAATTCTCAGCAATTTCACATATGGGCTGAGTCCGAGATCATCTTGAGACGTCTTTCCTCGCGTTATCTGCTCAATTTGACGTTACCCCAAGGCATTCAATGTACTATATCAACATTATTTATGTTGTTATTACAAGTGATTAATGTTGTAATTTGCGATTTATTATGCACAGAAGATTATATGTTAGGCTTGTAATTATCCGTTTAAGCAAAACGTGGCAAAAAATTGGTTGTTGTGAGCCTGTGCGCAATCAAATGTCGGAGTTCAGATTTTTGGTAGTGAAATCGTTTCTAGGTTCTGTTTTATTGAAACAATCAAATAACTACTATACAATTTTATTTGTGTTAAATAGTTACGTTTTATCAATTATTATTTCTTTTCTTTCATAAATGAGGAGATTTCTGGAACTGCTTCTTTATCATCTGTCTGATTTTCATCTGTACATTCCGAACAATCTTCAAAGGCCATATCACTCTGCTTATACAACGACCACAGTACAATAGCAATCGTTGTATAATGTACCAGCTTAGTTATGTTCATTACCGCCTAATGGATGCATTGCACTTGCAAGTAATTTATTCAGATCCATGTTATTGAAATTGAGTCAGTGAAGATATCAAACGTCATATTGCGTTGACAGCCCTGACAGCCATTAGTGATCTATGGTCACTAACTAGCAAAAAGGTTTCATGTTGCTTGTAAAACAAGTTCCAAGTCATATTAATTACACATTTCCTACTAGAACAGGTTGTGCACTTGTATTTATAGTAGAAATGTGCTCTTACAAAGTTGACTCCCAATTATCCAGGAACAGAAACTTATCGCAGCATTATGATGAGCCAGTCCACCACTTGCGCACGTGCGAATGATTGACTCGATGTGAATGGTGGAACGACTTCCAAGTATTTTGAAGTTGCAAAAACACTCGCGATATTGAAGCCATACAACCTTCAAGTGTGAATCAATTTGATTCCATCGGTTTTATTGATCGATCGACAATTTCACTGAATTATTCAATGGACACAAATACCGACATTCCGCGGCCGCTCGTGGCAGACCAGGCAAAAACGCAGCTCGCGAGGCACCCGAATATAATCGGCGGCGGACGTCGTGGGAGTGGTTCGGCGCTGGACATATTTCGAAGCCGGAGACGCTTGAAAAAAGGCAGCGTTTGGTGATGAGAATGTCATGTCCCCCGTTCCCAACGACATATTTGCGAGTCGGGCTCGCGTTTTGTAATAATTACAGCGCATAACGCGGGCGGCGCTCGAGGAATGCGCGGCTCTGAGCTCACCGCCACGGATTTATAATGACGAGCGAGTGTCGCGACCGCGCTGCCCTATCGACAGCGCAGCGCGAGGCAGAAAAACCGAGGCGTCCGTGGCATCCGCGCGGGGCGGGGCAGTTCCCATGCGCGCGCGCACCCCGGCCCCCGGCCCCAGCCGCACCGCCAACACGCACATTTTTTACCCACTGCTAAACGACTAGCGAAATATCTCGAAATTGACATTCCTCTCATAATTCCAGAGGACGCATCCTTGGGCTGTCGAAAGGACCCCGCACCAAATGTTAGAAAAAAGCTGTTCAGCCAATTTGACTCAAATTCGGCGACCATAGTATAGTCTGCAGCAAGCTGATTGAAAGCCTATAAGGGCAGCCTCAGAACTCTGCAACATGTCCATTTTGTGAATAAATCAGAATTTTTCAGATATTCTTTTTCCGATCCTGCAAGAAAAAGTAATGTTACACACAAAGTGATTGTGTACCATCCAGCTGTTCTTTTTTTCAAGTGGAGCGAGGGGGACTATTAGACCATCAATTATTAAAATCCACCTGTGTTCCTTCAGTTGCATTTTGTGTTCTAAGGCCGTGTAACTCATTCGACCTATCCCACAGATTTCAACCATTTAGCTGGTCTGACGACAAACCTCAAGGTGCCTCAAGTACATCAAAACTCGTGAGTGATTACTAAAGCAGTGGAGTTTGGATTTCATTACAGTTTTTTCAACGAGTTCTTTGGATTTGTACTAGAGAATATGACTCATAAAGACACATAGAATTAGCCTAATCTCAATATTATTATTCAGACACTGGTCTGCTGCGAAATTGAACGAAAGAAGCGGGAGGAGTAATTTGCTCTGGAACGTAACAGACAATCGAAGGTCACAATTTGGTTTGGATCAGTTAAAGTCTGACACACCCATCTCTCTCTCCGCTCTTGGGAGCCGAACTGGATAAATCATTTGATGATTTTCTACCTAAAGAAAAGATTATTCACCATATGCAGCTGATGTTATCTGTGTGCCTCAATCATTTAGTGGTAACATTTCTCCTCAATAAGAACTCTTTAAGATACAGTGAATGCTACGATCATCTACGGCGGGATTATTCTATAGAGTTACCGTGGCCCTGGAACGCTTTTGCGATCCTGCAGTTGTCTTTTGACTGCTGCAGTATCATAAAGAGGGTGGGTTTTAGTTAATAAAGGTCTGATACTCAAATTCGGACTAGAAGAAGATACTTGAGAATTCCTGAAGATATCTGAAAAAAATAAGTCCTATTTTCTTCCATTCAAGTCAGTTATCATATATATACGACTTGTTGATAAACATCTTATGAGCTCACTGTCGATACTTTGGAGGTAGTAAGACAGAGAGTAAAGTCCCACATACCTCCGTTGAAAAGGGAGGATCCTCCGACCGGACGGGTGTTATGTTCGGAGGGCTATTGCCCGATAGATGATTTCGGGCTGTTGTATCTATTCAATTTGCGCGGAGAACTTTGCTTGCGCGATGCAGGATTCTGTGACGTCATGTGTAGATGTCGATGATCGTAGTCGCTACAGGCTTAATAGGGATTTTCTATAATCCATTCAATTATTCCGACCTCTCTGGTCAGCAGACTAGCTCAGTCAGTTTTTTTTTCTTGTAGCTATTATGTACTAAAAATATAAATAAATATTTTTAATCTTTTTTTAACTAGCTATTACTGTTTTACAGCTGGGCAAAGGGCTCCCCCACGTCCTTCTAGACATTCTTCTCCCGCGTCGTCTCGAACCAGTCCTCATGGTATACGTCAAGATCAACTCGCCACTTCTTTCTAGGCTAGCTTCAACGGCGCTTTCCCTCTGCAGGAATCTTAATGTTAAAAAATTACTCGTATATTGAGGGTGCGTTCTCACACCTACCTAAGACTCAGAACAACTATCAGTACGCCATACAAATATTTGTTCCATGTGGGAATTGAACCCGTGACAAGTAGTTCAGCAGCCAATCATTCAACCACAGCGCCAACTATGCTGTCACTTAATTATATTAATAATAAGTTTTTATTTTTTATAAGAAATTGTACTAGTTTTACTATGAGCGTTAATGGGATCAAGAATGCCTATGAAAATCGAGCGTCGACAGAGAGTGACGGGGCGTAATTACGTTCGAATTCTGCATCGGATGGGTGTGCACTCTCGCTTTTTTGTCGCACGTCAATTATATAAATTGTTGGTGCAATAAATTTTGTTGTATCTCTGGGGCGGGTGGCGGGACGGGAATGCGGCGACGATACGGCTCGTCCCGCCGTCCTACCGTCCGGCCGGGCCCAATTAGCATGGGATCGATAGGCGCTGCTGATGCCGATCTGCTGTCAACTGCACCGCATTGCGCAAGCACCGCGGTTATCTAATCTGAACTTAATGAATGCCACAATACTATCGCCGAACTGGAGTTAGCGGGGAAATCAGGTGAATGTGCAACGTGCGTATACGCTGGTGTGTGCCAGGCTGAAATAGAATCGGTAATACTTCGTTTTTATTTCAAAGGTCTATAGAGCGTTAAGTATTTCGTAGACTCAAGTCAGTGCCATCACTAATGTCATGATGAAAACTCATCAAATAACTTAATCTCCCGCTCATTCGGACGTAGCGAGAAAGCGTGTCAGACTAAACACAATCTCACTAGTCCAACCTTCAGCTATCATTTGCGTCCCAGAATTACACTGACTTTCAATCATTCCCAATTTGCTTGAAAGCAGACTTACATGTTCCTACGTAAGTCTATTTTCAAGCAAATTTAAGTCTCTAGATGTCATATTGCGTAGCATATGTGGCATATGTAGGCTCAGTTTGTCTTTAGCTTTACGCTAATGGTAACAAAATGAACAACAAAACTCAAACTGTCCTAATCACACAACTAACAATCTAACTACAAACTAAACCATATTCCTGACACAAATCTCCGATACTCATCCATAATTAAGGATTCAACTCACACAAAATCATCTCATCAAACTGATTGCGAAATGACAATAATGTACAACATAATAGGCTATAGAAACGGAGGCTTTGTTCGCTAATGACTAATAGCTTTTAGCCGTTGTATAGCCGATGCGGTTTGCAATTATCATAGCCTACGAACCGTGAAGCGGCAACAATTGGAACTAGATTATTGACATGCTGTATGACTGACGCAATTACAAGTTAGAGTTTAGATTAGACTGTATTTGAGTGTACTGGAAAATGTGTTGGAGTTTATTGTGTGTGTGTTGAGTGATGATGGACACCTACAGAAATGTGAGGCCTACTGTTCAGGGGCGCGAAGCTTTTTAGACGCGGGTTCGTCATTATACGCTTTGGAAGGCGTAAGAGAGACAACCCTGTGGTTAGTGCAGGTCTATTGGATATAATACGAACGATATATTATGAGACTATGTGCAAGAAATTTGAAGGTGTGGTGTGATACCTCATTGTACCTCGGAAAGTGCCTGATCTCTCTCCAGTTGGGTCGGATTGCCATCTCATCGAACTAAGGTAAAGAAACAAAAGCTGCAAATACTTTAACGTACACACTTATGTGTACTATATTATCTTCTGCATGCTGTGTGTTCGGTTCAGTAACCACAGACGCAGCATTGTGGCAGAGCAGTGCCATGGGTCTTAGCGTTATATGTATTATTTAGCCTTCCTCGATAAATGGACTATCCAACATTAGAAGAATGTTTCAATACACTCAGTCAAAACCTCGCTTTTATCTTTACTGTTATTAATTTCTATGTAAGTGTATAGAAAAACGTCGTTCCAGATCTATCGAAACCTGAAAATTTGCACACTGCAGCTTTCAGCTTCATGACACCCTCGCTTGTGACTCGGGCGAATTTCATCTCGGACGCAATGACAAATTTTCTCCAGTCGTATCAAAATGCACAATTTTAGTTCGAATCAGTTAGTTGCGCGTGCGAAAAAAAACTCTAGCATTATTATTTAGAACAAGTAACACCTACATGTGGACATACTTTTTATCATTTGCTTAAGGCAACTGCTGTTTTTTTCAATTAACAGCACAAAATCATTAAAAAGAATACCAGTCTCTCAAGTCTACAAGAAAAATAATTATGCGAAGCACAACTTTCCTTATGAAAAGAAAGCATTTCGGTCATAACATCTTTTAATTGATTACATTACATTTTGATTACAAACACGACATTAAAGTCCAACAAAGACTCTAATAAACCAACATAACACAATGAAACAGTATACAATCAATATATATTCATAGAATTGCGTATCAGGCCTCCATTACAAAGTCTATCATTAAGAGCCCAATGTTATTGTAACTTCAACACCTGAACAAAAACATTGCTGTTCTGTTGATGGCCGACGAATATGCAATGGTTGTCTCCCGCAGAAATTTTCTTATTATTCATGCCGACTGAATATTCATTCAACATAGCTTGGCCTGCCATTAATTGTTATAGCCAAGCCTGTTAGCATGGGACACACTGATGATGAAATTGACAAACTGGCGGTGGGTTCGAAGCTTGGAAGGATCTAAGTGCGAGTGGTTTTTACGTTGACGCTATTGAAACGTTTACCGCGTATGCTCGCTGATTGGTAAAGAACTTGGAGCGGGTCAATCGGAGTGCTGGACATTGGACCATATGTCAATTACGTTAACGTTAAACAAACTCGCACTAGGCACTCAGAAGAGTTGTTGTAGTCTCCCATAATTTCCAACTCAGACTACTTACATAGTCAGTTTGGGTTTCTTTGTCAAAATCGCAACTTAATTTAGGCAAAAACTGAAACACTTTTTCAATAAATTCACCTACATAAAAAATATGAGTTGTACAATCAATGAATGATGATTATTGTTCTTCATAACTTTTTTTCGGTAGATAATAAATTATGAACTGACCACTAGCGCTCTAGGTGGAGAAAAAAAAATGTATCAAACTTCTGACAAAAACCCACCTGTATTCTTTTGATCGCTCTTTATATTTTAGGTAATTCTTTCAAATAATCCAGCAGCTCAGGAATGGTCCTTATCCATTTGCTGACAGGACTAACATTTACTTAAATCTTCTATAGTTTTCACGTAAACTTTGTTGTTTATTTTATAGTATCCTTTTCTAATGTGTTTGGTGTCTTCATAGTAGGATGCTTTTACTTCAATATTGTTATTTAGACATTCAAAATAATCCATAACCATCGAACAAATTGGCTCGGAAACGCGTAGAACAATCTCTCATTGTATCACACCAAAATGTTTTATGGATGGGACCTTCGATTTGTGAAGCTCATCGTCTTTTATTACAAGACTCTTGTGAATATTGATTTTTGGGTCAACAGCTTCACTTTGTATCATTTGTTCGCCTTTAGTCGTTTAGCATTTTATTTCTATGCCCTACGATGACCAGGACTAATGTGTGCGGTGATAAAATGGTCGGCAAATGTGAATATGACTTGTATTGTTTCGCAATGTGTGTGTCATATTAAATATGCATTGTTTATGTTGATAAAGTCAGCTATAACAGTAGAGTGTTTGTTTTCATTATTGAGTTTGAGATGTAAGGTTTATGTTCAATAGATGTTATGATCAATAGACACTTGTAATTTATATGATAAAATGATTGAGTTTGTACTAATCAATCTATGATGTCTGGTATAAGTTTGCTGGTGCTGCTGAGCCCTGCTATTGTCATCATACTGACAGTTATTTAGTTGTTTTTTTTACTATATAGTGTGTGTTGCTTTGTCAACTTTATTTGGTTTAGTTGTATTTTGTTTGTATGTTTTACTTTTTTTTTTAATTGTTATAAACTATGCTTGACTGCGATTCCACCTAATGGTACACAGTGATACAATCGTCGATGGTGAGGCACACTAGTTTACACTTTGTCAACTTCATATAGTTTAGTTTTTTATATAGCTTCTCTCTTATAGTGTGACTGAGAGAGAACTGTAGACTACGGATTTTAATTATTACTTTTTTCAATCCAGTTTTTGACTAATTTCATTTTTATTGTGCTTTTGGGTTCAATATTGACTGGTCTACACTGTGCTCGCATATGTGTCTGTGTTGTAATATCGAAGTATTGTAAGCCCAATAGTTTTTTGAAAAGAGTAACCTTGGAGTTTCTTGCCGGTTCTTCTCCATAGAAAACGACCAATTTGGAACCGTGCACTAGTTTTTGACGTTTTATAAGAGCCCATGTAGGCCTATGTAAAATAAAATAATTTTGTTTTTTTTTTAATTTTGATTTGATCTTTTTACGATATAGTGTGTTTTACTTTGTCAACAGATACTAGGGAGACAGGGTTCGTGAACGCGATCACGGCGGCCGGCGTGACCTACTCCATCACGCGAGCCTGCACCGCAGGGTCCCTGCTCGAATGCTCTTGCGAAAAGGTTTGACATTTGTCTTCCTATACCTAAGCACCGTTTCATTGGGAAACAAAATTGAGCAACTGTTGATGAGTCGCGTTTTCTATTCATGTTAAACTGTTTTTGGGTTTATTGTTGTGTAACTTAATTCTTATTCTTAATTCTTTATTGTACACAAAAACTATATTTAAGTACAGTGATTTTTACAGTTCATGTACGAACATCATTCATCATTTCATCTGTTTTTCAAAGATCTGGAGTTTTTTGTGTCTTTGGTATTCTTACCTATACTACCAAGACATAACATTTTTTCCAACTAAATTACTGAAACCATTGCATTGTGGCAGTCAACGTAGACAGGACATATTACTCCTATTAGTTGGAATTATCCGACATTAAAGCCGAAATATACATGCCTGTAACTATGTCATTACATACAGTGCGGCCGTTGTATCTTAGCGAGTCTGAAGTTAGGCTCTGCGAATTTTAGCGCTTGAAAACTCGTACAAAAATAAAGTTTAAAAAAAATTGCCCATAACAGTTTTTAACAGCATAACAACTGTAAATTGCATTAATTTTTTTAAAACCTTTATTATGTACGAGTTTTGAAGCGCCAAAATTCACACAGCCTAACTTCAGACTCGCCAAGATACAACAACCGTACTTTACCGCAAGTAGAAGATAGGAAAATGAGTAGGTAGTTATTGAATCATATCAATTATTATGACTGGTTTTATTTTTAAATAAGTCTATGCCTAATGAAGGATTTTTCCTCAGGGAGCACCAAAACCGCGTCGCGGTCGTGAATCCGTCACGCTCCCCCCCTCTCAAGTGCCAACAGAGAGGTGGCAGTGGGGGGGTTGCAGTGACAACGTCCGCTTCGGTCTCAAGAAGTCTAGGGAGTTCATGGACAGTCGCTACAGGAAACGGAGCGACATCAAGACCCTGATCAAATTGCATAACCATAATGCTGGGAGGTTGGTTAGTAAGAATTTTGTTTTGGAAGTCATGTAATGAGTTCATCGTTACTGATTGATTTTGACTTTTATCATGTGTTTATGGATACGATTTTTTCCATTTATATTTCCTAATGCAACAGACACGTCGTTTCTTTTTAGGTGGTATAATTTTGTGCATAGTGGCGTGTATGAGAATTGAATTTTAAGGATACTTAAATATGGCTATATTTTAATGCTTCTCAAAAAATATTAATGACTGGAATTTATTAAAGAACTATTAAATCATCGCACCAAATCAAAAGGATCATGCTAGGGCTGTGGCAACGTTTAAAAGAGGCCCTGAAACGTAAACAGAACCTGAAAGAACACAGATGATGTTCAGTCGATAGAAGACTAATTCGCCCTATATCCCTCGACCCAAAGTGGGAGAAGTTATTTTATGATTTCCCAACTCAAAAAACAATAAGAAAGGCCTAAAATGTTAAATTACTTTAATTTAACTCGTACTTATTACTAAGTAGTTAGGGCTGCCAAATATAACAATGTTTTTTTTTTTAATAAAAGCAATACCTCACACTAGGAATTAGTCCTGTATAGAGGGTCTACAAACATGTAAACTAGCATCAAATTAAAAAAAAATATTAGTTATGCATTTAATTTCTACTTATATTTTTAGCCATAATAAGTATTTTTGTCGATAGGCAATCAAGAACAATATGAAGATGGAGTGCAAGTGCCACGGCTTGTCCGGCTCTTGCACGCTCAGGACTTGCTGGTGGAGGATGCCGACCTTCCGGGAGGTCGGCGACAGACTGCGGGACAGATTCGAAGGTGCTGCTAAGGTGAGTTGATGAAATAATGTTGAACTGAGGCCTTAACATGGACCTCTTAACGCGATCTATTTGTTGACGTAAACTAAACTGTTATAGGGTGTATAGCTCAATCCGTCTTTCTCGCTCGCGGGCCTGTCATTTTAACAGGTCATGGTATTTTAATTCAGAATGCGAGAGAATTATCGATTTTTGGAGTAATAAACTCTATGTAGTACACAAAGTTCAAATTCTACTGAAGTTAATTTATTTATGGCCTTAATCACAATACAGAATCGCTTTTAAGATACAAGAAAGTTAGTTACAACTCGGTTACATTAACTTGACGCTTGGCGTCGATGAAAAAGTGTCCAAAAACAATAAAACATGAACAGAGAACTAGCCAAATTATCGACGCGCATATCGATACTGACCATACCTGACACTTGCCGGGCGATCTAAGCGAATGTGGGGGAAAACGGGGATGTTCGCATTTCAGAGATGCGCCAAGTTAATGTGACCGGATTGTAAATACAAGTATACTTAATTGTATCAGTGGTTCCGGAGATTTATGTTCAAATACTATATATTAGATGTAGTATTACAATCGTTTATGTAGCGTCTGCCAGCAATTTAGCCGGCGCGGCGTGAAACTAGGTTTTTCCATACAAACTGGACACCCGTTTCTGTGGTTTACAGGGTGTGTTTTTGAGAAGATTATCTCTTAGTGCTTGCCTACGTCATAACAGGAAACCTTGTGCAAAATCACTCTCTGCGACCCTTCAGTTTCGGCTGTTTATATGTTAGACCGTTAGTTCTCGTTTTATATATAAAAATATGTGTGTGATTATTCTGGTTCGATACAGAAATGGGTAAATTTAACAAATTTGTTCGCAGGTAATCGCCAGTAACGACGGTGACAGTTTTATGCCAGAGAGTCCGAGTATAAAGAAACCTGGCAAAAAAGATATCATCTACTCGGAAGAGTCGGCAGATTTCTGCTCAGCCAACATGAAGACTGGCTCTCTAGGGACCCTGGGCCGGACCTGCAACGTCAGCTCAGCAGGAACCGACAGTTGTGACCAATTGTGCTGCAGACGAGGTTACAAGGAAACCTCCGTCAAAGAAACTGAAAACTGCAACTGCCAATTTAAATGGTGTTGCGAAGTCATATGTGAAACATGCTACGTGAAACGAAACATACAAACATGCTTATAATGTGATAGACGATATAATAAATGTTTAATTTTAATCTTTTTTTCGTAACTTTATTTATTTTTTATTTATTTCTTCCTGCTCCTCCTCATCATCATGTGCACTTATTCCTGGGTCCTGGTTCCATGAGTCCTGGTCCAGCTGGCATCTAGGTGGCCTCTTTAGAGGCACTGGAACTAATTCCACAGATACATCTTCTCGGAAATTCGCCCCTTTTCGGAAAAGTTTTCTACATGCTGGAAGTTGTTTATCTTCTTTCTTAACAATGTGGTTATACAGCATTCTTAATTTCATTATGTCCGTTTTGGTGAACTTGTTATTCACTCCCAAATTAGAACCTGGTAATGCTCTTTCAGGCTATAAAGAAAAGTATTGATGTACATTAAAACGAAAATAAAATGACTAACGGGTACTTTAGGCTTCGCCTGTAAATAAATTAAGTATCCCAAGGGTAAATAATCCCGGGACAAAATTGTAGATTATGGATAAAGAGAATTCAACAAGCCGCCTTCGACCTACGAAGACACTGCTTTATCCCATACTCACGTATTGTACTATTAAGGGTCGCCGCATACGAGCCACACTCGGTAGCCACAAACGCCGCCTTATGAAACTATAAGCGGCCTCAAAGCTAGCTGAAACGCGCGACAGTCACTTAGTCTTGTGGCCGGTGGTCGATACTTGCCGTCGATGGCTACTACTTTAACCTATGCGCGCAATATCGTAATGAACACTAACGACGTAGGTTTACTTGGGGCGTGTGTTGACTTTTTGTATTGGCGTTTAGTGGTTGGTGGTGGAAAGAAAAAGAAAGAAAATATTATGTTTATTTTGCCTGAATGGACGCACAATAAAATACTTCAAACTGTCGGACCAATGTGTGGACTAAACACAGACTAAACATAGTTGTCCTGGCTGTTTAATTGTTTATCGCAAGTTATCTTCTGTGGTTTATTGCACCTTGGCGGAGCCGACAGACAAACAAAATATGTAAACAATACTGTAAAAAACGACAAGAACAAAAACAGTAAAAAAATCCAAGTTGTGCGTCACATCTAGGCAAAAATAGGTCGTTGCTCAGCGTATACCGTGACGCTGCGCGCTGGGTAATTCCAGAAATCTACGGTGTTGATTTTCAGCAACCACCATTCCACCATTGATGGCTGCAAGAAGCGAGCAGCGACGATTTGTAGCATGCAGTAGAACTGTGTGCGGTGAGTAGATGATTACAAAATGTATGAACAAAATGTGGCGACATTTTGTGCTTGTGGGTGGTGTACCGTGTATAGCGACCCTACTGACGATTTTTTGAAAATGTTGAAATATGGTTTGTACCTAAATTGTATTTTAAAATAAGGAAATGGTTTGAATACAATTTCTATCTCTAGTACTTTTCCCTCCAAAGGGCGTACCGAAATTTTACTCTGTATAATAAATAACAATCTAAATGTGATCGCAGATATTTACAGATCTTACCTGAACTTCAATAGTTGCTCTTCCGTTGACTGAATATTGGTGATTGCTATAGTGACTAGCACTTTGGTAGTCATAGGATTCGCAGTCAAATACCCAGTCCTCCAAACTTACTTTTTCAAATAAATGTTTTTTGTCTGGAATTGAAAAAAAAACCAGTTGAAGGTAAAGGTGGTGGTGGGGGTGGGTAAGCCAAAAGGATGTTCAACTTAAGTGAAACTACATAATCATAATCATCATATAGACACCTAACGCAAAAAGAGAATTTAAAGAAACCACGGACGTTTTAAAGATGCTCTATTTTCAAATAACTCTGCGTGACTAATCTCTAAAATCACTCTTTTTATTCAGCCTATAATTTCCCACTGCTGGGCAAAGGCCTCTCTCAACTTTCACCAGGTATTTTTGCTTGAGCCACTTCCAACCAGCCCTTGTGGTCGACATCTAGAGCATTCTACCACCTCTTTCCAGGTCAACCTCGGTGGTGTGATCCATCCTCGGGTGCCCACTTTGTGGAGACTCTTGCCCAACGGTCCTGGGTTGATTAAAAACTTGACACATATGCTACTTTTGCATCTATAGAATTAGTAAGGATTTGTTCCTATAGTTTTCTTATAACACCTTTTTTTTGGACGGGGAATCATCAGAATTAATTCTCCCGCTCTTGGGCGGAGTGGGAGGGTGTGTCAAACTTTTATTAACTAAACCCCACCCCGTTCCTTCGTTGCCTTCGATCTGGAGGACACGGGCTTACCTTTCGGAATTTCCGTGTTCCCCAGAGGCTTCGGCCCTGCCGAGCCCCTACAGTTTGCTGACATCTCCTTGAGGCGCGCGTGGAACAGATCGCGCCGTTGACGATTAAGTTCGATCCGGGTTATAACCAGACTCCCGGACGGTGAGCTACCCAGTGCTCGCCGTCTGCAAGCCCGCGCTTACGGTTGTCGGAAATTGGGATCGGGATCTCAGCGGTGGCGGCGTGAGGGCCGTGTCCTCCGGGCGGTTCTTATACCTCACCTGGCATGATATTTTCTTCGTTAATCTTGATATACTGGTCTCGATTGGGCGCATTGTGCTGAGGTGGTACGCCCGCTATAGACAGCACCGCCTTGGCCAATTCTCCATCAGATGACAAACAATCGTACCCCAAATGGACTTGCTATTAATTAGACAGATTTACAAAATATAGATAATTTACTAAAGTCTTACATATAATTATAAGAAGCATATTACTTAAAAAAGAGATTGAAAATGGGGACTTTTAATAGTAATTCAGTCGTGATACAGTCGCGTCTTTTTTTTTTAGAGTTTAGTCCTGTTTCTTCGTTTTGCCTTCATTCCAGAGCTGTGGGGTACACTTTCACATAACCCATGGCCCCAGTAAGCGTCGACCCTGCTGCCCCCCTACGATTTATTAAGATCTTGAAGATATCTGGACTGGACGGCGAGCTACCCATTGCTCGCACAAGCATGATGCTGGCACTCACAATTATGCATCGCGTCTAACACGCCACGGCATCATTGCAAACTCGACGCAGGATCGCTACAGTGACAACCTATCGACGATTGTCGAACTTGTTTTTGCATCAAACCATGCTGCTATTGCTGCAGTATCAGTACAGTGAAGTATTTATATGGATACAGTTGTACGTTTCAAATGCGATATGTGACCAGAAAAACAAACTTCATGCACAGTGGCAGTACATAGGCGGACTTAAAACATCAAGCTCACACCGAGACGCGACGCGACGCGACGCTGCGTGCACATTTTAATAGAGTGACTCAAAATATAACTTTATTTACTATACCTACGAAAAGATACACATTTCATTGTGAGAATTTGGAATACGTTGCTTCATGCAGCGCTGCGTCTCGTGATGCCGCGTGGCGTCGCCCTGCACCTCGTGACGTCGTCGCGTGTTTTACATTCGCGACGTCGTGTTACCGACGATTTTACTATGCCACTTCGCAACGTTGCGATGCGTCTCGCGGCGGCGCGCGGCGCGAAATTACGGTGTGAACTGACCTTAACAGTCAACCTTTGGGTTAAAAAGACAACACTGTGGTTTATAATTTGGGTGTCTTCAAGTCTAGTCTCGATAAAGGTTGCTGTCACTACGAATCAAATGTTACCTTAAAGTGAATAACACACAAATGGTCACCTGAACTCCATGGTTGGTGAACTCAAGAGTCGAATGATCAAAGCAGGCCAGTTGAGCTCGACGGTTGACGAAAAATACGTATCGAGTCTGTTCATCCTCTGGAGGACTTGGCAGCTCCACAAATCTAAGCATGGTCAGACTGTTGACAGTGTTGAGGAACAAACGGATTCGGTCGCGCAGTATTTTGTCTAGAACATAGAAATAACAATGGAACAGCTAATTTAATAGTAATATAGTTATTAGAATCTGTTTAACCCAGTTAATGGGTTGTGGAGGTCTGGTAGGCAGCCGCTCCTCGTAAAATATTAGTATTCAGCTAAATCCAGCTTGACTGGGAGCTGACCCCAACATAGTTGGGAAAAGGCTAGGTAGATGATGATATTAGAATCTGTTTATGTAAAAATTTAGGATAGATCGTAGGCAAAAATTGCTGAATTTAGTCTTTGGATCCTGGCGGACTTCAATCTTTGAGTCCATTTTAACTGTGAGAAAAACATTAAATTACTGGCTATCTAGGAATTCGGTCACCAGTTTTGTAAATGAGCATCGTGTCATCTAAGAACTGGATTTCTGGAGTTGCAGAGGTAGAGGCGCAGTTGCATGTTTGACACAAATAAATTATATTTCTTCTCTTCTAGTAAAATACTATACATAAGCTACATACGCATAGGCTGGAAGTGTAACTCGACGATTTATTCGGCAGCATAACAACCTAATTGCAACATTTAAGAAAATGGAAACACAAAACACACATAAACTAGTGCGCCTCACCATCAATGATTGCATCATTACTTCATCAGGTGGGATTGCAGTCAAATACTAGTTTATGTTATAAAAAAATGGGTCTTATTTATTTTTTAAGAATTCAAATCTTAGATTTTCTCGGAATTCACGTGTTTCCGTCTAAATTTCCTCGGGAGCTTAATTGTTGCAAATAGGCCATACTGCTGAAAATACGACCACTTCCTAGTAATAATACCAGTAACTATATACAGGATAATATTTTAAATTGGGTGTGGATGATTACATCTAGAACTATGAGGAATACCTAAACACTTAAAGGAATCTTTGAACCCTCTGAATTTAATAACTAATAAATTCATGTTGCAGTTTTAATTATGAGAAAATTTTGAGTATTTTTTGCTTCTCAGTTTCGTATTTGGCCACCTACACCTACTTGAAAAAATCATCCTATAAGTAGTTCTAATGTGTAATTATCTATAGTTATACGCCTAAACACTATTTATGAGTTTAAGAAGATAAAAATGAAATCAAATCTGATGCCAAGATTATTTACCACTTACCACTATAAGATACCGTATCAATATAGTAAGGTATAATTCCTTTGTGCCACAGTTTCAACCTCGTAATCTCATCATCTTCTAAAGGTAAACCTGGTTCATGTTCAACGTTACCCAACACTGCCGTGGTATCTTTTAACAGACTGGTGATCAAATTGGTACGTCCAATGTGGTTTACCTTCAAGATCTCATTTGTACGTCTTTTGGCAGCAGAGATGTATTGGTTCTGTTTGGGAGCCATGGGTCGGATTCCTTTAAAGACAAAATATATAAGTAATGGGTATATTTGACAGATCTGACGTATCTCGTAAGATGTTCTGTGCTACTCTGAGGCATACTCATTTCTTCTCTCAGTTTAGGTCAAGTGAGGAGCTATGCAGCGTTGGAAGGCCACAAGGTAGCCTGACGACCTGGCGAGGGTTGTGGGATTCCGATGGATGCGAGACGCACAGGACCGGTCGTTGTGGTGACGTTTGGGGGAGGCCTATGTCCAACATTGTACGTCTTTCGGCTGAGTTGATGACGACCAATGTTGTCAATAGGTGTCAAGCTCGTCCAAGCACTTTCACCGGACTCTGCCGCTGAACATATTCTGGGATCAACATTAAACCTTCTGCGATATCTGTGATATATTTAGGGTGCAAAAATACTCTAACATGACGATGAATACTGTCAAATTTTCCAACAATATGTCCCAGTTTGGGGTACATTTTGTCTTCTAAAATATATGAAAGAATTAAGTACTCACGTTTTGGGCACATAAGAAATATAATAAAAAATAAACTCGACCATCTCACCAAACCTCGTCGAGGCATGCTTTTGATTACGAGTGAAATAAGTAAAATTTACTACCGTTCTTACATTTTATTGTATAAATTCAATAAGGCATTTCGATAAGGATTATAAAATTTGCTTTTTATTAATCTAAACAATTGCTCGTTTCCTCTTTATTTATTTATTTAATACTTTATACTTTTTGACACTTCGCGTGACCCAAGGGCTGGCTTTTACCTCGGTCAGAGATTAAGCATTGCCATACAACGTGGCAATGCTGTCAGTCTTTTGGACATACTTCCAGTCGACAGCGATGCAGAAGGATTCTTTGACGCCATATTTTAGGTTAGAGTAAGAGTTTGTGTATATGTAGTTTTGATTAGATAAGTGTTTTTATTTTTCATGTTCTATCTATCTTTACTAATATTATAAAGAGGAAAGATTTGTACCTATTTTTGTATGTTTGTAATGAATAGGCTCAAAAAGTACTGGGCCGATTTAAAAAATTCTTTCACCAATAGAATACTACATTCTTCCAATTTGACATAGGTTACATTTCATTTTGAAAAAAATTAGGGATCCATGGTAAAATTTGAACAATGTAACCGAAGGTGTAGAATAATTTCCAAAAATAAATAATTGTCTACCCCGTGCGAAGCCGGGACAGGCTGCTAGTGTTTAATAAATGTCTTTATCACATGTATGTGTCACACAAGTGCAAAGGCGGAATTAATATCTTCGGCATTTATGCAGTATTAAGCTTAGAAAGTATTTAGGTTTTACGGTCTCTTTGGGTTTCATTAGAATGCGGATGCGGACACATTCTAATGTTTTTGCAGTTTTGGCAGTAAATATATTGAGGCCACATTCTCGGCTAGCTTTGTTACAGTAACCATCATCATCTACCTAACCTTTTCCCGACTAAATTGGGGTCGGCTTACAGTCAAGCCGGATTTAGCGGCTGCCTACCAGACCTCCACAACCCTTTAACTGGGGTAGCACAGTAGGGACTTTATGGCAAGACAGGAGTCAGATTTACTGGCTTCGGACTATCCGCAACGACTGACAAAGATCTTAATAAACGTACGTAATGATAGCTAGGAATATACTTCATTTTTAAGCTTTTACCATGAAATAAGACTAGTATTCTAGCTTTGCGACTGTATTTGCGTGAATTTTAATTATTAGAGACACGAAATCGAAGTTGAATCCAGCTAAAAAGTAGCTGTCATTAAACCATTGTTGTAGCGGTAATTTTGGACCTTTTAATTAAAAATTAATGATGGTATAGTGTATCCAAATGAAGTTGAATACATGAAGCTATTGTCTTTATGACGTTCATGACCCAGGAACTGGGTACCACGAAACACCTTTCGAAGACTTTCAGAATTTTTCTTCCGTGATATTGCGTTAGCCTTAGGATTTTCTCATTTTCAGGGTATTTGAAAAGAACTTTGAAAAGAACAAAATGTAATAGAAAATTAAATAATAATTAAAAATAGTCATCCTATTGAAGTAAACTTCTGAATTAATATTTTTACACGACTTTTTTTCTTGATAATTCGATTTTAGAGCTGTGACGCTATTTAAATGGAGGGAGGTGTGATGTGTATGCCCATTATGATTTTAAACACAGAAATACCATTCACACGGTCAAAATCCGTTTGCATGAAAAATTATTCACGCTATTTCAGATTCAGCCGCGCCGTCCGTATCTCTTATGACAGATTTCTCTGCTCATAAACATAAATTTTCCAGCGGGCCCGATATCCGTGGGAACCTACCTCGGGGCGCACTCGACCACCAACACTCAACGACTTTTCACTTTCTTGACCCAAAAACATCCGAAATTAAACTTTAAAATGATGATCGTAAAGTACACTTTCTCTCCAGCAACAATGCCTGCTAGAAAATAAAGCTGTTTCAGAAAATTGCACGCTATCAAAACTACAACGGTTGCGTTCGCAATAAAACAAAATGGCGAAACCTTTGCAGGGTTGCCATTTCTTTCTCTGATGAAACTTGCTAAGGATATGTAAAAGTAACTGTATCGCTATATACCTACGATTTAGTATCACTTGGCTCTGTCCTGTCTTTACATTACTGAAAATATGCTGCAACACTTTTAATTTATGCGCCTTTCAAACGCTAAGACCACGAATTACATACAAGACTGTTTTCAAATAAATCAAATCGTCTGGCAAAGGAATTACTGATACAAATCCTCTCCATTAGTACCGAAGGAATGAGGAACATAGACAACCCTATGACAGTTGCATAAATAAATGCTCGCGCATAAATTTCAAAATAAGAACATCGTTTATCGAGGAGACATCTTTGGGGATGTATTATGGTATACTATATCGAAATTAATGCTTTTAGCATCGATTAACTTTGTAAGAGTAAGACCGTTTTCACATCTTCCGATCCGATATCGGTATCGGACGCCGATACGATATCGGGGTAAGGTAAATGTATGAGATATGTACCTGTCTTTCACATTGTCCGATCCGATATCGGATATCGGAGCACAGCTTTTCATACATTTTACTTACCCCGATATCGTATCGGCGTCCGATACCGATATCGGATCGGAAGATGTGAAAACGGTCTAAGGGAGACAGAAGATAGATTGGAGCGAGATAAACGTTGATAATACAGACCTAATGTAGATGTTCTTGTCTTGTACATTTTGTAACTGTATTGCATAATGCTGTTCGCATTGTAGACTTACTTGAGTAATATATTAAAGTACGCAATGAAAGGAGACGTACATAATGGGTCCTATTATAAGTTTATGCTTTATGATGCATAAATCAGAACTATAATTAACTATGTTAACCATTAATTTGTTTTATTTTCTTGTGTTGTTTTTATTGCATTTATTTACAAGGATAGGAAGGCTTTTATCCAGCAGTGGGGCAAAATAGGTTAAACATATCAAAGGAACTGGAATATAATAAGGTACTCTAGTTATCAAAGTTTCAATAAAATGACAGTTTTAAGTTTTCTGATCAATTTAATATTTTTAGTAACAACTAATCAATATTTTAATTATAAATAGATACTGCTAATGTACAACCAATATTATAATAAATGGTGTCAACCCCCAAAAAGCGGTCACTGGACGAAATATATTTCAAAAAGGTACATTTATTATACAAATAAGATTTGAGATTCAGATAAGTTCAGCTGATTTCAATTGTATTTTTATCTAATATTAACAATTTAAAATGCTACATTCACATAAATAACTTAAAATAATTAATAAAGACAATATTTACATGCATTAAAAATGATTCACAATGACAAAATTGACAATAATTTGATTGGGAAAAATAATAATTTTGATTAAAACCGGTAAAACTGTCAGGTGTAAAAAAAGATTAAAAAATGGCACCAATTCGATTTTCGAAATTCATAACGGTTTCGGTTTTTAAATTACGTTAAAATACTTTTTTTATCACAATAGCTACCATGCTAAAATTCAAAACAATGGCTTCAATAGATCCAGTCATGGATATTATAACTACGAAATTAAAAAAAAAAACTAAAAAACTTCAGTCTTTTAAATCCGATGCGTATCAGTTCCTCAGACTCTGTCATTGAATTCCGAAACATTTTTAAAAGTTACCTATGTACAGAGATCCGATTTTTAAGCGTTTTTTTTTTATAACAATACTTTGATAAGTACACGAATACCTGTTTTAAATAATACCGATTGTTTTAACATCGGATTTTTTTATTATTAAAACTAACATATTATTTTCACTTTAATATATTTAGTAAGTAATATTAAAGTAAAATAGAATAAATTAAAACAAGTTTTTAATAAATATTTTTTTATATAAAACATACTTGACGAGTTATAGTATGTTCAGTGCTTTTTATTATACAAAAAATTAAGCTCAGTAGAATAAGACTACCTATACATACTTACTGGCTATACTACGTTTATATCACATTCACATATGAATTATCATTCAAGTTGTACTTATATACATACTTGTATGATCAATAAAGCTTCCACATACATATACTGGCAAACTATCGAATTTGGAATGTCAAATTTTACGTCATCGAAATAATTCCAAAATGGAAGAAATTTTGTCAAAAGATTTTGTCAATGTTAATTTGAAGTTAGTGTGTTGTTAGTCCAAAGGGTTATGAAGGTTCGAATGTGAACTCGCCAAGTGAATAGTTTGCAGTTAATCTGTCTGATGACAAAATAATAAAATTGTTTAGTAAAGACATGCATTTAAGCAGAAGATCGGTTGAAGGGACGGCCATCTCTGCACCTGTACAAAATGTCCGCCGGGTTCGCGTGCAACACTATCTCCATGTATCGGACGCAACACGCATACAATATTATACGTATAATACTGATTATTTAATTCGTTTAATATTTAATTAAAATTCTCCAGAGCGTTTATCTCGTAATGTGGGACACTTTTACGATGGCGCTACTTACTCACTGATAAGGCCCAACGCTACCTCCGCAGCTGAACACCCAAGAAGACACTTTATGCACATGTCATTAAGCCACAAATTCCATTAGCCGGCTCAATTATAATATGAAATTATAATTATTACAAGATAATTTCGCTGTTGAATCTCAAAACAGTTATGCGAGCATGCACCCAACGCGGACGTCCATAAAATAGAAAGTATTTATAAAACTCAAATGATTATTGCCGCTGTTATAATAATTGCAAATAACTTCTTTGAAAAACCTGAGTATTAACTTTGGAATGATATTAAGAAATAGCATTTAAAGTCTCGTACATTTTATTTTGCGTACGTGTCTCCTTGGGCCGCTCGAATCGAGTATGTACTAGTACGATACTTAGGAATAAATAAATTATACAGCTGACTGCGTAAGGAAACCAATAAGTCCAATTTAGAATAAATACAAAATGAGTCGTTGATAGAAATAAATCGTCTGTTAACTGGTCTCATTAATTTCCGAACGACAGTGTCCAAAAAAATAAAGTTACTAGATCACATGTTCGCACTTAATAGTCAAATAAATTAACCGAACGGGTAGCTTACTTTAATTTTACGCCGGATCAATTATCATGTATAAAAGAAGAAATAAACAGTGATAGAGAAACTATTTACATAAGTCAACATGATATACGATTTCGACGACTTGGATAGATGAAAAAGTGAAGTGATTATATACATGGTCCGTTATCTGCCTCCGAATAAGAAACAGGTTCACTCTTGAGTCTGAGTCACAATCACTTGTACCGACACTAAAGTTTCTCTCATTGATCACTTCGTCATCAGCGTCCGAGTCTATAAACACGTGTGCACCACTTTTTCCGTGCGACACAGCTTGCACTTGACCTCGCAGCACCAGTGGAAGGTGCAGTTACACCGCTCCACCACGAACATTGTCTCCGTGCGGTACCCTCGGCCGCAACACATGAGGTCGCAACCATCCACTCCAATACTTGTGTCGTTGCAGGCGCGCCCGTGCGTCCCGGGGATGCCCAGTCTCGGGTTCTTTTCACAGAAACCCGGTGATGATTCTAAGTAGACCAAGTCTTTCGCCCCCGGCGATTTATGGTCTGGATTGTGCGGCCGCAGCTGAAACCTGTACCGGTCTCTCCGCGGTACCCTGTGAGGCGCCGCCTCGTTGCGCTGCGCTGGCGGCTCCAGCTCCGTGTTCGGCATCATGACCCGCGACGCGCCGTCGAAGCGGTCCTTCAGCGAGTCGCCCACCGAGCGGAAGCTCGGCAGCCTCATCCAGCACGTCTTGACGGTGCACGAGCCAGACATGCCGTGGCACTTGCACTCCTGCCTCATCTCAGTCTGCACGTGCTGCCAACAAAAAAACACAATAAACATCTCGTGCTTTAATTTATTCTATCATGGGGAGGTCTATAATGATGTCCAAATATCTTTAAATTCCACCGATAAGCTTCGATACAGTGTGATCGATGATCTTTTAAGCGTACTCCATCGATCGCATCTCACGATCGAGCAAATTGTTACAAATCGTGAAGAGGTGGGCCGGTCGTCACCGCGCGTGGACCGATCATAAATCATACTCTAGGGACATTCATCATTCTTAGAAGGTAGATAAATGACGCGCGGATGGGAGACAGTCAATATTTTCCTATCTCGGAGCGCAGGCGCTTCGGAGAACGTCGTCGACGGTATTTATTCATTGACATGTAGATGGCCGCGTATGTTATACAGCCTAGTGTCCAAATATGTGTTAAACAATCGATGGAATGCTGTGAATATTCATCAGGTGGACACCCAGTGCGTCTGTCGTGACAGGAATTGAGCGCTTCGGTTAATGACGCGTCTGGGTGGCTCGGGGCGCCCGACGTCCCTTTTTGATGAATTTTGGGAAGGAGCGGACAGTGGATATGCAAATGTGGGTGTGCGGTGGGAGGGAGATGCGCGAGCGCAACGAATGAGTGCCTGTTGCGCAGTGGTCCCCCTCCCCGCGCCGCCCGACGCATAATTAATATTACACAACGCGACATGTCAAGTGGCGGACGATCGATCGTCATCCATAATGGTAATGTAAACACGGCGCGATGACAATAGCCGTCATTGGCGATAACTGATTGTGTTATGGATGTTTATAAGGTGCTACTGTCGAGTGGCGATTGGAGAGGCGTAGTGAGAGGAGTGTTCGACACTTACCGATCGGCCCGCTTCGTTGTTGTGTAGGTTCATTTTTTCTCTGAGAGTTTTGCCTCTTTCGCCGGTGTCGACGAATTCCCGGCTGAATCGGAAGCCGAAGCCGATGTTGTCGCTGCAGCCGCCCCACTTCCAGACGCGCACGTTGGCGGCGGCGGCGGCGCGGGAGCGGTGCGGCACGCGGTCGATGTGCGAGTAGTCGCACGTGCACGACTCTATGGAGCCCTCCGCGCACGCGCGCGCCACCGCGTGCGTCACGCCCGCGCTCGTGATCGCGTAGATGAACGCCGTCTCGCGGCAACCTGCGGACAATAGAAATGATCTTCCATTAATTTATGCTAATTCATCTAGAAAGGAAAAGTTGTTCTACAACCTACTTAAAATATTACCTAACGGACTGGATGCCTCTAACACATTTGGGACATAAGAAACGAGGTGGCACAAAGACTATCTACTAAGATAATCGTTTAGATTAAACCTGTTGATCAATAATAGCATACATATACCTACGTCATTAAGTTGGGCAGTTACACATATTTCACTTTGGCATGTTTGGAATTCGTATAATTAATTCATTCCAACTGCAGAGGGGTCCATATTTTAATCAAATTTTATTATTGCTCCGGGTATAGGGATAAAAAATTCTCGACGTTTTAAAATATTTTAGGTATTATAATTTAAACACGCAAAACATTTGGGCTCATCAAGCAACTGCAATCCGAGGGATTGAATTGGTTTTGGTCTTTTTAATCGTATTATTTTATTGACATTTTTAATTTGTTGACAGTTAAAAAATCCTTTTTGAGAGCAATGGGCACATTAGTTCTTTAATTTCCTTCGTAAAATTCTATCTCAAGTTTCGACTTGTCTGCATCATTTTATTCTTCATAATTTAAGAGTGTGGGTCTAAACATTTTAATTCTAAATGATATAAGTCTGAACGGGGTGAAGGTGCAATCAAGTAAACCGAATATTTTTAATAATCACTGTGTTTGGAGTTATCATGTAAGGTTATAATCGTTTAAAAGCAACAAGATCATTAAGTTTATATTCACACAATAAAGACTTGAGCAATGATTGCATCGCGTTCATTCATCCCGTTCGGACGAATACATAAATCGATGCTCGCATCCCGTATCGAATACTATAAATAATTAATGGCCCGGCATTAGAATCAAATACTCATAAAATACAATTAAAAGAGAGAGAGGGTATATCTCTGAGATTGAAAATAAAAGAACTGCCTCTTACCTACCCGAGAGATTATAAATTTGATCATTACAAGTGGTACGGCGCGCGCATCGAATTCTCTGTCTTAATATCGATTTAATAGCCCTTGTACTTTAACGATTAATACCATACCGAGGCTTTGTCTACGCGAGATCGTTCACAAGACGATATTATTAACCGAACGGGACCCTGTGACGTCACTCAGCAGTACGACATCATTAAAATATTCGATTATAACTTTTAATGAATCATAACACCCAGAACATGATTTTGGACGACGCACAACGCGGTGGTCGCGCTCACTGCTCAGACCTTATCTCGTAGACATTGTAATTTTATGGCATAATGCGCTTAATGCGGCTATTGTGGAGGCTCTCATTAAACTCGCGCCTCAAACGCACATAAGGTTATGATGGAATTCCTCAAAAGCTATTAAGGGCTCATCTCGATGCCTAAATAAAAATAAAGCTGACAATTAACGCCGTTCTAACACAAGTGTAATCGCGCGTCACCTCGCCGCTAATGCCATTCGTTTAATAATATATAGTGAGGCTCGCGCGCGACTCCTTAGGTGGGCTTCCGGCCACCGACGCACCACGATAAAATCCCTTCAGAAAAAACTCACCGACCCCGTATGGATGTAAAAATAATAAGGAACGCGTATTTGTTGTTATTTATAATAATAATATGTGGAACGGGCCCGAAGCAGCCAGGGCCAGCTTTATTAAGGACTCAATAAGCAAATGAAATCATTTTTTTATTGAGTTGTCATCGTGCACCGATATAAATTACGGCACGCACACTGCCGCGGAGCGCTCTCGGATTCGCTTTTTGTGCTTCCCTTTGGGATGTTATACAAAAGTATTTTATTCAGCAATTACTTGAGACGTTCGACCGGGAATTTTAATGTCAATTTCGCCATCATTCAATGCTCGGACGAAATTAATTCAAGGGATACGTACATACGAGCGGTCGAGGACTCGAGCATTTATCTTCTGTAATGACTTGGAAACGTTCAGTCGCATTAACTATAACGTATAGGTGAGGCCAATTAAATATGGCACACGTAAATAACGCTGGGGAAATTATAGCTTTCGGCTAACCGGGTTTAGCATTGAGGGGTTAAGTGCGATGGGTGATCAGCCGATCAGCCGATTCAGCCGATGGCCGATGAGCGCTGGGAGCAACAGGTACAGCTTTGCAACGTAATGTTCGTATTTAATGGTCGGTGATAAATCGGAGGCTTCACGGATATCTGTTTTAGTGCGTTTGGAGTGAGCGAGGCGGAGGTCGCCGGCGGGGAGCCGCCAGGTGCTCGCCCCACGTGCTGCGAACACGTCTTCATAGGCCGCAGATAAATGTCCCCACAGCTGCCCACCACACATGTGAATCACAGCCCGCTGAGATTTTAACATCACTACTTTTACTTTATCTCGACATGATCTAACGGTACGTGGCTACCCGACCAATTAGATACATAAACGACAACTGGAAATAATTTTTAATTGGTCTGTGAGAATTTTAAGGCTCGTCTATCGATGATTCACAACCGTGCCGCGACTCGTTTGACATCGTACGGTAGTGATTCTTTGTTCTGCATTAAACATAAGTACCCATTATGGCTATAAATAAATTGTTTCAATATTTCATCGTGTTGGATGCGACGACCAACAAAGAGGATTGTCGCGTTTTGCGAATAAATCGCGACGTAGAAAAATTATGACAGATGTAAAGAGGCTCCGTCTGCTGGGCGCATTAGTCACGGCATTAAATGTAATGTAAAATCCCGACACGAGCCTAATTAAACGGCCAAACAACGATAATCCGACACCGGCGACGTCATATACATATAAGTTCTAATATTATACAAATAGCCATTTGTTACCTGCTCGTAGCCCACGCTATAAAATATTCATAATTAAGGTGTGCTATTATTTTATTGAGGCAATTTCGCCCCATCAAATCGCAGTCAAATAAGAACAAATATGAGTAATGTGGATCTATAAAAGTAAATTATTATTATAACTGATAATAAAGTGCTGTCCGTGGATTATCTGTGCAGATAATAAATGGTCCCGTGGTGGGTTTACAGCGCAGCAGAGCGGGCAGCGAGCGATAATTCCGTCCCGACGGATTGCCAGTTAAGGCGAGGCGTTGAGAATTTATAAAAGTCAAAAACTCGTAAATCCGAGAGCGCGTCCGCCGCATCGCACTGTTAAAATAAAACTTAATCACTGTTGACATTTGACGAACACCTGGCCCCGCGGCCACTGCCATTAAATAATTCAAAATTAATGTACTAATTAAATATGTTCCTGTCCGCATTGAGTCATCACGCTGGGGTGTTTCCATAAGATTAATTTGAAAGATTGACTTATGGAGGTTTCGCGCGTCGCGCCTCTCCTGCCTTATTTATGACGACTTGCATTATTCAAATTTGATGAGACGTAATTACTCAAAACATCCATAAATCACTCGGTTTGGCCGGTTTAGAAATCGTTCCGGCTCGCGTCGCTGCGATGAAGTCATTGACGTCGTCTTATTTGTATCTAAACATGTCTTTTACGAGAATATAATGACACTTATCTACTGAAAGACGGATCGTAGAGATGATAAAAGGTGAGATTCTTACGTTAATGTAATAAGAATGGAATTCGACGCATACCGCGAGAGGAATAGAACCGAAGAAGGCAATTTCGCCGTAAAGGCACTTGGAAGATGGGGCAATAAAAAGCAATAATTCATTTTCGTTATGCCATGTATGGGTGATAATTTCACATTGAGTCCGCGTCCCGAGGCTCCAGTGCGACAATTCAAAACGCCGTCGGTCGTATATCACTCATTGTGAGTGGCACAAAGCGCCTCAGCTACCACTGCCACCATCAGCAGCCAGCAGCGACACCCATTCACACAATGGACAAAGACATTTGTTTTCAAACTCCAGAAAAAAGCACCGAAAATAATTTGGTTTTAAGTGAGCTGTCCATAAACAATAAAAGGGCGATCGGAGCGTTGGAAACTGGGAATCCGACGATAAATATGATCTCGCTCGGCCGGCCCGTCGCCACTCTTAATCGTCTCATTTCAGTTTCACTAAACGCGCGTTATCTCGAAAACAATTCAAACGCCACAAAACCTAAAACGCTTATCTAATTGAGCATTAAATATTTCGTCGAGGGCATTTTATATCGGCTTTATTTTCGGTGTCGATCGTTTTATACGTTTTATCCACCCACGACGTCGGCATCTCGGGTGCGCGTACGATACACACCAAAACAGGAAATATTTGAAAAAAGGTCGGGTTTTATTGGCCGAGTTACCTGTCATTAGGAGCTGCGTTAGGTGTAAACGTGGCTTCCGTGGGGCTTGTACGAGTGCAGTGGAATCGCTAAACTACACCGCAGGGGGCTCGCCGCGGGACCTCGGACCATATATTTTCTATTCTCGGTTCGACAATGACGTGATGAATAAAGGCCTTACTATTGTGTCGTTGTCATCATTTGTGTTAATACGATCCTTGAGGTTTACACCACAAAGAGATGAAGTTGTCGCGTCCGAGTGTCAATGGTGTGACAACGTGTAAATTAGTAATTATAGGTGTCGCGTCCGGGGGGGCTTTGTGTGCCAGCTCGTGATGATGAGCGGACTACACTCCGCGCTCGGGATTGATGAGTTTCGAGGATTACATCTGCGAGTTTACGTTTTTTGTTTATTGAGTAGCGTTGTGACGGGCTCCCGCGGGGTCGAGGCCATTTTTATGCTTCTTAAATGAACGTAATTGCAATGTATTAAATTTTTTCATCGTGCGCATTCGCGGCTGGCAATACCGCCGTGCGCTCGCCCGCCCGGCTCGCCCTTAATAAAGTAATATGCTCTAAATACACACGCATATAACATAAATTTTGTAATCGACTTGTTCTTTTTAAGATGTGAAATTATTACGATGGTGGTCCGAAGTCCGTGCTATATCTGGCTTTTAATTTAGAAAAATGGTAATTTGCTTTTATAGTTTGTATGCTGGCATACAATATCAAATATTTATTTTTTGCTCTAGGCGTTTAGTTTTATCGTCGTCGATGGTACTCGTAAATACGTGACTGTGTGCATAAAACAATATATCATTTGGATGCGAGCACTAGAATTAAATGATTTAATGTTTTAAATTAATATGACTGGCTTTGTGTCTAACTGAATTATTAACGGTTATTCATTGGCGTTTAAGCTGACTGGTAAGTGATGTCTGGGCTTGACTTTTATTAGATGAAGCTTCAACGACTTTCTACAGGGAATCAAGAATTTAAATGTCAACAGTTTCTAGGGTTTACATTTAAAATACATTCTTGAGTGAGCGAAGAAGTTAAAAGAAAATAAAGAAAAACATTACAAAAATACCTCTCTCCCTTTTGGTTGTTTTGTTTTGCATATAGCCTATTTTCTTTCTAGGAGACGGAGGGGGCCGATATCCACCACTTGAGCTAAGTGCGGGTTGGTAGATGACATATGTTTTTGAATTTGTCGGTTTTAAATTTTCTATATCATTTTGATAAAAGTAATGAAATAAATTACACGAAATAATGCGAATACACCTCATAAATTGGGGCCGATACCACTAGGTCACCCCTCACATCAAAAAACTGAAGAAACGAATTGTAATTGGTTTTACAACATAAATAGTTTAACATATTTCTTCGTATGTGTCAGTTGGTCCCGCATTTTGTAAGTTGCCTGAGGCAACTGGCGACCCAACCTCACTTTTTTCTTTATGACTTACATTAGTGTTGTGTAAACATGTACCTAATTGCGATTTGTTACCAATTTTGTTTTTCATGAATATTTTATGAGCCTAATAGTTTATGATATCTTGTTTTTTAATGAGAAAATACCATTTGAATCAACAATAGATTTGTTATATTAAGATCTGATCTGTTTCCAGTTAAATTGATTGATACAGGTTAGAAATTAGAAGAAGTCATAATGTTGTACACTTTTTTTATACAAATCGTTAATTGCTTCAAAATTAGAACATCTTTTTCGGAGCTACAATCGAGCAGACGGACAAATAAGTTATAATTCAGGGACGTTATGATTGTATCGTTCTATTGCGACTTTGTATCATTAGTTTCGTCAATGAATTGAATTAATTAGCACGAAGGTTATACAATTAATAAATTAAGTGATTTGTTCTTTTGTATCGAGCTGCCATTGTGATAAAGTCACATATTTACTACCTCTTAATTGTTACTGTGACCTTGGTATTTGATGTTCTTTAAGATATGAAAACTTATTATGCGATTAATATCTAACGAATGTATCGTATGCGTTATTATTAAACTTTAACTTTTATTAATACAATATTTATAATAACGCATAGGTACGATATATTTGTTGAATTAAATAGTTTAGACATAGGTAACATAGATTATTATGTATGTACCTATATATATATAAATCTTTGTTTGTAAATTTCACAGAGTTTTAACTCAAAAAGTTAAAAAAAAATACTTTAATTTTTTGTATTGTTTGAAATCGAAAAAAAAAAAACAGTTGGAAAATTAAAAATTCGTAATTTTGTATGGATAGAAAATAGATCGATTCATCATTCGATCGAATCTCAACTTTAAAACTAGCATCAACAGCTAGGGACCTATTCTCGACTAATAGAGACACTTACAGAAACAGCTTGTACTATTCATTAACGCATTTGAAGTCCGGGTCAATAACCGGAGCAGGCAAGAAATATAGTCGATATATTGCGCCTGCGCCGATCCCAAATGAGATCGAATTAGCTCGAGATACGGCAGCCGAAGCTCTTAATTTTGATGATAACCCCCTAATGCTCATCCTGAACTCTGATCCAACAAAAGCTTTTACAAATAACTCATTTCATTGAGACAGAATTAATTTCGAAACTCATTTTTTATTCATTTGTATGTTAGTAGGTATGTTATAAAATTTATTTGTGTTCCTCTAAGAAGTTTTGTTGCAAAAACTTATTAGTAAACGACAAAAAAAAATAATGCAAGCGACAAAATTGAATCACAAAACTGCCTTTTTTTGCTATAATGGCGAATAATTCTTGCTGTGCCGAACAGATGTTCGCAAGCTCATAATAAGGCGTATCGCATACAAAGCATCGAAATCGGACACCGGAGATAGGGCAGCCCCGATCTGACAACCAAATAATGTCTTGCCGTTCATAAACTTGATTGCCACACAATTTTAAACCTTATAACTTAACCACTAAAGATCCGGTAACTCCAAAAAGACGACAAAACCAAATAAAGCAATGCGTTTTAAAACATTTTAATTTCGAAGTGTACCTTTATAAATGTAGGTTATTATTTTAAATTGAAAACTAAGTCTTTATACTGTTAAATAAAATACTTAATGCGTTGAATAAAGTAAGAGAGGTTCCTAAAAGGGATTACTGCGCGTAATATCCCTAAACTATTGAATTCAGTTGTGTAACCAGTATTGTGAGGCTTAATGGGTATCTATTTGCTGATTTATATCTATTGATAATAATCTACATCCATTCAAATCAACTAAATGGATTCGACGCTCGCGCAATTGTGGACCGGTGTTTATGGGGTATAAAAAACATGTTTTCTTTTTTCAATACACTATTGAAGAATCGATGCGGAATTAGAATCGGATTATAATCACATTCATAAAAAAAAGTAAAAATTATATTTCAATCTATCGTAAATTATTAAAACACGTTCACGAAACGGAATTGAAAAACGTAAAAAAGAGTTATCGACAAACGGGAACTTAAACGTCAGTCGACCTCGTGTAATTGATCCGGGATGTTTTATCTCGATGAGTCCTTTATATGTGCCCCCAACTCGCTACCCTCCCGGTGAATACAGATAACATCTTTTAAAAGGGTTGCCAACTAAAGATATCACTTAATTTGTAGTCTCTCTTTGTAACAGGAATTGAAGATTTATACAAAACATATCTTTTTGTCCAACGTTCCTCTTTGCAGGGTTAAAAAATGTAAAACTGTATACGAAGCGAGATTTTCGATTGAGTTTTTTAAAGATTAGCCTTTTGAACGTCTCAATGCTTTGTAATCTGTTTCCTTAGTATTTTAGATGGGTATTTAGGGCTTATCTTCTTAAGTTCTTTTAAATGTTTTGTTCGTTTTGTTTGGCGATATCAAAATTGAGACAAATGAATGACGCGTGTACCCAAAAACGTTTTTGCGCTTATTGTTCAGTTTTTGTTCGTGGAGGCGACAATAAAATCGTGATCAGAGTATTAACTCGTCAACTTTTGTCATTTGTTTGGATTTAATTAATCTAATAACAGCTTACCTCTGTCCACGATTTTGCCAAACAAGTTTTTCCCTCTTAGGAAATTTCTTGTTGAGCAGTTCCATCTTCTGTATTTGAACTGGTGTTGGCATTCTGCGACAGCCATGCTGGCGCCTTTGGCAACTGCTGATAAGACTCCAGGGTTTTCTCTGGCTAGTCTTCTCTGTTTCCGCCTGAGGGTGGAGTGAATAGCTGGGTCCATGATCAGAACCCCTGGTGACATCGGTGATAGATTATTTGGCTCCCCAGCTTTGGCTATACCCCTACAACAAAATAGTATTTGTTACAAAGACATCTTCAAGAATTGCTAATGAACGGCTGACAAAAAACAAATCTTATTGTCTCAAAGCAATAAGATTGACTTTTGTCACTGTAGAAGACAATGCCTGGCGTTCGAAAAACTTAATAAAGAAAAAAAACGAAAATAAACACAACCCGAACGCCACTTAAGGCAATGGGTGCAACTCGAAATGAAATGCTCATTTGAAAAGGTAAAGACAACAAACAATTGACGACCGAACTGTCAATCTGCAGACGTTTAGATAAATATTTGCGTCGCGCATTAATCCTTGAGGGCCGAGCGGGCAAACACGGCCTGAGAGCGATCGAGATCACGGCCTGTTGACTCGGCCTCGCTTCCCCAACATATTCGGCCTACAGTAAAAAAAGGCCTCGGTGCAGTCTCGCGGTGCCTCGTGTTTGGACCGCTGGAAATCGTATTACTTTTCTATTTGCTTTTCTTTGTAGTCGAGTGTTACGTAAATATGAACGTGTTCGTCGGAAATTCTCGTTTCCTTCGAGAATTCATGGAGACGTTGTGATGGTTTTAAAATTTTTGTTCTACTTTTAAAAATAATAGACAAAGAGATGAAACGGATATAGGAATGATAGTTTACACTAAGTCGGTCTGTGGCTAGTTATAATGACGGCTCAATTTTCATATGTGCGTGGGAGACTCGGAGGAAATAGGTTTTGTGGCTTTTGTATATTATATAAACACATTAGCACTTCGATATCCATCTTCTACAAAATATTAGGCATCGACACGTCACATTATTACACTTCTTATTAGCAAGCTAATTTAATTTGATTATAAGATGACCATCGGTCAACTTTTATTACCGTTAATCCAGTTTTTTTCTCATATTTATTGAAATAAATGGATATTGACGGAACTATTAACAGCCAATAAGACATAAGAGATAAACTACTTCATTTACACATTTGTCAAAGCGACACTTAATATTTTATTATGGTATAAACTGAGTAATTTGGTCTTAGTTTTGGCGAAAAAAACTTAATGGACGTGGTCACTATTTTTGGCGCAAACATTTATTGGAGGTAATAAGTTTAAAAAAATAGTAGGACAAGTGGTTTTTTAGATTAATCAGGACATAAATCAATCTAGTTTAATGGGTATGCACTAGTGTCTGATGAAGTGGAAAATATAAATCTGTACGTAGGTGCAGTAATTTGGGTCTCAGTGATGTTGACACCCACGAGTGCTTAAAACTTAAAACAAAAACGACGGAACCATATTTGCCTGTCCATAATATGAGGTCCTTTGCACTTGTCACGTTGCCGTTGGTAGAACATCAAATAGTGGTACAACACAAAGTCCTCGGGGAAAAAATTCTGAATGACTTTCACGAACAAACGTAATGTGTGCACAGCGATAAAGCCTGTGTGAATGTGTCAAAATATTGTCTTTTGGAGGCTTGTGTCTCCTTGTTTGAGTAATTAAGAGTGTTCCTGTGCTGTTTTGGTGTGGCTTCGAATAGAAATGGTTTTTTGTAGGATATTTTAGACGTTTGACACGTTTTGGTTACCGTTCTGAGCTTCAGTTGGGTTATTTTGAAGTTTTAGCGATTTATCTAGGTTGGGTTAGGTTAGGTTAACCAGTGTCTAAAAATAATCACTCTTATATTTTTAGTTTGAATGTTTGTGTTGGATATATTTGTTACTCCTCGCATTTGGATGATATTTGGCACACGGGTAGACCTGGACTGACACATACCTAGGACTTTCATTACCAGCATCGTTGGCAGAGACTAAATAATGATATAAATTATAAAAAAATAAACAAGATCAATGGCAGCGACATTTCCTTGACACAACTTCCTCGCTATTTGAATTTAGCAACACATGTCTTTTAAAATGGCAGACTTCATTCGAAGACGCCGCCTGCATACGAATCAGCCCTTTATTATTTAATTTGTTGGCGACTTACGAAGCGTCAAAATATCAAAGTTATAAACCAACTTCCCACGACCTTTTGAGTGTCAAGTTTAGTATGTGGAGCATGTGTCTTGGTACACTGGTCTTTGTTATCAGAAGTATCGTGACGCCGGCACGCGATTTCGAGCGTAATGTAATATGGACTACAACTGATGAATACGAATGAAGTAAGGTGTGGCGATTTCTTTTTTGCTCGAGGCAATGCACGAGGATTTTATATGCTCCAGTTGGACATTAGTGCCCGGGGGTTCAATCCGTCGACCCACTGGGCATATTTTAAAAGGCCTAGCAATTAAAAGCAAGAGGAATCAATTATATTGATTATTTTCTCCTATATAGGTACCGTTGTTTATTTAATTACCTTCTTCTGATTTATTTTGTATAGATTTCGATGTTCTAAATTGAAAAATGAAAGCGATTTTTCATTTTGGCGTTTTTATTTTCAAATAATTATTCGATTCGTTCTCATTTACGTTTGAGTTTAAAAATTTAAATAAAGAACTACTTAATTAAACGTTTTAAATCAAGAATTGCAACTGTCATTCTGTTCTCATTTTAATAAGAGGACATTTAACTCAGTTTTGTATGCGTCAAGTAGTCTGCAAGTTTATTTTAAAATCTGTCCACGTTGATAGTGTGGGCTTGAGAGGAATGGGACCAATATACTGTCTTCCGGCAGCTGGGTAACAACTAAGTGGTTCGCTTTATATTTCATATTGCCTTGATAAGATTTCTTAGGGTTCCGTACCCAAAGTGTAAAACGGGAACCTATTACTAAGACTTCACTGTCCGTCTGTCTGTCTTTCAGTCCGTCTGTCATCAAGCTGCGTATCTCATGAACCGTGATAGCTAGACAGTTGAAATTTGCACAGATGACGTATTTCTGTTGCCGCTATAACAACAAATACTAAAAACAGTAGAAAATAAATATTTAAGTGGGACTCCAGTACAACAAACGTGTTTTTTTTTGCCGTTTTTTACTACGGACATGGTACGGAACCTTTCATGCGCGAATCCGACTTGCACTAGGCCGGTTTTAGTTAAACTTGCTTACTTAAGACTATATTTAAAGAAAAAAATTGAAATTGTGGTTCCTATTAATATGTTCAATGCCATTATGGTATATCTTTCCGATGATTAATGTTAAAACAGCAAAAATAAGAGGTGTTGTTTTTTTGTAAGGTTTTGTCCGGTTACCGAATTTATAATAAGAGTTATTAGTTTATATTAATCTTTATAAAGCTATTATGTTTGACGTTATATTGATTAATAATAAATCTGATGAATGAGAATGTAATAACATAAAGATGGGGTTACATTTATTTTTTATTAAAAATTTTCATCATTGAATGTTTATAAAAAAATTTAAGAGTCAAATACAAAATTAAAAAAAAAGTTTGGTGGAATTATGATGGATTGAAATTTGAATTGTTTTTTTTTTATATATTGAAGTACGACAGTTAAAACAATTCACGTAACATTTACGACAATTCTTTAGAAAGCGGGTAAAAAAAATTCCGTCGAAAGTATTCACGCCTCCGTCGGCCGCGAGAGCGATTGTATCAAGCAGTTTGATTGCTCTTATACGTGTTTATATGTTAAAATAGAAGGCATTTTTCTTTTAAAACAGAGTATTACATTGTTTTACTTAGATTTATTTACTGACAAAACTAAACTTTCACGCTATAAACTTGTGTTAAAAAGATTTGTGAAGTTTGATTAAAATTGGTTGAGATCATCTCTGAAATATATTTTTTCGATTATAATCTGTAGATTTGAGAGATAAACTTGTATTTTATTTTATTGTTTTATTCTAATGAATGATAAAACATATAGTACAATTATTTCATAATTAAAATTATACATCTTTAGTTTTGATTACAATTTATCAATAAGTAAAAAGTAGAACACCGGAGAATTAGCCGCCGCCGCACTCACGTTGCCGTCGGCAAAATATATTAGTGGTAAAATAGTTGTATTTCATATTAGATAATTATAAAAAATTGCTTCATTATTTAGCGTAATCAACGTTATAATGTTCCCACTGCTGGGACTTAGGCTTCATCTCTAGGAGAAAAAATGGGCCATAATCTAGCACGGGGGTCAATTGCGGATTAGGGATATCACATATCTTAAAATTTTTAGTTCTAGTTTCCTCACGATGTTTTACTTCACCGTTTTGAGAGCAGTGGTTATTAAATAAATCACACTAAGTAATGCACCTGGCTGTTTGAACCAGCGACCTTACAACTCATCAACTCAAGTTCTTACTCATTATTCTACTCACTTCTTCTTCTTCGGCTTAGTAGACGAAGAAGGAGAAGTTCAGTAAGTTTCAGTGTAGTCACTGAAATCAAATAATAAAATGTACTGAACCAAAAGTTAAGACTTTTGCAAGTTTTATTTCTTTCGCCAAGTTTCTTTATCTGTCAAAAACTCATGAAATAGTAGAAGACAGTCGTCTAGCATTTTTTTTATCTTAAATTGATTAATAACTTAAGCATTAAGTATATTTGTGTAATGCAATAGCACGCGCCACCGTGTGTTGACTCGGTTATTAACTAGATAATGTACATGCAATGCTTATAAATTGTATAGAGGCGGGCTTACGTACATTATGAATGAAATAATATATTTTCATTCACTTAGATTATATATTTGTACTAATATTATAAAGAAGACGGATTTTAACTAATGAATAAATTCAAAAATTTCTGGACTGATTTAAAAAACAAAATTACTATTGGAATGCTACTTTATCACTGAAAAACCTAGGCTTATATTTTCTGCTTTCACGCGGGTGACACTGCTTGCAAAAACTAATTTTATATGTTTAAGTTTACATTTATGTATCAAATTTTTCTCAAAGATTAACAATGATAATTATTTAACGACAAACAAAGTACTTGTAACTAGATGTCCCTTGCGGTTTCACTCACTCCGTTCTCGTAAGTCTTGGCGTGATATTACAAAATATTCAGCCTTCCTCAATAAATGAGTTATCCAACAGTAAAATATATTTTCAATTCGTATTAGTAGTTTCAGAGATTAACGCGTTCATAAGAATAAAAACAAATCCTTAACCTTATAATATTAGGTGAAGATATTACTAACAAGTAAGAAAGTATAAAGGTAGTAAAGAGCACGTTGGTTCTCTGTAGTTTTATTCATTTGACGTAGATAGTTAATATAATATTCTTATTTAATTAATATTCACTCACTTTATGTAGTGCGTATAAATTATTAGCAGATCAAATAAGCAAAAGTGTTATCTAAAATATTTAATTAGTAAAGTGTTAATTAATATTTCCGTTTATTAAACTGAATTCATTAATATTCATAAAATTAATTGATACATACATTTTAACGTAACTTAAAGCAACAAATATAACTATGTAGTAACATGACAGACTTGTTACTAAGTATTGAATATATCATTGGCTATTTAGAATAACTTCCTTCAATAGATATCTGTGATAGACTAAACTAATCTGTCTTTAGACAAGTTTGAATAAACATGCTGCTTGTTAAGTGACAGCTTGCATAATTTAGGGGTAAGCCCCCACAATACTGCAGTACTAAGGTACCTGTGATATATGCAACCTAACTTACAATATGCTTCCTGCTTTATTTTGGTTTAGCTAACGTCTAATGAATTAATATTCTGTGCATTATGTGGTTCAATTTACCATTTTTACAGACATTTTTTTTATCATTGATAGGTTCGCGCTTGACCGCTATCTCACCTGATGGAAAGCGACGGTGCGGTCGACTATGGAGCGAGATTACCAAGTAGGTAACCTATTCACTCTTAAAAACAGAGGGCTATATTTAATGCAATAAAGCAAGGGATTGTAAAATTATTAAACTAGTATACTTATCCCCAAATTGTAAAATACAACAAATCCAACCTTGGTTGTAGACATATGCGAAATGCGTTATAATTATGCCGTTTAATATTATTTAACAATTATAGTCGCACTTAAAAAAACAAAATCTGTACTGTTTAGCAATTGGTAAGCGGATTTCTAATTCGAATTATTTTTAGAACTAAATTAATTTAATGAGTTTAAATGTTTTATTGAAGTTACATTAAATACACGCTGATTTTTTATTATGTCATTTAGACATTTTTAAATCATCAGACAAGTGTTTAAAAAAATCGCAAAAATTTACAAAATAGGGCCAAAAATTCATCAAAATCATTAGATAGTTTTATAACACCAGACATTTACTTTAAAAAAATGTACAAAATGGTTAAACATCGAACAAATTTATTAGTATCGTAAATAAACGTTTACGTTCCGGTCGCGCGGATGCGTTTGCGCGTTTTCAATATCAACATAATTTATGTTGAACTTGATACATTGCTAATTGGCGCAGTATTTATGTGTTGTTGCTTTTATAATGTTTACACTTAATTAATGAGTCGCAACGGCTTTTTATATAATTTGGGAAAATTATTGCCTTTTAATGTACTTAATTTTATGTGTTTGTTTAATTTCATTCTTTCTTTTATTGGTTTTGCGTTCCTTTTGTATCGTTGTCTGTGCAGTTTTATTATAAAATTAAATTAAATGTATAACTTCTTTTCCTATAATAATACAGTATCATAATAAATTCGCTATTAAGTATAAACTTGACGAATGACTTAAGAAGTAGGTGTAAAATAATACGACCTTTGAGCCCAAGTTGTTAAATTGACAAATTAAATAAAAATATGAAGAAAAATAATGTCATCGCTATTTAAACCATAAAATATTGGAAACTTGACTAATATCTAATAATTTATTCATTTTTATACAGATTTTGACGCGAATTTATATTTCAATCATCATTATCATAATTTTTATCATGTTTTTTTTGCAGTTAGGTCATCGTTTGAATTGTTACTGTCGGTGTTTGGATAGTTTAGCGAATGATTACAACACTTATATGTCAATTTATGTAAATTAGGATTTTTTAATATTGTGTTTTGATCTTATATTAATATATTGTAATTATTAACGTTATTAATTCCATAAAATATTTTCCACTAAATCCATTTTTTACAACTATTTTAATATAATGTTCTCAAATGATAATTCTAATAGATTTCAACGTCTACATCTAGGGATTAGGTGGGTCGCATACCAGAAGCTGTGTGATAGTGTATGCAAATAGCACTTGATGTGCCTGTCAGTCAGTGACGACGCAACGGGAGGTGACGGGACAACGAGCGACATACATATCATCACGATAATATAACAACCAACATTTATGCCAAAAAAAACTGTTGAAACTTTAGATATTTACTTTAACGCATGCCCATATTTTCAAGGTATATGAGTAGGCTGTAGTACGTGTCTTGAAACCCAATGAGTAACTCAAGTAGGAAACATTAGTCACTAGATATTAAACACAAATGCGTACGTGAAATGTCATATTTAATCTTACGTCAACTTAATATTATTTATCATACATTCTTACCATTTATCTTTTAGCTAGATTTTACATTTTATCACAAGCACTTTTCGAGTTAAACGTTTATTTTAGTTGTGTCTGAAAGCCATTACATTGATTTCATTTTATGATCGCCCCGTTATAAACAGAACGGGCAATTGGTTACTTGACGTACTACAGTATTAAATTTTAGTATGCTATTATCGATTTCACACTACTACGCCAGTTTTATGCCTTGTTCAATACTCCGCTAATTATTTCGAGCCCAATTTGTATTGAACATCTGGTGAGGGCGTACAATGTTTTTAAGTGTTGGACTGACTGTGTTATGCGGAAGGTGTACGACAACAACGGTTAATTGCTCACACTGTTGTATAGTTTATGACAGCGAGAGTCATTATCAAATAGTGAGAGATTTTACTTGCGTTTTTATGTGTTAACGTATTCTTTTTAGTGTACAATTTGGCTTCAATGTTTTTGGCTTATCACGGAGATTTGACGTTTAATTATTATGGTAAGATGTAGTGTGAGAGACGGAGATAGTAACAACGATAAATATAAGTTTATCTAAGAGGTTTTTCTGACATAAGAAACGTCAAAGAGACACCTATAAGCACTAGCCGAACAACAAAACATCAAAGATCATATCAAAACAAAACAGACACGCCACTCACCACCACATACTGCCGCGTCCTCTCCGAGGTTTGTTGGCGGCGTCGCACGTAAAACACAGAATGATCACAAATAACCACAGGCACTTCATTGCGATGGGCGGACCCCGCGTACATGAGCGCGGCGCTTCGAGTCACGTTTACGTCTGACCAGACCGGCAAGCTGTACCCACGGCCATCGAGGCGGGGTCGCACTAAGAATTGGTGGGAGGCATCTACCTGTCACACCGCCCGATTGGTCTCACACTTCTGTTATTTTTTTTTGGTGTTACTTCGTAATCTTTGTCGTGTTTAGGTCATTAGGTTATGTGAGATAATTTTGGTAATCGGTTTGTGGTGAGCTCGACTATTGGGAGTAAGGCTGTTGGATTGAGAATTGAGTTTTTTAGAGAGATTTTGTTTGCAGTTTACACTTCTTATAGTTTCTTTTTCAGCAGTTTAGGACACCTGTTTTAATTCAAAAAAAATATTTACTATAAATATAGATAATAATGCATATAAAAATATTTTTAGGAAATCTAAAGCAATGTATTTGATAAAAGTTTAATTTAAAAGTGTTTAGAAATGTAACTATCAGCACAAAAAAACGTTTAGGCTAATTCAGTAACACTTTTAAAAACCATTTCCGTCGACGTTTCTGAAAGCTATTTCAACAGTTTCAAATTTTTTATTGAACTTCGAAATTCTTTATTGACTCACGTATGATTATGGTCCTTATTACTGAACCCTAAAGGCTATAAAATAATTGATAAGTTCTTGTGTATTATCACAAGCACATATGAACTTCTTAGAAGCGTTGATTGAATTGCAACTTTGTTACATCGTGTAAGTATGGACTGTGTGTGTTCTGTGAAGTACCAATAGATAACAGTACAAATATTAAACAAACTAACACCCATCTGACAGTAATTTACTAAGTTACTAATTAAGCTATAGTCTTCAAAGTAAAGTTTTATGTATAGTGATGCATCTTTGCCAATTAATTTTTGTTTGCAAATATTTTTACAAATTCTGTTGTAAAACTATACCTACTAAAAATATGACAAAAAAGTTTCATTTCACTTGAGGTTTCTGTACAGTAAATAAATTCACAAAAGTGAACTCTGAATAAAATATGTTGTGACATTAATGATACTATTTAATGATATTATTTATAACACATTATAACAAAAAATTGCAATTAATTCATAATTTATTTCATTCATTGTTTTAATAATAATTGTGTTACTTTTTTGGTATTCTATTCTATTTTATACTAATTCCACCCTGAAAATATCGAGTTAAAAATATCAACCAAAAATACATCACACAGAAAAATGAATAAAAACCTCATTTTAGTTCACACTTGCCGGCGCGTGAGTCAGCGTTTCGCGCGCAGCGGTGGGAGGGGCGAGGCGCGGCGGCGACCAATCAGAGCGCAGCGCCGGTGCGCTGGCGCACACAGCCCGCGACCACGTGCGACTCAAGCCGTGCGCCCACGCCGCCAACATGCTACTTGTGATTCGGAACATGATTTTTCAGGACTTTTTGTTATGAAATGTGGAATAAAAGTCTATTGAACTACCAATTTGTTATTTTAAGGTTCAAATTCAAGTGGCGATATCATTTCAGCGTTAATATCAATTTGTAGGTAAATAAGAGGTGTTTTTAACAGCAAAGCGGGCGATTAAGATGTGAATGTGAATGTGCACTATTAGAAGTAAGTATGGGAACTAAAACTTAGGTCTTTAAAAAATAAAAACCTTGCTGTTGCTTTAGATATGCTCAATGTAAATTACTGTGTAATGTCGTTTAAGGAATAGGCTCCATATGGGTAAATTCAATTTATTGACCAATTTAAAAAATTTCATCATTTACACAATTACGCAATGACAAAATATTTTTTTTTATTGATAAACATAAATAAACTAGTGCTTGACTGTGATGTTGAGTAGTGATGCAATTGTTGATGGTCCAAAAACTTTGCTTTCAAAACTAAATTATAAATTATAATAGGACGCAAATACCGCAACAGGCAAATTGTTCCAGTTCTTCGAGGTATAAACGACGAGGCGAAACGCTTGGTGCGGACCGTAGAGGTTTTAACAATGTAAGGACGGATACTCGTCGAAGTACGACGAGTATCCGTCGAATGGTCGATAGGACATGGCGGGATTAAGTCATACAATTCATGCGTTCACTCTTACGCCTGAGCTCTTGGATAAAGTAGATTATTAGTTCATGAATCCCCGACAGGTCCTATGAGACCGTGCTGGTATTTTTTTTTACTATTGTGTCTCGTTTTGCGGGTATGTGATAGGTTAATTTAAATGAATGCTGCAATCGCAAATCACTTATAAAGCTAACTTTGTGTGATTGTATATTTGTTACTACTTGACGCTTAAACGGGTGAACGGATATCGACGTAACTTGGTACACGGGTAGAGGTAGGCTAGCACAAGGAATAAGAATAGCACATAGGATATTTTTGTGCCATGATTATGTTCCCTTTGGATAATTTTCTACTATAACGTGGACGAAACCACTAGGCAGCATTTAGTACACAATAACTTTAATTCATGAATCCCCGACCGGTCTCATAGGACCGCGGTATTATTGTCTTACTATTGTGTCTCGTTTCGCGGGTATTGATAGGTTAAAATCTTCGTTGGCCCTTTTTCGTAGCGACGTTCGTAGCACACATTTATTCAATGTTCATTTTCGGTATCCTATTTCTAAATATGATACCTGTAATAGTTATACTTCATGAATATAAATACAATATAGAACATTATGCACGGGTCTTTGAAAAATATTGAAATGAAAGCCTCTTGCTTGCTACGGATCTACGCATCAAGCGCGTCCTTATAAAGACATCAACGCGGGCGGGCTTTGGAATGCAAACAATTTGCATCCGTATTTATAGTCTAAGATCAAATTTTATTCTTCGGTTAATAAATTTTAATTCCATATTTAAATTGAAGTTTAATATTTTTTATATTATTATGAGTAGGGTAGCTATCTCTAGTCATATTATGCTAATATATTACAAGTACCTATTAAGTACCTACAAATCTGAAGTTTATATGAAAAGGTTCGAAGAATGTAGAATAGAAGAAAATATTTTATATTATAGTATCTATTTGACGCAAGCAATGCTATAAATAAATGATAATAATGATAAAAAAAAACTGAGAAACAACACAATCGCGCTTAACGCGCCCGTAATTGCATTATTATTTTTCTATAAATAAGTTTAGCAGCGGCCAAAACAATCTTACTTGACAATAGTGACACAATAATATAAAACATCTGTTCCATTTCATTCTCTCTTCTTAATCTCATGGCGCTAATTTATTACAACTCTCCTGAAACAAAGCAAACTTTGAAAGGAAGTAACCATTTAAAACCACTTGAATGGCACAAAAACAAAACAGACTTTTTTTGCTCATAAAATTACGTAAACTGTTCTCAAGTATTTTTGAAACCGACAAAAAGTTGGCACGTGTCGTAACTTTGACAGTCATAAGTTACATGTGTCGTCAAGATATTGGGGGGTTAATTGATTTTGTATGTATGTATGGTTCAAAAGGTTGAAATATGTAGGTAACATATTTCTTTTGAGGGTTGGCACCCAGATGGTGAAGGTCACCCTTAATTGGTTTTGGGTGTTCCGTTTTTATGAAGAGGTTAATAAATATTTTGAGTGTTTTTACTACGTGAGTTTTTACGTAAGGTTTATGACTACTAAATTGGTTGCTGCGTTTTTTTTTCCTTTTTAATTACTGTTTTCTACACTTGTTGATTTTTTTATTAATTTTTATATAGAATTGATCTTCAAAAATGTTTATAACAATAGAGAAATATAAAATGTCAGTCAAATTTAAGTACACAAAATCATTAAAAATACAATTGTTAGTAAAATCAGCGTAAAAAACTGCTACTCCTGTATTATTTGTAAGAAGACAAAAACCTATAGATACGGTCGCACCTAATTTCCACGGTACGCTAATAATTAAAACATACAAAATTAAATGTACACATTGTTACTACCTACTCAATGGAATTCCTTCACGCTGACAAAATCACGCCATAATTTTTGGTAGTCACGCTAAATTTTGTTAATTGGCCAATTGCAAAACACATATCTTAACGTCAGGACTCAAGGCTGAAAATCGCTTGACATTTTTCTGCAAAGCGTTGAAAACTTCATTCAGTGAAGCAAAAGTGTGTTGGACAATGGTTACCGTGAAATTAAGACTAGTGGAAATGAATAAACGCTCATTACGAGCTGTTGAGCATTGTTGAGTAATTTCGTAAAAAAATCATCTACGCGAAATTTTACTTAATTTTAAGGAGCTTAAAGTTAAAATTCCTGTATCAAAAATAAAAGGTAGCACTTCACGGGCGACCGAATCGTGTAAATAATTAACAATGGGGGTGTCGAATATAAATTTGGTGTATTTTTTTCTAGATGGCGTTGTTCATGTGTTTTATGGTGCACATTGTGATAAGTGAACTGAATTGATTAGTTTTGTTGGAGGTCGTGAATGAATGGCTTGGAGATAGGTGTAGCACCAGCTGCTACTGAGGGGCATGCGTCATCGATTGTCAGCTGTTTTTGTTGGAATGTTGGAAATTGTTGCTTGTGGCTAAGTAAAAACGTTTGATACATCAATCTTAGGTCAAGCTAAAAATCGGTCCGTAGTGACTGTAGAGGTGAAAAATCGTAAAATAACTACTCCCGCTGTGGATGGAGATGAACAGGAACTACGTTAGAGGCACACGTGGGCAACACCTGAATTGTACGTAGAACCGCGTCACGTTATGTGGGTCTAAAGTAGCTCAATAAGTCTAGTTATCATATAGAATGAAAACATACACGCCTAGACTGGCGTACGTAGCCCACGTGTGTCCAAACGTAGTTCTAGCTTAAGACACAGTGTCTCAATTTTACTACGCGCCTTAAAATGTTATCAGCCAAACCAAAGGGATTCAACAGGACCGAAGCCTACTAGGGCTAAGGATTTACTTCCAAAAAACAAACGAACTCCTGGAACGCCAGGCAATGAAGGAACGTATGAGTGGGTTTTAGTCAGTAAAAATCTGACACGTCCTCCAGCTTTGCTCTAGAGCAAGAAAAGTCAAAGAATATAATTATAATGTTTATACTCGTGAACAAATACACGTGCTAGGCTTATGTCGACCAACAACCAAGTACAGGAAATCGTCACTGTCTCTTCTAAACACAGGTTACCTCGTAACCTATCAAGAAGAACAGCACTGCGCCCACTAACTAGTTTTAAGTAATATCTAGCTGTGTAACCCAGCAATGTACCTAAGCCAGATCCAAATTAATTAATAAATTTATTATTATTATTATTTCCCCACTAAAAAACAAAAAAGATATGGGATATCAAATATATTATCGCAACTAAAAAAAATGTGTTTGTATATACATACAGTACCTAGTAGTAACTAGTTTGCAGCTTACTTGTAATTTAAAAATAGATTTAAACTAATGAGTAGGTACCCGAACATAGTATGAAACAAGCAAGTTCAATCTCACGAGCAAGACTTATTTACTTAGACCTACCTAAATCGTTAAAAATTAAAATCAATACGCAAACACAATGCCTACGTAAACAATTTCAACGCCCTTCATAATTTTAACTCTAGCACCGAGACACGAACAAATAAAATAATACACGCCTAATATTATTCACAAACATTTTTTCGAACATAGCAAACTCTGTTTATACCAAACAATCGACAGCTTACTGCCAAAAATAAACACGAAATAAAAAACTTGTCTACGATTCATGGCGCTTTCCCATCCCTCGCTTATCTCTGACGAAACACAAATATCATCGCTCTAAGACAATGCGCAACATTACAAATAAGTTCTATAAACCGACAATGAGCTTCACCTTAAATACAGACGCAACCCATTCAAAAAACAACTTTATCATTACGCAATTCAAAGTTCAAATCAGACTGCTCATTTCCGACAAAGCGGTCAGATAAAATTTTACCGGGTAGGTACATCAGTTATTGCATCTTTATTGCTTAGAGTAAACGTAAATACGGTTTTATTGTATTTACGGATAGCCGGTCCATTGAAACGAGTCAGTGTGGTCGCCTCCCGGAGAGTGATAGGAAAAAAAGTCCATTGGTTCTCACAATAGTTTTATGGCGATGACAACTGTATCAAGTAGCCGCCGGTTCCATCTCCGGAATTGTTAAGGCACCGCCAAATTTAACACTAGATGTAAAGTAGCTGATGACTTGTGTATGACTGAGCGTATTCTTTGGAACCAGTATCTATTAAGTCTCAGTGGCTGTTATGAAAAATATACAATGTCATCGTTTCAATCCGTTCGTTATTTCATGGTTGAGAGTGCGGTCCCGCGGTTAATTTGGACATCTCTGTTTGGGTTGCTTTGCCTTGCCTCGGATGTTTTAATTTTAATGGTGATGGGTAATTATGTCTTGAGAAATCCTTTGGTTGTTAATAAAAACATGATATTGGAATTCAATCTTGTCTCTGCAATTAGTAACATTTTCTTGGTATTTTATATAACAGATTAAAGACCATAGTTTTTATAAGATTAAACCTATAGAATAAAAAATCCTGTGTTGATTTTCCAAAGCCTTATTAGAAAAATATTTAGGACTAATCATTAGCTCTAATCTAAACACAATCCACAATCAAAATCAGTACAAAAACGAGTAAAAAAATAAATCCAATTAAAGTCTATAAAGAAAAATAAACTAGACAAAAACCTACCACAGTCGAACCACGGAGGTCTAATTCGGCCAAGAAGCACAAACAATCATAAAGAAACAAACTCATTTGGCAGTATTTGGCATTAACACCACATCCTTGCTAATGGCAGACGGACTTTATTTCGCAAAAACCGTCAGGAAAAAAAGTTGAGACTAAAATTCTTGGGCGCATTTAGTCGACGATATGGCCGCCCCCCAATGATATATTGACCGCTCATATAGACTAATAGCATTTTAATATCACGGCTTAGTCATTGAGAACATGGCTCACAAAAAAAGGTGTGAGTGATCCACCATAAAAGATGGGAATGATAATATTCAATGAAATTCCTTTTGCTATTATAAGAACTGTGGTTTTTATGTTATATTAATTCAATTAGAGGTTTCATTTTAATTGATGTAAATATTGTTGTAATTTGACTTATCGTCTGAATGATTAGCAGTTTAATTTTCAAGAAGATATAACTTTTTTGTTACCAGGTAAGTAGCGTTCATACGAGATGAAACGTGTAGCAACTTGATTAAGCCCAGCCCAATACAAATAACTATGCTAATATTAACGTAACATTTTAATTAAAAGTGTAGGTTAAACTTGTTTAATTATGTGGTAATCACTGAAAACAATTATCAAATTACGAACAGGACAATACTATATATAAAACGCCAAGCTAAATAAGCTTAAGTGGTATGGTCTGGCTATGTTAAATGAATGCACTGGAAGAGAAGGGTAAAGATGGGTACTCACTAGAGGCCTGAAAGAATGTGTCGAAGGCGATATGATCAGGTTTGCGACTCAGTCTTGGCCAGAGATCGAATAGGGGAGGGCTTTGCCCAGCAGTAGGGCAGAAGTGGTAGTGGAAATCAGATTTGGAAAAAAAAATGCCAAACTAACGCTAAGGATCCACTGAGTAAATGGTACGAACAATTAGGGCCTATTTCACCACCTATGATTAAGTTTCGAGTATCTTACTTGGCAGATAATTTCATACAAATTCTGTCACATTTTTGAATTTATTCAGTGAGTAGTGCCTACTCGGACATTGTGAAAGAGGCCCTTAGTCTAAGAAAGTGGTATAAATAAAATTTACAATAAATTAAATATTTTTCTCGGTCCTCAAAAATCTTGAATGATATTATATAACAAAATGTGAGAGAATTTAACACAAAATTAATTCTTTTGCTAAACGATATCTACTAATAATTAAAGTATCAATGAAAACCAGTTGGCTCAATCATCTGTTATAACATAATCGCTATTTTTGAATCCATCGACTATGTTAATTGCCATTTTAGTCTTTAGACTAATCGGTCCAATTTCCGAAACAAGCCGAAAGAACACCTGGTTGTCTTTTACCGCAATAAACAATCATCATTAGTAACTTAATCTACCTCTTTGTTAGAAATAAAACTATAAATATGACATTGTAGTATTAAGTTGCTAGACTATGAATAAAACTGTCAAATGATTCACAACTCACGCGCTGGCAGCTCATGCAAATTGATGAAACAAAAAGGGAATTAAAAAAAAAAGTAGAGGTGTCAGTAATTTCGTTGGGAGCGGGCGAGCTCTTTATTTTCCTGCGTCGAACTGTCTAAATTATGACATATGTATGCGTGAGAGCGGCACCTTTGGAGCAGCTTCCTTGCCACACGCAGTTTTCGGGATTTTTTGGCAAATTAAGATGCTTCTTTTGTAAAAAAATCGGTACAGCTACTCAAGTACTTATAGTTTTTTTTTTCTAAAATATTGTATATAATATCGCAGCTTCAAGTAATTTAATTACTTTTTAAACTGTTAGCACATTCAGTTCAATTTACTTCCTAGGTTTTTTTAAAAATAGGAATTCATCAAATATTTCTTCCCACTTTGGGTGGAGAGCGAGAGATTGATAGACATTTATTGACCAATACCTACCAGTGTTGCTTCCGTTGCGTTACGTTCCAAGTAACACTTTCCAATAATCCTACAGCCCGCTTTCAATAACGCAGGTCTTACAAGCTTGAATTTAGTAGACATCTCAAAAATCTATATATGGTTGGTACATTTTTGAGATACAGCACGACAGTAGGTAAGTCCAGATATCTTGACCGTTATAGTTACGTTTCTAAGAAACTATCCCTAACTTTTTAAGATATTCTGAACTGCATTCATAGATTATGAAAAAAATACTGTTAGCAAAAAAAAATGCTTAAATACCTAAAAGAAAATTAGCATGCTTGCCGATGCTATTTTATGTAGAAATCAACAACTATGAAAAAGGTGTGAGTACCTACTAGAAATGTATAAATCTTGAAGAGCAGAATGCTACATCATCTCTTTGCTTTGAATTTAAAGCACTTTTGTGTAATCAGACAAAGTTATTTACAATATTTCAATTTTAGACTGTAAAACACATTGCCAGTTGCAGATCAATAGCTAAACTGGATTTACCCTCTGCAACCGGAAAAAAAGAGGAGCTCGTGACTAGATAATAACAGCCGCATGGGTCGATCTTCTAAGGTAAGCAACGCTTGCCAAGGTTGGTCTGTGGAAGGGTGACCATCTTAACATACAAAGTTTCCTTCGTGCCTCGGAAAACACGTTAAGCCGTAGGTCCTGGCTATCATTGATAGATCTTTGGCAGTCGTTACGGATAGTCAGAAGCCAAAATCTGACTCCAGTCTTGCCATGAAGTACTGTGTTACCTTAGTTAATGAGTTGTGGAGATCTGGTAGGCAGCCGCTCCTTGTAAAATACTGTTATTCAGCTAAATTTGGTTTGATTGGAAGCCGATCTTAACATAGTTGGGAAAAAGCTAAGCAGATGTGATGTTAATAATAACCCAAAAACTAAATAGCATTTAATAATAAACTGTCTGAAACACCAAAAATATTCCGTTTGACATTAAAAGTGTTATTACATAGCGCCCGAAGGCATCAAATAAGTTTCTCTTTCGTTCGATCATCACGCGATGCAAAAACTGAGCGAACTAGTTTTCGTATAATTGGCCTGGCATCATCTAGCAATTGTCAAGGTCACGACCTTGAACAAGTTCAAACAAGACGATCCAGCAGCGTTAAAATCGCGCTGCGTGGCGATTTTGTGTGGTTTTAATTATTACCATTACATCTAGAGCAGAAAGCAGTGGTGGCCCTGTGGTAACGATTTCTGAGTAAATTAATGCACCTGGCTGGATTTGAACCCGCATTACTTTTTATACTTATTTATTTCTGAGTCCATGATTACGACCCATCCCCTCGCCTGGAGAAGAGGCCTGAGTCCCAACCATGGAAATTTTATAAGGCAAATAATACATTATGTTGTCTAGCCTATACTGTCCCACAGCTGAGCAAAGGCCGCCTTTCATTTCTTCCATTGTTTCTAGCTCTGAGCCACTTCTTGCAAATTCCCAAAAAAGACATCTAAATAGTCCTGCCATCTCCTTCTTGGTTTGCTTCGACCACGTCGTGCGATTTCGGGAGACCAGCCATATACCACCACTGTACATGAAGCTTAAATAAATAAATACCAAATAAATATACGTCCAGCCCAGTCCTACTTACGCTTACTATAGCTTGGATTTTTATTAGCAGTAGTTCTGTTCGTAATTTGACTATTGCTTCCATAGATCACTTTTTACAAATATTTATTTATTATTATTTATTTATTTATTTATCTTTCTTACAAAAAGGGGTAAGTAACTATAAACAAACAAGTTTCACCTAGTTTTAATTAAAATGTTAGGTTAAGATTAGTATATTTATTTGTAATGGGTTGGGCTGAATCAAGTCGCAACATGTTTCATCTTATATCATCGCTACTTACCTGGTAACTTATACAAGCTCTGTCATCTTGAAAATTAAACGGTTGATCATTCAGACGATAAGTCAAATTACACCAATATTTACATGAAATAAAAGAAACCTCTAACTGAATTATTACATACAAAAACTACAGTTCCTGAGTCACGTGAAAGAATATTATAATTATACGTTTTAACGTTTGAATCCCCAACCGGTCCTATGAGACCGCGCTGTTATTGTTTTACTATTGCGTCTCGTTTCGCGGGTATCTGAGTAATTAAAGCGGAGTATAGTGTTTCGAACGCGATCCGTGATTTAAATACCTAGAATACTGCGCTCCATAGAGGCTATCCCTAAGTTGGCATTTGGCCGTTAGTCAAAGACCAAATCTGTGCACCATGGGAAACATGCACATGTCCATTAGATTGTTTTTAATAAGTCCTGGCTGGAGGTTGTGAACCCAAAATGTAATGATTATAATTTCTAGACAAATATGTCGCATTGACAGTTATATTACATAAAGCCTTATTCGGCATTACATAGTTTGAGTCCCACTTATTCTTAAAACTATTTTGCTTATCCCCGATTCAGTTTTACCGAGATGCAGCATTTTAGGCCCAGTGCGCTGTCCATATAAGATGTTGTATCCCTCGGGCGAAACCAGGTCGGGGGCTATTAAATACATTTTTTGAATATTTCAACAGGTAGGTACTGAAATAAAAATTAGGTTTATTTAATGATCCCCAAACATCTAATTAATCATAATGCTCAAATAATATTTATAATGTCGTTTTTTTATGCAAGTTTATTTTATAAGCATAGTGAACTAAGGTTTACAAAAAACGTGTTCCTTAATCGTTAAAATTAGCAAAAACATGAAAGTTTGTGATTTATTTTTTAAACTTTAAAGCTCTTGATGACCTGGTGAGGGTCACGAGAATCCGATACGAGATGCATAGGACCAGTCGTTATGGCGACGCTTGGAGGAGGCCTATGTCCAACAGTGGACATTTGTCGGCTAGATGATAATGATGATGATGTAAAAGCTCATTCTGATAAAATTGAACTCAGATCAATCAAAAACAGTCTAAAGGTCTCAAAATCATCCAGTTTCGAAATATCATCAGCTACTTTTTTCCCCACACATTCGAACAACTGCAAAAAAAAAAACAAAACAACCAACATTGGAAGCTGACTAACATTTCCAGCAAACAGAAATCTTCTAGACCATTCTGTGGGCTAACAATAAGTCATAACACCTATTTCATCCACGCGTCGTGTAAAAATTTCCGCGCCTCAGCACTTCGCCACCTGAGGCGATGTCCGGAATCTCCCAGCTTCACGGGAGGGCACGATGCGGTCTTGACTAGTGATGTGCGGGGTATCCCGGGATCGATACTGGAAACGCGTGTTTGGAGCCCGAGAGTGATTCGTGGAAAGTAATTTAGTAAATGACTGTACGACTTGACTAATTCCTCGAAAAAAATATTATGGGGCTTTTTGTAAATTTTCTAAACTAGATACATTTTGTTGCATATTCAAGAAAGCATTTGGATTTCGTTGGCTTAAAGAAAACGGGATAGCCATGAAACTTGAAGAATCTAGATTATTCATGAAATATACAAAACTTGCTTACAAAAATGTTCCTTGCTTTCATTTTATTTTTCAGTCAGAATTCGATAAGTTTAAGAAATATTTTAGAACGACCTGAACAACTTCTTTTTTGGCAATTTTCATGTTAACGACACCACATTGTATTGTGGCCAGCCCTTTAACTCAGCTTCTGCGACAAATCATGGCACAGCGGTTAAAGCACCGGTGAAATCTCACGGAAACATGGGATGAGCGTCTATGACAAACCAGCGCTTAAGGATTGGTTATGGGTGCGAGACGCACAGTACCGTTTGTTGTACCGACACTTAGGGGAGGCTTTTGTCCAATAGTGGACATCTTTTGGCTGAAATAATGATGGCGATGATGATGACAGCAACCATGTATCAATGGGTCATCATCTGCCTAGCCTTTTCCCAACTATATTGGGGTCGGCTACCAGACCTCCACAACCCATTAACTGGGGTAACACGGTACTTCATGGCAAGACTGGAGTCAGATTTACTGGCTTCTGACTATCCGTAACGACTGGCAAAGATCTCCAAATGATAGCCGGGACCAACAGCTTAGCGTGCTTTCCGAGGCACGGAGGAAACTCGTCATGTTAAGATGGTCACCCATCCACAGACCAACCTAGGCAAGCGTTGCTTAACCTTGAAGATCGGCCTGTGCGGCTGTTATTATCTAGCCACGAGCTCCTCCAATGGCTCATCATCACACATTAAATTACCAAATAAAACTGCTCAAAAATTCCCCCTACAAGGAAGAAAGTCCGGGAACTGGTAACACTATTCCTTGAGCAGAGGGCCACGGGGTGGCAACAATAAAGCAATTGATCCGTCAAGCATTGAGCCTGCGGCAGACCACACAACTTTGTGGCACAGCGCGGTGTTTTGCACACAGCTGGCTGAAGTGGTAGATAATTTGTATAAAGTGCTTAAATGATATACTATGTATTGTGTTTTATAATAGGTAAATAATCTATATATACACATATCTCCTTTTATATATTTATAAAAGGAGAAACTGATGACTGATTTACATATCAACGTACAGCCGAAAAAAACTGGAACTAGGAGCGTGGAACATGGCACAAAGCTTCCTTTTATGACGCAGACGAGCGTAAAATAGTATTTTTCGAAATTTTTCGATATTTCAAAATTTTTTACTTAAAAAAATCTAGAAAATCTAATCTTTATAAGTACTATTCCTCAGTTTCACCGTAACACAAGTGGGTTTAAAAATTAGTACATTCCTGGCGGCGATATCCCTGTATATAAAGTTTGATTTAAACCTATAATACCAAATCAATTTATAGGTATTTTTATCATAATTAAAAGTGACTCATTTTATAAAACTGCCACTTCATAGGTCGTACGAAAACATACCTTAGGCATACCCGGGGCGGATCACTAGTCTTTACTAATTAAGATGCGTCAAGTCCTCTCTCGGCATCTCTTAATTTATGCCCATAACTGACATTAATGTTTCCTTTGACGGGGTTAAACTGTTGCTAGATTAGTTCCTTGTGACAATAGCAATAAAATCTTGTAAAATAAACTACATATTTACGAGTACGTTTGATGCCATTTAAATTTTAGAAGCTCGTTTAGCAAATTTTTCGAGTGACATTTAGTATTACGCATTTATTAGTTTATCGGTTTGGGTGGGATTTTTTTTATGTGATTCATAGGCATAATATTTCCTTTAATTATTCATTTTATACAAAAAATATTTAAATATAAAAACTGTAGTCTACCGATATTCGGAGCAGGGTCCTAGCTACCAGTGGTTAGGAGTTCACACTTCTGTATGAGGCCCTTGATCCTGCTGTGTAACGACAGCTACCAAAGCTTCGAGATTTTGACCAAAAATCTCACGTGTGATAAGTCCAGATAATTTATGTACTTATCTAATTTGATTTATTAATAAAGACAGTTAATTCAATTATTATGTTAACAATTGTGATTATTGAATGATCTCCTGCGATCATTGTTGATCTTACGAGTACTTCGATTTTAAGATCACTTAGCAACTAAGATTGATCTAGGGTCTAACCATTCAGCTGATATCAGATTTGTAGGCCACAATAACATCAGTTACTACAAACTAACTTATTCAAAAAGAACACGGAAATAAACTGAGACCTTTTGAAATTAAGACGATGCCACCCAAAAAGTACAAAAAAATCAGTGTCAAAACATAAATATTTATAACTAAAAGGGAAACCAGAGCTACTCGTAAAATTATTATGCGCATAAATATTTTAACAAGGACATAAAATGTCCTAATAGACATCGGAACTGACAACACTCTATTAGTATACATTTTAATTTTACCACCCAAAAGCAAAAACCGTCATTTGCGGAATTTCCGATTACCGATATTCATTAAACACGCGACCGTAAACTTCAATTCAGATATTTGCATAAATTACGGTTTTATCGGCAACCGAAACCAAAATTAGGTAGGTAGGCATTAATTGTGCGTGTGGTCACAGCTCAAGGTAAAAAGATAGAAAATATTTAATCAAGACCTTCGATTTGGAATAATGTGAGCATTTTCGAATTTAGGAGACAGGCAGATTTGTTACAGTTCGATTAAAAGATATGGATATATTTCTTAAGAGTTTTGAATCAGGCGTAGGGTAGCCAGCGTTTCAGTATTCTATAGGATGCATTTTGGAGAGTGTGCGCAGGAATTACATGACCTTATTCCGACATCACCTTTCTACCAACGGACATCCCGACGTACGGCGGGTATCCACCCTTACATTGTTGAAACCATTACGAACTAAGCGTTTTGCCTCGTCGCTTATAAGTAAGCAGTTTGCGTGCTGCGGTCTTCCAGTCCGACTTAATTTAGGTGTACACCAGGCTAGACTAAATATGCTCATAATAAATTAGTGTGCTTCACCATCAACGACTGCATCACTGCTTATCATCAGGTGGGATCGCAGTCAAATGTTAGATTATATCAATTTTAAAAAAAGAATACAATATAATTATTATTTTGGCGTCATCTCATCATTATTAATTTATTCACAGTTACTGTATATCCAAAATTGGCTCAATCATGCGGTATTTGAATTACTTTTGAAAATAAAGATTTTTAAGATGTTTTTTTAAAGTGTGTATGGGTTGTGTTGTGTGTGACCTGACTTCAGCCGATATTTCACATTGCATTGTAACAGAAATGTTTCGCTACAAACTTTTCTTTGACAGTACTTTTCTTTTCTGTGTGATCCATATTTTATAATTATTACATCTGTGTTTAATTTTTATTTACCGGCTATTTCTCATGAGCTAAAAATAAAAATAAAAGATATTTATTATTCATCATCATCATCTCAGCCGAAAGACCGACCGGTCTTGTGCGTCTCGCATCCATTTGATTCCCGCGACCCTCGCCAGGTCGTCGGTCCACCTTGTGGGAGGCCTTCCGACGCTGCGTCTTCCGGTACGTGGCCGCCACTCCAGAACCTTCTGTCCCCATCGACCATCTGTTCTACGAGCAATGTGCCCTGCCCACTGCAGTTTGCACAGCTAAGTTTGGCGATTCTTCGGGCTATGTCGGTAACCTTAGTTCTCTTGCGGATATCTTCATTCCTGATGTGAGCGCGCAAGGAAACTCCGAGGATAGCCCTTTCCATTGCTCTTTGGGTGACTTTAAGCCTTCTGATGAGGCCCATTGTGAGCGACCACGTTTCTGAGCCATATGTCATCACTGGCAACACACACTGGTCATAGACTTTTGTCTTGAGACACTGCGGTAAGTTGGACGAGAAGATACCGTGCAGCTTCCTGAACGCTGCCCAGCCGAGTCGGATTCGTCGATTGATCTCCTTCTCGAAGTTAGATCTACCCAACTGGACCGTCTGTCCCAGGTAGACGTAGTCGTCCACAACTTCGAGTGTAGAGTCTCCGATCTTGATAGGAGTGGGAGCTACATGGATGTTTACCATGACTTTGGTTTTGTCCATGTTCATTTTGAGTCCCACTCTTTTGGAAGCCCTACTGAGATCACCGAGCATTGTACTGAGCTCCTCCGTAGTCTCAGCCATGACTACTATGTCGTCGGCAAAACGAAGGTGAGTGATGTACTCGCCGTTGACATTGATGCCTCGCCCTCTCCATTCCAGAACCTTGAAGACATCCTCTAACGCGGCCGTGAACAGTTTCGGAGAGATAACGTCTCCCTGCCTCACACCCCGCTGTAAGAAGATAGGTTTTATTATAATTATATATATAAAAAAAATAGTTAATATATATTTTTTTTCAGAAAAATGCACATTTCCATGTTTCAAAGAACAAAATAGTTGCGCTAGTTAATATGTAGGTAGTAAATACATAAAATAAGTACGAGTATAGTTGGTACCTGTATAAAAGAAAAACATTATGTCACAGATAAATAACACTGACACTGACCAAAATCCAACTTTACAGTCGAACTTCGCCAACTCCTATCCACCTAATTGGCGCCACAAAAAAAAAGGGTCTCTAATACAGAGATCAATCATCAATGGGACCGCCAATATGAACTAATAGCCTGATTACATGTTTAACTAACACGCCGACGACAACGTCTCACTTTGGAGCGTGTGAAACGCGTCCAAGGTGAAAAAAAAGAAGTGGTTCCATTGAAGAAATGTATCCAAAAAGTACAGTAGTGTGGGAGCGAGAATAATGAGAGGTAATGGACACGTAATGTGTATGAGTGTTGGGAATTTAATGTGTATGATTTTGGGAGAGCATTTGTTAGGATCCAGCTAATTCGTTTTATTCTTCTATTTACATTGATTACATTTAAAATATGTTTATTAGAATAGATTAAGAAACTAGCTTCTTCAGAGCCCATGTCAAAGTAGGTTTCTGCACTCAAAGTTTGGATTCCAATTTATCTCCTTAATTTCATGAATCCCCGACCGGTCTCATTGGACCGCGCTGTTATTGTTTTACTATTGTGTCTCGTTTCGCGGGTATTGATAGGTTAAAAGGTGGGTGAAGTAGCCTGACTTTCTTAAATTTGATTTTTCAAATGTTATTATAAGCCTGTTGTTCCTACTTCGGGACAAGGTTTTCTTGTTTAGTTTTTAATTACACGACTGCCCAAAAAAGGAGTGTTATTTTGCTACATCTGGCTAACTCTTTAGATAGAGATCTAACTCGTCATTTCCGATTTTCTTGAATATGTATTGCAATAATCATTTTACCTGATAGAAAGCAACGATATTGTTATGGTTGACGGTGATGCACACTTGCTAAGAAGAAATCTATTCGTTCTTGACTTAAAGAACCCTAACAGAAACTGCGGCAGACAATTCCACTCCTTACGAGTAGCTGTACGAACAATGAATGTGTTTCAGAAACGTTTTGTGCGTATGATTGGGACGTTCACTATGAACCAAATTGAAGTTTAACTTAAAGTTGAAGTTTCGATGGTATTTACTTATAATTGGACCAGCTTCAACATTTTCGACCAACACTCGGGTGCAATACTGCTACCAAAAGCCTTAAAACCTCTAGTATCGGAGGAAACAAGCTATAAAGCTGGTGGAGGGCCCGACAAAGGTATCTGGAAGCAACCCGTCCCTCAGCTTTCAATTTAATTTTATTACACGAACTGCCTACCCGAGGCGTGACGGTATCTCGTCGTAAACTTATACCAACCAAAATATTTTGTAGATATTCGTCAAGTTGTAAACGGGTCCAACCGTTTTTATAGTTGTCCAAACTTATTTGTAAATGTTTTCAACCAATAAATAGTTGAAGAAGACAACACTTTTACGATCCTTAAGATTATATGGAATATGTTTTTAATGGAACCAAATGACGATTTAATCTTTTATTAAGAACCCGTTAGCTGTATTAAGTTATAGTTTGGATGTACGGCGCTTGAAATTGCTTTATCGCAGGTGATATGTGGTTTTTATGGGTCCTTAAATATGAAAAATAAACTGTGTTGGTCGGTTTTGGTGTAGCGGTGTTTATATTGATATGTGAAAGTTAAAAATTGTAAAAGACACGTGTTTGTTATGAAAATTGAAAAATACATCATAACAATCACAAAATGCCCGTTTAGTAGTGATAAGTAGTAACTAAACGAACTACGATTTCTAATTTCAGTTTGCCTTAACTGAAACCGAAACTAGATTCTTAGGTTTCACTTAATCAAATCGTTGTTTTCATAAAAATAGTAAATAATAATAATCCACGATAGAAACTAGTTTTCATAGGTATCTATCACAACTGTCAGCTAAAATAATGCTGGTTTCGATCGAGTCGAAAACTCGACCCCTTTTGGCTGAAACTGAACCTGTAGCCGAAACCATTTTTTTACCAAAGTCAAACCTTTGATCGCTTTCTAGAAATAAGTTTTACAATGACAGTAAAATAGATAAAATGAATGGAAGTTAAATGTCCAAACATTACAGCGAAAAATTTAGAACACAAAAATAGATATTTTAGGTACCTACCTAGATAGGTAATTTAGATAAATTATCAATTTTTGTATTCAAATCTTCAACTAGGTAAACTCCAAGAAAGGTTCTTCGAAGGGTTGTCTCTAAAAAAGAAATATATGCCCGAAATACCCTTAACCAAGTAAAGAGACAAACCATTGTACAAAAGCAAATAAAATAAAAAACTTCCAAGGAAAGTGTAACAGCGAAGACCTTATCAGATAAGAATCAATTGTTTCCTAATATCGGTTCCTTTGTTCTGCAATTTTAACAATGAAACATTAAGCTAATCTTGTTAAAATGGTCTGAAGACACCGCCACACTAGTTTAGAAGACAATACCGGCAGCCATCGAGACAAAGAGGTTGGTTTCATTTAGACAATAATGTAAGACTACCCACGTAGACATTTAGGCAGTGTAAATATTGGCAGCAAGCAGAACAGGTTGTAACGAGTTAAAAGGAAGTACTCGTATATCAAAACGAAAAAAATAGGTAGTATAAAAATCAAAATTTAAAACTAAATATATATTTGTTGCCCCACACATTCTCATCACTCATCTCAGCCGAAAGACGTCAACTGCTGGACATAGGCCTCCCCCAAGCGTCGCCACAGCGACCGGTCCTGTGCGTCTCGCATCCATTGAATTCCCGCGACCCTCGCCAGGTCGTCGGTCCACCTTGTGGGAGGCCTTCTAACGCTGCGTCTTCCGGTACGTGGCCGCCACTCTAGAAACCTTCCGTCCCCATCGACCATCTGTGCACCACACATTATAATGTTATAAATTCAATTATACATAACACGATACAGGATAATCACGCTCCATCATCATTACTATATCAGCCTCGATATATCCACTGTTGGACATAGGCCTCCTCCAAGTGTTGCTAAAATGGTGCCAGTCCTGTGCATCTGACGTCCATCGGATTGATCAACACCAGATCATTCACCTTATTTTTATTGATAGGGTCATGTTTGACTACTATCTCGCCTGAACTGATGGCAAGTGATGATGTGGTCCACGATGGAGCACGCTTCCTTAGACCTATTCATTCTTAAATACCCCTAGGTTGTAGTTATCAGGAATCACAGACTCCGGCAGGGAATTGCACTCCTTAGCTGTACGTAAGTACAATATAAGTGTTGCCATAACGTTTTCTACGTATGGGTAAGTCCCTTGTCACAGATTACTGAATAGTTACTACGTAACCCTTGTAGTCCCTTATCACAGATTACTGAATAGTTACTACGTAACCCTTGTGAGAAACCTTCTTCGTGCTGCACGCTGTGTCTTACGGTACATCGTCGTCGCTCCAGAATCTTTCAAGTTCATCGACCACCTGTTCTACGAGTAATGTGTTCTCTTCGTCTGCCTACTATTTCTGTTTGGCAATTCTTCGAGCTATGTCGGTAACCTTAATTCATGAATCCCCGACCGGTCTCATAGGACCGCGCTGTTATTGTCTTGTGTCTCGTTTCGCGGGTATTGATAGGTTAATTCTCTTGCAAATATCATCATTGTTGATTTGATCACGCAAGAAAGCACCAGGTAGAGTATAACCCTCTCCATTGCCCTTTGGGTGACTGTAAGCCTTTTGATCAGGCCTATTGTGAGCGAAACGTGCTCCGGTTATAATTAGTTCAAAATATAGTCTGGTCACTTTTACTGCTTATATGTCCTTCAGTTGCCCTTTGTTTTCTAGGATCACGGTTTCCCTTTCGGAAACTTCCATTGCATCCCGTAAACCTGCGCCCATTACGGTGGCTAGGGATTGCGCTGCAACTCCCGATGTCCGGAGCATCTCCTGTTGCGGTGGCTGGGGTGCGAGAATGTCCGTTCTCTCACGGCTACGGCCATCTCCTTTGCTGACGGTATACCATTCCATCTTACTCTAGACTATAGCCTGAACTAGGGCCCGGCGCGAGACGTCGTCGCCGCCGATTGAGTTTCATTTGCCTGAGTTCGACACCGAACTTTCCTGAACTTGCATGTCTTGATGCCCTACCATGTGAGGACGCCACGCCGTGGCGCCTTTCCAGCCACTTCTCAAAGAGGGTATTTATCGTTGCGATTATGGCTTACTCAGGGCGGTGTGAACTAAGATTTGGAAAAGAGCATTATTTTTTATTTCCTTTTATTACTTTTAAAAAATTGTTTCTTAACAAGGAAAGGAAAATTGTTCCGACACCTTTAAAAAATGTTCTTCTTATCTTCTTATCCAACTTTCTTTTAAGTTATCTCAAATATGGCAGTTACGGAAGGTGCAAATTGTGTTTACACCTGCACAGTTAGATTTTTACTGTTTAGACTGTCCGTTGTCCATCATAAAGTTTTATATTCCGGGGTCCAGGGCCCATTTTGCCCTGGTTAGGGACAATAGTGATCCAATTGTTATCTCTATTCGTGTTTATTAGTACCATTTTGTGCTAAACCAAACTTGTCCGGTCTAGTTTGGCATAATATGGTAATAAAAACTCTTTTTTCACGCGGTTAGATAAACTTTCTCAGAAAGATTTGCTATTGTTATGAAACCAAAGATCCCATGTTTTAGTATTAGCATTTCGTTTAATATTATAAACAAAGGATTAACTATTTACTTTTGTTTGAAAGGGTAAGCGAATTTTTGGTTTAACGCGATGAAACGCGTGTTCTCTTTAAAAGTGCTATAAATTATGGGGTGTTCAAAGAATCACAATATAAAAGAGTTGGCATAGGTTTTTACTTGTACTTTCATATTTTGGTCTGGGTTTAAGCTACCTGTTGTTTTAACTTACAATAACTGTACTAGGAATACTTTCTTGTCATGTATTGAAAGTGAAAGAAGGTATTTTTTTAGGTAAAAGACCAAAGTAAGATTTCTGATTGTTTAAATATTGAACTAATGTGAATTAGGCCCGACGTAAAGTAACTCGGAATAATTTTTGCTTCATTTGTAGCCAGTTTTAATTTTAGGCTTAATGTACATGGACGCGTAGCTTCACAGACGCATATTAGTCATTATACGCTTGGTGTAAGTATGACTGCTTACAGCTTAAACAACTTACAATAATTATCTTGCTGTCGTGTTGTTCACACACACCGCGCGCGCTGCAAGGAGATATCAGCGAAACCGCAGGGGCCCAACTGGGTCGAAGCCTACTTGGGCCATGGGTTGTGTGAATGAGAACTCCAGGGCCATGGAATGATGGCAAATTAGGAACAGGAGTGGTTTTTAGATGGTAAAAGTCTGCACCTTCGCCCATTCCACCCAAGAACGGGAGAAGTCTTTGGATGATTTTCTGACAAAAAAAATCGTGTAGTACGTAAAGTACCTATAATATAAATAAATCATCATTCTCTTGATCTCATAAAATGATTGTTCTGTGTTAATATTATAAGGTGTTCAATTAATTTATTAAATAAATTAATAATAAATCATCGTAATTTATTAGAATGTCAACGCAATATATATAATAAATTATAGTCTTACAAAAGTTTTCTATTACTCATCTCAATAGTCACCTCTAAGTAATTCAAATTCCAGATATTTGTATCTACAAATTTAAAGTTGCCCCTGAAAAACAAATAAATCTTTAACAACCACAAAAAAACTAGTTCAATCCACTATAAATTTAAACCAGCAAACAAATTCAAAAGTAATTAATCCAACAATACGTCATCATGCCTCAAACCGCATTTTAAATAAGAAAAATTAGTTAACAGCATACACAAGAATCATTGCGCTGGCTTCCCACCCACCAGGTAGGCAGGAATACCAATATTAATAGAGATAGAGACGTCCCGTCGACAGAAAAATGCCTTTATAATAATCATGGCAACAATTAATCTCAGAACACACACAAAGAAACATAATCGCTTACTCATTTTGCTAAAAATAAGAACGAGAAAAAAAAATGGTGGACGATGGAACAATTTTAACAAATTAGGCGACAAACTCGCCACTTTTTGAAAGTAAATTATTGTTATTTTAGATTGTTTTGTGAACTTTTGTGGGACGAGATTATTGATGCGTTGTGGGCGTGGCGAAGGGATGGGATGTGCGTGTCTGTCGATATTTTATGTTCTTTGTGCACTTGAGTTTGTATGGTTACTTGCTAGCTTACTGAATGGCCATAGAACGGTTGTATAGCCTCCCACGTAGAACAGTAGGATGATTTTAGGGATGTTTCACGTTTTTACGTTTTGAAACTAAAAGTTAGAAGGATTCCTTGATTCTTGATTCTTGGTGGGTTCCTTGGCTAAAATTTTACCCTTTACGAATCTTAAAAATATTTGTGTTTTGTTGAACATTTTTTCGATTTGCTAGCTTTTTGTCTAACGTAATCAATCCTTAATAATGTTTCTATTGATTGGGCTCAGGCCTTCTCTCTAGAAGTGGAAATTGACCGTAATTTACAACATTAGTGGATGTCATATGTCTTAGATTTTTCTTCATCTTTTTGAGAGCAGTAGTAATAAATTAAATAATAAACATTAAGTTCATGAATCCCCGACCAGTCCTATGAGACCGCGATGTTATTGTTTTACTATTGTGTCTCGTTTTGCAGGTATGTGATAGGTTAATATCACGAAGTAATACGCCTTGAAGGTTTAAAGTCTCTGCTTACAACTCGAAAATCGTGGTTGCTAGCATTGGGTCACCAACTCATCACCACTGTTTCTTAGTGTCTACATAACTCTTAACAATATGATTATATATTAATACCCACACCATATAACAAAAAGCAAAGCCTTAATCTAGAATCGATATCGACGTTCCTTCAAATTCCTTTCCCAACTCTACCAACCAGCAATTTCTAAGATGAAATTCAGACGACCGTCACGAATGGACCAGTGCAGGGTGTGAGAGCACAAGTAAACTATTCTCAAGGAAACACTCGTTTACTCACTCACTCTTTAGGCGTTAGATAAAGAGGTCAGATGTGAAATAAATTTATTAAAACATCACTGTTCGGAGTGGTTATCATCGTGTGGGTTCGGACATGCATTCACGCCAAGAGTGAATGGACAATTAAACTGAATTATACAATATAAACATGGGTTTATTGTTTGAAAGTTATGATGATTCTAAATTAGGTTTCTGTACGAATAGGCTTGGGTTTAGAAATAAAATGTGAATTTTGTAAATAATTGTTTGAACTTGCAGTAGTAAGAAACAGTGTGTTGCATTGAAATTGCACTTATTTACTTTGCAAATTAATCAAAAATGGTAAGCAGTAAATAAAACCAACAAAACGTGTTAGTGGGTAATTTAGTTGTAGATATTTTTTTGGTCTTTACTATCTCAGATTTTCTTTATATTCACTTAATTCAAATTACCTACTTATATAATAGGGAATTTATTACTAACCAATGTAAGGCCTATCTATAACTTTATGATATAACACCGATAAAAAAAAACTACATAATACTCGTATATTAAATATCTTTCGTCTACGTGAATGGCTGAATGTCCATTGATTGGCCCACACAATTTCAGCAATAAAATACTCGTAAAATGTTCAAAAAATATTATATTATCGATTGAGCCGTAATCAAATCAAGAACATGGACATTATCTCGAAACATATTTCATAAACATCACTAAAGAAACATGGCGGCCGTTTCGGTACATCATAATAGCAATATCCTGTCCATTGATTGTCAAAAATTAGGAATTTCGGCAATTACGTCTCACCTCCCACGTGATTTTGAAAAAAAAAACATCGCACCCGGTGCATCTAAATTTTCTTAAAAGATCCGACCTCTTTTTGAGGGGGACCGGTGATAAGCGGTAGCGATTTGGCATAAGCATTTAGTATAGAGAATATAAATACAGAGTCTACATACTTTATTATTATTGACCCGTGGCGGGTATGGGGAGGGCCCTAGCTTCGCAAAAGTGTTACAAATCTTTGAAATTCTTGATATTAAAACCTATGCGGTTTTTTCGTGAACACGTTTGTGAAGCGATGCGGCGAAATCGGAACAAATAATCGATACTCCATTGTGGTAGTCTATGTAACTGCTCGTTAGTGGAAGGGAGAAAAGCGAACAAGTGCAGACCCAAGCAGTTGGTTTCATATTTTCGCGTGAATTCTTGCGGTTTGGTGACATTTTTTTTATTCACACAGTGTTTGAAGTGGTGACTTAGCGCACACGTAAAGATAAGTGAGCTGTTTACTTAATTCAATCGTTTATTGTAGACCTTTACGGAGATTTTATAAATTTTAGAAACTAAGTAGAGTGAAACACACCTTTCTTCAGTTGAATGCTCTATGCTATGATACTAAGCCGCACTGGTAGGTGGCTTGTTTTACGTTTCGGAGAAGTAGTTTGGGTTTTAGTCAGTAACAGTTTGTCATTTACTCTCGCTTTACTCGAGGTGGCGTTCGTTGTTTTATGGTTTCTCACGAATAAAAATTGCTTAGCGCTTAAGGAATCGTGTGACATTGACTTTTTCGATAGTTTTATAAGCCTTCAAGGCTTAGAAGACTGCTGAGGGATCAACCAATGTGTCTAACTCGCTTCCAGCTTACTCCTTAACCCACACAAGTTTCGACAATTTTTTTCCTATTTTTTCCCTTTTGTTACCTTTGTGCGAGCTAGCGCCGGCACGAAAGGATCCTATAAAGTGTTCTAAGGCGTATCCAGCAAACGCCGACCGTTACATATTTATTTTTGTGTTGTGCATTCTTGTCCTGACATGTAAATAAATGATAGATTTTTTTCCTAAAACAGTTGTTTAGCGATTTCGCGCTATCACGGTGGCGCGATGGAAATCATGGCGGTCTAGTTTGGGCTATGGTGGTAAATTATGTGGTCTATATTTCATGTATATACATACTATTTTTTTTTGTTTACTTTTTCTGAGAATGTGATTGTGAATGAGATTCAGTCTCAGAAAATTATGAATGGAATGGAATGCCATGATTTTTTTTTAAATTTTGGAAGTATAGGCTATGCTGAGGAATTGTTTAAAAGAGCTGCCATGGCACTGGAATGAAAAAAGTAACTAAAGGAATACAGGTGTGTTTGCAGTCTGTAAGTTAAACATTCGTTCTCAATCCTCCCAACGCGAGAGAAGTTATTTGATGAATTCCAACGACAAAAAACAGGCTTGGTCTAAGTGAAACTGAACATGATTCATCCTTTCCACAAGTTTCTTTTTTTCAATGAGGCTATTCTAAATAGCTAAAAAGGCACTATTTTTATTGACAAAACATCTACCAAAGCAATTCTGCAGGAAGTATCTGAGCGCCTCTAACTTGCATGCCACCCAGAACTGAGAACACTAAACACCGCTCCCATGAATGAAAGAATTTATTGCTACTAATTCACGTAATGGGTGAAATGGTTCAACTCAATGAAATAACGAAGAACAATACGATTTTATGCTACACTAGTACCGTAAGAGGTAAGGCGCCAGTGAATTACCTGATTTTCAAAAGAATAGACAAATTATATAGCTGAGGTTTTTGACTAGTGTTCTGTAATTACCTGTTTAATTAGTGAGGTTTTACTGTAGTGTTTTGTATTGTAAGAGAAGAACAATGAAACATATTTTTATAAAATATTACTAGCAGTAGCACGTTTCAAAGGGTAAAGCAAAGAATAGCTACACTTGGTAAACAAGAAATTTTCAACTAAATAAGTTGATTGCGTTGAGTAGTCAAAGGAAGAGTACCAACCGCCATACGCTCGAATAATGAAGACTGGAAGGTAGTTATACTAATATCATGAAAGTTTGTATATTTATATGTTTGTTACTGCTTCACGGTAAAAAAGCTGAATGGATTTAATTGAAATTTGATAGGTACCCGCGTTTAACATGTCCTGGACTATTCCAGGACACGATTATACCCGGCATTAGAAGTTTCCTTGAGTTAATTTTCTAGTTTCACGAGGGTGAAGCTGCTGCCAGAACGTAGTGGCAGAAAAATTTAATCGGCTTTAAATGTTTTTTCAATAAAAATCTTTTTTCTTTTCTAGCTGACTACCCTGAGAAGAAACAACGAAAGAAACTCGATGCGAGTGAAACCCCCAAATCAACTAATATAAATTAATTAATTAGTGGCAATTAAATAAATAGATTAAACCAATTACGAAAAAGACTTCAATTACACAACCAAAAATGTGAAAAAAATCTCGAAAATATCTGATAAGGAAATCAGTCTGCGTTTTAATATCTTGCCAAGTTTATCATCTTAATCGGCGTGTCAAAAATAAGGCGGCAATGTTAGGCCTTGTCCAGGGTTTATAAGCGGTAGCGGTGGCGGTTGTGAGTGCGGTGGCGGACGCGATTAGGTCACAGTTGTATCTGGTTGTTATATAGAATAGAAAATCTTTTATTGGGGACTGATACTGCAATGGTTACAAACACAATGTATTAGAGAACAAAAGTACAGAACGCATCGAGCGTGCCCGTGGTGAAAAGCTACCACTTCAGCATTTTCTGGGTGTCAGCACAGGTTTTCAATTGGCGCCCCGCAGTGACGTACATCGGGCAGTAGACGGCTAGACGAGTTTCCCAAAAATAAAACAATAGACGATCACTTGCGGACTAGCTGCCGAAATTAATAATCAATCTATCACATATCGGCGATTGAAAAACAAATGATACCATACAAAAATTTACATGTTTTCTGTTGTTTCATTTGTTTTTCAATCTCCGATATGTGATAGATAGGTTATTGGTTTCGGGCGTAGAAGAAGCTCCATTACGATTGTTATGCTAGGCATTCCATAATCACTTCAGTACAGACGCAAGCCTCAAAAAAACGTCACTAAAATCGTCGACATCAGAACCGAAGACCGCCAAGGCTTTGGATCAATTGACGAAATAACACTGTGAGTTTAAGTTAGTAAAAGTCTAACACTCGCACTGCACCCAGAAGTCATTCGATGAAAAAGTATAAAGGAACGCAAGCATTTTAATATTTTTGATAGATAAAACTTGGCGCCCGGCTTAGCACCCGCGCAATCTACGCACCCTGGTTGAGGCTTTAAACTCGGCACGTTGGACTGGAGTGAAACGATGAAAAATTCTGTACACAAACAGATCTGACGATAGCTCGTCTGATTGAGAAGTGAAATTACCAGATTTGCGAGCTAAATATTTCTGTTTCGAAATGTCAGTGAGTGAGGTGGAGTAGTGTTGGGGTGAGTTAAGTGTTGTGCCTGATTAAATTAATTTTAAAATATGTAAAAAAATAAGTGGAAGACTAATAGCATCCTGTTGGGTAATCATTCTTTTTTTGAGTTTTGTTGTTACAGAGAGCATAATCTTTTTGCTAGATACTATTGGCTAAATAACACTTAGTAGATTTCGATGGGGCCGAGACTGTACATGCCGGAAGCAGTATTGGAAAGCTTCACACAAGATCAAGTAACGATCTAGTGAGGGTCGCTGAAATCCGATCGATGTGAGACATTCAAGACCGATCATCGTAGTGACGCTTGGGGGATAATGTCCAGCAGTTGACGATTTTCAGCTGAAATGATGATGAACTAAAAATCTTTCAACGGGCAAATCAACAGGGAATACATCTAAAATAGTGTAAATCAGCTGCTGTATACATTTACATCTGCAAAACAAGTCAAATATGACAAAGAATGGCATATTTTTGCGACAGGCATTGCATCAAAGTCGTCAGAAAATCACTCTAAGAAAAAACCCTTCCTAAATGTCAAATTTTTATAGGTTTTCAAGCTAAAGTAGGGGTTGAGAAATACACAACTTCAAATGCTTAAATCAGAAATCAGGGTTAGAAGACTTTTATTGACTACGCTGAAACACGTGTGATTTGGCCCTGGACCTTAAAGGGCAACTATAGGAATAGTTGCCTTTTAACTCTTAGCGGTCCAGGACCGCTGGTAATTTTCGGAACATGTGGTAACTCTTTGAAACCGCAGCCCCAACACTACGTTGATGTATATCTCGAACTGTCATCAGATTAAGTTATGTGTTACGCTATATTTTAATTCGGCAAAGGCGCTGCAAACATTCTGCTCCCGGAACCAACGACATGGATTAATGATATAATTTTAATTGACTTTCGTGCGACCTCAATGGTTTGTTGTGTAAAAAGAGAAATATTTGCTTGAATATTTTTGTGGAGTAACTGTGACGATTTTTTTAAATATAATTACAAGTACCTAATTCGAAAACGTAATTAGTAAATTAAATAAAAATAAACATCCTAACTAACGCGAAAATTTGTTTGTGGATGTTTTTTCTTCTTTCACTGAATTTCTATGAAACTTGGTACCTACATGGATAGAACATATCCTGGAATAACACATAAAACTATTAATTGCGGTAATATATTTCTTTGGGATACTTTTCACGCGGACGAAGCCACTGGCAACAGCTAGTACTCTCATAAAATCACAAAAAACTTCAGAAGATTCACAAACCAAAAACAAAACAAAACACCAGATAAAAATCATAGCTACAAAAATAAAAAACGCAACGGCCTATAACTTGGTTAATTGAAAAGATGCATCACGTATGGGAGAATTCTTCATTAAGCCTTTAAACTAGAGCCTTCAATTATAATGTATGGCTTTTACACTCCACAGTGCGAAATAGCTCATTACTTAAAGGATGTGACTACATTATACGTACGGTTAATAACTCCTAAGAAATGCCGTATCTCGAATACTGATTAAGTCCGACGATCAGTAACTGTGCGCTCTTTTTAGATGCCCGTTAAAAGCTAGTTGTAATATGAGATGTTTATATGCCTTATTAATTAAGTGTAACAAAAAAACAACGCTTACCCCGGCTGGGTTTTAAGGGGTTGTGTCTGTCTGTTTGTTTAGTTCATAATCATGTCATCTGCCTAGCCTTTTCCCAACTATATTGGGGTCGGCTTCCAGTCAAGCCGGATTTAGCTGAATAGTGAATACCAGTATTTTACGAGGAGCGGCTGCCTACCAGACCTCCACAACCCATTGTCTGGGGTAACACGGTACTTCATGGCAAGACTGGAGTCAGATTTACTGGCTTCTGACTATCCGTAACGACTGCCAAAGATCTCCAAATGACAGCCGGGATCAACGGCTTAACGTGCTTTCCGAGGCACGGAGGAAACTCGTTAGTTCATAATCATGTAAGATGGAGTAAGTAGATAGACTCAACGGGTAATGCTGCCAGTCTTCTGGGCACATTTCCGGACCAGCTTCTGCCAGCGATTTCGTCAGCGCGAAGGTAGGTTTCTTCACACAACCTGCTTTAGAGGGTGAATGTGGAAAAATCCTTAAAGCTCACTCATAGCCTAGTAGTCCCAAAGACATCTGACATTCACTACCCCGCACTGGATTACGTCCCATTCCCTCTTCTAAAGAAGACGCCTGAGTTCCAGCAGTGAGAATATTACAAGGCTGAAAATGCTTATTGTGATTACTTTAAGCCAAAACCGTTACAAAATAACTAATTACAGCCAAAACAGGCAACAACAGGCTCAGCAGTCGTAATTTCTTAACTAAGCGTCACAAAAACCTGTATGTTAACCCTTTCCGTTTGATTGACAAACACTGTTGCAGTATCAGTGTTCTCAACCCGTCGCTGCTGTCAATCCGATCTCGTTGTCACTGTGAAAAAATAACCAACACCACGGGGTTTGTGGTGCAAGAGAAAAGCGATTCGTTTGGTAACCATTCGGGCCGAGCCCAAGTCGACGACGTTGCATAGTATTCCACGCGCGCCTCAAGAAAATGACAGCTAAACCGTATGGGCCTAGGGTCAAATTCTACTGGATAATAGGTTTGCTTCTGTAAGGAAAACCTGGGACCCTGGATGGATCCCCTCGGTTTTTCCCTTCAGAGTGTGAATATTGAAAATTTTTGTCTTAGTACTCGCGTAAAAAGAAACCTTGTGCTAAATTTCACGCTCCTAGGCCTTATATTATGTCAATCAGTCTGTCAGATTCTCCTTTTACATAATTATATAGATTAGTTAATTAATGTTATTTTAGTAATATAATACATATTTTAAATGGGCCCGGGATATACTTGTATATGTTAATCTTCTGCCGCAGCAGCGCCAATTTTTCTCTTTTTATTAGGGAAGCTATTTGTTATTATTTCTTTAAGTGGAATATGAAAGTTTCTTAAGTGCAAAATTTCGAAGATTCCTGATGATTCAAAAACTTGGATAATTTACAGTATTTAATGCAACCGTGACCAAAACCAAATCGATCTTCTTATTTAACTTGTACCACAACCCTAAATGTAGTCACTCCACGGGGAGCCAACAAGAAATATGTCGAAAGTCGACTAAGTGTTAAATAATACATTAACGTGGTGATACATAATTGAATAGGTGCCACCATAGTGTGGAAGCGACGAATTTAACCAACTGCACTGATATGGTATGCGTTTTTAGTGTTCCGCAGTCTACCGCCAAGTACGCCTGTTGATCTTTCCGGTGTTTAACTTACAGAGTTTTGACACTATAAACCTATATATAGTATGACGGGTAACAGGACAGACGGGACGAAAAAAAAATGTTGTGCTGCCCCAAGTATTATGGGACTTGTACCATATTACTTGGGGTCGGTGCAACTTTCTTTTCCCATCTGTTTCCTTGGGCAGGAAGAAGAAGAATAATCTTGTAACATAAGTAGATGACACAGATTAATCATCATCATCATCATAATCTCAGCCGAAAGACGTCTACTGCTGGACCTGGCCATCCCCAAGCGTCACCACAGCGACCGGTCCGTTAGTCAATTTCTCGCCAGGTCGTCGGTTCACCTTGTGGGAGGCCTTCCGTCCTCATCGACCATTTGCATCTACAAGCAATGTGCCTTAATCACGTCAATTAAATTAAGAAATGAAATACTAAAAGTGCTGTTTTTCCCTTGCTTCAACAAATATTTAGGGGATATGATTATTACGATGTCAATGTCAGCAAACCGTTTGCAAAATGCCAATTACACCCTCCCGCCCTTAGTAGGCACTTACGTTAGTTTAGTTTTCGTCAATTTCGAAATTTTCGATATCAATTTTATTTCGATGTTTTTAAGAATCTACGGAACCCAATAATGGTTGGTCTGACACCCTCTAGGGCTTTTATTTCTATCTAAAGTAACCTCTTATATTAATGATTTTAGTATCTAAATTTGGTTAAGCAACTTGTGATATCAGATACGAGTACATACAAGCGTTTTGTGTAAAGAAAAGTGCACTGGTTGCACTATCAATCTATCGAAGGTTCGGAAACTAGAAAAAAGGAAATCTTTAAATAGATAAATAGAAATTGACGCTGAATAGCTAGCCTGTCCGTATGCTATCGATCGCAATTCGGGGAGTATATGTCGGAAGTGGATAGTTTAATTCCGCTAAGCCCGTTTCATCATCGGACTACAAGGCGTACGGTGATGCGCCACCGGTACCACAGATTACTAAATACATAGTTACTACGTAACAGATACTTCACTCAGTAGAAAAATTACAATACCTACTGCTTTATTAGCCTACTCCGTCGCGTCAGCAACCATTGCATGCTAAAATGTGCCTAAATGCTCAAGCGTACAATTGTGATTGCTTCGCACCGCGCGAACCCGCAGCAATCGCAGGGCTGCCTCTTCGATAAAATTAAATTAACATGACTTTTTGTGTTTATGTTATTCATAACTGTGAATGTTCTGACTTATAGTTACAATGATTTATAATTAATTACAGTTTAAAATCTTAAATTTTATCGTTTATAAAATATTTCTTTAATAAGTTTCGTCGTTCTTTGACAGGTAAAGGGCATAATGTTAGGTGTTTATCCCTTCTTTTGCTTGATTTACACCCATCTACAGCAGATAAGGCACCACACGGCATCGTAATACACGTACGTACGAACAGCACTATTAAAATTGAACGGCGTGCGCGCGCTTCGCTTGCGAAAACCGCACTGAATTTGATCCGCAAGCGGACCGAGACCGCTCGGCGGGGCGGTAGGCACTTATAGCGCGCAAGTACATGGAGTGACGGAGGCCTGCCGGTACATTGTAGAGATAACTCATACGCATAAAATTTATTGGGAACACATTTATTGTCCGTATACTAACTATACGGCGTATAGTTAGTTTAGGATTACTAGAATTCCCTACTGGAGTCGGTGTTTCCTGATAGCTGGGAAACTTTAAGTCAAGAATGATTAGATTACTTCTAGTCAAGTGCACTCCATCGTCGCCTACCATCTGAGTAGACAACGGTCAAGCGCGAACCTGTCAACATTAAAAAAACTTTTTTATGACAATAAAACATTTTATTATTACTTTTAGTTCTATATAAGTTTCATTCACTAAAAGACGCAGATTTGTTAAGATTTAACGTTCAATATAATTTCTTAATACAGTAAGGAATTTTATAATTACTGGCGATCTCAGGCTTGTTAAGATCTTACTTTTCCAATATCATTTTAATCATTGAAACTGGTAAATTGATATTTACGACCAGTCTCACTTATTTTTTTGTATTAAATGCACAGTCTATTATTTATTGATTGTATCATTTCTCAGGTATTTAAAATAATATATGTTGATGTTATTTGATTCACTTCAGTTAAATGGTTTTTGAATTGGAGTTGAAAATCAATAAGGTAGAGAAGCTCCGTTCATATAAGTTGTGCATTTTTCTAAAATCATTTTTTTAAGGGACTGCTATCAAAAGTATTCAGAAATATTGAATTTAAAACAAGATGGGAAATGATCAAAATTTACCTTAAAGCTATTTTGAATCGTATCTACATAATTACTTACTTAAAACAAAAAAAAGTATTTTAAAAAACCCAATCCCGTTTATAACTTAGCTGACTTCAATTTCAAGACTTGCGGTATCGTGATTTTAAAGCGGAATTAGATTCCCTGATTGGCATTATAACAACAATAGACCAGCGCAGATAATTTTTGAAAGGGAATAATATTATAGCAGGATGAAACCTGATGTAATTCTAATTTGTCCCACTTTTGATCGTTAACGACGCTATATACACTGGTCTACAAGGGCCGACTCACTCTACAAGCTTGTCCAAAATCGTTCCACCAAAGAAATATCAACAATTAAATACTTTCCTACCCACACGTCAGAAAGAAGAGCTTAAGAATTATTAACAAAACGCATTGGGACCAGTCGAACGCCATTCCCGATTATCAACGGGCTTCAACCGCAGAGGTTCTTAATTAAATAATCAAAATTGTGTGCCCTTAATACTCGGTCTGTAGGAGAAATGCTAATGAGGCCGTGTTTGTGTTTGACGCCTAATTTTTTTGATGTAGAGAATATATTATTTATTTGTTTAATTAATATATTATAAAATGGTTTTAACAGGGTAACAAATATAATTGCAAAATAACCTCACTGAGAGACGCCACCAACAGACTGCTCATACAAACATACATAATAAATCAATGAATAATATGCACAAAAAAAGTTGTTTCATCAACAAATATATAAAAATTTAATACTTACCTTAAAAGTAATTTTAAAATATCAATAGCTTTTTGGTAGATAAAATTATTTTATACAAATATCCTGTCTCTCGCCAAAAAACTATTTTCTATAGCGGCTGTACGGGCATCATGGATTTTTTTAATGTTTGACTTCTTTTTCTTATTAGTAGCTTTATATTGTCGACGTCCATGAAAAATTTAAAAATCATTCAGATTTTACCAATCATGAACCAAGAGTGTCATGACTTCAAGAGTGAGTTATTAGAGCGTTCAACAAAACAAACTAACAATATCTTCAGCTTTATATTATTGACTGTATGCTGCAGGTTTATAACATATCGCTGATACCTCACAAGAGCAAATTTAGCAGTCAAAAAGATCACATATCTTTCTTTGTTTGTATTTATTTGGCTATCCACTAAGCAGGAACACCCAAATATCGCACAATGCTAACTTTTCAATACTCTTAATTTCATTCCTGCAAGCCTTTACAAAAATAGCTGATAAAAAAATTGAAAACATATCTATTAGCCTTTCACAATATACATTTAGACGCAATCCCTTTTGTCCATCCGGAGAGCACGCGCGAATGCCCACGAATGATAGCGTAACTGTAAATTTTGTCACAAACAAAATACTTCACATTTATTGATCCTAATACCATTGTACAGGGATTAAGACGTGTCCATTCAAAAAGCAGGTAAACGATACTTGAGGTATGTAAGTACAGATTTTTTAGTTGAGCCCTTATACGTATAATTGGTAGCATTTGCTTTGGTGAGGGATGATGTTAATCTTTTGTGATCTTTGCACATAGTCAAGAGATTCTTGACTGTTTGTTGATGTTTTTTGAAGATAAACGACGGTTATAAAGAATTTTGGAGAATAAATGAAGCGTGGGAGAACATTGAAGTGAATCAGGATTACATACACTATCGAAGGACTGGATCAATTTGCCTGCTGCGGTCTTTCTGTCCGAATTTGATTTAGGTGTCTTCAAGGCTAGAGTGAATAGGTTCTTAAAAACCATTGCGCTTCCCCATCAACGATTGCATCAGGTGGGATCGCAGACAAGCACTGATTTTTTATTCATCAATCAAGTCAAGCACTAGTTCATATCATTTCAATAAAAGAGATGGTCGTAATCAGACAGATGTGAAGCATGCCTACACACTTTTATTACTCTCTGGTTTGAAATAAAGAGCTAGAAAGGTTTACTTTACCTATTATCTTTTAGAATGCTCATAACAATTTGGTCTACCACTCTCTAGTCTACTCTGTTTTACCCGATGCACGTCCCCTGTGTAGGTACCACGTACGCTTACTAAACTCAACGCGCACGTAGAAACAAACCTTAGAGTAGATTTGTTACCTAACGAACGAAAGACGATATTATTAGGAAGTTTGCAGTTTTGTAAGAAGACAGAGGCAAGTAATAACTTCGACACAAAGGCATTCTCGGACATAAGTGTAAAAAATTGTCGTCACATTATTCGTCTTTAAAATTAAACCCAAAAAATCACCCTTCCACACAAAAATGCAAAAGACCAACCATTTTCCGATCCACTGCCTTCCTATAAACTGGCAAAAGGAACTCCAGGAGTCTGAGAGACCCCACCATACTAATTACGTACACCTTGCGTAGTTATTGTAATATTTCGACTAAATACCCGTCAAATAATAGCTTCTTCACCTAATCCTTCAAAAGGTCCTTAAGTAGTTAGTTTTCTTTGAAGTAATCTTCGTCAAATGTGCTCAATTATGCGTAAGTTAGTTGTGATCATTAAGCCTTTAAAATGTCAGTATTGTGATTTTTGGCAGTGGGTGGCGAAACGGTTAGAAGGTTTGAAGATGTTGTTGCAGCTTTTATCATTTATTTATTTGTTTATTCTCATTCTTTTATCATTATGGTAATTATGTTTAAGTGCCTCAATGCTCGCCACTCTTGATTTCATTGACAGCGCCACCGGTAAAGTGAGGACTAATCTTGTTTGTTTTTAATTGCACTAAAATTTTAGAGGTGAAAATTTCTATGTTTGTGTGTGTGTTTGTTACTTCTTCACGTTCAAACAGGTCAACGGATCTGGACGAAATTTTGTACTAGGATAGATTATATCCTGGATTAACACATTTAGCATTAGCATTATCCGCCTTGTACTGTTCCCACTGTTGAGATTCAAGCCTCCTGTCTAGGAGTGGGAATGGGCCATAATCCACCACGTGGGCCCAGTGCGGATATGTAGATGTCATATGGCTTCGAATTTTTGGTTCTGGACATGGGTATTGGACATGCCGGTTTCCTTCACCGTTTTGAGAGCAGGGGTGATAAAATATAAATTACACAAAGTCAACAGATAAACAAATGGGGTAAGCCGGGGCCGTTACCACTGGGCCACCACTACTTTCAACACATTATTTTTTTTGTATTCCAAGATTACAATGATATAATATATTTCTACTTTCTCACAGGCAAAGTCGCTACGTTGCTAATTCATTTCTGATATTCAGCACTAGCTGAATATCAGAAATAATTTCAGCTGGTATATTTCAACTTTATATTTTCCAGCCATTTCCGTGATAGTTGTTATTATTACCTGGTCTACTTATTTATACGAAGATTTCCATCACCCACTGAGATTTCAATCGTGATAGAATAATATTTAGTCTCGTTACTTTGTCGTTGACTATAATTTATAAGCTTAGCTCTAATAGGAACTTGTGACATTTGATGTATGTGCTGTCGCTACTTTGTAGCTTCAATATATCCGCATATTTCTCTTACAAGAAATTTGAAAGCATTCTTCTTCTTCAACTAAATAATTTTTCCGACCAGTATTTAGCAACCCGTACAGCTCTATCATTGGCCTCGCATAGATCCCGAAAAGTACAGGTGGTTGTGCAGGATGGGCAGCTCAGCAAGTGAAAGCATTGAAAGTTGAATTATAATTATTATTCATGCGAATATTTTTTTTTGGTTATCTCTAAATCCTTTTTGTAAAATGTTGCTGGCTCTAGTAAAAAGTTCCTATATCGAGCATGTAGACACCCAGACCCAAAACATCTACCATATTATAAACAATTGTTCCTTGCTGGAATCAAACCGTGACATTCAGCTCAGTAGTCAATCGTTTAACCACTGCGCCAGTCGTGTTACTAAGTTTGATGATTGTTCGAGATTTTATTTTGGGTGGTTCTGATGTGCCCACTCAAGATCGAAGCGAGGTGGCATGTCAAAATTTTACTTTTCTAAAACCCACTCCTTTGTTCCTTCATATCCGTGGATACTTCATTGTCTTCGTTCCAAAACATCGAGGTTCTCTTTCGCACAACACATGGGTGATCGTTCGAGCTATGTCAGTAACATTGATCCTCTCTATCTTCATTATTATTAATAACGATAAAATATAGTTTAAGCTTTCAGACCATTTAATATCCCTTGAAAATTAGAGAACAACACACGATCCGGAAAACCGGACCACATTATAGAGCGGGGCGATGGGACGCAGTGACGTAAGGATATGTTTACTCATCGACGTTTTACTCTAACATTATGAAGATATCCGCAAGCGAATACGCCATCCACATATTCAAACTCCAAACTTCCATCATGACCTGATTTTGTTATCTTCCTAGACAATAACTTCTTAAAACAAAAAGCCTCTCGCGTGTGAACCGGCGCATTAAACACGATAAGCATAATATGGCATTATTTAACATAATTAATTAACAAACTCCTCACAACAGACAGATTGACAAAACAACAAGTATAGTCATTTACGTCTTTATATGATATCGACAATCTCATCTGTTTAAGCAAACATTAATAATAATAATAATAATAATAAATTCATTTATTTTCAGGCTAGGAACCCATAGTATAGTAATTTACAATTCGTTTAAAAAGTTTAAAATTAATCATGATAGCACAAAGTCAGAATTACTTAATACAATGTCAGATTTTGATCAATAAATAATAAAATGTCAGATTCAATTAATAGATAGTACAATGTCAGATTCATTAAAAATTGTTGGTTCATTAAAAATAAAATGCCAAATAAAAATGTCAAATAAAATGTCAAATAAAAATAAATAAATAACAGAAATCAGTTTACAATAATAAAATATTTAGATGTCACATACAGGTTTTCGAAAATCGTGGTAACAATATTGTTTTTGCAGCTCATAAGTCTTGCATGAAAAGATGCTCTAAGCCTCCTCATTACAGCATAGAAATCGTCAACTCTGTTCTCGGCAAACATGCCAGACGCGCTACACCGCCAGGGCAGATTGAGCATGGCCCGAAATGCATTATTGTATTGAACACGAAGAGTATTGTAAGTACTCTTCGTGTACCTGTACCAGAGTTGGCCAGTGTAGAACGCCTGACAATATGCTTTAAACAGAGTGACTTTCGCCTGTTTTGAACAGTATGCAAAACGCCTTGCTAGCATGTTGCTTTTACACGCAATGCTTCGTCTTTGTCTCTCAAGGTCAAAATTATCACTTAGGTCATCGCTAACAATATGCCCAAGATACCTAAAAGTGCTTACAATTTTCAGGGGTGATCCGCATAAATTGATGGGTATTATGTGATCAGGTCCTTTGCCGTATTTAAAAATCATGACTTCTGACTTTTTGACATTATATGTCAGGCAGTGCTCGGCTGCATATCGCTCGCAAATCGCGATAAGTTCCCTTAGTCCGCCAGCAGAGGGACTGAGCAGCACCATGTCGTCAGCGTAGCTAAGGTTATTAAGGCATTCGCCTCCTACGTGGCATCCGACTCTGGTGCTGCTCAACTCCTCCAGTAGCTCGTTTACATATAAATTAAATAATACAGGAGAGGTCAGTCCGCCTTGCCTAACCCCACACGACAATTTATATGTGTCTGATAAGGTACTACCCCATTTTACCTGATTAATTTGATTTGCGTACCAGAATTCTAAAATTTTTATTATTGTGGGGGGTATTTTTGTATTTCTCAATTTCTCCCACAGTATTCTATAATTGATACAATCAAAAGCGCGGCTAAGATCGAGAAAACATGCATAAACTGAGGTATTTCTTGTAATGTATCTTCGCACAGTGTTTTTTTAGCGCAAATATTGCGAGGTCTGTAGATAAGCCGGCTCTAAAGCCAAATTGGGTCTTACATATAGGAATGTTTCCTTCACCCAAATGACCGTTAATAATACGTTCAAAAATCTTAGACACAATTGTTGCTAGTGAGATCGGACGATAATTAGATAAACAGGATACGTCACCGGTTTTGTTTTTAATGATTGGTACCACGTTTGTTTTCATAAGTTCAGTCGGTAAGTAACTGTGATCAATACAAGCATTAAAAAAGTAAGCAAGTTTATCATACAATAATGGTCCTGCATACAAAATGTGTTCAACACTGAGCCCGTCGTGACCCGGGGACTTGCCTCGCTTCATTCGCCTCACCAGTTCAAATAAACCGTCAGACGTAACGTGAAGCCAGCCAGTATCGCACGCGCTTGGCGCATGCGCATTATTAGTCAGCGACGACGATAGCGCGCCGTCAACACTCGCGTCCGCGCGCGGCTGTGGCGGCCCAAATGAGTGAGCCACCGAGTCACCACGGACTCCGCATTGTTCAGTACTATGCGCTGTTGTCGGAGGGCAAAACTTACTCGCAAACATGTTAGCAATTTCTGCTGGATTTTGACTGTTATTTACAGATAACGGGAGACATGGTTTGGAGTTTAATTTGTTCGTTGCGTTCCAAAATTTGCCAAAATCTTTACAATGCCTATGGTTGGCAATAATGTCCATTTTTATTTTTTGTTCATTATTTTGACACCATTTCAATTTCGATTTAAATTTCTTACGACTGCTACTCATTTCGTCATAAATTCTACCCTCAGTCGGTCGCCCATACATTAATAATTTAACTTGACGTTTGATTTCCCTTCAGTTTTTAGATAGAGGCTGTTGTTTTTTATGAACTAGTCGTTGACCGTAGTTGATCAAACACAACACTAACGATTCCACCGAGGAGTGTGTCAAAAAGGGGTCACCATGACGAGTTTCCAACCACTTTCCAACACATGGTAAGTTTAGGAGGTTCCCGCACCTGATTCGTGCAAAAGAAACGCCGGGATGTCACCATTGTGCGTACCGCTTGGAAGACACGGTGGAGTCACCTCTACCCTCCTGGGCACGCCGTCATTGAGGCGGTAAGTCTTTTTGAGGAGTGGTTGGAAAGAGGTCACGGCGTCCACTCGTTCCGTATGACGCAGGTCCTCACCGGACACGGTAAGTTCGGGAGGTTCCTGCATCGGATCAAGCAGGAGAGGACGCCCGGGTTTCGCCACTGTGTGGCGGGGCACACCTCTTGTGGAGGCTATTGGGGGCGGCGACCTCTCGCGCCGGGCCCTGTTTCAGGCCATGGTCCGGAGCGAGGAGGGGTGGCATGCGGTCGCCTCCTTCTGCGAAGCAGTAATGCTCCTGAAGGAGGCTGCTGACCGCGAGCGCGTGAGGGAACGGTCCTCACGCCGCCGCCGCCGAGATCCCGATCCCGATTTCCGACCACCGTAGGTGCGGGTTCGCGGACGGCGAGCACTGGGTAGCTCGCTGTCCGGCAGTCTGGAAATAATCTGGACCGAGCCCAGTCGTCAACGGCGCGTTGACGCGTTCTGTTCCACGCGCGCCTCAATGCCTACAAGAAAAAAAAAATACCTCCACCCTCCGCTGTGTAGCGATCGGTGGTTCAGGCCTTTTTCGGGAGCCTGGTCGCCTCCGAAGCAGTAATGCTAGCGAAGGAGGCGGCTGAACTTGTGACCCTGATCCTACAGTTAAACTTGCTTTTAAGTTTAACTGTTTGTCCTAACTGACATGTATAGTTCTCAAGCAGGGGTTATAAACAGCTGTTAGGTATATATCTAAAAAACCATTGTCCGATCTTGCCTATTAGTAGGGTCCCGGGAACCCGATGGATGCGAGATGCACAGGACCGGTTGTTATGGCAACACTTGGGGGGAGGCCTATGTCCAGCAGTGGACGTCTTTCGGCTGAAATGATGATGATGAGGTCGAAATTAACAATGTTCCAGTTACACTTTAAATTAAAATAAGCTAAAATGTTGACCCCAACGCCATCTAGTGAGAAAACGACCACATTTGCGTCCATAGCAAAAACTTATTCTCTTTATTTAATGCAAAATCATCTTGAAATTCCCAACCAATAAACTCAGCATATCTATTATTATTATCATCATCAAAACGCATAACACAATCAATTAAATACCCATAATAATTTCTATAAAATACGACAACGTTCTCATATTCAATAATAAAGTTTTTAATAGTAACAATAATAATTCATTCAGTTAATAATAAATAAAAACGGGGCGCGTATTAAAACGTCGGCTGGGCATTACATTAAGCTGTAAAGAGTTTGGTTTAATGACCAGTAATTGGTCGGAATAACATAATTTTTATTGGTATTGTTTCGGCTAGGTAACGATCGCTCTTACTATTTGAATTCGATGGTAAAATAAATTATCGAGTTCTTTTTTTTAAGTGGGGAATCATTAGAGTGACTTCTCCCGCTCTTGGGCGGAGTGGGAGGGCGTGTTAGACTTTTACTGACTAAAACCCACCCCATTCCTTCGTTCAAGAGCGGGAGAAGTCATTCTGATGATTCCCCTACCAGAAAAAAAAAACCATTTCTTCGTTGCCTTCGTTCTGGGGTCACGAGCTTCCCTCTCGGAATCCGATCCATGGCCCCAAAGGCTGGGCCCGTACAGTTTGCTGACATTTCTTTAAGGCGTGCGTGGAACAGAACGCGCCGGTGACGACTTGGGCTCGGTCCGGGTTAGTACCGGACTACAAGCTACCCAGTGCTCGCCGTCCACGAAATAAGTTTCTAGTTGAACCTTAGACATGCGGGAATGCATAACTGCATAGATATCGCCAATAAGTATAATGGACAGTTCAGTTGGCATTCGAACCTCGTACGTTTCATTTCTCTCTAAGAACGCTCCCAACAGATATGTACCTAGGTAACGAGTCTTTACCAATAAAACAGATTGTTTTGGAAACGTCACAGCACCAACGGGTAATTCAAGGAATTCATCCTTTGAGAACACAAAAGAAAAATAATACTTTCTTTTAAGATGCATTAGAGTTTAAGTCATGTTGTCGTGACCATGGCGTGCTGGACAGATATTACTTTGTGGTACATGACTGTGGCGAACAAAAGTTACCTGAATACCTACGTCTAAATGTTTTGGCATTTTTAGAACCTTTTCAGTTAAATCGCGAGCTATGGAACTTTCACCGCACTTCCGACGCATTCTGTACTTTTTTTATTCTATTTTTGTTCTAATTTATTGTGTGTTTGTAATCGTTGTGCTGTGTCTGTCCCGAATAAATGTTTTCTATTCTTTTTTTTTCTATACTTGAATAAAAATTCGCCAAGTGTGAAACGGACTCGTGCATGAAAGGTTTTGTATCGTTATCCATAAAATCGAAAAAAAAACCACTTTCACTGTATGGGAGACCCCTTCAATATTTATTTTATACCGGATTTAACTAGCTGTTTGTTATTATAGCGGCCACAGAAATACTTTATCTGTAAAAACCACAGTCTATCGCGGCTCATGAGAGAGGGACAGACACTACAGACAGACGGACAGACAGCAGAGCCTTAGTACAAAATCGTAAACAACTAAGGATAAAATCGTAACCAAAAAAAAACAATTAAGTAGGCCATTCTAAATACCAAAATTTCTTTCTTAAACGCCAGAATATTAAATAAAACCGGGTGACTCACGTCCGACTTCCACCAAGAGTAAGGGCGAACCTCGCTTCGGGTCAATAAATAAATAAATCTCAAAGCTGCCGTTTTTTAGCTTATTTTTCATTAATATCGTAATTATGTGAGTTGGCATCGAAAACAAACCGCAATCTTGTGGCCAGCCTTAATGGCTTAGGGGTCAATTATAGGCGTTATAATAATAATGTTGTGTGCGATCTTTAGACTTAATATACGTATCCGTGTTAGTCATTCATTTGATTGTAGACGATTTTATTTAAATTCTACTTCATTTTTGACTTGTTCGCATTCTTTGGGGACGTGTAAAGATTGGTGACGTCACAGGATTGCGAAATGATTGGTGATGTTGATGAAATACAATAAGGCTTAAGGAGTAGGCCTACTGTGCACGGACGCGCAGCTTTGAGCGGGAACTACATTAATCTGAGCCCCGTGCGGACGCCGGCGTCCGCACACCTATTGTCTTTCTATTATGTCTCTCATTACGGTACTCATAAGATTAAACAGACGCACGCGTGAGCCACGCCTGATTTGTACGGCGTACAACGTCGCGTGGCGTAAATCTGATGTAGGTCTACAAGTCTAGTTGCATTAAAGTGTATGGAGACCGTCACGCCCAGATTGGCAGGCGTACGTGGTTCACGTGTGTGCAATATAATATAGTTTTACTTTCATAGACGCGTATTCGTCAGTTTACGCTTGGTATACGCCTGCGTGAAGCCGTGTCGACGAAGCAGCAGTGTCGTGCCGTCGTCAATGCAGCTTCATCGACAAAGTTTCATAGGTTTGTTACATGTAAGCTTCACGCAAGCGTACAGTAACGAATACGCGTCTAAGAAGCTACGCGTCCGTGGTCAGTCATCATCTACCTAGCCTTTTCCCAACCATATTGGGGTCGGCTTCCAGTCAAGCCGGGTTTAGCTGAATACCAGTATTTTACGAGGAGCGGCTGCCTACCAGACCTTCACAACCCATCAACTGGGATAACACGGTACTTTATGGCAAGACTGGAGTCAGATTTACTGGCTTCTGACTATCCGTAACAACTGCCAAAGATCTACAAATGACAGCCGGGACCTACGGCTTAACGTGCCTTCCGAGGCACGGAGGAAACTCGGTATGTTAAGATGGTCACCCATCCACTGACCAACCTTGGCAAGCGTTACTTAACCTTGAATTTCGATCCGTGCGGCTGTTATTATCTAACCACGAGCTCCCTTACTTATACGCTGTCAAGTTTTCATGAAATAACCACACCCTCTATTCATATTAAGACGTGACATTTCAAATATTGTGTTGTGGTCGGTATAAAGGTGAAATTTATTTTGTTCGCGCTCCCTCAGTTGCGAGCCGAATGTGTCTTGTATCATCAGTCACGATCCAGTGAGTCGATAGCGAGTGCCTTCGATATCGATAATTTATTTATTATATTGGTTATACACATCACTAATGGATTGTGTTTGTGTGAGTTCCCTTTTTAAAAGCTTGAGCATGATTTCGTCACTGGCTTGAAGGATTCGTTTTCGAAATTATTTTTAGCTTTAAATTAATTTATTGGCTGGATCATCAGAGCCTAGACCTAATTAAAAATATGAATTTATTTGATTAACGTATAAACTCTTTCATATCGAAAAATATTTTTTATAGTTGGTATAAATTATTTAGTATTAGCTTATCCCAAGGGAACAAGGAAAAAAAGATAAGGATATAGAGTATCCTATGTGCTATTCCAAGACATGGTCTATCCGGGCACCAAGTTTCATTAAAATTCGTTCAACTGTTCGAGCGCCAAAACTCACGAAAACAATTACTATTATTATACTATACACTATTAGTGCCAAACAATCATTAGATTAAAAAGTGCAATAACATCATTAAAAACTTAAACCAATTCAATCAAATGCAAAATGGAAGACTGTTTAAAATTGCGATTGTGACGACATCTGTGCCGCCATATATGAACTAAAGATCTGACGTCAGACTGATTCTTCATTCAGTATCAAAGAGTTCCGCGCGATTTGAACATTTACACAAGTCCGAATACAACTATATTGGGCAGCTACCCGGACTAGATATAACGCCTTACTGGTCTGAGGATCCTCCCATTTCAATAGACGTGGCAGGACTTTATACTCTGTATTTCCTGTTTATATTTTATAAAATAATAATAATTAAATTACTCGTCTTACCAAGGATCTCAAAGTAGCCATGAGACTTTCTAAGCCTTTAATCTATCAATACCCGCGAAACGAGACACAATAGTAAAACAATAACAGCGCGGTTCAATGAGACCGGTCGGGGATTCATGAATTAAGATTTTGTATAACAATATGTGCCTAAGAACATTTTCAATATAAACGGTAGTCTATAGAACTCCTAAAACAAAGTGGCATTCTTTTTCCCTAACTACCACTAATATTTTGGCAACGATGACTTCTTTAATCGTTGTTTTCCTACCTTCTGCGAAGCAGTAATGCTAGCAAGGAAGGCGACCGTGTGCGGGAGGGCATAGCTCTCACGCCCTCGCTGCCGGAATTCCGATACCGATTTCCAGTCACCGCCAGTCCGGTTACAGTCCGGCTAAGCCATGTCGTCGACGGCGCGTACTGTTCCACACGCGCCTCAAAAATATGTCACCAAACCGTAGGGTCGAAGCCTACTTGGGTCCTAGGTTGACAAAAGAGATCCCCGGGACCCTGGAGTTAGGGCAAAGAAGGAACAGGAGTGGGTTTTAGTCAGTAGAAGTCAACACGCTCTACCGCTCCACCCAGAGCGGGAGAAATCATTTTGATGATCTCACACCTTAAAAAAAACTCAATGTTTTCCTTCCATCCTTTTAATTCTCAAATCGATTCATCTTGCTGACCGGGGGAAGATTTCCACGCATATAATATTTCGCGATCGACTTGCATTAAACTGATGTTATCGATGCATCTGGATTCCATCGCGCTGAAATTATGAATAAGGCATCAACTCAAACATGTTTAATTCAGAGGAATTTTAAAATAAGACTTGTGTTTTTGCTGCCTTTTTAAGGTGGGAAATCATCCTATGACCTCTCGTGCTCTAAAGTGGAGCGAGAGGATGTATCAGACTTTTACTGGCTAAAATCACACCTATGTTACTTCTCTGCCTTGTGTTCCAGGACTCCGAGCATCTCCGGGTTTCCCTTTCAATAGTTAACGCATGGCCTCAACAGGCTTCAAATTTAATCAGCTCTGCTGAGTTCTCACGGCTTCGCTGACATTTGCTACCAAGCTGGAAGTGTCAAAGAATTAAGTTTTTATGTTATTCAGGATGCATATGTAAATTGAAATATTTAATAGATAAAAAACAAAATTAAACAAGACGAAATGCTTGCATCTATGTTTATAAAATATACATTCAAGGATTCCACTAGCGCCATCTGTGTAATAAATACAACAATCACAAGTTAGTAGTACAAAGTTTCAGTGTTTGGAATAGCGCCATCTACCGGGCCATTTCAAATCTATCGTATGCAAAGAAGTTAGAGCGTTAGTCTTAGTTCTAGAACAAACTAATAGATGGCAGCATAGTTATAGTGTACGATCATTGTTAAGTTTTTTATTATAACGACTGTATCCTGTTGAAATAATGCTCTTTCAATTTTTGGATACAGAGCCAAAATACAAAATCAGTATTATGTATTACAAATAAAATAAGAATGGATATCCCCCATATGTGTAGGTATTACCTACATCATGGCATTATGCACATCACCGAAGGTAGGTACGTAGAGTGGCATTAAGTTATTAAAAAAAGATAACTAGTAGAATACTGAAGCTTAACAAATCGGCGTCAGTGCTTACGATTTTGAAGTTTTGACTCGATCATGTTGACTCGTTTTTTAATTGACAAGCGCATCAAGGTGAACCAACCTGGTGAGAGTCGCGGAAATGCGATGGCTGCGAGAGGACCGTTTATTGTGGCAATATCGGACATTTGTGAGAGGCGTATGTTCAACAGTGGACGTCCTTTGGCTGAAATGATCACGAGTCATGATAATCAAGCTGGTATTTTTGTTTTGGTTCTAAATAATTAACGTAATGAGCACCATTTTTTCACACATACGAGTATCTACATTTGAATGGTTGGAGAGCCAGGCTAAAGAAAAGATGAAATGAATTTTGTGAGGAGTGATATGAAAGAAGAAGGAGTTAGTGATAGCGTGACGAGTGACAGGACAGGATGGAAGACCCCAAATACCTAACATGAGACAAAGGCAGGTAGATTATGACGAGCACCGTTTCTTAACAGAAGTGCATAAAATTCTTGGTATTGGTTTCGTTTAGTGGTTGGAAATTGCAAACCACAAAATGGACTTTGCCCGCCTTATTAAAGATGACGCGCAGACGCAATGCAAAACACTGGTAACTACGAATAAATAATTGTTTTCCTTCTTAATAAGTTTAAAATACTACTTGTGTAGGTAGGTACTGCTCCGATTGAATACTCGGATACATGTACAACTTGAATAACCTTGAAAAACACTCGCATCGTACTACTATACAACTTCGTACACTCGTGTGTACGAAGTTGATCAGCCGACATTAGGTCCCTATATCTACGCTTTTCTGAAAATATATCCAAAACGCCATAATTATGGTGCCACGTCCCATCTGAAAAGACATCACCGAGTCCTTATTTTCCGCATAACGAAGGTCCTCAACGGATATGGTAGGTTCAGGAGGTTACTGCATTACATTCGTGTGGAAGAAACGCCCAGGTGTCACCATTGTGTGAACCGCCTGGAGAACTTGGTGTAGCATACGGTAGAGGTGTACCTAGGTAGAGCACCGCCGTGTCCTCTTGGGGGTAATCGGCGGCAACGTTCTCTCACGCCAGGCTCTGGTAAAGACCGTCTGTCGAAGACGAGTCCCTGGTACTTCATCTTCAACCCGAAGCCGATGTGAACCCCTGATACCGGTATTTGGGAACCCAGTGGTGCGCATTAATGCGTAGGTCATGAAAACTCATGGCCTTAGATTGTGCAGTGCCACCTCGGGTCTCAACTGCTGGATCTTCTCCATGGCGCCACGATCCTACGTGTCGCTGGTTTGGCTGCCGCCTGGTACGACTATCGCTGCCGTCTGGTAGTCATAGTAGTGATCCGAGGATGTAGACGGACTCCTGGTGATACCGGAGTGCCCTCCTAAAGCTACTCCAGGGCAGGGACGTGAAAGAATGACGATGTCCAAAGACACCGGCAAGACAACCCTGCCCCTGGACACCGTATCCCCCGTGAAGTCTAACGAGGTGCTACCTCTTAAATTTGATTGAAAAAATTATGTGATATTTGACTGTTTTCGCTAAAGCAGAATAGAATTTTAGTTTGCCTAGTCTAGAGGAACAGAGTCCAAAAACTAAAATGACTTAAGACTAATTTTTAAGTCATCTTACTTGGAGAATAAAATATAGGTAGCCGTTTGATTCATTTTTCATACAAAAGATGTTAACCCACCATTTTTGGTCGTCAATTAAAAATTTTCATGCGATTGAAAAATCACTTCTTGGTAAAAATAAATAAAACCACAGCTAGTTAAAATTCATTTAATTTCATCATTCCACAAAACCTACTTTTTCCTCATTATCTAACTTAAAGCGCGAGGCTTATATCACAGCTTTGTCGGCCATATCTTTAGACACTCCTACATCCCTGGCCGCTATCACATTCAATCTTATCTTAGAACAAATACATGAGTAATTATATATATCAAAAAGTATAGTTTGCAAATTTATTAGTAGATAATATTGTGAGGTTCTAACCCAAGAAATAGTCCAGTCAAAATAGACATTCAAGTTTGCATTAATTCCCAACAAGCTGGATTTTTGTGCAGGCCTTGAGTACGTCATTAAAAATGATATGTCAAAAGTCCCCATCGATCCCGCTTGTGCGTTGTTTTTTATTCGAGGTCAAAGGTCACAAATTTGCGTATATCTCTGAAAATACGAAAGCTATCGAAAAATGGTTCAGACAAAGTTTGTAGATCGTAAAATTGTCTATAAAAAGATTTTCACACTTTTTCTTCTACGGTGCACTGTTCTCGAATTATGGCTATTTTAAACATAGAAAATACGAATATGCACTCATACTAAGGGGTGATGGGTTCGATGAATATTTGAAGGACAAAACATCTGTAACGACACATAAGCAGTAACGTTCTATTTTTCGATAGCTTTCGTTGTTACAGAGATATACGCAAAAAACGCAAATTTGAATAAAAAACAACGCACAAGCGGGATCGATGGGGACTTTTGACATGTCATTTGTAATGACGCATTCAAGGCCTGTACAAAAATCCAGCTTGTTGGGAATTAATGCAAACTTGAATCCTAATTTAGTCTATTTTGACTGGACTAAAAGTTCGCTGCAGTGTTTCTAATTAATCAAGCAAAATAAAGAAACTTTAATATCAAAAATAATATTTCTGTGTTGTTAGAAATCATTAAGGTAGCTTAAATCAGAGAAAAGAAGCAAACATTCTGACTAAAGACACTTACAAACATGAAAGCAAAAGATTCAACCGTTTAACATCAATTCATCGTACAACTGTCCCTACTAAACACTGAGATATGGCCTTAGCAGTCATTTACAAGTAAACAGATCAACCTCTTCAACACAAGTATCACACTGCACAAAACAACAGTTTACCATCTTACATCTGCACCTGGAGGTAACTGTTTTTTTACTTGTTATATAACCCCTTCCACAACACAAAGTCGCACAGTTATGCCTGTCTTTACATACCCTTCCCTTTGTGCTAACACACAAGTTCGGCGTCCTCTGCAAGTAAACTAAATTCTTCCTTTCAGTCTTCATCCTATTCCTCACTTTTGGCGAAATAGCCCTTTTTATCGTATAGTTCATAAACTTCTTTTTTGTTGCGTGGTGGTAGTGCTTCTTTAATAAACCCATTGCAGAGTTAAAAGGTCCTAACCGTTTCCAGCAAGTTTTAGTAGTACAGGATCCGGAGAATCCATGGCATTTGCATACTTCTTTTAGCTGTTCTGCAATGGAATCTACACCCACTATGACATCTTGTTTCAATATTTCGGCAATCTGATCGTTGCCAGCGTGTTTGAAGTCCAAGAAGTTCTTGGTCATTCGCTTTCCATGTCTGAAGTCGTCTCCGCATCCTGCCATTTTCCAAGTGTTATTTTTGCCAAAGTTACCGGGACATGAACAGGAGGCTAGGTCTCCGGTGGCACATGCTTTTGCTACGGAATGTGTGATTGATGCTGCCATCAACGCGTGGATGAAAGCAGTTTCTCTGTATAGTTTATTGAATATGCTTCTTTTAGGTTTTTTGTTGAATACAAGGGAACAGTTCCACCGGTCGTAATTGAATGTTTCCTCGCAAGCGGTAATTGCTTGTTCCTTTGCGATTGTGAGTACGTTTGACAGCCCGGTGTCCCGGTCACACATTTTTGTTTGTCGTTTAGAAGCTTTGAGCAATTTGCACGCTCCGGGGTATATTTCCTGAGTTCGGTCGCTGAATAGGGCTTCTATAGTTTTTTGTAAGATGGGTTGAGATCTGTGAATTGTTAAACATTATTTGGTTAGTTGGATTGAGGCGATGTTGATATTTTGAAGTTAAATCAATGATTAAGAGTTCTTCAAAGAAGCTTAATTTTATTTTATTGCCAAGTAAGGAACTACGTGTATCATTACAACGTAATTTAACGTATCTTTCTTCAGTGTAAACAGATTTAGTTGAAATAAACTCTTTGCGAAGAGACTAATTTTCAAAGAACATTTACGAGTAGAAGCTTCAAAGTAACTTTCCAGAATTCATTAAAATTTTATTTCTTCCAATCTTAGTTCCTCGTAATCATTTACTAGATTAAAATTCATTTCAATCAATGTTCTCTAAGTAGCTAACCTATTTATCAGATAAATTACGTATTATATTATATCTAAGATCTATGTTCTTTCTTTAACTTGTAATTGTTATTTTGAAATACATAATAACCTTCCTCCGTATCGCAAATAAAAATGATTCGATAAAAAATCTGTATTTTCTTCAGATTAGAAATGGCAAAAATCTCAGTTCGTACGAAAATTTAAGACAAAGTACAATTATTCTTCAATTGTCTGTACTTCTATATCAATATAGTAAATAAAAAAGTTTTGTATTTTTACACTTTTGTTTGTAATACCTAAATAAACTAAAAAACTACTAAATCGGTTTAAAAAAAAAATTCACTAGTCTTACACTAATTTGTCACTGAGTGACATAGGCTTTTATATTATCTAATTACACGCGGACGAAACTGCTGGCTGGTTAGTTGCGAAAAGCGTAACCATGGAGTTTTTTGCCGGTCCTTCTCCACAGAAAACGACCAATCGGAACCGTGCACTAGCTTCTAACGTTTCATAACTGCCCATGTAGGCATGTAAAATAAAAACATTTTTGATTTTGATTTTGACTCACCCTTCAACAATTTTAGTAGCAAAAATAGAAACGGCACATAACAATAAAACATTAAAAATACAATAACTAAACATGTTTAAGATCTAGACAGTCACATGATCACTGCTTGCTATCCACTACAATGTGATGGTGAAAATGACTCGGCACACAAACCGAGGTGTCACGATACACTATCAGTAAAGGGTGGGTCTTCCGAAAAAGGTAATGACAAACTAAGAAATCAGTCTGTGTTTGCTGGTTGAACAAACATTTAACCGAGTCATACCTTGACATGAACTTGTCTTGTCTAAATATAAGGTATAGTAATCTATTTTCCGTGTGTTGTGTCTGGAATGTGCAATAATAACAGATTATTAACTGCCTGTGGAGTTGAAAAGTCAATGAGGAGCTCGTGGCTAGATAATAACAGCCGCAAAGGTCGATCTTCAAGGTTAAGCAACGCTTGCCTAGGTTGGTCTGTGGATGGGTGACCATCTTAACATAGTTTGCTCCATGCCTCGAAAAGCACGTTAAGCCGTAGGTCCCGGCTGTCATTTGTACAGTGTCAGAACCCAGTAAATCTGACTCCAGTCTTGTCATAAAGTACCGTGTTACCCCAGTTAAATGAGTTGTGGAGGTCTGGTAGGCAGCCGCTCCTCGTAAAATACTGGAAGCTGATCACAATATAGTTGGGAAAAGGCTAGGTAGATGATGATGAATCTCTACTGTTATAGCATTATAGAAGGAAATGTGAAATGGACATCCTCAACCCTACCCGGTGAAAGTTGCAGGGTCTTCCTCGGTCACAGTAAGCGCGAGCTTGCGGGCGACAAACAATGGGTAGCTCACCGTCCGGCTATAAAGATCAAGCCCGAATCGTGAACGGCGCTTAGTGTTCCACTCGTGCCTCAAAGATGTTAGTAAAATCATAGGTACCCAGCAAGGTCGATTTCCGCTAGGGTCAGTAATAGTCTGGCACGCCGTCTCACTCTACTGTAGAGTGGATGAAGTCATTGAATGATTTTCCATTTCAATAAAAAATTACCGGTGCTTTTTTAGGTAGAAAATCATCAGAATGACTTCACCCGCTCTTAAGCGGGGCAGGAGTGCGTGTCAGAATTTTACTGCTCAAAACCCACTCCTTTGTTTTTGATTTGCCTTCGTTCTAGGGCTTTCTGGTTCATTTTTACATTATCCATGGCTCCAGTTGATTTCGACCCTACTGGGCCCCTACGGTTTTTCTGACATCTCTTTGAGGCGTGCGTGGAATAGTACCCGCCGTCGACAACTTGCGACAACGCTAACCTACCGGTGCTGTATTCTATTCACTAACGCCCGTTTTCAATTAGCTATCTATCATAATATATCTGAGATAGAAAAACAAATGAAACAATAGAAACATGTCAAATTTTTGTATTGTATCTTTTGTTTTACTGTCTCCAGTATGAAAAACCGAAGGCAGAGCTTACTGAAAACGGGCGTAAAACATCGAGTATCCCTCAAAATAACAGCACGTAACGTTGAACAACTATTCGAGTCGTCCGGAGTGATATCAGGGGTGTCACATCGCCAACTTCCAAATTCCGGGCTGCCACAGAAAAATATCATTAGCATTTTCCTTAACATGAAAATCGAACCTGGGAACTGCTTCGTTAATTTCGCTGACAACTTACTAAATATGTCACTGGTTTATAACTTAATCAAGTTTTTGGTGGATTATTTTTCCACTACGAAAGGCTTTTAAAAATCACGTAGTTCCTGGAACAAGTTTTGCGCATTATTCAAGCAAGTAAATGACGGAATTATTAAATGCTAATAAAATTTACAGGCGTTATCTCTCTTTTTGGTGTTGCCTCTTTATCAAATATTGCGTGGGATGAAAACAGATGAAACAACAAGATTTTACTGCGGGCTCGCGGACAGCGAGCACTGGGTAGCTCGCCGTCCGGCAGTCTGGTAATAATCTGGACCGAGCCTAGTCGTCGACGGCGCGTTCTGTTCCACGCGCGCCTCAAGGAGATGTCAGCAAACTGTAGGGGCCCGGTAGGGCCGAAGCCCCTGGGGAACACGGTATCCGAAAGGTTGTCACCGTGTCCCCCAGATCGATGGCAACGAAGGAACGGGGTAGGGGTTTAGTCAGTAAGAGTCTGACACGCCCTCCCGCTCCGCCCAAGAGAGGGAGAAGTCATTCTGATGATTCCCCTACCGGAAAAAAAAACAAGATTTTACTATAGACGAGAGTAGAAGGGCCCTTTTAAGTAATTAAAACTCACTAAAGTCAACCTGACCGGTTCTTAACTAATTATACCTCTACATTTACAATGGAAAATCGTTAAATGACTCGTTGCACGGTGCCTATTTCAACAAAACTCGCAACCTCACCTTTATACATAACTCATCATTTACCTAGTCTTTTCCCAACTATATTGGGGTCTGCTTCCAGTCAAGCCTTTATACATAACTAAAAGTCAGTTTCTTCATCTAAGGTAAAAGCTAAAGTAACGTCTTAAAGTAATAATAACGGTTAAATTCGATTTTTCACCATTTTAACCGTTGGTTTTACTGTTACTTTTGAACTTAACTTTTGCTGCTCATTGTAAGGCTGTTGCATCCAAACTAGTCACTGTCATTTTGACAAAATTTCACTGCGTTTATCCCTACATTTTATTTTAGTCGACTTTTAATTTAGCTATTTATATTTAGGATGAAGACATTGACAAGATGACATTTGCTATTGACAACAATAATGGCCAAAGAAAAGTTAATACTTTTTGTGATAGTTCTAGCTGTTATGAAGAAACTGGCTATAAGACTTAAAAAAAATCCAATTTATGTAAGTAGGTATCATTACTAATTTGCGGTCGAAATTATATCTGTAATTTGTATGTGAGGCCGCCATTAAAAACAAAGGTGACTTCATAGACGATCCTTAGACTATTTTTAGCTGGAATATCATCCAATAGGTGATCATCATCATCTGCCTAGCCTTTTCCCAACTATATTGGGGTCGGCTTCCAGTCAAGCCGGATTTAGCTGAATACTAGTATTTTACGAGGAGCGGCTGCCTACCAGACCTCCACAACCCATTAACTGGGGTAACACGGTACTTTATGGCAAGACTGGAGTCAGATTTACTGGCTTCTGACTATCCGTAACGACTGCCAAAGATCTCCAAATGACAGCCGGGACCAACAGTTTAACGTGCTTTCCGAGGCACGGAGGAAACTCGTTATGTTAAGATGGTCACCCATCCACAGACCAACCTTGGCAAGCGTTGCTTAACCTTTGAAGATCGATTCGTGCGGCTGTTATTATTTAGCCACGAGCTCCTCTATAACAACAGACATTGAGCAAATTACAGGTTCTCACGGATAGAATTTTGGGGGATGAACTGCTCGCGTCCGTAGGTTCTACTTAAGTTCTGACCACCCTACACGTGTCCCCTGGGTAGTGCTAAACGAGCAGTAAATTCGGTGGTAGGCCTTAGCATCGGCTGCCGGCTTAAAGTTACCACCCACCAGGCAAAGTCTTGCCGCCAAGCGATACGTCGTGTTCCGGCTTGATGTCTGGTGAAGCCGTATGGTGGAAGATGGGTCAGAGTAGTTGTGTTGCGATGTACGCCGGGTATGATGCGCTATTTGTTGTTGTGTCGGATGGTTGATCATGGAGGGTAGCGGGATCCGAAGCACGGTTACTCCGCTGGCCGACCGCAGACAGTTGGGGGCCCAAGTAGTGTGCCAGCCACACACGAAAGGCTGCCCCGCCATCTGTGAAAAATCCCAGGGTGGCCCCATCGTGCCGGTTGGCGACCGGACGAGAGGACCCGATGGCGATCCCTGGGGGGGTTCGGGCGTCCCCGCAATCTCCATATCAACCCTCCATTGGCGCAGCAACGCTGACCGTGTTGTTGGGCCTAATATCGCAACACCTCACTCAACTGCCATCTTCCATCGATCCTATTCACTCCGAATTGGAAAAAAAAAATCTATGAAAGGTCCAAAAAAGAAAGGCAAGTCTGTACAGCGGAGGCACGTCCTCTCTTTTCAAGTGCAGCTCTCGAATATTCGAGGGCTGCACTCAAATCTCAATGCGGTTCACCACCATCTTGAGACCGACATGCCTCACTTGCTTTTCTTGACGGAGACCCAGATCGGATGTCCACCAGATGCGGCGTACCTCAACTACCCGGGATACTCACTGGAGCATCACTTCCTGCAGCGTGCCGGGGTCTGTGTGTACGTCCGTAATGACATCTGCTGTCAGCGTCTCCATCATCTTGAAGACCCTTCACTATCCACCTTATGGCTGTTGGTGGACACCGGTATGGACAAAATTGTCTATGCCTGTGTCTACCGATCGCACAGCGGGGATCAGGAGACAACTCGGCTGTTTGACCACTTCAGTGAGGCTGCCGATATGGCTCTGCATCGACACCCTGACGCGCAATTCGTCGCTCTGGGGGACTTTAACGCCTGCCATCAAGACTGGCTTTTCCCATACCAGAGGACCGACCACGCTGGGAGGGAAGCGCGAAACTTTGCAGTAGCGATGGGCCTTTCCCAGCTGGTTAAGCAAGCGACCAGGGTGCCCGATGTAGTCGGTCATACCGCCAATTGTCTGGACCTTCTGCTGACTACCGACCCGGACAGATGTATTGTAACAGTCTCCTCGCCTATAGGAACTTCAGATCACTGTCTGGTGAAGTCTGTGTCGACCTTCTCCCCACCTGACTGCGACTCTCGCGGTGAGCGGCGAATGTGGCGATACAAATCAGCAGATTGGGATGAGATGCGACATTTCTTTGCGTCTTATCCTTGGCAGCAGGTCTGCTTCACTTCAGAAGATCCGTCGAGCTGTGCGGATGCTATATCCGACGTGGTGCGTCAAGCTATGGAGTATTACATTCCTTATAGTGACGTACCCGTCGGTGGCTCAGCTCACCCATGGTTCAACGCCGATTGTGCTGAAGCTGAAAAGCGTAAGCATTCGGCGTTTCTTGCCTGGGCGGACGCTCGTGATCGTAAAGCTCCGGATCTGAGCTCAAAGAAGAGAGCCTTTAACCATGCTGCCAAGTCCTACAAAAAGGCACTAAGGAGGGCTCGCTTCGATCGTATTACTCATATTGGCAAAAAACTCTCTGCACAGCCATCTGGTAGCAGAGCATTCTGGTCCCTTGCCAAATCGGTCGAAGCGAACTTCTGTCGACCCACACTGCCTCCGCTGGTTAAACCTGACGGAACACTGGCTCATACGGCGAGAGAGAAGGCAGGTCTCTTTGCATCTCTCTTCGCCCATAATTCGCGTCTTGACACTAGCAGTGCTACTCCACCGAGTTTGCCTCATTGCGACTCTTCAATGTCCGAAGTTCGCATAAGGAATAAAGAGGTTCTGAGAGCGCTGTGTCGTCTAGACGTGGATAAAGCTAGTGGCCCAGATGGTGTACCAGCGATAGTTCTCAAGGCTTGTGCGCCCGAGTTGTCTCCTGTTCTGACACGCTTGTGTCGCCTCTCATATAGGACTGGAATAGTGCCCAAGTCCTGGAAGCTTGCCAACGTGCAACCCGTGCCAAAAAAGGGCAGTCGTGCCGATCCTGCCAACTATCGGCCGATTTCGATAACCTCCATACTCTGCAAGATTATGGAGCGTGTATTGAACTCGCGCCTCATGGCATACCTGGAAGGCAACGATCTCCTCAGTGACCGACAATACGGGTTTCGCCACAATCGGTCTACTGGGGACCTACTAGTGTATGCCACTCACTTGTGGGGCGAGGCCCTCGAGAAGAATGGGGAAGGTCTTGCCGTTTCCTTAGACGTCTCGAAGGCCTTCGACAGGGTATGGCACGCAAGCCTTTTGAGTAAGCTTCCAGCGTATGGCATTTCTCCTGGTCTGATTACCTGGGTAAAAGACTTCCTGAGTGAACGGTCTCTCCGAGTCGTTATCGATGGATGTTCATCGGAACCCATGACAACGAATGCCGGGGTTCCTCAGGGGTCTGTTCTCTCTGCAACTCTCTTTCTGCTGCATATCAACGATCTGCTAATGCCCGGTATCTATGGGTATGCAGATGACAGCACAGTTGTAGAGAGATACCTGCCGGGTGCTCGGGCTAGTAAGGAGCTAATCCAGTCCGAAAGAGAGGCTATGGTAGAGCGTGTGAATGTCTCCCTCGAGGCAGTCTCCAAATGGGGTGAAGCCAATCTGGTAGAATTCAACGCTGCCAAAACACAAGCGTGTCTAGTCACTGCAAAAAGGAGTCCGTTCACCTTGACTCCTACTTTCCGGAATGTGTCACTGGAGTGCACCGACCGTCTTCAGCTTTTGGGTGTTGAAGTTTCTTCAGACCTTAACTTTGGGCGGTTCATTGAGTCCAAAGCCAAAGTGGCTGCAAAAAAACTCGGCGTTCTGGCAAAGGTCCGGCGGTACTTCACACCGGGACAGCTTCTTATGCTATACAAAGCACAGGTCCGATCGTGTGTGGAGTACTGCAGCCACATATGGGCTGGCGCTGCAAAATGCCATCTAGCGGCTTTGGACTCGGTGGAAAGGCGTGCGAAGAGGCAAATTGGAGACCCTGATTTGGTTAAATCCAATCTGCAAAGCCTAGAGCACAGTCGTAGGGTAGCCAGCCTATCGGTGTTCTACAGGATGCATTTCGGAGAGTGTGCGCAGGAATTACATGAGTTAATTCCGCCATCTCGCTTTTACCATCGGACAAACCGTCGTACGGCGAGTATCCATCCTTACGTTGTCGAAACCTGCACGGTCCGGACAAAGCGGTTTGCTAATATATCTCATTTCGTTCAATTAAATCATCCAATAGGTGATCATTTACTAAATTTATAGTTCATAGTACAATAATTTAAAGTGCAGTTATGTTATAAACTAAAATAAGTGATACCATTCTAGTTTTAGGTTATCATTTTTAGGGTTCCGTACCTCAAAAGGAAAAAACGGAACCCTTATAGGATCACTTTGTTGTCCGTCTGTCTGCCTGTCAAGACCCTTTATCTCGGGAACGCGTGAAAGTATCAAGTTGAAATTAAAACTATATACTCAAGTCGGCGGTCTCTTGAAACTGTGAAAAAATCAAACTTGTAAGTTGTCGGGAAAAAAGGATACGCCCGTTTATGTTGCCAAAAACCAACATTTAGACACTGTCAAAGGAATCAACATTCATTCCCGTTCACCTAAAATCTTGAAATTTGGCACGAAGCGAGGTATTATACCACAAATATAGGGAAAAGTCCGAAAACTGAAAATTTGTAGCTACGACACAAGATTTTTTTTTTAATAATCTTCAAGACTCGATTCGAGAACTGAATTGTTTTCATAGGTAAGTTGGTACGGAACCCCCAGTGCGCGAGTCCGACTCGCACTTGCCCGGTTTTTCGGTTATGGTTTATCTTTTTTGTTGATAAGTATATATTTTAGGTATAGATGTTTATTGGTCACGAAGTTATTTTGGGTGGTCAGTATATTTTATCCCGCGGAAAATTACAATAGGGGAACCGCAAACCTATCTACGATAATTTAAAAAAAAAACGTGGAAACCCTGAAGCGCAGGGGACAACTGAAGAATCATAAGTGTGTTTTAGTTAGTCAAATTTCGACATGTGTCACGCCATCCTAGAGCGAGAAAAATCTTTTGATGACTTTCCACCTCCAAAATCGGAAGTAATAAAAATATTGTTCTAAGATGCACTGCAGTAGAGGAGCTCGTGGCTAAATAATAACAACCGCACAGGTCGATCTTCAAGGTTAAGCAACGCTTGCCTAGGTTGGTCTGTGGATGGGTGACCATCTTGACATAACGAGTTTCCTCCGTGCCTCGGAAAGCACGTTAAGCCGTTGGTCCCGGCTGTCATTTGGAGACCTTTGGCAGTCGTTACGGATAGTCAGAAGCCAGTAAAATCTGACTCCAGTCTTGCCATGAAGTACCGTGTTACCCCATTTAATGGGTTGTGGAGGTCTGGTAGGCAGCCGCTCCTCGTAAAATACTGGTATTCAGCTAAATCCGGCTTGACTGGAAGCCGACCCCAATATAGATGGGAAAAGGCTAGGCAGATGATGACGATGACGTTCTAAGATGCACTGCAGGTAATTCATTGAATCGTCTTTCAGATTATTATTAATAAGATATTGTTCTTTTTTAATTTCCAATATCACGTGTAGATTAAATTACCTAATCTCAAAATTAATATTTATTTAGTTTACTTTTGTATTTTATTTACTTATATAATTTATAATGAGCAAGCCTTTTGTTACTTCCTTATATACCTCGTAAGGCATATAAGGAAAAACACTATAGGAGAGTAAATTTGTCAACAAATGCGTATATTTGTTGACAGCGTCTGACTGACTTTGCGTCACAACCGTAGATAAGTTGCTATAAATATAATAATGTGGAATAAAATAATAATTTATTTGGTATTTGTTTCGTATAATGTATTTCATCTTTACTCCAATATACCATGGTATGACACGGTATGTACAATGGACCTACAGCCAGTTTCTTTATCAAAAGTAAAACTAACAGTAAAATTATTAACTTTCCCTTCACCACTGGTGTTATAAATAGCAAATGTCATCTTGTCAACGTCTTCATCCAAGTGTTACTAAATTAAAAGTCGACTAAAATAAAATGTAGAGAAAAACGCAGTAACCTATAGAGTTTTGTCAAAATGACAGTGACTAGTTTTACCAGCCTTTCAATGAGCAGCAAAAGTTCAGGGCAAAAGTAACAGTACAAGTAATAGTTAAAATTGTAAAAAAACGAATTTAACCGTTATTATTACTTTATGACGTTACTTTGGCTGTTACTTTGGATGAAGAAATTGGCTGTTCGTGGTTTTAGTTAGGGAACCCAATTCGACGAAGAGCATGCTGGCCACGCTTGCAGAGCGACTGAATAGTTGCATTATAATGCACTGTTGTTTGCGACATGAGACATACATAACCTCTATTTGAATTATCACTTACTAGCTGTCCCCTGCGGTTTCACCCGCATTTTTCGTTACTGCTCCGCTCCCTTGGGTCGTAGCGTGATGGTATATAGTCTATAACATTCCACGATAAATGGGCTATCTAACACTGAAAGAATTTTTCAAATCGGACCAGAAGTTCCAGAGATTACCCCTTACATACAAACTTACAAACCTACAAACTTACAAATTTTACCTCTTTATAATATTAGTATAGATTTATTTATTGTACAGACCTACCATAGTGTTTTCTTTTTAACCCTAAAGTTGACTGGTAGAGATAGCCCTGATGCATTAAGTCCGCCTGTGTACCATCACTGTACATGAAGTTTAAATAAATAAATAAGGAGCGATCCTAATTTGAATTTTTAATTTTTATTTTATTAATTGGACATAAATGATTTTAATTTTATTCAATTTAATACGTGCATAGATTTCAATTGTGACTATATAAATCTTGTGTCCCAATGTTTGTCCTCAATGGACTCCTTAACCACTTAACCGATTATAATAAAATTCGCACACCATGTGCAGTTCGATCCAACTTGAGAGATAGGATAGTTTAAATCTAAAAAAAGTGTAGTGTAGTGTAGGGTAGTGTAGGTTAGTGTAGGGTAGTGTAGGGTAGTGTAGGGTAGTGTAGGGTAGTGTAAGGTAGTGTAGGGTAGTGTAGGGTAGTGTAGGATATGTAGGGTAGTCATTTGACGGGAAAGATTCCAAAAATAAATAATTGTCTACCCCGTGCGAAGCCGGGACGGGCTGCTAGTGTATTATAATTGTTTCTGTATATGTGTCAATGTTCCTTGATAATAAATTATTATTATTAGTAAAGGTAGCACGTTGTCTGGTCGTCTGGTAATCGTTTGGACCGAGCCCGAGTCGTCGATGGCTTGTAATGTTCCAAGCGCGTCTCAAAAAGTTGTCACCAAAACCGTAGGGGCCCAGCCGGGCCGAAGCCTGGGCCATGGGTTGGCTTCCGTAAGGGAAACTAGAATCCTGAAACGCAAAGAAAACAAGGAACATAAGTGTGTAAAAAAATACAGATAAAATTTAAGATTTTAATATAGATTAAAATTAAACTAAATACGAACTATGTATAAATCAAAAATACAAAATATGCATCTCTATGTTTCTAATCAATTATATCAGTATTGTGATGAAGAGCTCGTGGCTAGACACTAACAGCCGCACGGATCGAGTTTCCTTCGTGCCTCAGAAAGCACGTTAAGCCGTAGGTCCCGGCTATCATTTGTACATCTTTGGCAGTCGTTACGGATAGTCTGAAGCCAGTAAGTAAATCTGACTCCAGTCTTGCCATGAAGTACCGTTTTTTTTTTTTTCTGGTAGGGGAATCATCAGAATGACTTCCCCCGCTCTTGGGCGGAGCGGGAGGGCGTGTCAGACTCTTACTGACTAAACCCCTACCCCGTTCCTTCGTTGCCTTCGTTCTGGGGGGGACTCGGTATCAACCGTTAGGAATACCACATGTTTCCCCCAGAGGCTTCGGCCCTACCGGGCCCCTACAGTTTGCTGACATCTCCTTGAGGCGCGCGTGGAACAGAACGCGCCGTTGACGACTGGGCTCGGTCCAGATTATTTCCAGACTGCCGGACGGCGAGCTAGCCAGTGCTCGCCGTCCGCGAACCCGCGCCTACGGTGGTCGGAAATCGGGATCGGGATCTCGGCGGCGGTGGCGTGAGGACCGTTCCCTCACGCGCTCGCGGTCAGCAGCCTCCTTCACGAGCATTACTGCTTCGCAGAAGGAGGCGACCGCATGCCAACCCTCCTCGCTCCGGACCATGGCCTGAACCAGGGCCCGGCGCGAGAGGTCGCCGCTTCGGACACGGCGGTGCTCCGCCCAAGCGGGGCACACTTCTACCGTGTGCTCCACCGTGTCCTGCCATGAAGTACCGTGTTATCCCAGTTAATGGGACCCTAAGTATAAAAATAACAGTCGTCATTGCATGATATAAAATATATTATGTACTCTAAGCTATACGTATGTAGCCTACTGTTGACGACATTTGCTATCTTATTTATATTTATTAATGTTGGAAGTTTTGTTGTGTGCGTGCGTCACTATTACATCAACAAGTCAGTCAGGTGTGACCGAGTGACTGGCGAATGAGTTGCCAGCACGGCCTGTCTATATCCTCCACCTTCATTCACGTGCTAAGCTGCGCGAGATATACGGGTGTAAACCGCATGCTTTGTTGATATTATAAGTGAATCTTCGAACTAAATTCATTATTTACTGTGACTGTATCAACACCCTGAGTGTTGTGTATATCGTGTTTATCTGGTGTATTGTAACCGTGAGTATCTTCACTAATTTATTATTATCCTTTAGATCCATTATTTACTGTGTCTATATGTACACAATAATGAATTGTGTATATCGTGTTGTCTGGTGGTTTATTAAAACCGTGAGTATCCGCAATATTTTATTTTTATTCTTTAGCATCATCATCATTATCAAACAATTATGATGTTTTAAAGTTTTTTGACTTACAACAATCCAGTTTGTTGTACTGGGCCTCAAGTCTGCTATTAGAATATATAATAACAAGTTCCAACATTCATCATTGCGTTTTCGAGGTCATTGCGCGTTTTGCGGGGCTTTTGACTATCATTTTTGTTACGATTTGGCAACACTGAATTAGGAAAAAAATTAACGATGACGACGACGCTAGGAATATTTTTCAAAGTTTTAGAAAAAAATAGGCTGCATTAAACTTGCCCCATACCTTGATAGTCAATATTTAATTTCATTAATTACTAGGTAGGTATTAGATAATTTTTGGCAATCATTATACTATATCAGACTTTATATTTCTAACCGTTCTATCTTAACTTTTTAATTTCATTTGAGAATCAAGTTCTCAAAAGCAAGTCCACTCATATGAAAATCATAAGTAAAAAAAATTCATTTGAAACCTAAGTACAATGATCATATCAATAAGATGAACGCTAAACGCAGAAATTGTGCAGGGTGCTACGAGCTGCAAAGAATCTTTAGTAGACACCAAGCAAAGAGAAATGAAAAAAAATAATTGCAGGAAATGCAACCTTTGCGAGATATGTTTTAAAGACAGGAATAAGTAAATAATTAACTTTTCCATTCCTTTTGCATCCATAGATTATTTTTTTCCATCACTACCTACTAAAAATACTTTCTAGTGTGGTTCAGGTCAATATCAGCCTGCCGCTTTCCTTGATTTATTTATCATTTCTTATTTGTCATTTGTAGGTCTTTGGCGGTCATGAAGTACCGTGTTACCCCAGTTAAATGGGTTGTGGAGGTCTGGTAGGCAGCCGCGCCTCGTAAAATGCTGGTATTCAGCTAAATCCGGCTTGACTGGCAGCCGACCCCAATATAGTTGGGAAAAGGTTCGGTAGATGATGATGATGATGATTTGGTAGTTCTCGGAGCAAATCGAAACTAAGGAAGTTGGGTTCAAGGTTATTCTAACAGTAAAAAAAATATGAATATCTAGTTTTCGCAAAGTTATAGCATTTTAACCTATACCTAATACCCTACCTAATACCCGCGAAAGGAGACACAATAGTAAGACAATAACAGCGCGGTCCAATGAGACCGGTCGGGGATTCATGAATTAATCTGTTGCCCTGAGCGGACGCTGAGCGTCCGCACACCTATTGTCTTTCTATTATATCTCTAATTACGGTAGTCGAAAGATTAATTTACCCTTGTGTTCGGGGTCAAGAATGACCTAACGCGCTCTGGCAGAAATATCGTTGGGGCACATTCGGCCCACCACCGCATCAGATGAAGGTTTATGATTATACTTGCTGCAGCCATGATGTTCAAAATGTTCTTATTTTTTTGAAGAGAAACTCTTACGTTATTGAAACCTCTACGGTCCGGACTAAGCGTTTCGCCTCTTCGTTTATACCGTGTATATTGAAGGACTGGAACATTAGGCCTGCGGCGGTTTTTCCTTCTAATTAAAAAAGTGTCTTCAAAGCTAGAGTAATAGGCTCTTAATAAACTAGTGCGCCTCATCATCGGCGATCGCATCACTTCTTACCATCAGGTGGGATAGCGGTCAAGCACTATAGTTTATAACAGTAGAAAAAAGATGAGGTCGATATTTTCTAGCTGACTACTCTGAAAAATAAAAGCAGCTAAATAAGCAGCTTGGGCAAGCCATAGTTATGGCGGTGAGTCCCCTCTTTGAGAAGTGATGACATGCTAAGTTTACGCGATTCCTGCACCAAATTCGTGCGGAAGCATCCGCCCAGAAGATACGTTTGATATGTGTACCCCAATGAGCATAACTGCGCTATGTCCTCGTGGGGATGATCGGCGGGGGGTTACCTCTCGTACCGAGCCCTGGTACAGGCCAATAGTCACAGCCGAGGGGGAATAGGCGGCGAACACCTCTTTCTAGACGCCCCAGCTGTCAAGACCCTGACCCTGATGTAAAGCCACCGTATGCGTGGACTTGCGAACGGCGAATCAAGTTAGCTCACCGTCCGACCGTCCAATAACCATCCGGACCGAGCATGAATCGTCGACAGACCCTTTTTTTTTCTCAAGTGGGGAATCATCAGAGTGACTTCACCCGCTCTTGGGTGGAGCGAGAGGGCGTATCAAACTCTCACTGATTAAACCCCACCCGGCTCCTTCGTTGCCTTCCATCTGGAGGGACACGGTGACCACCTGTCGGATTTTCCGTGTTCCTCAGAGGCATCAGCCTGACCGGGCCCCTTTAGTGTCCTGACATCTCCTTGAAGCGCGCGTGGAACAGAACGCGCCGTTGACGACTAGGCTTGGTCCGATACAGGAACCTCCCGAAGTTACCGTGTCCGATGAGGACCTGCGTCATACGGAACGAGAGGACGCCGTGACCTCTTTCCAACCGTTACTCCAAGATGAAACTCACCGCCGCATTGACGGCGTGCCCAGCACTGTGTTGCGACTGTCGCAGTCGCCATGCAAACTTGAGGTCCCGCCGGATCTTTATCCGCCATATCGCGACTTGTCGCGGCAGCGGAGTTTCGCCCCGGCGTTGCATCTCCACGCGCAAATCGTGCATGTCGACAGACCATTGCGTTCCACGCGCGCATCAAAATGATGTCAGCAAAATCGTAGGAGCCCAACTAGGCCGAAGCCTACTGTCTTGACGTTTGAAAGACCGAAGAGTTAGTGTACCCGTGGACCTCGAACGCAAAGGTAACTGAAAAAATACAGGTGTGGCTTTAGTCTGTAGACGCCTTCCCGCTCCGCCGAGAGAATTCATTAAAGCCTTCCCATCATCAAAAAAACCAGACAAGCCCTCGTTAGTGCCATTTTGATTTGGAATTTTTAAAACACCCCTATAAAGCAAATTCTTACGTATTTACGAGTAGGTATGCCACTGTTGATTGCTAAAAAGAAGTACATGCCTATGTACCTTATTCAACTGTATATTATACTGTTAAGACTCAGGAGTGGCCAAGTTTTTTAATGCTTTGAAAACTCAATCACGTAACATTATCTCTCTTTTTACAGTATCAGACATCGTCAGCCAGGCATTTGGTTCACTTTGGAGTTGCAGCTGAATGTCAACTGTGATGCTGTCTGCTTACTGAAAAACTATCCTCGGGACAAACGAGTAGCTGTACCATGTATAAAAAGCGTAAAGGTACATCAGGGATATGCGGACAGCTGTACGAGTCGAAACTCATAAGTTTGTTATATTTTAGAGCACTCCGTGATAAAAGGATTGTGGATTTTCAACTTGCATCAAATGTTGACAATATAGGCGCTTTTGATGATATCTGTTTTAAAGCTAAAGTTGAAAGCCTTGACAAACCTGTTGTAGTTTTTATACAAGCTAAACATAAGGAAAATGAGAATAAAACACTTAAAAACGATTTGGTCACATACTTTGAGAGCTACCTAAAAATTCGACATATCTTTAAATCTAATAATAACGACTTATTACTAGCAGGTTCATTTGATGAAACAGAATGTTTGTTCGTTATATACACGACTGCGAAAGATGAATTCAGTAACGACTCAGAAGTCGAAAGTTGCTTTTCTTCCAATCTGAATGATTTAATTGGGACCTCTCGCGGCACGGTCAGTCAACCATTCAAGAACGAAAATAATATAATGTTTCTGACTAAAATAACTGTAAAAGATCAAGTTATTTCACTAGCAGAACGAGTGGCGAAGTTAATCTTGGGTGAAGGGTCTTCCCAAATGATGCTGAGTGACGATCTCATAATGCGGTATCATGTCATTTTAGCTCAAAAAGTTTTCGAAATTTCAGATATTATGCCTAATGGACAACGCATTGCTTACTTTCGTCGTGAATTCTTTAACACTAATGAAGATTACCTTGTCATATTCAAAGACATTCTGTTCAGAGATATTCTTAGAAAAAGGAAAATAAAACACGATGATATAAAACATCTACTGGGTCAATTCATAAACTTGCCCTCAGATGCAACAAAACTAAGTAGGCTGATAGGAACCGTATTAACATACGATAATGGTCGGTTAAAAATTGTTGAAAAATATAGAAAAGACATTAATCAATCAATGGATCAAGTGTACACTCCACCATCAATCGTTAAGGAAGCAATTACACTAGCTGCAACAGATATGTGGTCGTCTCGAAGCTTTGTAGTTCCAGCTGCATTTGGTAACAAAGATTTAACATTAAGTGGCAATGATGCAAAAAAGGAGGCAAGATTAAATCATTTATCGTCGAAAATCATCGACTTATTACAAAAGTGTGATTCTAGTAAAATAATCACAATAGATGATTCTCTAGATAAAGGATTACTGCAGCTCAATGGAGGTATAGCTGGTGCTGTGGGAAATATATTTGTACATGATAGTGAAACTAAATTGATTAAGTTCACAGATAACTGTGATTTACTAGAGGATCTTGCAAAAAGGCTCTATATAAAAATACACGAAGTGTGCTTCAACTTGCACGAATACAGATTTTATTTTAAGATTTACAAATTTCCAAAACTTACATTTGACTTCAGTGAGTTTGAAGAAAATGTAGCAAAAGATTTTTTGAAGAGGCTTCTATTCTACAGTAACCAAGCTGATGAAAAGTGTGTGGAAACAATTTTAAAACGTGAAATAGAACGATACCAACGCAGTTTTCCAAACCATTTCAAAGCAAAAACTGATGCGATATTTGCAAAATATCACGATGTTATACAGAACTGGTGGAAACAACCAAATCAAGCAATGTATCTTACACGGGAACCCGATTTATTTGAAGATGCAATAAATAACATTGTCAGAGATCCACTGATGAGCTCACTAACCGTAACATATATGAGCAAAATTAAACATTTAAATTACACGTTCTCAAAAGACGCAGTGGAAACTTTGTCCTCGCTGTTTCAGCTTTTTAATAACTTGATCGTCATAACAAAAAACACCGTGCTGACTGTTCTTAAAGTAATGCAGTATTTAAAAAATAAAGAACATATTATACTTGATCTTGAATACATTGTTAATCTACCAGAGAAAGACTGTAATGCATTACACGTAGAGTTATCAAGTACAAATGATGATCAAGTTTTTGTATTTGTGTTTGAACAAACACAAAATTCAGAAAATAAATATAATACTTTAGAAATTGCAAAAGCAATTCAAAACATTAAAACAAAAAATAAAACAATAGTTATAACGAACGAAGTATCAGTTGAAATATTAAATAAATATTTCCCCAAAGCAGATATAACATATGATGAAAAGGTTACTCTTATTGACATGAGTCAAGAATCACAAAAAAGTATCTTGCAGAATGCCAAAGTGATGTTTCAAGGCACAGAAGTACCTTTAAAATTAATAGTCAATGACGAATCTATGGCAATTATAACAGACGTTATTTTACATAAAATAATCAATGATGGAAAAATTGCGGTTGGTAAACTAACCGTCAACAGAAACTATAATGAAATAAAACACTTGTATGTTGATAGACGAGTTATTTTTACGAAGTATTACCGTAATGTTTTTGTTAAAACTCTAAACGACATAAGAGCTGACTTTGTACTTTTAACAGCAGAACCTGGAATGGGCAAGTCCACTCTGCTCTCTCATTTATCCGTCAAAACAAAGGAAATTCACCCTGAAATATGGATTGTTAGAATAAACTTATTAGAATACTCTAAACAATTCAGTCAGTGGAAGGAAGCGAAAACAGCCATTGATATATTAGAAACTTTAAAGTTTATGTGTCAAGTTGTAGTTCAGGACAAACTTAGCAAAGAAAACAATTTAGAAATAGTGTTGGAAGAAAAAGACAATGTTGTGTATCTGAAACATTGCATAGGCGATCAGTGGATTGCGTTTGAGTTGAATTTGTTTCTTCATTTTTACAATAAAAGAAACATAATATTCTTATTTGATGGTTTTGACGAAATCTGTCCACAATATGCAAATGAGGTTATGAAATGTCTGAAATCTATTAGAAATGATCCTCGACAGCAAAGAATGTGGGTCACAAGCAGGTCATATAACGAAGTGAAAACGATTTTACTGAAAGAATTTGGATCCTCATACGATATAGATTACTTCTATTATCCAGAAACGGAAGAATATTTGCAAAACTATTTTGATTTTAATTTGAGGTTGGAAGAACTAAATAGTGAACAACTCGAAAATGTGGAGAAGTTCCTTAAATATATGGTTCAAGGGAAAGACATTACTGTACTTACAGAAGCACTGCCGCAACGACCACTACACAGAGTATATAACTGCGCTAGTAAATATTTATTACGTAAAATTTTGCACGCGCACATTCCTTCATGGACACATAGTTTAACGAATTTGGATTTAAGTTGTATTAAGTGTATGTGTGACGTTTACAATCGCATATATTATGAAAAAAAATCCGGAATGGACTGTGATAACCGCTGTGGAAATCCGTTATATCTATTTTTAGCAGCTTACTATTTCGTAGACAATATAAAAAATGTTAAGACTGAGAACAAGGGATGGGATCTAGAAATAAACCTTTTCACCTTCTATGAATGGTTTTTGAAAACGACAATTAAGAAACGGTATCAAGAGAAAAATGAAATGGATATCTATAATCCTGACATTATTTACGTTTACGATAAAGATGTTGCTGATTCAGTTTTAAGGTATAAAAAATTAGCCGCTTACGCCATTTTTAACCTTGAAAAATATCATAAGTTGTTTAGCATAAAAGATTTAGAAGAAATCAGAGACTGGATAAAATTCATTGAAATGGGAGGAGAGAAGACGGGCATCATATATAGTGTAGCAAATGAAATTCCAATATTCATTCACATGACATTTACTGAGAATTTTGCTGTAGAATATATATGTGATTGTTTGAAAAACGAAAAAGATCGAGAAATGGTTATATCATGGATTGATTTCATAATTTATGTGTTATTTTCTGAGTCTTATTCTTTAAGTCTGAAAAACATGTTAGATTTAAAAATGGAATTTGACGAAATGTTGATTGGTGTTTTGGTAAAACACAACGATTTAAGATTTAATTCCTTAATGAAAGAAATTTCTAATTCAAAGTTTTTGAGTCTGCGTTACGACAAACCATTTCTTATGGAATGTAGTTTTTTTAATCCCCTTCCTTATGACGATTACTCGAGTATACAATATTTAATGAGACTGCTATCTTCCACTATCAATAAAAGCAATCTGAATAAGTTTCTCAAAATGGTCAATAAAACTAAAATGTTATCAGTTGCCATTAAGAATGGATATAGCAAATTGCCTGTTCTTATATTCGACCTGATTAGAAAATACGACAGATCCAAACTAAAGCCCATATTGCTTAAGAATTTTAGCTGCCTTTCCAGTTCAAAGAATTATAATGAAATGAGAAGTGATGAAATACTCAAGCTGATACACGATGGCTTATCAGAAGGGTGTTCTTCTAGGACGCGACTTTCATGCAAAATTTCATGATTCACTTTCATAGACTGTATTGCAAATAACTGTAATGTCTGTAGGACTCGTGGCAAATCCGTACATGTCGTCACTTGGTGGTGCTAATGACCGAGTAGGTAAACAGGCACCGCCAAGCCACCCAGTTGAGTTTCATTGCAATACCTACTACCGAGCAATATACTGGCTTTTGTTGACTAGATCACTTTAACCTCTCAAAACAATAAACTTTTTTTTGATTTTTAATATTTGCAATAGTATTATTCTAACGATCCGTGATCATTCTTGGGTGCACTTGCACAGCGCGTACAGGATTAATAATAGGTTGGTGCTTCATTTCATGTTGGGTTTCTATGAGTTTTCCTAAAACAGCTAAGGTTCTTAAAATGTGTTGGTAAAGACATGTTATAAGCAACCAAATTAAAATTATTGCAAAATTGCACATTGTAGACATAAGCACAAATATTGTAAATTATTATCAGTGTAAATGCATTATGTGAAAAAATATTGAGACCGTAAAATTTAAAACAAAGCAATGTACTTGTCTGTCGAACCGAACAGAGCCAACAACTTGGATGTATATAATTTGGCATAATAAAAACATTGTGATGTGAGACAAAATTTCTTATTTCATTTCACAATTATATTCTCTCGTCTCCATAAACATGTAACAATAAATATTAACTAAACACTTAGTTTATTCAAAGGATTTATTATGCTTCCACAGATGTCCAGATTTTGAGACAAAAAAGTTGAGAGATCGGAAGCACACTGGAGAATTCCTCTTTGGAACTAAACTTAAATTCTGGAGACGAATTGTTCCGTAGATAAATAAGTAATCGAACATTCCCGAATCATTTTTGTGTGTTTTTTTTCAGTTTTATGTATTTTAACCACCTGTCAATTATGCCCTTTTATACGTCATAGATCCATCATTTAAAGAAAGTCGTTCCTTTTCTAGGCACAATTGCTTAGGGCCTGTTTCACAATGTCCGAGTAGCCACTACTCGCTGAATAAATTCAAAAATGGAACAGAATTTGTATGAAATTATCTGCCAAGTAAGATACTCAAAACTTAATCATAGGTGGTGAAATAGGCCCTTAGTGTAAATAATTTTAAGTATTGTTAATTATAAAGTTATTACTGAATTTTGCGGACCACCTCTGGAGTACACGGTCTAGGTGTGCCCCGCGTGGGTGGTGCTTCGCAGTGTTCTCGTGGGGGTGATCGGCGGCGGTGACCTCTCGCACCAAGCTCTAGAACAGGTCATAGTCAGGAACAAAAATGCTAGCGAAGCTGTTGGAAGAAAGCGTAAAGGCGCTCCAACTGTCAAGACCTCGACTTTATTATTCAGCAACTTCAGTGCCATTTTATTTCGGTTTTTTAAAATACACTTAACATAAAAATATTTTTAAAATTGCAAGCAAATTCTTACGTCTTTGTGCTACTGTTGATAAGTAACTACAAGTAAATGCCTATCGGTCATCAGTAGTAGTTTATCTGCCTTCTATGCATATAACATTTTTTATTTTTTTGTTCGGCAATTTTTCCACTCATACTGTAAGTAAGACTTAGGCTCAGACAAGTTTTTTACTGCTTTGATAACTCAATCACGTCTCTCTCTTTTTGCAGTAACAGACATCGTCAGCCAGGCATTTGGTTCAGTTTGGAGTTGCAGCTGAATGTCAACTGTGATGCTGTTTGCTTAGTGATGAACTATCCTCGAGACAAACGAGGACCTGTACCATGTATAAAAAGCGTAAAGGTACATCAGGGATATGCGGACAGCTGTACGAGTCGAAACTCATAAGTTTGTTATATTTTAGAGCACTCCGTGACAAAAGGATTGTGGATTTTCAACTTGCATCAAATGTCGACCACATAGGCGCTTTTGATGACATCTGCTTTAAATGTAGAGTTGAAGGCCTCGACAAACCTGTTGTAGTTTTTATACAAGCTAAACATAAGGAAAATGAGAATAAAACACTTAAAAACGATTTGGTCACATACTTTGAGAGCTACTTAAAAATTCGACATATCTTTAAATCTAATAATAACGACTTATTACTAGCAGGTTCATTTGATGAAACAGAATGTTTGTTCGTTATATACACGACTGCAAAAGATGAATTCAGTAACGACTCAAAAGTCGAAAGTTGCTTTTCTTCCAATCTAAATGATTTAATTGGGACCTCTCGCGGCACGGTCACTCAACCATTCAAGAACGAAAATAATATAATGTTTCTGACTAAAATAACTGTAAAAGATCAAGTTATTTCACTAGCAGAACGAGTGGCGAAGTTAATCTTGGGTGAAGGGTCTTCCCAAATGATGCTGAGTGACGATCTCATAATGCGGTATCATGTCATTTTAGCTCAAAAAGTTTTCGAAATTTCAGATATTATGCCTAATGGACAACGCATTGCTTACTTTCGTCGTGAATTCTTTAACACCAATGAAGATTACCTTGTCATATTCAAAGACATTCTGTTCAGAGATATTCTTAGAAAAAGGAAAATAAAACACGATGATATAAAACATCTACTGGGTCAATTCATAAACTTGTCCTCAGATGCAACAAAACTAAGTAGGCTGATAGGAACCGTATTAACATACGATAATGGTCGGTTAAAGTTTGTTGAAAAATATAGAAAAGACATTAATCAATCAATGGATCAAGTGTACACTCCACCATCAATCGTTAAGGAAGCAATTACACTAGCTGCAACAGATATGTTGTCGTCTCGAAGCTTTCTAGTCCCAGCTGCATTTGGTAACAAAGATTTAACATTAAGTGGCAATGATGCAAAAAAGGAGGCAAGATTAAATCATTTATCGTCGAAAATCATCGACTTATTACAAAAGTGTGATTCTAGTAAAATAGTCACAATAGATGATTCTCTAGATAAAGGATTACTGCAGCTCAATGGAGGTATAGCTGGTGCTGTGGGAAATATATTTGTACATGATAGTGAAACTAAATTGATTAAGTTCACAGATAACTGTGATTTACTAGAGGATCTTGCAAAACGGCTGTATACAAAAATATACGAAGCGTTCATCAACATGCACGAGTACAGATTTAATTTTAAGATTTACAAATTTCCAAAACTTACATTTGATTTCAGTGAATTTGAAGAAAATGTAGCGAAAGATTTTTTGAAGAGGCTTCTATTCTACAGTAACCAAGCCGATGAAAAGAGCGTAGAAACAATTTTAAAACATGAAATAAAACGATACCAACGTGGTTCCCCAAATAATTTCAAAGCAAAAACTGATGCGATATTTGCAAAATATCACGACGTTATACAGAACTGGTGGAAACAACCAAATCAAGCAATGTATCTCACACGAGAACCCGATTTATTTGAAGAGACAATAAATAACATTGTCAGAGATCCACTGATAAGTTTATTAAATGTAACATATATGAGTAAAATTAAACATTTAAATTACACGTTCTCAAAAGACGCAGTGGAAACTTTGTCCTCGCAGGGACAACTTTCTAATAACTTCATTGTCATTACAAAAAACACCGTACTGACTGTTCTTAAAGTATTGCAGTATTTAAAGAATAACGAACATATTATACTTGATCTTGAATACATTGTTAATTTACCAGAGAACGACCGTAATGCATTACATGTAGAGTTATCAAGTACGAACGACGATCAAGTTTTCGTATTTGTGTTTCAATGCACACACAATTCTAGACATGAAAATATTCGTTTAGAAATTGCGAAAGCAATTCAAAAAATGTCAACAAAACATAAAACAATTCTTATAACGAACGAGGTATCAGTTAAAATATTAAATACATATTTTCCCAAAGCAGACATTACACGTGATGAAAAGGTTGGTCTTATTGACATGAGTCGAGAATCACAAAAGAGTATCTTGGAGAATGCCAAAGTGATGTTTCAGGGCATAGAAGTACCCTTAAAATTAATTGTTAATGACGAATCTATGGCAATTGTAACAGACGTTATTTTAAATAAAATAATCAATGAAGGAACAATTGCAGTTGGTAAACTAACCGTCAACAGAAACTATGATGAAATAAAACACTTGTATGTTGATAGACGTGTTATATTCAATAGAGAGAGAAATAATATGTTGATAGACGTGTCATTTTTAAGAGAGGGAGAAATACACTATGGTATTAACCATAGCATGTTTGTTCAAACTCTAAACGACATAAAAGCTGACTTTGTACTTTTAACAGCAGAACCTGGAATGGGAAAGTCCACTCTGCTCTCTCATTTATCCCTCAAAACAAAGGAAATCCACCCTGAAATATGGATTCTTAGAATAAATTTATTAGAACACTCTAGACAATTCAGTCAGTGGAAAGACGCAAAAACAGCCATTGATATATTAGAAACTTTAAAGTTTATGTGTCAAATTATAATTCAGGACAAATTGAGCAAAAACAACAATATAGAACTAGTGTTGGAAAAAAAAAACAATGTTGTGTATCTGAAACATTGCACAGGCGATCAGTGGATAGTGTTTGAGTTGAATTTGTTTCTTCATTTTTACAATAAAAGAAAGATGATATTCTTATTTGATGGTTTTGACGAAATCTGTCCACAATATGCAAATGAGGTTATGAAATGTCTGAAATCTATCAGAAATGATCCTCGAACGCAAAGAACGTGGATCACAAGCAGGTCGTATAACGAAGTGAAAAGGATTTTACTGAAAGAATTTGGATCATCATACGATATAGATTACTTCTATTATCCAGAAACGGAAGAATATTTGCAAAACTATTTTGATTTTAATTTGAGGTTGGAAGAACTAAACAGTGCACAACTCGAAAATGTGGAAAAGTTCCTTAAATATATGGTTCAAGGGAAAGACATCACTGTACTTACAGAAGCACTGCCTCAACGACCACTACACAGAGTATATAACTGCGCTAGTAAATATTTATTACGTAAAATTTTGCACGCTCATATTCCTTCATGGACACATAGTTTAACGAATTTGGATTTAAGTTGTATTAAGTGTATGTGTGATGTTTATAATCGCATATATTATGAAATAAAATCCGAAAACGAGGGTGATAATCGTTGTGGCAATCCATTATATCTGTTTTTAGCAGCTCACTATTTTGTAGACAATATAAAAAATGTTAAAACTGAGAACAAGTGCTGGGATTTAGAAATAAACCTTTTCACTTTTTATGAATGGTTTTTGAAAACAGCTATTAAAAACCGGTACCAAGAGAAAAATGAAATGGATATCTATAATCCTGACATTATTAATGTTTACGACAAAGATGTTGCTGATTCAGTTTTAAGGTATAAAAAATTAGCCGCTTACGCCATTTTTAACCTTGAAAAAGATCACAAGTTGTTCAGCATTAAAGATTTAGAAGAAATCAAAGACTGGATAAAATTCATTGAAAAGGGAGGAGAAAAGAGCGGCATCATTTATAGTGTAGCAAATGAAATCCCGATATTCATTCACATGACATTTACGGAGAATTTTGCTGTAGAATATATTTGTGACTGTTTGAAAAACGAAAAAGATCGAGAAATGGTTATATCATGGATTGATTTCATAATTCATGTATTATTTTCTGAGTCTTATTCTTTAAGTCTGAAAAACATGTTAGATTTAAAAATGGAATTTGATGCAACGTTGAGTAGCGTTTTGGAAAAACACAACGATGTTAGATTTAATTCCTTAATGAAAGAGATATCTAATTCAAAGTTTTTGAGTCTACGTTACGACAAACCATTTCTAATGGAATGTAGTTTTTTTAATCCGCTTCCTTATGATGATTACTCCAGTATACAATATTTAATGAAACTGTTATCTTCCACTATCAATAAAAGCAATTTAAATACGTTTCTCAAAATAGTCAAGAAAACTAAACCGTTATCAGTTGCTATTCAGAATGGATATAGCAAATTGCCTGTTCTTATATTCGACCTGATTAGAAAATACGATAGATCCAGACTAAAGCCTGTGCTTCTCCAGAATTTTAGCTACCTTTCCCGTTCAATAAATTATGATGAAATCAGAAATGATGAAATACTAAAGCTGATACATGATGGCTTTTCAGAAGGGTGTTCTTCTAGGACTCGACTTTCATGCAAGGTTTCGTGATTCATTTTCGTGGACTGAGTTACTTATGTCTGAAGGACCAAACCAAATCAGCCCTTCATGTCGTTTTCAGGTGGTACTAATCACCTACTAGGCAGAAAGGCACCGCTAAATGACCCACTTGAGTGTCCTTATGATACTACTGAGGATGGTTATGGTACCAGAATTTTAGAACATGTAACATAATTAATGCACATCCTGTGGGGATCACTGTACTCATCATTATGAACAACTTTTAGTATGGACCAAACCTGAAATTGAGAAAAAATAATCAGCTATTCCATAAATTTTAACGAAATAAGCGAAGACAAATACTAAAAGTAGTTCGTTATGATGAGTACAATGACCCCCCCAAGAGGATGTGCGTTAATTATGTTACATATTGTATATTTGATGATATCCCATTTTTTTAAGTATCTTAAGGTTACGAGTATTTGTAAGGTCGCACTATATATAAGTGCCTTTATGAACGTTAGTCCTGTGTAAATATATTCTGTATAATAATATTAGATCATTTGACTAGGGGATAAAGCAGTTTTCATTTTCAAGTCGCAGGAGGCATGTTGGATTCCGAACGAAACGAAGGGTGCTAAGTTTTTATTATGAACACCGGATTTATATAATTAACTACCGAGCGCTGCAAGGGAGTTAATATAGAAACCTGAGTGAAGTGAGGAACTCAAGCCGCGGGAGACAAAGAAAGCTTAATTATAGCCCCGTGTTAGATAATCTACTTTTAACACCATCTGTGAGACAATTATGGATCGCCCATACTACAGTATTTCCCTAGACACAGAATGACTTTCTTTAAATGATGATTCTATAACGTATAAAAGAGCGTTATTGGTTAATACCTAAAATTAAAACAGAAAGTCACACGGGGATGGTTTGGGAATTTTCGACTATCGAATATATTACTGGCAATATTTTAGTTGAAGTTCAAAGAGCAATTTATTCAGTAAGCTTCCGATCTTCCCACTATGTGGCCTAAAATCTTGACTACTATAGATTTTCTTGTAAATGTTGTCTCTAAAGAGATAGATGTTTAAAATAATTGTCTGCAGTTATTTAATATTTATTGTGTGTTTTGTTTTCTTTATTGTGTTTATGGAGAGACTTAGGAATATAAAATTTATATTGAACTTATCAATACTCGTTGTATTATTTTACCCCATCACTATTTCAACATGAGGAGCTCGTGGCTAGATAATAACAGCCGCACAGGTCGATCTTCAAGGTTAAGCAACGCTTGCCTAGGTTGGGCTGTGGATGGGTGACCATCTTAACATAACGAGTTTCCTCCGTGCCTCGGAAAGCACGTTAAGCCGTTGGTCCCGGCTGTCATTTGGAGATCTTTGGCAGTCGTTACGGATAGTCAGAAGCCAGTAAATCTGACTCCAGTCTTGCCATAAAGTACCGTATTACCCTTGTTAATGGGTTGTGGAGGTCTGGTAGGCAGCCGCTCCTCGTAAAATACTGGTATTCAGCTGAATCCGGCTTGACTGGAAGCCGACCCCAATATAGTTGGGAAAAGGCTAGGTAGATGGTAGATGATGACTATTTCAACATCAAACTGCAACATTTGGCTTTACTTCAAAATGGTTGCAAAAACAAGTTTTATACACACCCGAGTTACATGTATATGAGTTGATGACCCTGTATTATTATTAGCAACAATAAAAAATTACAATCTTTGACATGCAACTACTTTGCCTGTTTTAATAATTTCACCTGCCTCCTCCCGCTCAGGGTGGAGTGACCAGAAAGTTTAACTTTATCTAAAACCCATGTTGCTTGAGTTGTCTATTGCGTTTCAGGGCCACAACAATTTTTATATTTTAAATTAATTGAACGAAATGAGATATATTTAGTGCTGTCAGTGTGCAATAACAAAAATAATTGTGCTTGTTATTGATCGTAAGTTTTCTGTTAATTTGTATGTTTCTATCCGTGAGAACCTGTAATTGGCTCAATGTCTCTTATTACTGCTGTTATCCTTTTGTTATAGCTGTTGATCCTCCTTAGAATAAATAAATAAATGAAGTATAATTGTTGTGGATATAATAATTATAAAAATTAGATTTAAGGCTTAACTTATTAAGGGCCTATTTCACTACCTATGATTAAGTTGCCAATATCTTACTTGGCAGATAATTTCATACAAATTCTGTTCCATTTTTGAATTTATTCGGGAAGTAGTGGCTACTCGGACATTGTGAAACAGGCCCTTAGTGTAAATAATTTTAATTATTGTTAACTAATAATAGTTAGTTAGTTTTAAGCAAATGTTTTAGGTGTGAATTAAATAATGTGCTTAATTGTTAATAATTATGTAGAATTATAAATATATGATATGAAAATTAAAATGATTTGTGAATTTTCTAATTTGTTCCCCCCACACCCCATGAGACCCTGGTGTGAAGTGCTGATACTACAGTGGGTGGCCAAATTGTTAGGGACAAGTACCTAGATTTTATATTATTAATATTAACTGCATTTTGCAAGCAAATGGTTGGTTATAGCTCCGGCTAATATTTTTCATGTAAAGATTTTATTGATTGAAATAATGAGAACATAAAATTTAAAATTTATTTATTTATTGAATAGGCACCTCAACGTCTTACTCACTTTAGCATACAGTTTTAGACAAAGTAAATTCGTCACTTACAGAGGTGCACAGCACCGACGAAAAAACAACTAAGCAATGTACTTGTACAGAAGTCGTAAGCTTAAATATTATAATATATACAAACCACAGTGGAGCTATTATAATCTTAATTAAATCATATATAGATTAAAAATAAAATAAAAAATGTAAAGATATAAAATAAAAGGAGGATAAAAAATAAAATAAAATATAAAGACATTTAAGTAAATACATATGTACCTGACATAATCATGTATTTACAATTATACAATTATAATATGGTTCGTGTCATGCAATGGACTCGAGGTTGCGAGTTAGTTATAAGATTCGTTCGGAATATGCGAAAAGAGTTAGAAAAGATGTCGATGCTATTGGATCTCATAGTGATTTTAATATGATTTCCCATAAGGCAATTTAAAGGTTGTGGTTTTACGTCTAGGCCTTATTGTTTAAGATTGTGGTACAGCTATACTTACTTCCGCCAACACATCGCGAACATTAAGGAATTAATCATTAATGATTTTGAAGAGTAGGATTTGGCAGTGACGTTTCTCCGATGTTCAAGGAAACATATTTTAAAATGACTGAGCCTTTGATCATAGGTAAATTCTTTCTTCTTCTTTGGTTTGAATCTCGTGGACAGTCAGAATATCTAAAACGAAGATATCTGGTGAAGTTTCTCTGGATACGTTCAATACTGTTAACATGAACAAAGTAAGTAGGGTTCCATACTGGAGATGCATAGTCCAGTATACTTCTCACAAGAGTATTAAAGAGTACCTTTAGGGTAGAGGTGGATTGGAAATCCCGACATATTCTTTTTACAAAACCAGACATTTTTGCAGCTTTGATAGTGATGTTGTCAATATGACTGACGAAGGAGAGTTTAGAGTCAAGCTGGACTCCCAGGTCATGGATCGTGTCCGATGATTGCAGTGCTATCTCATTAATTGAGTAAGACGTAGGCAAAGGTTTCTGGAAAATGTTATGTGGTAGCACTTTTTCACATAGAGGGACATGCGGTTTTTTAGACACCAATTGATGGGTAGTCGTTGAGTCGAGATCTGCTTGGAGTATATGGACGTCTAAGAACGAATTTATCTCTTTATAAATCCTTAAATCATCAGCAAAAAAAGATTAATTACTATGTTTAACTGAGAGTACTATGTCATTGACAAACATTAGAAAATTGAGTTTGAAACATTAGAGAATTGGGCCCAAGTGAGTCTTTGAGGGACTCCAGATGTAGATATATATGTTACTGTAAAAGCCCGAATCACGGTATATCTCAGGTTTTGCCAGTAAATCTTAGGTTTTACCAACACGAATTGGTAAATGTAAGAATATGTGAAAAAGAAACGATTTAATCAGGCTTTTACCATTAGAATTTCGTACATGCTAGGTTTTACCAGTGAGGGTTGGTAAATGTTGGTTTTGTATTTTCGACGATGGAGCGCGTATACCAAGAAGTAACCTATTCACTCTTGACTTAAAGATTCCTGGGTTGTAGCTATCAGGAAACATAGACTCCGGCAGGGATTTCTACTCGTTGGCTGTACGTACAATAAATGTGTTCCCAAAACGTTTTGCGCGTATAAGAGGGATATCTACCATGTACCGATGACGCATCGCCGTACGCCTGATGGTCCAATGATGGAACGGGCTAGGAGGAATTATTTAGTTATGCAATTCCGACGCACACTCCTCAAAATGCAACCGATAGAAACCTGGCAGGCTAGCGATTCGGTGTTGATGCCCAAGATTTTGAAGCCTCGACTAAACGAGTGCATCATTACCAATGATCTTCTTGGCTCTCGTTTCAATAGCTTCAAGCGCTTCAAGCTGATATCGGGCAGATCAATCCCAAAGATGAGAGGAGTACTCCATACATGATCGAACTTGCCACGAGCTGCCATCGATGACCACTCGAATGGATCGGTCACTCAGGAAGTCTGCGATCCAAGCACTCAATCCAGCAAGTAAACCAAAAGAAGGAAGCTTACTAACAAGGATTTCGTGCCAGACCCTATCGAAAGCCTTCGAGATGTCGAGAGAGACGCCAAGCGTTTCCCCATGCTTCTCGATGGCCTCATTTCAGATACGGATGGCATACGCTAGAAGATCACTAATAATTAACCAATTTCGGCGAAAGCCGTATTGACGGTCACTTACGATGTCATAAGTTTCTAGGTAGGTATGCCAGGAGCTTAGTGTTGAGTACACGGTCCATAGTCTTACAGAACAATGCAAAATTATTAAACACTAATTGTACTACTAATGAGTCAAATCGTTTGGTAATGTTTATCTTAACATTTACCGTGTCTTTGAGGTAAATCCTAAGATTTACCAAGTGAATGGTAGTAAAAGTCCGAAATAAACGATGATTAGAACAGTTCGGACTTTTACCATTAAGAGTTGGTAAATCTTAGGATTTACTGGAAATTCTTAGGATTTACCGTAGTTCTGGCTTTTACAGTAACATATAGACATGTGACTCATAGCCCTTTACAACCACTCTTTATTTTCTCTGTGAGATACGATTTAAACCAAAGAAGCAACTGACCAAATATACCAAATCCTTCAAGGTTTTTAAATAAAATTTAATGGTCCACCTTGTCGAACGCACTGCTGAAATCAGTGCAAATTAAGTCTACCTGGGCATGAGAGTACATCAATTTTTTGTTTTTTTTTTGGTTTCTGTGTTCGTAGATTTACGAACACAGAAACCATGTTGAGGTACTAACTGGGGATTAATTATGAGTAAAGGACACAGCAGGGATTCAAAAAGTTTAGCGAAGACTGAAAGGAGTGAAAAAGGACGATAGTTCTGTACGTCGTTAGAATCACCTTTTTTGATTTCAAGATCGGTACGACATTTGCTATTTTCCATTCCGTCGGAAACTGTGATGTCGCAATAGAATGGTTAAATATGAATTTAAGCGGTAAGGACAGACTGGTAACACACTTCTTTACAAATATTGACGGCAAACCGTCAGGCCCCGGCTCTTTGCAGGTGTTGAGTCTTTTTAGAGTTTTCAGGACATCATTTTCCGTAAATACTACCTTACCTAATGCATATTGATGATACTTGGGTCCTGTTTGATCTAAATTCTGTCAGCCAACGGAGGGAGTAAAGTTAGAGGAGAAATGCTTAGCATAAAGGTTACAGACCTCTTCACCAGTAGATACTGTATCCTTTCCCAGGCACATCTCCGAGGGAACATCGTTAGATTTGGAGTTTTTCGTCTTGATGAAGGAGCAAAAGAGTTTCAGATTTTGTCTAATGCAATAATCACAAAAACTATATGAGCATCACTGAATCCTTTCAGTGATGCTCATATAGTTTCTGTAAAAGCTGTGCATCATAGTTTTAGATCTCCCTCCAATATTCGAAGTGGTCCCTTTGGTACCTATCTATATTTTTATAACGTGTTCTAAGTAAATCAAAATAAAATCATTTATTTATGTTAGAAAAGAAATGTACTTCAAAAGATGGGTGATTATTACTAGTATTCAAATTTTGTTACAGCTTCCATTCATCGTGGCATGCTCTCTATGCAAATTCTGGCTTTCTGTTGCATATTTATGGTATAATGGCCACTCTTTAATGAGGGCTGTAATCAGCTGGTGTTATTTTTTCACCAGCAAAAGAAACCACATATTCACGAAATGTTGAAAAAAGTTAACAAAGTTATAAATGCCGCTTTTTAAGCTAACTATCATTGCAGGAGTGCCACAAGGGTCTGTCCTAGGGCCTGTCTTGTACACTCTGTATACGTCTGATCTAATAAAAGATGCAGTTCACAGATGCGACATTTGCTGACACGGCCTTACTAGCTTCAGACCCATGTTCCGTTTGGGCTTCAGAGCTCCAAGCTTATTTTATGTAAGCACCAAGTGGATTACATAAAATAAAAAATGGTAGAGTAAATCGAGAATCGCAGCCACATGGGTTGAAGTCAGCTCACATTACTTTTACACTTCGCAAAGAGGATTGTGGCCCAGTTATTCTAAACGGTACCTTACTTCCACATCAAAATACAGTCAAGTATTTGGGATTACACCTGGGCCGCAGACTCACTTGGAAGAAACACATACAAACATAAAAAGATGAAGCTAAAAATATATGGGTCTCTACTGGTTGTTGGGTAGAAACTCAAAACTGGGAATAGCAATAAATTCTCATTTATAAAACTATGCTGAAGCTAATATGGACCTATAGCATTGAACTGTGGAGTTTAGCATGCAACTCCAGTACCTACTATGATTATACAAAGGACACAAAATTACATTCTCAAGCAAATATCTAATGCACCTTGGTTCATCAAAACAGTAGATCCATGAAATCTTGAACGTGCCAATGGTTATTTTTTTAGCATTAGCATTATCGGCCTTATAATGTTCTCATTGCTAAGACTCAGGCCTCCTCTCTTGGAGAGGGAATGTGCCATAATCCACAGCGCGGCCTCATTGCGGATTGGTGGATGTCACATGTCTTCGAATTTTTTGTTCTAGAACATGCCGGTTTCCTCACGATGTTTTCCTTCACCGTTTTGAGAGCAGTGGTGATGAAATAAGTTACACAAAGTAATGCGCCTGACCGGGTTTGAACCCGTGACTTACAACTTGCAAGTCGGGGCAGTTACCGCTGGGCCACGACTGCTCAATGCCAATGGTTATAGATGTGATCAACTGCCATGGTGCCAATTACAAGTCGCGTCTCCAAAAGCACCCAAACCAGCTAGCAGGACAGCTTACTACTCCTGAATGTGTTCGCCAACTGAAGAAACGGCGTGTCATCTTTAAACGGAGGTCAGAGTGAATTGGTTTCGCAACAACCACAGTTTTGATGGTGTACGAATGTATTGGGGGTACGGTACGTGTATTATAAAAATAAGTATGCAAATAGTCTGTAAAATTGATTAAGGTTGTTGTAACTTGGTGGAAATAAATAAATAAAATACAGGGTGTTTGGTTCATCGTGTGCCAAATTGATATGGTCGACTGGAGGGGTCATCTGCTATCCTTTCAGACCCCTAAACACTACCCATGTCCAGTGGAATTCTTTTCATCGACATTTTAAAGTTTTTTGAAAAAAAGACCCGATTTTTACATTCAAATATAAATATAAGAAAATGTATTAGACGTAGAGCCTCAATTTTAATTTTATTTAGACGTATATTGTATAAAGGAACTTTTAAATACAAAATTAGTGATATCAGACATCTAGATTTTTTAAAATTTACTTGACTTGACTGACTTGACTTAAATTAAAGCTGTTCTTGGTACAGCTATTTACATGGCTGCAAAAAAGAACCAAAAGAGACTAGGATCTTCAAACTCTCTCAATAATTCTCTAGTTTATCCTCTTGCTAGTGATGTGTCACATGTCATAAAAATCTTATTACAGCTATGTGAAATCGCCAGTTTTGTGAATCGTGTTGGATAAAATTAACATTCAAAATTGTGAATTGTAAAATTATTTTTGCTAAAATGGTATTTGAAACACCTACTTAATCTGTTATATCACTCTTAGAAGGTGAAATCTGTCTCGTATTTCACTTTTCGTTGGTTTTACTTGAAACAAAAAAATAAAATTCCATATTTACAACAATATCATAATTTTTACAAATACTGCTCAAATTTTGGCATCAGTTGCAAGTGCAGGCCCGACATCTGTTTTGTATTTCGTCACTGAGTTGTTGCACGAAGTCATTTTCCCTCTTTAATTGTATTCAAAGCCGTTCCAATGCTTTGAACTAGTACTTCCTTAGTTGGAACCTCCGTCGCGTATACCAGCTCTTTGGCAGGTTCCCCAGACCCTTCGTACAAGTGTAGACCTAGAAAACTGAGTGTCGAAATACGGAACAGGTGTCGGGTCTGCATTTGCAACAGAGGCTAAAATTTGAGAAGGATTTATAAAAATTATGAAATTATTATAAAAGATGCTTTTTTTCTTTTATTTCAAGTAAAACCCAAAAAAAGAGGGTATTATGAAGCAGGTTTTACTTTATATGAGTGATTAAACAGATTAAATAGGTGCTTCAGGTACCATTTAAGCATAAATAATTTTTCAAATCATAATTTTGAATGTTAATTTTATGTGACTCGACTCACAAAACTATCGATTTCACATAGTTGTAATAAGATTTTTATGACACGTGGCACATCACTAGCAAGAGGATAGACTAGAGAATTATTGAAAGAGTTTGAAGATCCCAGTCTCTTTTAGTTCTTTTTTTGCAGCCATGTAAATAGCTGTAACACGAATAGCGTTAATTTAAGTCCGAAACTTTGCGACTAAATTTTAAAAAATCTAGAAGTCTGATATCACTAATTTTGTATTTAAAAGTACCTTTATACAATATACGTCTAAATAAAATTAAAATTTAGGCTCTAGGTCTTATACATTTTGTTATATTTATATTTGAATGTAAAAATCGGGTCTTTTTTTCAAAAAACTGTAAAAAGTCGATGAAAAAAATTCCGCTGGACATGGGTAGTGTTTGGGGGTCTGAAAGGATAGCAGATGACCCCTCCAGTCGACCATATCAATTTGGCACACGATGAACCAAACACCCTGTATAATCTTTCACCAAAAATGTTACCCCTAAGTGACTTCATATAGGGAAGGACAGGCCCTGCGGGGGGCAGCACCCTACAAACCATCCCATCCAGACTACAACTCATCTATTTATATTAATACAAGACAATTTTTGAGAGAGCAGGAAGATTCCAGTTAATTATAATTATTTTTTTATAGCCAAGTAAATAGTTATAACATGAACAGTTTTAAGTCGGAACTTTGCGAGTAATTTAAAAAATGCCAATTTTAATAATTATGATTTTGAATTTAAAGGTACTTTTATAGAATACACATATTACACATCTAAATATAATTAAAGAGATTGTACACCTTATCACTGTCGCCAATAGAAAATAACCGGCTTATTATAATCTGGCTGTACCGGCTAGTGGTTATACTTCGGGTTTCTGGTATACACATTTTTAACGCTAGGTGCGTCGAATGTTAAAAAACGTGTTGTGCAAAGGCTCTAATTTGATACGTCGAACGCTGAATACTGTTGACAACATATACAATGTTATTTACATCTATGTTTATACTGTTTTATATCATGTATGCGTATATTTATCAGATCCGCTAAGTTTAACTTGCTAGCGAGTCGCCAGCACGGCCGGTTACCTTGATCCTTAGTCGTTCGCTAACCAACGCGATATACGGCTGTGAATGCGCTGCACTGATATAATTTATGATAATTCCAATTACATTTAATGTTTACGTACATGTGCTTATGTACTGTGACTATATGTACTTCTTCAATATTTACTGTATCGTGCTATGGCATTGGATATTAGAACCGTGAGTACCTCCACAAATTGATTTTATTTTACTTATGCGTATCACTATACTTGCACAGCTCACGAAACTATAAATTTATCTCCAGACTCAGACATCTAACATTACTGTCTTGTGTTTTATTTGTCATGTGAGTTCTCCGCAGGTAACTGAAAAACTATTTTTCCAAGCCTGCTGCGCAAAATGCTTAGTTAACGCCAAAACAATTTGATTTTTATAATTTTTTTTCTACCATCGATTCATTCATAAAACGTATAACATTATCTACAGACACCCCAAATGATTTTTAATTCATTTGACCTAATTATGAAAGGAAAAAAAAATTAAGGTTGTATGTGCTTTTTTAGTTTGTATTGCATTGTTAGTATTCGTATCTGCATCGAAATAGGAACTATTTTTGCCTCCGTGTGAGAAAAATTAAATTGGACGACAACCATTTTGGTTTGTTTACTTATTTCGGCAGGTATGCGCACGTGTTAGCTTGATCTATTACTAAATAAGCAGGGTATTGTTTTGAAAAATGTAACCTATATTATAAAAGTGGTTCAATTGATTCTCCTCGTTGTTCTGATCAAACTATTTTCAGGTTTTGCGCATATAAGGTTGTAAGGTTTTTACACCTTTTAATGATAATAGTTGAATGATAGGCAAGATACATACGTTATAATCACTGATTAGTCCAGTCAAAATAGACTTAATTATGATTCAAGTTTGCATTAATTCCCAACAAGCTGGATTTTTGTGCAGGCCTTGGATGCGTCATTACAAATGACATGTCAAAAGTCCCCATCGATCCCGCTTGTGCGTTGTTTTTTATTCGAGGTCAAAGGTCACAAATAAGCGTTTTTTACGTATATCTCTGAAACAACGAGAGCTATCGAAAAATGGTTCAGGCAAAGTTTGTAGATCGTCAAATTGTCTACAAAAAAGATCTGGACACTTTTCTTCTACGGTGCACTGTTTTCGAATTATGGCTATTTTAAACATAGAAAATACGAATATGCACTTGTCAGATTCAACATTATTTATGACGTAATTAAATCATGAATTTTCATTTTTCACTATATTTTTAGTTGTATTTTATACATTGGTAACATTTATGTAGCTTGAATCTAATATTGAAGTACCTACCAAGAATAATAAAATTATTATTGTTGTGTTTACAAGTATAAAACGATAAACATATAAAGCCCTATTGATTATAATCTTATAAATTATCAAGTAATTATTAATGATCTTTGGAACGAGTCTTGTATTTTATATTGCTACTTTAATGTAATAAGTACTCTGAGTCAATAATTGCTTTTGTGACAATCTGAGATTTGTAGAAGGTAGCGGGATATTGTATGGATTTGTAGAGGGTGACGTTAAGTGTCAACCTGTCAACCCACAGGTCGACACTTTACTATAAAAACGATGCAATTCCTATGAAAGCCCCTTACTTCTTATCCAGCAATAGACCATTACAGAGTACCAAAGCTCACGTAAGTTGAATAATATTATATCGATTCTGTGTATGTGTCATACTGTGACTTTTGTTTCTAATTATGTTATTGTGACCAACTATAATTAATGATATTGTAAAATGTGTATTTAAAAATGCTATAAATAAGCTACCGTGGAGTTTCTTGCTTGTTCTTCTCCACGAGACCTAGTTTTGAACAAGCAGCTAGTTATTCGACTAATTGACAAGCCTTTTTAAAATAAATACTTAGTCTTGTCTTTCTGTGCTTTTCTTCATAAAACCCTTTCCTTACACACCAGTCATAGGAACAAAGTAGTAGGAACTTTACACACAGTAAATAATCGTTTTCCATCTTGACATTTGAACAACATGTGGGTAGATACAAATATATATATCCATACAGTTACCTCCTGATTCTAATATCAGAAGTGGGATAGGGCTCTGGCTTACATAACCGATTTTTAATGTATTGTATTTTGTTTCATGAACTATGTTGGAGCATTGTGTGAACTTTTGAAGCCGTTGGAGACGACCCGACGTCAAGTCTACAAATCGCCATGCCACCCTGGACAACGGCACAGCAAATCTACAAGTTGCGTTGGGATCCAGCGAGCTATGGATCTTCCAGCTGTTTCATCAGCACTGGTAAAATTATATCTACAAAGTATGTGTGGTTTCCAAAGGTAGACCTTTGTTGGCATTGATTTTATTTATTTTAAAGATTCGTCTTATCTATCATCCTCCAGATGATGAAATATCTGACTGTCGAGTATCTTAAATGTCGTAAAGAGTTTTTATGTACAAACGTAAAATTGTACCTAATAAAAAGTACTAGGAATAATTTCCAATTCGTTTACCAGGAACATGACAGAGTACATGAATTGTACAGTCATAGGTAGAAACTTAAACTTTTTTAGAAACAAAAAGATTGTAGGTACATAGATATTATTTGCGGATAAGTAGTTGTCCAAGTCTAAAAAACGGGGTAGTCCGTATCTAAGCCACCTTAGACAGCCATCTATTTGAAGCAAAATGGTAATACTTTAAGCAAAGCCAACTTATAACGAAAACCGATGATGGTATCACATCGAAATCTAAAAGTTGGTTAGCGAAAAAAAATAAATAACTTAATACAGTCAATAGTTTAGTATTATAGAGTAGGAAGATAGCGTAGGATAGTATAGATTAGGTAGGGTAGCATAGGTTAGCATAGGGTATTTAGATAAGTAGGGCAGATATTTTATTTATATTTTTATAAGACTACCAACATATTCACAAGAAATAAATTATATGGCAAAGGATCGTTTGCCGAGTCGGCTAGTTTTATAAAATTAAAATCGAGAAGGATTTACAGCGTACTAGCAGTTCATAGGTAGTCGTTTTATTTATTGAAATTAAAAGTTGAGGTGAAACAATAAAGTAAACAAAAGTTTTATGATTAATTTTGATTTATCAAAAAATAATTAAATTTTATTTTAGTGTTTAAAAATTTTGTTACTTGATTGGCTTTTAAGAATAACTGCAATAGTAACTGATAAAGTTGAAAGAGTAAATTAAATGTACCCTCAGTTTTAGTCAGAAGCATAGGTTGTTTCCAAAATCAAATAAAAAAATCTGAGTTAGTACCTCAATTTTAATTCAGATATCACTAATAGCAGGTGTAACAGTTTGTAATAATTATCTATTTGTAATTATTAACTTTAAAAATACCTATGTTGTGGTCTGAAGTAAATAATAAATGTCACTGACTTAGTCATGTCCAGTACTGGTCTAAGTGGCCATTTCAAAATATGTAAAAGTATAGTAGTAATTATAACATTCGAGGTTCAATACCTCTAGCACGAACAACTTGCGAAAAAGTATTCGTATCGTTGTACATGAACAGCGCCCTCGGTGTGCGTTATTTTAACTGATGTTGTGAGCATGAATAATGTCAAGTTCATTTCGTATCGAATCCGTAACGTAAACTTGAGCAAATGTTTAGTATCGTCATTGTCGAAATCCGCCCCTAAGGCTACCCACTGACCGAAGGCTGGCTTGCGAGTTTCTCGAAAGTTTTGTCACTATAAATTTGGCAGTGAGAGTTTATTGGGAGCATGAACTAATTATTGAAGTGATTGAGTTGATAAATTTTGTTAGAAAATGCTTAGATTAACTAGAAGCACCCCTCGACATTGTGGAGTGTACAATTATTTATTTATTTAACTTTATGTACAGTACTGGTACATAGGCGGACATAATGCAACAAGGCATTCTCTACCAGCCAACCTTTGGGTCAAAAGGAAACATGTGGTAGGTTTGCATAATAAACAAAATAACAATCAGAACAAATAAGTTGCTAATAATAATAAAATACATAAATATGCTAAAAATATAAACTAATAAATACAAATTAAATGTAATAATTATCTTGCGGCGCGATTAATTGTTGAAAGTAGAAATTACGAAGAGATCGTGTGTGATTTATTTTAGAACACTATTTTTTTAAATTTACTATTATGATTACGGAGAAGTCTCAAGTAGAAATTTCCTCAAAAAAATATGGCAAATTTTAATCTACAAAACCTAAGCGATACAGAATTTAATAATATATTTCGTCGTAAGTGAGGAAGCATTTTTGTTTTTATGTCGCGAATTGAGAGATAAATCCAATCTAAGATCAAGCAAAAGGATCAGCCTAAAACATAAAGTAATGTAGGAACAAATAAAAATAGTAAAGCCTTAAGTACCGAAAAGTTTTAGCTTACGTTTTAGAATTTTAAATGTAAACAAATAAAGGTACACTATAAAACAAAGTTGACCTTGAATGAGCTTCGCATCAAGAAGTGTCAAGGATTATGCGTCGTTCGTTTAGGAATACAGTCCACTAAACAGTTTTAATAATAATTAAATAATTATAACACTTACCTTAACTACCTATCTCATACCCACAAAACGAGACACAATAGTAAAACAATAACAGCGCGGTCTCATAGGACCGGTCAGGGATTCATGAATTAATAATAAATTTTACTGCAGTTTCTATATTGCATCAAAATTTGAACAGTTTTAAAGTTTTAAAGGCCCTAAAATCACTAAGAACTAAATACGTATATAGTTTTTGAACGAAACATTCAATCAATTCGTTCAATTTTGTACATCCTTACTTATATTAGTATGTCGTCACTAACTTAATCGTATCGCGGTCTCGATACGTTTACGAAATAGCTTCGTACTTCCGACGTTAGTTGTATTGCGTTATCGTATCGTCAACTCGATACGTTTACGATACGAAACTTACAAATAAACGTGCTAAGGGGTACAGAACAATTTGCGATAATATTGTCAGGTAGACCGAGCGATGGTAATGTTACTAAAACCGGTTAGTTCTTTTTCTCATGATATTTAGGTTAAATGATATCTAAGACGAGTAGTAAGTTATAACAAGCCAACATGTAAAGAGAAATTGTTTTCTGTTACATACTGTTGACTAGTCTAATTTGACCTATATTAGGTGAGCAGAATCAGCATAGCTGTTATAATGATTTAGTCATTTAGTTATTACTTATTCGCTGCTAGGCCTTATATTTGGCGCTAATAGATAGATCTCACCGGCGGCAGCAGGTGAATGTGATTAGCGTGACAGCTATATTTAGCTCAAGTATTAGCTGCTAGGCCTTATATTTGGCGCTAATATATAAATCTCACCGGCAGCGGGTGAATGTGATTAGCGTGACTAGGTATTTGGCTCGAATTTTAGCTGCTAGGCCTCTTATTTGACGCTAATAGGTCTCACCGGCAGCAGGTGAATGTTATTAGCGTGGCTATGTATTTGGCTCAATGATTCGCTGGTAAACTTTTTATTCAATGTCAGTTATCTCACTAGCAGCGGGTGAATGTGATTGACATGTCAGTGTATCTTGCAATGATATTTTAGTATCAACTAACTATATAAGTACCATATTTTATTTACAGTATAATAAAAAAACTCTAAAGTTCAATTAGAACTAACTAAAAACTAACTAAAATTATTTTAGTAAACTTGTAAATAATTTCTGTTCTCAGTATTATTGAAGGAGACGATCATGTATTGGTACAAGTAATTAGTAGTACAATAGTAGCATTGTGTATATTTATTTGTAATTTGGTTTCCATGTTTTGCAAATATTAAAGTACCGAATTAATGTAAAGAAAGCTAATTACGAAAAATAGTTGTTACTGTTTTTATTCCAACTTATTTCAAGCTCATTGTTTGACACTTAGATATTTTATAATACCTCACTGAATAATTATGTTATTATTATTTTCACATCAAAGCAGTTTAACAGTTGTAAATAGATACTTTGAGGACAAAGTACTGTCAGTATGGCCGTGTCAGATTCAACATTATTTATGACGTAATTAAATCATGAATTTTCATTTTTCACTATATTTTTAGTTGTATTTTATACATTGGTAACATTTATGTAGCTTGAATCTAATATTGAAGTACCTACCAAGAATAATAAAATTATTATTGTTGTGTTTACAAGTATAAAACGATAAACATATAAAGCCCTATTGATTATAATCTTATAAATTATCAAGTAATTATTAATGATCTTTGGAACGAGTCTTGTATTTTATATTGCTACTTTAATGTAATAAGTACTCTGAGTCAATAATTGCTTTTGTGACAATCTGAGATTTGTAGAAGGTAGCGGGATATTGTATGGATTTGTAGAGGGTGACGTTAAGTGTCAACCTGTCAACCCACAGGTCGACACTTTACTATAAAAACGATGCAATTCCTATGAAAGCCCCTTACTTCTTATCCAGCAATAGACCATTACAGAGTACCAAAGCTCACGTAAGTTGAATAATATTATATCGATTCTGTGTATGTGTCATACTGTGACTTTTGTTTCTAATTATGTTATTGTGACCAACTATAATTAATGATATTGTAAAATGTGTATTTAAAAATGCTATAAATAAGCTACCGTGGAGTTTCTTGCTTGTTCTTCTCCACGAGACCTAGTTTTGAACAAGCAGCTAGTTATTCGACTAATTGACAAGCCTTTTTAAAATAAATACTTAGTCTTGTCTTTCTGTGCTTTTCTTCATAAAACCCTTTCCTTACACACCAGTCATAGGAACAAAGTAGTAGGAACTTTACACACAGTAAATAATCGTTTTCCATCTTGACATTTGAACAACATGTGGGTAGATACAAATATATATATCCATACAGTTACCTCCTGATTCTAATACACTCATACTAAAGGATCATGGGTTCGATGAATATTTGAAGGACAAACCATCTATAACGATACATAAGCAGTATCGTAAAGCATACACCCGGATGAGCAGCATCGCTGCAGCTAAAAGACAGCGTGAGGCGGAGATAGCAACCACATCTGGGCTCAGTCCTCCTCGTACTAGCACGAGGTAATGAATCGTCTTTTTGACGAAATACTGTTTGTTCTGTGGCAATGAAGCAGATAAAAATGAAAAAAGCGCTGCATCTTCGACCAAGAGTGTCCTCAAGTTTCAACCCTTGACTTCAAGAAAACCATCTTTAAGGAAGCTTAGACTCGTTCTCATGAGCTAGCAAGTAGTGTCATTGCCCGCATCCAGTATGAATATGACTTAGTTGCTGCTGAGGCTAAGTACTATAGTGATTGTTACACTTAAAATACGACTTTCCTGCGGTCTAAAGTCACGATATCTCGAAAGCGATGCTTTGTAGAAGAAAAGTGTCGAGATCTTTTTTGCAGACAATTTTACGATCTACAAACTTTGCCTGAACCATTTTTCGATAACTCTCGTTGTTTCAGAGATATACGCAAAAAACGCTACTTTGTGACCTTTGACCTCGAATAAAAAACAACGCACAAGCGGGATCGATGGGGACTTTTGACATATCATTCGTAATCACGTATTCAAGGCCTGCACAAAAATCCAGCTTGTTGGGAATTAATGCAAAGTGGTATGTCTATTTTGACTGGACTAGATTGAGTGATAAATTATACTAACTAATTAATAAGTACACGCGAATTGAATGATATTTAAATATGATATTTTATACAATGACATCACATTTGTACGTGCTTGCACTGTAGAAAGGCTACACGTTGTATTTAAGTAAAGAGGGAATAAGTATATTTTTCGTCTTGACGGTAGCGTATAACACCGTTGCAGTGTTTCTTTTGGCCGAAAAGTTACTCTTTCATTTTTGAATATAACTTACTAATCAATAGATGCAATAAATGCAAAACAGCCGCCTAGTTAAAAAAAAACATTATTATGTGGGTGATAACGATTTATTAAGGCGGCCGCGACGTTAGAATTATCCATACAAACGTAATACCAAAATCATTTGCAGTTTAAGCATATTTACACCATAATGTGATGTTATTCGGATTCAGACAATAATTATCTAGGTTCCTACGTCGTCTTTTTGTTGAAAAACTTACCCCAAACGAAATTTAAGCGAATTTAAATTTGCACATTTTCACAGCAAAAATGTCATGTTTTTATTTTGTTTTTTCTATATTAAACAACAATATTTCAAAATATCTCTCCGTAGGAACACAGACATTATTATCAAGTTATAAATACTCGAAGCAATATTGGAAATACATAAATTTTTCATTCATCATTTTTGGTATTACGGAACATCTCCCAAATTTCCTATAGTTTGTATTGCTATCACAGCAAGCAACTGCCAGTGTGTGTGTGTCCAAGAATTGTTTATACTATCTGGATTGATTACATCAACCTCAAAAACGTATTTTATTTCGTCTCAACTCGAGATAGCGCACGGTGTACGCAGGCCTCTTAAGGAAATATATTTGCACCAGATGCGGGCTAGATTTTGGCCTAGAATTTAAGAAAAAAGTATTGAAATCGACAAAGCATTTTTTGTGGAGATTCTGTTATCATGTTCGATAAAATAAAAAGTAATACAAAATACAATCCTAGTATGCTTCTAGAATGGTTTGATAATTCCCTAATAAATAAAAAAAAAACTCAAGTGTTATTTACTTGTGGTAATTTTGTACGAATTATATCGTTGTTTGATTTTCAAGGTTAGACCATTTTTAAGAAAACAAAGCAAATACACTAAATGGAAACGAGTTCTATTTATGCTTTGTATTCACCTATCAATCATAATATTCAGTAAAAAGCAGTTTTTATTTAGTTTGATTCTAGAGTACATCAAAATAATGGACTCTAGATTTTATCTATTTGAACCTTTTCAACTGTTTCTTCGTGGCTATTTCTTACAGCTATAAGTGTGTCATCAGCGAAAGTCCTAATGGTATTCTACTCTGATTCTGGAATATCAAAAGTGTATATTAGGTACAGGACCGGACCTAATACACTTCCTTACGGTACGCCTGCTTTTATTTCTTTCAATTCCAAGTAGATATCTTTCTTGCCTTATTCTCAAGACGCTGTTTAGAATGAATGATTCCAGGATATCTGCAAACTGCTTCGGTAACAATCTTTCAGTTTATTTATTTATTAGACCCTCATGCCATACTTTGTCGAATGCTTGTGCCACGTCTTCTCAGATGTTCGTGTTCTTATTACACAGTAGAGTAATCCTTCTTGTCTTCAAGAACGTGTTCTATTACGTTTGTGATCCTCTATCTGATCAAGTATCGATGGTTGAGTGATTTCCCGAAAATCACCCATTAGTATTATTGTCTTGCTATGTATGTATTATTGGTTTGAGCCTATTAAGTAACAGCTTTTCAAAGAGTATTTTGTCTTTTATATTATCCACTTTATTTTAGTGGTGCATTGTTGAATGTATATTTTACTGTTTATGTTCAGCAGTTACCCAAGTTTATTACTGATTCAAAACGTCTATCACGTAACATGATTATTTTCTCTTTTTGCAGTTACAGTCATCATCAGCCATGCATTTGGTAAAGCTTGGGGATGTTGCTGAAAGCCAACCGTGATTGCGAGTAACTCTGGCTCTGTTTCGGAACTCTATGTGCTTAGTGACAAAGTAACAAACGAGGAGCACCACCATGTATAAGAAGCGTAAAGGAACCTCAGGGATATGCGGACAGTTGTACGAGTCGAAACTTATAAGTTTGTTATATTTTAGAGCACTTCGTGATACAAAGATTGAAGATTTTCAACTTGCTTCAAATGTCGACAACATAGGCGCTTTTGATGACATATGTTTCAAAGCTAGAGTTAAAGGACTTGAAAAACCTGTCTTGGTATTCATACAAGCTAAACATAGAGAAAATGAGAATCAGACGCTTAAAAACGATTTGGTCACATACTTTAAAAGCTATCTAAAAATCCGACATATGTTTCATAAATGTAATAATAACAGCTTATTATTAGCAGGTTCATTTGATAAAACAGAATGTTTATTTGTCATTTACACGACTGCAAGAGATGAATTCAGTAACGATTCGGACGTGGAATGTTACTTTTCCTCCAGACTGAATGATTTAATTGGTACCCCTCGTGGTACGGTCAAACAACCATACAAGAACGAAACGAATATAGAGGTTTTAACCAAAATAATGATTAAAGAAGAAGTTATCTCACTGGCTGAACGGGTAGCGAAATTAATTCTGGGTGAACGGAATTATCAAATGATGCTGACGGATGACCTAATCTTGCGATATCATGTTATTTTAAGCCAAAAAGTTTTCGATGTTTCAGATATAAAACCAAATGGACAACGAATTGCTTTCTTCCGTAATGAGTTCTTACACACTAGTGACGAATACCTCGTTCTATTCAAAGATATTCTATTCAGAGATATTCTTAGAAAGAGGAAAATAAAACACGATGATATAAAACACCTGGTGACCGAATTCTTAAAATTGCCTTCAGATGCAACAAGACTAAGCAAATTGATAGGAACCGTAGTAAAATATAGTAATGGTAGATTAGAGTTTTTTAAAGAATATTCAAAAGACTGTAATCAACAGCTATTAGATCGAGTACATATTTCCCAATCAATTGTTGACAAAGCAGTTGCATTAGCTGCAACAGATATGCTATTATCATGTCGGGACTTCGAAGTCCCAGCTGCGTTTGGTAATAAAGATTTAACATTCAGTGGCAATGATCCAAAAAAGGAGGGAAGATTAAAGTATTTATCATCTAAAATCATCGACTTATTGCTTAAGTGTGAGTCTAGTAGCATAGTCACAGTAGACGATTCTCTAGAAAAAGGATTGTTGCAGCTCAATGGAGGTATAGCCGGTGCCGTGGGAAATATATTTGTGCTTGATAACGAAACTAAATTAATGAAGATCACAGAGAACTGGGATTTATTAGGAGATCATGCTAAAAGGGTGTTCGTAAACATACACGAAAAGTGCCGCAATTTGCACGAATATAGATTTTGTTTTAAAATTTATAAATTCCCAAAACTTTCTTTTGACTGCACCGAATTTGAGGAAAATATAACAAGAGATTTCCTAAACAAGTTGCTATTCTACAGTAACCAAGCTGACGAAAAAAACGTGGAGTTAATTTTAAAAAACGAAATAGAGCGATATGAGCATAGTCACCAAAACCATTTCAAAGCTAAAACCGACGCGATATTTGCAAAATATCATGATGTTATACAGAACTGGTGGAAGCAACCAAACCAGGCACTGTATCTCACTCGAGAACCTAATTTATTTAAGCATGCAATAAACAACATTATCAGAGATCCCCTAATGAGCTCACTAAACGTTATATATATGAGCAAAATTAAACATTTAAATTACACGTTCTCAAAAGACGCAGTGGAAACTTTGTCCTCGGAGTTTCTATTTTCTAATAACTTGATTGTCATAACAAAAAACACCGTACTGACTGTTCTTAAAGTAATACAGTATTTAAAGAATAAAGAACATACTATACTTGATCTTGAATACATTGTTAATCTACCAGAGAAAGACTGTAATGCATTACACGTAGAGTTATCAAGTACAAACGATGATCAAGTTTTCATATTTGTGTTTGACCAAACACAAAATTCAGAAAATAAAAATTTTACTTTAGAAATTGCAAAAGCTATTCAAAAAATTAAAACAAAAAATAAAACAATAATTATAACGAACGAAGTATCAGTTGAAATATTAAATAAATATTTCCCCAAAGCAGATATAACATATGACGAAAAAGTTACTCTTATTGACATGAGTCAAGAATCACAAAAAAGTATCTTGCAGAGTGCTAAAGTAATGTTTCAAGGTAAAGTGGTACCATTAAAATTAATAGTCAATGACGAATCTATGGCCATTATAACAGACGTTATTTTACATAAAATAATCAATGATGGAACAATTGCGGTTGGTAAACTAACCGTTAACAGAAATTATAATGAAATGAAACACTTGTATGTTGATAGACGAGTTATTTTTACAGAATATAACCGTAGTGTTTTTGTTAAAACTCTAAACGACATAAGAGCTGACTTTGTACTTTTAACAGCAGAACCTGGAATGGGCAAGTCCACTCTGCTCTCTCATTTATCCGTCAAAACAAAGGAAATTCACCCTGAAATATGGATTGTTAGAATAAACTTATAAGAATACTCTAGACAATTCAGTCAGTGGAAGGAAGCGAAAACAGTCATTGATATATTAGAAACTTTAAAGTTTATGTGTCAAGTTGTAATTCAGGACAAACTTAGTAAAGAAAACAATTTAGAAATAGTGTTAGAAGAAAAAAACAATGTTATCTATCTGAAACATTGCACAGGCGATCAGTGGATTGTGTTTGAGTTGAATTTGTTTCTTCATTTTTACAATAAAAGCAAGATGATATTCTTATTTGATGGTTTTGACGAAATCTGTCCACAATATGCAAATGAAGTTATGAAATGTCTGAAATCTATTAAAAATGATCCTCGAAAGCAAAGAATGTGGGTCACAAGCAGGTCATATAACGAAGTGAAAACGATTTTACTGAAAGAATTTGGATCCTCATACGATATAGATTACTTCTATTATCCAGAAACGGAAGAATATTTGCAAAACTATTTTGATTTTAATTTGAGGTTGGAAGAACTAAATAGTGCACAACTCGAAAACGTGGAGTATTTCCTAAAATATATGGTTCAAGGCAAAGACATTACTTTACTTACAGAAGCATTGCCTCAACAACCACTACACAGAGTATATAACTGCGCTAGTAAATATTTATTACATAAAATTTTGCACGCGCACGTTCCTTCATGGACACATAGTTTAACAAATTTGGATTTAAGTTGTATTATGTGCATGTGTGACGTTTATAATCGCATATATTATGAAAAAAAATCCGAAATCAACGGTGATAACCGTTGCGGAAATCCATTATATCTATTTTTAGCAGCTTACTATTTCGTAGACAATATAAAAAATGTTAAGATCGAGAACAAGGGATGGGATTTAGAAATAAACCTTTTCACCTTTTATGAATGGTTTTTGAAAACGACAATTAAGAAACGGTATCAAGAGAAAAATGAAATGGATATCTATAATCCTGACATTATTAATGTTTACGACAAAGATGTTGCTGATTCAGTTTTAAGGTATAAAAAATTAGCCGCTTACGCCATTTTTAGCCTTGAAAAATATCATAAGTTGTTTAGCATAAAAGATTTAGAAGAAATAAGGTACTGGATAAAATTCATTGAAATGGGAGGAGAGAAGACGGGCATCGTATATAGTGTAGCAAATGAAATCCCTATATTCATTCACATGACATTTACTGAGAATTTTGCTGTAGAATATATTTGTGATTGTTTGAAAAACGAAAGAGATCGAGAAATGGTTATATCATGGATTGATTTTATAATTCATGTAATATTTTCTGAGTCTTACTCTTTAAGCCTGAAAAACATGTTAGATTTAAAAATGGAATTTGACGAAACGTTGATTAGTGTTTTGGAAAAACACAACGATGTAAGATTTAATTCCTTAATGAAAGAGATATCTAATTCAAAGTTTTTGAGTCTGCGTTACGACAAACCATATCTAATGGAATGTAGTTTTTTTAATCCTCTTCCTTATGACGATTACTCCAGTATACAATATTTAATGAGACTGTTATCTTCCACTATCAATAAAGATAATCTGAATAAGTTTCTCAAAATGGTCAATAAAACTGAAATGTTATCAGTTGCCATAAAGAATGGATATAGCAAATTGCCTGTTCTTATATTCGACCTGACTAGAAAATACGACAGATCCAAACTTAAGCCCGTACTACTTAATAATTTTAGCTGCCTGTCCCGTTCAATGAATTATGATGAAATGAGAAGTGATGAAATACTCAAGCTGATACACGATGGCTTATCAGAAGGGTGTTCTTCTAGGACTCGACTTTCATGCAACATTTCATGATTCACTTTCATAGACTGTATTGCAAATAACTGTAATGTCTGTAGGACTCGTGGCAAATCCCTACATGTCGTCACTTGGTGGTGCTAATGACCGAGTAGGTAAACAGGCAGGTATTATTATGCTAATAATTTTAATTTTTCCCGATAACCAAACTGTTTCTGTTTATCGTTTAGTTTCACAATTGTAAACTTGTGTAACCAAAGTTAGCAACCAAGCGGTAATCTGACATCAGTGTTGTAAATGTTGTGTTTACCCGTAATTGGCATATACAACATGTAACATAACGCACATCCTTTTGGAGGGTCATTGTTCTCATCATTATGAACAACTTTTATTATGGGATCAAACCTGAAATCGAGGAAAAATAATCAGCTGTTCCATACATTTTGACGAAATAAGCGATCATAAATCCCCCCAAGAGGATGTGCGTTAATTATGTTACATTTTGTATATTAGAACATTACCTAAGATCTTTTATAAATATGTATATAAATTTGCTGTTGCTGAACCATAAATAAATGTACAGGCACCTCCAAGCTACCCAGTTGAGTTCCATTGCAATACCTACTACCGAGCAATGTACTGGCTTTTGTTGACCAGATCACTTTAACCTCTCAAAAAAATAAAATTTTCTTTAATTTTTAATATATCTATTTGCTATAGTATCCTTACGGTCTGTGATCGTTCTTGGGTGCACTTGCACAGCGCGTACAGGATTAATCATTGGTTGGTGCTTCATTTCATAATGGGTTTCTATGAGTTTTCCTAAAACAGCTAAGGTTCCTAAAATGTGTTGGTAACGACATGTTTTAAGAAACCAAATTTTAATCATTGCAAAATTGCACATTGTAAACATAAACACATATATTTTAAATTATTATCAGTGTATTCATTTTGTGAAAAAATATTGTGACCGTAAAATATAAAACAAAGCAATGTAATAATAGAGAGTCATCAACTCGGATATAGTTATATAATTTGGCAATAATAAAAACATTTTGATGTATATTATATTAAAGGAAGTTTGAAAGTGGCGCCAGTGACAGAAAAGTTGAAAGGAAATCGTTTGTCTTACTATGGTCGTGTGAAGAGGAGGGATGATATGAATGTTACTAAAAGAGTTCTGAATTTACTTGTGGATGGATGGAGAGGGAGAGGGAGGCCAAAGAATCGATGGATGGATTGTAGAAGGACCGATATGAAAGAAAAGGAGCTAGTGATAGTGTGACGGATGATAGGACAGAATGGAAGAAGAAAACGAGCTGCGCCGACCCCAAGTAATATGGGATAAGGACAGGAAGAAGAAGAAGAAAAACATTTTGATGTGAGACAAAAGTTTAATTTTGCAGCATTAAGTTGGAAAATTAAGAAATAAGTTCAATGTAAATTTTTATAAGTTTTATATTCTCTCGTCTCCATAAAAATGTAACAATAAATATTAAGGGGGATGCTTCAGGTTAGCCCGCGAAATTCAAATTTTCTTACGTTTTTTGCAATTTTAAAGCCAGTGGTAGGTTCTATGAAGTTAAAAATACTTGAGCGGCTGTAAAACGTAACTAATTACGTAATTATAACCATAAAAAACATCAATACAAGCCTCCAAGTTCACCTAAGTGTAGGAACGATTTTTTCGAGGTCAAAAACGTTCCTGCAACTAAGTGAGCTTGGAGGCTTGTATTGATGATTTTTCATGGTTATAATTATGTAACTAGTTAAGTTTTACAATCGCTAAAGTATTTTTAACTTTATACAACCTACCACTGGCTAGCAAATTGCAAAAAACGTAAGAAAATTTGAATTTCGCGGGCTACCTGAAGCATTCACCTTAACTAAACACTTAGTTTTATTCAAAGGATTTCTTTGAAGACAATACTGACAAGAAATGTAAGATTATGCTTCCACAGATGTCTAGATTTTGGGACAAACAAAAGTGAGGAGATTGGAAGCATACTGGAGAATTCCTCTTTGGACCTAAACTAAAATACTGCCAGTCATGGAGACGAATTTCTCCGTAGATAATCAAAAATTCCCGAATTACCTTTGTGTGCTTTTTTTCAGTTTTATGTATTAACCACCTGCACAATAATGCCCATACGTCAATGGTGGCTCCATTTAAAGCAAGTCATTCCTTTTCTAGGTACACTTGTAATAATAATAATAATTAAGGATCGCCTATACTACATTGTTTCCCTAGACACGGAATGACTCTCTTTAAATGATGATTCTATAACGCATAAAAGAGCATTATTGAGCAGGAGGTTAAAATGCATAAAACTAAAACAGAATGTCGCACAGGGCTGGTTTGGGAATTTTCGACTATCTACGGAGCAATTCATCTCCATGACTGGCAATATTTTAGTTGAAGTTCAAAGAGCAATTATTCAGTAAGCTTCCAGTCTCCATTGCCTCCAAAGAGATAAATTATTTTAATTATTGTCTGCATTTATTTAATTCAGTTTGAATTCAACATTTGGCTTCACTTGAAAATGGTTGCAGAAACAAGTTTTATACACATCCGAGTTACATACGAGTTGTTGACCCTCTATTATTATTATGTTTTAGCAACAATAAAAATTTACAATCTTTGTCATGCAAAGGGACAACTACTTTGCCTTTTTCAATAATTTCACATGCCTCCTCCCGCTCTGGGTGAAGCGACTTGAGTTGCCCTTTGCGTTCCAGGGCCACAACCATTTTGAAATATTAAATTAACTGAACGAAATGAGATATATTTAGTGATGTGAATGTGCAATAACAAAAATAAAGTATAATTGACATGGATATTATACCTATTAACATTTGATTTAAGATGTAATTTATTTAGTGTAAATAATTTTAAGTATTATTATAAATATTGTTCTAGTTAATCTATAATAGTTCAGTAGCACAGGTTTTGAGTGTAAATTAATTGATGTGATTAATTGTTAATTATGTATATTTATAAATATATGTATCACACATGGATGGAAACTAAAATGATTTGTGAATTTTCAAATTGGTCCCTCCCCCACCCCATGAGACCCTGGTTAAAGTCAGTAGGTGGCCGAATTATTAGAGACAGTACCTAGATTTTATATTATTATCAATTTTAATTGCATTTTGCAGGCAAATAGTTGGTTGTAGCTCCGGCAAATATTTTTCATGTAAAGACTTTATTGATTGAAACAATGAAAACATAAAATTTGAAATCAAAATAAAGTCATTTTTATATGTTTGAAACAAATATGCGTCATGAGATGGATGAATATTACTAGTATTATATATAGACTTACCTATGACCTGAAAGAAAAGTCCATCATTCCCGACCATCCATTCGGCTTTCGGAAAGAACCTGCAATGTAACAGGTTCATATAGTGCAGAGCCATTAAAAATACATTTGAAAAAAAAAGAATATTGCTCATCAGCCTTTCTTGACATACAGCAGGCTTTTGGCAGGGTGTGGCATAAAGGACTGTTATGTAAGGTGAAATCGCTTCTTCACTAAATCTCTTCTTCTTCTCACATACATATTTTGGAATTCTAAAATCATATATGTCTAACAGGCTATAAAAAATAACTGCACATCAGATTTTTACTATATCACTGCAGGAGTGCCACAAGGGTCTGTCCTAGAGCCTGTCTTGTACACCCTGTTTAAATCTGACCTATCACAAAGTCAAGTTCACAGTTGCAACCTTTGCAGATGACACGGCCTTACTAACTTTAAACCCATGTCCCGTTCGGGCTTCAGAGCCCTTGTAAAGAAGATGATATAAAATGAGGACATAAAAGGCAAATCGCAGCCCATGTTAGTTAGCTTATATTACATTTCGCAAAGAGAATTGTCCCCAGCTATTCTAAACGATACCTAACTTCCACATCAAAATACAGTAAAGTATTTGGGATTACATCTGCACCGTTGACTCACTTGGAAGAAACATAAACAAACAAAAAAGATGAAGTTAATTAAAAATATAGAGGTCTCTACTGGTTGTTGAGTTGGCTCAAAACTAAGAATGGCAATAAAATTCTTATTTATAAAACTATACTGAAGCCAACATAGCATTGAACTTTGGAGTTCAGCATGCAACTCCAGTACTATGATTATACAAAAGACACAAAATTACATTCTATTACGAGTCGCGTCTCGGAAAGCACCCAAACCAGCGAGCAAGACAGCTTATTACTCCTAAATATATATGCCGACTGAAGAATCTTTGACCAAAAAAGTCACCCCTAAAAGACTTCACGTAAGGAAGGACAGGCACTGCAGAGAGCAGCACCCTACAAACCATCCTATCCAGACTACATCTCATCTATTTATAGTCCGCATGACCTGATTACAAGAAAAATTTACAAAAAAAGCAACGTTACTTTAACTTTGAATTATTGTGTGTCGAAATATGAAACAGATATAGCCTGCAATTGGAGCAGGATTTATAAAAAATATGGAATTAATGTTTTTTTTTTCTGGTAGGGGAGTCATCAGAATGACTTAAAAATGCAATTGTTTTTTTTTGTTTCTAGTGAAACCCTCAAAAAGAGAAATAAGACACAAATTTTACCTTATAAGAGAAATGGGGAATTGGGAATTATTTCAAGTACCAATTATTATGAAAGCTTATTTTTCAAATCATGACCTATGAAATATGACCTATATTAAAAAGTGGTTTAACTGATTCTGCTCGTTATTCTGATCAAACTAATTTCAGGTTTTGCGCATTTAGCGTTACACGTTGTATATATAAAAATGGAACCCGTTTTCCGTTGTCACGACATAACATGAAAACGGCTTGACCGATTTGGCTGATTTTTTTTTAAATATTCCTTGAAGTTCAATGATGGTTCTTACGGAGAGAAAAATTCTAAAAAAAAAGTTAGGTAAAGTAGGGTAGGTAGGGTAGTGTAGGGTAGTGTAGGGTAGTGTAGGGTGGTGTAGGGTAGTGTAGGGTAGTGTAGGGTAGTGTAGGGTAGTGTAGGGTAGTGTAGGGTAGTGTAGGGTAGTGTAGGGTAGTGTAGGGTAGTGTAGGGTAGTGTAGGGTAGTGTAGGGTAGTGTAGGGTAGTGTAGGGTAGTGTAGGGTAGTGTAGGGTAGTGTAGGGTAGTGTAGGGTAGTGTAGGGTAGTGTAGGGTAGTGTAGGGTAGTGTAGGGTAGTGTAGGGTAGTGTAGGGTAGTGTAGGGTAGTGTAGGGTAGTGTAGGGTAGTGTAGGGTAGTGTAGGGTAGTGTAGGGTAGTGTAGGGTAGTGTAGGGTAGTGTAGGGTAGTGTAGGGTAGTGTAGGGTAGTGTAGGGTAGTGTAGGGCAGTGTAGGGTAGTGTAGGGTAGTGTAGGGTAGTGTAGGGAAGGTAGGGTAGGTTCAATTTGGTACACGATGCACCAAGCACCCTTATATATTATTTAAAAGCTTATGGTGCGTGTGTGCATGTCAACTAACCGCTCGTCGCCAATAGAAAATAACCGGCTTATTATAATCCGGCTATACCGGCCTGTGCTTATACTTCGGACTTCTGGTATACTTATTTTTAACGCTAGGTGCGTCGAATGATGCGTTTAAAAATCGTGGTGTGCAAAGGCTCTAATTTGATACATCAAACGCCGAAAACTGTTGACAACAAACACAATGTTATTTACATCTTTCGATTCTATTTATTATATTTTATATCTTGTATGTCATTAGACGTATACTCGTATTCATCAGATCCGCTAGGTGTGACTTGCGAGCAAGTCGCGAGCACGGCCGGTTACCTTGACCCTTAGTCGTTCGCTAACCAACGCGATATACAGTTGTGCATGCACTGCACTGATATAATTTATGATCATTCCATTTACACTTTAATGTTTATGTACATGTGCTTATGTACTGTGACCGTATGTACTTCTTCAATATTTACTGTATCGTGTTATGTCATTGGATATTAGAACCGTGAGTACCTTCACAAATTGATTTTATTTTACATCTGCGTACTCGTATGACATATTTGCACGGCTCACGAAACTATAAATTTATCTCCAGACTTAGAAATCTAACTTAACTCTTTTGTTGTGTTTTATTTATCTCGTGAGTTCTGCGCAGGTTACTTAAAAATATTATTTTCAGCTTTTGCAAAATAGTTTTAGCTAACGTCAAAACAATTTGACGTTTAATATTTTTATTTCTTTATGATGATGATGATTTATTCATACAACGTAAAACATTAAATGCGCAAAACATAAAACACCCCAAATAATTTTTAATTAATTTAACCTAATTCAGAATATAAAAAAAATATTTAAGGTTTTATGTGCCTTTTTAAGTTTGTTTTAGTATAATATCGAAATGAAAAAAATTAAATTGGACGACAAGACATTGTTGTTTGTTTAGCTATTTCGGCGGGTTTGCGCACGTGTAAGCTTGATCTATTAATAAAAAAGCAGCAGCCCTGCTTATTTAAACATATATAAAGTTATACGTATAAAGATTTTTTTGAAAAATGTCTCCAATTTACAAAGCCTTGAGCACAGGCGTAGGGTAGCCAGCCTTTCGGTTTTCTACAGGATGCATTTCGGAGAGTGTGCGCGGGAATTGCATGAATTGATTCCGCCATCCCGTTTTTACCATCGGACAAACCGTCGTACGGCAAGTATTCACCCTTACGTTGTCGAAACCTCTACGGTCCGGACTAAGCGTTTCGCTTCGTCGTTTATACCGCGGTCATCGAGGGACTGGAACAATCTGCCTGCTACGGTTTTCCCGTCCGATTATAATTTAAGTGTCTTCAAGGCTAGAGTGAGTAGGCTCTTAATAAGCTAGTGCGCCTCACCATCAACGTTTGCATCATTGCTTACCATCAGGTGGGATCGCAGTCAAGCACTTGTTCATAACAATAAAAAAGACCTGTATTAAAAAGCGGTTTAATTGATTCTCCTCGCTTGTTCTGATCAAACTATTTTCAGGTTTTGCGCATTTAACGTTACACGTTGTATAAGTAAAGAGGGAATAGGTATATTTTTCGACTTGACGGTAGCGTATAACTCCGTTGCAGTGTTTCTTTTGGCCTAAAAGTTACTCTATCTTTTTTAGAAAATTACTAAATCTATAGATGCAATAAATGCAAAACAGCCGCCTAGTTAAAAAACCATAATTATGTGGGTGATAAAAATTTACTAAGGAAATCTATTTGCACCAGATGCGGGCTAGACTTCGGCCGAGAATTTATAAAAAAAATATTGAAATTGACAATACATTTTTTGTGTAGATTCTGTGATCATGTTTGATAAAATAAAAACAGGGTAGGATGCGCTTAGAATTGCTTCATACTCTTTAATACAAAAAAGCACTCGAGTGTTATTTACTTGTAGTAATTCTGTACAAATTATATTGTTTGGTTTGACCTTCAAGGTAAGACCATTTTTATGAAAACAAAAAACAAATACACTAAATGGAAGCGAGTTCTATTTGTGTTTTGTAATCACCTATTAATCATAATTCATTACAAACCAGTTTTCATTTTATTTGATTCTAGACTACATCAAAATAATGGGCTTTAGATTTTATCTATTTGAATCTTTTTTACTGCTTCTTCGTGGCTTTTCCCTACAGCTATAAGCGCTGTGTCATCAGTGAAGGTCCCATGGTAGTCTACTCTGATTCTGGAATATCAAAAGTGTATATTAGGTACAGGACCGGACCTAATACACTTCCTTACGGTACGCTTGCTTTTATTTCTTTCAATTCCAAGTAGGTATCTTCTTGCCTTATTCTAAAAACCCTGATTACAACGTATGATTCCGGATATAAACAAACTGCTTCGGTAACAATCTTTCAGTTTATTTATTTATTAGACCTTCATGCCATACTTTGTCGAATGCGTGTGCCACGTCTTCTTCGATGTTCGTGTTCTTACACAGTAGAGTAATCCTTTTTGTCTTCGAGAACGTGTTCTATTACGTTTGTGATCCTACATCCGATCAAGTATCGGATGTATATCACCCATTGGTATTATTTTCTTGCTATGTATTATTGGTTTGAGCCGATTAAGTAACAGCTTTTCAAATAGTATTTTGTCTTTTATATTATACACTTTATTTTAGTGGTGCATTGAATGTATATTTTACTGTTTATGTTCAGCAGTTACCCAAGTTTATTACTGATTCAAAACGTCTATCACGTAACATGATTATTTTCTCTTTTTGCAGTTACAGTCATCATCAGCCATGCATTTGGTAAAGCTGGGTGATGCTGCTGAAAGCCAACCGTGATTGCGAGTAACTCTGGCCCTGTTTCGGAACTCTATGTACTTAGTGACAAAGTATCCTCGGAACAAACGAAGAGCACCACCATGTATAAGAAGCGTAAAGGAACCTCAGAGATATGCGGACAGCTATACGAGTCGAAACTTATAAGTTTGTTGTATTTTAGAGCACTTCGCGATACAAGGATTGAAGATTTTCAACTTGCTTCAAATGTCGACAACATAGGCGCTTTTGATGACATATGTTTCAAAGCTAGAGTTAAAGGACTTGAAAAACTTGTCTTGGTATTCATACAAGCTAAACATAGGGAAAATGAGAATCAGACGCTTAAAAACGATTTGGTCACAAACTTTAAAAGCTACCTAAAAATCCGACATATGTTTCATAAATGCAATAATAACAGCTTATTATTAGCAGGTTCATTTGATAAAACAGAATGTTTATTTGTCATTTACACGACCGCAAAAGATGAATTCAGTAACGATTCGGACGTGGAATGTTACTTTTCCTCCAGACTGAATGATTTAATTGGTACCCCTCGTGGTACGGTCAAACAACCATACAAGAACGAAACGAATATAGAGTTTTTAACCAAAATAATGATTAAAGAAGAAATTATCTCACTGGCTGAACGGGTAGCGAAATTAATTCTGGGTGAAGGGAATTATCAAATGATGCTGACGGATGACCTAATTTATTTATTTATTTATTTAGGTTAACCAACATTTGTTTACACTTAATACATTTCTGATTTAATTGCTATCAACATTTACTAGTGCAACAATTATTTACAGGTTAACACCTCATGCACAGAAAAAACGGTTTTACATTACATAAATATTATTATAAATTATTAAAATTGGAGCTTTTACATAAAAAGTGAAATTAAAATTAAATAGAAAACACATAAAAATAAAATAACATTAACGAATACCATTTGCATGTCCTGATTGAGTTATAATTGATTATTGATTACATTATGATTTAATTATAAATAAAGATTTGACAATAAATGCATAATAAAATAAAATAAAAAGAATAATCAGAGTACATTAAAAAAAACAGGTATAAAATTAAAATTAAAAAAGAAAAAAATAATAATAAATTGAAATTAAAATTAAATTGCCATTGGATTTTTTATAAAAGCTTGGACAAATTTGTTGACATTATCATGGTGCACATCTACCAAGTCACTGCGGCTATTAAGGATTCTACACAATCTAGGTATTGGAGAATTTGCACCAAACACTGACTTTCGAAGTGGTGGACGCAGGGGTGTTATCGCATTCCTAGGATATCTAGAAGGCGCGTTGAATCTAATAAGCTTCAATAAACCGGGGCAGTCGATCTTGTTGCGCAACAGTTTGTAAAGAAACAAAGCATCAGTTATATCTCTACGCGCAGCCAACGTTTGCATCCCAAAATGGGACAGACGGCTTAGATTTCCCCTCACTAAAGGCTAAATGCCATACAAAACGTTTCTGTACCCTTTCCAGACGCAACATGTGAGTGGCATAGTGAGGTCTCCACACAACACTGCAATACTCCATAACACTGCGTACGAAACTGTTATATAACATGATCTTAGTGCTACTTTTACGAAAGCCTTTGGTGTTACGAAGCAAGAACCCTAACATTTTTGATGATTTTTTAATAATGTTCTCAATATGAGGCACAAAAGTGACCTTCCTGTCAAAGTGTACTCCTAGATCCCTGATTGTTTCGACTTCTTGGACTTGCTCTTGGTCTATGAAGTATTTTGTGTCAATGTAGTTAATTTTTCGCGTATATTTTACATGGTAACATTTCTTCGGATTTAATTGCATTTTATTATTGTGACACCATTTTATAACTTCGTTTAGATCGTGCTGTAGATGTTCGCCGTCTCTTTGTGACTCTATTACTCGCGCCAACTTTAAGTCGTCAGCATACAGAAAAGGTTCGGAAAAGCTAAGACACTCAGGAAGATCATTTATGAACATAATAAATAATATTGGAGCCAAATGAGATCCTTGGGGGGCGCCCGATGTTGCTTTTGTGTGCAGTCGACCGAAAACCGTTTACAACGACAAAGAATTCGCGTTCAGTAAGATAGGACTTGAACCAACCTAATAAGGGCCCTGTTATGCCATAAGCTGCTAATTTATAAATCAAAATGGAATGGGGCATTTTATCAAATGCCTTACTGAAGTCGGTATAGACTACGTCAAATTGTTTGCCTCCATCTACAGCCTGTATTAGGGACTCTGTGAATGATACTAAATTAGTGGTTGTAGACCTAGATGCCACAAAACCGTGTTGATTTTCTTTAAGATACAATCTTAAATGTTGCTGAATATGCGGACATATAATAGATTCAAAAATCTTAGCGAATGTGGACAGAATTGAAATTGGCCTGTAGTTACATACGTTATCTTTTTTATCTGACTTATGCACCGGGACTACCTTGGCTTTTTTCCATTCTGATGGAAAAGTTCCAGTAGCTAACGATGTATTATATATTATTAGTAAAGGAGACACCAGGGCTGTGGCACAGTTAGAAATAAAAACAGGTGGGATGCCATCTGGGCCAGGGCCTTTACTAATATTTACTGCTTTTAGTTTTTTTAGTAAACTGTCGCGGTCAATTAGTGGAGTACTCAATCCCTGCCCATTATTATGCAGTGCTTGGAGGTGGTCTGTATGGCAGTTAATGTCTGCATCATTGTCAGTCATGTATACAGTTGCGAAATGATCAGCAAAAAGTTCACAGATTTCAGAACCATTTGAAGTAACAACCTGTCCATCAGTCATTGCCAAAGGATAGCCACTGGTGCCACCACGTTTTGCTTTTATGTAACTCCAGAGAAGTTTAGGATTATCTTTTACGTCCTTTTCAATCCTATCAATATAGTCATTATATAAATTCAAGGCTAGTTTTTCACACCGCTTGGATAACAGTTTAAGTTCAATTTTATCCAAAGGATTTTTGTATTTCCTGTAACGCAACCTAAGCCTATTTTTTTCCTTTAATGATTTTATCATTGCTGAATCGAACCACGGTGGATAGCGACTTTTATTTGGTTTCCGATTGGGCACAAATTTACCAATAGCATCACGCACATATTTATAAAAAATTGCCACCATGTCATTCACATCACACGTATTTTGAAAAAGTTCACTCCAATTCAACTCATTGAGGTAATTGTTAATTGCCGGGTAATTAGATTTATAAAAATTTGGTCTTGAGTCCTTACTATATGGTAAATTACAACTTTTTAGCAAAGACATAGTTAGTTCTAGGGGAGGATGCAATTTATCGATAGCTACTAGAGAACTGCTAGACTCGCTCACCAAACAAGTTGGCTCTGTTGATAAGACCAGGTCCAGTATTCGGCCAGAACAGTTTTTTACATTATTCATTTGTGATAGTTCATTTATATTTAAAAAATCTAATAAATTTTGGCAAGTTTTAGGTAAAGAATCATTTACAGTGGTTTTATCCCAATTTAATTTACTTAGATTGAAATCACCAATTATGTAACAAGGGATGTCCGTTGAGTCGAGCACTCTGTTGCAGCTATCCACAAAAAGATCCAACGTTGCGAGACATACTGGTGGTGGAAGATAAACGGCACAGAGAGCAACTTGGTGTGACTTGTGAGATGTCGATATGTCAAGTGTGACCCAGAGGTCTTCACAATTACTTTGCCAATGTTCGATACGTGCGGAGTTAATTTTTTTATTAACTGCTATCAAGACTCCTCCCCCATTTTTGTTTTGGTGAAACCCAGTTGTTTCTCTGTCCCGTCTGTAAACTTCATACCGATCATCAAACAATTCACTACTCAATACATTACTGTTTAACCAGGTTTCTGTTAATACTATAACATCATAATTCATATTGCACAGATTACAGTAGAAAACATTCGTTTTAGTTCGTAAGCCTCTACAATTTTGGTAATAAATTAAAATATCTTTGAATTTTAAGCAGTTAAAGCCTAGTGCATGCATTAACTTATAATTGTAAATACTAGCAGCCCGTCCCGGCTTCGCACGGGGTAGACAATTATTTATTTTTGGAATTTTTCCCGTCAAATGACTACCCTACATATCCTACGCTACCCTACCCTACCTTCCCTACACTACCCTATACTACCCTACACTACCCTACTCTACACTACGCTACACTACCCTACACTACCCTACACTACCCTACACTACCCTACACTACCCTACTTTACCTAACTTTTTTTTTTTTTTAGATTTAAACTATCCTATCTCTCAAGTTGGATCGAACTGCACATGGTGTGCGAATTTTATTATAATCGGTTAAGTGGTTAAGGAGTCCATTGAGGACAAACATTGGGACACGAGATTTATAAGATATAGATAGATATTATTTAAACTTACTCGCAAAACTTCGGACTTAAAGCTGTTCACGTTGCAGCTATTTACATGCCTAAAAAAATGACTAAAAGTGACTGAAATCTTCCAACTCTCTCCAAAATTCTCTAGTATATTATCCTCTTGCCACACGCCATAAAAATCTTTTTACAACTTTGTGAATTTACTAGTTTTATAATTCGAAGCTCGTAAAGTTAATCATGTCTTGCGTGATCACATCACAAATGAAGATATCTGCAAGAGAACCAAGGTTACCGACGTAGCCCGAAGAATCGCCAAACTTAAGTGGCAGTGGTCATTGCTCGTAGAACGGATGGTCGATGGAGACGGAAGGTTCTGGAGTGACGGCCACGTACCGGAAGACGCAGCGTTGGAAGGCCTCCCACAAGGTGGACCGCCGACCTGGCGAGTGTTGTGGGAATCCGATGGATGCGAGACGCACAGGACCAGTCGTTGTGGCGACGCTTGGGGGAGGCCTATGTCCAGCAGAGGACGTGTTTCGGCTGAAATGATGATGATGAAAGTTAATATTCAAAATTATGATTTGAAAAATAAGCTTTCATAATAATTGGTACTTGAAATAATTGATAACAGATTAAATAACCTATTTAATCTGTTATCACACTCTTATAAGGTACAATTTGTGTCTTATTTCTCTTTTTGAGGGTTTCACTAGAAACAAAAAAATAAATTGCATTTTTAAGTCATTCTGATGATTCCCCTACCAGAAAAAAAAACATTAATTCCATATTTTTTATAAATCCTGCTCCAATTGCAGGCTATATCTGTTTCATATTTCGACACACAATTGTACGATAATTCAAAGTTAAAGTAACGTTGCATTTTTGTAAATTTTTCTTGTAATCAGGTCATGCGGACTATAAATAGATGAGATGTAGTCTGGATAGGATGGTTTGTAGGGTGCTGCTCTCTGCAGTGCCTGTCCTTCCTTACGTGAAGTCTTTTAGGGGTGACTTTTTTGGTCAAAGATTCTTCAGTCGGCATATATATTTAGGAGTAATAAGCTGTCTTGCTCGCTGGTTTGGGTGCTTTCCGAGACGCGACTCGTAATAGAATGTAATTTTGTGTCTTTTGTATAATCATAGTACTGGAGTTGCATGCTGAACTCCACAGTTCAATGCTATAGGTCCATGTTGGCTTCAGTATAGTTTTGTAAATGAGAATTTTATTGCCATTCCTAGTTTTGAGCCAACTCAACAACCAGTAGAGACCTCTATATTTTTAATTAACTTCATCTTTTTTGTTTGTTTATGTTTCTTCCAAGTGAGTCAACGGTGCAGATGTAATCCCAAATACTTTACTGTATTTTGATGTGGAAGTTAGGTATCGTTTAGAATAGCTGGGGACAACCCTCTTTGCGAAATGTAATATATTATAAGCTAACTAACATGGGCTGCGATTTGCCTTTTATGTCCTCATTTTATGACATCTTCTTTGCAGGGGCTCTGAAGCCCGAACGGGACATGGGTTTAAAGTTAGTAAGGCCGTGTCATCTGCAAAGGTCGCAACTGTGAACTTGACTTTGTGATAGGTCTGATTTAAACAGGGTGAACAAGACAGGCTCTAGGACAGACCCTTGTGGCACTCCTGCAGTGATATAGTAAAAATCTGATGTGCAGTTATTTTTTATAGCTTGTTAGACATATATGATTTTAGAATTCCAAAATATGTATATGAGAAGAAGAAGAGATTTAGTGAAGAAGCGATTTCACCTTACATAACAGTCCTTTATGCCACACCCTGCCAAAAGCCTGCTGTATGTCAAGAAAGGCTGATGAGCGATATTCTTTTTTTTTCAAATGTATTTTTAATCATTTAATGGCTCTGCACTATATGAACCTGTTCCATTGCAGGTTCTTTCCGAAAGCCGAATGGATGGTTGGGAATGATGGACTTTTCTTTCAGGTCATAGGTAAGTCTATATATAATACTAGTAATATTCATCCATCTCATGACGCATATTGGTTTCATACATATAAAAATGACTTTATTTTGATTTCAAATTTTATGTTTTCATTGTTTCAATCAATAAAGTCTTTACATGAAAAATATTTGCCGGAGCTACAACCAACTATTTGCCTGCAAAATGCAATTAAAATTGATAATAATATAAAATCTAGGTACTGTCTCTAATAATTCGGCCACCTACTGACTTTAACCAGGGTCTCATGGGGTGGGGGAGGGACCAATTTGAAAATTCACAAATCATTTTAGTTTCCATATCATATATTTATAAATATATGTACATAATTAACAATTAATCACATCAATTAATTTACACTCAAAACCTGTGCTACTGAACTATTATAGATTAACTAGAACAATATTTATAATAATACTTAAAATTATTTACACTAAATAAATTACATCTTAAATCAAATGTTAATAGGTATAATATCCATGTCAATTATACTTTATTTTTGTTATTGCACATTCACAGCAATAAATCGATGGGTCCTATGTATATGGGCCAAACTGCAAAATTGCAACTTTACAGGAGAGCGTTTCAAAGTTTCAATTTACTATAACTTCAGATTGATGAAACCAAACTTTACAATTATTTGCTTGTTTGCTAAGACAATTATCTTCCTCATTTATACTATAGTATTTTGTATATACATATATAGGATGTTTTTTTACGTCACATTGACCCTTCTACGTTACTTTTCGTTTAAATTATTTTTCTTAAAAACAGTGTAAATGGGCCCATGTGCCATATTGGCCATTATACGCGCATTACGTAAATTAGCATAAAGTATATATTTTTATATTTTGTACCCATAAAATAAAGTAACAATTGAAGTAGATGATATGTAATTAATAAGAATATAAGCTATTTTGATATTTAGTTATTTACTAGCTTTTGCCCGCGACTTCGTTCGCGTGGAATAGTGACTTCCGGCAGATTTTTACGGCTTTGACGATTAACGGCTTTAATGACATTCCGTCCTAAATAGGTTACTTGTAACCGTGTGCCGTTACATAGCCTTGGTGGATCTAGGTTTCTCATAAGCATCACAGGAACTCCAACTTTCAGCCTCAACTTGTGAGAAGGCATTTCTGATAACTCTAAGGAGTTGAGAAACTCTGTTGGGTAAGATGTCACTTGCTCGGTATCCACGACGTTATCTACTGATAGATACTCGATGACATCTCCCTCTACGTCAGACATAATTTGGTCATTTATCCGGCCTACTATTTCATTTGTAGGCGCCAATATCGCCCTTTCGCATAACCATTCCCGATTTTCGATATTAGCGCGTAAATCCGGATAGACACTGTTTTTTAAATTGTATGTGCTATCCACAATTTGGCATAATTCGCTGCTCAGCGTGATCATACTCTCGGAGTCGGTAGGCATACGATCCTCGCCGATCTTCAGAAGAGCAGCAGCATACTGCCCGGCTTGACAATTATTATGGAGTAATACTCGCATATTCGTCGACAGTGAAACCTTTTTCACACGTGTCCATAGCACAGATGGTTTTAAACAGGCATTGATTTCATCTGCCGGTGTGTCCCTTGCTATAACCGGCAGGGTTTGCCGGAAGTCACCGGCCAATAGAACCACCATTCCTTCCATAATACCTCGATTGTTTTTAATGTCTTTCATCGTGCGATGAGAGAAAGAGCTATCGAAGCACGATTGCTCTTTTATGGGACATCGTATGTACATTCATCCCAAACTAAAAGTTGTATTATATTATATTTCCATACCTTTTTACTATTTATTTACATTTTTCCGATGAATTTTCAGTACTGAATTGATGCCGACTCTTGACCAATAGATGGCGCTGTATGTCCGGAATAAATTTTATTTTTTATTTTATTTTTTATATTATTTTTTGTAATAAAAACTATCCTATGTCCATTCTCAAGTTCCAAACTATGTCTGTACCAAATTTCACACAAATCGGTTCAGTAGTTTAGGCGTGAAGCAAAGACAGACAGACAGACAGACAGAGTTACTTTCGCATTTATAATATTAGTTTGGATTTGGATAATGAGAACTCAGTCATCATACAATCTTACTAAGACTACTCTTGTTCCTTATTTGTATGTAATCTGCGCCATCAGTTTTCCTTACAAATATTCTGCCGTTTCTAACCCACACGTATTTATAATTCTTCTCTCTGGCTTTTATCCTAGTAGCTGCATGAAGAGCTTTGTTTGCCGGGGACAGATGTTCAGCAACGAATACTGGGGATTTTGGTCCAGCGTAACCAAGGTGCGAACAGTTCAGCTTTTCTTGAGGGTTAGCTTGATTGTACTTAATAGTTGCTGCCAGGATATGATCACGCATCCTTGGTGAAGCTAACTGGACGATTATAGAGCGAGGGCGGTTACTTGATGGGTTGACCTTAGCAATACGAGTGCAATGTAGTATATCTCTTTCACCGATTTCGCAATTAACCACACGCGCTAGTTGAGTTACGATGTTGTAAACATTTTCCTTTTTATTTTCCGGTACGCATTGCAATTCTATGTTGTTCGATCTTGACTGTTGCTCCAGGTTAGCGAGTCTGTCGTTGAGCTCTTCCACGGTGACCTTAAGATCTGTGTTTTCCAATTCTAATTTTGTGATAATTTCCCTAGATAACTCATGTGCCTTCATCATGTCTTCAAATTTCTTATTCATGAAGGACATAGACTCAACAATATCCGCTATTTCCCTTTTAATTGGTGCCAGTTCCTTGCTGATGGTGGTAATAATAGTCTTATTAAACTTCGCTGACATTTCACTTAATTCATGTTTTATTACCTCACTTATAACGGAACGCAGTTCGTCGTTGTCATCGGACGTGGAAGGAGGCGAAGGCGCTTCAGTGGCTTGTCTTTTCGGGCCTCTGGTCGTAGACACGTTACGAACTGGAGTTGAGTCGTCTCTACCCAACTTTGGCGTTTTGCTTAAACATGACGGACATCTCCAGGTAGACTCATTATTAGGAGATTTGGTAAGGGATATACAAGCATAATGATAACACTTTGCACAAACTGGGCATTTTATGAATGCCGCCTCTAATCCTGCTTCACATCCATTATTGCAGCAACCCCATACTGAATTTTTGTCAGCCATAACAATTATTATTTATTACTACTGTTAGTGAGACAGCAATAAAAAAACAAAAAGCAATAATAATCCCAAAAAAATAAAAAAATATGTGTGTGTTTTGTCTTCTCAGAGGCAATCAATAATAGGCATAAAATATTTGCTAATGCTGCCCCGTCTGTGTTGACTTATCTTTGACGCGAGCCGTCGTTTGAGTCATCGATCGCCGCTGCAAGCGATATTGACGGTTCCACACACTGCCGAACCGTGCGAACTCCGTGCACTGCGCGTAAAGTGTCTTGTCATTCACCGACCGGCTGATTCGTTAACTTTTAAAACTTTTAACAGTTTGCACTTAAAATGGTTTAAATTATGCACTTTACTTTAGTTTTTTTAAGTTAATCACACATTAGCACTGTCATCGAGTCACTGTGTCACTATTATTTGGTAATTTTCCGCGAATTGTATTATTTATCTGATAATAAAACACAGAGTGAATAAGTGCGTATGTTGACCGTTTGAGAGCCGGGGCAAAGATACCTAATCTTGCGATATCATATCATTTTAAGCCAAAAAGTTTTCGATGTTTCAGATATAAAACCAAATGGACAACGAATTGCTTTCTTCCGTAATGAGTTCTTACACACTAGTGACGAATACCTCGTTTTATTCAAAGATATTCTATTCAGAGATATTCTTGGAAAGAGGAAAATAAAATACGATGATATAAAACACATGGTGTTCGAATTCTTAAAATTGCCTTCAGATGCAACAAGACTAAGCAAATTGATAGGAACCGTAGTAAAATATAGTAATGGTAGATTAGAGTTTTTTAAAGAATATTCAAAAGACTGTAATCAACAGCTATTAGATCGAGTACATATTTCCCAATCAATTGTTGACAAAGCAGTTGCATTAGCTGCAACAGATATGCTATTATCATGTCGGGACTTCGAAGTCCCAGCTGCGTTTGGTAATAAAGATTTAACATTCAGTGGCAATGATCCAAAAAAGGAGGGAAGATTAAAGTATTTATCATCTAAAATCATCGACTTATTGCTTAAGTGTGAGTCTAGTAGCATAGTCACAGTAGACGATTCTCTAGAAAAAGGATTGTTGCAGCTCAATGGAGGTATAGCCGGTGCCGTGGGAAATATATTTGTGCTTGATAACGAAACTAAATTAATGAAGATCACAGAGAACTGGGATTTATTAGGAGATCATGCTAAAAGGGTGTTCGTAAACATACACGAAAAGTGCCACAATTTGCACGAATACAGATTTTGTTTTAAAATTTATGAATTCCCAAAACTTTCTTTTGATTGCACCGAATTTGAGGAAAATATAACAAGAGATTTCCTAAACAAGTTGCTATTCTACAGTAACTAAGCTGACGAAAAAAACGTGGAGTTAATTTTAAAACACGAAATTGAGCGATACGAGCATAGTCACCAAAACCATTTCAAAGCTAAAACCGACGCGATATTTGCAAAATATCATGATGTTATACAGAACTGGTGGAAGCAACCAAATCAGGCACTGTATCTCACTCGAGAACCTGATTTATTTAAGCATGCAATAAATAACATTATCAGAGATCCATTAATGAGCTCACTAAACGTTACATATATGAGCAAAATTAAACATTGTAATTATATATTCTCTGAAGACGTAGTGAGGTCTTTGAACCTGCAGGAACAGTTTTCAAACACCTTAACTATCATTTCAGAAAACAGTGTAATGACTGTTCTGAAAGTATTGCAGTATTTAAAGAATACTGAACATATAATACTTGATTTAGAATACATAGTTAATCTGCCAAAGAGTGATCGTAATGCATTGCGCATTGAGTTAAGTAATACGAACGACGATAAAGTTTTTGTTTTTTTGGTTGAACAAATACAAAACTCTAGAACTGAAAATGATATTATAGAAATTTCAAAAGCCATAAATAAAAATAAAACAGTAATTATAACAAATAAAATATCAGTTAAAATATTAAAAATTTATTTTCCCAAAGCAGATAATATAATACGCGATGAAATGGCTGGCCTTAATGACATGAGTCAAGAATCACAAAAGAGTATTTTGGAGAATTCTAGAGTGATGTTTCAAGGTATAGTAGTACCATTAAATTTTCTAGTCGATGACAAATCTATGGCAATTGTGACAGGAGTTATTTTAAGTCACATTATCAATGTAGAAACAATTAAAGTAGGTGAACTAATCGTCGATAGAAACTATGATGAAATTAAACACTTGTATATTCAGAGACGGGTTATTTTTGCGAAATATTTCATCAGTATGTTTGTTCAAACACTAAACGATATAACTGACGATGTGGTACATTGCACAGGTGATGAGTGGATTGTGTTTGAGTTAAAATTATTTCTTCATTTCTACAATAAAAGAAAAATGATATTCTTATTTGACGGTTTTGATGAAATCTGTCCACATTATACAAATGAGGTCATAAAATGTCTTAAATCCATAAGAAATGATATTCGTAAACAAAGAATGTGGATTACAAGCAGGTCGTATAACGAAGTAAAAACCATTTTATTGCAAGAGTTTGGTTTGTCATACAGTATAGATCACTTTTTGTATAAAGAAACGGAAGAGTACTTACAAAACTATTTTGATTTTAGTTTAAGGTTGGAAGAACTAAATAGTTCACAACTTGAAAATGTGGAGAAGTTTCTTAAATATATGGTTCAAGGAAAAGACATCACTGTACTTACAGAAGCATTGCCTCAACGGTGGACGACCACTACACAAAGTATATAACAGCGCTAGTAAATATTTATTGCACAGAATTGTGCACGAGCGCGTTCCTTTATGGACACACAGTCTGACGAATATGGATATCAGTTGTATTAAGTGTATGTGTGATGTTTATAATTGCATCTATTTTAAAGAAAGAAACCGTTGTGGAAATCCATTATATCTGTATTTAGCTGCGCATTATTTCGTAGATAATATAAAAAATATTAAAATTGAGAACAAGGGTTGGGATCTAGAAATAAACCTTTTCACCTTCTATGAATGGTTTTTGAAAACGACAATTAAGAAACGGTATCAAGAGAAAAATGAAATGGATATCTATAATCCTGACATCATTAATGCTTACGACAAAGATGTGGCTGATTCGGTTTTAAGGTACAAAAAATTGGCCGCTTACGCCATTTTTAATCTTGAAAAGGATCGTAAATTGTTCAGAGTAAACGATTTAGAAGAAATCAAAGACTGGATAAAATTCATTGAAAAAGGAGGTGAAAAGACAGGCATCATATATAGTGTAGCAAACAAAATTCCGATATTCATTCACATGACATTCACAGAAAATTTCGCTGTTGAATATATTTGTGATGGTTTGAAAAATGAAAAAGACGAGAAAATGGTCATAAAATGGATTGATTTCATACTTCATGTAATATTTTCTGCGTCTTACTCTGTAAATCTTAAAAACATGTTAGACTTAAAAATGGATATTGATGAAAAGTTGATTAGTGTTTTGGAAAAACACAACAATGTTAAATTTATTTTTTTGATGAAAAAGATATCTAATTTAAAGTTTCTGAGTCTGAGTTACAACAAACCATTTCTAATGAAATATAGTCTTTCGACTCGACCTGGCAACATACAACACGCGTACACTGCGGACCGACGAGAAGATCACCGAACTTGAGGAAGAGTTGAGCGGGGTACGATGGAGTATTGTGGGATTATTCGAAGTCCGAAGACAGGGGGAGGACACGATAATTCTCAAATCCGGTAACCTGCTCTATTTCCGGGAGGGCGACCAGCAGTCCCAGGGTGGTGTCGGGTTTTTCGTCCACAAGTCCCTTGTGAACACTGTGGTGAGGATCGAGAGTGTGTCGACCAGGGTGGCTTACCTTATACTCAGAATATCGGCAAGATATTCGCTGAAGGTCATACAGGTATATGCCCCAACCTCGACACACTCCGACGACGAAGTAGAGACCATGTATGAGGATATTTCCAGAGCCATACATGGTTATAAGACTCACTTTACCGTGGTCATGGGGGACTTCAACCCTAAACTGGGCAAACGAGACGGTGATGAGCTGCGAGTGGGGCAATTTGGATTTGGACGGCGGAATCACCGGGGACACCTACTGGCTAGCTTTATGGAGAAGGAGGGCCTCTACATGATGAACTCTTTCTTCAAAAAGCGTGAGCATAGGAGGTGGACCTGGCAAAGCCCCGATGGTGCAACTAAAAATGAGATTGACTTCATCTTGTCGACGAAGAAGCAAATATTCAATGATGTCTCTGTGATCAATGCGGTGAAAACTGGTAGTGATCACCGCATGGTGAGAGGCACATTGAATATCAACATCAAGCTTGAAAGGTCTCGACTGGTGAAGTCTACGCTCCGTCCAGCACAAATCCAGCTCCAAAACCCCGAGAGCTTTCAGCTCGAACTCCACAATCGTTTCGAGTGCCTAGATAGCTCCGTGGACGAATGTAACGATGGGTTCGTGGAAACTGTCCATACGGTCGGGTCTAAGTTTTTCAAGACCCACCGTACAAATAAGAACAAGAAGCTCTCGGATCCGACTCTCGAGCTCATGAAGAAGAGGCGTGAGATGATTCTGCAGTCTTCAGACGATTCGTGCAGATACCGTCAGCTCAATAGACAGATTTCGAAGTCCTTAAAACGCGATCTTCGCCACTTTAATTCCGAAAGGGTTAAGGACGCGATAGAGCGGAATAAGGGCTCCAAAGTCTTTGCGAGGGATCTGTCTATTGGGCAGAGCCAACTCACGAAACTGAAGACCGACGATGGCAGAGTCATATCCGCTAAATCGGAGCTCCTGGGAGAGATCGAGGCATTCTATGGACAGTTATACACGTCTATCTCTAAACCCACGGCAAATCTAGCGAACGATCCAAGAGCTAGATTGACCCGACACTATACCGAAGATATCCCGGACGTCAGCCTGTACGAGATTAGGATGGCTCTGAAACAACTTAAACACAATAAGGCGCCGGGTGAGGACGGAATTACGGCCGAACTTCTGAAGGCGGGTGGAAAACCGGTCCTTAAGGCCCTTCAGAAGCTATTTAATTCCGTCATACTCGAGGGCAAAACGCCACAGGCATGGGGCAGAGGTGTGGTGGTACTTTTCTTTAAGAAGGGCGACAATGCCCTCCTTAAGAACTACAGGCCCATCTCACTTCTGAGCCATGTCTACAAGTTGTTTTCCAGAGTCATCACGAATCGTCTCGCACGCAGGTTCGACGACTTCCAGCCTCCTGAACAAGCCGGATTCCGAAAAGGCTTTAGCACCGTAGACCACATACATACGCTACGGCAGGTTATACAGAAGACTGAGGAGTATAACCTGCCTCTCTGCTTAGCGTTTGTGGATTACGAGAAAGCCTTTGATTCGATCGAGACTTGGGCTGTACTGCAGTCTCTCCAACGGTGCCAGATTGACTATCGGTACATCGAAGTGCTGAAATGTTTGTACAAAAACGCCACCATGTCAGTCCGACTCCAGGATCAGACCTCGAAACCTATCCTCTTACAGCGGGGTGTGAGGCAGGGAGACGTTATCTCTCCGAAACTGTTCACGGCCGCATTGGAGGATGTCTTCAAGGTTCTGAAATGGAGAGGGCGAGGCATCAATATCAACGGCGAGTACATCACTCACCTTCGGTTTGCCGACGACATAGTAGTCATGGCTGAGACTACGGAGGAGCTCAGTACAATGCTCGGTGATCTCAGTAGGGCTTCCGAAAGAGTGGGACTCAAAATGAACATGGACAAAACCAAAGTCATGGTAAACATCCATGTAGCTCCCACTCCTATCAAGATCGGAGACTCTACACTCGAAGTTGTGGACGACTACGTCTACCTGGGACAGACGGTCCAGTTGGGTAGATCTAACTTCGAGAAAGAGATCAATCATCGAATCCGACTCGGCTGGGCAGCGTTCAGGAAGCTGCACGGTATCTTCTCGTCCAACCTACCGCAGTGTCTCAAGACAAAAGTCTATGACCAGTGTGTGTTGCCAGTGATGACATATGGCTCGGAAACGTGGTCGCTCACAATGGGCCTCATCAGAAGGCTTAAAGTCACCCAAAGAGCAATGGAAAGGGCTATGCTCGGAGTTTCCTTGCGCGATCACATCAGGAATGAAGAGATCCGCAAGAGAACTAAGGTTACCGACATAGCCCGAAGAATCGCTAAACTTAAGTGGCAGTGGGCAGGGCACATTGCTCGTAGAACAGATGGTCGATGGGGACGGAAGGTTCTAGAGTGGCGGCCACGTACCGGAAGACGCAGCGTCGGAAGGCCTCCCACAAGGTGGACCGACGACCTGGCGAGGGTCGCGGGAATCCGATGGATGCGAGACGCGCAGGACCGGTCGCTGTGGCGACGCTTGGGGGAGGCCTATGTCCAGCAGTGGACGTCTTTCGGCTGAGATGATGATGATGATAGTCTTTCAAATCCCCTTCCCTATAATGATTTCTCCAGTATACAATATTTAATGAGACTTTTATCTTCCACTATTAATAAAACCAATTTGGATATGTTTCTCAAAATGGTGAAGAAAACTAAACTGTTATCAGTTGCCATTAAAAATGGATATAGCAAACTGCCTGTCCATATATTCGACCTGATTAGAATACACGATAGATCCAAACTAAAGCCTGTACTTCTTCAGAATGTTAGCTACCTTTCTCATTCAATGAATTATGATGAAATGAGAAGTGATGAAATACTCAAGTTCATACATGAAGGCTTTTTAGAATAGTGTTCTTGGACTCGACTTTCATGCAAAGTCTCATGGTTCGTTTTCGTAAGCTGAGTTCCTTGTATCTATTTGACATTACCTACTCGTGGCAAATCCCTGCATGTCGTCTCTGAAGTGGTGCTAATTACGTTGGTAAGTTTAGGATTGCGGCTTTCGAAGGACCAGATTAGCGTTGTATAAGTTTAGCGGGAAAATATTTTTACGTTGGATAATATATTGGACACAGAAATTGAGCTAAAGGAAGTAGGTATGGGAAGAGTATTGTGACTTACTTGGAGATATGGATGCCAGGTTTCTGCACTGACTGCCGGGTGGATGACGACACTCACACGTGTTCTCGGATGTTCTCACTCGCGTTTAACAAATCGGTTATATTTCGCGTCACTGTGTCTTTGTGTCGGCCAACACGTTAATTAGGAGGTTTATGGTTCAGCGATTAGATATTAGATCACCGCGGAGCAGCGGTTAGCGGATTATTTAGCGGTGTTGATTATTTAGCGGTGCTGTGCGGGCGGATGCTTGATGACGAAGAGAACGGTCAACCAAAGAATGGCGACCATTTTTTGCAGCGGGCGGAAATGTTCCTGATTGGCTTAGCGGCGAACAAGCTTTCTCATTCGCTGGCATGGGATATGAGGATATGGGGAGTTGGAGTATGATTGGCTCAATACTGTCGTCCAATATGAATGATTATAATGTGTGAGATGCGTTTGGATACATGATACAAAAAATGTTTATAGGGCTAGCTTGCGTAAGCATTCTGCCCGGCTTTCGAGGATATGAAGTATACTCAAAAAGTAAGGAGTCAAATTAAAGCGGATTGAAATTAAATTAACTTGGACAAAAGAGAGTTATAATGAAAATATGTGAACTACAGCTAAATTAGATGTTTAATTACGCGGTGGTATTATTGAGAAGGTAAAGGACATAGTTTAACAACGGGTCTTTTGAAAGAGCCACTGCATGTCTTCACCATGGCAACGCGAGTTATCCCATCCTTGCCGGGAAAAATCTCGGTGATTATGCCCATTGGCCAACGTAGAGGAGGGACATCATCCTGATGCATGAGAACCACTGTACCAATCTTAATATTGTCAGCGGCATTCAACCATTTTTGCCTAACTTGCAAGTTATGTAAGTATTCTAAACGCCACCTTCTCCAAAAGCTACAAACCATTTGGTCAAGCAATTTTTTGCGGCAAGTTAGAGGTTTCGTCGTTTCGGGAACGTTCACGACAGGCAACGTAGTTAACGGAGAAGCCATTATAAAATGAGCGGGAGTAAGCGGTTCTGGGTACGGATCCTCACTCAGGACACAGAGCGGTCTGGAATTTAGAACTGCCTCAATTTCAGTGAGAACAGTCGAAAGCTCCTCATAAGTAAGAAGTTGAGAGCCGATAACACGATATAAATGCGTTTTAGTAGATTTAATATTTGATTCCCACAGCCCTCCAAAGTGGGGGGCGCGGGGTGGAATCATTTTCCACTCTATGCGGTAGCGGTTAGCAAGTAGTTCTTGTAATTGAGCCTTGGCTCCAACGAAGTTCGTTCCGTTATCAGAATATAAATAAGAGACGGGGCCTCTGCGGGAAATGAATCTTTTAAAAGCTGAAATGAAGGTGTCCGATGACACGTCGGTAACCAATTCAATATGAACTGCTTTGGTAACGAAACAAATGAACAAACATATGTAAGCCTTCTGACTTCTTTGGCCTCTGCGTCGACATAAGGTTACTTTAATAGGACCAGCGTAATCCACACCAGTATGAACAAAAGCTTTAGTCTCTTGTACGCGGCAAGCGGGTAAATCAGCCATCTTTGGACTGGGGTGAGAAGGAGAAACTTTGAAACAAAAGTTACAAGCATGTACCCTTTGTCTGACGACACCTCTGGAAGAGATGATCCAATATTTTTGGCGTAACAGAGAGGTAAGAAGGCTTACACCGGCATGACAATGAATGCGATGATAATAGTCTATTAGAACATGTGTAAAGTTATCATGTTTAGGTAAAAGCGCGGGATGCTGAGCTTCATAAGGAAGGTTCGCATTTGACAACCTGCCACCAATTCTAATTATGTTATGCTCGTCTATAAATAGATCGAGTTTCTTAAACTGTGAGCGAAGTTTTTTATTTTTAATCTCGTCATAAATACCTAAAAAATGAAACTGTTGAATACAATGAATTAAATAGATTTCAGCGGCAACCAATTCACGGACAGTAATTGTCTTATGTGACTTGTCATAAGGAATAATATGCAAAAATCTCAAAATGTATACAATTATGCGCAATATTTTATGTAACGATGTAAATTTTTGAGAAAGGCTATATATCAAGTTAAGTTCTGATACGGTAGATACTAATGTTAAAGATTTATTTTTAAACTCAGGCAATTGCTCGCTGCATGAGGAAACAAACGGAGTAATAGGCCACTCATCAGTTTGTCGCAGAAGCCATTCAGGGCCATGCCACCATAAATCATGGTTTAGTAACTGTTCGGGTAGAAGACCTCGAGACAGACAGTCACTAGGATTTTCTTTTCCGTTAATATGGTAAAAATGTTTAGGATCAAGATTTTCTTGACATTTAGCGACGCGGTTACTAACAAAAATGTTCCACTTGTGAGGTGAGGAATGAATCCATGAAAGTGTAATTGTAGAATCGGAAAAGGCAAATATTTTATTAATAGCGGTGCGAGAGCGGTATGTGTCATAAACTAGTTTAATTAGTTTAGACAAAAGAACAGCGGCGCAAAGCTCTAGACGAGCCAGAGATACGACCTTAACAGGTGCAACTTTAGATTTAGCACACACCAAATTTACGTGTGTATTACCATTTGTGTCAGTGACATGTAAGTATATAACGCAGCCATACGCATTCAAGCTGGCGTCAGCAAAACCTACTATATTTGTCACGCAACCCATAGTAACGGCTACATGACGCGGCAATTTTAAAGAAGAAAGTAGAGGCAGTTGCTCTTTGAATTTTTGAAAGAGAAGTACGATAGAATCGGGTGGAGTTTCATCCCAATCTGTGTTTAATTTCCATAATTCTTTTATGAGTAATTTCGCGAATAAAAACTACAGGAGCCACTAGACCGAGAACGTCCCACAGACGGGCAATAGTGGAAAGTATGACGCGTTTAGTACAACCTTTATCTAACTCAGATGTAGTAAAGGTGAAACAGTCCTCGGAAGGAATCCATTTGAGTCCAAGGATTTTTAAATTATCCCCGTCAGAGAAATTAATAGAAGAGCGGTTGGAGTGTGGAATAACCTCCAGTAATTCCAAGGAATTACTTGCCCATTTAGTAAGGTCAAAGCCCCCAGCTTTAAATAAGGCGATAAGTTCAGCGGAGAGAATCTTGGCTTCTTCTAGAGTAGGGGTCGAGTTAGCCAAGTCATCCATGTAAAGCTCATGAGAAGCGACAATGGATGCGCGCGGGAAGCGATGTTTTTCATCCTCTGAAAGCTGGCGCACAGTGCGCATGGCTAGAAAGGGACTGGGCTTGAGACCGAAGGCAACACGGTTAAATTTAAATTCGCGAACAGGTTCAGTAGTATTAAATCGAAACAATATTTTTTGATATTTTCGATGATCCTCAATAACCTTAATTCGAAGATACATCTGTTTTATGTCAGCTGTAACTGCAATAGGAAACAAACGGAAATTTAAAAGTAATAAAAATATGTCAGCCTGTAAATTAGGACCTGTATGCAGTAAGTCATTCAATGAAACGCCATTATGAGACTTAGCGCTCGCATCAAGGACAATGCGCACCTTAGTAGTTTGTTTATCATTCCTAATAACAGGGTGATGCGGTATGTAATATCCTATAGTCTGATCAACAGAACTAGGTGTAGTTTCAGTTAAATAATTTTGATCGATATATTCTTGGATTATTTCGTTATAACTAGCGCGCAAAGAAGGGTCGCGAAGCTTAGTTTTTTCCAAGTTAATTAAACGTCGATAAGCGACAGCATATGAATTTCCGTGTGATTCTGGATTTTTACAGAATGGTAAGGCAACACAGTACCTACCACTGGAGTCACGTGACACAGTAGAAGCGTACAGCTGTTCACATTCCCGTTCAGCGGGGCTCATAATAGATTTTGAAGGTATTTCTTCGATATTCCAAAATTTATGTAAAGATTCGTCCAATGACAAAAAACAATGAGAATCATCTACTGTTAACGCGGTAGAAAAACATGAAGCGGTATTTAAATCGTCGAGACTGTTATTGTTATTATCTCACCCATAATTATGTATCCAAATACGGTTTCAACAGCTGATGGCGCGGTAGGTGAGAGAATTCTGTTATGAAGTAATAAATACGGAAACAGTTTTGCCCCTAGAAGTAATTCAACCTCACCGGGCACGTGCCACAGGGGGTCGGCTAGCGGTAACTCGAATAAATGTTGCACAGCAGAGGTGTCAACCAAGTGAGATGGTAATTTATCAGTTATACAATCAATAACAAGAGCGGTTATTTTAAAAGAATTTATTTTATTTTTAGAAGTAACTGTTATCTCCACGTAACCTATGATAGGCCGCGAAGAGGTTCCTACACCCTTTATAAATGAATTTGAAAGCGGTATAATATTTAATTGCAGTTTTTTACAACAGGCTGTAGTAATTATATTATTTTGCGAAGCGTTATCTATTAAGCACCTTACAGAAACGGATTTGTTATGTTTGTTATCAACATAGACTTGTGCTGTTGACAAAACAATCGTAGTACGTGGAGTTCTTATTCCTACGCGAGAACATGCACAAAGCGCCACCTGTTGTGACTGCGCGGAAGCGTCAGCTGATATCGATCGCTGCTGTGAACCTTGTTCCAAATGTAAAAGAGAATGATGTTTTTTGTTACATGTTCTACAGGTGTGTATAGATTTACACTGCGAGGCAGTGTGCGTTGTACTAAGGCAGTTTACACATCCACGTTTATTTTTAATAAAATCCAAACGCGAACCGGCCGATATTGTTTGAAAGTTTGGACAGGTATAAAGCTTCCAATGATCCTTGCTACTACAATACATACAAGTTTGGTTATTGTTACAAGCAACAAATGTATGTACTGTACTATCACGTGATTGGCTACGACAAGAATTATTTTTATTATTGTTGTTACTTATGGATGCGGTCCGAGTTAAAGTAGATCTATCTAATATTTTTACTTGCGATTTTATAAATTCAACGAAATCCGTATAAGTAGGAATCTCCACATCTCTCATATGCATCTCAAATGAATGTATGATAGCGGGATCTAACTTTTTTAAAGCTAAATTTAATAATATGAAATCCTTTAGGTCGTTAATTTTTAATTGTTCTAGTGCCGAAACAGACGCGTGAAAACTTTCAATAAAACTATTTAAAGAGGCGGAATTATTAATTGCGGGTTTGATATTTAAAATATTAGACATGTAGTGCGAGCCTAATGCTCGTTTATCTTGATACTTTTGAACCAAACTGTTCCAGATAGACGTATAATTATCCCTTGACGGAATAATTCCGGCGGTAATTTGCAATGCGTTTCCTTTTAGGTTACCTATTAAATATTGCACACGTTGAGAATCTGTAAGGTTTGAATTTTCATGGACATTTGATTTAAATGATTCATAAAAAACAGGCCAATTATCAATTCTACCATCAAAAAACGGAATCTGAATTGGTGGCAGCTTGACTTAGCATTTTGATTGCGGCGCGGTATCAATAGACGCTGAGTCCTTCAATGACCTTGAGGACTTCGCTTCAATAAGTGAGCGTATTCTCTCTACTCGCGTATAAACTCCGTCAAAAGATATTTGACTGTTATAATCTATTTTATGATCAGGATTTATTTGTAAAGAATATGTATTTATTTTATCTATGTTAGAAATAAACTCTTGACGAGTAACTGAGATTATTTGCGTGTCTGCCATAAACGTCTCAGCCGAACGTAGCTCAATACTAGTCGTATTTATATTCTTTGATATTTCATACAATGACGATAAACGCTCAAAGATTGCTTGGTTTTTAGCTTGCAGTATTTTAACTTTTATTTGAAGATCTTCCATATTGGAGTAGTTCTAGTAACTATAGCGGACAAAATAATTTATGTTTATGTAGGTAGACTTCAAGAATATTTTATATTTTTTTATTTAAGTAGCGGGTGAAAGAAAATTATTGCGGTTGAGTTTATGTTTTAGGCAAGTTTGCCGAACTAACTCACGATAATTAGCGGTTTTAATAATTCCCTATGCTATTTCAATGCAACAGGCGAACTATTAAATTGGTACAGTAGTTCTCAATGATGTTGGTAGGTACCTAGCGGGGAATGTAAGAACGATAGTATGCGTTCAATATGGCGGTTTTACGAATTCAGGATAGGTAATTATGTACCTATTTGACCTAAATCCTAGGTATGAGACCTATGAATGCTGATTCTATGAATCCGGCTCGAAGGACCATTTAACTTATGGTAAGTTTAGGATTGCGGCTTTCGAAGGACCAGATTAGCGTTGTATAAGTTTAGCGGGAAAATATTTTTACGTTGGATAATATATTGGACACAGAAATTGAGCTAAAGGAAGTAGGTATGGGAAGAGTATTGTGACTTACTTGGAGATATGGATGCCAGGTTTCTGCACTGACTGCCGGGTGGATGACGACACTCACACGTGTTCTCGGATGTTCTCACTCGCGTTTAACAAATCGGTTATATTTCGCGTCACTGTGTCTTTGTGTCGGCCAACACGTTAATTAGGAGGTTTATGGTTCAGCGATTAGATATTAGATCACCGCGGAGCAGCGGTTAGCGGATTATTTAGCGGTGTTGATTATTTAGCGGTGCTGTGCGGGCGGATGCTTGATGACGAAGAGAACGGTCAACCAAAGAATGGCGACCATTTTTTGCAGCGGGCGGAAATGTTCCTGATTGGCTTAGCGGCGAACAAGCTTTCTCATTCGCCGGCATGGGATATGAGGATATGGGGAGTTGGAGTATGATTGGCTCAATACTGTCGTCCAATATGAATGATTATAATGTGTGAGATGCGTTTGGATACATGATACAAAAAATGTTTATAGGGCTAGCTTGCGTAAGCATACGTATTAGGCAAAAATGTACCGCCAAACGGTCTAGTTGAGTTCCTTTACGATACTACTGAGCATGGTAATGGTGGGTACCATAGGTGGGGAATGGTGGAGACCAGCTAAGGGTAGTGGGTACTACCCATAGCTGATTTTACAAAGGTTTGGTGACCGGACCACTTTAGCCTCCCGAAACCATAATCTGTTCTTTGTTTTTTTAATATATCTACAATATATATATATTTTTTTATTTTACTGGAGAATTGTTCTTTGAACCTAAGCTAAAATACTACTACTTATTAAGACAAATTGTTCCAAAGATCATCGGAAATTCCAGAGCCATCTCGGTGTGATTTTTTTTACAGTTTAATGTATTATAACCTTCTGCTCGATAATGCCCTTTGATACGTCATACAACCACGATTTAAAGCAAATCATTCTATCCCTTGGGAGATAATATGGGCGATCCCTAGGGAATAATAAGATTGGAATTATGATTGTCAAAAAAAGCATTATTTTGAAGAAAAAAGCACATTTAGTGAATCAAAACTGTACATACTTGTACATCATACACAAAAAAAGAATAAAATCTTATGGTTGCTGAGGATTCTCATGAAAAAATTAATGAAACAGCGGAAGTGTTACGATAATTAGAAATCTAGAATCTTAGAGTAGTGAATTTTATTTGTTTAAAATCTATAAATACTCATATGTAGAGTGATAATACGAGTAGATAGAATAGCTTTTAAATATAATGCTTACATTTCTTATTATCTCTTAAATATAATATGTTTTAGTAAATTATCGTTTCATTATCTCACAGATGGTGTAATAAGAATAGTATCCAACACTGGGATAAAGCTGTCTTTGTCTTGGGTAGCTTGAATTCCCCACTTTACTCAGGTTTCTATATTAACTCCCCCACAAAGCTTGAGAGTTAATTATATAAATCCCTCACTATCGTTCGGGATGGAATCTTGGTAGCCTTCGTTTCGTTCGGAATTTGACATGCAGCCCGCGACTTGAAGACACTGCTTCAATTCCTACCCACATTATCTACTATTATTGTACAGCTCATAATTACACAGAACACACATTCTTAAAATTAAGTGTATACAGTACAATCTCTTACAGAGGAGCTCGTAGCTAGATAATAACAGCCGCACGGGTCGATCATCAAGGTTAAACAACGCTTACCAAGGTTGATCTGTGGATGGGTGACCATCTTAATATACCGAGTTTCCTCCATGACTCGGAAAGCACGTTAAGCCATAGGTCCCGGCTGTCATTTGTAGATCTTTGGCAGTCGTTACGGATAGTCAGAAGCCAGATCTGACTCCAGTCTTGCCATGAAATACCGTGTTACCCCAATGAATGGGTTGTAAAGGTCTGGTAGGCAGCCGCTCCTCGTAAAATACTGGTATTCAGCTAATTCCGGATTGACTGGAAGTCGACCCCAATATATATTCACAGTTCATTCATTTTTTTTAAATATGAAAGTAATATAAATTATGATATGAAAACTAAACTTATTAGAGAATTTTGTTATTAGTTGATATTGCTAGTTCTTTAGAATGCATAGTTTCTGTCTTTTCCTACAGTTCATGGTTATAAATATTTCAATAACAAATACATCAATAATAATCGTATGTGCGTATGTGTATACGTTCGTAAGCTTTCCTTTTAGCTTTTCCGTATTCGGGTAAAACTATTATCTACTTTTAAAATATTAATTATCACAATAAATGTATATAACAAAATGTTTATTTTCCTAAATTGATCCTCCTATACCAAATCTGGCAAAATAAGTAGGAACAAATTTTTCACGTTCTTTAAAATTTTGCTTCTGGTTAAGTATTCTGTGCACACAGAAAAATTTGGGGAACACTAAAATTCCGAAAAGTAAGCCCATGTCCCCCAGATCGAAGGCAACGAAGGAACGGCACGTGGGGTTTAGCCAGTAAGAGTATGACACGCCCTTCTGTTCCACGCAAGAGCGGGAGAAATCATTCTGATGATTCCCCTTAAAAAAAATCCCAAAACATGCAAATATAGACAGTAAAACATAAATAGTCGCTGATATAAACTGACCCTAAGTTGATACTTATCTCGAATGCTGAGAAGTGTTGATAACATACACAATGTTATTTACATCTATCTTTATAATTTTTATTCTTTTTCATTATAATGTTGGTTGATATCTTTGTGGGTCATTATGACGTATACTTGTATTCATTGGAACCGCTAAGTGCGACTTGCGAGCGAGTCGCGAGCACGACCAAGCTACATTGACCCTTAGTCGTTCGCTAACCAAAGTAAAATACGGCTGTGCATGCGCTGCACTGATACATTTAATGAGCATTCCAATTACAATTAATGTTTACGTACATGTGCCTATTTTCTGTGACTGTATGTAATTCTTCAACATTTACCGTATCGTGTTGTGTGATTGGCTATAAGAACCGTGAGTACCCTCACAAATTAATTTTATTTTACCTCTGCTTATCACATACTTGCGAAGCAGATGAAACTATAATTTTATTGGTGGCTAAGAGCCTGTTTCACAATGTCCGAGTAGCCACTACTTGCTGAATAAATTCAAAAATGGAACAGAATTTGTATGAAATTATCTGCCAAGTAAGATACTCGAAACTTAATCATAGGTGGTCAAATAGGCCCTTAGGGCCTGTTTCACAGTGTCCGAGTAGCCACTACATCCCGATTAAATTAAAAAATGGAACAGAATTTGTATGAAATTATCTGCCAAGTAAGATATTGGCAACTTAATCATAGATGGTGAAATAGGCCCTTAGACAAATAACTTTTCCGTTAGTGTACCCGTCAAACGCTACGTACAAAATGTATGGCAATGACATTACCTGCACGCCACTTGCCTTGTGACTTCTCTGCAGATTCCTGAAATGTTATTTTTCTAACCCTACTTGTACAGAATTTTATCAGCATAAAGTAAAAACAATTATATGATTTTTCAAAAATAGTTGACTCACACTGGCTTCACAGCATTCGTTATCGTATTTGAGCGGAATATGATATAATTTAATATTACTACACAAATCAAAAAAAGGGCATACGAAGATTTTCGACTTAACGAATGCGTACGACACCACTGCACAGTATATTTTTGACCAAAAAAAATGTCATCTGTTTTGTTTTTATTTTTTCTAATCAATAGGTAATTACAGATTCACGAGTAGAATATTATACCAAATAAAGTTTTCTAACCTAAAACGTCAAAATGATTTGTACAAAATTACCTGTACATCATTAAACTATTTTTGTATTTAGAGTGCCATATGCACTTTGACAAGTTATACATTGTTTTAATGGCTCTATTCAATGCTTTTGTATATTAATTGTTAATGTAATGATAGTTTACAATAAAACTTGTACACTATTTATATTGGCTATAACTAATTTGTACCACAACAAAAAGTGTACAGTGAAACATTTTTTACAAAAAAAATACAACCGGTTTCCATTTAGAGGTGTAATATATTATAGAAAAAAAAACAAAATCAAAAAATACCGATTTTTAAAATATAACTTTAGATAACGTGTTACGGTGCGATTAATGTTATTGATGATGAAAATAAGTGATGAACCCAGGATATTCCCTTGAGGCACTCCGAAATTCTATCTTGATTTGACAACTGATGTTATCTCTTATTTTAATACATTGTTTTCTGTCAGTATAGTAACACTCAAAACATTTCAGTGAGTGGCTGTCTTTAGATGCTCGCTTCAAGTTTGTAAACAGGATAATATGCTCCTAGAATTGTTTATGTTGTTAATAAATACAGTACAAAAATAGCTCAATTATGACGTAAGTTATTTTATACAATTCGTATAAAATAACTTAGGCAAACTTGGGGGATGACTATACTTTAATAACAATAAAAATATTTTACTTTTTCGTAAAATAGCTAGACTTTCGTTAACCTACAATATCTCCTCATTTTTGTTTTGGTCAAGTGTTGGTCTTATACCTGTACATTGTTACTCACTTAATATGCTTGTTTTTAATGGTGAAACTCATTTCAAAATCGGTCGAGTACTTTTGAGTTTAATCGTAACGGATATTAGCTTAGATATTCTTCAACTTCTTTTTTTAAGTTCCAGAAGGTGCACAAGTTATATCGGTTTTAAAAAGTCAATCATGTAACATAACAATTTTCTTTTTTCGCAGTTAAAGTCATCATTAATCAGGCATTTGGTTCAGTTTGATGCTGCAGCTGACGCCAACCGTAGTTGTGAGTAGCCCTGATCCTATATTGAAAATCTGTATTTTTGGTAAACACTAAAGTGTCCTCGGGACAAAGAAAGAGCTGTACCATGTATAGCAAGCGTAAAGGAACCTCAGGGATATGCGGACAGCTGTACGAGTCGAAACTTATTAGTTTGTTATATTTTAGAGCACTTCGCGATACAAGGATTGAGGATTTCCAACTTGCTTCAAATGTCGACAACATAGGCGCATTTGATGACATATATTTCAAAGCTACAGTTAAAGGACTTGACAAACCTGTGTTAGTCTTCATACAAGCTAAACATAAAGAAAACGAGAATCAAACGCTTAAAAACGATTTGGTCAAATACTTTCAAAGCTACCTAAAAATCCGATATATTTTCGAAACCAAGAATAACAACTTATTACTAGAAGGTTCATTTGAAGAAACACACTATTTATTCGTTATATACACAACTGCAAGAGATGAATTTGTTAACAATTCGGAAATCGAAAGCTGCTTTTCTTCTAATCTAAATGATTTAATTGGTACTCCCCGCGGCACAGCTAAACAACCATACAAGAACGAAACGAATATAGAGTTTCTAACAAAGATAATTGTTAAAGAACAACTTATCTCACTGGCTGAACGGATAGCCAAGTTAATTTTAGGTGAAGAAAATCCTCAAATGATGCTGACTGATCATCTCGTCATGCGATATCATGTCATTTTATGTCAAAATGTTTTCGAAGTTTCAGATATAAAATCAAATGGGCATCGCATCGCCTTCTTTCGTAATGAATTCTTTGACACTAGTGAAGAATATCTTGGTCTATTCAAGGATATTCTGTTCCGAGCTATTCTTAAAAAGAGGAAAATAAAACAAGATGATATAAAATCTCTAGTGTCTGAATTCCTAAAATCCCCAGATGCAATAAGACTAAGTAAACTAATAGAAACTGTAATAACATATAAAAATGGCCGGTTAGAAATTGTTGAAAGATATACAAAAAACATTGACCACCCATTAGATCAAGTTTCTATTTCGCAATGGATTGTTAACGTTGCAGTTGCACTAGCTGTGAAAGATATGGTATCGTCTCGAAAGTTCATAGTCCCAGCTGCATTTGGTAACAAAGATTTAACTTTAAATGGCAGTGATGCAAAAAGGGAGGGAAGAATAAAACATTTATCATCGAAAATCATCGATTTGCTACATAAGTGTGATTCAAGTAAAGTGGTCACAATAGATGATTCTATCGAAAAAGGTTTGCTACAGCTCAATGGAGGCTTAGCTGGTGCCGTGGGAAATATACTAGTGCTTGATAACGAAACTAAATTAATGAAGGTCACAAATAACAGCGATTTACTAGGAGATTATGCTAAACAGCTATATAAAAAAATAAACAATGAGTGCCACAACTTGCACGAGTACAAATTTTGTTTTAATGTGTATAAATTCCCAAAACTTTCATTCGACTGTAGCAAATTTGAAAAAAATATAGCGAGAGATTTCTTAAAGAAACTGCTATTCTATAGTAACCAAGCTGATGAAAATGGTTTGGAGTTGATTTTAAAAAGCGAAATAGAATGTTACCAGCGTGGTTTTCCGAACCATTTTAAAGCTAAAACCGACGCAATATTTGCAAAATATCACGACGACATCCAGAACTGGTGGAAGCAACCTAATCAAGCAATGTTTCTCACCCGAGAACCTGATCTATTTCAGAATGCAATCAACAACATTATCAGAGACCCACTGATGAGCTCACTTAACATTACATACATGAGCAAAATAAAACAATGTAACTACACATTCTCGGAAGAAGCAGTAAATTCTTTGAATTTGCAGAATCGGCTTTCTAGTACCTTAATTATCATGACAGAAAATAATGTACTGACTGTTCTTAAAGTACTACAGCATTTTGAAAATAATGAACATTTAATACTTGATATTGAATACATTATTAATCTACCAGAAAGCGACCGTAACGCATTATACACAGAGTTAACAAATATCAACGAGGATAAAGTTTTAATATTTATGTTTAAACTAATCCAAAATTCGAGAAATGAAAATGAAAATATAGATATTGCTAAAGCAATTCACAAAATGAAAACAAAAAATAAAACAATTGTTATAACAAACGAAGTATCAGTTAAGATATTAAAGAAATATTTCCCCGAAGCAGATATTACGTATGATGAAAAGACTGGTCTTATTGACATGAGTCACGAATCACAAAAAAGTATCTTGGAAAATACTACTGTGCTGTTTCAAGACAAAACAGTACCATTAAATGTAATTATCAATGATGAATCTATAGCAAATGTAACAGGTACTATTTTAAATAAAATAATCAACGAAGAAACAATTAAAGTTGGGAAACTAACCGTGAACAGAAACTATGATGAAATAAAACACTTGTATGTCGACAGACGCGTTACTTTTACGAGATATGATCACAGTGTATTCGTTCAAACTCTATACGATTTAACAGACGACGTAGTACTTGTTACAGCAGAACCTGGAATGGGCAAGTCTACTCTACTCTCTAATTTGTCGCTAAGGACAAAGGAAGTCCACCCTGAAACATGGATTGTAAGAATAAACTTATTGGAATACTCAAAACAATTCAGTCAGTGGAAGGAAGCGAAAACAGCCATCAATATATTAGAAACTTTAAAGTTTATGTGTCAAGTAATAATTAAAGACAAATTCATCAAAGAAAACAATGTGGAAATAATGGTCGAAGAAAAAAATAATGTTGTGTATCTCAAACATTGCACAGGCGATGAGTGGATGGAGTTTGAATTAAAATTGTTTCTTCATTTTTACAACAAAAGAAAGGTGATATTCTTATTTGATGGATTTGACGAAATTTGTCCACATTATGTAAATGAGGTCATCAAATGTCTAAAATCTATAAAAAGTGACGCTCGTAAACAAAGAATATGGATCACGAGTAGATCGTATAATGAAATAAAAATCATTTTACAACAAGAGTTTGGGTCATCATATAATATTGATTACTACTTGTATGCAGAAACGGAAGAATATTTAAAAAAATATTTTGATTTTCATTTGCGTTTTGAAGAACTAAATACTGCACAACTCGATAATGTGGAGAAATTCCTTAAATATATGGTTCAAGGAAAAGACGTTACTGTGCTTTCAGAAGCACTGCCTCAACGACCGCTTCATAGAGTATATAACAGCGCAAGTAAATATTTACTACATAAAATTTTGCACATGAATATTCCATCATGGTCACATAGCTTAACGAATATGGATATCAAAGATATTAAGAGTACAAATGATCTTTTTACTAGTATATATTCTAAAAGTAAAAGTGATCGCGATGAGGATAACCGATGTGGAAAGCCGTTATATATGTTTTTAGCAGCATATTATTTTGTAGAAAATATAAAAAATTATAACATGGAGATTAAAGGATGGGATCTAGAAAATAACCTTTTTACTTTTTATGAATGGTTTTTAGAAACGACAATTAAGAAACAGTATCAAGAGAAAAATAAAATGGATATGTACAATCCTGATATAATTAGTGCTTACGAAAAAGATCTTGTTGATTCGATTTTAAAACATAAAAAATTAGCGGCTTATGCCATTTTCAATCTTGAAAAAAATCGCAAGCTCTTCAGTATGAATGACTTAGAAGAAATTGAAGAATGGATGAAATTTATTGAAAAAGGAGGAGAGAAGAGAGGCATCATATATAGTGTAGCAAACGGAATTCCGATATTTATACACATGACATTCACAGAATATTTTGCTGTAGAGTATATTTGTGACTGTTTAAAAAACGAAAAAGACCGAGAAATGGTCGAAATATGGATTGATTTCATAATTCATGTATTTTTTTCAAATTCTTACTCTTTAAGTCTTCAAAACATGTTAGATTCAAAAATAGATCTTGACAAAACGCTAATTAGTATTTTGAATAAATATAACAACGTAAGATTTAATTCGTTAATGAAAGCGATATCTAATTCAAAGTTTTTGAGGCCTGTGGACTACAGCCATTCATTTCCAATCTATTCTTTAAGAATATATATGTCTGATTACTCTAATACACTACATTGTATGAAACAGATATCGTACACTGTTAATGAAAAAAATTTAGAAAAATTTCTCAAAATTGTCTACAAAACTAAACTGTTACCCAATGCCATTGGCAATGGATATAGCAAATTGGCTATTTTCGTATTCGACCTGGTTAGAGAGTATGATAAATCCAAATTAAAGCCTATGCTTCGTCAGAATTTTAGCCACCTTTCCCGTACGATGCATTATGATAAAATGACAAGTAAGCAAATACTCGAACACATATATGAAGGTTTTAAAGAGGAGTATTGTGAGACTGGACACTCATGCACGATTGCATGATTTTTACGTAGGCCGCCTGCGACCGTTGCAAAGTATCCGTAGCAATTTTCCCCAGATGTACTGACTGATGACAGGTTTAGACTGATAATTTGTGACTGCTCATTGTGCTATAAGATACTACCAAGCTTCCTAGCCACACAATGCTTGATTACATTAATTTTGGTCAAAATAGCTGCTCCAACGCATGCAGAACCAAACTAACTTGACTTGTGCTGACATTGACGTATTGGACACTAGTTACGGAGGGTAGCAGGATCCGAGGCACAGTACTTCATTGACCAACCGCAGGTAGGTTTTTTTTTCTGGTAGGGGAATCATCAGAATGACTTCTCCCGCTCTTAGGCGGAGCAGGAGGGCGTGTCAGACTCTTACTGACTAAACCCCTACCCCGTTCCTTCGTTGCCTATGATCTGGGGGGGACTCGGTGTCAACCTTTCGGAATACCACGTGTTCCCCAGAGGCTTCGGCCCTGCCGGGCCCCTACAGTTTGCTGACATCTCCTTGAGGCGCGCGTGGAACAGAACGCGCCGTTGACGACTGGGCTCGGTCCAGATTATTTCCAGACTGCCGGACGGCGACTACCCAGTGCTCGCCTTCCGCGAACCCGCGCCTACGGTGGTCGGAAATCGGGATCGGGATCTCGGCGGCGGCGGCGTGAGGACCGTTCCCTTCCGCGCTCGCGGTCAGCAGCCTCCTTCACGAGCATTACTGCTTCGCAGAAGGAGGCGACCGCATGCCACCCCTCCTCGCTCCGGACCATGGCCTGAACCAGGGCCCGGCGCGAGAGGTCGCCGCCTCCGATAGCCTCCACAAGGACACAGCTGTGCTCTGCCAAAGCGGGGCACACCTCTACCGTGTGTTCCACCGTGTCCTCCGGGCGGTCCACACAGTGGCGACACCCGTGCAAGGACTGTTGCCTCCAGATCCCACGGTGGCAGGCCAGCGAGGAGGCTCGCCGCTTCACGAGAGATCGTGCGGTATCCCCGCACCATCCGGATGGCCATGACCCTCTGGCAAGCGTTAAGCTTGGCCGCCGGTCGCTTACCTAGCGACGGCGCCCCGTAAAGGGCCATGGACTGAACGATCCTCGCGTAATGCCACCTTGAGTCCCAGTTGCTGGATCCTCTCCACGACTGTCGCAATCCCGCGTGTCGCTGTTTCGGCCGCCGCCTGGGACGACTCTTCCCGCGCCAGGACCAGCGTGTCGTCTGCGTAGCAGACCATGCTGACCCCGTCGGCGAGGTCGCCGCGCAGCACGTAGTCGTATCTAATGTTCCACAGGGGCAGTCCTAGTACCGATCCCTGCGGAACACCGCACGACATCTCTCGCCGTCTCCACTCTCACTGGTGACCGGGATAGATGATGAACCTATCCGACAGGTAGGCCTCGATCACACGACGGAGGTAGGCGGGCACCTCTTGGTACCGAAGTGCCGCCCCGATGCAACTCCAGGGCAGGGAGTTGAAGGCATTGGCGATGTCCAAAGACACCGCCAAAACGACCCTGCCCCGAATCACCGCATCCCCCGTCGTGAGCCCTCACGCGCATGATGGCGTCCACCGTGGAACGCCCCCTGCCAAAGCCGAACTGGCCGTCCGAGAGATCCGGCCCCACCCACGCCATATGCCCGACGAGGCGGTCTGCAATTACTCTTTCAAAGAGTTTGCCCACCTGATCGAGCAGCACGATGTGCCGGTACGCAAACGGAGAGTCCGCGGGGCGCCCCGGCTTCGCAATGAGGACCAGTCTCCCGGTCTTCCAACCGCAGGTAGTTGGGGGTTCAAATAGTGTACATTCCCTGTCCGGGAAGGTTTGTGTGTCCCTATGATCTTCAGACTAGTCTTCCAATAAATTCATGATGGATGGAACCTTAACTCATTTCCTTCTAGTCTCCTTGTTTTACTCACATACGTGCAAAAGAACAAAAAAAAAACATAACAGCTTCAATAATCTTTTTTTTATAAAGTGTACCTCAGTAACCAGAAACCAGGACCTAGAAAGCCAGGTGATTTTAATTTTCAGGTGATATGCCCTAGGCAAATCCTAGGGCATATCTCGCAATCACTTGTCTGCCCTATAGCCACACGCCGATGTATGAGTGTACGCCCAGGAAAAGATCTACTATTAAAGCCTCTGTAGTACCGGGGACTTCACGTTTTCGACGTTTTTGTACCTCAAGGACTAAATAAAATTACCTAGATTTTAGCTTTTTCCAAATCTGTAAAAGGACTTCGAATGATACTGTTTGTTGCCATGTTTTTTTAGAGCAATGTTTTGCTTCAATTTAGAACCAAACGGTATGCCTAACAATATGATTTATTTTATCTATTTAAAATTTTGTTTGTAATTTTTTTATAATTAATAACTCAATTAACTATCGTATTTTTTAAGTCAACATCAACTAAAACTTATAATCTGAAATACCCTATAGTACAATAGAAAAAAAAAGTTTGTGTATTTCTTCTTTTTCTTAATTTTAAGTGGAGCTGTTTCTTAATAGTTTTGATCATTTTATGCTGAGATATTTAAACTCGAGCCGAAAACAACGTTCTTAAGAGGGCAGAGGACGGTAATCACCAACACCCCACCGTATATAACAACATTTTTTAATACACTTGTGAAGAAAAATAATTTAAGTGACTATTATTTTACCAGTAAAACTAGTAGATATAAAATATTTTGCTGAAATGGTGGTAAAATTAAATCTATTTTCTTTTGCGAGTGCATCTAAAAATGGTGGACGTAGACTATACTAAATTTGTTATAGGATGGTTTCGGTTACAGCTATCAGATACATACAATGTATTTATCTGTCCTTTTCTCTCATATTTTTTTTACATATTTTTGTCCTGCTATCACCCAACTCATGCTATGTAAAAAAGACTATAGCTTGATTGCTTTAATGAAAATAAGAATGATGTTGCTTAGTTACAAAGAAAAACCAATTTTATTGTAATTAACAATTTATTTATTAAACATTTAATTATAATTGATATACAAGACAAAATTGAAAAACGAAATTGCATGAATGAGATTTGTTTCGTATTGAAACTCTTTTTTGGAAAGAGTTTTGACGAAAAGGTTTATTTTAGTTTATCGCACTACGTAATAAAAACATCACAGTTTGATTACAAATGCCATTAAAAATCAAGTGCGATGCGATAAGAGTCACTTTGTGGTGTGTTTAAAAAATAACTTTTTATTTATTTGTTGTTTATTAACAAAGTTTGTCAACGAGTTATTACTATTTAATTTATAATTGGAGCTAAACCTATGTATTTAATTTTTTTTATGAGTTTGTTATGGTGACTCAGAGTACCGACTGCACGTAATCACAGAACATAAATTATTTATTAATTCTAAACATGATTTCATGCTTCATACATGTTTCTTTTTAAATGATATAATTAGCTTTTACATATTCTCTTCGTCGTGGGAGCAATCAAATAGTATTCCAATCACTATAAATTTGTATCGATACTGAATAAACGTCACTAATAACAGTAGTTAAATTTTAATAATAATTCAAAATGTTTCTAGACAGTTAAGCTTACCTTTGTACAAGAACTATCTACATGTTGTTTGTTATGTTTTTGTAAATAATAAAAAATTAAGAATTAAAAATAATTATGTAGTAACATTTTTGACATTTTCAGTCTTTTGTGTTGTATCTTATGTATCATTATTTTTACTGATTATTATTCGTTTACACGATAGATGTTTTTTATTACATGCCAATGATTTGTAATGCATTGTATTGTGTAAAAAAAAATAGTTTTTTTTAGTATAGGTGTAAAGAAACTTGCCATCGGCATTAAATAAGTTAATTATATATGCAAATGGAGGTGCTATTACTAATTTTGAGAATTTAATGACTTTTGTAAAAAACGCCATTTTATTCTACGTGTTTTTTACTCGCAGGCTAGAATTTTTTTTAATAACTAATTATTTTAGGTAATATTATTTAACGTAATATAAATTTAAGTTTTGTTATTATGTTAGCCAACGGAATAATTGTTAAATTCATATGGTGTGTAAACGAAAGATGCACGCAACAAAAGATGTTTGTTATTTACGCATATGAATGACTCCTGGTGGCAAAAATAATAATTTAAGAACTTTATTTTGTGTGTCAGACTTTAACCTATAGCCTAAAGCTTTTGTTTTTATTTTGTTACATATTTTTCTATTAAGGTGAGTATAGACTACAACATTTTCTCGAGCATTTCTGTGTAATGTAACGTTCTTACGAATGGTACAATACAGGCAAAAGCTCAGTTCCCAAAACATTTCCATGTAATGTAACGTTCCTGCGAATGCTCGGCGTTATGCTACGGGTAAATGCTTACAGTTAGTGTGCATTTACGAACATTTTGTTGTACCTTGCATTCATTCTTTTTCATACTTTCCTTCGACGAAATGTTACACCAATACGCTCGACGAAATGTTACACCAATACGCTCGCCGAAATGTTACACCAATATGCTCGTTGGTTTGCAACAAAGAGGCGAGCGTGTTCGACGTTTAGTTCGTAAAAGGATGATACACTAGAACATATCATAGAGCGGCTCGTTGTTCTGTTACAAGCAAATGTTGTAGTTTATACTCACCTTTATGAGAAAATTGTTTTGTTTCCTTATTAGTTTATAAAAAGAGTGATATCGTCCATGAGATCAACAAATAATGTGTTTGCCTCTTGTGCATTAAAAACTTGTGGGAACGATAGACTCAGATGTGTTAAAAAGTGATTAAATTATTTTTGATAAGTATGTCCTGAGTTTTAATTAAACATTTCCAGTACCAGTAGCAATATTTATATTTTTATATTATTCGGATCCCAATCACCTTAAATTCATTAAGTAGTGATTTTTATTTTTTGTGTTAACATCTCATTCGTTGATAAGTTTTATAATTGTTTTTTTGTTCTTATATTTATATAGCTTCTTTCGTATAATGTGAATGAGTGGGCACTGTAGACTACAGATTTTAATTACTATCTTTTTGAACCCAGTTTTTGACTAATTTTATCTTTGTTTTTGGGTGCAATATTGACTGGTCTACACTGTCCTCGCATAAGTGTCTGTGTTGTAATATGGAAATGTTGTAAACCCAATAGTTTTTTGAAAAGAGTAACCATGGAGTTTCTTGCCGGTTCTTCTCCATAGGAAACGACCAATTTGGAGAACCGTGCACTAGTTTTCGACGTTTTATAAGTGCCCATGTAGGCCTATGTGAAATAAAAATATTTGACTTTGACTTTGACTTTGAATAAATACCTAACTAAAAAAAACTAAACTAAACCGTTACTTAATTTTTGTAAATTATTTAAGATACACATGATCCTAAACGATCAAAACTATGGCTTCAGCAACCTTTCTTGCATTTGTGCGCTAAACTATCAATATTGGTATGCCTTCTCACCTCGTGGTCAAATGAAGAGCTACTTTTAACGTTATACTCATACTTCTGAAGGAAAAAATCCAAATCTACCGTAAGCTCTTGTTTCTTTCGTCGTTTAAAAATAAATGAAAAAATGAATATTAAAATACTTTAAAATCATGGAGATTTTAATATAGATATTTAAAAAAAAAAATATTTCATGAAATACAAACCTTGTGTTAAAAATATATGATCTTCTTTTTCATAAAACATTTCGTTCACCAGGCCGTAGCATGGAAAGTAAAATGAATGTAATAAGTTAGGTTTCATTAGTTGATGTTTCTGAGTTTGTTTGAAATAAAAAATAAAATACAACCGAGATTACAAATGGAGATTCTTCTTTTTTTACAGTAGGTTAAAATTTCTAGTTAGCTAGGGTCTCCTAGCCAACTATTTCACGAAAAAACGGATCTGGGGCAGGAGCTGTGACAGACACTCGAAATCGCATCGTAAGGGTTTCTTGAAATCATCATCATCATCATCATCATCATCATCATGTTGTACTAAACTGTTGACTTGGACCTCTAAAAATTACAGTTTTCATTTAATTTCATTCCATGTCAAACAAAAACTACTCCATCCATTCATCCATCCATTATAAAATTCCATTAGAAAATAAAGCATCAAGGAATTCGGAAATTTGTAATATGGCATCATCCTTGTGCCCTCGAAATCACTTAAAGCCGTTGCCATCTTAGCACTCCCTAGTCGTGTCGCATAACTGTCTCACACTACATATAATATTTCCTACCCAACACACTTGGCTGATCTCCATTAAAAACTTATTTAAATTTACTTTATACTCTCCATTCTATTTTGGTGGTGCTTCGACTAGATATAATACTGTTAAGGTTTAGCAGGTGCCCAGTTTATAACTGGTTCAAAAACCAATTAAGTGGCACAATCTCTTCTGGAGCTCTAAAATACAGGCCTAGGCTTAGTTTGGACTCCAGATCTCCCACAAATTACCTTCTATCTCTTGTCAAACTGTCAACTGAACTGTGTTGTAATTTGTTGGAGATAAATAAACGTTTTTATTATTATTATTATATTATTTCTTTTTCAGTTACAGTAATCGTCAGCCAGGTATTTGGTTTAGTTTGGTGTTGCAGCTGAATGTCAACCGTAACTGTGAGTACCACTGACCCAGTGTTGGCGTCTACACAGTCTGGTTACTGACAAACTATCCTCTTGATAACCAAGGAGCTGTAGCATGTATAGCAAGTGTAAAGGAACCGGGATATGCGGACAGCTGTACGAGTCGAAACTTATAAGTTTGTTATATTTTAGAGCACTTCGCGATTCAAGGATTGAGGATTTTCAACTTGCTTTCAATGTCGATCACATAGGCGCTTTTGATGACATATATTTCAAAGCTGACGTTAAAGGACTTGACAAACCTGTATTGGTCTTCATATAAGCTAAACATAAAGAAAACGAGAATCAAACGCTTAAAAACGATTTGGTCAAATACTTTCAAAACTATCTAAAATTCCGACTTATTTTCGGTACTAATAGTAACAACCTATTACTAGAAGGTTCTTTTGATGAAACACACTGTTTATTCGTTATATATACAACTGCAAGAGATGAATTCGATAATGACACGGAAATCAAAAGTTGCTTTTACTCCAATCTGAATGATTTAATTGGTACTCCCCGTGGCACAGCTAAACGAAACGAATATAGAGTTTCTAACCAAGATAATTGTTAAAGAACAAGTTAGCTGACTAGCTGAACGGATAGCCAAGTTAATTTTAGGTAAAGATAATCCTCAAATGATACTGACTGATCATGTCGTCATGCAATATCATGTCATTTTAGATCAAAAAGTTTTCAAAGTTTCAGATATAAAATCAAATGGACATCGCATTGCCTTCTGCCGTAATGAATTTTTTGACACTAGTAAAGAATACCTTGTTGTATTCAAGGATATTCTGTTCCAAGATATCCTTAAAAAGAGGAAAATGAAACAAGATGATATAAAATCTCTAGTGTCTGAATTCTTAAAATCCCCTGATGCAACAAGACCAAATGAACTTATAGGAACTGTAACAACATATAAAAACGGCCGGTTAGAAATTGATGAAAGACATACAAAAATCATTAACCAACGATTAGATTAATTATCTATTCCGCAACAGATAGTTAATGAAGCGGTTGCGCTAGCTGCAAAAGATATGTTATTGTCTCAAAATTTCATAGTCCCAGCTGCATTTGGTAATAAAGATTTAATATTAAGTGGCAGTGATGCAAAAAGGGAGGGAAGATAAAAGCATTTATCATCGAAAATAATCGATCTGTTACATAAGTGTGATTCTAATAAAATGGTCACAATAGATGAAAAAGGTTTACTGCAGCTCAATGGAGGCATAGCTGGTGCCGTGGGAAATATATTTGTGCTTGATAATGGAACTAACTTAATGAAGGTCACAAGTAATTGCGAAGAAGACAAGTAAGAGCGACAAATTTAAGATAAAAGTATGTACAAACGTAAATATATATAAAAAAAAGGCATTTACTCGGCATCAAAAAATTCATCCACGTCGATGTCAACAGGAATAGTGCCCAGAACGCTGGCAGCATTGCTACGTTGGATGGCAATGCAATGCAATGCGGTGCTGGTCGGGTAACCACCGCTCCTACTGCAGGATAGGCTATAATGTCCGAGGCGGTTGACTGCTTTACCGCATTGACATCGACGTGGAGCTCCACAAGGAGCACCCAGACGCAAGCATGTAGCGACCCGATCATATAATAGTGATTACTACTTATTTACAGAAACGGAAGAATATTTAAAAAAATATTTTGATTTTCAATTGCGTTTGGAAGAACTAAATACTGCACAGCTCGAAAATGTGGAGAAGTTCCTTAAATATATGGTTCAAGGAAAAGATATTACTGTACTTTCAGAAGCACTACCTCAACGACCGCTTCATAGAGTATATTACAGCGCAATTAAATATTTGCTACATCAAATTTTGCACATGCATATTCCATCATGGTCACATAGTCTAACGAATATGGATATCAGTTGTATTAAAGTGTACAAGTGATCTTTTTACCAGTAAATATTATGAAATTAAAAGTGAACGCAATGAGGATAACCGATGTGGAAGCCCATTATATCTGTTTTTAGCAGCATATTATTTTGTAGAAAGTATAAAAAATTATAACATGGAGATAAAAGGATGGGATCTAGAAAATAACCTTTTTACTTTTTATGAATATTTTTTGGAAACGACAATTAAGAAACGGTAAGTATAAGAGAAAAATAAAATGGATATGTACAATCCTGACATAATTAGTGCTTATAAAAAAGATATTGTCGATTCGGTTACTAAATATAAAAAATAGCGGATTATGAAAGATTTAGAACAAATTAAATATTGAATAAAATTAATTGAAAAAGGAGGAGAAAAGAGGGGCAAATTTAGGGCAAGGGGAAGGGGCAAGTTTAGTGTAGCAAACGGAATCCCGATATTTATACACATGACATAAACAAAAAACTTAACGAAAAAGACCAAAATAAATCCAAAATGCGACCATTACTTGGTTGCATTTTGGATTTATTTCATAGTTCATGTAATTTTTTCAAAGTCCTACTCTTTCTACTCCTACTCTTCCGTCCTACTCTTTCTTCGCAGCGGAACATGTTTAGACAATATTGCACATAATGTAAAGGGCTGTAAGGGAGAAATTATAGAATTTGGTTTATCAGACCATACAGCACAGCTTTTGAAATGTCCAGTTAAGAAAACTTGTGCTTTAAAGCGCTGGCGAATAAAAAGGCAAAATTATTGTAAACAAAATATAGAAAAATTTAAAAACAGCATAAATAAGCTTACCTTTTCAGACATTTATAGCATGGATGACGTTAACGAGGCCTTGGACTATTTTCTAGACCTATTTCAATGCTTTTACAATCTCTGTTTTCCTTATGAGATGAAAACTGTATCAATTACGAAAAAAGCAAAATGGATCTCGAACGGTATAAAAAAATGTAGTAAAACGAAACGTCATCTGCTATGGCAATATAGACATAACCCTACATCAAAAAATAAAGATACTTTTAAAATATATCCTACTAAATTAAAAAAAATATATATCATCGACACAAAAATCACAAAATAGCTATTACATTTAAACTTCCCAAAATAAATCAAAAGCTGCATGGAGAGTTATCAACAATTCTAAAACCTTCTTACCTAAAGAGCCAATAACAGTAATACAAAAAGGTACAAAACAAATAACAAACCCTCTAGAAATAGCCGATTCATTTAACAATTTCTATGTTGACCAAGTTATTGAACCTAAAAGTAAGGCAATACCAGTTCCAATGACAATAAAAACCTCTAACTCATTATTTATGGAACCAACAATACCGCAAGATATAGTGTTCCATATAAACTCACTTAAAAATACAAACAGTGTTGGTTATGACGGAATTAGCACAAAAGTTGTAAAAGAAGTGGCTCAACATATAGCTCCTTATCTTAGTCACATCATTAACATGAGTATATTTAATGGAATCTTCCCCGATGGGCTAAAAACTTCCATAATTAAACCACAACACAAAAAACAGGATAAACAGTTTATGGAAAACTACAGACCTATTGCCTTGATACCAGTCTTCTCAAAAATATTCAAAAAGGTATTCATAAATCCCTGTATGCATATCTTGAGAAGTCAAATATATTAGTCAAGGAACAAAAGGGATTTCGTAAACAAAATACTATAAATATGGCCATTCATGATCTTCTCCTTCATATATTATCAAATATGGATAAAAGAAATCCTGTCTGTGCTATTTATACGGACCTAACCAAAGCTTTCGATTATGTAGATTTCGAAATTTTGCGAAAGTTTGAGGAATGTGTTGCGGCAAGGGTTATAAAATATATTTCTCTGAAAGATCAATATCTAGCGATGCAGGACCATGGTTTGGCGCCGAATGTGATCGCACTAATGCGTGTAGACACTTGTATTACAAAACAAATTACGTAAATCAGAAAAAGGATGCCTTCAGTGTACAACTAAGTCCGGTAAGAATGTGATGCGAAAGGCTAGTTGTAACATTAGTCAAATAGGGAACTAACTTTTTTCATATCTAGCAGGTAGTAAAGCGTTTTGGTCCCTAGCTAGTTTGTTCTTCTATACCGCTACATCTAAGGCAAACTTATTCTCCTCTTTTTGCAGAAAAATAATAAGAATCTGGTAACATGTAGCCGTTTGCTTTTCATGATGCATATGGCACAAGTATATTAAAGTTTCACATAAATCCTTCATACCTATACCGACCTTATCGCCTGTTCCACCCGCATCGTTTGAAACTGGAAATGCCGTACTTATAAATTATTGTCGGACTGAACCTGAAAACTACGAGCGCATCTTAGTAACGTTCATGTTCTGTAAAAGGACGGATTTGAACTTTACAGTAAGATTCTGGCAATACTTAGAAGTTAACGACACCTTTAGTGATCGTCCTTAGAAGCCACATTTGACTGTATACTTAGGTACATATTTCATAATAATTGTCTAAATCATAAATAGATTAAAATGTTTAATATTATCTATTTATTTATATTCATACATTCTTCTTAAGTATTATTGAATTCATTTTATTTATTTTTTTATTTAGATTTTGTTTAGTCTTTTATTTTATTATAAAAAATTATGTACAACTTATGATTTAAAAACTTTATGATAGTGGATCCTTGAGTTATGTTGTACTTTAACAGAAAAAAGGAATTTTATTGCATTATTTTTAGGAAAGGTGTGTAAAAAAAATAAGTTCATTGGGAAATGCTGTCAATAAATTATCGCTTTTTAATTCTTAATTGGAACTGCTCTATAATTTAAGTATTAAATCTTCTGTCAGACTAAATACATTCTTATATAATTTCTTAACCCGTGAGAAGGCGCGCTATGAGCAATTCGCTCACACCATTTAAAGCAATTGTTTTTTGGTGATATCGACGCACTACCGTCTCAAGCTCCTAGGTACCTTCCTAACTATTCATCCACTCCCCTGTGACGCAATTTTCGTGCCGGTCAGTGCTATTGCGATCGTGCAGCTAAGTGTTTGTGGAGGCCGCGTACCATTGTGCGGTAATTTGCTCATCACGCGCCCGTCCGTGTAAGTATTTATTTTTCCAATTAAAAAAGTATAATTGTATTTTCTAGATTATATTATTTTATTTATTTATATTAAATTGGTTAATTATTACGTAAATACTCTATAGTAATAATAAAAATTGTTTTTAGCTACAAAACACATGGAAAATGGGCGATCGACGTCAAGCACATATTTGTTCGTGGCTGGAAGAGGATTCTGGTGATGCAGCATTGGATGCGAATCTTGAGAATGTGGAACAAAATGAAGCGATTTGTGTCGGCTCCTAGAACTATTTCAGAGTCAAGGCCAAGCGGATTTTGTTCTATACATATGTCCTAGACGTAGGAATAGACGGTCATAAAAAGCTTGCACTTTGTGCAAATAATTATTCTGCACCGAACATATCACATATATATGTTTATTGTGTTTCGAGAGGCACGCTTGTCCAGATCATCAAGAAAGAGTCATTTTTTTTAAGTTTTTGGTATGTAAGTTTTTTATTGTGATTTATATGAAGACTATCAAAATTAGAAAATAAAACAGAGTTGTTTTGTTATTGGTTACAGAAGTTGCATTTATATTTTATAGTTTTAATAAAAATACTTATTTTCTTAAATATTAAACCTTGTTTTATTCATATAAATCAATTATGAGTCAATAAATACTTTAAAAGTAGAAATATGAGCATTTAAAGTAGTGTGAGTAATTTGCTCGCGCGCGCCTCTCCATGTAACAAGCAGAGGCGCGCCTTCTCACGAGTTAATAAAATCATCAAAATAAGAATCAAAGCATTTTAATTCGTTTGGTAAAGTTAGTTAGAACAACATAGCCCAAAAAATCATCAAACTTGCAAGGCACATTGCTCGTACAACATAATGATCGTTGGAGAGGAAAGGGTCTGGAGTGACAATCACGTTCTGAAAGACGCAACGTTAAAAGGCCTCCCACTAGGTGAACTGATGGCCTAGTGAGGGTCGGGGAATTCGATGACTGCGAGGCGCACTGGACCGCTCGTTGTGGCGACGCCTGATCCCAGGCTTATGATCAGCTGTGGGCCAGCTGTTGGCTGAAATGATGATGAATTCCTTTGAACAATACCACAGACTTAGCAGAAATCGGCTCTAGTGGATTCCGTCATTTCGATGACATTTCGTTAAGGCAAGGTATCCATTTTAAGTTGACATTTATCTGGAACGCCGACTGTCAGCAACATTCATCATACTATTTACATCTATTCATTTTGAACATTATACTTAAACACAACAATAACACATATGTAATTATTATGAGCACTTTTATTTATAACGCTGGATATAATCTTTTGCGTCATTATAATTATCCCTATCCGGACAGCTTAGGTGTGACCTGAGAGCAAGTCGCAATCACGTCCGGTTACCTTGACTAGTAGTCGTTTGCTGACCAACGCGATATACGGCTGTGCATGCACTGCGCTGATTGTGACAATTTTGTGATCATTCTAATGACGCTTAATGTTTACGTACGTACCCGTATGTACTACTGTGATTGTATGTAATCCTTTATATTGTGTCTATCGTGTTGTCTGGTTGGATATTAAAACCGTAAGTACCCACGCAAATTAATTTTATTCCATATTTACGTAACAATGAACACAACTAATCAAGTATAAATTTATCTTATCAGAACAATATAATACTGCACGTCAATACAATTAAAAAGAGAGAGAGAGAGAACTTTTTGAGAGTTTTGTTCAATAGGTAGTTTTATTGATATTTTATCTTCACATGTTAGTAATAATTGACTTTAAAAACATGCGTGCCAGTAATATTTTCTAAAATTCTTGATATTCTGCATACAATTTGCTTCAGAAGGGTCAGAGTCCATTCGTCCCCCAAGATTCGCACCCTGTGCCCACTCGTCCCCTGGAACTTTTGAGGGGCCTATTCGTCCCCTGAAGAATATTTATTTTCTAATAGAATCTTTCTTTAGAATACTGATTTTATTTTTAAAATAAAATCAGTGTTTATCAACTATGTAAAACCAACATTTTTACTAACAAAATATAACTCTTTTACTATAATATTAACAATATTTTTTATTTCGTTAGGCGAACATCATTTAATATAAAAAATACCAAAGACACATTGAAGTCTCGTATTCGCAGTCCCTTTCAAGAACCAATATGTCACCGAGGCAGCCATAACATATATACAAACAAAACACCTTATCTATTTTGTACCCCGTTTTTTAAAAAGCCATTCGTAGAGAGACAAATTACATCGTAAGCCTATCGACAGGTTATATTATTATCATGACGGATTATCAATCATCATAGCTCTTTTTTCAATGATCTGTTATGATTTATTAAAACTAATTCCGTTAATAAACTGTTCACAAGTGTACTATGTTAACCGTTTCTTGTGTAAAATTTAGCTTATTTTATCTCAGGGGACCAATAGGCACCTGAATAGGTGCCGAATCTTTAACTTATATTGTATTATATTAGAGGGGACGAATGGGTACCTTAAAAATAATATTTTTTATTAAATATTAATTGGTCCCCTACCAGGAGACCAATGGGCACCTATATAGGGGCCGAATCCACAACTTTTAAGCTGGGGGACGAATTTTAGGGGACGAATGGGCTCTGACCCCTTCAGAATAACTACTCACAGTTTAGATTTACGATTTTCTTAACTAAAACAAAATTTATATACTTCAAAGAGAAGTATATAGGCACAAATAAAAAGGCTTGTAAAAATATTTTTAGTACAGGAATATTTCGAGCATGGGGATATGGCGCAAGCGTTTGACAATATTGTTATTCCTCTATTCCTCAAAATATTTGAGGATTCCAGCGTCAAAGGAATACCACTCCTATAAATTTCAGACCGACTTTACCGACAGAAAAAAATGCGTGAAAATAGTATATACCATCAGTTGTTCAAACAATACAAAATTTCGGAGTACCTCAAGGGGATTTTCTGGGTTCACCACTTTCTCATATGCATGAATTACATTCAATGCGCTATAACACTGAATGAAAGCATTATGTATCTCGTTACGCGGGTATGTGATACTATGCTAGTATATTATATTATCTGTGGTGATACCTAGGTTGTTAATTGTTAGTTTTAATTATGTTTTTTTTTTATGTACCTAAATGTTTTTCTACACTGTGTGTATATTTATTTGTGCCAAATAAAACATTTTTTCTTTCTTTCTTTTCTATTAAGTTATGATTCGGAAGGCGGTGTTTCTGGATTTGAGTAAAAAAAACACACAACCTTAGAGTGAAATTCGCCTCCTTTTTCTTACAAAAGGTTTGAACTTGATGAGGTCGGTGTTTCATATCAAACTGTTCAGTGAAAAAAGGTGACTAAAGCAGCAGTTTGACAAAAAATCGAAATCGTCCCGTAAACGTTTCTTGTAACCACCATCCTGATTCTAAAAAAATACTTTGAAGCAAAGTACACTTTTTAACTAACTTCATAAAAAGACGGTATTCAATATGGATATTATATTTTGTTGTTAATATTGCTTATTATTAAAAAGTAAGCCACCAGGTGTATCAATCTTGAAATAATCTATCTGCCATCAGGTATATCAATCTGGAAAGTATGCTTGCTAGTATATTGACTGTTTAAACTCACCGTGTAGTTAAGTTTATTACTGCTACGAAAACCCAATCCCTTGGTTTCTCTTTTTGCAGTAACGGCTGTCATCAGTCAAACACTTGGTTCAGTTTGGTGCTGCAGCGGAATGTCAACCGTCTTTGTGAGTGTCTCCTGAACCTGTTTTACTACTATGTGTGCTCAGTGACAAACCTTCCCCGGAACAAACGTGGAACTGTAACATGTATAGCAAGCGTAAAGGAACATCAGGGATATGCGGGCAGCTGTACGAGTCGAAACTTATAAGTTTGTTATATTTTAGAGCACTTCGTGATACAAGGATTGAGGATTTTCAACTTGCTTCAAATGTCGACAACATAGGCGCTTTCGATGATATATATTTTAAAGCTAGAGTAAAAGGACTTAACAAACCTGTATTAGTCTTCATACAAGCTAAACATAAGGAAAACGAGAATCAAACACTTAAAAATGATTTGGTCACATACTTTGAAAGCTACCTAAAAATTCGGCGTATGTTCAACTCAAATAATAACGATTTATTACTCGCAGATTCATTTGATGATACAGAATGTTTGTTTGTTATATATACGACTGCAAGAGACGAATACGATGACGATTCGGAAGTTGAATGTTACTTTTCCTCCCATCTGAATGATTTGATTGGTACACCACGCGGTACGGCTAAACAACCATATAAGAACGAAAATAATATAGACTTTTTAACCAAAATAATAATTAAAGAACAAGTTACCTCACTGGCTGAACGGATAGCAAAATTCATTCTGGGTGAAGGGAATTCTCAAATGATGCTGACTGATGACCTTATCATGCGATATCATATCATTTTAGGTCAAAAAGTTTTCGAAGTTTCAGATATTAAACCAAATGGACAACGCATTGCCTTTTTCCGTAATGAGTTCTTTAACACTAATGAAGAATACCTCGTTGCATTCAAAAATATTCTGTTCCGAGATATTCTAAAAAAGAGAAAAATAAAACACGATGATATAAAACACCTGCTATCTGACTTCATAAGCGTACCTACAGATACAACAAGATTGAGTAGACTAATAGGAACTGTAATAAGATACAATGATGGCCAATTAGAAGTGGTTAAAGAATATTCAAAAGACATTATTCAATCATTGGATTGGGGAAATATTCCCCTATCGATTGTTAACGAAGCAGTTGCACTAGCTGCGAAAGATGTGTTATTGTCTCGAAATTTCCACGTCCCAGCTGCGTTTAGTAATAAAGATTTGACATTAAGTGGCAGTGATGCAAAAAAAGAAGGAAGATTAAAGTATATATCATCAAAAATAATCGACTTATTGCATCAATGTGACTCTAATAACATAGTCACAGTAGATGATTCTCTAGAAAAAGGATTGTTGCAGCTCAATGGAGGTATAGCTGGTGCCGTGGGAAATATATTTGTGCTTGATGATGAAACCAAATTAATGAAGATCACCGATAACTGTGATTTATTAGGAGATCTTGCTAAAAAGCTGTTGGCAAACATACGCGAAAAGTGCTGCAACTTACATAAGTACAGATTTTGTTTTAAGATTTATAAATTCCCAAAACTTACTCTCGATTGCAGCCAATTCGAAGAAAATATAGCGAGAGATTTCTTAAAAAAACTGCTATTCTATAGTAACCAGGCCGATGAAAACAGCGTGGAGTTAATTTTAAAAAACGAAATAGAGCTTTATCAGCATGGTCATCCAAACCATTTCAAAGCTAAAACTGACGCAATATTTGCAAAATATCATGATGTTATACAGAAATGGTGGAAGCAACCCAATCAAGCAATGTATCTCACACGAGAACCTGATTTATTTAATCATGCAATAAATAACATTATCAGAGATCCACTAATGAGCTCATTAAACGTTACGTATATGAGCAAAATTAAACATTGTAATTATACATTCTCTGAAGACGCAGTAGAGTCATTGAGGCTGCAGGATCAGCTTTCAAACACCTTAATTATCATTACAGAAAACAGTGTAATGACTGTTCTTAAAGTAGTGCAGTATTTTAAGAATAACGAACATATAATACTTGATTTTGAATACATAGTTAATTTACCAGAAAGCGATCGTAATGCATTACTTACCGAATTAAGAAATACAAACGACGATAGAGTTTTCATTTTTTTGTTTGAACAAACACAAAACTCTAGAAGTGAAAATAATATTTCGGAAATTGCAAAAGCCATAAAAAATAATAAAACAATAATTGTAACAAACGAGCTGTCAGTTAAAATATCAAAGAAATACTTCCCCGAAGCAGATAATATTATATGCGATAAAAAGGTTGGACTTGTTAACATGAGTCAAGAATCACAAAAGATCATCTTGGAGAATGCTAGAGTGATTTTTCAAGGCATAGTGGTACCATTAAATTTCCTAGTGGATGACGAATCTATGATGATTGTAGCAGGAGTTATTTTAGGTCCCATTATCAATGGAGAAGCAATTGAAGTTGGGAAACTAACCGTCGACAGAAACTATGATGAAATAAAATACTTATATGTTCATAGACGGGTTACCTTTTCAAAATATTTCAACCGTATGTTTGTTCATAATTTAAACGATATAACACATGACGTGGTACTTCTAACAGCTGAACCCGGAATGGGTAAGTCCACTCTACTCTCTCATTTATCTGTTAAAACAAAGGAAGTTTACCCTGAAATATGGATCGTTAGGATAAACTTATTGGAATACTCCAGACAATTTAGCCAGTGGAAGGAAGCGAAAACAGCCATCGATATATTAGAAACTTTAAAGTTTCTTTGTCAAGTAGTAATTCGAGACAAATTTAGGAAAGAAAACAATATACAAATAGTGCTGGAAGATAAAAACGATTCTGTGTATCTGAAACATTGCACAGGTGATCAGTGGATCGTGTTTGAGTTAAAATTATTTCTTCATTTTTACAACAAAAGAAAGATGATATTTTTATTTGATGGTTTTGATGAAATCTGTCCACATTATACGAGTGAGGTGATCAATTGTCTAAAATCTATTAGAAATGATCCTCGTAAGCAAAGAATGTGGATCACAAGCAGGTCGTATAACGAAGTGAAAATCATTTTACTGCAAGAGTTTGGGTCATCATACAATATCGATTACTTCTTGTATGCAGAAACGGAAGAGTACTTGCAAAATTATTTAAATTTTAATTTTAGATTGGATGAACTAAATAATGCACAGCTTAAAAATGTGGAGAAGTTCCTAAAATATATGGTTGAAGGAAAAGACATCACTGTACTTTCAGAAGCACTGCCTCAACGACCACTACACAGAGTGTATAACAGCGCTAGTAAATATTTATTAGATAAAATTTCACATGTAACTATTCCATCATGGACACATAACCTAACGAATGTGGATATAAGTTGTATCAAGTCTTTGAGTGATCTTTTTGCCAGCATATATTATGAAAATAAAAATGAATACGGCAAGGATAACCGTTGTGGAAATCCATTATATCTGTTTTTAGCAGCTTATTATTTTGTAGATAATATTAAAAATTATACCACAGAGACTAAAGGATGGGATCTAGAAATGCACCTTTCTACTTTTTATGAATGGTTTTTGAAAACGACAATTAAGAAACGGTATCAAGAGAAAAATAAAATGGATATCTACAATCCTGATATAATAAGCGCTTACGACAAAGATCTTGCTGATTCAGTTGCAAGGTACAAAAAATTAGCAGCTTATGCCATTTTTCGTCGTAGAAAAAATCGCGAGATTTTTAATAGTAAAGATCTAGAGGAAATCAAAGACTGGATAAAATTCATTGAAAAGGGGGGAGAGAAGACGGGTATCATATATAGCGTAGCGAATGAAATTCCGATATTCATACACATGACATTTACAGAGAATTTTGCTGTAGAATATATTTGTGATTGTTTGAAAAACGAAAAAGACCAAAACGCTGTCATACCATGGATCAAGTTCATAATTCATGTGTTTTTTTCAAAATCCTGCTCTTTGAGTCTTAAAAATATGTTAGACTTAAAATTGAAATTTGACGAAACGCTAATTAGTGTTTTAAATAAACACAACGATGTTCTATTTAATTCTTTGATGAAAAAGATATCTAAATCAAAGTTTTTGAAGTGTCTGCGTTACAACGATTCATATCTCATGGAATGTAGTTCTTTTAATCCGCTTCCGTATGCTGATTACTCCAGTATGGAACATTTTATGAGACTACTATCATTCACTCTTAACAAAAGCAACGTGAATGAGTTTCTCAAAATGGTTAACCAAACTAAATTGTTGCCCGTTGCTATTGGAAATGGATATAGTAAGTTGCCTGCTCTTGTATTCGACCTGATTAGAAAATACGACAAAACTCAATTAAAACCTGTTCTTCTTCAGAATTTTAGCTACCTTTCCCCTTCAATGAATTTTGACGAAATGAAAATTGATGAAATACTCAAGCATATACATGACGGTTTTTTAGAAGGGTGTGCTAAGACTTGAGTTATATGCAACATTGCACGATTTGTACGGAGCCCAAACCCGGGTATACACTAGCGAGCCGTAACCCGTTGCTTGTATTGTTAACAGAAACATAGTGTTTTAAATGTGGTTTGCAAGACTGCAATGGGTGCTACACGAGTGACTCACAATCATTTGACAATTGTTGGGTTTTGCCGTGAATCAAATGACGCTTGTAGTGCTCTTGTTGATGTCAAGAGGGGAGTTTGTTGCAAACCGTTTATTTGTCATGAGTGTGTGTCAATGATCAGAGGATCCTCGTAAAAGAGAGATGCCATAATATGGTATAGACTAGGACAAGATTGTCATACAAACTAAAAATCTTACATATTTATAGCATAGGTCTAATTATAAGTATGTATATTCATTAAATCAATGTTCTTCCTTTTTTTATATTTCTTGACCCTTGAAATAAAAATCCAGTCGAAATAATAGAGATTACATAAAATTTTCAACAACTTGTCAACAATTTGCTTAGATAGTGATTCTAATTGCACATACTTAAAAATATAATGGCACTTATAGTAGGGGAGGCCACGATGCTAAATGGAGATTTACTCGAGCGTCGTAGAGACCTATTGGGTTGCAAAGCTTAGATGATAAGAAGAAAAAAATGTTATATGATTCTACCTTTTCATCGGTGGGGGAAGCGGCTATAGATTTTTAAATATGTAAAAAAAAACTGTTGCATGGACATCCTCGAGCGCGTCAGATATTGATAGCATCAATGCCCTACGTATTTTTAATAATGTACGTATGTTAATCTGATCGTTTGCATGATGTGGGTGGTTGTATGGAAGGGTTGAAAATGGGAAAAAAAAAATTTAATCGAGCGCGTCAGATTTTCTAAGGGAGTGTTAAGTGCACCAAAAAAAAGCTCTCATTCACTAATCTGACGATTTCGATGGGACGCAAACTCGCGGCCATTTTCATAAAGTGCAAAAAAAATTCGCCATTTTGAAATACTCAAGTGCGTCAGATTAAGATATATATGGTTCATCTTTATGTTCTAAACGTACTGTCTCATAATCTGACGATTATCTAGAGGGATTCGCCTGATCTGACAAAAAAAAACCCAGCAACTTTCTGCTAATGCCATTCCTGGGCGCTTAAAATTGTACTTATATCATTTTTAAGCTCAAAATATAATTTATGTGATATTTTGAGCTCGCTGAGTTTAAAGAAATAATATTTCTATGCATTTGAGCTCTCCCAGCTCGAAAGTCTGATAGAAATTTCATAGAACACTATTTTTGGAATTTTTAAACCACAATAACTTTTGAATGGATCAAGTAATTTTCACGCGGTTGGCGGCATTCGACGCAGTTTTATCATCCTCATAAGTTATTTTTTAGTTTTAATCTATCAAACCAAAAATTTCGGAGTAATCCCGGAAAAAACACTTTTTCGGGTTTCTTTCGTTCACGATATCTCTCGAACGAATCAACCGATTTTGATCAGCTTGGTAGCGATCGACGTGGTTTTTCAAGCTCAAAGGCGGATTAGTTTTTGAAGTTGATCGATAAAGCCGTTTAAAAGTTATTTTAAAAAAAAAACACTTTCAAAATAAAAAACTTATTTTGTATTAGATTTTTCAAAATTTCTCAAAATGTAACGGTCCGAATCAACAACCAGTTCAAATTCCCAGGAAATCTAATTTTGAGGGAACTTTTTAGAACACTGGAGAAGGAAATGTAAGCATCACGCATTTAACTTTATCGACGAATTTTTGTTTATTTCGGCTTGCGGAAATCGTCAGATTATATATTTTTCATTATTCTTGAATCATTTCCTTCAAAATAAAAAAAATTAGCTACGCTCGAGAATGTCGAGATGAGGTTTTTTTTTACAACTTTGCTGCTCCCCTTTCTTTACGTCACTCTCAAATTGTCAGATTAGTAGAATATACACTTTTTAGGATGTAATTAACTCACCCTACCTTAATCTGACGCGCTCGAGAATTTGTGATGGTCATTATTTTTTTACTAATCTGATTCTATATCCTTCACGGGCGGCTTTATATATGGGCCTCTTATTTGGTGGAGGTACTTAACCGGGTACAAGGTATCCCCCTGTATATTAATCTGCCGCGCTTTAGTAAATCCCGAAATTCCTTCTGGGGCTCCCCTACTATTATAACCCAACCGTAGTCCTTTTGATTACCATTACGCACTATTTACTACGGTTAATTCCTTAACTTGATTTTAGGTAGTTGAATTTGTGGAGAGGCCATCTACATTTCTTGTCAAGGACTGGAAGATAGCATTATATAGTACTTCTTAAAAATAATTATGCTACAAATAGTTTTATTAAAATAAAACCAAAATTTGATTTAATTAAGTTTAATAGACGTCTGCTGTTTTTGAACTGTTTCTCTTTCTTTCTTTTTAGAAATAACATTAATTTTTAACAAAAACGAACACAATTTTAAGACTGCTGATAAAGCGTTTTGATCCATTTGTATTTGTATATTATGACATATAATAGGCATATCTCTGTAACCAGTTTTTGTGATGTAATAATAAAATTGTTTTTGAAATTATTGTCTTTTATTTATTTTTTTGCCATTTTGAATATACCCCTAAGGAATGGAACTTCATGCCGAAGGCAGTGTTTATTTTTTTTTGGTGGCCTTTTGCATGTCAACTAATGAGATTGTCGTCCGCTTAACCGGACTAGCTTGTAGCTTTACTAAGCTTTACAAATCCACCTAGGGCTAACGAAAATTTAAATCAGTGTTTTATGATAGCTGTGGAACTTTAAGGAAAAAGTAAATACTTGTAGATTGCTTCTAAAGGACGAGCTCGTGGCTAGATAATAACAGTCGCACAGATCGATCTTCAATGAAGCCGACCCAAATATAGTTCGGAAAAGTTTAGGTAGATGATGACGATACGATTTTATAATTGTACTTACGCAACTGGGTCGCATATATAGATTTTAAATATCAGTTTTGGTACAGAAAGTCACAACTTTTAACTAGATGCAAACAAAAGCTTAGTTTCGAAGTGTCGGCTACACCGGCTGTGAACTTACATGTCTGTGTGTATCGCGTCCCGTCTCGCCGCGAGATATCGATCGCTAGCGACCAACGACCGTGCTAGGATGTAAACTCACTCGTGTGCACTCGCCTGTCGAGGATATAACGAGTTCAATTGTGTTATTTATTAATTGTGAATCAGTTGGATGTATTTGTCGAAAATGTCACGAGAGAATATTATTCTATTTGCGGTTTGTTTTACATTTGACTTTTGGTTCGTCGTATAATGACGAGCTTTCGCCTGATGTTTTTTTGTGATTTTCACTCTAATTCAACAAAGCTCTTAATTTTATTTGTCTATTCATTTATTTCTCCCTTCTATAAAAATGTTGCCTACTTTACTATTTTTTTTTTTTGCATTTAGCAGGTCATGCCAGGCAAATTGACAGGTTGTTGTGTAGTGTAAAATAATTGTGTAGTTAATAAAAAGTATTTAATTGATTTGATTGAGAATGGAGAATCTTTGTTATCCCACCTGAGTGACAATTCTCTATATTTAAAGAACATTGGTATTCGCATCTTAGAACAAGCTAAGTAACAGCGCCAACACAAGTCGATCTTCAAGGTTATGTGTACTATAAATACCTTTACGGCCAGTGTGCATAATCAAATGCGAAAATTGTAATGTAAACGAGTTATTATCGTTTATGCAAGACAAAGCGGATGCGAATGCTGGATCACGTAAACCTGTGCGTTTCTGTCTCGCTCACGTAGCGGCCTGACAACTGGTGAATCACATCTGCGAGTCACCGATTACAGACGGACGAGTAAACAATGTAGTAGGTATGTACTTCTGCTGTGAGTTTTATTTAATTACCTCGAACGTTTAACATTGATAACTGGACGGTGCTGAAAGCGAGTAAATAATTAGCATGAAGTACCGTGTTACCCTAGTTAATGAGTTGTGGAGGTCTGGTAACAGCCGCTCCTTGTAAAATCCTGGTATTCAGCTAAATCCGGCTTGACTGGAAGCCGACCCCAATATAGTTGGGAAAAAAGCTAGGTAGATGATGATGATTAGTAGGGGAAAAGTGAAATGCTGTTCCAAGTAAGAAGCTCAAGAAGCTCTTATCTTTAAGAACAAGAAACAAAAGAAATACATTGATAAATACACAACAATGCACAATGGTATGATTTTAATTACAAAGAGGCCTGCTGGATAGACAAATTTTCTCTGCCTAATTTCTCCTGTCCTCAAACACTGTTTTAGGCTATCACGGTTTGTTTCACAATTTAAATTAATATCGGGAACTCAAAATAATGCAAAATCACGGAAGATATCCCGTAAGTGACAATTTAAATTGTTTCTCCTGTCCTATGAAAGATCCCTTGAAGTTACACATGAATCGAATCGAGAGATCGAAGATCGAAGTTACGATCAGTATTATTTTTCCTTATTCTGAGCGTAATACTATCCAGCGGGGCCTATGGAGGCGATTTAATGTAATTTCTGTCTAAATAGTTAAACTACATTGGATCTTGTTACTAAATTCGTGAAGTACATTAAACAAACAAAGCATTGCCACTAGTATTTTCTTATATTCATTACTAGCTTCTTCCCGCGGCTTCGCCCGTTTGAACTTCAAGTAATTAGCATCATTTATTCTGATAGATTGACCTGTCTTTTCCGGGATAAAAAGTACCCAGTGTGGTGCCCAGGATACTAAAGAATAATTATACCAAGTTTCATCGTAATCGAACAGGTAGTTTTTACGTGATGCCTGAACAAACAGACAGACAGACAATTTTTTTTTAATTACATTTTTGGGTTCGGTGTCGATCTAGTAACACCCCCAGCCATTATTTTTTTGATATTTTCAATGTACAGAATTTTCACTTCTACAGATTTATTATAAGTATAGATTGTACACTTTTAAACAGCAAATAAAAATAGGACAGATAATGTGCACAGGCAAGCTTATCCCACCATATAATAAACGATTTATTATTTTATTGTTATATATAAATAAATTTTATACATAAGGATAATTCATATGCAAAACAAAACTTCCGCTACACTAACTCAAATTATATCACATCTAAAACTAAAAATAAGCTACAGCAAATATATGTACAGCACACAATAGGTAAACATATTATATATGAACAATAAATAAAACCTATACAGACTTATTAATATATATATATATAGAATAGTCATGTTGACAGGAAATGTTCATTCTTCCTTTGAAAAGAAGATTGGCAAAACCCCATGTACTTTCAGTATCACATACAGGCTTATCGTTTCATAGAATGAATATATAGATTTGAATGCTACAATAGAGTATAACAAAATATGTAATGGTAAGACATACATTAGAGTTGGGGATATTAAAATGATTTATAGACATAACCTCAAAATGGTCCACCAAAAATAATACAAGGTACCTACCTAATTATGTAACTTAGAGCTTGAGCAGAAGGGGCGAATTCATCGCGATTCTCTCGTGCGTACCACGCGCGACTGTTGCGCCCAGAAAGAGCGTATCAACGCTGGAGCATTCAACAATTCCGTATCAAATGTAGGTACGCGAGTCGAGGGTCTGGCGTTGTGCACGCGAATTACGCGCGATGCTTTTGGACGCGACGTATTTGTGCTAGTATCTTACTAGTATATTACTAGCGCGCGAATGAATTCGCGCGAAACGTTTCAAGACGAATTCGCTTCTTCTGGACAAGGTTTTAAGGCAGACCTTTAGGCGTCGTCCTATTTAGCTAACTAACATACGATTGAACTATGTGATGTCGTCGCATGATGAGATTAGTTTTATCGACGAAACCCTGTGCTCACGCGATGATTTACAAGCTTCTATTAGGACACTCTAAAGAATGTGTGTTTAATCTCTTCGTGCGACAAAATCACATCGTTCAATCGTACGATGGTTAGGGTCAGCTCACACCGAGACGCGACGCTGCGCGCACATTTTAATAGAGTGACTCAAAATATAACTTTATTTACTACGCGAAAAGATACACATTACATTGTGAGAATTTAGAATACGTTGCTTCATGCAGTGCCACCCCTCGTGATGCCACGTGGCGTCGCGCTGCGCCTCATCATGCCGCGCGGCGTCTCGCTGCGCAGCGGAACGTTTCTACATTTACGACGTCGTGTTGCCAACAATTTTACTATGCATCTCGCAACGTTACGAAGCGTCTCGCGGCGGCGCGCCGCGCAGCGCGAAATCACTGGCCTTTTTCAGTATCGTCGTCGCGTCTCGGTGTGAACTGACCCAATAGGACGACGGCATATAAATCATACATTTCAATCACATAAAATGAATAGATTGTACGTTCTTAAATAACTAAAGTACCCGTCACGAGAAGCTATAAATTATATAAACAAACATCTTTTACTAAGTAAACATTTTCAATCGACATGAAATAGAGACGGGTTATATGAAAGTAACAACCTTTTAATTTAGTCGGATCATATTTTAACGACGCAAAGTGCTATCGTTTTTTGTTCCTTGGTCCGTCGCAGGGATTGTAAACTATCGGGACACCATTTTGAAATAAACGCGTCATTCGAGTTTCGAATGCGTACGAGTTTGTTTCATTGCTTTGCATATATCGCGGATCTGATTGTTATTGTTATAAATCGATGAGATGATTGATAAAACTTTAGACAGCTTCGTGATACATGTCACTGATTCTGACACAGAAATGAAAACAACTGAATCTGACGAATAATTATTCTTAAATAATATACATATTATGTTATTGTTACTTAATAATTTATTAAATCTTAAACAAATTCATTTTTTTTTGTTGGTCCAAATGTTGTGAACTCTTGAACACTTGTTTACAAAATTTATAGCTTCTCGTGACGGGTACTTTATATAAGGATTTTTGTGTTACATCACTTTTAATAGTATTTAACGTACCTTTTGCGGGATTCGCATCCGCATCTAAGATAATCCGTGGTCCATCAATATGTTGGTCGTCAACAGGATAAAAGAAAATCAATAAAAATAGAATAGGTAAAAAATAAAACCTTAGTATTTATAATATTTTTTTTATTATAATGGTAACAATACATTGTCAAGAAATACCGCAGGGGGATTGTTCCTTCGTGTCGATCGTCCAGACTACACTCATGACATGTGAACAACAGCCCACGGTTCTGAGTCCTACTATACAATTACAACAGTAGCCGATGATGGCGCTCCAATCTTGCTGTTCCCTTTCCGGCTGCGGTTTTCTCCTCTAAACTGGTCAAATCAAGACATGTCGGCAAAGGCGTGATAAGTGCACATTACAGTTTATACACCGAAGATCAACTGCTGAGGAGCTCGTGGCTAGATAATAACAGCCGCATAGGTCGATCTTTAAGGTTAAGCAACGCTTGCCTAGGTTGGTCTGTGGATGGGTGACCATCTTAACATAACGAGTTTCCTCCGTGCCTCGGAAAGCACGTTAAGCCGTTGGTCCCGGCTGTCATTTGGAGATCTTTGGCAATCGTTACGGATAGTCAGAAGCCAGTAAATCTGACTCCAGTCTTGCCATGAAGTATCGTGTTACCCCAATAAATGGGTTGTGGAGGTCTGGTAGGCAGCCGCTCCTCGTAAAATACTGGTATTCAGCTAAATCCGGCTTGACTGGAGGCCGACCCCAATATAGTTGGGAAAAGGCTAGGCAGATGATGATGATGATGACACCGAAGATCAACTGCTGACATTGTTATAGCATGAAAAAGATTCACAGAATAAATAAGAGTCCTATCTCAGTCCTGCGCAGGTTTATACACTGAACGCAAATTGTAATGTACTAAAGTAACGTGGTGGCACAAAATAAGAGTTCACACTTCATTTATAGATGCAGACAACATTACTAACACGAACGACGAATTCTGTTTAGGCAGGGTCAAACAAAAATATCATGACACTTGACAGTTTATATTTTTTTTGTATTTGACATAAGTAACAGGTAACGTAAGTCCGTTTTCACATTATCCGATCCGATATCGGTATCGGACGCCGATCCGATATCGGGGTAAGTAAAATGTATGAAATATGTACCTGTCTTTCATATTGTCCGACCCGATATCGGATATCGGAGCACGGCATTTCATACATTTTACTTACTCCGATATCGTATCGGCGTCCGATACCGATATCGGATCGGATAATGTGAAAACGGTCTTATAAGTCTATTTTATGCGTTTTGTTTTTACCGACTTCACAAAAAGGAGGAGGTACTATTGCATTATTGCGTTTTGTTTCCGTAAAGGGACTGTACCCTAAAATCATGGTTTTTTAATTACTCCGGACTCCTAATATTATATTTTAGCTTGGAAAATAACTAACGATATATGACCCATAATTTGCATATAACTAGATTTTGGCATGTTTGGATTTGATGTGAGACTCAACTCGCCAATCTTCTTTTAAACGAAGAACTAGCCAGTAAAGTGTGTGGAAGAGAATTGCACAGCCACACAGCTCGAACAGCGAAAGATGCAATGTAAGTACTGGAAGAATTGGAAGGAAAACGAAGGAGATGAGAGGGAGGATGAAGACTGTTCTGGTTTATTTTTTTTTTGGTCTAGCTCGAGTGACGCCACTAGAGTGATACACATTAGTGACTCTTCCTCTTTCGACTTAAGCTTTCAAGAACGAAGGTGTCCTGGTCACCTACAGTCAATGGTCACCTACGTGCTACAAGCCAACCTTGGCAAATCCTTATAGATCGACCCATTAGACGTTATTACCAAGAGCTCCACCTTACAAATATTTCAATATCCGCGACAAATAATAGCCTCTGACGTAGTAACATCCTCAACCGGTTGTCGCTGGCAGTAAATGTGGAAACTGCCGAGAACTCGGGCTGTCTCGGAAATAATAGATGCTATCGGATTTAGAATTGAAATGAAACTTGTTGTTTTGAGCATGCTCGAGACGTCTCAACGTGGCACACTGTGATACCGAGTTGTTTAAGTTTTTATTTATTAAACACCTACTTGTTATCGTACAACTTACAGTTTGCACCACAGTGCAACAAGCAAAAAATCTATAAACTAAGAAACTTAAGGGAGCGCCAGGATAACCCGCGAAATTCAGAATTTCTTATGTTTTTTGCATTTTTCTTAAGTTATTCAATAGGGTAAGTAAGGAGCTCGTGGCTAGATAATAACAGCTGCAAAGGTTAATCTTCAAGGTTAAGCAACGCTTGCCAACGTTGGTCTGTGGATGGGTGACCATCTTAACATAACGAGTTTCCTCCGTACCTCGGAAAGCACGTTAAGCCTTGGCTCCCGGCTGTCATTTGTAAATCTTTGGCAGTCGTTACGGATAGTCAGAAGCCAGTAAATCTGACTCCAGTCTTGCCATGAAGTATCGTGTTACCCCAGTTAATGGGTCGTGGAGGTCTGGTAGCCAGCCGTTCCTCGTAAAAAACTGGTATTTAGCTAAATCCGGCTTGGATGGAAGCCGACCCCAATATAGTTGGGAAAAAGCTAGGTAGATGATGATTCAATAGGGTAAGACAAACTAAACTCATACTAATGTAAGTTGTAAGATTGATTTTAACTTTTATAATTCCGTAAGTTAATACGTATTATGGCCGCTATTTATATTTGAATCAACGTAAAACTAACTAGCTAAATAAAAAAAAGTTGGATTTTGAGGACTACCTCGGAGCATCTCCTTTAATTAAGCATACAGTTATTGTGACACACAAAATGTATAACAACTTTTGATTCCGGGACATACAAATGAAGTACTTGACTGTTATTAAGGATAACAGTTACAGTACCTACGCAACAGGAAGAGTACCGAATAGGTATAGGTATAGGTAAGGCAGAGACGCGCGCTAGTCGATCCGGGGTGGTAACAACGCCTTTTAACCTATCACATACCCACAAAACGAGACACAATAGTAAAACAATAACAGCGCGGTCTCATAAGACCGGTCGGGGATTCATGAATTAAAGGATTTCCCTCGACAGCAAAAATAGCTATAGGTACATATAAGTATTTTGGACCTTCTGTATTGGTGCTTAAATACTAAATAATTTAAATAATACACCCTTAAACGAACCACATCAAAAAGCCAGCGGTGATACTTACCACTGAATATAATCTATAATGACATGAACAATGGAGCTAAATGAGAGCTGCGCTAACCACAACATCAATGACGTAGATTTAAGTAGGCCTGTACCCAAGAAAGAAAGAGATTAAGTTTACTCCCACCCAGGACAAATGTTTATGTGATGAGCACGATCATTTGTTCTGTGTCTGGGTGTAATTTATCTATAAATGTATGTATTTAGAAGTATATAAGTATGTTTATCAGTTGTCTAGTACCCGTAACACAAGCTCTGCTTAGCTTGGGACTAGATGACGTTGTGTGAAAGTTGTGGAATATTATATTATTATTATATTTAGCACAAACACAAAAGTTTAAAGATATTAACGAAAACAAACATAAATTAATAACAGTAAAACAATTACAAAGAACAACTAGCAGTCCCGGCAGAATTTGTCCTGCTGAAAGCTGAAAAAAATTGAGAACCCAATCGCAGCACCACCTGGATAGTTCGGAAATACAATAGGACTCGGTCTATTGTATTTTCAAACCATCCAGGGATCCACTCAAATCATCATCATCTGCCTAGCCTTTTCCCAACTATATTGGGATCGGCTTCCAGTCAAGCCGGATTTATCTGAATAGCAGTATTTTACGAAGAGCGGCTGCCTACCAGACCTCCACAACCCATTAACTGGGGTAACACGGTACTTCATGGCAAGACTGGAGTAGGGATCCACTCAAATGTACAGACAAAATTTCATTCAATCACTCAAGTAGCTTAGGAGTTAGGTTAGTTACAAATACATGCGCCTAAACACGTCCAGTTGAGCATGATTGCTAGACAATCAATGTTTTTTTTGTTTTTGAGATAGGATGGGAAAATTACCAAATAACTTCTCCCGCTCTGTGTGAAATCATTTCAATGAGCGTGACAGACTTTTACTGACTAAAACCCATGTGTGTTCCCTCAGTTGCTCTTTGCGTTCCTGGGCCGTGATAATTCTTTCCAACATTCCCGCAGCCCCGACCACTAGTGCTTGACGCTGATTTTTAACTAAACTTGATGTTCAATTGTGGGGTGACGGACCTAAGTTTTGTAGTGTAATGTACCTACCTATTATATAATGCACACTTAACTAAAATGATGCTTTATAATTATAAAGTTGTCATATGTAATGAATAGTGTTAAGTGTGACAAATAGGCGTAAGTGTGTTAATGTCTGTAAATAGTGTTAAGTTGGTTATAAGCAGGAATAAAAGATGGATTACTGTAATTAACGTGGATAAGTTTGTTGGGATCGTCAGTCTAGTCACACAGCGAGAGTGAAAGAGCTACATAACTAACCACAAATTAACTAAATTAGTTTAATTCATGAATCCCCGACCGGTCTCATAGGACCGCGCTGTTATTGTCTTACTATTGTGTCTCGTTTCGCGGGTATTGATAGGTTAATGTTGAATAAAACAAAATCATCATCTGTCTAGCCTTTTCCCAACTATATTGGGGTCGGCTTCCAGTCAGTACGTATTTAGCTGAATACCAATATTTTACGAGGAGCGGCTGCCTACCAGACCTCTACAACCCATTAACTGGGGTAACACGGTACTTCATGGCAAGACTGGAGTTAGATTTCGAATAAAACAAAATATAAAGATAAAATAAGCTTTGATATATCTCGACCGAGTTAGGACTAAACCTGTTTTGAGGAAACACCAGACGTATTACGCATTTTAATAATATAGGTATGTTACTGTGACTTGACTCACTTCCTGCGCACTAAGTGGTTTGTATGCAGCTGAGCGCAACGGAATGTCATGATGACGGACAATTTATTAACTCATTTAGTTATTTTGCTAGTTGCCTTGAATGAACAGTCCTTCAATGCCACTGGATAATTTCATATATTATTGGTAAAGTTTGGTGGAAGATTAATATTTTAAACAAGTAACGTAAAGGTTAGATAAGGTAAAGGAGGTAAAGGATGACGACAACTAAAAAATAGGCTAGACAGATGTAATCTAGCGTTCTGAATAACAGAGGTGACCTTGGTAAGTCCAATCCATAATCCACCACGCAGGCCCAGTGCGAATTGGTAGATGTCACATGTCTTCAAATTTTTGGTTCTAGGACATGCCGGTTGACTTGGTTTACAATGCACAAAACCTCTCCAGGTCAAGGACATGAGGCATGTGAGCTGGTTGAGTGTGAGCAATTCCCACCAATTGTATAGACTAAAGAAAGACCTAAGCTAGACCACCAACAGCTATAATTTATGGTGCTTTGTCATGTCCGCTTTTCTGTCGGAGTTTTTAGGCTAAAGTTGGATAGTCAAGTCACATGAGGGCGCATAACAGAGCAGCAAATTTGAGCTCACAGCCACCATGAGGAGCGAAGAAATGCGGTCGCTGTGGCCGAAATCAGAGAATCTAGATGGCATCATCATCATAATAGCGGCAAATTCTCAGTGTATATTTTATTCTAAGGCCGCGGGAATGGTTTTAGTCATTAAAAGTCTGACACGCCCTCCCGCTTCGCCCAGAGCTGAAAAAGTCATATTGATGATCTCCAAACAAATTCCTTTAAAAGGTTAGTAAAAAACTTAAAGGCGAAATGAAAATTAGAGAATTAAAGATATAAATTTAATTATTAGGTAATATTCGTACGCCTCATATTATAAAACGTGGCGAGACTAAACCTTTAAACCGAAGAGCATGTAATGTACATACCGACCAAGTTAGTTTTTATTTAAATTTACAATGACCTTGCTAATAACTGGTTATTATTACGTCTTCAACTTTTGTTGGCAGGAGGGTCACTATCCGGACGAGTGGAAAATTATGCGAGCTATGCCAGTCCCTAAAGGAGGTGCAAACTCCGATGTGAGTGGATATCGACTGGTGGCTACGCTGTCGGCATGCCAAGGTAATTTGTATATACTTTGATGAAAACTCTCTGCCGTGGGATTCAAACCACACTTGATTAAGTACTGGTTACCGCTTCCAGCTTCTCAGTATCTGTAACGACTGTCAAAGATCTACAAATGGCGGATCCAAAGCTAAATAATATGCCTCCCTAGACACTATGGAGTCCTAGTGTATATCGAATGGTCACCCTTTCAAGGACCAACCTCGGCAAGATTAACCTTCTAAACAAATGCATGTTGATGATATGCCAAAGTTGTATTAAAACTTTAAACATTTAAACTGTGCCGAGTGCAAAAAACAGAACCAATTAATTAATCAAGTTAAATTACTGCATATGTTACCGGCAATCTGTATTGTCAAGTATTCTATAGAATGCCCAAGTCGTTCAGAAAATATATTTAATAACTATTTATTCTGAAGTTTGCCTAGGAATCTTAAACAATACTGAACATTTAGTTGACAAAATCTTTTTTTGAACTTATGTACAACGAAGTAATTATCAATATATATATATTATATATATATATAATAAATCAATAATTGAGGAGCTCGTGGCTAGATAATAACAGCCACACAGGTTGACCTTCAAGGTTAAGCAACGCTTGCCAAGTTTGGTCTGTGGATGGGTGACCTTCTTAACATAACGAGTTTCCTCCGTGCCTTGGAAAGCACGTTAAGCCGTAGGTCCCGGCTGTCATTTGTAGATCTTTGGCAGTCGTTACGGATAGTCAGAAGCCAGTAAATCTGACCTCCTGTCTTGCCATGAAGTACCGTGTCACCCTAGTTAATGGGTTGTGGAGGTCTGGTAGGCAGCCGCTCCTCGTAAAATACTGGTATTCAGCTAAATCCGGCTTGACTGGAAACCGACCCCAATATAGTTGGGAAAAGGCTAGCTAGATGATGTAGATGATGATGTAGAACGAAGTAATTAAAGTTATCTGCGATTGAGAATCATTCCTTTAAAGGAACCTACTACGAAGGCCTCCCGGGGTGGAGAATTGCCAAACTTAATGGCAGTGGGCAGATCACATTGGTCGATGGGGACGGAAGGTTCTAGAGTGGTGGCCACGTACCGGAAGACGCAGCGTTGGAAGGCCTCCCACAAGGTGGACCGACGACCTGACGAGGGTCGCGGGAATCCGATGGATGCGAGACGCACAGGACCGGTCGCTGTGGCGACGCTTGGGGGGAGCCTATGTCCAGCAGTGGACGTCTTTCGGCTGAGCTGATGATGATGATGATGACCACGGATGCGATGATGTGGGTTTGAAACTGTGCCTGTACTCATCAGGCTGCCATTTTTCTTGATCAGGAAATCTCGGAGTCGAATGATCACCTTTTTTATAAAAGATTTCTTAACTCTCTAGACATTCTATAGAATGCTTAGGCATTGACTGGGCAAGGTATATTATGATAACTAACTTACACAACCTTTTATACATTGCCTTAATGAGCGTGGCTTTGTATATTATAAGGCAATGTATAGAATTCCTGTATTCTATACTTTACCGGCAACACATATGTATACAGAGCTATGGAAGCTCGTGTAATATTAAGCCTAGTTCAGACTTGACTAACCACCGGTACCGATTTCTTAATCGTCAGTTTTCTTTTGTCAACATCAACATGATTTTCGACACAAAAGGGGTCCTAGGTTAAAAATTTCCTATAGATTTTTTGAAAGATCATGATGAATTCTTGGTTTAAATACTCGTATTTACAATTTCACAGAATGTTATATGCTATAATTATTTTTTGTAAATGTTTATAATAAATGTCGAAATGTCGACTCATATCAATTTGGATCAGTCCCATCTATCTCTCATTGGAGGAACTATGTAGTTAGATTCGACAGCTAAGGTTTGGGAACGTCAAGTAAATAACTTGGGGATGGTTAGCGTTGAGTAATGGTGACACCGGTCAGGAAGATAGTCGGCTATTTGACATTGACAAGTGCACGTACGTTGACAGTTAGTTTTTTGGGTTAACCTAGAACTGCAGCTAGACACGAGTGCGGTAGAAGCTGAAAAAGGCATTTTTTGGAATCGTTCTGGCGGTCTGGATAGACAATCTCCAATTCTCCACGCTAAACTTCTCGCGTTCCTAGATTTTGGATCGAGCCATATTGTGTGTTAGCAAGTAAACAAAAGTGATATCGAAGACTTTGTGATTGTACTCCTGATATGTCGCGACCCACCGATAACAAGACTCTGTTAAATAAATAAAAACGGTGATAATACCCGTGGATCGTACTGATAAATTTTTCATGAACTTTTCAATGTGTCCAGAGAGCTTTTCCCTCACAAAATTAAAACAGTTCCTTTCACGATATTCTTGAAGTTCTATTACTTCGTCGTTGATGATGATAATTAAAAAGATATTTTCAGATTTGTCGACAAGGGCTAAGGAACATATTATTCGGGAAATAAAAAATATACGTGCATATCTCCCACTACTGCCTTCTGAACAAAACCTTAGAATCTGTCGTAGGGTTTAATGGACCGAAATATTGGAACTCGGTCACGGCAACGCGATAGGTGTTCTATATAAAATTCCACCCAGAGGCCGACCCACGATTTTCTGCCCCCTCGGGCACAATCCAGTACTTCAAATTGTCTTTAAGTGGCCTTCGATAGCACTTATGTTGAAAGTGGCGTTCAAGGGTGTAATGTGATGGTAAGGAGATAAAAGTTTTTACTTTATATTTTTATTAAAACTTCATGCAATATAAAGCTAAAAAGTGGACGTAATCCCTAAGGCCTACTGTCTACGGATACGTAGGTTCATAGACGCGTATTTAAACTATAGTATGTTTAATTGACGAAGCGGCAATACGACAGCACGACACTGTAGTTTTGTTGACAGAATTTCATTCTTTATTCTTTATTGTACACAGATATTTACAAACATTAAAAGTAGGACAGGCGATGTACACAGGCGAGCTTAACCCACAATTGGGTTTTCTTACAGCAAACCTTATTAAAATACGTAAAAAGAAAATTTTGTTGATGAGGATAACACATAATAGTGCACAACAAACTTAAGCAGCAGTTTTAAGCATAATAATTATGCTTAAAACTAAAAATAAACTACACAAAATACATAAGAATACAATATACAAAATATATACATACATATATACATGGGTCATGTTGACAGGAAATGTTCCTTAATTCTCCCTTTGAAAACATCCAATGAGGGGCTAGCTCGTATTGTGTGTGGAAGAGAATTCCATAGGCGCACAGCTCGGACAGTGAAAGATCCAGTGTAACGACTGGAGGAGTGGGAAGGAAAACGAAGGAGAACGGAGGATGATGAGCGACAAGGTTTTCCTCTCGGAACAAGATACTCAAAGCGTTCCTTAAGATACAAGGGGAAGTTGGGATTATGAAGAACAGAGAAGAGAAAAGAAAGAGTGGCAATCCCGACGTTGCCGAATAGGTAGCCACTTCAGTTGTCGTCGAAATTCCGACACATGGTCGTACTTTCGAAAGCCAAAAACGAAGCGGATACACAAATTCTGCAGACGCTCCAGCTTGTCAAGAAGTTCCTCAGACGCATCAAGGAAGCAGACATCAGCGTAGTCTAGAAGAGGTAGAAGTAGAGACTGAGCAAGAGTAGCTTTAGTTGAGAAAGGCAGGAACTTTTGGAGACGTTTGAGAGACTGAAATGAGCAAAACACCCTCCTGCTTACTTCTGCAATGTGGACATTCCAAGAAAGGTTACAATCTAGGAAAACACCTAAGTTTTTCACTTTTTTAGAGAAAGCTATAGGAACAGCATCGTACAAAACAGGTGGGAGAGACTGGTTATTCAGCAAAATTATGAAGTATCTGCCACCAATAATGAGAGCTTGTGATTTAGTTGGATTTGAAAATTTCATACTTTTGTATGCAAGTTTTATGCAGGTGTAGGTACACCAACCGTATAGTTACAAATGAGCGTCTCTGAAGCTACGCGTCCGTGAATTAATATTCACTAATATAATGGTCTTAGTCCTTGTCTACCAGTCAACAAAGGGTGGTGATAAGACCACGTGGCAGGTATTAAGAAAACAAAGGTATAAAATTAAATAACATAGTTAAAATAAACATAATATATTGCACCTACTTTACCGAAAGTTTTGTAAATAAAAACTTTTTGAATAGAAGAAATGAAAAGAAAGATATATTGAATTTATTATGTGTGAAATAATATCGAGAAGAAATAATGCTTTCTCCAGAACAGTTCCAAAAAAAAAAGAAGATAAAACAACACAGACAAACAAATAAACAAGTAATAAAAACCATAAAGTAATAATCGTCTTTCTAATAAGCTATCTACTGTCTAACTGGAACCTCATAAAACTACTGACGAAACTTAGACATATTGGCAGAAAAGTTTGTGTAACAGTTACAAACTACTACACGCTTTGCTATGAGTTTAAAAGAGACTGCCCACTATACCGAGACATATGCATGGAAAACTACAAACTACTAGTTGTAACTCCACCAGGCACGCAACAACTACCACGTAGTTGTCTGGCATTATTGCTGAACTGGACCTATTTGGCGCAACCGTGTGACATGCAGTGTCAAATTAATTGTCGCTTCTATTTATGTTTATTTTTAAGTTTTATGCTTTAGACTATATCTACATGTTTTGTTTCTACACTGTGTGTTTATATGCTTGTTGGCCAAATAAATAATTTTCTTTCTTTCTTTCTTTTTAACTTACTTACCTTTTTTACTATGCAAGGAAAATTTCAGATAAAAAAATATTACCATGGAGTGTCAACAGTGGTCTGGTCAACCTTCTGGGGCCGTAGGTTGTGCGAAAGAGAACCCCAGGGTCCTGGAACGAAGGAACACAGGAGTGGGTTTTAGTCAGAAAAGTCAGATACGCCCTTCCACTCCGGCGTCTAAAAAAAGTCCGGCGAAATTTTTTAGACCGGCATTCGACGTTGCCAAAACGAGTGTACGGGAATCGTATGCATATGAATATAAAATGCAGATGACAAGCAGATGCGAGTCACGCTTATTTAGTAGTATATGTCACATTTCTTTCCGTGCCTGATACGTTCACAGCTAACGCCCGTTTTCAATAAGCTATCTATCAACAGTTGCAGCTACTAAAGATAAACAAATCTATCCTTTTGCCCTTACTTGCTTTCCTATAACCTATCGACGAAATTAACATTAGCATTTCTTACCAAAGTTGTGGATGGATAGATAGAATCTTACTGTTTATCGGGGATAGCTGAACTGCGGTAGGTTATTGAAAATGAGCGTTAGTTTTGTTACAGTATTGTGTAGTGGGCAGCCTCCTTTACATGCTACGCGTTCGATGACCTCGTAGCGTGGCTACGCGACTACGGCGAAGTATTTTATTTGATTTCACTGACATGGCTGTCTAGTGTCTGTAATTTTCGTATTATACGGCTCGTCTGACTAGAATGTTGTTAATTGAAGCCTGATTATGTTTCTGTGAACTATACATGAGTGGGCCCTTATATTAAATTAGTTAATGTATCGAATTACTTCTTTTTTTATTGTGCTTCCATTTGGGCAGAATAAACATGTTTTCTGTCTTTCATTCTTTTTCGAGATAGTAAATCATGAAATAACTTCTCTCGCCCTGGATGGCGCAGGAGAGTGTATCAGACCTTTATTGATTAAAACCTGTGTTTCCTTTTGTGTTCCAGGGTCATGGGTGCCTACTCAGTAACTTTTTGGCGTAGGCCTCTTTGAGATGCTCGTGGGACACAACAAACCGTTTGATTCAGCTGAGAACACACATCTACCACCACCATGAATGAAGTAAGTGCGGATCGCAGTCAAGCACTAGTTTATAACAATTAAAAAAGTAGATAGTCAAAACCGTGAGAGATTACTGCTTGGGCGTGTAAGTACTGCTTGGACGGAGCACTGCCATGTCCTCGTGGGGGCGGTGTCAGCTACCTCTCATGCTGGGCCCTGGTACAAGCCATGGTTCGGAGTCTGGTCCGGGTGGCAGTTGCCTCCTTCTGTGAAGCAGTAATGCTAGCGAAGAAGACGACCGTAGGACTGAAGGAATGGACATCCTCACACCCCAGGCACCGGGCCCTTGAGTACGACTACCAGCGACCGTATTCGTGGGCTTGAGGACAATAAGCAATGGGTAGCTTACCGTCCAGACGTCCGATCTCGAGCTCAGCCCGAGCGCGAGTCGTCGACAGTGTATTGTTCCACGCGCGCCTTAAAAAGATATTAGCAAAACCATAGGGACCCAGCAGGGCCAAAGCCTACTGGGGCCATGGGTCAACTTCTGAAAGCGAAAGGCCTAGGGCCTTGGGCCTAGAACACAAGGCACTGATTATACTGGTTTTAGTCAATATAATTGATCAAAGCCCTCCCACTCTGCCCTAGGCCTAGGGAGAAAATAATACTTGATTTAAAAAAAAATGCTTTTTTGTATTGTTTCATAAAGAGGCACTCAGAATTTTAGAAGTACTCATATATTGTTAGATATAAAGTTCAGTAACATTAGGAATTTAATATCTATTGGAAAATCGTGCATGCCTTGAAATTGAAACGACTTTTTTCATTTAGACAGATACATTTCTTCCAATACTTTTGTATTAGATATTTTTTTATGTAGCACTTGTTTTTCCCTCGTCATCTGTCTCCTTAGTAACTGTAGTTTTTTTTTAAATGAAATGAAACCTGTGAACTTTTAACAATGATTTTTTTTATAATCAGAGCAGTATACGGCGTAAATACGGCTGGGTCAATAAAGATCTGATACTCTCGCTCTACACAGCGCGAAGAAGAGAAATTATTAGATGATTTCCCAATGTGGAAGATTAAAAAGAAATTAAAAAAAAAAACATCGTTGACCTCTACAAAAATCCTTTCATTTCAGATGTCATACAAGAAAGAGCATCATAAGGAACATCATAAGGGCTAAGGTGATGAAGCAGGGAGGTCACGACCCTCAGAGCATTGAGGAATACGACGCAAGGAGGAGGAGGATAAGGAAGAAAACATTGCTTTAAAATTTTCGAATTGAGTTTTACCCCGAAAGCCACCATATATTCCAAGTTTATTTATTTACGTTACACAATCGTTTTTAAGTATATTTTTTATGACAGAAAGACAAACAGATATACGACTTTAAAATGAATTCTGTTGTTCTATTCGTATAGTACGGAACCCTAATGATCCAAACATAACTAAATAAAATAATATTGAGATACGGCAATTTCGTATCCGTGTCTCGTCTCTTCCGGTAATTGAAGAGAAAATAGATGGCCAGGCTGTATTAATACGACTTGGGAATATTTGATGAACCAATACATGAATGGACGAGCTGACTTGGTAAACGATTTTCTGTCTTATAAATTAAAGACCACGAGGTGGACCGATGACCTGGCAAGGGTCGCGGGAATCCGATGGATGCAAGACGCACAGGACCGGTCGCTGTGGCGACGCTTGGGGGCGGCCTATGTCCAGCAGTGGACGTCTTTCGGCTGAGATGATGATGATGAAATTAAAGCCATGTAATATTTTGATATCTTGAATAAAAAAAGAAAGCAAGATATTTAATCACTACTCACAATACCCATTACTATTTCTTATTACTTGTGTTACATTGTTTGAACTTAGGTAGAGATTACTAATGTCTTTGAAATTATAAAATAGGTTATGTTACTTAGGGCCTATTTCACCACCTATGATTAAGTTTCGAGTATCTTACTTGACAGATAATTTCATACAAAATCTGTCACATTTTTGAATTTATTCAGTGAGTAGTGCCTACTCGGAGATGGTGAATGAGGCCCTTAGTGAAGAGGAAGCTTTCTATTGGTAAAAGAATTTTGAAAATTGCTCAAGTTGTTTTTTAGTTAAATTGTATTACACAAACAAACCAAAATCAAACCTTTTTAATAAATAAAAAAAAAACTTTTTAATTCTCAAAATGTTAGTTAAGATGTCTATCCGTGAAACCTGGGCATATTTTGTAAACTGACTAAATTCACTGTACAGTCAGTAATGGACTAAACCGAGCCGATGATAAGTAAGTAAATCGCGACATTGTGACAACACTTTTACTAAAAAAAATAGTTTTCACATCTGGATTTTTTAGTTAGATCGCTAACTAAAAAATCCATCTCGCACCCGTCTCTGTTTGTAATTATGTTTCTTTCCAGTAATAGCCAAAGAGTACAAAAAGAAGAAATCCCACACCCTAAATAGAATGATCAAAAATTAATTATTCCTTGTTCTTTAATTTTCAGATTGACACACGCATATCTACACCATAACGTCACAATCGAAGGGGAGCGGCTACGGGATGCTACGCGGTGTCATTGACCCCTGGCGTAGCGCCAACTGGGCTACGCAGGGCTACGCGGCTACGCTTTTAAAAATAGACGCCATTTTAGAAACGTAAACACAACATGTAGTGGTGCTCAGTCTAAAGGGAATAATTTGTCTGAGGTTGTGGATGGTCATAACTCAGGTTATTTTTGGGTAAACGGTAAACTGAAATAATAAATCAAACATCTCTGTTTAGCATCTTTATTGCTAGTCTAGTAGATTTTGTGAGCGCCTTTTCCCGGTTTTAATTACAAAAATATTTCAAGGAATTCTATGGGTATTTTTAAATGGAAGGTAAAAGATTTTCTGTTTAGTTAGTTTATTAAAGAATTCCTCAAAGTAAAATAAATATTTAAAATATTTTTTGTGGTGTTTAACATTTGCGATAACTATAAAAGTGATTGAATTGTGCTATCAATAATAAGAATAGTATAATATAAAATGTATAAGTAATGACAATGTAATAGGTAATGCAAACTGTTGAACTTTAATACTTAGTATATTCTTCTTTAATTTTTAAATTAAATGTTACCATATTTCAATGCCTTAATAGGCAACTTTTTTCTAAGAACCTCACACCTTTTGTTAACATCTTCAAACCCTACACTTAGTTCATAATTAATAATATTAATTAGAATTATATACCCGGGACGAAAAGAATGGGTAATTTCAGGACTGGGTCTACCCGTATATAAAATTTTATGAAAATCCTTTCAGTCTGTTGAGCATGAAGGAGTAGCATACATACACACACGAATACTTCACTTTCATAATATTTGTCTGATTGGAGTTGTCTTTTCACCAGAGGTATTGCCATGACGTGTTAAAATGACAGGCGCGTAAGGGAGAAGTGCGATAGAGCTGTATAAACTATATAGCTCGTTGGTCTAGTCGCAAGAGCGACTGCTGAGCAAGGGGTCCTGGGTTCGATTCCCGGGTCGGGCAAAAAGTGCTGTTGGGCTTTTCTATTAGGAATAACTCTGTAGCTGCCCGGAGTTTGGAAGTTGGTGGTGTGATACCCCCGTGCCTCGGAAAGCACGTAAAGCCGTTGGTCCTGCGCCTGATCTCTCTCCGGTCGTGTCGGATTGCCGTCCCATCGGGCTATTATGAGAGTAAAGGAACAGAGAGTACACCTGTGTTTGCGTACACACTTGTGCACTGTAATATCTCCTGCGTACTTGGCTGATCTCTGTTGAGATTGGCCACCGTAATCGAAATTCGGTCGGGGAGTATTATTATTATTATAGCTCCATGTCTTTCGTAGTTCAGTTTAGGTTGTCAAATAGATCGCTAACGTTTGAATCCCCAACCGGTCCTATGAGACCGCGCTGTTATTGTTTTACTATTGTGTCTCGTTTCGCGGGTATCTGAGTAACTACGAGCTCGTGTTAAGGCCTCAGTTGCCTGGGTAACCAACAATAGTACCAATTTAAATTATCACTTACGGGATATCTTCCGTGATTTTTAATTATTTCGAGTTCCCGATATTTCGACGCTGTTGCAAGCGCCATGATCGCGGGATGACTGGAGAGTGCGGGTGGATGGAAAAAATTGCTAAGAGCAGACAAATCTGTCTACCCTCTTCCTATGTCTCTTGCTACGCGTACTATTGCAACTCAACACTTAATCACGGCAAAACACACTCACAGTAACACCAAGTTTTTCGGAGTCTTTGTTATGATGCCGGATCCCCCTTTTAAGCATGTTCACAACTGGATTCCACGCTTGCAACAGCGTCGAAATATCGGGAACTCGAAATAATTAAAAACCACGGAAGATATCCCGTAAGTGACAATTTAAATTGTGATAGCCTAAAACAGTGTTTAATAGTACCAATCATCAAACCCCTATTTATTTGGGTCCGTAACGTTACTTCAAGAGTCACATAGTCGATTAATGTAAAGGCCAGTTCATCTTTTAAAAGATATTCGATGAATCGTTCAGTCGAAGTAGTGTTTGGCGATAAAACGTTGTTTTGCAATAAATTCTATTCGATGAATCGTTCAGTCGACTTTACATTAATCGACCATGTGACTCTCGAAGTAATGTTGCGGACCCTATTTATTTATGCACTATCAAAATTTCACTGATCAATCGTACACTCAGCACTCATGTAGCCACGCGCCTCCTTACGGTTATAAAGGGGCTCGATGGGGTACATTTTGTAAAACACGTGCCCTCTCGGCAGGTTGACGATAGCTTTTTTTATGTTCCACAACTTTCCCACAACGCCAGCTAGTCCCAAACTAAGCAGAGCTTGTGCTATGAGTACTAGACAACTGATATAATCAGCACTTATATATTTCTAAATACAAACACATTATTAACAAATAATGATCGTGCTCATCACGAAGAGGAGCTCGTGGCTAGATAATAACAGCCGCACAGGTCGATCTTCAAGGTTAAGCAACGCTTGCCTAGGTTGGTCTGTGGATGGGTGACCATCTTAACATAACGAGTTTCCTCCGTGCCTCGGAAAGCACGTTAAGCTGTTGGTCCCGGCTGTCATTTGGAGATCTTTGGCAGTCGTTACGGATAGTCAGAAGCCAGTAAATCTGACTCCAGTCTTGCCATGAAGTACCGTGTTACCCCAGTTAATGGGTTGTGGAGGTCTGGTAGGCAGCCGCTCCTCGTAAAATACTGGTATTCAGCTAAATCCGGCTTGACTGGAAGCCGACCCCAATATAGTTGGGAAAAGGCTAGGCAGATGATGAATGATCGTGCTCATCACACAAACATTTATCTTGGGTGAGAATCGAACCCACGTCATCAAGCATCATAGCAGTCAAGGACACTCCTTCATCCACTAGACCAACAGGCCAGTCGGTTTCCTCACAGCAAATTCACATCCATATATCGATTTCTGATATTAATAACTTTGATGAACCTTAGCAATGGAGCGGATGAATCTCTTCCAGCATACCTAAGTGACTTTGAAGAGAATGTAGTCAACCCTATCGAATTTCAACTCCATGATCCGCTAATACGTTTAATCCTATCTTATTTCTTACGTATATATAACAATAATATTACTTTAAGGGCCTGTTTCACCACCTATGATTAAGTTTCGAGTATCTTACTTGACAGAAAATTTCATACGAATTCTGTCACATTTTTGAATTTATTCAGTGAGTAGTGCCTACTCGGACATTGTGAAACAGGCCCTAAGAGAAAGTTTGTATGTATGTGAGTACGTTTGTTACTCGCACGTTCAAACGGCTGAACGGATTTGAATAGAAACATTTCCTGGAACAGAACAACGGATATTTTTCCATTGTTTGACTTCCAAAAGGAACCGAAACTGGTAACATACCAGTCCCAAGTAATTTATTTGTGAACAGAGGATATTACAAACCAGGGTAATATAAAAATTGTACCATGTATCTATAAATCATAAATCTGCTTGGTTGGTTTTTTTTTTTCAGGGTGGGAATCATCAGAATGACGTCTCCCGCTTTTGAGTAGAGCGAGAGGGCGTGTCAGACTTTTACTAAACCCACCCCGTTCCATCGTTGCCTTCGATCTGGGGACACCAAACATACCTTTCGGAATAATGATCCTTGTCCCCAGAATACCGATCCATGTCCCGAACTTGGTTGGGTTTGAATTCACGACCTACAACTCGTAGGTAAGTCAGGGCCGTAACGCCCACCGCTCAGACCAAGTTATATCAGATTATATCCAGGCTATTAAACTTACAAAAGTATGTGACACTTCATACGAGTATCAAAGTTCATGAGTATAGAAAGTTGTCCCATAAGCTCGAGGCAACAATGGTCGTTTGTGTAGTTTTGTCACGCGATAACTGTAGAGTATATTTTTATGATATCTTTAATGGAAATAATGTAGTATTTGTTGTAGAGTTTTAATATTGTAATATAGAAATATTGTAAACCCAATATTTTTTGTGAAAAGACTAACCAGGGAGTTTCATGCCGGTTCTTCTCTATAGGAACCGACCAATTGGAACCGTGCATTAGCCTCTAAACTTTTATAAGTGCCCATGTAGGCCCATGGAAAATAAAAAAAAATTTTGATTGATTGATTGATTTGATTAAGAGAATACAGCAAAAATATCACAGAGGTCTGATTCTAATTCCAAAAATTCTAAACTGCAGATTTTTACACCATCGATTCCAATTTTGGTTCCGATAAAACACAACTGAACAAGATAATTTGAAAAAGTAACCAAAGGAACACAGGAAGGTTGTAGTAAGTAAATGTTTAACACTCCCTCTCGGCCCACCTAGAACATTTGATCATTTTACTCGCAAAAAACGTTTAGTTTTAAATTATGAAATCGTATAATTTGTATGCTAAAATGGGGCTATATTACAGTGAAGATTAGTTAAGTTTAGTTTAAATAGTTACTTATCATTAAAATTTTATCAGCAATAAATAAAGTCCTCAATATATGATTACAGTAAACTACGCTTAATTTAATCTAAACTTACAAAACAAACAAAATATCAATAACTTACAAACAGTTCATCGAAATCCAATAATCTACAACGAAAATTTTCTTCTTCAACAGAAAAAGCGAAGTAAAAAAAATTGCATTGTTTGAAAACTTCAAACAATACTAACTTTTCTCCTGGCTTTACTCGAGTGTTTCAAGAATGGCAAGCAAAGAGGTGTTGTCAGAAAAGATATCAAGTTATTCATACTGTGTCCTCAAAAGAATAATAAAGTTTGGTGCTAAGAAGTCGAGTGCTGAGAGTGTTACCTTCTGGAGTTATTTTTATAAGATTTTCCGTTGAAGTTTTGTTTAGAAGAACAATGTAACTGGATGGATGAAATCCTTCGTGTATCTACCAACCGCTGCGGTCATTGAACCGCAAATCTGCAAAACAAACAAAAACCCTGTTACTAAACAAGACGATGATAATGTCGAAAGTAGTTTATGAGGTTTTTTGTGTGTGGGTAGTCGTCCATCTGACCTCAACAACCCAGTAACTGGGTAACAAGATAACCCTTAGCAAGTCGCTTTTAACTAATGTAATGTTAATGGCTTCACCAACGTAAAGACAGAAAATTGTCCCAAGGGAATTTACTGCTGGGATAAAAGTATTCTATATTGAAGGACATCGTCCACTTGTGTGCCAAAACTTGAACAAATTCGTTCAGTCGTTCGAGCTTGAGAAGTAACAAACGTAAAAACAACACTAGTGTGATTTTTGCGACCAAAGTCGCGGGAAACGTGTTAATATCACATACGATAAGGACAAGGTTTCTTTGTCTCATCAACTCATTACTTTTAGATAAAACTGAGCGTGAGCTTCCTCAATTTCGGAGAAAATTGTAACGTGTCGAGTTACTTAAGTCCGTCTTGTATATAAATAAATAAAGGTTCATTATAAATATAATAATACCTACGAGAATGTTTTGTTTCGTTAATGTTTTTCTTCGTTACTGTAGCCTCAGGTGGATCAACGAGATATTTTTCTTATATTAAAATAAAATCTTTTCTCTTGAAAAAAAATAACGAGTCGAAAGAAGATAATTATACTCTTTTATTTTTAAATATACACTCAAATATTAAAAACTTACTAAGAACAAAAACGCAAATCGTTGATGTGGTTCAAAAATCTGCTCAACTTAAATAGAACGGGCAGGACCTGGATGCCTACCTATGGAAAGACGAAGCGAAATATCGTGATCACTTCCAGGAATAGAAGGAGTTCTTTGTGAGGAGCAGTGGGACAACACGAACTAGTAAACATTAAATAATATATGATAATATATTTTAATATTTCCATATTTTTCTTATTTATACATCGTTTACATTTAAAATACTTCTTACAAATATAAAAAAGAAACATATTATTATGAAGATATAAAAAAATAGTAGTCCTAAAGCAGGGTCCAAGCTACGGGTGGCTAGGGCTACAGAGAAAGGAACCTCCTCGCTATGCAAGCCGTATCGAGGAGTACTGCCATCTGTGTCAGGCCCTTGATTCAATTGCGCAATGACAGCTTTGACAAATGGTCGTCGAAGCGTTTGGCCATTAATACTTTGGCGGTCACGACAATCGGGATAATAACAGCCGAGTCTACATTCCACATGTCAACAACGTCGTGCAGCGAGTCGGGTTTTTTTTTAATATTTATTATTTATTACTGTTCCTTTGGAAAAAGCTCTTGCTTACACTTATGCTGTTGGTACAATAAGGGGTAAAAAGTGACGAAGTCACAAATAACAGTTAGTGTATAAACTCGTCACATAACTTCGTAGCGTGACTGTCGCCAGTGTAAGGGCACTATGCAAAGATTTACTAGAACTAGTGCTTTTAAAGCGAACATAAAGTTTTATGAGTCTCTAGTTAACAGTGTTTGAAATACGTTTTAAAATAACATTTGAGTCATTGACTTTTATGTGTGTTATTACTAACAAGCAACACACCCCGACTTTGCCAAATTATGAGTGTTTCTGTCCTATATTATGCATGTTTTATACATAAATAAATCCTTCTCTTGAATCACTCTATTTATAAAAAAAAAAACGAATCAAAATCCGTTGCGTAGTTTTAAGGATCTAAGCATACAGGGACAGACAGACAGCGGGAAGCGACTTTGTTTTATACTATGTAGTGATGATGATAGTTATGATACTAGCATAGCTCAAAAACAGATCATTCTCCGTAAATGCTTATAAGGTATATTAAAGATCTTTTTCTCTTATTAAATCAAAGTTGCGCTATACTAGGAAGTACTCCTGTATCGTGGGTGCAATCACAAACATGTAAACTCACACAAGATCTGTAGGCTATACAAATATTTGTAACGTGAGATTAGAACTCGCGATACGCAGATTAGCAGCCAATCTCTCTGGGCTGCGGGTTTATTTGAAGGAATTACCGCGGCACTAAAAGAGCAAAGTCAAAAGCAACCAATACAGGCACTTTTGAAATGTCAAAAGGTCAGTCTGACAGAAAAAATGATGCTTATTGCACATTCTAAAGCGTAGATCTCTATGGAGAAGAAGGTACAAGAAACGGCATGTCCTCCATGCCATGTTCATTCATACCATGCATTCAGACCATGAATTCATCATCATCTCACCCGAAAGTCGTCCACTGCTGCACATAGGCCTCCCCCAAGCGTCACCACAGCGACCGGACCTGTGCGTCTCGCATCAATCGGATTCCCGCGACCCTCGCCAGGTCGTCGATCCACCTTGTGGGAGGCCTTCCAACGCTGCGTCTTCCGGTACGTGGCCGTGAATAAACCATGAATTACTTCACTGCAATCACGTTTACAAACATTGAAAGGTATGTATAAGTCATTAAAAGTCACATACTCAGCTTTTACATTCAGCTGAAAAAGTTGTTTGATGATATCCCACCCACGAAAATATAGAAAATCGGTCAAGTAGTACGATACTCACAAGTTATGTACGAGTATTGTCTTCAAAATACCTAGAGAAAAATGTGGAGATAATAACGTCATAATCCCGCAAAAGCTTGTATGGAAATGAATGTCGAATCGGCCGCTCTTAATTCAAAGTATTCAATTCAGAAATAAGCTCTAATTCGCTTTAATCTGACTACGCATAAACTTAGAGTTGTAAATAATTGTTTTCTGAACAAGCAATTGATTAATTAATGTTAATTTCAATATTGATTTGATTGCTTAAACTTATTAATTGATTAATCAGATTATCGATATTTTAAAGACGGATAAACAAACTAAGTTATAATTAAGTTACCAGACAGCTAAAAATATACACATTGAACTATAATGTGTATATTTATTTTCACGATCACTCACATATATTTTCACGATCCAGTCATTAGGCAATCATTTCATCATCATCATCATAACCTTTTCAGCCAAATGACGTCTGTTGGACGTAGACCTCCCAACGAACGATCCTCTGCGTCTCGCATTCAGGTCATCAGTCCACATTGTGGGGGGCCTTTCAACTATGTGTCGTTCCAACACCATCACCGATTGGTTCTGTGAGCAATGAGTCACTGGTTAATCATGTAACAAATACTATAGTGTAATAGAAGTCGACAACAGATTTTTTGTACAACTATGGTCCTTCTAGTCGATTACGTCACGACCTCCTAGGTCTTAAAGCATGAAGCAAATAAAAGCCTGCTTACTTTGAAATAGTGTCGTAACGTGAAATAGCACGACACCTGACTACGTCACGTTGCTACGTCAAAATATAAAGTTAAAAAAAAAAAACAATATTTTATGGCAAAAGGTGCAAAAAGTGTTCTTAAATTTAGACGGAATTTCATTGATCATTGAGAAAATTCAATTTATTGGAAAAAAAATCGAAAATTTTAATTTTTCTTGGCAATGTGTGTAACACATATACTTGCTGCTGCCAGCGTCTGCATGATAAAATATCTAAAGTATCTTTTTACCGAGATTATGTTCCCTTGGATAAATAATTTATATGTCGGATCATCCAGGATGGTTTCGAGCTATGATCAGAACGAGGTGGGCCTACTTGGGTATCGTGCAATAAATAACAACGGCTAGGATTTCGATCACCTTTACTTTGGATATAATTTGATACAGTGCACTATTTTTATGGTACAGACAACAAAACGTAGTCGTTTCAGTACGAGTTGATGCTGCGACGGGCTGGCTGAGAGTGACCGCCGTCCTGGCGGGCTCTGCCCCACCCGTAGCCACGCCCTAACTCTGTCAAGCGGTTTGACGTATCCGCTGACGTTCTGTTGTCAAGCTGGCGTCCGTACTATTGAATTGCTGAAACTTCCATACTATTGACTTCTCCGACATATATTATACGAGTATAATGCTATTCCACAACATGACTTACAGGAGTACTATCCAAATGCGTTCAGCCGTTCGACCGTGATAACACTGATAACACACAATTAAACTTTTGTTTTTATATTATTATTGTCATAACAAAAAACTGTCCATTTTGTCATAACTAGAACCACCACCAACATCTAACAACATCTATATATTTATATATGATTTATAATTATTTTAAATATCTGCTTATTTATAGTGTACACCGCAGACTACCCCCTGTACTATTTCAGTTTTAACGATCCATCCTAAGGTTGTCTGGTAGATATCGCCGTCAGCGATAAGACCGCCATTGTACCCATAGATTTAAGCTATTGTATAAACTGTACCGTTATTTTTTGGTGTACAATAAAGTTTATTCTATTCTATTCTAACCTTACTCAGCATATACTTAATAAAGAAAAAAATCAATAAATAAATCTTTCAGACACCTCTTAAACTTTCCTCCGATGTCTCGCTTCATCAGGTCGGCTTTTGACCTGACTGCCACAACTCCGACTAGACAGGCAATGCCCTACCGAACCGAGAACTTAATTAATTGGCTCAAACATAAAATTATTTGAACAAATGTTTGTGTAAAGTTTGAACAATAGAGTTTATTAGTTCGACATTCACGATCGCTTTTCATGGTCTGAAAGGTTTTGGGTGAGAAGAGGTCAAGGGTTTTAGATCAAAGAGAAATTGGTTAGAGCAATTTTAACTAATACAATGAAGTGTTTGTAAGTGTATGTTTACATACATACTTGTGTAGGGTTATCACCAAAGGTTAGTAGCAGTAGAAAGGGAAAATTACTTACAGAATAGATGGTCAGTCGGGCGAAAGATTCTGAAGTGGCAACCACAGAACATAAAAAGGTGACAACAGCTGTGCTAACGAAAGGGCAATTGAAAAGGCTATGCTTGAAGTTTCCAAGCGAGGTTAGAAGGTTAGAAATAAACATAATTATCTGTTAGTAGAACTAAGGTTACCGATATAGCCCGAAAAATCGCCAAACTTAAGTAACAGTAGGCAGGGCTAATTGCAAGCAAAACACAAGATTGACTGGTAGAGAATGCCGTGTTGCATTAAGTCCGCCTATGTACCTCTACTGTCCATGAAATTTAAATAAATAAATGATCGACGAGGCCGAAAGGCTCTAGAGTGGCAATCGCGTCCCGGAAGACGCCGCGTTTGAAGGCCTCTCACAAGGTGGACCGTTGACTTATGGCGCATTTTCATTAGTCGATAGGGCCCGCATGCGGGGTGCGGGAGATTTCTGGAACGCATGCCACAGCGCCCGCATTCGGAGAACCGTTTACATTAGTCGATAAGGCCCGCATGCCGGGTGCGAGAGACTACTGGAATGCGTGTCACATGGCCCGCATTCGGGGAACCGTATGCGGTATAACGACCATGTTACTTTCATTGGTTGTTATCTCGCATGCGGGGCCTCCCAGCATGCGGTATACCGAACGAGTTAACGACCAGTGAAATTGCGCCATTAGCTAGAGTTGTTAAAATCCGATGGATGCAAGACGTACAGGATCGTCGTGTGATGACACTCGGAGGAGGGACGTAAGTCCAACTGTGGACATCTATCAGCTCAAGATCATAATTATGATCTATGCAAAAGTTATCTCTGGTAGTATTTGTATTGATCCAATTTCGAAAATTCTTTCAGTGATAACAAGGCTGGAAACAGACAGGCCTAGTTTTTTATTTCGAAAAAAAAAACACAGTTTCTGCCAGACTGCGGTGCTTTTGTGAACGGCACCATGATTACCGGACTGCCGGACGACAAGCTACCCATTACGCGCCGTCTGCAAGCGAAGACAGATATATTTAGTTATAGAGGAGCAATTTTGGCTTATATTTAAGACTATAACTACTGTATCATTTCAGAAATGGCATTTTGAAACTCCACCACAACGACCCCAAAATTCGCAACATTCGACCAATCCAATTTTTTCGTTATTTTTTCTAAAAGTACCTAGTACCTATGATGATCTTAAAGACTAAAAGCAGAATATTTGTTACCTACTTTCTCAAAGAAAAATAGCTAGCGTATTTTTAGAATACATTTTTGGTAGACGTTACTTAGTATTCACAAAAAAATGCGAAGCCTGAATAATATAATTCATCATCATCTGCCTAGCCTTTTCCCAACTATATTGGGGTCGGCTTCCAGTCAAGCCGCATTTAGCTGAATACCAGTATTTTACGAGGAGCGGCTGCCTACCAGACCTCCACAACCCATTAACTGGGGTTTTTTTTTTTTTTTTTTTTTTTTCTGGTAGGGGAATCATCAGAATGACTTCCCCCGCTCTTGGGCGGAGCGGGAGGGCGTGTCAGACTCTTACTGACTAAACCCCTACCCCGTTCCTTCGTTGCCTTCGTTCTGGGGGGGACTCGGTATCAACCGTTAGGAATACCACATGTTCCCCCCAGAGGCTTCGGCCCTACCGGGCCCTTACAGTTTGCTGACATCTCCTTGAGGCGCGCGTGGAACAGAACGCGCCGTTGACGACTGGGCTCGGTCCAGATTATTTCCAGACTGCCGGACGGCGGGCTACCCAGTGCTCGCCGTCCGCGAACCCGCGCCTACGGTGGTCGGAAATCGGGATCGGGATCTCGGCGGCGGCGGCGTGAGGACCGTTCCCTCACTCGCTCGCGGTCAGCAGCCTCCTTCACGAGCATCACTGCTTCGCAGAAGGAGGCGACCGCATGCCAACCCTCCTCGCTCCGGACCATGGCCTGAACCAGGGCCCGGCGCGAGAGGTCGCCGCTCCCGATAGTCTCCACGAGGACACGGCGGTGCTCCGCCCAAGCGGGGCACACTTCTACCGTGTGCTCCACCGTGTCCTCCGGGCGGTCCACACAGTGGCGACACCCGGGCGTCCTCTCCTGCTTGATTCGATGCAGGAACCTCCCGAACTTACCGTGTCCGGTGAGGACTTGCGTCACACGGAAAGAGAGGACGCCGTGACCTCTTTCCAACCACTCCTCAAAGAGGGGCCTAACCGCCTCAATGACGGCGTGCCCAGCACTGGGTTGCGACAGTCGCAGTCGCCATGCCACCCTAAGATCCCGCCGGAACTCTGTCCGCCATGCCGCGACTTGTCGCGGCAGCGGAGTTTCGCCCCGGCGTTGCATCTCCACCCGCAAATCGTGCATGCGTGCAAGGACTGTTGCCTCCAGATCCCACGGTGGCAGGCCAGCGAGGAGGCTCGCCGCTTCGCGGGAGATCGTGCGGTATCCCCGCACCATCCTGATGGCCATGACCCTCTGGCAAGCGTTCAGCTTGGCCGCCGGTCGCTTACCTAGCGACGGCGCCCAAACCGGCGCCCCGTAAAGGGCCATGGACCGAACGATCCCCGCGTAGAGCCTCCGGCAGGGGGCGTCTGGACCCCCTAGGTTGGGCAGGAGCCGCTTCAGAGCGGCCCCAGACCTGTCCAGTTTGGGGGCCAAACGTCGGAAATGCTCCTCGAAAGTCCACCGGCTGTCGAGGACGAGTCCCAGGTACTTCATCGCCGACCCGACGCCGATGTGGACCCCCCCTACCGTTATTTGGGAACCCGGAGGTGGCGCGTACCGAGGGCCATGAAAGCACATGGCCTCGGACTTGTGCAATACCCATTAACTGGGGTAACACGGTACTTCATGGCAAGACTGGAGTCAGATTTACTGGCTTCTGACTATCCGTAACGACTGCCAAAGATCTACAAATGACAGCCGGGACCAACGGCTTAACGTGCTTTCCGAGGCACGGAGGAAACTCGTTATGTTAAGATGGTCACCCATCCACAGATCAACCTAGGCAAGCGTTGCTTAACTTTAAAGATCGACCTGTGCGGCTGTTATTATCTAGCCACGAGATCCTCAAGCCTGAATAATATAATTATGAGATGATAATAATAACATTTTAAATTACAAAACTTTTGTGAATGTAACCCAATTATTCAAAGGCAAACCTTTGTACTAAAGCTAAAGGACCTAATTATTTTCTAGGTAAGTATAGTTGACCTTTTAATCAGAACCTATAAATAGTTATCTATTAAAACAAATATTCTGGGGTCTTTTTTAGGGTTCCTTAGCTAAATGGCAAAAACGGAACCCTTATAAATAGTTTCGCCATGTCTGTCCGTCCGTCCGTCCGTCCGTCCGTCCGTCCTCGCTTAATCTTAGTGTCCGTTAGCACTAGAAAGCTGAAATTTGGTATCAATATTATTATGTATATCAATCACGCCAACAAAATAATAAAATAAAAAATAGAAAAAAATGTTTAATCAGGGTAGCCTCCGCCTAAAAACAATATCCCCCCCCCCCCAATCTAACGTTTGAACCATAAGTTTAGAAAATATGCAAAAAATCTGGAAGGTAGAGCTATGTAAAGACTTTCTAGGAAAATTATTTTGAACTTGATGAGACGAACAGTTTTCGAAAAGTTGGGGATACTTATTGTGACTGACGGGAAACTACGGAACCCTACAATGAGCGTGGTCCGACACGCTCGTCGCTCTTGGCCGGTTTTTTAGATGAGAAATCTGCCATTGAATTCTCCTGCTCAAAAGCGCACTAATAACAAAAAATAAGTCATAGTTATATAAAAAAAGGAATATTCCTATAATATAACATACTAATTGGTGCTTGAATCTGCTTCGTCCACGTCGGACTAAAGCAGCACAATGCTAATTGGTTACAATTTCAAGAAGTTTCATTTGTTTTGCGGAACCCTATTTTTTTAATAGAATTATAAAAGTTATAAAATAAAAGCTTAAATTACTTCTTATAGCATCAGCTATCTGGCAGTGAAAGTCCTATCAAAATCGGTATAGCCGTTTCGAATATTAGCCCAAACTAACAAACAGATAGAACAGTACTTCTTTTGCATTTATATTTGGTATTTCCTCACTAGTAAGTAATATGCTTTGATTTGTATTTAAAGTAAAAAAAATAAACATACGCTTCAATTTGTATTAGGTACTTTAATTTTATTTTACCCTCATTTTTCGATCCAAAATTCTTGAACACCCGTTAAATAAATTTCAGCGAATAAAATTATGCTTTCCGTCAACAATTCCCATTATAAATTTCATCTTATGTTCATCAATGATGAAAGTGTTTATTTTTGCAATTTCGACCAAGTGTTAATCGTAGTCCTTAGGATTGTGTTACAAGTTTCAAAATACACTACCTTTATCTATTTACAAGCTAAAATAACGCTTCTACAAAAACAAATAAAGTTTAATTTCCTCTCACAGGTAACCCAAACAAAACAGTTGCTTTTTACCTAAGCCGATAAATAGTTACCGTGTCATTTATAGTGTCTAAATCGCAATAGATGTAGACACAGTGTGTGAAGTTGGTTTTCGACGTGAAGACAACGCATGCGCGGTCCGTTCAACAAATAAGCGACCGAACGAAGCCAGACGAGCGTCGCTTCACCGTGCAGCGGTCGTTCCAACGCGCGTAAATCAAACCTTACCTTTATCTAAACAAAACATTTTGTGTAAAAGAATTGGTGGTTTTAACTCAAATTGAAAGTGAACGCAGTATTTTTCGTGTGTGTTCCGTTCAGTATTTATGAAGTAATTAGTTTCTACAGTTTTGTGTCAGAAATACAAAGTTTTAATATCTGGGTGTGATATGGAAGTACAGCTTTACTGACCAGGTATTTATTTATTTGTTTTTGTACTTTTATATTAAGAATAAACTATAAAAACATGTGTTTTTACAGGATCAATATTTTAAACTGAAAATATTATTTACCACTATTCATTAATATATGAAAATTTATTTTTATTTGTAAGTCGAGTGAACTTATTTTGTTACGTTACAAACTTGAATTCTTCGAGACTTGGACTGATTTATAAACGAGATAACGTGTGGTTTCCGGTTCCCCGTGTTCCTGTAATTGGACGGACCTTAAGTGTGTCACGTAGGGCTTTCCTCCCCTTACTTTTACAAAATTGGATTATGGACAACATACGATTCTCTCATTTACAAATTTCTTTTTACCATTTACCTAAGGTTTGCTGTAAGAAAACCCAATTGTGGGTTAAGCTCGCCTGTGTACATTAATTGTCCTATTTTTATTTTTTGTAAATTTTGTGTACAATAAAGAATAAAGAGATGATTTGGCTGTAGATGAGTTTGAAGTTAAAGTTCCGTTTTTTTAGGTTTAATGAAGGTATGGTGTAGGGATAATGTTTTTCAGTACTTTTTCCTTCACTATTTTTCAATATATTTTATAAGGAATTAATTCTTTTGTGAATAAGATTACTAATGCTATGATTTTATTCTGGTAACGTTCAGCGTTTATCATATAAATTAACAGGTTCTACCAACGGATTTCCTCACGTAAAAGCAGAAAATATATAGCTTGCTCACTCATATATTAACATTCTACTGGGTAATATTTTTTTATAATCGGTCCAGTAGCTTTTGAATTAATTCGTTATAAACTAAAATACATTTTTTCTCATCTATATAATATTATTACCATATCTGTATTCATTTTAATATTTCTACTTTACAAATTATGTTTTTAAATATTTCAAAAACAAATAAAAAAAACATTTAACTATATAAAAAAAAACAGTAGATATCCCACCGGTATTGGGAACAGGGCCCGTAAGCTACCCGGTGGTTAGTGGTCTAGAGAAAGGGATCCTTACAATACGATCTATGTCCAAAAGTATTGCTTTCTGAATCAAGCCCTTGATCCAGCCGCTTAACGAGAGTTTCCTAAGTTATCTATGAGAATTATAGATTTTATATTAAGTATAGTATAGTATAGATATCTGTTTCCCGCTGCTACATCCTTTGTTTACTGCTCCACTCCTATTGGTTGTAGCGTGATATTATGTAGCCTATCTCGTTTCTCGCTAAATGGGCTATCAAACAAATAAAAAAATGATTATATAAAATATTCCGAGTTATTTACAACAGGTTATAACAGCAATAAACTTAATACGTAACTTAATAATATTATGTACAACACAGTTTTTAATTGACATGTCAAAAAGATGAAACAAATTGTACATTCCAAAAACATATCCTCTGTAGAGAAGATCGTATAAGAAGCTCCCTGAACACAGTTAAAAATGATGTTATGCATATAAAAAGCATGCATGCATGCATGCATGTTGTGTAAGTATTAGACGTGGCAGGAAATAGGTAACAATCAAAAATTTATTTAAAAAGTAAATAATAAAACCTACATAATAACATTATTATTCGCGGTTCTGCTCGTTTCAATAAATATTTTGTTTCATTTTCACACTATGATTTTAAGCTATGGTGTTAATAAACTTAAATATTGACCGTTAATAGTTATGGGCTGCACAGTGACGTAAAAAAAAGGAGGAGGGGTTGAAGGGAGGAGGGTGAAAATCGCTAAAATCACCTTACGTTATTAACTGATGCTCACTTATTAACAACACCTCTTCGTCTAGAAACTTTCCTTGTAGGGGATGGAAGTTTTTAGGAAAGTTCGTAATTTTTACCGATGGGAAATCACACCGGAGGAGGTCGTGGCTATATAATAACAGCCGCACAGATCGATCTTCAAGGTTAAGCAACGCTTGCCAAGGTTGGTTTGTGGATGGGTGACCATCTTAACATAACGAGTTTCCTCCGTGCCTCGGAAAGCACGTTAAGCCTTTGGTCCCGGCTGTCATTTTTAGATCTTTGGCAGTCGTTACGGATAGTCAGAAGCCAGTAAATCTGACTCCAGTCTTGCCATGAAGTACCGTATTACCCCAGTTAATGGGTTGTGGAGGTCTGGTAGGCAGCCGCTCCTCGTAAAATACTGGTATTCAGCTAAATCCGGCTTGACTGGAAGCCGACCCCAATATAGTTGGGAAAAGGCTAGGTACACCGGGCGGGCTTGTCACGTATCCCATACCGGCGTTGAACAGGTACAAATTAATCTACGTGTTGTGTTTTTTTTGTCTTACAAACAGGACTATCTGTTGAGCCCCTTCGTAGTCCTGAGTTGAGCTACAAGGAATACTGACAGATGCTTACACTGACTGGACAAATCCACCCAAATCTGTGCAAAACTCAGACACCAAGCTGCATTCTTCTGGTTCTCATATGATTTAACTTTTGTTACAATTATATTTGCAATATGGACTTTATAAGAGACTTTGACCTCAGATTTTTTTTCTGGATTGTCAACTATTTAATTTGACATAAAATTTGACATGTAAAAGTGTTTTTTAAATAGTTATTTACAAAATAAATATTACTTACCTTCCAGCCTTTCATACATACTCTACATACATGCATGTTGATTTCTACTTCACTAAAACAATAAATACAGACAGAAGTTCAACGGCACAAAGCAACCACAAACACAATTGTTCTCTCAAACACAAACCTGAATCAAACAATGCCGATACAAACTCTATGCCCACAACTCGTTGATCAAATATTTACGAAGCCATAGAGCGTCCCATGATAGATGTGCGAAAACATATACGCTCAACTATATAACAAGAACAACAGGCTTTCCTCGCTACGAAGCCGAAGAAATACAAAGGGAAGCCTTTTATATAATATTATCACCTCTTAACGTACATTATATACTGCGTGAATTTTCCAAGTGGGTGTGGGTGGCCAAATCTGAAACTATGAGGAATATTGGATAACACTCAAAGGAGTCTTTGAAACGATTTTAATGAAAACAAAAACTGTAGGGTGGGATTTTTGGAAATCCTGTGGGCCCTGTTGATTTAAGAAAAAAACACACCTGTATTATTTAACATCATTTCAGTCGAAAGGCGTCCGAGTATTGGACATAGGCCTCCCTCAAACACCATTTTAACGCCCGGTCCTGTGGGCCTCACATCCATCAGTTTCCATGACCCTCACCAGGTCATCGGTCCACGATGAGGGAGGCCTTTCAACGCTGTATCATTAATAAGCAAAATAATAATTTAACATGTGTTTAGGATTTCGTATTAGCGAGACTATCGAATGGTGAAATAATACAGGTGACTGATGACGCAGAACAGATGATCGATGGGGACGAAAAGTTTTGGAGAAGCAAGACCTAGGAACTAAAGTACAAAATCCTGCATCACAGTATATTAGAACGTAAACAAGTCCGAAAAGCAAAATAATATCGTCAGAGAATCCTTTCTTTTCAGTGAAGGTTTGTGAACTTTACATCCTGGGCTGCATAAGTAAGTACATCTAAACTATCATTCGTAGTTTAGTACGTATGTAAATACTTTATGTACATACGTAATCGACCGGAACTGTACATAAGCGGCCAAAGTCCCAACTCCCAGGTGTAACTTTGTTTCACCTAACGTTTCACTGCGGTTGCGTTTTATCTTACACAAATAGTTTAAACGCAAAGTTAACGATAGCTATAATGTTTTGTTCGGTAACGATCGAGCCCGTGTTGATGGCGCGTTGTGTTCCATGCGCGTTTCCATTAAAATGGGAGGATCTTTCGACTAGATAGATCCTGTGTCTAATCTGGGCAATTACCCGATATGTAGTTGTTTTTCGGACTGTTGTATACATATTTACAAATCATACCCAGGACTTTGATATCACGATGTTTCTACAAGCGGTTTTGGTCAGGTGAAAGTAGTTAATGATAGCCTCTATATCTCTCTCTCTATTTTATTATATATACTATAAGTGAAAAAAAATCATCATCTCTACATACCAACTTACAAATTTTACTTTTTTATGGTATAAGTATGATAATATTAGTATTGATGTTGCGGCTGGACGCTAAATAGTATTAGCAGGTAAATCACAATCATGGTTATGGAGCTATGGATCTTCAACAGCTGGATAACGCAATACCTTTTGGAAAACTGGTATCAAATGTTTCAGGTTTCGGTTACATAACATCGACTGGCAAAGAGCAGACGAAATCACCACCTTATTCGCGTTCTATAACTGTCTAATAAATAAAAACTGCAAATTCAACGAAGTAACCACCAGTTCAAAATTAACTTTTGAACCAAAACCGTAAACTGGTCTAATTGCTTCAGTTTTCGTTCAGTTTACGAAAACTACATCCAACTTTATCTGATAGGGAGTAACTTTGTGCAATAGTGCTTGTATATTCGAAAACTGAAGTTATAACTTTTAAAAGTGTAACTAGCTGACCCAGCATACGTGGTTCTACCATATTAATTATTGAAGGATAAATTGGGGGGTGGAAGTAGGAGCTTAAAAATGAAGTATTGCCGTTTCAGCATCCAGATTTTCGGCGCCCAAACTATTCCCGATTCGGCACCAATAGGTATTAGATTGGAATTTTGTATTGGATACTACATAAAATCTGGGTGCCAAAACAAGAATAAATCTTAAAAATAGCCTGTAAACAAAAAAAAAACCTATAAACAAGAAATAAACAAAAATCTGTCAAACCGAGTTCGATAATAAATACTGTGACACGAAATTTTCGTTAGATTAAAATTAAGGGGTAAGAGATCGTGGCTAAATAATAACAGCCACTCGAATCCAGGGTTAAGAATCGCTTACCATCTGCGAGGTTGACCATTCTAATATATTGTGATGCTCTTATGCCTCGGAAAGCATATAAAGTCGTTGGTCCTTGCTGTTATCAGTTTTTTGAGTAATTACGGATAGTCAGAAATCAGGACCTCTGAAACCTGAGTTAGGCCCTACCACGAGCTCTAAACGCGTTCGATTTGATGATTTAAACTGAATTGTTAAAGGTACGACTGTCATTTTAACACGTCATGGTAAGGCCCTAGTTTTGTCAAAGATTGCTGTTACCAAATTACTGGGTTATGGAGGTCAGATTAGCAGTCGATCCATGTAAAATTAAGATTCTGAAACGTTTGGATTCTAAATTGTAAAGACTACTTGACTGACCATTGGGAATAATAACTCACTAGAATCTAACCCTCCCCTCCTCTATCTATCTCTTGCCTTAAGCAATATGTTAGTTTGAATAATTCTGTATTCATCATTTACCTAGCCTTTTGCCAACTATATTGAGGTCGGCTTCCAGTCAAGCCGGATTTAATTGAATACCAGTATTTTACGAGGAGCGGCTGCCTACCAGACCTCCGCAACCCATTTAACTGGGTAAATAATTCTGTATTCTGGTTAAAATATAAGTAGGTATTAGATATTGTGTAATTATTACAATAACTACAGTTTGTTTACTGTAAGTTATTTTTTATTTTATGCATTTTTAAATATTCTTAAAAACCCACCATAAACGATTATTTGTTATACTTGTTATATTTTAATTTTCATTACATTATGAACGTTTCACATAGGTTCACGAAAATAATTAGAAATCTATTAATTTATCCCGATTAATTACTTATTGACTGTGTGACTGTAAGAAACGCATTAACTACTATTTTTAAGAATATGATACATAGATAGGTACCTAGGAAGTTTGTGATAGCGTAACGGATAACAGGAAAGAATATAAAAGAAAAGCCTTGTTGCGCCATACCCAAATAAAACGGGACAAAGGCAAGAGGAAAAAAATATGTATGTACCTACTAAGTACACAAAAGAAAGCAAGTTGATTCTAAGTAACCTTAAGAATCTCATAATTAAAAACAATATTCAAAACATTATCATTAAAAGCGATTCACTTAATACCGTGAGGTTAGAAAACCCGTGAAAGATTTATGAATTCCCTAGCTCGGTGTACACCGACATGCAAATTATATGAGGTGTATTTTCATGAATACTCTGCTTAAAATAAGGCGAATTTTACTGGCATACAGGAACCTTTTTAATACTGAAACATACGCTGGAATATTCCGACAAGATAATATTCATTTCTTTGTGGTTTGAGTTTTTATTATAATAGGTTTTTGCGGGTCCCTAATTGGTTTGGCGGTCATAATTTCTCGGAATCCAGGTTTCATCCTCATTAGAATTATCTATCATAACCTGGGAAATACCAACAACAGAAAACTAAGGAGAACCAGTAGTATCTTATAATATATACAATTCCATAGTGATCTGTGTAAATAAAACATTGTGTACCTACTGTTTGGTAAAAAAAAAATGATGGCACTATTTGACTGACATTTTGTGGCACTTTTTGTTTTCAAATTACCCATCGCTCGCAGTCCGCAAGCCTATTCTTACGGTGACTGGAAATCCCGACAGAAGGAGGCAATTCCCTGCCATCTCTCCTCGCTCCTGACCGTGGCCTATACAAGAAGTCAATGAAAACCCAGAAGGTGCTGTTATTTTGCCTACGGCACCGCTGTATCCCATCGCACATGTCTGCAGTCCTCAGTCTACACTACCGCGACCCTGAATTTATACAACATGTAACATAATTAAGTCACATTCACAATGACCCCTCAAGAAGGGGTCATTGTGCTCATCATTATGAACAACCTTTAGTATGGGACCAAACCTGAAATTGAGAAAAAGAAAAAATAATAAATTAATGTTCCATACATATTGACGAAATAAGCTAACACAAGTATGGGACAGCTAAGTCCATGTAGTGTGCAGAACAATATTACTATGTAAGTTTGGTCGTTTTGTTAATTTGTTTTGGTTAATAAATGGTTGATGGTTAATTATTTTTTCTCGATTTCTGGTTTGGTCCCATACTAAAAGTGGTTTATAATGATGAGTACAATGACCCCCCAAGAGGATGTGTGTTAATTATGTTATATGTTGGTTGTATACTGAAACTCATAAAAGAATAGAAATATGTTTTTCTCCAATTTTCAACAAGTTTTCTCAGCACAGTCTGGTCAGTAATCCACTTTCCAATATTTTCCTTTTTCCATTATCCTGTGAAACAGTTTATACACTAATGTTAAGCCAGACAACAATGGATACTTCTTTTTGTCTGCTGAACGAGGCTTGATGGCTTAAAGCTGTCGTTTGGAGGACCTGTTACGTGTTATGTTACACTACCAAACAAAATTTTGTAACGAGGAATATGCTCAATAATTTTGTGTTGCTAACCTACCATCCATCATTCTAAATACAATGCGTATTTCTGAGTGCTAGAGCCTAGCACTCAAAAATATGAATTGGATTTTTGAATTTTTGAGTACTAAGAAGTAGCGTATAACTTCTATGCAAAAAAAATCATAATTTGTTTTTTAAGACACCTATATGTATACTGGGTGTAAGGGACCTCCACTAACTTTAAGGGTTTGCTCAGTAGACGAATCTGAACAAATTCCCACTAAGTTTTTATTAGGTAACGAAAAAATAATCGACCTCTCCATATAAACTCTCCGATAAAATTAATAATTTTATACGGAGAGGCTGAAATATTTTCCGTTTCCTAAAAAAAAAATTGTGGTAGAATGTTCAAATTACTCTATAAATTAAAACTCCATTGCCCCACGTTATGAATTACTTCTAGTACTGTGTAAAAATTACATACACAAGTCACCCAGGGCCGAAACAACTACCTGTGGGCCATACAAATATTACTTGGTTCCATGCGCACTCAATAGTTCAAGTATTGTTCCAATCATGCCGTTAAATACAAATACAACACAATACACTACGAAGGCGAAACCGCAAGAAAACCTAGTATTTATTAAAAATTAAAGGTCACATTTTCTGTTCAATTCAACCGCAATATTTGTAAGCCAACCAAGGTAAACAAGTTGTTTCAGTAAGTCCTAGTGCTTTTGCGAAGTATTAAACTTTCTGCTACTAGTAGTTTTCAAAATGCTGAAGCAAGGCTGCTATACAACGCTGGGTTTATTGGAAATATGAGTACTGACACAAGTACCCTGTAAAATGTTGGGTAACTATTTTGCTTTGACTTCCGCATTTTTAAGTGATTAGTTTTGGCTCGCAATTACGACATCATATTACAGTATTGAAAGTCTTCAGGAATCGTGAATCAATTTCTTTTTTAGGCACGGGCTTACTGATGACGGGCAATAAGTAGATCGCCGTTCGGCCGTCCTCAAGGAGTACACCCAAGTCGATGCATGTTGCATTACAGGCGCACCTCAAAAAAATGTAGTCAAACTGATGGGGCCATATGTGGATTAGTGTTAATCACCAGGCCATCGGTACACCTCATGGGTGGCCATCCAACGCTGCCTCTTCTGGTATGTGGTCCTACGCGGATATCTTCTTTTCTGATGCAAACACGTGTGCAAACTCCTAGCATAGCCCTTTCTGTCACTTTAAGCCTTCAGGTTAGACTCTTGGCTAAGCGTCTGCATTTACCACCTAGTGCAAGGCCTCTCTAGGCCTATGTCCATTAGTGGACGCGTTTTGCCTGAAATTAGAAGATGATTAATGTTAATCACTCTTCATTTGGGCTTCACTGCAATTTTTTTGTTTGTAGGACGTAATCTTTTAAAGTACTCGTTCGATCGCTAAAACTTTTTCTCCGTTCGAAAGCTGCTTTATTCCTGAGTGACATAGGCTATATTTTATGCACGTGGAAAAGGTGTGGGCAAGAGCTAGTTAAAAATACTTTCCAATTCCATAATCCTCATGTCTCTGGGCTTTTAACTACCTTTAATTAAACTCCTTGCCTTTTTCTAACAAAAAAACAAGACTTTTACATTTTCCTTGTTCTTTTTAATTCATTTGAGTACGAACGCTCTCCTGATGCGAGTCCGGTGTGAGCGTTCATCTAAAAACGGTTTCAGGGTTGAATAATATCGAATAGAAAAAAGTAGAATACGGTCCTATTTGCTTTTATAAGGTTTTTTGGAACTGGGAATTTTTTCCATCATAGAATATATGCTGTTTGGAATAAGGTACAGACAGCTACCCTCTCAAATTAAAATGCCTTAGAAGAATGTGTAACCAGTTGATGACGCTATCCGTACACATGAAATCCTGGAGGAGCGCTGGCTTGACGCTGCTTACGTGAGCGTACGTGACCCACCTTTGATGTCTAGTACATTGTTGATCGAAGTGTCTACCATTCAACCACGCACACGATGCTAGAAGGTAGCTTCTAGCATCGATTCTAAAAATGGTGTAACCTTTGGAAGGTGTTCCTTTGTGAGGATAAACGAATAAATAAATAAATGGAACACCGCAGACTACGGTCTACGGTCTATGATCCGTTCTATGATGGTATGACTACGATACGTCTCTTGAGCTTTCATTTGTATTCAAGTGACTAAAGCCAAAATCAAAGGTCAATTAATACAATGGCCAAAATCAATAATATTTACGTGTTCTCAACGTAGAAATGAAACTTGAAAATTAAAAATGTTTGTGATTTCAAGACAGTTCTTTTTTCTCAATCTACTAATTTTATACATCCAAAGCAAACAAGCAAACAAGCAAGCAAGCAAGCAAGCAAGCTTAGTGAATGCGAAAAAGTATCACGTTATAGGTACTTTTTTCGGCAAATGATCGAATTTATAAGTAAATATGATATATTATGGCTATCAACTTAAGTGTTGATAGTGTTAATATGTTTAGCAATGCAATCTGACTTTAGTAACGTATCACAAGAATTGATTGTTCCATTTATAAAACATCCAAATACAAATAATTATACAGCTCCCATTTTCCAAGTTTCTGCAGTATAAAGCGTAGTAATAAACTTTTCCCAATTTAATTACAATCAGTGGAGTTGGTAATAATGTACCTAGAGTTAATTATTTTCCTGTACAACAACGGCAGCATAAAGATCCTCCGAATGCCTCGTTCCGGAACAATCAGTAGTCCATTTTGCTCCCAATAATGTAATTACAAAGTTGCCGTTGTTCCAGACGATGCGCGATGCTGCATTCAACGATCAATCTTCACTTAGCACACGTTAGGAACTGGCCGTATGTGAACTAGGTTTACTTTATTAGTATTACTATAGTTTTTATATATTCTAGAAAGATTTCCTCCACTTGAATCAAACGAATCAACCGTGAATTTCAAGATTTTTTCATTTAATAATAGGTATCTATGAAATTGCCGTCTTTTGAAATGGGATACTTTGAATAGTGAATTGACTTGGAATTGTAAGTTCATAAACTTTATATTAAAGGTCTGCACCTTATTCTATTTTTGATAATAATTATTTATTAGATGCGTGCTATGGAGACAGAAACACCCAACTCCGTCACACTTCATCACCCCATCCGAGCATCTTCCCTCTGGACGCGAATTGCAGTTGCCAATCTTGAAGTCTCTTAACCGACTCAGGACTCAGGACCCAGGTTGGCTGCTTAAAAACAATCTGCCCAAATGGGGCTTTTTCAACCCATCCTTAACACAGTGCCAGTGTGGAGCCGCTTAGCAAGACATACGGCACTTGCTGAGCACCCCATCCTGCGCAACCACCTGTACTTTTCAGGATCTATGGGAGGCTCATAGAGCCATACAGGTTGCCAAACACTGGTCGGAGAAATTTTTGTTGAAGACATGGACACGAAAAGAAGAAGATTATTTATTGATTTCTTTGGGTGTTATATTTCTTTAATATCGACGTATTTAGACCGATCATAAAGACGTATTACATTGAAATTGATCAAAGGGTTTTTTTTGCCGTTGCTATGGTTACTGCGTAGAGCTGTACGCACAGACGTTAACGTTATTTCTCAGATAGAAAAGATTTGATGAGTAAGGTTGGCTAGGTCCATGGGCGGACCTAGATCGGTGAAGCGTAACTTAATCTAGATCGACGGGTTTTTTGTGAGATGGTTTTTCTTTAAATAACTCCTACCGTTATTGATGGATCTAGAAAGAGTGTCAGACTTTTACTAAGTAAAACCTATCTGTGTTCCAGGGCCATAGTAACTTAGATCTACTAGTAAGAGCAGTTATAATTTAACTGCGAAAACTTCTGAGCAATAATTTGCCATTCCAATGAGAAAAGTTATTTCGTTTATCTGACTTAGATTAATAAAAGTGGCGATGGGTTTGTTTGATTCGACCGACGGTATGGTTGGTGCAGTGGGTAAGTGATTGGCTACTGTGCTGATTTTTGCGGGTTTGATTTCCGTACGGAACTCTCGGGATTCAATGTCTGGTTGTCATGTGAATTTTATTTTACATGTAGGTATCCTGATAAAGGCGCATTTTCTAGTTGGATCCATCCATCCATGTTTGTTTAAAAAAATTACTTATCAAAGTAGAAATAAACTCATAAAAACGGTGGTGTTTGCTACTATTGTTTAATTTTGTTGACGTCCATAAGCCGTTTTAAATTGTTCAATTTAAACATGCAGATTTTTTAAGCTTCACTCTTCAGTGAAAATTTTTTCGAAAGGAAATCGCTCTAATAGATTTTGTGATTCATTTAACTTTTCGAATTTCAGAAAGTTGGAAACAGATTTTAGAACTTTCAGTGATCGTGGCAGACTTCGTCTTCTGTCCACAAAGAGCTAAAACTAACTGCACCGTGAACTTATTTTTTTTTCTTTTAGCTCTTTTATGCGATAACGTTTTCAGTAAGCCTTCAGTTTCCAGTTTCTTTTATACTTTTGTTTTTTGACTTTGATTTTTCGATAGCAGTATCATATCGAGGATTTAGCTCAAAAAGTACCAAATAAAAAAAAACATTGCAAAACATAGCCGACAAACGTCGGTATAAGATAGTAATTATTTATTATTATTTATTCATTTCAGATACAGAATAAACATTAAGTTAAATTGTTAAAGGGATACAGCTATATAGAGTGTATAACTCCATCCCTCTTTCTCGCTCGCACGCCTGTCATTTCTACACGTAATGGTAAGGACCCTGAATTCGAAATTCAAATCCTGTGCTACACAGGAATGCTACAAGAATGTTAGAGATAACTCGTAGTGCGGAGGTGTATCAAACACTTTGACACCGGTCAAAGGCATACTAAACAGAGTACTTCGACCTGGTAACCGAGCTAGCACGTGTATTAGCTCGTAAATCTCCTGAATATAGCCTAGTAAAGTGGAAATTCGATTCTGTGTTAACGAACCTAGTGTTAAGCAGAGGAAATATCTTGTAATTAACAGATAACGTCGTGTTTGTTAACTTGACGATTTAAAATGTGACGCATTTTCTGGAAAGAAAACCCGGAGCCCTGGAATGAAGGTAAAGACCGCCCTCCCGCTCCGCCAAAGATCGGAAAACTCTGATAACCACCAAAAAAAAACGGCCAGATCGCATTTTGTTTAAGATAAAAGTACCAGTGGAGCAGAAAATATTTTTTTGATTAAGTTATGATTAGCAGCAGTTTTGTCTAACTTATAAAAAGCTCCATAATATTATCTAAACAAATTCAAACATACTTCAGTACTTAAAAAATTCTACGAAAACCCTTATAATACGTCTACGTTTGCAATTTCCTTCATGTCTTCCAATTTTATTTCATGTAGTCTAACGCGATGTCTGTTTCAACCCACATGGGTCCGCTCAAAGGTTTGTTCCTATCCTTTTATCTTTTTACGGCCACCAGAAGTTGTTGAGGGTACAAGAGCATTACATTATTCAGCCAGGCCTGGTAGCTGGCCGAAAGATTTCTATTTGAATATTTTACCTCAGATAGAATTACATTTTGGAAACGCCGTACAGTCCTCATGTATGTCATGTGTTATTCAGTATTCGGTGTTATTCTGTTGATTCAAAAGTGGAACTTGGTTTCATATAAACTGGATTGGTAAACTAGATTTCGCCATCATATTCGCATATGAGAAAATGGCTAAGGCTCTGTCTTACCTTATAATTTTCTCGGTCACATTGCAAGAAAAGGCTATGATATGACGGCCACCCGAACCTTTCCTTGCAATTTAACAACCATTCATTTCATGTGAGAGACTATTCTCGAAAGCCTCATTGTGACCGGTTAAGTGGATGCGAACAGAGGCGGAAGGCCAATACATGTAAATAAGCCCGGCTTGTAATGGCTAAATAATTGATACCTAACACCTAAAGCATAGAAAACAACAAATAAATTAATTTATTAAAAATCATAACTTTAAACTTCGCGCGCAATCTAAATCAAAACTTTAAACTTCGCGCGCCTATGCGGCTACGCTTAGTTGCCAATTCGTGTCCAATACGAAATTCATTCATTCAATTATGCAATGTTGCCGCCTTGAGCATTCTCTCCCATCTCACTCTAACACTTAAAATTAGAAAGAGATCACAACCACAAGACACCAGTGTGTTTCTGTCTCAAACGACACACTGGCTTCCGTATATGGCTTAAATTCCATCTCTGTCTGTTCTATAAAAACGTAAAAATGTGACGGAGTGTGGGTAAAATTTGATACTGTGTGCAAGTACAAATTTTTAAATTTGTTCTAGCGGATAAGCCTGACTTCAGATATTTAATGAATGAGAATTTTGTAAGTTCACGAAAATTACGAGTGTCTACTATGACATGCGCAGTAAAATTGCGCAAATTACGTTTTTGAAATGTTGCTAACTTCAATGTAGTTTCAATTGCTATTAATGGTTGTTTGTTTTGTTTTATTCAATTTTAAAAGTTCAGTCGTTTAAAGTTTTGTGTTTAGTTATTACTTACTGTAAAGTGTAAATTGCTTGGTTTTGAACTAACTAAAGTTTCTTGAAATGAAACGAATCTATGAAATGAATTCGGAAACGCGTGTAATGTTCGATGTGAAAGAATGTTTAAAGACATTTGGAAATCAAAGTGTGTGAACTGTGTGACTGAGTAACGACTTTACTAATTGGCATAATAAATACTATCAAGTTTTAGAGATAAATTGATGTAAAACGTTCATCGTCACGCTCATGTAACATCTTTTTTAAAGAAAGATAAGTGCCTACTATGAACTAGAATTCAAAAAGTATTTTTTCAATTCATGTACCTATAAAGTAAATCAAAATAAACTATAATGTGCCTTCTGTGTGTTCTGTTATCTGTTCGTGGTAAGAAACGAAGAAAAACTGCTTGTTTACATTGTAAGTACTAATATTATCAATATCGTAAATAATTTGTAGTTAGTTTACACTAGATGGCGCTCAAACGATGCAATTTGTTATGACCGCGATTGTAGCGAAGCAAAGGTTGCCGCAAAAAATCTATAGATGGCAGTACAACCGTACATTTAAGTTGACTCTATTGAATATTAGTTCTTAATTGCTCGATAGATGGCGTTGATCTATTACGTCACTAACCTGAATCGCGGTGTTAAGATTCTCCGCGGCTATACGACCTACTCGTGTTTTTTTTTTCTTATCAATGGCATCAGGGTTAGTCTAGATTTCTTGGGCTTGCATAGGGTCTAGGTTACACGCACGCGACTGGATGCGAAAAGACCTCATGGGCGCAGCCCAATACGTTAGCTCGACCAGATCCTCATCGCTCTTGACTCAACGATATATAGTGCCCTTCATACTGCTAGAGACAGAAACACCTGGAGGAACATCATAAAAATTAAAGTGATGAAGCTAACTAAAATATGGCGTCAAAAAACTCTTCCACATCGCTGTCGACTGGTAATTTGCCTAAAAGACGGGCGTCATTGCTACGCTATGCGCTGCTGTATGGCAATTCTTGCTATACAACATGTAACATAATTAACTCACATCAAAGTTGTTCAAAATGAACAACTTTTACTAAGGGACCAAAACTGAAATCGAGAAAAAATAATCAGCTGTTCCCTACATGTTTGCATATTTCGTCAATTACAGGTTTGGTCCCATAGTAAAAGTTGTGATGAGTACAATGACCCCCCAAGAGGATGTGCGTTAATTATGTTGCATAAAGAACACGTGCTGAAGCTGTGTTGCCTACGATATCGAAATCAAATATTTCAATGGATTTAGTTTCAGTCTCGTGTCCCTTTGTGCAGAATAATTAGATTTGATATCACGTGGTGGATGCGTGTCAGGAATTAATAGGATACGTGTATTGCGCAATGATGACGCGTGGTTCAAATGTGTTCACAGAACTGTCATAGATCTGCCAGGTAAGGACAGGGACATTATGCGATCGTTAGAAAAATGTACAGCAGTCCTGGAACGCTAAGGGTAACAGGTGGGTTTTAGACAGTAAAAGAACGGGCGTTGTTAGTTGAGACTAATCATCTCTTTGCTTCTGGCTAATTTCAATATCTATTTAAAATTATTTTTGTTTTCATTTTTTAACTACATCATCGTACTCACATAATAGAAATGACAAGAAATGTGTAACCAAGATTATTAAATGTGCAACTCTCAATAATTTGATTTAAAAGAGTTTACACGTTCTTCTTCATACTGATTTTTAACTTCTTTTTTGACTAACAGACTTTTTGACAGTTTAAAAATGCTTGTAAATGGTGAATTTGAAATAAAACATTTCTGAAAGTATGGCACGTCCTGTCACACCACCAAGAGCAGGAAAAATAATTTAATGATTTCCTACCTAAATAAACTAATACTAGGTAGAATTCTGCTTAACCACTCAGGGAACACATGCTTGATGTTATGTAACAGTTGGTTTGAGTCAAGCATGCAAATATTTATTACATTTTTGCGTCAGAAAACATACATGTGAGCGGTTACAAGTAGGCGTCTGCCAATTTCCTGTCACAATAACTTGGGATGAATACTGTTGAATGTGTATAAATGTAACAGGCAGATTGGTTGGGTAATCGTATAGAAAATACCATTAATAACGTGGATGTAGGCTTTCAATGTATGTAGCTACTTGTTGATATTATTACTCTAGAAATGTATAGCTGGATACTGTAAGGGACTGGCGGCGTTGTTCGAAAGAATTACTGTGGCCCTCGCAAAGGTTAATATATAAATAATCCTACTAATATTATAAACATGAAAGTTTGTATGTACGGATGCATGGATATTTATTTGGGTTTCGAAAATCTGTGTATGTAGGGGCATTACTCTAAACTGAAATAGCTGAAGGAACACTGTGTATTTTAGTCAAGAAAAGCCTGATACTCCCATTCGCTCCACGTAGAGCGGGAGAAGTCAGTTGATGATTTCCTATGTAAATATAAAAGATAAAGTGTTGCTTTATAATTGTTATGTAATGTTGATTTTTTTAAAGTACTTAGTGCTAATTGTACTTAGTGTTATTTAATTATATTCCTTACTGGCTTCTGCCAGCATGAAACTCAAATCTTTCCTGTTTATAATATTAACTATTATATATATAGATTTGCTCATGCTTGTGAACCTAAGTTTTCTACAACTTTTTCTGTATTAACCCGTGAGAACCTGTAATTGTCTCAATTTCCACAATTGTTATCCATTAGTTACAGCTGTTGGTTCTCTTACGAATAAATGAGTATCTATAGTAAAACTTTCTCAAAAATGAAAGAAAGAAGCAATTATGTTACCTTTGAGCGACTTTATATAAACTTGTATCAAATTATGAAACTTTCGTGCCCACTTTGAAGCTTATTAAGTATCGTTCCCTTAGTATAAAAAGCTTTGAAACATAATACTGGTCATTTTATTTTATCACACTTTTTAGAAAATATACCGAGGCTCGCCCTCATTTTACACAAAAAAGTTTAGTAAGAGTCAGCTCACACCGAGACGCGACGCGACGCTGCGCGCACATTTTAATAGAGTGACTCAACTCAAAATAAAACTTTATTTACTACGTGAAAAGATACATATTTTATTGTGATAATTTAGAATACATTGCTTAATGCAGCGCTGCGCCTCTTGACGTCACGCGGCGTCTCGCTGTGCCTCATGATGCCGTACGGCGCGGCGCGGCGTCTCGCTGCGCAGCGGAACGTTTTTTACATTCGCGACGTCCCGTCGTGTTGCCAACTATTTTACTATGCGCCTAGCAACGTTGCGATGCGTGTCGCGGTGGCGCGCGGCGCAGCGCGAAATCACTGGCTTCTTCAAGTACCATAGCGTCGCGTCGCGTCTCGGTGTGAACTCACCCTAACCCGGAAGGCAGTCAATAACGGTCCATGAGAACCTCGTAAAAAATCCCAAGTATCTTTATGAAAACTCCGCAGTCATTTGATGGTTTCATAATATTGACTTGAAACTTAAATGCATTTGAAAACGTATCGAAATTATGTGAAAGTTTATGAGTGTACTCGTATATATTTATTACTCCTTCTCTCTGAAATTGCTGAAGGAATTTGATTGAAAGGTACACGGGCAAACCATTTCCTATAATATCTAGCGCATGAATAACAAATTTATATCCTGGGAGTATAATGTTCTCTTTTCTCTAATTTCTAATATCATACATTGGTAGCCCAGCGGCTTGGCCCGCGTCGTGCTATAAATGCTAGCAATATTATAAAGTTGTAATTATGTAACTATGTACTTTTTTTAGGTGGGGAATCGTCAATCAGACTTCTCCCGTTCTGGGCGGAGTGGGAGGGCGTGTCAGACTTTTACTGACTAAAACCCACTCTTGTTTTTTGCCCTAATTCCAGGGTCCCGGGGTTCTCTTTCATTCAACTCAGGGCTTGTGAGTATGTTACTCGATTATACAAAACTACTGAAGGGTGATTTCATCCAAATATCAGCACATAGGTAGAAAATGTCCTTTTTGTATATGATACTTTTTATCCCGGGACTAGGTATGTTTCCTTGGGATAATTGTTTACTTTCACAAAAAAAAGATTTGTTTTTGTGAAAACAGAACTTTACAAGGCGTAGTATTTTCTTTCACTTCTAAAGTAATTCTTTTTGCAATTATGAAGTTTTTACTCTTACAGAAGCTGCTTATGCTCGTAAAGCTTTTTCTCACTTTTTTATAATTAAAAAACTTATATGCTTGTTCAATGCGGAAGTGTTTTTGACGCCATACTTTAGCTTAGTTTTAGTTAGTTCTTTATGAGTTTTGTATTTATTAATAGCCGTACATATTAGAACCTGCAACATCTCATTATGTTGATACTGTGGATACTGTTGACAACTAAATTACACTACCTTGTTCAAGATAAATAAATGCTTCAGGGTAGTCCGCAAAATTCAAATATGCGCAATTTGCAATTTGCATCACATTATAGGACAGTTTGGTTACACAAATTAGCGAGAACGACGTGTCGTGTATTTTCAAAACTAAACTCATCAAAAGCATCGTCATAACTTACCTCTTCTAAGCTGCGACCTGGTTTCTAACTTAGAGAGACGTGGTAAAACGTGAAGTTTTTATTAAAATGGTACATTTTAGCTCTTCTCTAAGTTAGAGAGTTATGTTAATGGTTTCAATGAATATGATTATGTAAATACTTACATGTCATTACCGCTAATATATTTTTGTTGCTTTACTATCCTATACTACGAGTACATTGCTAAAACCCACCCTGAAGCGTTAACCTTAAGAGGAACCCCGACCCCAACCTAACCTAAAATAATTTTTGTTATTTAGTTCGATAGAGACTGAGACGCAAATTGCAAAAAAAAAACTTTTGAAAATCTCCTTCACCTTCAACAAGCATCATCTGCCTAGCCTTTTCCCAACTATATTGGGGTCGGCTTCCAGTCAAGCCGGATTTAGCTGAATACCAGTATTTTACGAGGAGCGGCTGCCTACCAGACCTCCACAACCCATTAACTGGGGTAACACGGTACTTCATGGCAAGACTGGAGTCAGATTTACTGGCTTCTGACTATCCGTAACGACTGCCAAAGATCTCCAAATGACAGCCGGGACCAACGGCTTAACGTGCTTTCCGAGGCACGGAGGAAACTCGTTATGTTAAGATGGTCACCCATCCACAGACCAACCTAGGCAAGCGTTGCTTAACCTTGAAGATCGACCTGTGCGGCTGTTATTATTTAGCCACGAGCTCCTCCTTCACCTTCAACAAGCAATGATGAATAACTCTTTTAATCACAAACAAGGTACAAGCTTTTCGAGTATGGACATGATACTTGCTTGGAGTGAAAACTGAATAAAAACATAAAAGTTACTTTACAGGAGGAAGAAAACTACTGTTTTGTTTTCATAGAATATATGTGTGTGCTGCTTTGTGGCTTCGACCGCGTAAAAGTAGAAAATTATACCTAGGAAAGACCTCTTTCGTATATATCATATCATATCATTTATTTCAACCATCATTCATTCATTTTTCATTTTTTTCATTTTCATATATTAGGTAGGTTTTTCTTTTTTTTCTCTTTTCTTTAGAACAAAATATTGCCAAAAGTACTGAATTAGTATGAATTGATTTCAATAGAACCTTACAAAATATTCCTAAGATATTTGTGTTCCCAAAATATTTAGAGAGAAATATTTGAGTAATAACATCATAATCACGTAAGAGCGGTTATATGAAAATATACCTCGGAAAGGACGCTCTGAAAAGGTCACTTTTTGTTAATCTTGTTTGACGTCGCCGGTAGTAATGATCTAATCTCAAAGATTAGATCATTTCATGGTCAAAAGTTAAGCCAGTCTACAAGGTTGGGGTCGAGGCTAATAGTTTAGGGATTACTGATGGACTTAAGTTAGTCATTTGCGGAGGTTATATCACTAATCTGAGTCTATGTCTAGACATTGTTTTTATTGTACAGGAAATCATCAAAAAACTTCTCTGGGTGAAGCAGGAGGAAGTGACAGACTTTTACTGACTAATAAAACCCACCCGTATTTCTATGGTCCCTTTATGCGTTCCAGGTTGCGTTGCCAGGCGTCCGGATAAAGACGGACACGGTCAGGCTTTTTGGTCGTGTGTCCGGCCAAATTAGGCGGAGTAAGGGCGTGGCCCCATGTCTACGGTGCGGTGCCGTTTGCCGTGCAACGGTACGGCACCGCAGGCGGCGGATCGTGCGGCGCCGTGCCGAACCACGGTACCGCGAACGGTGCGCCATCGATTGCCCCTTTCAGTTGATATTTCGCTGTTGATTCGATCGACTGAGGGGTAATGGAGCGCGCACCGTTGCCCCTTTCAGTCGATATTTCGCTGTTGATTCGATCGACTGAGGGGCAATGGATGGCGCACCGTACGCAGTACCGTGGTGCAGCACGGCGCCGCGCCATCCGCCGTCAGCGGTGCCGTACCGTTGCACGGCAAACGGCGCCGCACCGTAGACATGGGTCCACGCCCTTATGGTAGGCTTTTTTTTTTATCATTTTCATAGGTTTTCATGTGTTCTTGCAATTGCAAGCGTTTGCAGACCAGCAATAACTTGTTATTTCGTTAGAATGTAAAAAAAAATCCGTGAACGATGTCAAAACAAAAATTGTCGGCCTTTTTAATCAAATGTCCGGCTAAACTGGTTGGTTTGTCCGGCTTTTCGGTCTGAAGATCTGGCAACCCTAGTTCCAGGGCAGCTCTTTCAAACAATCCCGCATATTATTCTATGCTCGAAACAAATTACAAACATAGAACCTTCTAGAACAAAAATATTTATATTTCTCGTACGTTTTAGGATAATATGTTTTGGGCAACAAATAAACTCCTCCCGCCCTGGCATTAAAAAAAATCTGACTAAAACCTCCTTGTGTTTCTTCAGCGCTTTGCGTTCCAGGGCCGCGGTAACTTTTTCGAACAATCCCGCATCCCTGGAACGAAACGTTCGTTCAAACACGGAGCCGACGGAAAATATACAATCATCTCAAATGTAGATTAAATAAATTGCCGTTACCTTGTCACTATAAACAAACCAGGTATTAATATAATTATACTCTCGTAATAGGAATAGATAACACAGGCCGACACAAAAGGTACCTACCGAACATTTAAAACTTGTTTTCGAGTACACCTTTGTATTATTTATTTATTAAAATTTCATGTACAGAAGTGGTACCTACATAAGCAAACTTTATGGAATTAGGCATTCTTTAACAGTAATTCTTTGGGTCTGAACCCTGAAACATAACACTCCTATTTTTGGGCAGTCGTGTAAAAAGAATACACTGTTTTTTTTTTCTCTTTTTTTTTGGGGTTTTTATCTAATTAGATATGCCAACCCCATCGTACCTTTTAACATTACATAATCTTATTACTATGAATACACTATGTGTGCACAAGAAATAGACACTAGATATTTCAAATAGAATGAATTATAAAAGTAATCATATTTTTTAATAGTATTAATAATATCAAAAATAAAATGAAATATTTATCATGAATGCTTTTGCTCCTTATTCTGATGCTAAATCCGTGTTTCGTTCTTTTTATCCGCTTTGGTTTACGAGATAGATACAAAAAAACGTTGTTTTATCTTTAAAATGGCTTCATTTTGATAATATACAGAAATAATTGGTATTTTAAACGATTTCCTTGGATAGAGTCGCGCGTATATGTCCCTAACCGGTACTTTAATAACTTTGGAACGTCTAATATCCCTTGATACCCATTTCCCATCGCTTTTATGGGTTTATGGAGACATTCTTCTGGTTTTTCATTGATAGCTAAGATTGTGTTTTAAGAGATGCGTCTTTAAGTGAAGTGCACTGTGAATTGTGATGCTCATAATACTGTGTAAATTTTATAATGCCTAAGCATATTATCAACTAACTTTATTTATATACTCTTCTGCCTTCTTATAATGGAAATATAAAGAAAAATCTGACCACCTCAAACTGTTTTAACGGCTTTTGAAAATTCCAAAACTGAAAAAGTTGATAAGTTTCTTTTGTGAGAATATTTGTTATCACTCTCATCAGAAGGTATAGCTTTTTAAATCTTTGTATTTCTGCCTGAAATTGTTTGAAGTTACTAAATTACTGTTATCGTATATTGTTGATGTTGTATAAGGGTATTAGTTATTAATCCACCAATCCGCACTGGGCCCGCGTGGTGGATTACTGGCTACTCCCTCTCCTAGAGAGGAGGCCTGAGTCCCAACAGTGGGAACATTATACGGCCGATAATGCTAAAAAAGGGTATTAGAAACTACTGGTTGGTTTTTGGTAAACTAGAACTTCTTTATTTATTTATTTAAACTTCATGTACAGTGGTGGTACATAGGCGGACTTAATGCAACAAGGCATTATTTACCAGTCAAAAGTCTTCGCGTGTCGATGACAAAACTAGTTCAATCCCTTGCCTGGCCCAGTATTTGGCTACGGAACTGCCGTTCTCAGATGCTGTTATTAAGTCTTTACGTAAACAGGTAACCGGGCAAACTTAAATTGAAACTAGAACTGACCAGACATTATTATTTGTATTTTTGCAACTTTATTGACAATAGTACAAAGTTAGGCTGCACAATTTTTTTTTTGTTTGATTGTACCCTCATTTTTTACAAATTTTTCTTTGTTTTCATTTTAAAAGAAAACATTGCCCCATCCAGAAGAGGCGTAGTAGATTCCTGCCTTAACAGGTCGATGCCTGCTAAGGCCGATGTTTTGCTGGACCCCTTCAAATGATCGACCCAAGCGGTTGTTATTAATCAAGAGCTCCTCTCAACTTAACTTAATCAACAACACAATTATAACAGACAAAACTAACAAACTAGAACATAATCAAAAGAAAATAAAACAATTACAAACTTAGTCAGAAACGCGAATAGAGTTGAATTAGTTACTCCCCTAGACGTTCTTTTCATAGCAATTGGATTCGCAATTCGGAGATAGATGTTAGATACGAATACTTTTCCCAAATAGATAAATGAAAGGGTCCAGGAGATAACTTTATGACCTAATATCGGACATCTAAAGGTATTCAGTAAATGTCTGTAAGGCTCAATCATTGAAAAGCCGTCTAGGTTTTCTTTACCTAAATAAATATTCCCAGAAAGGTCAGGTAGGAATTTGACCTTTGGTTTTTATTCTTTCTTTGCCATCATTTTTAGGACGAGTTTTACGAATATTCATTGAAATTTATTTATTATTGGCAACTTCGTTTTCATGATTTTATTTCATTATTTTTTAATAAAAATATCCGAGATGGAAATTAGCTTCTTCGTTACTTAGGTAGTCTATACCTATATCTGTCAGTATTCATAAAATTATGAAGACGAAAGTTTGTATATAAATATTTGCGTCTGTGTTTTTGGCTCCTTCACCCTCAAATGCCTGTACAGATTTGAATGAAACTTAGCAGATGGGTATGTGTGGTAGACCATGTCACGAAATAGAATATAGAATTCTGTTCTATCCCAAAAGTTACAAGCAAAACTTAAAATACACACATATATATCTGACAAGTATTCAATATTAAAAGGTTTTCATAAAACCGTATTTATTAATTTTGGATTATCATGTAAAAAAAATGTAATATCATACCTTATTCTTTACAATCTACACTAATATAATAAAGAAGTAAAGTTTGTTTTTTTTATTTGTATGAGGTAATCTGTGGAAGTACTGGTCCGATTGCAAAAATTTTTTCACCAATAGAAAACTACTGTATTCCTGAGTGACATAATATATTTTATGTACGCAGGCGAAGCTGCGGGCTTAAGCTAGTATTTTATACAGCACATTACATTAAAGATCTCATAAAAATCTATTCTATAGTTGTCGCGTGACAAAACAACATAAAAAGGATAACGACCATTGTTGTGTCGACAACTTTGTATACTCATGAACTTTATTACTCTTATGAAGTGTCACATACTTCTGTAGCTTTAATAGCCTGGATATAACTAGATACGTCATTGGTGTTCTGGTCACATGTACGGCTCTTGAGCATGGAGTCAAGGATTTATTTTCCGAGAGAGAAAAAGTGATATTCTGTTTAATTGTATTTACTCAGTAGTAGCTTCAGGAAATACGTAAAAGCCGTTTGTCATGCGTCTGATCTTTCTCCGGTCGTGTCGGATTGCCTTTCCATCGGACTATGAGAGTAAAGGACCACGGAGTGCAACTATGTTTGTGCAACACGTTTATGCTCTTAACTTTCGACTCCCTGCCCCTCTTTTTATTTTAAGTTCGTGTGTCTGGTAGATATCAGAGTCAGCGATAAGACCATCATTGTAATCTAACATTTAAGTTTGTGTAAAATCATGTTACTATTTTGGTGTGAAACAATAATGTTTTTTCTATTCTACGCATGCAAAACCGCTGGCAAAACAATGTATTGTTGGCAATGCCTAATAATTTTTTATTGTATTTCTCTCCATAAATCAAACATCATCATATAAGTACCGAATCCTTCCCATCGATTGTCGTGACTGATTGCCACCAAAATCACAGCCATTATTCTAATTTCACGTCAATGTCACAAACAGACACCCATTCCTGTGTCAATGAAAAAAAATAAGTATATAGAATTGACGTGACGATATTCCTTGAAGATCTCATCTCATCTACCTAGGCCTTTTCCTAACTATACTGGGGTTCGCTTCCAGTCAAGCCGGATTTAGCTGAATACCAGTATTTTACGAGAAGCGGCTGCCTACCAGACCTCCACAACCCATTAACTGGGGTAACAAGGTACTTCATGGCAAGACTGGAGTCGGATTTACTGGCTTCTGACTATCCGTAACGACTGCCAAATATCTACAAATGACCGCCGAGACCAACGGCTTAACGTGCTTTCCGAGGCACGAAGGAAACTTGGCATATTAAGATGGTCACCCATCCGTAGACCAACCTCGGCAAGCGTTGCTTAACCTTAAAAATCGACCCGTGCGGCTGTTATTATCTAGCCACGAGCTCCTTGAAGATCTGATGACCTAAAAATATAATCCTACAATGTATTGTTAACTATTGTAGTGTGGCCGATTGTTCATAGTGAGTTGTATTCCTTTGTATCTATTTTTGGTACTATCTTATACACCTAATTCACTTATAACAATCCTAAGGTTATCTGGAAGACATCGCTATTTGTGTAAGTCTATTGTATGTATTGTCCTTTAGTTTTCTTTGTTAGTCTGATTTATTTTGTTAACAATCTATTTACTGTATCTACAATACGAGTTAGAGGTTCCATTGACTACCAAAGTAAAATGAATGATAAATATTTGTTTGTTTTGCAAATAGGTAACACATAACACTTCTACGTGTAATTTTTATTCGCCAAATAATTATATCAATTTTCAATTTTCTTGATAAATAATCAAGTAGTACTAATTAAGTAGTACGAAGCAGACTACCCCTATTTTGTAGATCAAGTTCTTATAGTCTGTTCATCCTCAAGTTGTCTGGTGTAGAAATTGCTGTTAGCAATATGAGTAACATTATTTTGTAAAATAATTTAACATTACTTTTTTTGTATACAACATACCTACTTAGTTTATTCTAATCTATTAAATTATAAATGGTCGAACTCAGTCAAAGTCAAAGTCAAAGTCAAATATTTTTATTTCACATAGGCCTACATGGGCACTTATAAAACGTCGAAAACTAGTGCACGGTTCCAAATTGGTCGTTTCCTATGGAGAAGAACCGGCAAGAAACTCCATGGTTACTCTTTTCAAAAAAGCATTGGGTTTACAACATTTCCATATTACAACACAGACACTTATGCGAGGACCGTGTAGACCAGTCAATATTGCACCCAAAACCACTGATGAACTGTATTGCTAAGGTTACGTTACCACAGTTGATGTATTTGCCGCTATAACAATACTAAAAACCGAGTTAAATATTTTATGTGGCACTCCCTTACAACAAACGTGATATTTCCCTGTTTATCTACGACAGTACGGCACCCTTCGTGCCCAAGTCCGGCTCGCACTTTCCAGTTTTTTAACCTCTACTTTCAGCTTCATTGCACAAAAAGATACCCTTTGTGTAACTGATACCATGTGCATGACGCGTCTGCTCCTGTCAACTGTCCATTTGTCTACATTCTCACACTAGTATCCTCGGAGGAGTGACAAGGGTAGACGTTTTCTAGTACGCACGATTGTGACATGAATACACAAGTGTCTGAGAATGTGCTCCTGTGGGTTAGAAATGTCTTATTTGAGATGTTATTGACGATACACTGTTTTAGGCTATCATGGTTTGTTTCACAATTTAAATTGCAACAGCGTCTAAATATCGGGAACTCATAATAAATAAAAATCACGGAAGATATCCCGTAAGTGACAATTTAAATTGTTATTGACGATGTTTTTCCTTTTACTTCTGACTTTGCATAGTTTGTGCATTTAGGCAGTGTCAAGTTAAGAATTTATTTAGTTTTTTTATAAAAAGCCCTACTTTGTATTTGATATGTCTTATTCAATTGTCATGTAAATGTTTTCATGAAAATTCACACCACTAGGTTGGCGCCTTTTAGTCGGGAGGTCTTTTGTTATTGAAAACGTATACATGACGTTGACGTCTAAAGTTTGACATTAACGTTAATTTCTAATTATTTTATTTAAACATGGGCATTTATAAAACGCCAGGAGCGTCGATTGCTCTTTTCCTATGGAGAAGAACAGGCAATTACAACGACTATATTTCTATGTTGTAGTATTAATACCACCACAGCTAAACCGCTCAGCTATATTTTAATTATACAAATATTTACATCCTTACAAATTACTCAGGAACTCGTGGCTAGATAATAACGTTCGCACGGGTCGATCTGCAAGGTTAAGCAACGCTTGGCAAGGTTGGTCTGTGGGTGGGTGACCATCTTTTAACATATCGAGTTTCCTCCGTGCCTCGGAAAGCACGCAAAGCCGTAGGTCCCGGCTGTCATTTGTAAATCTTTGGCAGTCGTTACGGATAGTCAGAAGCCAGTAAATCTGACTCCAGTCCAGATCTGTCTTACCATGAAGTACCGTGTTACCCCAGTTAATGGTTTGTGGAGGTCTGGTAGGCAGGCGCTCCTCGTAATATACTGGTATTTAGCTAAATCCGGCTTGACTGGAAGCCGACCCCAATATAGTTGGGAAAAGGCTAGGTAGATGATGATAATACAGAACCTTAGTTTGTATTTGATGTCTTATGTAATTGTAAGAATGATCGTTAACAGGAAAATTCACAGCACTAGTTGATGCCACTTATTCGAGGGTCTTTTACTTTTAAAAAGGTATACGTGACGTTGACATCTAACGGTTGACATTGAATTTAATGTCTATATTCTGTTCAATAAACCCGGAGACTAAATTGACATAAGTAATGTCAAAATTTCTATAGGAATGACGCCAGTTCTTTGGTGTTGAAATGTCATTTTAGTCTCCGGAATTATTGAACAGAATATAGAGTGCGTCCAATGAAAGCGCGACCCGGAGTTTTTTTAATTTAATTGGCAACATTATTCAGCCTCAATTGCAGGAAATTAAAAAAAAATTGAAGTGTCAAGACATGATTCTCCTACTAGTTAGTAATACCGCATACATCATTTTTGGATCTAACCTCTTTTTCTCAGGTCGCGCTTTCACTAGACGAACTATATAAAAGAACAGTGTAGACCGGTTAATTTTGTACCTTTTGGGTACAAAATTACTATTACAAAAACGGGCACAATAAAAATCTATAATATAATATAAAATAAATACAAATATCTTAATCAAACTTCGCAGCATATTAAGGTCAACTGCTTAATAAATAGTGCTAATATATACGAAACAAAATTACACTCTTGTCTACAAAGATTGGTTTACCCAAAACCAAAAGCGTAAATTTCATACGAAGAAAAAGGGCTTCGAAAAGCATTAGAGCGTTCTTCCATATTATGAATGGAACGCTTCATTGGATAATACATGCCCTTGAGTACCCCAGACGTTAAGTTAATATTGAACGAACAAACAATTTTTCAGCAAGTTATTAGCTACTACATAGAACCTTTCTGCCCGTGATAAAACCTGTCATACTGTATGGATCAGAATGTTGGACTGTGAAAAAGTTTGATGAAGAAAGATTGTTTGTAGCGGAGTTAAGAAAGTTGAGATAGATGTGTGGTGTGACGAGAATGGATAAAGTGAGGAATGAGTATTATAAGAGGAAGTTTGAAAGTGACGCCTGTACTGAAGAGTTAAAAGGAAATCGTGTGTCATGGTGTGGTCATGTGAAGAGAACGGATGTAACGCATGTTACTAAAAGAGTTCTGACTATATAATGTAGATGGATGAAGAAGGAGAATGAGGCCAAAGAAAAGATGGATGGTTTGTGTGAGGAGTCATCATCATTATCATCATCATCTCAGCCGAAAGACATTCACTGCTGGACATAAGCCTCCCCCAAGCGTCGCCACAGCGACCGGTTCTGTGCGTCTCGTATCCATCGGATTCCCGCGGCGTGAGGAGTGATATGAAAGAAAAGGAAGTTAGTGATAGTGTGACGGGTGACAGGACAGAATGGAAGAAAGAAAAGTATTGCTCCAACCCCAAGTAATAAGGCAAAGGTATGAAGAACAAGACATAGAACATTTCTGTGAATATTTATTACTAAGCTTAAGAGCATGAATGTTATAACTTTTCATCATTAGACGTCGTAACTTTTATGTAGGCTTTATTTAGAACTTAAAATTATTTGCATGAAACCTTTTCATTTTGATAGCAACATTTTAAAATTAAGGTCTAAAACGTCCATACATTTTGTTATTACAAAAAAAATATAAAGCATACTATAAATATATACGGATAGTCAGAAGCCAGTAAATCTGACTTCAGTCTTGCCATGAAGTACCGTGTTACCCCAGTTAATGGGTTGTGGAGGTCTGGTAGACAGCCGCTCCTCGTAAAATACTAGTATTCAGCTAAAATCCGGCTTGACTGGAAGCCGACCCAAATAAACTTGGAAAAAAGCTAGGTAGATGATAATGATGACGATACTGTAAATTATATAAAGTACCTTATGTATTTATTATCATTATACATTATTATAGGATACTTACTTTTATCCCAGGATTATGTTTGCTAGTGCTGATTTGCTAAAAGCCACTGGCTAAAACAAGTATTCCCATAAATGCAAACTAAAATATAAATTCTGGGACACACGTGAATCCCTTGATTTGTGATAATGGCTCTGAATGCACGAGCATGGCTGGAATTTTAATGGTTTTATAGCACTTTTTAGTGCTTTACAGCTCGGAGGATGTGGAAATGCATTTACATGGAGAAAAAAGCTGTCGTTTTTACACCGATTTTCAATTAACTTTTTTTTCGGAAATTCTGTGTTAATTGTGAAATTGTTGAAACATGGAATTCCCCTTACATGACTGTGTTTTAGAATAGGCACCTCGATTTTGGAGTTGATTTTATAATTTAAATGGTGTTGAATAGAAGCAGTGGATTTTAAACAATATTGTGTAGATCTCTATGTAAAAGAGTGAGCAAGAAACTCCATGAATACTCTTTCTAATCATGTTATGTTTCAAATATATCGTTGAGGAGAACAATGTAGAAGAAAAAAAAATTCTAAATATGAAAATCTAATGCCCGTTTTCACCAACAGCCCCTAAAATTTAAGTGTCTCTTAAGCCAATATAATCACGGATTTTGCAAGTTATTAATAAGTTATTATTCTGAATTAAAGTATGACATCTTTAAAAGTGTTCGATTTCATACTTTGATTCAGAATAATAACTTTATAATATGCAAAAACCGTGATTATAATGGCGTAAGAGACACTTAAATTTTAGGGGCTGTTGGTGAAAACGGGCATAAATAACCCAATAAACCGTTAGGCACTACCTACGAGTATTCATAAAAATCGCGAAAGCGAACTACCCTCGAATGGACGTAGTACGCTTTTTTAACAGCAATAACAACTGCAAATTGCATTTATTTTTTTAAAACCTCTATTTATTTACGAGTTTTCAAGCGCCAAAATTCGCAGAGCCTAACTTCAGACTCGCCAACTTATAACGGTTGTACTGTACCCAGATCAAAATAAAACATTTAAAGTTACACTAGATTACAATCGAAACTCGTTACTTTTCACACCCGTCTATTTTCATTAAAACATTCGACGAATGTTGCCAGACTTTAGCGCTATTCGCTTTCAAATAAATTTAGTTTTCAATTTATTTCCACGAACCATGTTTTTGGCTCTAAAACTCTAGGGAGAAACGTTTTACTAAATTAATCTTTTGACAGCAAATGTGTGGGACGATAGAACTGAGAGAGGGGTACCCTAAACCTTCTTTAGAATTATATATAATTAGAATAAATAATTTCAGGCCACGGGGTTTGTTTGAAAGAGTTACGGTGTCGTACGGCGAGTATCCATCCTTACGTTGTCGAAATCTGCACGGTCCGGACAAAGCGGTTTGCCTCGTCGTTTATACCGCGTACATCGAAGGATTGGAACGTTTTGCCTGCTGCGGTCTTTCTGTCCGATTATAATTTGGGTATCTTCAAGACTAGAGTGAATAGGCTCTTAATAAACTAGTGCGCCTCACCATCAACGATTGCATCACTGCTTACCATCAGGTGGGATTGCAGTCAAGCACTAGTTTATGCTATATAAAAAAAAAGTTACCATGGCCCTGAATTACAAAAGGCAAGTGAAGGAATACAGGAGGGTCATACTCAGTAAAAGTCAGACACGCCCTCTTTCTCCTCCCTAAAGCGCAAGAAGTTATTTAAAGATTTCCCAATTCAAAAATAAATGATCATAATTTCGAGGGCTGCGGGTTTGTTCGAAAGTGTTACCGTGGCACTGGCTTATAAAGGATAATTGAAGGAACAACCTTTGGTTTCACTCAGTAACTCTCTAATATCTCTCTCGCTTCACTCAGAGCTGGAAAAGTCATTTGTTGATTCTCATCAAAAAAGCGGTGATAATTTGACTATTCTGACCTTTCTTTTGATTCGAAAAGAAGAAGAATCAAACTTCATAATTAAAGAGAGTATGATTTGACCCTCTTTATCAACCACAAAAACCAAAAAATAAAACCAGCAACCAAGAGTAATAACAATAATTAAGCCATACAACACAACAATCTAACATAATACGCCTTTTTATAAGCAACCACTCACAAAAAAGCTGCCTTCAATTATTTACAACATTGTTTTTTCTACTACACACAGTCAAGTTATGAATTCATCAAAGGACCTACCACGAGTTCTAAACTCGATCCATTTGACGCTTAAACTGAACTGTTAAAGAGATGGAGCTATATAGAGTGTATAACTCTATCCCTTTTTCTCACTCGCACGCCTGCCATTTTAACATGTCATAGTAAACTTAGAACTTAGATTAGTTAGAGCACGTTAAGCTTTAGGTCTCGGCTGTCATTTGTAGATCTTTGGCAGTATTTACGGATAGTCAGAAGCCAGTAAATCTGACTCCAGTCTTGCCATGAAGTACCGTGTTACCCCAGTTAATGGGTTGTGGAGGTCTGGTAGGCAGCCGCTCTTCGTAAAATACTAGTATTCAGCTAAAATCCGGCTTGACTGGAAGCCGACCCCAATATAGTTGGGAAAAGGCTAGGTAGATGATGATAGCAAAGTACTAACTACATCACGCAGATGTGGACCACGTACGCTAATCTGGGCGATCGGCAACTAGACATGTATAGCTACATTAGATCCACCCCATGTGCCGTCGTTCTACGTACAAATCAGGCGTAGCCCACGTGTGCGTGTCGATCTAATGTAGTTCCCGCTTATAGCCCTTGAGGCCTTACAAGTGTACAAATGACCTGTTTAAGTATCGGTCACTAATTACCAATTTACCTGTCACCGTATACAACATTGATACGACAGAGGGGCTTTCCTTAATTCATGAATCCCCGACCGGTCTTATAGGACCGCGCTGTTATTGTTTTACTATTGTGTCTCGTTTCGCGGGTATTGATAGGTTAAAAAGGGTTGTTGTACTCATCAATATGAACAACTTTTACTACGCGACCAACCCTGAAATCCCGAAAAAAAAATCCGCTGCTCCATACATTTATTTTCACAAAAGACAAAAATATATGGAGCAAAAAAATTTGGTCGTAAAATGAATCGTGTTAAGAGGTCGTGGTAGGGCTTCTGAACTGGTATCTGTGTCAAATAAAATACCCATAGCTCTGCGTGGAACAAGAATATTTAACGACTACCTACATTTTAGTAAAGCGGTCATATTCATGAGAGGAACAACATGGAAAACCTTTCATACGTATAGTAGTAACACAATCGAATAAGTGAGTACAATTTTATGATTTATATTTAACTGGCTTTCGCCCGTATTGTAAATTATCCTTCTATCGAACATACTACCGGGATAAAAAGTTTTTATGACCAATCGAAAAACATAGGCCTCCCGTGAGTCCAAATCCATTCCGAAGCTTGAGTACTATCGTATTCATCATAATACTAGCCAAAACACAACTAAAGTGTGTACTATATAATGGAAATGCATAATTCGAGTTTCATGTCGTAAATATAATTTTTTTAAATAAATCTTATATAATAATTTGATTGTAATAAATCTTAATAAGATTATAATTTCTCGATGTATTATAAAAAAATCGTTTTGTATACGATAAATCACATCCAACATAACTGTGTCTTATTTATGAGTAGACAAATAGTTTACAATTTCTCGCGATATTTTACAATCATACCGGTACAACTTTTCGGTGACATATTCGAGGATACGAGTACACGAGAAAAGGCTAGACAGATTGATTATGTGAGGAAGGGTACGGAAACCGAATACGAGTACAGTTCCTTATCATTTTTCTTACTGATGGATTCACTTGCTGCTTGATCCTTTATTTTATGCTTTTTGCACAGAAATGTGAAGCCTTCAGAATTGGGTACTTCACTTAGGGTCTGATTCACCACCTATGATTACGTTTCCGATATCTTACTTGGCAGATAATTTCATAGAAATTCTGTTCTATTTTTGAATTAAAACAGGCCCTAATTTTTTTTATTGTATGGAAAGGAATTTTCAAATTCGTTCAATTCAAAAACCTTTAGAAACATTTCAAATCTGGTGGAGAAGGAAACTTTTAAATAGCAGTAGTATAAGGATGCTCTTTATTCTTTCATGTTTTACCTTGTATGTGTTGCACACTTTCTTATTAAAACTTTAGCTAATAACTTTCTTACACGAAGCTTAAGCGAAGATGGAATGGGTCGATAGTAATAAAATTATTAAGATGTTTTGTTTAAGCCTCAGCTCACCAAAATGCATGCACATTTTAATAGAGTGACTCAAAATAGAACTTTATTTACTACCCGAAAAGATACACATTTCATTGTGAGAATTTAGTATACGTTGCTCATGCAGCGCTGCGCCTCGTGACGCCGCGCGGCGTCTCGCTGCGCAGCGGAACGTTTTTACATTCGCGACCGTCGTGTTGCCACACGACGACATACACATTACAACACACATTTTTTTTATTTTTTTTTGACATTTTACTATGTGCCTCGCAACGTTGCGATGCGTCTCGCGGCGGCGCGCGGCGCAGCGCGAAATCACTGGCCTCTTCCTGCATCCTCGCGTCGCGTCGCGTCTCGGTGTGAACTGATCCTAACTCTAATTTTACTAAAGTTGGTGTTCATTAACCTACCTTTAGCTCAGCGGCAGGGGTTAAAATGCTTAAGTTGAAAATAGATAAATGTATACTTGTGGATGACTAGTAGGTACCTTGTGGTTAGCTCATCGTGTCCCCGTCTAAGTGGAATCAAAGAGCGATTTAAACTGTTTTTTTTTGTTAGCTCGCTTTTTTGGTTCACTTCATCCAGAGCGAGCGAGCTAGTTAGAAGTTAGTTGATGATTTCGTAACATAAAAAGTACCTTCTTTAAAAGCAAAATTTACAAAAAACTAGATTGAAACATAGACATCTCGTTACTTTGACCCGTTTTCAAAGCCAGACCTTTTTTTTAAATTTTCATTAAAATTCAGCCAACAGAATTGGGTTGGTGCTTTTTTACTTTGAGCGTCTGTTTTTTATTTCGGTTACACTGTCGGTTTTAGATATAACTAGCTGCTTGCAGCGACTTTTCCCGCGTGATAGTATAAATTTTATCATCAAGAGACATAGTCCAGGGATAAAAATCTGTAATATCACCTACACGTGTACCAAGTTTCATCTTTGCAACATTTAGGTAATAATTTTGATGCTCTCCAGTGATAGTGAAATTGACCGCTACATTGATTAAAACTGTATTTGAATTCATTTTTTTTATTTCATTTAGTAGTACTAAATAATATTAAAATCATATTGTCACAAATGAAATAAATTTCTATAAGTGAAAACTAAAAAAAAAAGGAAAATTGAGTTAATTTATAAACAAAAAGACAATAAAACAGTGTGCCCATAGGTTTTCCTTACTATTTTGGTGTACAGTAAACTTTATCATATTCTAACAATACACAGTGTAAAATTTAATAAATTAAATCCATTGCCAACAACTAAGTACTAGTCTTTGATCAACCGGACCCGTTCGAAATGGACCCGCAGGATCACTCGACCCAGTCCAATCTGAATAGGATCGACCTTATTGTTGTATATTTTAAGGTGATTTAATTCATTTATTTTTACCATTTGTAGAGACCCTTATAAGACCTTAAAACAACTACGTATTGAAATTGAATTCTAAATTTGTTACTGTGTGTAAAATGGTATCTCTTGTTCTAAAACATCATTACTTATCCCAAATTCTAAAATAAAATGAAATTACGTAAAGCTTAAATTAAAACTGTGTAAATGAGAATAGAATTGCCCTAATTCGATTCTTATTTACACAATATTTTCAGTAATTTCGAAGCCAGATTAGACAAAGCCGGCTCATACCTAATTTTATTATCGCTAACATTTTAACGAGATAAGTAAGCAAAGTCTAAGATAACTTAGTTGGCTCCACAAGCCGGGTAAAACTTACCTTTTCCAAGCAACGCAAAATTAATTTAAAGTAACATTAAAGCGAAGACGGTTCCGCAGTTCTAAACCGGCCAAGTACGAGTCGGGCTGGCGTGCAAAGAGTTCCGGACTACAAAAAATTAAACTACCAACGGATACTTCTTTTAAAAAACATTTATTTGAGTGGTTCACTATGATAGTTTTGTGGCAAAAATGTGTCTGTTGCGTGCATCGTAAACGTGTCTATTTCTGCCGCAAGAATCCAGTGCAGGAACCACCGGAACTTAACATTTTCCGTGAGGACGTGTGACATGCGGAAGGTGAGGACGCCGTGACGTCTTTCCAGCCACTCCCCAAAGAGAGGACTCACAGCCATGCAGACTCATTTACATTGCTGAACTGAATTGAAACACGTTTACATTACAAGTCAAGAGTGAATAGGTTACTTCTAGGCAAGCGTGCTTCATCGTCGGCCACATCATCGCTTACCATCACGTGAGATAGTGGTCCAACGCGAGCCTAATAAAAAAAACATACAGTGCTGATCTAGTACCGAAGTCTAGTGATACTGGCGCCAGCCACTGTATCAATGTAAATCGGCCATAAAAGTGAGAATGGGTAAATTTTAAATGAAAAGTATTCTAACGTTGAACCAAAAATTGCATAGCCAAGTCAAGGTCGCCTCTTGAACCGACACGACAGGAGAACTCTCAAATCCTTCTCGACAAGTACGACAAGCCGTCTTTCAGTCCTGAAAGAACTTATCTTCACTGAAATTCGTTTGAAGGACCATTTCGCGGCTTTCGGGCTCTCGTTACCGAAAATCGTTAAAGAAATCCTTCTGAAAGTGTCTATTGGTAACAAACGGGTTATTTTATGGGCTACGTTAATAAAGGAAGAAAACGTTTTAACAATACTTAAGTTTTTTATTGTTTTTATAAAGAACACGACTGGTTTTTCTTCTATCGAGTAGACAAAAAAACATCCCCTGCATTGATGCAAATGCATGTAGAAGAAAACTGGGCAAATAGGCGAAATAACTGATTGTTGTGACTTGTAGCATGACCGAAGGAAATCATCAAATAACTTCTCCCACCCTAGTCGGAGCGTGAGGGATTATCAGACTTTCTTAATAAAATCCACCTGTGTTCTTTCAGTTGTCTTTTGCTTTCCAAGGCCGCGATAACTCTTTCGAACAATCCTGTGGTGTACGACGATAATTTCAAATCTATTTTTTTTAAAAGAGTTCCTATTGAGATTTTATCCAGTTCCTCTCATAGGAAATGATCAATTAAAACCGTGTACTAGCTTTTGAAGTACCGTGTTACCCCAGTTAATGGGTTGTGGAGGTCTGGTAGGCAGCCGCTCCTCGTAAAATACTGGTATTTAGCTAAATCCGGCTTGACTGGAAGCCGACCTCAATATAGTTGGGAAAAAGGCTAGGCAGATGATGACTATCTTCTGATGTTTTATAAGTGCCCATGCAGGCCTATTTAAAATAGTACATTTTTATTTATTTTCGTGTGATTCTGTTTTCTGTGAAGAAAATCAAAATACAGTCCGTTTCAGTTTCAGTTATCGGACGTGACGCCAAGCCGCTCACAACTCTTCTACGTATACGTATTGTTGTATCTTGAGCGAGGAGCTTAAATCGGCTTAGATGTGCACCTCGGTATCGTGTCCGTCAGTGCCACTTAAGCAATCAATCACTTGACTAAGCCTATCATAGTACATTACTACCTGATAGGAGTAGGTAGATAAAATATGGCTTTAAAATCTTGATTAAAGGTCCTAACTAATAGTTAAGTCATGTAATACTTAAGCTATTTTTCTACCAAAGCTATGCTGCGAGCTAACACCCAGCACTTTTGAAGCCATCCCTCCTTTTGATTTTAATAGTTTGCCTGCTGCGGTCTTCCCGTCCAATTATAATTTAGGTGTCTTCAAGGCTAGAGTGAACAGGCTCTTAATAAACTAGTGCGCCTCACCATCTAAGATTGCATCACTGCTTACCATCAGGTGGGATCGCAGTCAAGCACTAGCTTATACAATTAAAAAAAAAAAAAAATCTTCTGTGAAGTAAGTTTCACGCAACAGCTCGTTTCTGGTGTATATCTGACTCGTTTCTAGAGTATGACGGTCTAAAGCTCAACTGAATAATGAACCACCCCTCTTGCGATTATCACCCGCCAAGTTTGCAAACGATTATGGCAACCGCGAAGACTGCGTAGCCGCACAAAACTCCAGTCTCGTGATTTTAGAAATAAAACAGCTATTTCCATTCGGCGGGTGGGGCTGAAAACCGCTTCGTGAGTTCTTAGGCCTCTTGTAAACAGCAGGTTTTTTAATGTGTCGTGTCGTTGTCGTTCGTGTGCTTATGGTCTCTTGGCTATTCTGACTGCTATACAACACTGATAAAACACGACGACGGTTCCATGCCGTAGCGCCGCCGTGTATATCAACAAGCTCCCCCAGTGATCTATACAACACTATCACATGCCTGACACACGGAGACAAAACGTCCCGTTGTCAAGAAGATTTTTTAAAGTCGACTTTGTTTTATTTATTTCAAGAATACACAATATAAATATCGAATCATTGAAGTACCGCGCAATCTTGGTGAAATTGAAGCTAAAAATTTTATTGTAGTTTTGAAAACCTCAGCGAAACATGAATGACTGAATACATTCACTACTGTGAAAATACTAGAATGTATTTAATTTACAGTCTACTGGAAAACAAAATGACTGTCATTATCATCTGCCTAGCCTTTTCCGAACTATATTGGAAAATCAATATTATTTAGGTAGGTCCCGACTGTCATTTGTAGATCTTTGGCAGTCGTTACGGATAGTCAGAAGCCAGTAAATCTGACTTCAGTCTTGCCACGAAGTACCGTGTTACCCCAGTTGATGGGTTGTGGAGGTCTGGTAGGCAGCCGCTCCTCGCAAAATACTGGTATTCAGCTAAATCCGGCTTGACTGGAAGCCGACCCCAATATAGTAGGGAAAAGGCTAGGTAGATGATGATGATTGGGTGATTAATATGCAGAGGTAAAATTGATACTAAATTATGATTAGTAAAATATATACTTTACGTCTATGTAAACGGAGAATCGATCTATTTTAATTTCATTATATTTCGAAATAGGAATACTTGAATGCGGCAAACCATATTTAAAGAAGATGCAAATCTCTACACAGAGAGAGAGAGAATCTCAACTAATTGCGATTAATCCTTGATTTTCTGTCCACAGAAGTAGGATCATCATATTATTTGTACAGATATCACGAGCTCTTAACACAATCCATTTGACAACCTAAGCTGAACTGTAAAAAGGGATGGAGCTATATATCTATAGGGTACAGCTCTATTTCTCTCGCTCGTACGACTGACATTTTAACACGTTATGGTAAGGCCCCAGTTCTTACTACTGGGCAAAAAGTTTATAATGTTCTTTTACTCCCTTGAACGCCTCTTTCATCACTATTCATCAGTCCCTAGGAGTACAATAAACGACGTCAATGCAGCAATATACATAACTTCATAGAAATCGTCACAAAGGGTATAAAAATAAAATTCGAAAATTATGCATAGTTAATTATGCATAGTAATTTAACGTGCTTTCCGAGGCGCGCAGGAAACTCGGTATGTTAAGATGGTCACCCATCCCTGTGGACCAACCTTGGCAAGCGTTGCTCAACCTTGAAGATCGACCCGTGTGTAGAAGTAAAGTGTATATTATTATACTAATCACAGTGTAGTATCAATCCACCCCTGCATATTAATGACCTCATTAGGCAGTAATTGTTTCAGTCCAACCCTAACTAACATTAAACGAAATGTAGAACACAGTATACAGATGCAAATGTGAGCTACTTTTCTTAATGAAAGAACCAACGAACATAAAAAGTCCTCATAAAAATAATGAATGGAAGAGTGAATGCATGTTCGTTCAGTCGTTCACTCTCGAGAACTAACTAACGTTAGACACGGCTAATCAGTTTAATTGGCAAGAGATAATGTTGGCGGTGATTTTAGAACTATATTTTCGGAATTTCGATTGATACGACTTTCTACTGAGGGTCTGTTGTTTTTGAATTGTCGTGGTGTCGAAATTGTACGGAATAGTTCCAGTGGCCTTGGAACGCAAAGGGTAACTCGTGGGAAAAAAATGGATTTTAGTAAGTAAAAGTCTGTCACTCCTTCTCTCTTTAAACAGAGCGCCAGAAGTCACTTAATATTTTTTTTCAAAATAAAATTACACAGAGACAAAAAACATAATCGTCCATCGCGTTTTTGACAGTTTTCCAATTAATTAAAATACCTACTTACCTACAACATCAACATAGCTATAGGACAGGTGCCCAGACTAGACACAGCACAATGACACATTAAATCGCAATTCATTTTCTTAACTTGTTTATTATCTTGTCAAACTGTGTTTCTTGATAACTACAACTTGTGGATGTTTACATAAATCAAGAATTGTTGGCATACACACAGACACAAACAATGTTATTTTGTGTTGTTAAAGACTAACATTTACCTACTTAAAATATACCGTATAATTAAAATATACCAGAAAATCTTCTAGAGTCCCAGCTGCCAAACCCAAGTTAATTAAAACAGTCCTAAGTAACAAAACCATTATAATTATTATGTACAAGTTAGACACGGCTACACTCTCCGGAAAACCTCTAAAAGCGTAAACATCTCTTCCTTTAGCCAACCTTTATGACATCCTCCTGCAGATAGGGACGACGGTCCTTCGTTTGTGTTTTGTTTTTATCTGTGGTACAGTCAGAGTGAAATAGGATCGTTACCTTAATGTATACTTTTTTTGCTCAACTTCTCTCACTCTCTCCTCTATCTCTGTGTGTGTTTACTCTCCTTTATTACTTTACCGTATCAGTATCTGTTAGTATAATGTCAATTTATATAACCTGTACTAATATTAAAGATAGGAAAGATTACTAGTTATTTTTTTTTAATGAATGAACTAATTTTATTATACTTTTATCACTGAGTGATAAGATATATAATATGTGAGCAAAGCCACTGGAAACCTTTATACCTAAAAACCCACAAAGTGAGCAAAACCTATTGTCTAATTTATACTCTATTGTAACAAACGTAACATTAAGTTATCGACATGAAAAATGCCTGATTGCTAAATTAATAATTTCAAATTGAGAATTAATTTGTCAAACTGTAATTTGCCTAGAAACGTGTCACATATTGACAACAAAATATAATGTGCTAGGTTCATACCTCCAAATACTCAATTCAGATACCAACCCATCACCTAGTAGTATAAAAGTGAAGTAATAAAGTGTTAATAAACTAACACTTTATTACTTAATTGACGTGTAAAAGTGTTTCGTGAAACCTATTTGCAAAATAAATATCATTTATCATTTAAGTTGGTACGTGGATTTAAGGAGCTCGTGGCTAAATAATAATAGCCGCACAGGTCGATCTTCAAGGTTAAGCCGCGCTTGCCTAGGTTAGTCTGTGGATGGGTGACCATCTTAATATAACGAGTTTCCTCCGTGCCTCGGAAAGCACGTTAAGCCGTTGGTCCCGGCTGTCATTTGTAGATCTTTGGCAGTCGTTACGGATAATCAGAAGCCAGTAAATCTGACTCCAGTCTTGCCATGAAGTACCGTGTTACCCCAGTTAATGGGTTGTGGAGGTCTGGTAGGCAGCCGCTCCTCGTAAAATACTGGTATTCAGCTATATCTGGCTTGACTCGAAGCCGACCCCAATATAGTTGGGAAAAGGCTAGGCAGATGATGTGGTAATCTCAAGAATTTGAATTGAAAAATTCTTTATGTGTTAGATAACCCATTTATCGAGAGAAGCTATATCTATAACATCACTACATCACGCTATAATTCACGGGAGCGGGCAATAAAGAAAAACCGGCCAAGAGCGTGTCGGGCCACGCTCAGTGTAGGGTTCCGTAGCTTCCCGTCCTAAGTGTCCCCATTTAAAAAAAAAACTGTTCGTCCTATCAAGTTCAAAATAATTTTCCTAGAAAGTCTTTGTAAAGCTCTACTTTCCAGATTTTTTTCATATTTTCTACACTTATGATTTAAAAGTTAGATTGGGGGGGGGGACACATTGTTTTTTACTTTTGGAGCGATTATTTCCGAAATTATTAATTTTATAAAAAACTATTTTTGAAAACCCCTATTCATTTTTGAATACCTATCCAATAATATATCACACGTTAGAGTTGAAATGAAAAAAAAAACTCTTTCCGCTTTACATATAAGAGGGCTACCCTAATAAAACATTTCTTTCCAATTTTTATTTTACTACTTTGTCGGCATGATTGATATACATACTGGTGCCAAATTTCAGCTTTCTAGTGCTAACGGTCATAGAGATTAAGCGAGGACGGACGGACGGACGGACGGACAGACATGGCGAAACTATAAGGGTTCCGTTTTTGGCATTTGGCTACGGAACCCTAAAAATGTGTATGAACTGCGGTGGACCACTACAAATATTATAAAACCGAAGACTGTTTGTTTGAACGTGCTACTCTCGAAAACTTTTGGTTTCGAACTGCAAAAATATTTTATTGTTTGATAACTTGAGGAAGGCTCAACCCTCAGGAGCGGTGCAGTAACCAAGGATGCATGTGAAATCACGGAGGATCGCTAGTTTATTTCATAAAATTATAACACAAAGTACAAAGGTTTTAGTTTGATATAAACCAGATACGAGTGAAATATTTAAATTATTATATATTGTTCTATGATTATTATAACTATACGTATACATACTCGTAGTTTGCAAACGTAAATAATTTTAAACAGACGAACATATAAACGGCTCGACTGTACAATTCCCGCCGGAACCTCAGCGAAGGGAAATAGGCCGTGATATCGTTACAAGAGAATGAGGACAAATATTTGCTAAAGCTTGTTTGTGAAATATTATTGGAAATATTGAGAGGTTCAGTATTCGAGATATGTTTGTTCAAAATAAAGAATACATACCACGTATTTACGCAGTACATGAGCAAACTTTTAATTTTAATACACTGTTGTACACATTTATACGATTTATGAATATCAAATCTACCCACGTGTTATATCCCACATCAAACAAAATAACATTTTAATATTTACGTTCATTTACATACACAATACAGGATTCTACGAGCCTATACTTTAGCATAGATATCTTCTTCGTAGCGGGTTCTACGGCGTAGTCGGGATCTACGAAGTGGGTTCTACAGCGTAGCAAAGCTCTGCGGAGCGGGTAATAAGGTCTACGCAAATAGTGTAGCTTTCGACACACATTTGAAGTAGAGTTTATTCCGTAGTCTACAAGAGTATGGAGAAGGCTTCAGAATAATGCATGAAATACTAGTACTTACTACGTACTTTCTATCGTCCTATTTAAATGACAAATCAAAATTTTAAAGGATTTCTGAAGTTATCGGATGAATTTAAAAACTAGCACAAGTACATGGCTAATCGGAGACAGAACAAATTAGAATTTTATTTGTGTTTTTCACATGGTAATTGCCTCTTTTGCTGACGACATGTAGTATTATGAAATACTATGAATGCTCTCATCCTACATTCTCTTCTTATTCATCATTCTACATTCGCAATTTGTATTTTTTTTATATTCACTTTCTTTTATTGCATTCTACAGTACTTTTAGATGTTTACATAAAGGCTTATAGTGTGAGACACAGTATAATTCGATTTACAAATTTTTAAAAATATAGTTAAAATAAATTAAATCTAAATTATAAGTACCTAATTGAAAAAATAGACAAATTTAAAGTCGATTTTTTTATAAGTTATCTATGGCCAGCAGTAGACGTCTTTCGGCTGAAATGATGATGATGATGATGATGATCTATTTTCGGCAATATGTATTTTTAGTAAGTGACACATTTTGTAAATATTTTAATACTACATTTTAACTATAAAGTTCCGGTTTTAAACTGGTACAGTTTATAGTATAAACTGTACCAGTAAAAATTGCTTTCCTTTCATTTAACAATCTCGTCATACTTACCTTTTGTTAGAAAGAAGTACCCAAAAAACACAAAATATTTTTTCCGGTTACCGGTTTCTATGGGGACGTCGATAGGCAAGTATGTACGGAACCAGCTCTGTGCGAGTCTGTCTCGCACTTGCTCAATTTTTTGATAAAGGCACATTTGATGTGGGTTTCGAACTTTCCCTCGGTGAGTTCTGTTACCGACTTTAGCAACTTGTTAAAAAAATGTTTACATTATATGAGTAACGACTTGTTTGACATAGATCGTCTCCATTTGAGTGTTGCCATTTCATGTTTACTGCGCGTCCGTACTTACGCCCCGTACGTTTACGTCGCGACGCGCGTCCGTTTACTTAATTATTTTGCAAACATACAAAATACCTTCTTAGTTATAAAGAGAAGTCAGTTATCATTTTTTTTGAAAATATTTCGAAGACGCCAGGACCATTTTGTAAATAGCCCGGATTGCTCTCTTTTGGAATATAAAAAAAGCCAAAAAAAAATGATGCTCTGGATAGCAAAGCAAACTAACCTAACTGTGGCTACATCAATCAATTATGTAACATTAACCTATCAATACCCGCGAAACGAGACACAATAGTAAGACAATAGCAGCACGGTCCTATGAGACCGGTCGGGGATTCATGAATTAAATGTACATATATATACTATACGTATACAGTTGAGCTTATTTATGTCGGATAAGTTTGCCATCATGTAAGAAAGGTCATTAATAAAAACTAAAAAAGGAATGGGCCCAGAATTGAACCCTGAGGCACGCCTGTCTTAACTAAAGGTCCCGAAGATGTCGCTCCATTAATCGTTAGTTTTTGTTACCTGAAAGATAAATGAGACAGAACTATTGACTTCATAGGGTTGAAAAACACAGTGTTTTGTGATTGTTGAACACGGGGGCTCCATTTGTAGAGTGCGTCTAATGAAAGCGCGACCTGGAGTTATTTTTTAAATTTAATTGGCAACATTATTCAGCCGCAATTGTAGGAAATAAATAAAACGTGAAGTGTCTAGACATGATTCTTCTACTAGTTAGTAATACCACATATTTTTTTTGGATTTAACCTCTTTTTCTCAGGTCGCGCTTTCATTAGACGGACTATTACTATATCAGTAGCTTTTGCCAAAATGGATGTAAAAGAATTCATTGAACTTATTGGCTCTGTGTCTGTTCTTACATTATGTTATCGATTTTTTACAATGTTACACTACTTTTGTATTTGTGTTCTTAATAATTATATTCTACACTAGCTTTTGCCCGCGGCTTCGCTCACGTAGAATTTGGTCTGCCACATTAAGTTACGTGACATTTTTTTTTTAAATACTGGTATTTTTTTAATGTACCTTCACATCGTACATCCCAGATTTGTAACTTCAAAATTAGTTTCCATACAATCTTTGAACTCCTATACCTAATATTTAGAGGGTATCTCTTGATGGTGGAATTATCTGAATTCCTTTCTAAGTGCTCATTATTTTAAGCTATATTAGAACTCTGCAAATTTCAAAATGCTAAGTCCAGTGGTTTCTTCATCAATCTTTACCTGTATGGTGTGTTTATAAAAAGTAGGCTTGAGATTATTATTTATTTATTTATATAAACTTTACTAGCTTTTGCCCGCGGCTTCGCTCGCGTAGAATTTGGTCTGCCACATTAAGTTACGTGACATTTTTTTTTTAAATACTGATATTTTTTTAATGTACCTTCACATCGTACATCCCAGATTTGTAACTTCAAAATTAGTTTCCATACAATCTTTGAACTCCTATACCTAATATTTAGAGGGTATCTCTTGATGGTGGAATTATCTGAATTCCTTTCTAAGTGCTCATTATTTTAAGCTATATTAGAACTCTGCAAATTTTAAAATGCTAAGTCCAGTGGTTTCTTCATCAATCTTTACCTGTATGGTGTGTTTATAAAAAGTAGGCTTGAGATTATTATTTATTTATTTATATACACTTTATTGTACACCAAGATTACAAATTTAAAAGGAAACCTTATCCTATCCAGCACAAACGGATTACTAAACACTGACAACTAAACAGGTCGGACCAATGTTACTTGCATTTAATCACTACATAGTATAAAACAAAGAAGCTTTCTTTTTCCCTATGAATGCTTAAATTTTTTAAAACTACGCAACGGATTTTGCTGCGGTTTTTAGGGTTCCGTATCCAAAGGGTAAAACGGGACCCTATTACTAAGCCTCCGTCGTCTGTCTGTCTGTCTCCAGGCTGTATCTCATAAACCGTGATAGCTAGAAAGCTAAAATTTTCACAAATGATGTATTTCTGTTGCCGCTATAACAACAAATACGAATAAGAATTAAGTACATATTAAGGGGGGCTCCCATACAATAAACGTGTTATTTTCGCCGTTTTTTATAGGCAATGGTACGGAACCCTTCCTGCGCGAGTCCGACTCGCACTTGGCCGGTTTTTTTTAATAGATTTTGTAATAACTAAAGAATTATGTGGTACGTAATTGGAATAGGTGAACATCTGTGTTTATTTATCTGTGTTTTTACTGCAATATACTCCTGTATACTATGTTATTTGATTTTTTTTGTTCAGCGTAAATAAGAAGATTTTGGGATTTAGAAACACATGAGCAAGCTACGTAAAGCTGCCCATGGGAAAAACAGGGCGTGCCTAAATGTATCCCCGCTACTTTCAAAGTTTGCCCTTGCGATTTATTGATGGTCATAGAAAATGCAACTTTAAGTGGAAACTGTAAACGTTTGAAATTAAAGGGTAAGTTATTGGGTATTATTGGGAAGCGTGGAATAAGAACATTTTCACCCTTGGCTTCTCCAGTTAAAATTGTGGCCTTAACAATATGCCTGCCTAGTTCCCTGACTCGCAATCTAGTGCCATTACATAATAGTCTCGGGGCGTCCAAGTTACGCATTAACAAAACCGGTATACCGACTTTTAATTGGAGCTTATGTGATGGTACCCCGGATAGTTCCAAAGAGGTATGTAACGAATTGAACATTAATGCTATCAAAAAGCGAATTAGTTAGGTAGGTACCTATACGTTAAACTGTAACAAAATTATAAGTAGTAATCAAACGAAAATTAAAAGTAGGTAAGTAGTACTTAATATTTTTATTTGCTACTTATAAAAACTATATATCTAAATAACGAAATCCTATATTTAAACAAACAATAAAGAACAATTCTTATACGACTGAATTAAAAATCGCTAATCGCTATCTAGGATAAACGACGAAGAATAAGTGACATGACAATAAAAATGCATAGATCACAACCATCAATGACGTCTGCCCTCACGCGTCTGCCCGCGTTTGGGTCGCGCAGTCGGCCATGCCTCGTCCGTCATTGCTTGGATTGCATTGTTCGCTCCTCCCCCGCGACTGCGACGCCGCATCGCGCTCCGCCCGTGCTGCGGCCGCCGCCGCGGCGTTAGGCGCTCCGTTCAAGTCAATCATATCGTGATAACTTTTAAACTATTCGGCCAAATTACTTAGTGTGAAAGACAAAGTTTATCTACATTAAATACTTAATGCGAGAAATGTATTCATTTTGATAAGAGTTTGATAATTATATACTAAATGTGCATTGTAAAATAGTACCAAATTTAATTAGATTTATGGTTCACAATTTTGGTTGTACTGGCTTGCACATAAAAGGTAGATATATGCTATCGCGGACTTTTATTTAGATCTACTTAAGACAAACAATCCTGCGGTACATCACCTTTATGTAACTCCATTGGTTTAGGCAGCGCACGCCGAGATAGCTCTCAGATGGAAGATTTTTTTCCGACTTAATTGACACGTATCGTTATATTATGACCAAAACTACATAAAATCATTATAAATTGTAGCCTATGTGTTATTCTGATGAATAACCTATATTACTGTAAAGTTTCATCCAAATCCGTTCAGTAGTTTTTACGTGAAAGAGTAACAAACATCCATACATACATACATCCATACTTACAAACTTTCGCCTTTATAATAGTAGTAGGATGGTTCTTACTTTATTTGTTTAATCATTTTTATATTGTAATACAAAAAAACTCGGTAAAACAGATTGCTTTTTTTACTGTATTAAGATAAAATGGTGTCGTTTGTTTTTAGTACATACGAGTATGTGTTTTAAATAGCCTTTGGTTTTGACAGAATAATTTGGTGCCTTTAATTAACCAGTATTTTTATTACATTTTGTTTAGGGATGTTCCCTTAATTTACAGCTAAATGCTTTATAAATAGAATAGAATAGAATAGAATAAACTTTATTGTACACCAAAAAGTAACGGTATAAATATTATTAGCTATTGTTAGTATGATATACCAATTTCGTTTTTATAATTCGGATTTAAATGCTTGTACGAGTATGTTGTTTGATGACTCTTTTTTGATCTGAAAAGTCTAATTCTTCAACGATTTTAAATTGTTGTCTAAAATATTAATTTCCTTTTTAGTAAACATCCATCCAATCCTTCAGTAATTTTTTTTTATAAATTATCTCTTTTTTGTCTAGGTTGCCTGTAAGAAATGCCGGGTGCGATAAGGCCACCAATTGTACATTTTTAATATAAGTTTTCCTTACGTACACTGTAATTTTGGTGTGCAATGTGTAAAAGTAAAATTTAATTTAAGTAAAATTTTTATCTGTCATTATTATTATTCTTCAAACGATTCAGATGTTCCGTTGCGTATTAAAGCCGAAAGCTCTCAAACCAAAAACAACAGCGGGAAACCACTAGTGTCGTATATGTATGAGCCGGACGTCCGTTACTCTGATGGATAAGCTGTCACCGACAAACTCGACAGTAAACAATGTCTAAGGGCGCGAACAGGGTGATAGGTGACAGCGGGTGGGAAGATTAAGCCATAATTCGAAACCATACTGAAGTGACGCTACCAATAGACACTGAACAATTACCAACGTAAGTTTTTCACTTAATGTGTACTTTTCTAAGTATGTCACCCTGTACCTTCCGGTTGTCCTTCATAGATCTTTGAAAGTGGTTACAGGTAGTCAGACGCCAGAGAGAAAAACCATACAGTCTATCCAAGGAGTATCGTGTTGCCCAGTAACTTGGTTGTGGAGGTCTGATAGGCAGTCGATCCATGCAAAACATAAGTATTTAGCCACATTCGGTTAGCCTTTGAGCCGACAAAAAGCGAGAGAGTGAGATGATGACTGAAGTAACGCTGTATAGTGGGTGCCTAGTGGCCTCGCTCATGTATATTGTATGGAGTTTATCTGAGGGAACAGGTCTGTATTTGAATTCGTGATTTGAGATCATAAACTTTGGCATTACACACTCTATGTTGTACATTCCAAAGTTGAAATTTCAATGCAACCCACACTTTTTTAGATTTTTTTTAATAAACTTATTCTAATCCAAATAATTTTAAGTGTCTACCACTTAATATTTTTTGGATTGGAATAAACTTTATATGTATATCTAAAACAACTATTGTTGCACTATACTATTTAATCGCGTCCGCCACCGCTCTTGTCCTAGTCTGCATGCGTTCACTCTGAACACGGCCTGACATGAAACTCAAGACTTGGATTTATGAGATAAACGAACAAAACAATATGTTTTCTTCTTTACAAGAAACTTTTACTCAACAATAATTCTGGATTGTCTGGAAAGGTTAAATGTTAACAAACTCTACAAATCGTATTTATTCTAACTTCTACGTATAAGATTGTGCAAATAATGTTCGTAAGTGGCGTGCAGGATTATTTTGGAGTGAAAATCTTGTGAAGCTCTCGCAAGATTTAAGAGGGTCCTTCCCGATCCGTCTGTCGTTAATCCGAATATGGTGAAAAATCCTGTTGACTTGCGAGAAAAGAAAGGTAACACCTGAACACTCTGTTGGCATTTGGTAATTCCATCATTCACTCGAATTTTCCACAAAACTAATTCCAAAAAATACGCATTTTTAAAAACAATGACAGTTTTTATGACTTTATTTATTACGAATTAATTAAAATACACAAAAAAAAAAAGCAAAATCACTTTGCCACTTTCACTGCCGAAGTATTTCATAAACAGATGTTTTTCTTGTCTACTATAGAAAACTAAATTTACGAACACCAAAATAGAACCTATAAGTTTGCGCACATACAATCTGTTTTTGACCAAAAACTACTCGCTAACCACCGCTAAAACAAAAGTCCAACATTCGTTCTTCAAACAGAATAACTCACTTAACTGTTTGTAAACATTATTATGTAACAAAACCTTAATGTGAGAAGATAATAGGACATTAACTTCGCTAATAGCTCATACGAAGCTGACGCAAACTCATTATCTGGAGATACTAGGCTATTAGTAACGTCACTTCAGTTGCTTCTAGTACGTTGCTCTTCAATTAAATCTACCTGAAAGTTAAGACTACAGTGATTCCGGTATTGCGGACAGCGAGCTATGAGTAGCTCACCGTCCGGCCGTTCAGAAAAAACCAAGCCCTGGTCGACGACGCATTGTGTTGCCTCAAATAGATGTCAACAAAACTGATGGATCCAGTTAAGGCCGACGCCTGCAATCATTTGATTTTCCACGACAAAAAGCAGGGGACTCCGATAGTATTTTTTTTAAAGGCGTTTCTGTGAAGTCGAGTGAAATTCAATTCCGATTTACCTGAAACGCCTTTTTCCCTTTCAATTTCCGTAAAAGTTTTTGCCACTGATTGTCTCAGACCCAAATGAGGTGACTATGGTTGGAATTTAAATATCTTTTTTTTAAGTTGCTACAGAAATATTTGATACATGAGGGCTTTTTTTTTTTTCTGGTAGGGGAATCATCAGAATGACTTCCCCCGCTCTTGGGCGGAGCGGGAGGGCGTGTCAGACTTTTACTGACTAAACCCCTAACCCGTTCCTTCGTTGCCTTCGTTCTGGGGGGGACTCGGTATCAACCGTTAGGAATACCACATGTTCCCCCCAGAGGCTTCGGCCCTACCGGGCCCCTACAGTTTGCTGACATCTCCTTGAGGCGCGCGTGGAACAGAACGCGCCGTTGACGACTGGGCTCGGTCCAGATTATTTCCAGACTGCCGGACAGCGAGCTACCCAGTGCTCGCCGTCCGCGAACCCGCGCCTACGGTGGTCGGAAATCGGGATCGGGATCTCGGCGGCGGCGGCGTGAGGACCGTTCCCTCACGCGCTCGCGGTCAGCAGCCTCCTTCACGAGCATTACTGCTTCGCAGAAGGAGGCGACCGCATGCCAACCCTCCTCGCTCCGGACCATGGCCTGAACCAGGGCCCGGCGCGAGAGGTCGCTGCTCCCGATAGTCTCCACGAGGACACGGCGGTGCTCCGCCCAAGCGGGGCACACTTCTACCGTGTGCTCCACCGTGTCCTCCGGGCGGTCCACACAGGGGCGACACCCGGGCGTCCTCTCCTGCTTGATTCGATGCAGGAACCTCCCGAACTTACCGTGTCCGGTGAGGACCTGCGTCACACGGAAAGAGAGGACGCCGTGACCTCTTTCCAACCACTCCTCAAAGAGGGGCCTAACCGCCTCAATGACGGCGTGCCCAGCACTGGGTTGCGACCGTCGCTGTCGCCATGCCACCCTGAAATCCCGCCGGAACTCTGTCCGCCATGCCGCGACTTGTCGCGGCAGCGGAGTTTCGCCCCGGCGTTGCATCTCCACGCGCAAATCGTGCATGCGTGCAAGGACTGTTGCCTCCAGATCCCACGGTGGCAGGCCAGCGAGGAGGCTCGCCGCTTCGCGGGAGATCGTGCATCCCCGCACCATCCGGATGGCCATGACCCTCTGTGATACATGAGGGCTGAGATTGTCTTTGCAACCGAACCAAGTAACATCAATGATATTTGTCCAAACGTTTCAAACAACTTCAACATACTTTACTAGAATAATAACTTTATAAACATAATATTTAGCAGTAAACAATTGTGAGAAAATGCTTACGGACACGAAAAAGCTGAGTCTGACGGCTCATAATTTTGAGGGACGTTCGCAATCCCATCGCAGTTGCAATCTACCAAAAATATCTCTAATTTCCCAACATTTTATTTTTGACATTGATTGTCATTGAAACGATACTACAACTTGCAATTTAACGTTTTAAAATACGAGACTTTCGCTCCTGATGTCAGTCTGTCTGTCCTACGCGTCTAGCACAATCCAATTAATCTCTCCGATACACAATATCTTCAAAAACGAATAAATAATAAGAAATCAATTGAAATTCCCCATCTAAACCTTGATTCGAAATTGATATTGGGATCTCTGGAGCTTTCTTTTTTATTTATTAATTTACGAGATGTTTATTTACGTGACCACGACATAAAAAATGCAAAGGTTTCTATTTACATGTATGTTTGTTATTTACTTCTCAACGCTCGAATGGCTAAACAGATATAGACGGATTTAGCTTAGTAGTAACCTATACATTCCTAACTTAAAGACCTCTAGGTTTTAATTATCAGGAAACACAGACTCCGCTAGAGAATTGTACTCTTAAATACGAATAACGAATGTTTTCCCAGAACGTTTATGTATGTATATATATTTGTGAAATAGCACATACGATACATTTTATCCCGGGCGTATGTTCTTTAGGGATAATTTTCTATAATACGTCCAAGCAGGTGAAACTAGTGGTAGAATCTACTTCATAAATATTCTATACAACAATGTAAATTTAATGTTATATTTAAAGGTTACATAAATATGTAAAGTAATATTAAAACGATAATCTTGGTAAATTGTAAGCCTGTAGGCGACCTTTTCATAGATTCTACACAAATTAAATATGTATCTGTTTGCTAAAGTGTAATTTAGGTCATATTGTGTAGGTAGATATCACATGTTTGATTTATTTTATTGTTAAAGGTAAAAGAACAAAGCATTTGGCGAATTTCAGAAAAAAAAACTCTTGCTTTGCAGGCAAATAGCGCGCTAGCGTCACTGGAAGGTGTACACCTAAGTTTTAAACGATTTTTATTTACAATGTCCATTCAGTTTAGGATTCCACGTCTAGATTCTCTTTTTTAGATGCCAGTGCCAGTGCCGGTGTCAATAACCTGGCATCTTACTATAACGTGTTAAAATGTCAGACGTGCGAGCGAGAAAGACAGATGGAGTTAAACACTCTACTATACATATGGCTCCATCCCTTTAACCATTCAGTTTAGATCGTCAAATTGGCCGCGTTTAGAGCTCGTGGCTTACCGCGAGCTCTAGCCGAAACGCTCTATGGCGCATTTTCATTAGTCGTTAACTCGTTCGGTATACAGCATGCGGGGAGTCCCCGCATGCGGGATAACAACCAATGAAAGTTACCAAGTCGATACATGTTCGGTATACCGTTTACGGTTACCCGAATGTGAACCCTGTGGTACCATTCCAGACATCTCTCGCACCCGGCATGCGGGCCCTATCGACTAATGAAAACGGTTCCCCGAATGCGGGCTCTGTGGCATGCGTTCCAGAAATCTCCCGCACCCCGCATGCGGGTCCCATCGACTAATGAAATTGCGCCATAAAGAAGATAGGTCGTAACCTCTGGATTTCATAGTTATGTCAAGTATTATTTTTATTATAAGAAGATATCGCGAAATCAAGGTTTAATCATAAACCACCGGTGCATTTTCTAAAAAACCAAACCATTCAATCATGCATAATACTCAGATATGAACCCATTTGAAACAATGACTAAATGCTGTACTTATGGATGAAACCAACTTTAGAAACAATGACTAAAAGCCTCATTTATGGATGAAATATAGAGAACAAAGCCTGGCCTAGTACTTATGGCTTACAATCGACTTCCAATAATAGCTTTTCATTACCCATTCACTGACCTGAAAACTGACCAGAAAGGCTGAACTTAACGTGTTAAATTCTGAAGTATCTCGTTAAGAGGCCTGCGGAGACCGCGCGCTATCTCGAGTTGAGACGAAATAAAATACGTTTTTGAGGTTGATGGAAGCAATCCAGATAGTATAAACAATTCTTGGACACACCGACTGGAGTAAAGTCATCATCCGCACACTGACAGTTGCTTGCTGTGATAGCAATACAAACTATTGGAAATTTGGGAGAGGTTCCGTAATACCAAAAATTATGAATGAAAAATTAATGTATTTCCAATATTGTTTCGAGTATTTATAACTTGATAATAATATCTGTGTTCCTACGAAAAGATATTTTGAAATATTGTTGTTTATAATGTAGAAAAAACAAAATAAAAACATGACATTTTTGCTGTGAAAATGTGCAAATTTAAATTCGCTTAAATTTCGTTTGGGGAAGTTTTTCAACAAAAAGACGATGTAGGAACCTAGATAATTATTGTCTGAATCCGAATAACATCATATTATGGTGTAAATATGCTTAAATTGCAAATGATTTTGGTATTACGTTTGTATGGATAATTCTAACGTCGCACCCACCTGAAGTAAAATATACTCATCGATAAAATATGAAATAACGTAAGGGATATTTATTGAAACTGTAAAAGTGTCCTTTACAACTATGGTTGTAAGGGCCTTTTTCCCAAAACGTAAAAATGTCCCTTACGTTAATTCATACTTCTGGAATCGTCATATCTATGGTAAACTAGGCATACGTGCCCCATGTGCAAAACTAAGACACGTATTTAAAATTACATAAACTTGCGTTGTATATCTTATATCGCTGTCATGCTTATAACTTATAACCCTAGCAGATATACTCAAATAATCGTCATCTGCCTAGCCTTTTTCGCAACTATATTGGGGTCGGCTTCCAGTCAAGCTAGATTCAGCTAAATACCAGTGTTTTTACGAGGAGCGGCTGCCTACCAGACCTCCACAACCCATTAACTGAGGAGCAGATATACTCAAATAGCACAACATTTTAAGGCACGTTTCCGACTGGGGCATGTATACCTGATTTACCCTATACAAAAACACAGAGAGGTTTTTTGCTGTGTCGGGAATTGGACACATGCATATGATAAAAATAATATTTTTAGAATCGTATTTCTTTTTTGGTTTTTCCCTGTAACGGCTTAAAAGGTGCTGAAATTGCACCTTTCTAATAATTTAATGTATCTTTTTAATATTTGACCCATATTAATACACGTTTTTCTTGCTCGAGCATCACCATACTGCGCACCATATTGCCCTGAACACAGAACATATAAAGGAAGTTAGAAAGGAAATAGTTCGTACACATTACATTGCGCGCTTGTTTACTCAGTACAAGATTGTACCAATGAATTGCACACAATGTATAATTTTGCATGTCATTGCAATTTTATCGTTATAATGTACAAATTCCATAATATTATCATTATAATTATAAATATCAATTGTATTTAAAGGTTTTTAGACTAACCGGTGAAAAGAAATCCCTTCTGGGGCTACACTACACACTTGGTATTTTTTACGACACGTTGCGATAGCGCAAGTCGGCATAACTGATATTTTTTACGGAGCTTCATACACAATAACAGTAAGATCGCGATTGACGACCGATGTCAATCAAATTTCGATTGAACCAAAATTGAACTATGACAATTTGTCGTACATTGAGGCACGCCTGCCCCGCCTACAAGGCCATTCTAACTTCTTTTAACTGTTCTGTGGCCCTGAAGATTATTTTAATAAAATAATAAAACGTTTTTTAATTTTAGTTCACTACTTCTTCGTTTGGAAAACATTAATGCGTAATTTAAACATGGAATTTAATTACTTTAAAAACAGTCGATTCTATATTCACCCGCAATTTTATATTCATTGAAAAATAAATCGTTTTACGTCTCGTTAAAGCCCAAAATTGAAATTCTAAACTAGTATATAGACAATCAATTGCTTAATGAATTCAAAGCATTTTCATCTTTACGACATGATGGTAAAGTTTAATTTTAAATTGTCATGAAATGACAAAAGTGGTAAGCCGAGAGTCGATGAAGAAATCAGAGGGATTTACTGAACCATGATTGTTGTTTTTAATTAAATATAGATATTGATTAAAATGTCTTTCTCACGCTTGTATATTCCTTTGAGAGTTGTTCAATTGGATTGATGATATTAGAGACATGAACGCTATTTGTTTACTTATAAATTATTCATTATCTGCCTAGCCTTTTCCCAACTATATTGGGGTCGGCTTCCAGTCAAGCCGGAATTAGCTGAATACCAGTATTTTACGAGGAGCGGCTGCCTACCAAACCTCCACAACCCATTAACTTACATTATTAATACTAAGTAAATGTATTTTTTTAATTAAAAAATATAGAGAACTGGACTTTTATGGCCGTACTACCAGAACACCAGCGCTTTTGTCCGTATGGAGTAGGTTTCTCTATACGACCTTTGGATTCCTGTTCTATCCCCTTAGGGGAGAGATTTTGGAAAATCGTCTCTTAATGCTCGCCTACATCATAATTTAAGAAGCTTTATGCAAAATTTTACGCTTCTAGTGCCAATAGTTTCAGCTTCAGTTTCAGCTGAGCGTTGATATGTCAGTCAATCATTCCTCCTTTTATATATACAGATATAGCCATACAATTGGTCCGTAGTTCAATTCGCTCAGTCCAGTTCAAACTAACGACCTGTCAGTTTACTCGGGTCCTGTTATCTCCAAATCCTCTGCTCAATGCTTCTGGCAGTTTTCCAATTTCACTATTTTCCACAACATGTACTCGTATGGTTTCATATTTTAAGTTTTATTTTTCGGTCTGTGTATTTGCAAACCAAAATTCGATTTGAGGTATTATTTTCATTGGTTTTCCGTTTGGTTTGATCGTATTACCATATATTGCGTACAATCTTCTGCCTGCGGTTCTGCTCGCGTGAATGTAGAATATTATTTCAATATAATACAATTGAATACTTCCGAGATAAAAAGTCCCATCATATTATATGCTATTCCGGGACGTGGTCTATCCTTGAGCCAAACATCCAAATCCATTTAGTTGTTCGAGCGTGAATAAGTAACAAACACACGGATCTTCACGAAAGTTTTTTCAAAAGTTGGGAAGTGATGACTCCCAAACTGTCGCCTTTATATTAGTACATCGTAATACCTACTCATGTGACGAATTTCATCCAAATCCCGTTTGGACGTTTAAGCATGAAGAAATTTCTTGGAGTTGGAGCCCAATTTATTTTTCTTTTAATCTTTCTCGTTCTTGTTACTATAACAAATCCAATTAAAATATATAACGAAGGAAATAAAGTGAAGGATCATTTTTTGTTTCAGGTGAAACGGTCCGCCCACGAGCAAAAGGTAAGGATGGAATAAATTTACTAAAAATGTTGTTACATTATTTTCGTAATTTTCTGTAGTTTATTAATAATAATTCTTTATTGAGAGCAGTGGTGGCCCAGTGCTAACTGCCCCGACTTGCAAGTTGTAGGTCGCGAGTTCAAAACCAGTCAGGCGCATTACTTACTTTGTGTAATTTATTTCATCGCCACTGCTCTCAAAACGGTGAAGGAAAAAATCGTGAGAAAACCGGCATGTCCTAGAACCACAAATTCGAAGACATGTGACATCCGCCAATCCGCACTGGGCCCGCGCGGTGGATTATGGCCCATTCCCTCTCCTAGAGAGGAGGCCTGAGTCTCAACAGTGGGAACCTTCGGAAGGCCGATTATGCTAAATTCTTTATTTCGGATTACTGGATCCATATAATTTTGTTTGTCTATTGTTAGTGAAAATAAAATTGAATAAAAGTGACATCACAATTACTTAAATTAAAATTAAATTAAGAAAAACAATTAATTTTGCACATTTACGTCAGTACGCACATGTCTCCCAGCCCAGTGCCTAATAAACGACCATTTATTTTGTCCGCCAATGTACCCAATAATTATATTGTTCGGACTACGTCGGAATCGCCACAGCATGTTTTATATTAGTTAAAATCATCAAAACCTGGAACTTGGTTGACGATGATGTGAAGCTAATAACAAGCATAAAAAAGTTTGCCAATAAAAAAATTGAGATCTTGACTATGAAAAAACCAGTGAGAATTAAAATAGCCCAATTAGTATCTTAGGACCTACTAGTTCGAATTGAAAAATTCTTTCAATGTTTGATAGTCCATTTATCAGAGAAGGTGATAAGCTATATAACATTACGCTACGACTAATAGGAGTGGAGTAGTAACCACAGACGTGAGTGAAACCGCAGGTACAACGAGTAATATATTTTAGGCTATACAATGTTTTTGTATAAGAAAACTACCTTAACGTTTATATTTATATATGGACAGTATTTTTAGTTATTCAAAAATTTACATTTTGGTCCACATCAAATATATTGTTCGACTTTAGATTTTTATTGATAGTAAAAAATTATCCCAAGGGAACCTACTCTCGGGATAAAATGAATCCTATGTGCTAGTCTACCTATTTTCAGGTGTATTCTGAATATATGCTTTTTTATCAAACATTGCATTGGAAGAACCCACAAGCTTTTAAACCATGCTCAAGTTAACAATAAACGAGTAAAGAAGGCCCTCCTACGAGCCTATGATCAAAACCGCCATCAAAATAACATTCAACATAATTTTTGCTGCATGATGAATTTGAATACGGACGCAATATAAATTTCTGTTTCCGAAACTCCCATTAAAACCCATGGTTATGACCTACCAACAAAAAAGTACAATTTTAAATACAATTGACACCGTCCCTAACACAGTTCGCATATTTTCATTTATTCATGAACCATCAGCGGTAGCCTTTACATAAAAACACGAAAATAGCCGAGGCAGACCCGAATGAAGCCGAAGCACTGCTCTTTAAACCTTTTTAACCCGACGTTGCAATTTTAACCGCGAAAGAAGGTGGCTCTCGTCAACACTTTGCTACTTTCTTTGAAAATGCCGCGGCTTTTTTATGCATAGCACTTTACCGCTCGTTTTTTCAGAATCTTATTATAGACAAAAATATTTTACTGTTATGTTAAGTTTTAATTCTTAAAAATGCTTCAAGTTTCAAATCTATATTTAGTGTTAAATTAGGTGTATATTTTCCATTAGAAAGATGCCTTATAATATTCTCACTGCTGGACCTCAGGCATCCTCTCTAAGTTAGGATATAGACCGTAATCCACCAAATTCAATACCTAAGATCTATTTATAAGTACCCATAAGAACCAATATCTACTGAATTGTGACAACTCGGGATCAATGAAAGGTTTATATGCCGGTCTAGAATTATTTCTAAAAACGTCAGGATTACCGAAATAACATCAGACTTTGAAAGAAAAAGAGCGCCTACCCAATTGGGTAGGCGCTCTTCAAAATTCAGCCAACAGAATTCTGTAGGCTGAATTTTAATGAAAGGTAAAAAAGGTTTGCCTTTGAAAAGGTGGTCAGAGTAACGAGATGTCTATATGTCAATCTAGATTGTACGAGTAGCAAACATTGACTGACACACTGTACATACCACAGTACACACTGTAAATTGCTGTTGACATGAAGCATCGTAGTGTCGAATAGTACTCATAGTCATACATACAGTATAATCTGCGTACAGTACATACAGTATATAATCTGCTGCCGATGTCGGCGCCTGCAATTGAACTCACAACAGTCCCGAGTAGGCTCAAGAGCCGGAATTGCTTTCTTTGCTGCACGTCGACCATCCGAGATCTACCTCCTAAAAATAAACATCAAGCTGATGGATGAACTACCGAAATGATGCTGCCTTCGGCGGATAAGTCAAATGTCACAGATAGAATCCAGGCTGACGTTTGCACTAGTCGAACTGATCAAAATTCCGCCCACAGAGACGTGAGGCCACGCGAGGCTCTTTCCTCTATCGGCAGCTGTGTGAACTATGTTTAGTCTGAGGACTGTCTCACGGCTCGTTATGAAAGTGAATATCCAAAGCCTACATCATAATAAGTGTGTGATCCGGAGTAGCTCGATACCCACTCATTGCCCGCAAAATAGGATCCCAAGAAAGCAGTTTCTACTGTGATCGGCCTAGTGAGTTAACATACTAATAAATACGTCACAAATAGCTTTACAAGTTATTATTACAACCATTATAGGCTATAATAGATACATTTAATGCCGGTACGAGTCCGGTAGGCAACACATATGATCCCTTTTAACCCATTTATCCTCCGGGCTTCATGTTAAGTACATCAAAGTTATATGTGAGTTGCTGATCATTGGTTAATTACATAACTGCCCGTGTTAATCGCAGGGTTATGTACTTCTGCCAGGCCTAAGGATTGTTCGAAAGTGTTAACGTCACAGGTTAATGTAGTATGCGCAAACGATTGCTAACTAAAGGAACACTGTGAGTAATCAGTAAAAGTCTGACATTGCTTCTCGCCCGACCAGGGCGGAAGAAATCATTTGATAATTTCCCACGTAAAACCATGCATATTTTTGTTACTGATAGCCTTACACTTAATCACTCTCTCACCTGATGGAAAGTGACGATGTGGTTGACGATAGAGCATGCTTGCTTAGAAGTAACTTATCCTATACTTTTGACTTAAAAATCGCCAAGCTGTATCTATCAAAAAACTCAGACTGGCAGGATTTTTCACTGTTTAGCTGCACGCACGATGAATATTAGTTCTCCCAAAATGTGTTGTGCATATGGATGGGATGTTTTCCATATACCACTAGCACATCCCCGTACGTCGGATGGTCAGATGATTATAATAAATTCATGTAACCCTGCTGCTTAAAATGAATGTATGGTAAGTTGTCCCACATTGAACCAGGTAAATTTCAAAGTCTCATAGTGGGCTGGATGTTCAATCAATGCCTTTAATTTTTTGTGTATAGTTAGCATATTTATTTAGCTTCAATTTTGTAAAACATTAATTTCTCATATATTATTCCTTTTAGTTTCGGTGTAAAACAGGTTTTTATGAAAAATGTTTTTTGGTTAAATGTGTACCACCGGTGGTACACATTTAACCAGGGTATCGTCCACATTGAGACACCTTATTAACGATGTCTTCTAGTTCAATTTATAAGGCAAATACTTTGTAATAATAATAAACATTAATAATAAAAATCAGCCTTATATTTATAAAAATCACTTTAAATCATATGCAATTAAACCGAGAGTCTTAGTTTTATACGTCACAAAACCTTTTCAGTCAAATTCTTATCATATTTTAATAATAAAAACAAAAGTAACAGTTTTTAATTATAAAAACAAAAGTACCTTCCATAATATAACAAATCGACGGTGAAGTGCCAATACCTCCTAACTGTTTTTTTTTTTGGGAAAATTACTTTTTCGCTTTAATAATTTATATGTATGTTTCCGCATATTTTACTGAAATCTTCGAAATGCATATTTAATTGCAACTACATGAAGTTAAATTGTAGATACTTCTCCAACTAATCCAACATGTCAATTTATAGTATTACCTCCACACGTAGTTGGGTCAGGAAATTTTTAATTTTACATATAGGAGGTATTGGCACTTCGCCGTCGAAATTAAAATTAAATTAAAATAATTGTAAAAAACACTCCTTTAACGACTGGGGTATACATAGTAAACCGTGGTTCAATGTGTACCACCCTCAGGTGGTTCAATGTGAGACACACCACGTTTTATCACTAAACTCAAAATTTTATCGGCAAATCAATCTCTTAAAATCACGAATTATAGCGCTTTTAATTGCTAAATAACCGTAGAAAACAGTGTACATATTAATAAATTGATATTATTTAAACGAAAAAAGCTAAAAAAGAATGAAATTGGCAAAAAATATTTACTTTTTGAGTCAGTTTGCTTTCGAATACTCCTCACACAATAACTTTGCACGCGATCGCCACGCAAACAAGTGGGCAGGAACGGAACGTAAATACCTCTCTTTCACTCATATTAGTGTGGTTTGGCAATGTCGCATTTTCGAGATTCGGCGGTGGTTCAATGTAGCTGCCTGGTTCAATGTGAGACACCCGACCCTATACGTATGTACATTATTTACTAAGCATGAATGTGTATAAATGTAACCTAGTTAATAATTTCTATATTTAGGGTTCACACCCTGTAGGTAGGTACTTGCCTTTAGTGACATTTAGGGCCTTTTCCATTGTGATTAGAATCTATGTTCGAGCGATGACAAGCATTTGACAATGGGTTCGACGCTACATACCTATTTAGGTACACAATCAACAAAGCAGTAGTTAGGCACTTAATTATAGGTCTTCAAGCCCTATATTTGAACTAGCTTCTACTAGTAGCTTCGCTCGCGTGGTAAAAAATAACATAATAAATAGGTAAAATGCATAAATAGCATATAGCATTAATAGACCGCTATATATGTCGCAGGTTTTTCATAAAATTAGGTTTTTGATCAAAAACCTAGGTTTTTGATAAAAAACCAGAAAATGACACATATTAAACTCAATTTCATCATAAACCTGTATCAATCCAGATTTTTGATCAAAAACCTAAACTAGTTTGGGTTTATGATAAAGTTGTTGTCAAAACCACGGTTTAGCTTTGTTATGACAAATAAATCAATTTAAATGAAATACATAAAACAATCCATCATCATTTGCAACTTAGTAGAAAGAAAACAATTTTTTATTTATCAAAAATGGTCCATGGGACGTTACGTCCAATTTAAAAAAAAATCTTCCTTTTATAGGACCGTTCAAAGAACACCATATAAGGCTTTGTTTGGCACAGAGTCTAAAATAGGACTGAAGACACACATTCCAACCGACTTATTAGAGAAACTTATTACGGAAGAGGAACTTTATCATAAACCCAAACTAGTTCAGGTTTTTGATCAAAAATCTGGATTGATGCAGGTTTATGATGAAATTGAGTTTAATATGTGTCATCTTCCGGTTTTTGATCAAAAACCTAGGTTTTTGATCAAAAACCTAATTTTATGAAAAACCTGCGACATATATACCACACAAGTCGATACAATATGTAGTGGTCACAGCTAAAGAGTTCAAAATAAAATAAAAACTAGCTCCAATGTTAAACATTGAAGTCGGTTGTACTTTTTTGTAAAAACATTTTCCTTTTTGGGGACGTAAATCTAAAAAGTAGATAGGTATACCTGCCTACTTGTTCATAATGAGTTTCTGATACTCTACAACAACAGCAGGTACAAAGTACTCATTAATTTGTAATCAATCCTTGTTTCTAAACGCTTTCGTCGAGAGTAACCGAAAAACCTTGTAATTTACAGTTTAATTGATCTTGAAGAGTTTCATTATATCTAACGAGAATAAATTATAAAGGTTACTTACAGAACAATCTTGGAAAATTTTGGGATAGTCCTTCAGAATTGTTACACTTATTTTTTATCACTCATAAAAAACTGTCTGAAGTAACAGAAACTACTCGTTAAGAATTAAATTGTACTAAGAAAAAATATAATTAAAGCGTCAAGGAGATATTTAGCGTTGGAAACTTAGATACTAAATATGTAACAACGACGCGATAATGAAATTAAAGGTTTTCATGGAATTTTTAGATAGAATACGTCATCTTGTGGGCGCGCCGAACTTCTTAGGCTAAGAACTCACGAAGCGATTTTCACTCGCGCAAAAAACAACTGTTATTTTTCTAAAGTGATGTGACCGTAGCTTTGTGCAGTTACACAGACGTCGCGATTACGAATAGAAGACAGAAACGTAATAAAGGGTTTTTGTGTTTTTCAATTTTCAAAGTTTATTCGCAGAAGCACTTTTTATAAAAAACAAAGTAAAAACATTATATCCGCCTCGCGGCTTGACAGCCGACTTGACTTTACCGAATATGAAAACTATCCTCTTTTCTTTCTACCTATTTTATATAAAGCATATGATCAAGTGTTCACGGAAGCGTGGCTTCATACGGTGGGTTTCTGAATTGAATATTTTTAGTTTAGCACGTCTCAAATCCTACTTTAAAGCCGTATTTTGAAGTTATAGTAATATGTCGTCGTTGTCAAACCAAAATATGAGCAATGTACCGTTTTTTGAGATTTCAAGATTTTGACCACGGCTTCTTTTGGTTTTGGTCACTGCCTTATTTATCATATAAAAGAACTGCTATGTGCTTGTGAACACTAGTTGTGGAACTGTAGCCGCAGCATAAAATGTGCTATGTGTAACAGCTAAAACTTTGGGAAAACTTCTTTTGTCAATAACTCAAAAGTAGAATTTTTGCACATAGCAGGTTTTGTTTTGACAACGACGATATTCAACTTGAAATGCTTAAATCTGAAATCGAGGGTTAGACGTGTATTCGTCATTATACTCAATAATGCAGCAACGACGGCACGACGATGCCGACACAGTTTCATAGTTTTGTATGTAAACTTCACGCGGGCGTACCAAGCGTATAATGATGAAAACGCGTCTATGAAACTACTCGTCCGTACACGTCTACTGTCTAGCGAGATAATTTTATTATACTTCTTTAAGGTTTAGTAGGTCTAAACCTTAAGCATTGGCATTACCGGCCTTGTAATGTTTCCACTGCTGGGACTCAGACCTCCTCTCTTGGAGAGGGAAATGGGCCATAGTCGACCTCGCGGGCCCATTGCGGATTGGTGGATGTCACATGTTTTCGAATTTTTGGCTAAACCTTAAAGAAGTATTTCATTAGCTTGCCAGTTTGCAAGTTATTAAGAGCAATAATAGCATACGGCCTCCTTCGATATCACAGTATTCATGTAACAAAGCTCACACAAGGCCGCACTCAGTCAAGTGACCCACACCGATTTATTTTAGTCTCCTGCATTATTGATCGGTACAAGGTTCGACCTCAATTAATCAAGGCTAGGAATTGGAATTTTCTACTGGAGTCTGGGTTTCATATTGGCTACAAAGCCAATTGTGAATAGGTTACTTGCTTGCTCTTTAAGGCAAGTGTGTTCCATCGTCGGTCACATCATCGCTTACCATCAGATGAAAAAGTGGTCAAAAGAGAGCAAAAAATATAATAGTGCAGCAATAAACATACTGAAAGCTTAACGGTAGGCGTGGGTTTGCGGAAGACGAGCGTGAGCATGGGCGTGGGCTTTGGTAGCTCACCGTCCGGCCCTACGGTAACCGACCGGGCCGAGCCTGAGTCATGCTCAGTGTTCCTAAGTGAAGTGAAGGCCACTGGTTGACTTCCGAAAGAGAAACCCAGGGTTCTGGAACGCAAGGCGTAGAAGGAATATAGGTATGGTTTTAGTCAGTAAAAGTCTGACTTGTATGTTTGTTACTTTTTCACGCTCGAACGGCCATACCGATTTCGATGAATCTTCACAGGGTCATAGGTTGTCCTAGAATAGCACATACGATACGTTTTATCCCAGTAATATTATTATACCCTCGGGATAATTTTCCACATTTACGCGGTTTAAGCCGCTGGCAGCAGCTAGTAAATAATAGTCGTATTTGCTACATAACTATTATATACTTCTCGCTTCTATCTAGACATTAACGAGACCCCGGGTGTATTACCGGTAGCAGGAACGAATGAGCTGTCTCTATGATAAACTCGCTCCCTCGTGGACTAGCCGAGATATAGCCGTAGGATTAGCTTGTTCTTCTTCACCAATTTATATTTCTTTACTTTGGTTCATACCTGTTGCCAAGTTTTATTATAAATGACAGTTTAGTTCATGAATCCCCGACCGGTCCTATGAGATCGCGCTGTTATTGTTTTACTATTGTGTCTCGTTTTGCGGGTATGTGATAGGTTAATCATAAATGAAAGTATGCGTCAAACATAAATCTTTGCATCATCTGGTTATGATTTAGGTGCCAAATTCAGAGTGAATAGCTGGTTGTAGTGACGCTGAGGGGAGGCCTATGTCCAGCAATGGCCGTCTTTCGGCTGAGATGATGATGAGATTCTTAGTAAACTAGTACGCTTTAGCACTAACTTCTGCATTAATCTTATCATCGCAGTCGAGCACTAGTATACCAATCAATTTACAAAAATCTATCATCATTGGCTTTTTAAGTTCTGTACCTCAAATAAGGTTCTGTTAGGGCCCCTTTTCTCTCAGAAACGCTAGGAGATATTTAGCAAAAATGATTTCATAAATACTCAAGTCTGCTGACCCTTACAGAAGCGGAAAAATTTAACTTCCTAGTTAGCGCAATCTAAAGTCAAATCAAAAGACAACCGTTTTTGGTGCATATTTTAGGTTGCCAGGAAATTAAAACTTATAGAGTACTTCTTGTTGACCTAGAATCCTGAAATTTGGCAAGAAGCAAGGTCTCGAGTAAAGGATTTTGTCTGAAAACCATAAATGAATAGTGCCGTCTAACTAGAACTTATGCGATTCGGAAAAATCTTTGGTGCGTGAGTGTGAATCGTACTTAGCCGGTCCTATAAATTAAATTTAATAGGGCAGGAAAAAAATACCGGCCATTTTGGCTATATGCACAACGATATTTATAATTTGTTGGTAATGTAAAACCGCTAATTGAACAGAACAATGTTTTTTATTGAGTTCTGGCTTATTTCCAAAAGAGCTTTTAATAACATACATCGTCTGATACAATTTCAACAATCTAACTATCAAGGTTCATGATCAGCCTGGTGATGACGGACGGACAGTGGACTCGTAACAATATGGACTGGTTTTTACACTCGGGCCTCAGAACTCTAAAGAGAATATAAAAAAAAAGTATTACTTAGTATTTAATAAATGTATTGAGTATTTTCAACGCCTTATATCGAACTTAAACTTTAAAGCTTCCACTTCCAATTCAGTGCGACACTACTTCTTCACAGAAGTTGATACGACCCCGTCTGCAAAGAACCTTTATTTATGTAGGATGCTGTGTATACAAGAACAAACGATCTGCCGCGATGATAAACAAGCTTTCTCGGAGACACAGCTTCCTAGATGGGATTACCGTGTTCGCTTAACTGGTTTACGACTAACCCTAAGTTACAAGTTATTGGTACACACGTCCGTTCTATCTTGTAGATTTGATTAGCGACAGACAGACGGACAGATGGCCAGCAAAAGGATTCTATATGGGTTCCCTTTTTGCCAACTTCAGGTGAGATAGTGGTCAAGCGTGAGCCTATAAATAATTTAAAAAAAAACTTAGGAACCATAAAACAGAGACGAGGAAATATTAAATTAAATTTAAAAAAAACTTAAGTGGAAGTTAGTTTGGAATTTAAAAAAGCAAATGTTTGGTCCAGCGCCACCAGACACGTTTGTCAACAGGACACTTTATTGTTTTACTAAAAGTTTAAATTTCGTAAATTCAGTTATTAGGAATGTACCTACTGAAAATACGTAAACAACGAATAGTTCGGTTTAGTAACGTTCAACATTTAATATACCTAACTTTAACATTAGGTCATAAACTATATACTAAAAAACAAATTGTAGTAATATCAAACAACAACCAAAACAGCTCCATTGCTTTCGAGACACGCACACATCGATCTTCGAACCGGATTAATAGAAACGCACACATTGGTCCTTCGTGTCCTTATTATTTATCAACCCATCGAACAACTCAAGGAAAACACATTAAAAACTCAAATAAAGATCGAAGTTCTCAATGTCAAAGTTATCTTCTTTCTTTCATTTACAACCCTTTATAGATACCACTTGTAAGAACAAATAAAAATCGTTACCAAGCATTGTTCTCACAAAAGAAATCTCGTAAAGGAAGATGGGATATTGCAAGTGCAGGCTCTCTCAAACGAACTCATTCTAAGTGTCATTTGCATTGCATTGAAAGAAGTGTCCAGTAAGCTCTATTGTTACTACCGTTGTTTTATTAAAGACAGAGCCGCTTGCAAAAACTAGTGCTTGCCAATGGCTCCGCCTGCGTGAAATTTGAAACCTATCCCATGGGAATCTCCTCATCATCAGCCTCACCTAGCCTATTTCCCAACTATATTGGGGTCGGCTTCCAGTCAAGCCGGATTTAGCTGAATACCAGTATTTTACGAGGAGCGGCTGCCTACCAGACCTCAACTCAACAACCCATTAACTGGGGTAACACGGTACTTCATGGCAAGACTGGAGTCAGATTTTACTGGCTTCTTACTATCCGTAACAACTGCCAAAGATCTACAAATGATAGCCGGGACCTACGGCTTAACGTGCTTTCCGAGGCACGGAGGAAGCTCGGTATGTTAAGATAGTCACCCATCCACAGACCAACCTTGGCAAGCGTCGCTTAACATTTAAGATCGACCCGTGCGGCTGATTATTTAGCCACGAGCTCCTCCCCATGGGAATGTCCTACGGGATAAAAATACCTATCATAATATCTTAATCCTGCTCCAAATTCGTAAACACCTTTACTAGTGATTGATTAACAAACACTTATAGGTACAGACTTTCAGTTATTTTCTAGCAGTCCGATTACATCAGTTCAGTGCAATCTATTAAATTCCTCGCCCTTTTAATAAAACATTCCCTTCTTTCTTCGTCTTCTTCGGGGATATATTTATATGACAAATATTCTAAAAATGTCATAGGTCACAGAAGGTTAAAAACCTAGCTGACGATGTGTCGGGTTTTTTCTTTTTTATATTTTCGCTGACGTCTACTCCAGGTTAACGAACACTAAGGTTAGTGATAGAGGAAACAAGGCGATAGGCGGTACTGGTAGCGTATTGCAGCATGACTTATTTAGATTTCTTTTTTATTATGCACAGCCCGAAGAATCGCCAAACTTTAGCGGCAGTGGGCAGAGCACATTGGTCGTAGAACAGATGGTCGATGGGGATGGAAGGTTCTAGAGTGGCGGCCACGTACCGGAAGACGCAGCGTTGGAAGGCCTCCCACAAGGTGGACCGACGACTTGGCGAGGGTCGTGGGCATCCGATGGATGCGAGACGCACAGGACCGGTCGTTGTGGCAACGCTTGGAGGAGGCCTATGTCCAACAGTGGATGTCTTTCGGCTGAGATGATGAGATATTTTTATTATTCATAGGCTCGCGTTTGACCACTATCTCACCTGATGGTAAGCGATGATGTGACCAACGATGGAGCATGTTTGATTATAATCTATTCACTCTGGAAAGCCCTTCAGTCATAGATCTCAGGTAACACAGACTCCGGCAGGGCATTCCAATCCTCAGCTGTACGCACAATAAATGTGCTCCCAAAACGCTTTGTGCGTATGGGTGGGATGGTGGGATGTTTACCATGTACCGGTGGCTATATTATATCCATACATCTATTCTGTTGTTACCACAGATCAGATAGGTAAAATATATATACCTACCTAAAGTTCGAGAAAGTAAGTACTACCCTATCATAGAGTATTTAGTACCTCTTCTAAAATTCTGCAATCCTAAACATGGTGACTAACGCCCGTTTTCAATAACCTACCGCAGTTCATAGATAGATAGCTATCTCCTATAAACAGTAAGATTCTATCTATCCATCCACAACTTTGTTAGGAAATACTAGACGTTGGTAGGAAAGCAAGCAAGGGCAAAAGGATAAATTTGTTTATCTTTAGTAGCTGCAACTGTAGATAGATAGCTTATTGAAAAAGAGCGTAAATCTATGCATTTAAAAATCCCTAATTGCTTATTTGGTTGTGTATTTTTCGACTCGACCGCTCAACTCTGCCGAATAGAGAACCCTAAAAGGTTATCCTTCGCTCTGGTATTGACACCACTTCAAAACGAAAAGCATTTTAACTCAAAAGCACCCAATCTTGAGCCAGCCAACTTTCTCATCAAATTAGAACGAACCCCATCCTTGACCTTTTATACCAATCAAAAAAGTTTTTAGTAGCTGGATACAGACTAAGCAAACGAGCGAGCAAACGTTAACGGGAATAGAAAGAAAGAAGAAGAAAGACTATGTTTATTTGGCACACCATGGTTCATGAACCTAATGTTTGTAAACTAAAATGAAACATAAAAAAATTAAAATGTGAAGAAATTTAACAACATAAATAGGTCTCACGGCTTCGCCAAATAGGCTCAGTTCAGCATAATGCCAGGCAACTACGTAGCAGTTACCTGACGCTGATTTTCAACTGAAACTTTGAGTCAACATACACTTGCTCGCTCTCGTACATTTTGGATAAGTAGGTACACACTCATACACTCATTTGCCACAGTAAATGTATTCCTTTTTAGAGGTATGCCGAACAGAGAGTAAACTCCTAAAAACCACATACCTCCGTTGAAAAGGAGGATCCTCCGACCAGACGGGTATTAGGGATGGCCAGTGGGAAATCTTGCTTAGAATTAGACGTTTTTTGAGCATTATGGGCCTTATAATGTTCCCACTGCTGGGGGTGGGAACATTATAAGGCTGCGCACTGTTCACACTGCACTATGGGGTGTATGGGGTCCATTAACATATGAAGGACCCAAGCCAACCTTACCTGCTAGCGGTGCACCCTGCTGTTCAACGGACAAGGCTCTGGCAAACCTGGTTTCCCTCTCGTAGGGTTGTGGGGGTCAGACGGCTGGTCGCCTCACGTAAAACCAACTTCAGTCAAATATTTATGGATAGGAATAGGATTGATTTAGGTACTCGTGCTAGGGCGTCGCCGCATAACGACGCGCAGGCACATCGCCCTAAACCTGTGACAAGTGGGTTAGGGCTACCGTGTCAAGTACGGGCACGGTTAAAGAGGTTAGTACCTAAAAGGAAGTTCCGCTTTGCCACCTGGAACATTGGCTCTCTAACCGGACGTTGCAGGGAACTCGCGGACGTACTTGCGAAGCGTCGGGTCCAGTGCGCCTTCCTTCAGGAGACGCGCTGGAAGGGGAATAAGTCCCGTGACATCGGGCAGGGGTACCGGCTAGTGTACGCCGGATCACCATCGGGACGGAACGGAGTGGCCGTAGTGCTGTCTAAGGACCTTCAGGATGGCCTTCTTGAAGTAGACCGATACAGCGACCGGTTGATGCGAGTTAGGGTGCTGATCGAAGGATCAGTTGCGAACCTAATCAGTGCCTACGCTCCTCAAACTGGTTGCTGTGAGTCTGAAAAGGAGGCCTTCTGGAATGAGTTCGAAGACGTATTACGCGCTATTCCGAATTCAGAAGATGTTTTGGTTGGGGGGGACCTCAACGGTCACGTAGGTCAGTTTGCTGGAGAGCACGGACGTGTTCACGGTGGTTTTGGATACGGCCAACTAAATGCAGAGGGAGTCAGTATACTCAGGACCTGCGCCGTATCGGACCTTGCCATCGCGAATACGTTCTTTCAGAAGAAGCCCCACCATCTTATTACGTACCGTAGTGGTGCCTACTCAACCCAGATAGATTACCTGTTGGTGCGACGGTGCCACATTGGCAAGGTTACCAACTGCAAAGTCATCCCTGGCGAAAGCCTAACGGCTCAACACCGCCTCCTTGTCCTGGACTTTGCGGTCGTGCCAAGGAAGAAAGTTGTTGAGAAACGCGAACCCCGCACTAAGTGGTGGTTGCTTAATGGCTCTAAACAGTCGGACTTCATCGCGGAGGTCGAGCATCTTGCGGTGAGTGCTCCGCATGAGTCCGTTCAAGAGATCTGGAGTAGGATCCATTCAGCAATCACCACTGCGGGTAAGCGCGTCCTTGGCACTTCTCGTGGTGGCCGCGTCATAGACAAGGAAACGTGGTGGTGGGATGACGGGGTTCAGGAGGCGACTCGGAAGAAGAGGGGTTTATTTAAACAGTGGCAAGGGACCAACTCTCCGGAAGACAGGGAGGCATATGGACCGGCTAAGCGCGCTTGTAAAAAAGCTGTAGCCAGAGCCCGCAGCAAAAGTCTGTCGCCCTTGTACGACAAGCTGAAAACTGCGGAGGGGCAGAAGCTTATTTTTAAGCTGGCGCGTGCCCGGGAAAAAGCTACACGGGACATTAGCAAATGTCTTTGTGTAAGGGACGCCCAGGGTAAGCTGCTCTATGATGCTCCTTCTGTTAAGGAGAGATGGTGTACATACTTCTCGGAGCTGTCTAATAAACAGCATCCCCACAACCTTCCTCCCGAACCGCCTCCTAACCTCGGACTTATTTCCCCTATTTCCCCCGACGAAACCCGCATTGCTCTTCGCCACATGAAGAACCGGAAATCGATTGGGCCTGACAATGTGCCAATTGAGGTGTGGAAGGCGATGGGCTCACATGGTGTGGACCTTCTGACTGATCTTTATAACCGCATCCTGACCACCAAGGAAATGCCAAACCAGTGGCGACTAAGCCTGATTATCCCGGTCCACAAAGGCAAAGGTAGCGTACAGGATTGCAGTAACTACCGCGGTATCAAGATCATGTGCCACACCATGAAGCTCTTCGAGCGCATCATTGACACAAGGCTCCGTAGCGAGTGCACTATCTCTGAGTGTCAATATGGCTTCCGGGCGGGTAACAGCACCATGGATGCAGTGTTCGCCTTACGGACTCTGTCTGAGGCTTACAGAGAGAGAAGGAGAGCTCTGCATATGGCCTTTTTAGACCTGCAAGGAAGGCCTTCCTTCGACTGTATACCTCGGCAGGCTATCTGATGGGCACTCCGCTTCAAGGGTGTTCCCGAGGCCTATATTGACATTATCAGAGATATGTATGAACCGGAAATCGATTGGGCCTGACAATGTGCCAATTGAGGTGTGGAAGGCGATGGGCTCACATGGTGTGGACCTTCTGACTGATCTTTATAACCGCATCCTGACCACCAAGGAAATGCCAAACCAGTGGCGACTAAGCCTGATTATCCCGGTCCACAAAGGCAAAGGTAGCGTACAGGATTGCAGTAACTACCGCGGTATCAAGATCATGTGCCACACCATGAAGCTCTTCGAGCGCATCATTGACACAAGGCTCCGTAGCGAGTGCACTATCTCTGAGTGTCAATATGGCTTCCGGGCGGGTAACAGCACCATGGATGCAGTGTTCGCCTTACGGACTCTGTCTGAGGCTTACAGAGAGAGAAGGAGAGCTCTGCATATGGCCTTTTTAGACCTGCAAGGAAGGCCTTCCTTCGACTGTATACCTCGGCAGGCTATCTGATGGGCACTCCGCTTCAAGGGTGTTCCCGAGGCCTATATTGACATTATCAGAGATATGTACCGCGATTCCGTGTCCTTTGTCCAGACCGCTGTTGGCGAATCCAATGTCTTTCCAATATCTGTTGGCGTTCACCAAGGTTCGGCTCTAAGCCCGTTCTTGTTTAACGTTGTGCTTGATGTAGTTACGGCAAACATCCAGGATCAGCCTCCATGGCTAATGATGTATGCCGATGACATCGCCCTCGTTAACCAGAACAAAGCCCATCTTGAGCGCAGGGTCAACATTTGGAAAGACACGCTGGAAAACGGCGGTCTGAGACTAAATGTGGCGAAGACTGAGTACATGTCCTGTGGTGGCACGGCTTCAAGTACTATCCGGATAGGGTCGGATTTGATCACTAAGTCTGATAAGTTCCGGTACCTTGGATCCGTGCTGCACGAGTCCAAGCACGTATAGGCGCGGCATGGGCAAAATGGCGCGAGGTAAAGGGCGTTTTATGTGACCGTAAAATGCCTCCGAGGCTCAAAGGGCAGATATATAAATGTATCATACGGCCTGTCCTCCTGTACGGTGGCGAATGTTGGCCAGCACTAAGCAGACACACCCAGGAGCTTCGCGTCACGGAGATGAAGATGCTGAGGTGGATGAGCGGAGTAACGCGATCCGATCGCATACGCAACTCATTCATCCGAGGTAGTCTTGGTGTCCGTGACGTGGGGGAAAAACTGCAAGAGTGTCGTCTGCGATGGTATGGCCACATCATGCGCCGCCCTAGGGAGTACGTTGGTCGGAGATGCATGGATATGGCTGTCCTTGGGGCTAGGTCCCGTGGTCGCCCTCGCAAGCGCTGGCTGGACGTCGTCAAGTCCGACATGAGAGCCAATGGCCTCACTGAGAAGGATGTTAAAGATCGGGCAAAGTGGAGAAAACTTAGTCGGAAGGCGGACCCTGGCAATGGCCGGGATTAACGCCAGGCAGAAGAAGAAGAAGAAGAATGTTCCCACTGCTGGGACTCAGACCTCCTCTCTAGGAGAGGGAATGGGCCATAACCCACCGCGGGGCCCAGTGTGAATTTTTAGTTCTAGGACATGCCGGTTTCCTCACAATGTTTTCCTGCACCGTTTTGAGAGCAGTGGTGATGAAATAAATTACACAAAGTATTGCGCCTGACTGGGTTTGAACCCGCGACCTACACCTTGCAAGTCGGGGCAGTTACCACTGGGCCACCACTGCCCCAATTAGACGTCTAACGTAATATTAGTAAAATACATCTTCAACAAAAGGATCATGAACATAATTAAAACCAACGACAACGAAACGAACGATAACGAATGGGGATCGCAGGTGAGAGCGTTCGTTCGCTTGGTCTGTACTCGGCACATAAATAAAAATTGTAGAATAACTTTATAAATCTTGTTAACTTTATCGCTTAAAGTTGAAAGGACAGCCAGACGTCGTTTCCTAGTCTGAACATTTTTATCCGAGAGAGAATATAAAATAAAATTTCTATTTGAAAGCTTGAAGAAAATATGGCTTGATCTTAAAAAACGTTGGGATCTTTGCCTTGCTCTCGGTCATTTACACTGAAAAAGAAGTGACTCTTTGTTTTTGTTTACTTACTGAATACTTTTTTAACAAGCGGGCGAGTGTTTTGGGGGTCAGTCTTTGTATTAAAGGGACGATCAACAAGTGATGAGTGTGAAAGTGACTTTTGACTGCGAATTTAGAATAAGTGGAAATTGGGTATTATAAAGTGGGTACAATCTATAAGAATCATTATACCTGTCAACCTGCCATTGACTACAAATGCCCGGACAATAAATGGGGCTGTCATTGGTGTGACAAAACCAGTATTATACATCTATATTATTATACTAACTTCTGCCAGCTGCTTCGCCCGCGTGTAGAGTTAGTTTAGTCTTTGCGTGATGATATAATTATAGCCTATAGCCTTCCTCAATAAATGGGCTATCTAACACTAAAGGAATTTTTCAAATCGGACCAGCAGTTCCAGAGATTAGCGCGTTCAAACAAAAAAACTCTTCAGCTTTATAATATTAATATAGATTAGACATATTAAAAACTATATACAGAAATATGGATATTCACAGCGACAGTAATGTTCCCTAACGAGTCTTTTAAAAACGGCTGGCAACGATTGAGTGCGTTTAATTGTGTCTGGTCATTATTTCCCACTTCATTCCACAAATGAGCAGCAAGGACAGTAAATGATTTATCAACCAAAATTGTGGTTTGCATTATTATTTTATAAAAATAAATAATTAAAGTTCCGTGCAAAAAAGCAAATTGAATTATGACAATATGCTTCATCACCAGCTAGTCTGACGTAATGGAGTACAAACTCACAAGAGTTTGATAAGTGTATCATCATCCTTTTCCCAACTATATTAGGGTCGGCTTCCAGTCAAGCCGGATTTAGCTGAATACCAGTATTTTACGAGGAGCGGCTGCCTACCAGACCTCCACAACGAAATAACTGGGGTAACACGGTACTTCACGGCAAGACTGAAGTCAGATTTACTGGCTTCTGACTATCCGTAACGACTGCCAAAGATCTACAAATGACAGCCGGGACCTAAGGCTTAACGTGCTTTCCGAGGCACGGAGGAAACTCAGTATGTTAAGATGTTCACCCATCCACAGACCAACGTTGGCAAGCGTTGCTTAACCTTTAAGATCGATCCGTGCGGCTTTTATTATCTAGCCACGAGCTGTATATAATTAGAAAAATCACAATTATTTACGTATATTTTTCAAATTAACCTAATAGTTCGTGTAGTTGTCAATTACAATATTTCATCACGAACTTCCCCAATTTAATCCGCAAAGCTTATTTGCATAAACAAATCCCAAAGTCAATAAGCACAGAAAGCTAGTTCGCTACAAATTCAAAGTTAGAACTCAAGCTAGGCCGATGTTCATTTGTTTAGCACTAAGCGCTCGCTACGCTTCAATAGGGAATATGCATGATTTATTTTTAATATCTAATCATTTAATAAAGAATATGCAGAAATATATAGAATACTAACTGTGAAAACAAAACCGATTTTAGTAGAAAAGTAAACGAGATATAACAATTTCAAACAAATATATCGCCAAAACGCTGTTTTCAATGGCACCCGAACGGGCGTGATGTAATTTGACGTCAAATTACATATCGAACTGCTCTTTCTTAGTAGGAGCTTTAAAGCTTTATATCTTTATTGTCGGTATAGATACTTTAAAAAATCTTTCATAGTTATTAACTAGAGCTTAAACTGCATTATTTTAACAAATACAAAAATGCAGATTGATGTCATTCCTCACAAACCTTATTTAACCCGCAACGGTTATTTGCAAAATAAACAAATCCCAAAGTCAATAAGCACAGAAAGCTAGTTTGCTACAAATTCAAAGTTAGAACTCAAGCTAGGCCGATGTTCATTTGTTTAGCACTAAGCGCTATCTCCGCTTCAATAGGGATATGCATGATTTTTTATTTACTAATCATTTTATAAACAAATATAAAGAAACTGTGATACTAACTGTGAAAAAAAAAACGAAATTAGTCCAAAAGTGATATAACCATTTCAGACAAAAACATCTGTACCTCTCGCCAAAACACCGTTTCCTATGGCAGCCGAAAGGGCGTGAAGTAATTTGACGTGATATTACATATCGGTCGGCTTTTTCTTATTAGCAACTTTAAAGCTTTTAAAAATATCTTCGTTTTCGACAAAGATATTTTAAACATTCCTTCATATTTATTTACTAGAGCTTAAAGTGCATTATTTTAACAAATATCAAAATGCAGATTGACGTCATTGTTCGTGTCAATTTTCATGTTTCATCACAAACTTCCCCAATTTAATCCGCAACGCTTATTTACATAAACAAATCCCAAAGTCAATAAGCACAGAAAGCTAGTTTGCTACAAATTCAAAGTTAGAACTCAAGCTAGGCCGATGTTCATTTGTTTAGCACTAAGCGCTCGCTACGCTTCAATTGTGAGTTTGAACAACAAAGCCGCTGAACGGACGCTGCAGCGCTTTGTGCACGCTGCGACAGCGCTTACTAAAATAGCTACACTAATGCTTAACGTTTAGTGGGCGAACACTTGATGATATAATTTTAGTAGCTTCTACGGGCGGCTTTGCCCGTGTTAAATAGAAAACCTAGCGTGTATTTTGTATCAAAGAAAAAAATATGCCTTCTAAACTAGTCACTGGCTAAAGGTAAAAATCGAAGAAAAACGAAAAAGAAAGTTCTGAAGTAATTTCTAACTTACTATTATTTATTTATTTTTAGTTGAAGAACTAGCACTAGGCTTGTTCTTGAATTATGTATAATTTCCGTTTGAAATGCTATTTTCAACTAGCATATAAGTAAACTAAGGCTGCGCCTGCACATACATAATTATGTATCTACCTAGAATAGAAAAATAACATACATTTATAAAATTACACTTAGTTAAATTATTAACACCGATTTTATTGTAATTAATATTCCAGTTAAAATTATAATACACTTCGTTACTTTGTGTCAACAGTTAAAACATTTCCGTGAAACGACATATAAAAATCACAGCACCTTTAATTTATTGGAAATTCTACGACTCAATAAATCACACTCGCATTTTAAGCAAAGTGAAGCACCAACAGCGACAAAACTCATTATACCGGAACAGTTTAATTTTCACGAAAATATCATACAAACAATAACTTTAATTATTCGAAATATCGAAACTCAAACAGTCCGTTTCTCATTTTGGAGTATAACAATCATACGAGCGATTGAAATATCCGATAATATATCGAAATGCATTTCTGACGGCTCGTGTTGTATCCAACACATGTTGAAATCGAATTAAGGCCATCACAAAGGTAAATTATGTAGTAATGAGACTAAATGATAATCTTCTCGACCGAATTTCATGATGGGCAATCTAAACGGAGATTAGCCGAGTTTGTAGGAACTCAAATGTGTGCGCAAATACATCTGTTTGTACCACAGAAATCTAAATAATAAGTCAATTTTTAGATTTCTTTGGTTTGTACACATGAGAGTGCATCTGCGCTCTCTGTTCCTTTACTCTTATTGTCGCCGATAATCCGATACAACTGGAGTGAGGTGCAGAAACAAAAGTTATGCGTTTTCCAAGGAACGAAGGTGTTTTTTTTTAGGTGAAAAATCATCAATTGACGTCTCCAAGCTCTAGGGTGGAACGAAAAGGGCTGTCAGGCTTTAACTGAGTTGCCTTTTGCTTTCCAGGACCACGGTAACTCGTAACAAAATCCCAGGGGACTAATGGGCTTCGGCCCTCCTGGGCCTCAGATGTTACACCACCAACTTTCAAACTACGGGCTCTTACTGAGAATACTGAAAACAAATCCCTCCTCCCTCCCTTCTGTGAATACTGACTGAGATTTTTTTTATTCCTTTCAATTCTATTCTTACCTAACCAAACCTAACAACTTATTTTGCTCCGAGTTGGTTATCGAAGCCAGGACCCCACCATCAGTAAACGCGCCAGCGAAAAGCAGTCGAAACAATTACAATGCAAAATACTGGTGACGACGTCACTATGTTCCATAATGGGTTCTCGTTAAGGTAATGCACGAGGCATGGAGGTACTCTGCCTGCAAAATGAAAGTCAATATAGAACGCACGTGGAACCGAGACAGACATAATGGGAACTCGTTCGCGGCGTCCAATCTATTCACAGTGGATACGTACACCTGTGATTCTGTAAGTGCCTTATTCAGCTATACAGAGATGAAACTCAACCCTTTTTACAATTTGTTTTGTGTTACTAACACCTGTGGATATAGGATTGATTTGACATGAAGGAGGTTAGTTTACGGTAGTTCTTTTTAGACAATTAAATTCACTTTTCAAAACTACGAAATAATCGAATCGAAACCACGACCTCAGGCAAAGCCAGCAGTCAGGCCCACTAATCAACAGGCTAGCCAAATTATATAATCAGGATATATGTATAGGTGCATTATATAAAATCATCAGCTGGCTATGACAATAAACTAAGAACAAAAACGCTATGACAGGCAAAATTGAAAGACGATTCAGAAAAGCGGGAAGATCCGGCGGCCGGATACGACCTGTTACGAACCTTTTAGAACGTTCCTTTTACTTTGCTTCAAACCAAGTTTAAACTGCTAAAGCCACATGTCAGATTATCACTACGTACGTACATACGAAAACTAAACCTGCCTTCAAGTATTTTTATAAATAAGCAATGTAGGTATCCTTATTTAGTATGCAAATGACCGACTAGCGTTCGCAAATCGAGGCAAGTGAAGTCAAGTAATTGGAATTAAATTATCGTTTTTTGTATCACATGACCGAACCATAAAGTAGAAATTACACAGTTTCGCCATTTTGCATCAATGTTGGATTTGCAATCAATGTTTATCTTAGTCTTAGAACGTTTTTTATCCGTGTTAACGGATCTGACTGGTTACTTTAATGATAATAACGACTAGCTTTTGCCCGCGGCTTCGCCCACCCGCTCGTTACAAATATGGTAATTTTAAGACGTAAACATTTTTTTTTTTTTATAAAATGTAGCCTATAGTACTCAGGAAGAAAGCAGCTTTCTATCAATATATACATTTATGTAATCGAACCTGGATCTTCAAAGATTATCCCATACAAACAAGAAAACAAACTTTACCTCTTTATTATATTAGTATAGATTTAGTAAGTACCTATACAATTTATGGCTTGATTTTAATTCTTAAAGATAAATAGTTAAAACCATGCCATTAACTAAAGCAAAAGAAATATGTAAAATAGCGGATTATGGACCCTACCAGATGAAAGTCTACTTAGTTACTTACTAGAATAACGAAAGTGTCCCGACGTCTGTACTTTGGAGGACCTTAAAAATGCCACTGACTCCGCTATAAACTTGGCTGCCTACTGAGCCCAATTACTTTGAGAGAAAAGTAAACCATCGATCCGCAAAGAAGAACTAAAGCAGCAATAAATACAGTACACGAGTATAAAAAGACAAAACCCTCTAGGCAATATGAAATTCTATCAGTATAACTATATTTTTAAACTAAAAAAAGCAAGACATTGATATGCACTACTGAAAAGAAATTACTTTATTTTACACGCACTATTTGGAGATGGTAAAGGTACATTGCGCACACGTGGGCTACGTACACCGATTTGAGCGCGTGGGTCTCCATACATTTTATATCGCAACTAAACTTGTAGAGCTACATTAGACCCATGCCAGTTCTACCACAGATAATAAATAATATACTAGCAGTTCCGTACAAATTAGGTGTGGCCCGCGTGCGTCGGTCTAAAGAAGTACCTGATTTGTTGTTCAAGTAAACTTAGCACCAAAGACCAACCCAAGTTTTTTCTACCTCCATCTATCTACCTATAGAGTATGTAATTTGATGCTTATATTTCAAACATTATTACGCTATTAGCTACTAAAAGGCACTCTAACAGGCTATTACGTTAATTGCCTGTGGGGAATATGAATAGTGCGGCTTGATTAATTTTAACATTCTATTTATAATTACTTTTAATTAATCTGAGTATGATTAATGGCTTTATTATCTTTGGCGCGTAAAAAATACTACATGATCACACATTTTGTTATCTATACTAATATAATAAAGAGGTAAAGTTTGTTTTTTTGTTTGTATGGGATAATCTCTGAAGATCCTGGTTCGATTACATAAATGTATATATTGATAGAGAGCTGCTTTCTTCCTGAGTGCTATAGGCTATATTTTATGGAAAAAAAAAATGTTTACGTCAACTTAGTTCCCGACATTCACGCGGGCGAAGCCGCGGGCAAAAGCTAGTGACTTTTAAAGTGGTTTTTAAGATTGATAACAGGAAGCCTGCTCACTATCAAGTGAGATAATCTTCAACTCGTCTCTCAAAAGACTTATCTTTGGAAGCATCTGTGCGATTAGAGGAAGCTTAGTTCACTTACTTTTTTACATCATCATCATCATCTGCCAAGCCTTTTCCCAACTATATTGGGGGTCGGCTTCCAGTCAAGCTAGATTTAGCTGAATACAAGGATTTTACGAGGAGCGACTGCCTACCAGACCTCCACAACCCATTAACTGGGGTAACACAGTACTTCATGGCAAGACTGGAGTCAGATTTACTGGCTTCTGACTATCTGTAAGGACTGCCAAATATCTACAAATGACAGCCGGGACCTACGGCTTAACGTGCTTTCCGAGGCACGGAGGAAACTCGTTATGTTAAGATGGTCACCCATCCACAGACCAAACTTGGCAAGCGTTGCTTAACCTTGAAGATGGACCCGCGCGGCTGTTATTATTCAGCCATGAGCTCCTCTAACTACCTACACTAGATCGTATACAAAAAAAAAATTAAGAACGAAAAACATTACTCCTCCCGCTCGCGTGCTGGATAGAGCAAGAAATCAGAGAAAACCCAGCTGTGTTCCTTCAGATAAGGGTATCTTTATCGACAAACAAGCTATTAATTATAATATGCTTTTCTAGGAAGGGTCCTAGGAGAGCATATAATTCGTATCTTGTTTGTCGTCATAACTCATGTTTGATCCCTATCTACCAACGTCATCACCCAAAGCTATGACCATCAATATCGGTTCAAGTTCATGAATTATTATTTAACCGACGTTTTATCTAACACTATGTTCTAATAGTACATTTAAAATTTAGTTAGTGTTACTCTACACGTCTAGATATGTGTAGTTTCAAGTTAGTACACCTTTCTTATGTACATTTTCTCTGTAAGTTGTATGTCAGTCTTTTTCTCACTAAAACACAGACAAACAGGGTGGCCTGTTAGAAACAAAGCGTACAAAAAAAGTATTTTCTATGATTAAGACAACCTAAAAACTATCAACAACAGAATAACAGAACATAGACATTTGAGAAAAAATAATATTTCACAGTTTCACACAACGATATCTAGTCCGAAACTAAGCAAAGCTTATGGTGACAAAAAATACAAACATATTATAGAAAAATTACACCTAGACAGAACAAATGATAATGCTAACACAAACATTGGTCTTGGGTGGGAATCCAGCCCACGACCAGCAGCATAGCAGTCCAGGGTAAGTCAATTTAACTTACTTAATGACGCAAGGACGTGATGTGTTATCTGATAAAGTCAGTCTTTAACATTCAATCTTTCATACATTTGGTGTTAGTCTTTAGCATAACTTAATAAATGGTGCTGAAACTCGTACTAGAAGTTACCTTATTAACCCTAAGTTATATTTTATCGAGAGATACTAGATCCTGCGACACAGGGTATCCTAGTACAGGATCTAGTGTCCCATATAAATTATGTAAACCCTGTATATTAAGAACAATAAACTATTATTATTATTAAACTATTATTATTATGTCATGGAATGATTTTACCGTGGTTTGTATTTTTATAATGTGTGAATTGGATTAACTATCTACATCTTTCTATCTTGTTTCTGACGCAATTTTCCGCACTCCTCCGATACCTCCAACCTATAGACACCTTTACCTTTAGATAGATATTTAAGCGTGACATTTACATTCAGTATCGGTCGAAGTACTTGATTCCCTTGGCTCAGTTTAAAAATCTATTAATATAATTCGACTCGTAAATGTGATGAGGAAAAACTAGTAGTTAGAAGACGGTATGCCGTTTTACCAAATGCGTCTACATCCTTCTACATTGCGAAAACTTTAATAGTCGATCGTTTTTATTTTCTTTAGCAGCTTGTAGGAAATGATACGTACTTCTATTTTTATTTAACGAATAATAGACCCTTATAGTCAAAAAGGAAAAACAGAAAAAAATGGTTATGTTATTTTTATTTCTGACGAAAGAAATTTCGTAAAAAGAAATAAACTAACGTGTACTCCTATAAACAATTTTCTTAGAAATGTTAATTAAGTATATCATAAAATGTAAAGATATAAAAATATCACAGTAAAATATTTTGTACGTATTTGCCAACGACTACGACCGAGAATTATTCCAAGGGGAAACTATCGGGAATAAACTGATTGTATTCGCGTTCACCCGAATTTTTTTAGTCCTACTTTCATAAAATAAAAAAGCAACATTTACATTTAAATCAAAATTGAAGTGAATTTTGATTGAAATGTAATTTTGATTTAAATGTAATTTTGATTTCAATGTAATTTTGATTTCAATGTAATTTTGATTTAAATGTAATTTTGATTTAAATGTAATTTTGATTTAAATTTAAAGATTTAAATGTAAGTTTTAGGCTAGAGTTTGAGAAATACTCAACTTCAAAAATCTGGGATGTAACTCGCCAATGTTTTTTCATTTGGCCTTTATGTTTCAGGGCTACGGTAACTCTAAAGAATTATCCTTCAATAAATACAGATTTAATATTTTTGATGATGTTTATCATCACAAAAAGAAATATTTTATAGGTAAACAAAGATCGGCCTTCAACTTTCACATAATTACTTTGCAAATTAGCCTATCATGTACTTTACAGCTTGAGAGAATACAGGTTTTTCTCATTAATTGAATAAGTCACGCGGTGTAGTTATAGTAAGGGTCGGTTCACATCTGACTCTGGTCTGTTCCGTTTCCGTCAAAGTATTGACGGTCGACGTAAGAGCCAGTGTTGCCCATTTAGTGACTTTTTAGCTAGATCCTGAACTAAATTATCTGTCTAGCGACAAAAAAATCTAGCGACTATGCTAACGACTTCTATTTCTAGACTTTACAATAAAAATAACTAAATACCGCTCTGTAGATGCTAAACGGACAAACTATGATTAGACACATAATGTGAAAGGTCTAATTTGACGAAATAGACGCGACCTATGATATATGCGTATATTATTATTATTTCATTTATTTTTCATTAGAACATATTTTATACATTTTTAAATATTTTTACAAAAACTTAAAAAAAAAACATTTAAAAATATAAAAATAGACGCGACCTATGATATATGCGTATATTATTATTATTATTATTGTTATGCTCGACGCATTTTCCGTCAGATGTGAACCAACCCTAAGTAGGTACTTAGAAGGCATACGGTAAATAGTGAATAAGATGCTGGCAGGATTTTATTTAAGTAATCAGCTGACACCAGCGCGGTTCTGACGCGCCCTTCTCGAAGGTTTTTGTGATATAGTTTTATTGTGAAGTTTTTGTACCTATATATAATTAGTTTGGTAGAAACATGAAATCGAGCCTCAAAAAAATTCGTTTTGATGTTGGTTTTCGGTGAGTAATATTTTTTTTTTTGGCATTTTGTACTTAGGTAATGCTTAGTGTAGCTGCTGCGAGTGGCTTTAGAAAATTCATCATCATTATCATCATCTCAGCCGAAAGACGTCCACTGCTGGACATAGGCCTCCCCCAAGCGCTGCCACAGCGACCGGTCCTGTGCGTCTCGCATCCATCGGATTCCCGCGACCCTCGCCAGGTCGTCAGTCCACCTTGTGGGTGGTTTTAGAAAATTATCGTAAGGGAACATACTTTGGGATAAAAAGTGTGCCAAGTACCCGTGTACCAAGTTTCATAGAAATCCGTTCTGCGGTTCGAGCATGAAGACCGGCCTTTATACTATCAGTGCGAAAGGTCAGTGTGAAACTGTCGCAAAAATATTTTTGATCGAAATCAGTAGTGATATAAAACTTTAGGTCAGTAAACGTAGAGCTACAGAAGTGTCGATAATCAGAATCATTTTTGGCTGCTTATGGTACTTTTTCTGAATTTGGCCACACACACAACTTTAGCAAAGAATGTACCTGCATAAAACATTTCACCTTTATTTGTTAAGTTTTATCGCATTATATAGCAGTCGATTCCCTCAACAAGGACATGTTGGGATGCTCCGCTTGGGCGGAGCAGACCTTTACCATATACTTCACCGTGTCCTCCGGATATTAACAAACTTTAGGTGGCAGTGAATGCCTGATGATTTTCCACCTGAAAACAAAAATATCATTACGTCTACAATAATGTAGAGTCTACCAATAAATAATTGACCCATATCCGTGGTGGCGGTGACCATTTAGCAACAGTCAGACTTCCTCTTCCCTTTGAACAAGGCGCGAAACGAAGGGGGAACGTTTTTGACCTTGAAAAAATCGTTTCTCGACTTATATGAACTAAGAGGGATGTATTGATGATTTTTATGGTTATAATTTTCTGACTCGTCGTTTTACACTCGCAAAAGGTATTTTTAACTTCATACAACCTACCACTGGCCTACAAATTACAAAAAACGTAAGAAAATTTGAATTTCGCGGGCTATCCTGACGCTTTCACCTCAATGTGAAACTTACCAATAAATAATTCAGCAATTTAATGTACCAGATTCAAATATATTATGTACTTCGCGGTATCCGCGGCGCTGACCACATCCACCAATTTTAAACATGTACGCGGTTCCCACAAAACCTCATCCCGTAGTACTGAAAACAAAATAAATATTATGTTTGTAGCAAAAAGAGATAATGTTTTAATTCCTAAAATAAAACCTAAATGAGCAACGAGTTTAAATAAAGAGGTATTAGATCATACTGATGATGATGATGATGATGAGATCACACTTATAATATAAAGGGCGAAAGTTTGTGAATGAGTGTGTATGCGTGTGTATGTTTGTTACCTCTTCACACTCGAATGGCTGAACGGATTTCGTTGAATCTTAGTACACAGGTAGACCATGTTATTATATATAGGATATTCTATCCGAGGAGTCCCTTGGAATAATTGTCTACTACCACGTGGAATTATTATTCTTGGCGTGTATAGATGGGACAGTTTTGTCTAGACAATTTATTTGAGTAATATCTAGTGTTAGTGATAAAATTAATGTCTCGCTAAAACCGACCTTTCTTATTTATATACCTACTGTTACACTCTAAGAAGAAATAATTTGTTTATTAACCTTTTACTGTGGACGTGGGGTCTCAGAGGTGTCCTTTATACGACATTCTTAGATGAGTAGAGGATAAACATAGATAAACTTCGTTATAAAAATTTAAATGAACGGCATTCGTTTTGCCATTAACTTCCTGTGACATGTTGTTTAATCTTACTTATTACGACGGGTTCCGGGCTATTTGTATTAACCGACATTTTATAAACTTTACACCAGAGCAGTTTAAAGTTTCGATTTTTAGAAAAAAAATCATAACTTTAGCAAATCGCATTATTTTTTTAAAAAGAAGGTAATTAGTGTTTTTATAATATATTCCCCATAATCAGATTAATTATTTTTCTAATATTCCTATTTTTAACGAAGATAAATGTCGCTTCATACAAAATGACCCATATTTTACTTTTTTTTGTTCCAGGCTAAATGACTTAACCGCCCACGATTATTGTTTCTTATTCCAGGCTAAATGACTGAACCGCCTATGATTATTGTTTCTTATTCCAGGCTAAATGACTGAACCGCCTAGGTTTATTATTTCTTGTTCCAAGCTAAATAACTTAACCACCTAGGCATGTAAATAATGGCTCCAAGCTAAGTGCTTTAATCAAAGAGTTGTTCATATTTCAAACCTAAGCTAATTGATTTAAATACCATATCTTAAACTTATTAATGTACGGCTAATTAGTTTACGTGACTGATTTTTTAAAAGTAAATTGTTTGTAATCATGCTTGAATAATGAAGTTTGCAGAAATTGTCGGTTAAAACCTTGATAAATTAAAAGGTACACACATAGGGTGTACCTACCTATCTTGTTAATAATTACGAAATGAGAAATAAAACACACATTATAAATTGTTTAAAGACAAGTTTTTTTACACCATCTGCTCGATAATGGCCCTTTTATGTGTCATGTAACCTACACTTAAAGCAAGTCGTTATCACCTTCGGAAATAATGCAGTATGGACGATCTCTTGGGCATGATAAGATATTTGGAATTTAGAACGTCAAATACCATTATTTTGAAAAAAAAAAAAACGCCTTCAGTGAATTAAAATATATGTACTATCAAACAAATTTATTCAAAAATCAAACTGGCCACTAACAAAACAAAAGAATATTAAATGTGGTTGCATACTGAGGAAAAGATTAAGGAGGTTCTAAATAGAGTAACGAATATTGGAGTAGTGAATTTTGTTTCTTTCTAATTTCAAAACATGTCGAGTGATTGTTGAGATTAACTTGTAAATAATGCTCTATATTTTTATTTTATTTATACGACATATAATAGTTAATTAATCGTAATGGACACTTAATTATCTCACAGATAGTGTAAAAAGTAGAGTATTCAACACCCTCGAATTCCTCATTTCACTCAGGTTTCTCTATTAACTCCCTCGCGATGCTCGGGAGTTAATTATATAAATCCCTCTCTAACATTTAGGATTAAAACTTAGCAACCTTCATTTTGTTCAGAATTCAACATGCCGCCCTCGCCTTAAAGACATTGCTTTATTCCCTAGTCGCATATTCTACTATTATTTAAAATGACAATCACCTAGGTAACTTCTTAGCTTACCAAGGTAAAAACTAAAGTTTTTATCACAATTATATTTTTTTTTCTGGTATCATCTGAATGACTTCTTTCAATCTTGTGCGGAGCGGGAGGGCGCGTCAAACTCTTACTGACTAAACCCCTAACCCGTTCCTTCGTTGCCTTCGATCTGGGGGGGACTCGGTGTCAACCTTTCGGAATACCCATGTTCCCCAGAGGCTTCGGCCCTGCCGGGCTCCTACAGTTTGCTGACATCTCCTTGAGGCGCGCGTGGAACAGAACGCGCCGTTGACGACTGGGCTCGGTCCAGATTATTTCCAGACTATCCAGTGCTCGCCGTCCGCGAACCCGCGCCTACGGTGGTCGGAAATCGGGATCGGAATCTTGGCGACGGCGGCATGAGGACCGTTCCCTCACGCGCTCGCGGTCAGCAGCCTCCTTCACTAGCATTACTGCTTCGCAGAAGGAGGCGACCGCCTGCCACCCCTCTTCGCTCCGGACTATGGCCTGAACCAGGGCCCGGTGCGAGAGGTCACCGCCGCCGATAGCCTCCACAAGGACACGGCGGTGCTCCGCCCAAGCGGGGCACACCTCTAACGTATGCTCCACCGTGTCCTCCGGGCGGTCCACACAGTGGCGACACCCGGGCGTCCTCTCCTGCTTGATCCGATGCAGGAACCTTCCGAACTTACCGTGTCCGGTGAGGACCTGCGTCATACGAAACGAGAGGACGCCGTGACCTCTTTCCAACCACTCCTCAAAGAGGGGACTTACCGCCTCAATGACGGCGTGCCCAGCACTGGGTTGCGACAGTCGCAGTCACCATGCCACCCTGAGATCCCGCCGGAACTCTGTCCGCCATACCGTGACTTGTCGTGGCAGCGGAGTTGTTGCATCTCCACGCGCAAATCGTGCTTGCGTGCAACGACTGTTGCCTCCAGATCCCACGGAGGCAGGCCAGCAAGGAGACTCGCCACTTCGCGGGAGATCATGCGGTATCCCCGCACCATCCGGATGGCCCTCTGGCAAGCGTTCAGTTTGGCCGCCGGTCGCTTACCTAGCGATAGCGCCCAAACCCGCGCCCCGTAAAGGGCCATGGACCGAATGATCCCCGTGTAGAGCCTCCGACAGGGGGCGTCTGGACCCCCTAGTTTGGGCAAGAGCTGCTTCCAAGCGGCCTCAGACCTGTCCAGTTTGGGGGCCAAACGTTGGCAATGCTCCTCGAAAGTCCACCGGCTGTCGAGGACGAGTCCCAGGTACTTCATCGTCGACCCGACGCCGATGTGGACCCCCCCTACCGTTATTTGGGAACCCGGTGGTGGCGCGGTCCGAGGGCCATGAATAGCCTCGGACTTGTGCAATGCCCAATGCCCCGCGCCAGGACCAGCGTGTCGTCTGCGTAGCAGACTACGCTGACCCCGTCGGGGAGGTCGCCGTGATCACAATTGTATTGGAATCAGAAGTTAAAAAATATTTTTATTACGTAGTCTATAGTCTTATTACCTGAAATAATTATTCTCATTCTTCTTCATTACTCTCTTCAATTACAAAAAAAGGTTTATCTATAAAATAATTTCTTTAAAAATAATCACATATATGTATAATTAATATGTTTACAAGCGTTTCTTTGGTTTTAATTTATTTTCTTCTAACTTTCTCAGTAATCAAAATCAAAAACATCTCTCGTTAAAAAAAAGTTTAGAAGTTTTCTTACCTTACGGGATTATTTTTTAATGACCGGCCAAATTTTCACTGGGTGTTCTACCCATGAATATAAACAACTTTCACTATGGGACCGACTCTGAAATCACGAAAAACAAAAATAACAGCAGTGTCATACATTTTAGTCGAGTAGGTATTGAACTTTTGTAAAACGGCTGATTCGTTTTTCATGATTTCAGATTTGGTCCCATAGTGAAAGTAGTTCATATTCATGGGTAGAACACCTTGTGAAAATTTTGCCGGTTATTGAAAAATAACCCTTTAAATACTATCCCTAGTTTCTCTTCAATAACAAAAATATTTTTTATCTCCTATGACAATAATAAATTGTAGTTTACTACAGTTTATCGCAATGGCGCCAAAATCATTTTTTTAACCAACCTCATAATAGTAAATCCATGAAATTTTGATTGTATTAATGTGTATACTATTCTCATTCCGTTTAAAATAAACTGTTTGAAGTACTAGGACTTTACTTTTGTTATAATTGAAACGACACTGCAAATCAAATATTAAATAAAAAAAGTAGGTTTAACCATAATCTTTTAATGTTTACTGTTGAAGTCCTAAATAGTTCATGCGACATATATGTCTGTTTCATCTCATTATCTACTGCAAGCAAAATGGTTGAAGTGACAACATCTAACATTTCATGTACAGAGCTAAATGTATGGATCGACACTGGGTATGAATTTGACAAAGAAGCTATTTGTATTAAACGACATTCTTGTATGTTTACAAGGTAAAGCTAATTGTATGAAGCGACACTGGATAAGAATTTAACAAAGAGGCTAATTGTATGAAGCGACATTTCTATATATTTATAAAGTCCGGCTAAATGCTTTAACGTACCTTGCCTGTAAATTGTTGCTCCAGGAAAAAAAGTTTAATCGACTGCCTGGTATTTGGTAGTCAGCTTAAGTACACAGTTCCTAAATTTGTCAATATTTTGTGTCGCTTCATACATTGGAAGTCCAAAATGGGCCCAAAAATGCGGTTGTATTAAGCGACAAAAAAGTGCTCCGATCGTCACCAAACCCAGCTCAAATGACGCAGAAAAATTTGCTGATTCCAAATATGTATAAAAGTCTATATCGCTCAGAGTGTCGCTTCATACAATTAGCCCGGAACCCGTCGTATAGATAATATTTCCCCAAAAACTGAAATTTGCCTTACAGTCCTTTCATACGTAATGAACGAAGGCTTACAGTCACTCAAAGAGTAATAATGGAAAGGGATATACTCGAAATTTCCTTGCGTGATCGCACTAGGAATGAAGATAACCGCAGGAGAACCACGGTTACGAATCGCCAAACTTAACCTATCACATACCCGCTAAACGAGACACAATAGTAAAACAATAACAGTGCGGTCTCATAGGACCGGTCGGGGATTCATGAATTAAGAGGCAGTGAGCAGGACATTCCTGGAAGAACAGATGGTCGACAGGGCCGATAGGATCACGCAGTAGAAGATGCAGCGTTGGAAAGCCTACCTTAAGGTAGATCGATGACCTGATGAGGGTTGCGGGAGTCCGACAGATGAGACTCGTACAGGGCCGTTCGCTGTGGCCATACTTTGAGGGCTAGGTCTAGCAATTGACGTCTTTCAGCTGAAATGATGATGATGACGAAGTATAAAGTAGGTATTCTAAAAAACATATTTGTTTTATTTTATAATTTCTTTTGTCTTTTTATTACAATTAAAACATAAAATAAACCTCTTTCATTAAAGTTAATTGTTATTTTCAACCATCACGTACAGGAGTCTCAGAGACCCCACGTCCATAGAAATGTAAGGTAAAAATTACGTCCACAATTACAGGACATCTCCCACATAATCCCACCTTAAGCTAGACGAAACTAGTTCACAAACTCAAGGCTGCTTTAGGTATCTAGTCCCTAATGAAAGCAATACGGAATAGCTGCTAAGATCAGCGTAGGAAGTCAATATCATCTTAACACTTGAGAAAACGACTCATAACGTTTTACGAACCTCGCAAGAAGTAGTTTGAGTGTGGTCATGAACCTAGTTGTTAAGGATGTGTACAATGTTCTTTTACGAGCACATTCGCTGTACGGTCAAGGAGCGACATTCGTAAATATTTTTCAAACAAATTGCTTTCCCATCCCAGTCTATTTTACAAGTATGTCACTAGACATTTTTGTTTGGTAGTAGGAAATTTAGTTTAATTTAAAAAAAACTTTATACACAACTCAACGTACAAAAGTGGCCTTAATGCCTCAGGCATTTTCCACCAGTCAACCTTAGAGCGATGCAGAAACAATATAGTAGGTGCAACTTAAAGATATACAAATTAAAAGAAAACTAACAAACTAATAAATACATATATACTTACTAGCTTTTTCCCGCGGCTTCGCTCCCGTCAAATGACTACCCTACATATCCTACGCTACCCTACCCTACCTTCCCTACCTACTCTACACTACCCTACACTACCCTACACTACCCTATACTACCCTACACTACCCTACACTACCCTACACTACCCTACACTACCCTACACTACCCTACACTACCCTACACTACCCTACACTACCCTACACTACCCTACACTACCCTACACTACCCTACACTACCCTACACTACCCTACACTACCCTACACTACCCTACACTACCCTACACTACCCTACACTACCCTACACTACCCTACACTACCCTACACTACCCTACACTACCCTACACTACCCTACACTACCCTACACTACCCTACACTACCCTACACTACCCTACACTACCCTACACTACCCTACACTACCCTACACTACCCTACACTACCCTACACTACCCTACACTACCCTACACTACCCTACACTACCCTACACTACCCTACACTACCCTACACTACCCTACACTACCCTACACTACCCTACACTACCCTACACTACCCTACACTACCCTACACTACCCTACACTACCCTACACTACCCTACACTACCCTACACTACCCTACACTACCCTACACTACCCTACACTACCCTACACTACCCTACACTACCCTACACTACCCTACTTTACCTAACTTTTTTTTTTTTTTAGATTTAAACTATCCTCTCTCTCAAGTTGGATCGAACTGCACATGGTGTGCGAATTTTATTATAATCGGTTAAGTGGTTTAGGAGTCCATTGAGGACAAACATTTATGTATACAAATAGCCAAAATTAAATTAAGAAACTAATCCAACAACTCGCTGTGACGATTCTACCCGCAAATGGAAATCATCCCCATTTTAGGTGGAGTGTGTTAAACTTTTAACAGGGAGCTACATTAGACAGACGCACACATGGGCGATGCAGAGGTTTACGTATCTAGAACCGCGTGGTGGGGCATGGGTCTAATGTAGCTCTAAAAGTAGTCTAGTTACCACATAAAATGTGTGGAGACCAACGCGCCCAGACCGGGGTACGTGACCAACATGGGCCCAATGTTAGTCTACCTCTACTTACTGAAACCCTGTTGTGTTATCTGTGTTCCTTCAGTAGCCCTTTACGTTCCAGGGCCACGGTAACTCTTTCGAATAATCTCGCAAGCTAACCTACGACCGTAACGGGCTTCGATGCTGTTGTAGCGACTACGATCTACTGCATATGACGTCACAGAATCCTGTATCGCGCAAGCAAAGTTCTCCGCGTGATTTGAATAGATACAACAGCCCGAAATCATTTATCGGACAGTAGCCCACCGGACATAACACCTCGTCCGGTCGGAGGATCCTCCCTTTTCAACGGAGGTTCGTGGGACTTTACTCTCTGTCTCACTACCTCCAAAGTTGTGTGTCACATCTAGGCAAAATAGGTCGTTGCTCAGTGTATACCGTGACTCTGGGTAATTCCAGCAATCTACGGTGCTGATTTTCAGCAACCACCATTCCACCGTTGATGGCTGCAAGAAGCGAGCAGCGACGATTTGTAGCATGCAGTGGATACTGGTATTAACTGTGTACGGTGAGTAGATTATAATTTCCCCTAAACTGTTACTCAGCTAACCGCAGGGGATTTGTGTTGCCATCTAAGGAAGAATGTCTCTTTGATTTTGTTTAAGTAACTGGAAGGTCAATAGTAAGATAATTGTGTAAAACGTCTACAATAGCTATGGCTTTTATTTTTAAACAATTTTTTACAAATCTATATTATATTAGGAATTTCCTTGTTTTTTAAGGAAATTCCTAATCTATATCTTCTCCGGATTATAATAAAAAGTCTGTACATAACATGACTTTATACTTGTAATAGGTATTATTAATTCAACAGGATTACTTACGAGTGCAAACAAACAAACTGACAACGTGGTTAATGTGGAAAAATCTGATTTTAATGCACTTTATGATCGAAATTTGCTGAAATCCAAATACTAATTTTATTAGTTTCAACATGATCAAAACGTGGCATCCCAACAGATTGCCGATAATTCAAACTGAAAATCACAGTTCCTGGTAATGTACCTACTACGTGTTAATGTACAGTAAACTGGAGCTATTTCGATAGTAGGTTAAAGTCTGCAACTTTTTGATTAGTTATGAATTTAACGAAGTTGAAAGCTCTAAATTGTGATAACTTTGGTATATATCTACTAATAATACACAAATTACTCACTTTGATTTCGAGCAGATGGCGTCGAAATTGCAGATTTAATTCCATCAAGTTCATCCGCCATTTCATCAGTCCTCAGACCATTCATCAGACCGCACCAGTCATCAGACCATTGCGTGCACGTGGTTTACTCGTGTACCAAATTTAATCAGACCCATTCAGCCGTTTTACTATGAAAGAATAACACACAAAACCGGCCAAGAGCGTGTCGGGCCACGCTCAGTGTAGGGTTCCGTAGTTTCCCGTCCGTCACAATAAGTGTAACTTTTCAAAAACTGTTCGTCTCATCAAGTTCAAAATAATTTTACTAGAAAGTCTTTATAAAGCTCTACTTTCAAGATTTTTTTTCATATTTTCTAAAGTTATGGTTCAAAAGTTAGAGGTTTTTTTAGGTTTTTACTTTTGGAGCGATTATTTCCGAAATTATTGATATTATCAAAAAATGATTTTTAGTAAACCCCTATTCATTTTTTAATACCTATCCAACAATATATCACACGTTAGGGTTGAAATTTAAAAAAAAAAACGCTTTTACTTTACATGGCTACCCTAATAAAACATTTTTTTTCCAATTTTTATTTTTGCACTTTATCGGCGTGATTGACATACATATTGGTACCAAATTTCAGCTTTCTAGAGCTAACGGTCACAGATATTAAGCGAGGACGGACGGATAGACATGGCGAAACTATAAGGGAACGTTATACGTTTTTGCCAATTGGCTACGGAACCCTAAAAAAGGTCTTGATAATATTTGCGTTAACTAACTTCTAGATTATCCGTGGCTTCTTTAAGTAAGTACCTACACAATGGAGAAGTTATGAAAAGGTCTAACTCGTTAAAGATTTTTAGGTCAAAAAGCAAGTTCTCCCATTCAAAATTTTCACCTGACATAATCAGTAGGTAGATGTTATTTGATAGCCTTTAAAAAAATACTCTCAACTTATGAAACTTTTAAGTACAAAACTTTCTGTGCGGTCGGTCGATACCAAGATAATTTGATTGTCGCTTGCAAGCGGATGATCGAATTATAACTACATTAGTACAGACAAGGCAATGTAATTTATTTACATTCTGGGCCCGCGTGGTTACGGCCCATTCTCTCTTCTAGAGGAGGCCTGAGTCCCAACAGTGGGAACGTTAAAACGCTGATTATGCTGTTATGAATATATTTTATGTTATAATGTGATTTACTGGTACATGGGAAAATATCAACCCTTACCTCTACAAAAGCGATTAAAACCAAATCAAATACTTACATGAGTAAAAAACTAAAAAGTTATGTGAACAAATTGATTTGGAGTTTTGAGATAATTTTGAATAGTAAATCAATGTTTTTGTCTTAGAACAGTGGAATACTTGTAATAAGACAGTATGTATTTATAATAAGGCAGTTCCTATAATAAGGCCAGAACAAATACTAAAACAGGACTTATAATAAAGTAGTACTTATAATAAGGCAGCAATTACAAGGTAGTGCATCATAAGATAAGGCAGTACTTATTATAAGGCAGTTCTAATAATAAAGCAGTACTTATAATAAGGCAGCAATAACAAGGTAGTGCTTATGATAAGGCAGTACTTATTATAAGGCAGTACTTACCGAGGTATAATAAGGTAGTACTTTCATTACGATTGTCAATTAATTTACAGCTTGTGTAACTTTTTTTTTTTTTCCGGTAGGGGAATCATCAGAATGACTTCTCCCACTCTTGGGCGGAGCGGGAGGGCGTGTCAGACTCTTACTGACTAAACCCCTACCCCGTTCCTTCGTTACCATCGATCTGGGGGACACGGTGACAACCTTTCGGATACCGTGTTCCCTAGAGGCTTCGGCCCTACCGGGCCCCTACAGTTTGCTGACATCTCCTTGAGGCGCGCGTGGAACAGAACGCGCCGTCGACGACTAGGCTCGGTCCAGATTATTACCAGACTGCCGGACGGCGAGCTACCCAGCGCTCGCTATCCGCGAGCCCGCGCCTACGGTGGTCGGAAATCGGGATCGGGATCTCGGCGGCGGCGGCGTGAGTTCCGTTGCCTCACGCGGTCGGCAGCCTCCTTCGCTAACATTACTGCTTCGCAGAAGGAGGCGACTGCCTGCCACCCCTCCTCGCTCCGGACCATGGCCTCTACCAGGGCCCGGCGCGAGAGGTCACCGCCGCCGATAGCCTCCACAAGGACACGGCGGTGCTCCGCCCAAGCGGGGCACACCTCTACCGTGTGCTCCACCGTGTCCTCCGGGCGGTCCACACAGTGGCGACACCCGGGCGTCCTTTCCTCCTTGATCCGATGCAGGAACCTCCCGAACTTACCGTGTCCGGTGAGGACCTGCGTCATACGGAACGAGAGGACGCCGTGACCTCTTTCCAACCACTCCTCAAAGAGGGGACTTACCGCCGCAATGACGGCATGCCCAGCACTGGGTTGCGACAGTCGCAGTCGCCATGCCACCCTGAGATCCCGCCGGAACTCTGTCCGCCATACCGCGACTTGTCGTGGCAGCGGAGTTTCGCCCCGGCGTTGCATCTCCACGCGCAAATCGTGCATGCGTGCAAGGACTGTTGCCTCCAAATCCCACGGTGGCAGGCCAGCAAGGAGGCTCGCCGCTTCGCGGGAGATCGTGCGGTATCCCCGCACCATCCGGATGGCCATGACCCTCTGGCAAGCGTTCAGTTTGGCCGCTGGTCGCTTACCTAGCGATGGCGCCCAAACTGGCGCCCCGTAAAGGGCCATGGACCGAACGATCCCCGCGTAGAGCCTCCGGCAGGGGGCGTCTGGACCCCCTAGGTTGGGCAGGAGCCGCTTCAGAGCGGCACTAGTCCTGTCCAGTTTGGGGGCCAAACGTCGGAAATGCTCCTCGAAAGTCCACCGGCTGTCGAGGACGAGTCCCAGGTACTTCATCGTCGACCCGACGCCGATGTGAACCCCCCCTACCGTTATTTGGGAACCCGGTGGTGGCGCGGTCCGAAGGCCATGAAAGCACATAGCCTCGGACTTGTGCAATGCCACCTTGAGTCCCAGTTGCTGGATCCTCTCCACGACTGTCGCAACCCCGCGTGTCGCTGTTTCGGCCGCCGCCTGGTACGACTCTCCCCGCGCCAGGACCAGCGTGTCGTCTGCGTAGCAGACCACGCTGACCCCGTCGGGGAGGTCGCCGCGCAGCACGTAGTCGTATCCGATGTTCCACAGGGGCGGTCCTAGTACCGATCCCTGCGGAACACCGCACGACATCTCTCGCCGTCTCCACTCTCCCTGGTGACCGGGATAGATGATGAACCTATCCGACAGGTAGGCCTCGATCACACGACGGAGGTAGGCGGGCACCTCATGGTACCGAAGTGCCGCCTCGATGCTACTCCAGGGCAGGGAGTTGAAGGCATTGGCGATGTCCAAAGACACCGCCAAGACAACCCTGCCCCGAGTCACCGCATCCCCCGTCGTGAGGGCTCTCACGCGCATGATGGCGTCCACGGTGGAGCGCCCCCTGCGAAAGCCGAACTGGCCGTCAGCAAGATCCGGCCCCACCCGTGATAGATGCCCGACGAGGCGGTCTGCAATTACTCTTTCAAAGAGCTTGCCTACCTCGTCGAGCAGCACGATGGGCCGGTACGCGGATGGAGAGTCCGCGGGGCGCCCCGGCTTCGCGATGAGGACCAGTTTCCCAGTCTTCCAGCGAAGGGGGAACTGGCCTCTCTCCATGCATGCGCTAAAGAGCCCCCGTAATCGAGACCCGAGAGCCTCCATGGCCAGGACCCAAGCCCTTCCAGGCACGCCGTCGGGTCCTGGGGCGGTGTTCTTGACACTAAGTCTTCGTACCACCGCCCTCATCTCCACCTCGGTCACCTCTTGAGTGTCGTCGTCGTCGTCGCTGGTGTGGCCCGCTACGGGCACCGCAGATGGCGGAGCCATGAGCGGGGGAGAGTGTTCCCCTCGCTCAGGGAACAGATTGGCCACCACACCCTCCACAAGCTGAGGCCGGAGACTCTGAGTTAGCGGGGGAGCCCATGGGTGGAGCTTGTCCCGCACCACCTGGTAAGGGCGTCCCCATGGGTCCCTGTTCAGAATCTCCAGCCACACATTGCGGGCCTCCAACTTGGCCCGCTTTATTTCCGTTCGGAGGGTGCGCCTTGCCGCTCTGTACCCCTCGTACAGCTCCGCCTCTCTGGCCTCCGCATCCGGCGGACGAATGCGGCGCCTGCGGTACCTGGTGTACCGGCGCCGCGCGGCGTTGCACGCTTCGCGCAGAGCCTCAATCTCCGGCGACCACCAGTACACCTGGCGCCGAGCACGTCCTGGATGGACTCGGGGCATCGCCTCGTCGCAAATTTGCGACATTGCCTCCTGGAACCACTCTGCTTCGAGGTCGATGTCGACAGGCCTGTCCGGTGCTTGCACCCAGGCCTGTACCCTCGCGGCTTCCAGGAAGGCGTCCCGGTCCATCTGCCTCAGCGCCCACCGCGGACCACACGGGGTCTGCTCCCTGACCGGCGCGGTCGAGGTCCGGGCGGAGACGTCAAACCGGATGTACCGGTGGTCGGAATACGTCTCCACCCCCTCCATTACGCGCCAGTCGACGACACGCGGCGACAGAGCGGGGCTGGCGAACGAAATGTCCACCACCGACTCTCCCCGCATCCGCACGCACGTGGGGACAGAACCCCGGTTGAGGACGACCAGGCCTGTCTCCAGAGCCCAGTCCTCCACCATCCGACCCCGTTGGTTCGTGAGCCGGGAACCCCAAGCCAGATTCCAGGCATTGAAGTCCCCGCAAACGACCACGGGGAGGGATCCAAACCCAGCGACGACGGCATTCAGCTCCATGAGGGAGTTGTGGAGATCGGCGAGAGTTCGGTTCGGGGACAGGTAGACGCCTACCACTGCAATGTCCCCGACCCGTGCTGCCACGCAGCCCCGCCTTCTCGTGACGGCCTCGAGAGGCGGGGGTACCGGCGGCGGCCGACGAAATTAGGGTCACCGAGCCGCTCAGGTCCTGGACCCAGTCTTCCCTGGGCAGGACAAAGTACGGCTCGGAGACCACGGCGATATTGATCGACCACTGCGCCATGCTCTGGAGCAACAGATCCTGAGCGGGGGCGCAGTGGTTGATGTTCGCCTGGAGGAGACGTAGTGGGGCCGTTATTGGCAATCCATTACGGTCTCCTCCCGAGCCCCCCTTGAGGGCTCTGCCACAGCGGTTGCCGTGGCGATGGCGGCAGCAGCGGTGGCTGAGTCTGCGGTGGGATGAGGGCCCTTCCGGACCTTACCCTTGGCCTTGGCGGGGGGGTCGCAGGACCTGCTCCCAGCCTGGTGATCTGCCGACTTGTTCGCCGCCGCACACGCATAACAGTGCGGTGCAGCGCTGCAAGCGGCAGCCTGGTGACCAGCCTGACCACACTGAAAGCAGCGGTCACTGCGATCCACCTCTGCTTTGCAGAAAGCTCCAACGTGATGCCCCACGTGGCAGCGGTAGCACCGCAGAGGTCTGGGCTCCAGCAGTTTTACCTGTGCGGAGACCCAGCCCACCAGAAGCCGTCGGCCCTCCCTTGTGATGGCCTTGGCCGCCGTTACGGGACAGCTTACCGTAACGGCTCGCATGCCCGTGCCGTCAGCACGGATGGTGCCCGTCCGGACTTGGTCGGTAAGACACCCACCCGCCCCGACGACAGCGGCCACAACCTCTTCCTCCGTCACGGAGTCATCCAGGCCCATGATGCGCATGTCAATGCACTTAGTGGGCCTGGATACTCGGGCCTCCTCAACATCTAGGGACGCCCTGATAACGTCAGCCAGGGCGTCCGCAGTGGGGCCACTGTTTGCCCCGGGGACCTCCAACATACGGGCTCCGGTCGCGGTGAGCCGCATTCGGAAGCCCCCAGGGACTCCGAGCTTTGCGAGGTCCACCGCCCGCTTCGCCTCCCCGATGACCTTTTTCCAGGTCACGCCCCTTTTCTCCGCATCCGGCTGCAGTGTGATCACTACAGCCGATGCCTCCGGGGCGCAAAGCCTGGCCTCTGTGGCCGTCTTTTTGCGCCGCTGCCGCCGTTGCCGTTTTTTGGCGGCCCTAGCCACCTTGCCCGCCTTTTTCTTGGCCCCAACAACTGTCCAATCCGTGTCGGCCAAAGATTCTGTTGGCGGGAGAGGCGGCAGGGACTGCCTAACTACCACCGCGGCAGGTGCCACTTTGCCCTTCGCAGCAGACGCCGCTTTGCCCTTTGTGGGAGGGGCAGGGGCTGTCATCCCCTGCCGCTGCTTCGCCGCCGGGGCCGGCCCCTCAGGCGCCGGCGCCACGGCTCCGCGCCCGGCTTGCCCTAGCGGACCAGCTCTGGGAGTAGCAGACGTAGCCGCGGCGGTAGAGGCATACGATGCCACCATCCGCTGACCAGAGGCCGTTAGCGGGGGGCGCAGCACAATTCCCTCCAGGACGGAAAGCTGCTGCTGTACCGTCCGCTGAAATTGTTGCTGCTGTTGCTGCTGCTGCTGCCGGAAGGCAGCTAGCTCTTGCCGCAGCAGGGTCACCTCACTCTCCGGCTGGGGCGGGAGCTGAGGCTGGCTTTGTCCGTGCTTGCATCCTCCTTTGGTTGCCGCCTCGGAGTCAGCAGCTCGGAGACCAACTAAGTCCTCCTCGTGGCCCTCAATCTTCCCGTTGAGGGACGTCTTCAGGGAATCCACGAGGGTCTCCAATGTTTTGGCAATTGAAGTCTCAGCCTCAAGTTTAGTCTTCCCCTTCGAGGACTTCGACCTCTTATTGCAGACGCTTGTTAAGGCGTCTGCCACCACCTCGGAGAATCTGGCTATTGCCTCCTCTATGCCATCTGGCTCGCTGCCAGACGGCTCCGGCGCTGTGAGGCCGGGCTGCTCATTGGTTGCCCCGGGGTGGCGCCCCTCCCTGGCAATTTCCTGGTGTCGCTGGGTGGCTTCCTGGGCAGTGAGCCCCCTCCCCTTTCCTGTCTTGCGGCCCAATCCCCGCCCAGCGGTGGAGATTTTGCGGGCTGACGCTTCGTCAGAAGACGAGGGACGCTTCAGGAGGAACTCGTTCCTCCTGGACGGTGTGTCCTCCACCTCCATTCTTTGTGAGGTGATTGAAGCCGCGGCGTCAGAGTCCGACTCCGTGTCTCCACTCACCTCCCTCAGGCCAGCACTCCTGCCGACCTGTTCAGTGCAAACCGGCGCCGCGGATGTGCTGGGAACTGGTCCCAGGGACTCCACGTCACCGGTGAGTGAGCCACCCTGGCTCAATACGTCCACAGAGGACGGTAGCAGATCCCTAGGGGACCTGACGCGCTCTTTGCCCCCCCCAGAATACGAGGGGCAGACCAAGCTCTGCTTGGTGAGGGATTCTCCGACTGCATGACAGTCGGTACCCTCCTGGGGTAAAAAATTCTTTAGAGTCGCGTCCATTTTGTTATTTTTTTTCCCCCCTTTTTTTTATAATGGGGTGGGGTCCCCAATAAACACGTTCGCCATCTTGGTCATGTCTGGTACGCAGACACGTACCAGAGGCGAACCCACTCTCCGATATCGCTGACTGACAGCACCAGCAGCTGTTGGTGGCGATGCCTGCCAGACAGCGCGCCTTCCCTGGCGGTCCCACTGGACTCCGCTCTGAGTGTGTTCCTCTTGGTCTGGTCTCTCACTTGAGGCCTTCCGGCATGAGTAGCTCTACCGGCATAGCCCTCAAGATCATAGAGACACGCAAGCCCCACCACGACGACAACGTGGGAACACAGTTGGTGGGGACAGCTTGTGTAACTAAGTTATGTACCTACCTGGTTTGAGAACAGACCATGGTCTAAAAAAAAAGACCATCATAATCTTACTTTCAATTACGGTTAATGTACCTAATTCAGGTTGTTGCCACAGTAAATTAATTACCATCTTGTATTACCACTTTGTAGTAGCTGGATATCAATAAATTAATTAGTGACTAACCTATAGGTTTCTATACGCTTACACGTGGTAGGCTTAATAATGTGGACGTTCGTTAATAGACATTGTATGGGTTATTTGAAACAGCATTCTTTTCTTAGCGACCGCGACACGCGACCTCGACAGGTGCCATACCGCTGAAGGTCGTACGACCCGGTCGCGGTCGCGGTTGGCGGTCACGCGTCGCGTTCGCGGGTCGTAGTCGCCTGGTTTGCAAATCCCTGCTAAGCAGTGGCGTCGCGCAAGCAAAGCCCCTGGAAGCAGCTAGTTCATACATATTTTATTCTTAAATTCATATTTCGAATGCCAACTCAAAATAACAAACATAAATGTAAAATCTATTAAAAATACAAAGTCAATAATTATATTTTGATTGATTGACTATTTGTTTTGATAAGTTACAGAACTTTGTTATGAATAGAATTTCTAGTTCTAAAATTAGATAATTACTTCGAATTCCGAATTCAAATGCTTAGGTAAACGTTTACCCAGTAAGTTTAACATAACCTACCAGAATACTTGATTATATTAAGGTTGACTGGTAGAGAATGCCTTGATGCATTAAGTCCGCCTATGTACCACCATTGTACATAAAGTTTAAATAAATAAATAATAAATAAATTATTTGCGGCCAGCAATATTACATAATTCAATTAATTCAATATCGTGTTTGTCTATGAAAATCTTAATTGACCTCGTTTAACCTCTTCGTTTCATAATAATTACAAGCTATACTTTTGCTAACGTCTGCGTGAATATTTATAAATATTTCATTTGTATTAAAAATCTAAATTAAGGTATAAGTAATTAACTATTACTATTTAGAGGTATGCATGAAAAGTCTGCTCGGGTAGCCTGCCGGGATCATCATCATCTGCCTAGCCTTTTCCCAACTATATTAGGGTCGGCTTCCAGTCAAGCCGGATTTTGTTGAATACCAGTATTTTACGAGGAGCGGCTGCCTACCAGACCTCCACAACCCATTAACTAGGGTAACACGGTACTTTATGGCAAGACTGGACATCCTGCCGGCATCGTTAGTATATATAGTTATGTATATAATTTTATTTTTTTGTCTGTTTTTTTAATACCACGTTAGTATCAGTTTCGGTTATGGCTAAAACTAGAAGAAGAGCCGAACATTTGGTTACGATTCCGGCTACAAATCGTTTTTCGGTCGATCACTGATATTCGTCCTAAGCTCCATCGTTTTTCAGTCGGGTCACTACTATCCTGTATATCTCGCTGTCTCTTTCTCAACAAAATGATGACGTCACAGTAGGATTACTCTGCTATCTGAAGTGGCCTGTCATCTCATGTATTGTCTCATCGCAGCCCTTCTGCTCGGTCGAGCGACTTCAATACAAGCGAGCGCTAGTCGAGTAGCGGCATTGAGCCTAGTTGAGCTTCGTGGAAGGTAACAACCTATGTTTAGACGTTTAATATAGTGACGATATAACTAGGAATATGTATATGTAAGTACAGTTTCACAGGTATGCTGGAAGAGATTTCCTATTTTTCTGTCTCCTTCTTCTTATCTAATATTTTTGTGTGTACATAAATTGTTAAATAATTAAAAATAAATAAATTTTATACCAGTCTGTCTGTCTATGTTTCCAGTCCACTTTCGGTCACGGCTACGGCTAAAACTGGAGGAAGAGCCGAACATTCGGTTAAATTTTCGACTGCAAATCATTTTTTGGTCGGTCACTACCATTTGCCCTGTATAGCACCATCTCTCTCAACATAATGATGACGTCACAGTAGGATTACTCTGTCATCTCATGTATTGTCTCGTCGCAGCCCTTCTGCTCGGTCGAGCGACTTCAATACAAGCGAGCGCTAGTCGAGTAGCGGCATTGAGCCTAGCTGAGCTCCGTGGAAGATGTGTTACCTATGTTTAGACATTTAATATAGTGACGATATGTGTTCGTAAGATTTTTTTGTATCTTTCCTTGGGGACTGATACAGTACCTCACCCACCAAATTATTATCATCATGCACTACAATGTTTTTGATGAATAACTATTATTGCATAATGCTTTAAGTTCATGTACAGTCAACAAAAGAGTTATGTAATTAATAACCCTGATTGAGTTGTCAGATATAATTGAAGTTTTTATGGAAACCGATAAATGGATATGAATGAACTCTAATTTTATTGTTAAGATGTTTATTTAGTATTCATTTAATAATACGTATCTTTCATTTACATCTATCCATCTGTCCACGAAAACTCCAACTACGAGTTTATATCTGATAACCCTGATTATTTATCTCTTTTGTTGGCTGTACGCATGCCTTTAGCCAGCGAGGAAAAAATATCTCAAGCGAAAATCATCATCATCATCTGCCTAGCCTTTTCCCAACTATATTGGGGTCGGCTTCCAGTCAAGCCGGATTTAGCTGAATACCAGTATTTTACGAGGAGCGGCTGCCTACCAGACCTCCACAACCCATTAACTGGGGTAATACGGTACTTCATGGCAAGACTGGAGTCAGATTTACTGGCTTCTGACTATCCGTAACGACTGCCAACGATCTACAAATGACAGCCGGGACCAACGGCTTAACGTGCTTTCCGAGGCACGGAGGAAACTCGTTATGTTAAGATGGTCACCCATCCACAGACCAACCTAGGCAAGCGTTGCTTAACCTTGAAGATCGACCCGCGCGGCTGTTATTATCTAGCCACGAGCTCCTCATGCGAAAATACCCTCTGAATAAAAAGTATCCTATGTGCTATTCCAGAACACGATATACCTACCCATGTGACATATTTTATCCAAAATTCTTTCAGCTGTTTGAACCTGAAGGATTGGCAAATATACACAAAAATACAAACAAATTTTCACCTTTATAATATAAGTGTGACCAACACTGTTCGTTAATTAGTTCATGAATCCCCGACCGGTCCTATGAGACCGCACTGTTATTGTTTTACTATTGTGTCTCGTTTTGTGGGTATGTGATAGGTTAAGACAAACGAAAGGCGTCCCATCGTAAAAACTTTAGGATAATTTGCGACATTCCCTCGTCCCAGTTTACTATAATTTTCAAGGCTAAAAAGGCTTTCATATTGCGTCACTAACAGTTTATAAAAGACTACCTCCAGCTTACACACGGATAACGGAAATATTTATAATAGTTAGTTTTTTACTACTATAATATGCATTTATCTAAATAAATCTATGGGTGAAAATTACATAACATCAGTTTAGTAGCTTTTGAGTTTCTCGTGAGGAGACAGACAACACAATAATATCAAAAAACAAGATTCAATTTACTAAATAATTACCAATTTATATATTTTTATACGCGATATTTCTGTACCTGGTTTTTATCTGGGAGAGCAAATCCCCGGAGGCAGCGTACCTTATCGTTAATCTGACGTCTGACATGACTAGTGTCTGACATTTTCGTTTCAGCTTATCTTTATGTCTATACTAGCTGTCCCCTGCGGTTTCACCTGCATTTTTCGTTACTGCTCCGCTCCCGTGGGCCATAGCGTGATGGTATATAGCCTATAACACTCCTCGATAAATGGGCTATCTAACACTGAAAGATTTTTTCAAATCAGACCAGTAGTTCCAGAGATTACCCCCTACATACAAACTTACAAACCTACAAACTTACAAACTTACAAATTTTACCTCTTTATAATATTAGTATAGATGTAGGCAATGTACCTCTATGTTCCGTTTTAGCACAGTCGTCATGAATCATCATTATGCTATGATTTTCTGTTATTTAGAGTGCGTTGCACCAAATAACTTTACAAATCTCTGATAAGGCGACCTGCGGGTTACCCATATTTGTGAATACAACTCACTTTCCTAGGCTCGGGTGTCAGTAATGTACTACAAAATTTTATATAAATAGATATGATTTGAAATTTTCACATTGGTACTTGCCCGATGTCGAACCCGCAACCTCATGCCTGATAGGTGGAAGCCTTAACAACTGTACGATCACAATAAACACTGGGCCATCACGATATTTACGTCACTACTCTTTTGGTTATACCTCAGACCTCACCTGGCCACGTTACTCATGCAATCAACCATACATTTTTATGAATTTATGATCTATCTACACCGACATAGCGTCCCAGTGAGCCACAGCTCTTAGTCTTCATTCCCTTGTAGATCAAAGTTAGTTCCAAAACAAATGCTAATGGAATCAGCCACCCATTATATTTGCAGACAAGTTAATACAAAAGGCTTTTCTGACCAGTCCCTAGATATAGCCTTCCAATATACCAGCCAATATGTATGTAAATAACTTGGTTACCTAATATAATGGATTTACCGTCTTGTTACTCGGGGAAGCAGGCTTATGTATAGGATGTTTGATACATAGTTGTGTTTGATTAAACTAATTAAGTGTGGTTCGGTAAATTAGCAAAGCTAGATTAGGTCTTAAATGCCTCTGTCATAGGAGTTACAGTCAGCCCACTGTGCTGAGCCTTTTTTACGTAGGAAAAAAAATCAAATAAACTTCTCCCATTCCGGTAAGGAATGTCAGACTTTCACTGACTTAAAATCCATTGTTCTTTCAGTTACTCTTTATTGAGAGGGCTGAGGCACTAAATTATAGGGACATTCGATCATGGCATGATCAAATGTTCAAAAGTTCATAAAATCAATAAAGTATTTAAAAAAGAGCGCTACTGACCTTCATTTAGGATCTAAAATGGATCGAATGACATATTTGTCCCTTTCATTAGAAATCCACGAGTCCAATCCAAAGTGCGGTACATACCAGTCAAACATACATACCTATACATATACATAGGTTTCAAATGTGAGTGAGGGTATACATAAAAGGCAATCAGAACCGAATTGAAGGTTTGCCTGTTAAATATTTGAAGAGGCTTTAATTTGAATGGATTTTGAGTGTTTGGCAATCGAAACCTTTTAATAGGCCTGACCATTTTAAAGGGATGAGTAAGTGATGCAACAGTAGGTTTATCTTTTCCTTTTATGTAAGTGCTGGAAATGTTACTTACAATTTCACTCCAATATGGAGTAAATTATCAAGGTCATCATCATCTAACCAGCCTTTTTCCCAATTATATTGGGGTCGGCTTCCAGTCAAGCTGGATTTAGCTGAATACCAGTATTTTAAGAGGACCGGCTGCCTACCAGACCTCGTCAACCCATTATCTGGGGTAACACGGGAGTTCATGGCAAAAGTGGAGTAAATTATCAAGGTCATTGGGGCCTAATAAACAATGCTAACTATATATTTAAAACGGGGAACTGACTGACTGACATATCAACGCACGAAATTACTTGGACTAGGAGTGTAAAATTTTGCACAAAGTTTCTTTTTAAGACGTACGACGCGGGCACCAAAAGAGGATTGCCCAAAATTCACCCCCTGGGGATGAAATTAGGTTTTTTTTATAACATAAACTAGTGCTTGACTGTAATCTCGCCTGATGGTTAGTAGTGACGCAATCGTTGATGGTGAGGTGCACTAGTTTATTAAGAGCATAGTCACTCATCATCTACCTAGCCTTTAACCAACCATTATGGGGGTTGGCTTCCAATCAAGCCGGATTTAGCTGAATACCAGTATTTTACGAAGAGCGGCTGCCTACCAGACCTCCACAACCCATTACCTAGGGTAACACGGTACTTCATGGCAAGACTCGAGTCAGATTTAATTACTTCTAACTATCCGTAACGACTGCCAAAGATCTACAAATGACAGCCGGGACCTACGGCTTAACATGCTTTCCGAGACACGTAGAAAACTCGTTATGTTAAGATGGTCACCCATCCACAGAGCAATCTTGGCAAGCGTTGTTTAACCTTAAAAATCGACCCGTGCGGCTGTTTTATTATCTAGCCACGATCTCCTCAAGAGCATATTCTCTCTAGCCTTGAAGACACTCAAATGATCCAAATTGTCCAAAGTTAGTACGCAGACACCTACTATCACTTGGGCAAAGCAAAACTGTTTTAAAGACACGTTTCTCGCCGCTGTAACATTAGCACAGACAGCCAAAATACGACTAGATATAAAACGACGACGAGACAGCACGTTTTATAGCAGTTGTTCTCAAATTGTTCAACCGATAGAACAATTTCTATTTAAACTTAGATACTTGTTTTTACATTGTCGCTTCTGATATGGTATCGCTTATGTGCGTAAATCACACACATATTGACACCGACAAACAATCTTCAGTCTAAAGGGAAATAAATATGCAAATGTTTAAAAACAATTCCTGATCATTGGGGCCGGATAACCGTGGCAAACGATTTCGGACAGGCACAAGGCGACCAAAATAATACAGAACTTTTAATAGCAGTAATTCTCATTTATACTTAGATACTGGTTTTCTCATTGTCGCGGAGCCCATCTACTTAATGACTGATCAATGATAACGCTACAATGCGCAGTATGTTCTCTCGCCTTTAATAAGTCCGAACGTTCTCCTTCAGGAAATTAAACGCGAACATACCATGTAGTACAGTTGCACGCTCGCACCACGAGTCCACGACTAGTTGCGAACAAAAGCCTCGCAATATATTGAAATGCTGCAGTAGGTACAGACGGACAAACAGTCTTCACTCTCAAGGCAGGCGATACGCAGGGTTTAAAAACTGGTCATTGGTGCTAGATAAACGAGTACAACGATTTCAAAGACGCCTTTAACTCTGTTGTGATGCTAAAGCATAGACAGATACATCACCACAATGCGACAACAATAAAACAGTACTTTATAGAAGTAGTTCTCATCTTGTTCAACAGACAGAACCCTTTCTATTTAAACTTACATACTGGTTTCCACATTAAATTGTAACATCTGTAGATACTTAATGACTGATCAATGATAACGCTACAATGCGCAGTATGTTCTCTCGCCTTTAATATGTCCTATCGTTCTCCTTCAGGAAATGAAACGCGAACATACCGTGTACTACAGTTGCACGCTCGCACCACGAGTCCACGACTAGTTGCGAACAAAAGCCTTGCAATATATTGAAATGCCGCAGTAGAGACGCACAAACAATGGGCAATGCAGACGCTGTAAATTCAGTATTGCCGCGCTTTTTCCTTTTGTTTTTTTTTTTTAACTTTAATACTGGTTAGTAGGTTTTTCAGATGCAGTCTGTAGTTTTTCAATGTCAAGCTTTGTACCCACTTTGTACTTTGTAAAGTTAATTTGTAATATAAAGCTAAGTCAATTATCGTTTATTTTTGTGGTTGTGTGGTTTTTTATAAATCAGGAAAGGAAAATCTGGTCCGCAATGCTAGTGATTTATGATAATAGCTTGCTCTACCTGTATAGGTAGAGTATTTTTTATTGTAGTGTACTTTTAGTAGGTACATATGCCAAAATGGAGTAACAGGTGTACAGAAAAAATATAATACTTATAATACTTGGTATAATACTTGGTTAAAACAGCCCGTAACTCCTTTGTATAAAGACGGTGATGGTAAATAAAACACTGTTATAAGACATTCTATAGGTATTGCCGGAACATATTACCTACATGTGTCTCACATAATTTCACCAATACTTGTATTTATATGAAGTTTATCAGATACTTTGGACTTTAAGTTGTTTTCGATGTTACTTCTCAGAATAATTTATTAAAGAAACACCGAGATCTTCGGTTACTGATAATAACCATCATAATTTCACAACACACACACACACACACACCCACATCTCACAACTACACACACCTCACACATCTCAATTCAAATAATGAACACATTTCCAAAATACGTACTAAATTAGCCTAGAAGTATACAAAATAATTATTTTGTTATTCCAAACATAAAACGCGCCATAAAATTCGTTTTAATGGAGCCTGCGGAAACACCATATGCCAGCCAACGTTTGTAATGATATTTTCTACGTAAATTGTTTACAATAGTAAATATAATTTGTACGATATTTGCTATCAAAATTGAAGTAGTATATTAAAGGAATGAGTTCATTAGAGGAAGTTTGAAAATGGCGCCAGTGACTGAAAAGTTGAAAGGGAATCATTTGTCTTGGTATGGTCGTGAAAAGAGGAGAGATGGAATGCACGTTACAGACGGAGATGGATGCAGAGGATGAGGAAGGCAAAAGAAAAAATTAATAGATTGTATGAAGAGTGATATGGAAGAAGAAGGAATTAGTGATAGCATGACGGGTGACAGGGAGACTTTTTTGTGAATCAATGGTGACAGGACAGAATGGAAGAAAAAAACGCGTTGCGCTGACCCTAAATAACATGGGAAAAGGACAGGAAGAAACGAGACAGTATATACATACACATCTAAAAATAATAACTTTTATTTAATCTGTCGAGTACCGTAATTAGCGACATACATAGAAAGACAATAGGTGTCCACTCAGGGCTCAACAGATTAAAGTAGTATAAAGGCTCCCGAAAGACGAAGTGTGTGAGTGTGTATGTTTGTTCCTTCTGCTTGCTCGAAGGCCTAACCGGATTTCGACGAAACTTGGTACACTTGGGTAGATCATGTGCTGGAGTAGCAAAAACTGGATACTTTTTTATCGCAGAAGTATTTTCTCATAGAATAATCTATTGTTATCACGCGGACGATCATAATGGGATTTTATCGACTGAAATTTTTATAAAAATAAAACGACATATTATATGTCTATAAAAACTACTGTCGTCGCGTTGTCGTATTGTCGCTTCGCACTACTTATGGTAGCCTTAAATAAACGTTGAGAGAAAGGGATTTAATTCATTTATCGAACCTTTTTGTCCGTTAACTCTATTAAATGTTTAAATCGAAAAGTTCACTAGAATTTTATCGTTTATACCCTTTTACGAGTATATTACCTAAGTGCTTCGGCTTTTATATTGAAAGTCCAAGCACTAAAGGCCTTATCACACCAACATGGCACACGGTGCTCGCCTGTGGCACATTGCCGCGTCACTGCGTCGTCGGTAGCTATTGGACGCTTTTACATTGTATTGTCGTCGGTAACGATATTATCATCGTAAGACCGTTTTCACATTTTCCGATCCGATATCGGTATCGGATGCCGATACGATATCGGGGTAAGGTAAATGTATGAGATATGTACCTGTCTTTCATATTGTCCGACCCGTTTTTACTTACCCCGATATCGTATCGGCGTCCGATACCGATATCGGATCGGATAATGTGAAAACGGTCTCACGATTATCACGGTAATATCGTCGGAAGCGCGCGGTTGAACTACTACTACTCAAGACTGCTATGATATTTATATTATATTTTATTTCGGATATCCGTTAAACTGGATAAAGGAGCTCCACAACATCCCTGGTATTTCAATGTCGAGGCATTGTGTACTTACCGTGCAGCCTCTCATCGTAGCTCCGCATTGTATATCTGCACGACAGCAACCTACCGTATTACTGATCCCCGCGCTTCTCAAAGAGATGTCAGCTAACTGTAGAGTCCCAGCAGGGCCGATGCCCGCTAGCTAGTATTTTCTGAAAAGGAAACCCGTAATCCCAAAACGCAAAGGACAACTGAGGTAACAGGCATGATTTTAATCAGTAAAAATCTGCCACACCCTCTCGCTTCACCTACGGTGGGAGAAACCATTGGATGATTTCACATCAACATCTGCCAAGCCTTTTCCCAACTATATTGAGGTCGGCATGCAGTCAAGCCAGATTTAGCTGAATACCAGTATTTTACGAGGAGTGGCTGCCTACCAGACCTCCACAACCCATTACCTGATGATTTCCCAACCAAAAAAAATTTAACCCAGTCTCAAAATCAGTTTAAATACAAAGGTTAAAAGTTTCCCTCGAAGCGTATAAAATTAAAATGGCGGACAGTAATCATGTTAAAGTAGTTCCGTGTTAAGCTGGGTACCGACTAGCGATTTACGTAATGAAGCAGTAGCTCTGGGACTCGTAGGATTGCCGCAAATGTGTAACCGGCTTTATTCGCAAGGGTGATTTTTAATTAGTTCCAGTTGAATTAACGAAGCAAAAGGAATATGTTACGGTGGTGTAAATTAAAATGTGGAAATACGTCCTAATTAAACCAATATGGCTATTTTATTGTTACCTCTTAACTTTTATAAGACACTATCTACTCTATTTTGGACAAGATGACGTTGTGTGACAGTTGTGGGGATATATTTATTGTAATTATTATTATAAAATTTTATAAAGCAGTAGAGTGATCAACAATTAAACCATTAGTTATTATAATATTATTCTCAATGAATTATTTAATAACAAATTCTCTACTTTTTCTTGACTTCCCATAAATTAAACAATATTTCAGTTTTTTTTTAATTTCTTTAGTAAAGAGTTATTAGTCGTTCACCGAGGTGGGAGTAAAATTCTGACTCACTTTCTTACCTCATCCAGAGCGAGAAAAGTAATTTTATGAATAGATTGATTTATGAATGAAAAGATTAAATTGTTTTTTTTAATCAATCGGAATTACAATAAATTGTAAAACGACGTGCCGACAGTTTGATTTCTTCAAGAAAGAATTCCGAAAACCTGCGCCTACATCCCTAAGCTAGATCCTACCAGTAACCGTACAAATCAAATATAATCAACCAACGTTCTTAATCCAAAACTTAATTATATTAAATTCAGTTTTTAATTAAGATCCGAGGTGAAACAAATAAACTCCAAGTTTATAACTTTAAAATAAAATGAAATGAAGAGAGGATCCCTCACAATAGGAGTAATTAAAAGAAACAGGAGCAGTACCATACAATTATGTCGGACTAGCTTCTACCAGCGGCTTTACCCGCTTAAGCTTGAAATAATAAGCTACATCTTAGTAAAAGACTTTTCAGGATTGACTACCTACCTATATGGCCTTCATATACAACGTTGATACGATAGAGGGGATTTCTTTAAAACGTGTGGTTGTACTCATCAATATGAACAACTTTTACTATGCAACCAAACCTGAAATCACGAAAAAAAAATTCGCTCCTCCATACATTTTGTCAAATTATGTAAACATAAATGTATGGAGAAGCGGATTTTTTTCCGTGATTACAAGTTTTTCAATCTTTGCAAGTACAAGGGGGATAACTCTAACCAAGTTTATCACAAGGACAGGTTATACATATAAAACGATACTACGACCCACAAGTTGAGCAGCAACCAAAGACGCGGGTGAAACCGCAAAGCACAGCTAATCTATACTAATTTATACTAATATTATAAAAAGGAAAACTTTGTTTGTTTGGTTGTAATGAATAGGCTTAAAAACTACTGCACCGTTTTTAAAAATTCTCTCACCATTCGAAAGCTACATTATCCACGAGTAACATAAGCTAAATTTTATTTTGGAAAAAAATAGGGTTCCGTAAGATATTTGGGTTTTTCGGACACAAGGTGTAAAAAATCATGTTACATATAATTTATATGGCAGAACAACGTTTGCCGAGTCAGCTAGTCTAATATATAGTATGGGTAGGTTATTACATAAGTGGTCCCTTTCCCCTATAATTGTTTCGGTCATTACAGAACATCTATATTCAGCATTACCTATGTATATTGTACCTAATGATAATGGGTATAATAGAATAATAACGGCTCTGGGAACCCAACTATGATGTCTTAACATCATGAATCTCTGATGAGATAAAATTATGAAAGAGATAGTGCTATATGATCTGTACAGCGCTATCCCTCTCTTACACTGTAATTACCACCCTGCCCTGACCTCTTGACCTTGTAGTATCTTAGGATACCTTAGTTAATTTGGGGTTACTTATTTTCATAATTTATTTTATTATTATAGTTATACATGTAGTTGTAGGTACACATGGATGCGAGACGCACAGGACTGGTCATTGTGGCGACGCTTGGTGGAGGCCTATGTCCAGGAGTGGACGTCTTTCGGCTGAGATTATGATGATGAAGATAGGTACACTAGCTTCTGCCAACGGCCTGACCCGCGTGAAATTAAAAACTATAATGAATGCTCTGATCTACTTCCTAGAAGAGGGAATGGGCCGTAATCCAGCTCGTGGGCTCAGTGCGGGTTGGTAAACACAGTCACACGTCTTCGATTTTTTTTGTTCTAAAGTACGACGTTTTCCTTCATAATTTTCAAAGCAGTGAAGGTAAAAAAAATACGCAAAATAATACGCCAGGTTTTATTTAAACCCACAACACTCAACGTAAGCCGGGGTTTATACCGCTAGGCTAATAATAATTAATACTGCTTTTGAGGCATGTAATTGTATTTATTTGGTTGTAATTGTAATCTAGAAAAAAAAATCCATTCAGTTTAATTATTTTTAGGCAATAAACTGCTAATGCAAAGTACTTACACTAAATACTACAAATTTATTTTCGTCCCCAAAGTAATAAAGAAGCTAAGTACGATTTACTTCGGGACAGAATTATCTTGACCGTTACGGCATACAAACCTTCTAATTAGTATTTATCTATAGAAAATGTAAATGAATGTGTAATCATTGAATCAATGTCTAGACATGCCATATTAGCATACAATAATTAGATAGGTACTTATTCTTTATGTATGTCAAGTATTTACTTAGAGACACGAAAGAAAAAAATATATACAGACAATCAGGCATTTTGTACACACACGCGAAAACGACTGAACGGATTTTTATAAAATTTGGCACACCTGTAGGCCACTGTGTCTTAGATACTAAACAGTAAAGAAAACATTTATTCTTACCCTGTAGTTTCAATGCTCTGGGATAGTTAGAAAGAGTTGAACAACTGAAAGAACACCTGTAGGTTTTAGTCAGTAAAATTCTTACACTCCCTTTCGATAAAAGGAGCAAAAAACTTCTCCGTAGCAAGCTATTTAATGATGATGATCTCATCCAAAAAAACTGCAATCCAAGTCATTTCCTCTACTCGAATCAATGAATTTAACTGTTATATCCCCGATTTATGTTTTCACCATTTAAAGTTAAGTATTTCTCAAATTATACTTTAGCCTGAATACCTATCAAAACGCTGTAAAGTAGGATTTGAGACATTTTTAACTCAAAACACTCAATTCAGAAATCTGCCCAAAGTATGGTATTTAATGACATTCATCGAGAGATTTTTCCACTGTCATAGCAACTGCGTCAAATGGTTTGGGAGGACTTTCATTCAAAAGCACTCAAAATAAAGGCCTAACTCACAGAAAATCGCTTGAAATCCCGTTAAATCCCTTGAAAGTTTAAATCAGTACAAACAAAAGAACCATTTCATTATGTAAATACAATCAGCATTCAGTAGATTGGCTGTTTGTTCAACACCTTGCTATAGCGTCGCCCAGTGATTCTTAAACTCTCTACTTTATTTTTGACTGGGAACCACTTTGGCTTCTTTAGTGGTCTTGCACCGACCCAGACGTATTATACTATCTTAATCCAAAATATACTTATATCATATACTTATTTAAAACTTTTTCATTTATATAAAACTTCATACACCAGTCCACAAAGGTACAAAGGTGGACTTAATACCTTTGGCATTCTCTACCAGTCAACCAAAGGTGGTGAAGAGAAAACCTGGCAGGTGCACGAAAGAAAGATTATTATTTTTAGTGAGTTTTGGTTTAAAAGTAAAAATAACAGGCATTGTCACAAAAAAGACAACGTTAGAAGACACCTAAAATCAGTTAGCATTTTAACTTTTAACGTTATTTAAAACACTTTGAAATTAGAAGCCTTTCAGGGACCATATTTTAGCTCTTGGGAGCCACTAGTGGTTGGGGCATTACAGTTTGGGAGCCACTTGTGTAATTATGCGGTAGGGATGGTGAACCTTTGGCAACTGTGACACGCGACTGGTAATTATGGGCATTCAATCGAAATAAGAACGTTTCAAACCAAATGGCATAACTAAAAGTTTAAAATGTCTCATTTTATTTGTTTCATGAGTATGAAATGTCATAAGGTCGATTGATGGAAATGAATACTTCGTCAAAGCAAGGATATAAAATACATTTTTTTGTCTATATTGATAAAATATTTACCTATTTCTTAGTTATTTTATAAAATTATAACACCTTTACAGACAAGTCCAAGCAACATTTACAACGAACGAGGAACGCGTAGACTATATCATTCTCACTCCCTCATTCGACTCGAGCCGACCTTACCCGAATGAGCGTTTCCGAAAGGTAAGCCCGTGTCCCCAAATCGAAGGCAACGAAGAAACGGGATGAGTTTTAGTCAGTAAGAGTCTGACACGCCCTCCCGTTCCACCCAAGAGCGGAAGAAGTCATTCTGATGATTCCTCTACCTAAAAAAACCGAATGAGCGTCACAAACCCGAGCGTGACGACTCAATCTCATTCAATACCTACAAAATAAAGGGCACAGCTAAAAAGCTTTTGCTTTAAAAATCTGAGCACATTAAAAAGGCTCACCATCCCTACTGGTTACTATACAGTGTACGGTCGCGTGTGTAATCATGGATTACATACAAATTGGATAGCGGGCTGTTTGTGAGATATGTATCGCGCTATCGATAGCTTCTGATAACACGCTTTGATGTTGATTGGACGACTGGACGGATTTAATTAGGCGCTGGTTAATTTTGTTTTAGGTTTTTCACCGTAGAATATTACATTTTGTATTACAAAAAATGCAAGGAGGCTAGATAATAACAGCCGCACAGGTCAAACTTCAAGGTTAAGCAACGCTTGCCGAGGTTGGTCTGTGGATGGGAGACTATCTTAACATAACGAGTTTCCTCCGTGCCTCGGAAAGCACGTTAAGCCGTAGGTCCCGGCTGTCATTTGTGGATCTTTGGCAGTCGTTACGGATAGTCAGAAGCCAATAAAATCCGACTCCAGTCTTGCCATGAAGTACCGTGTTACCCCAGTTAATGGGTTGTGGAGGTCTGGCAGGCAGACGCTCCTCATAAAATACTGGTATTCCGCTAAATCCGGCTTGACTGGAAGCCGACCCCAATATAGTTGGGAAAAGGCTAGGTAGATGATGATCATAAATTGATTGAAACATTAAAAATCGTAACTACCAAAACCATTATTCGTATTTCAAAATAGCGTCAGCTCAGCAATATAAATAATAAAAGTGAGGAAATAACAAACATTTTTTTTATTCGTCCAATGACCCTAAATTGTTCTACGAATAACGGTACTCTTACTACACAGCGCTTTACCGCGGAACCTAGCTATGATTTAGCGTAAAGCCGCTTTACCACCTACGTAAGAAAACACAATCTCGCACAAAATAAGTGAAACAAACGTGAACATAAGCGACTAAGCTTAACAATGAAGAAAAACATTATTAGACAGAATAACATAGAAATAAGACTGGTTTTTATCCAGCCATTTGTTGAGGCGTTTTCCTTAAATTGAATGGAAGTATTCTTTATCAAAATAATGACACTTGTTGGTTGTTCTTTTGTCTAGAAGAAATGTTATTACTAACCGCCACCTAAAAAAAGAAAAGGTTCTCAATTCGATTGTATATTTTTTTTGTTTGTTATTCCAGGACTCCGTCGTTTATGAACTGATTTGCTTTTTTTTTAAACTACAATCATCTGCCTAGCCTTTTTCCAACTGTATTGGGGTCGGCTTCTAGTCAAGCCGGATTTAGCTGAATACCAGTATTTTACGAGGAGCGGCTGCCTACCAGACCTCCACAACCCATTAACTGGGGTAACACGGTACTTCATGGCAAGACTGGAGTCAGATTTACTGGCTTCTGACTATCCGTAACGACTGCCAAAGATCTACAAATAACAGCCGAGACCTACGGCTTAACGTGCTTTCCGAAGCACGGAGGAAACTCGTTATGTTAAGATGGTCACCCATCCACAGGCCAATTATTTTTTGACCATTGACCATGACCATTTTTTTTAAACTACAACATTATACACTAATACTATGTCAGGTAATGACTTATAACCCAAGAGCCTCGACCAACACCTTGTCTCGCGTTAGGCGAGTCGTTCAGAAAGCAAAAATTTTTATATGTTTGACCGTTTTTTTATTATATTATATATTCTATTTAAATATTTACCGCACTGGGCCCGCGCGTTGGATTACGGCCCATTTCCTCTTCTAGAGAGGAGGCCTGAGTCCCAACCGATAATGCTAATGAAATATTTAAAAATAGAATTGATTAAAAACGTACTCAAATTACCCACTCCTGGTTCTACCAACGCAATCAGGACATTGCTCATAACGCTTGCTACGTTCGCACACTGAATGACCACATCTGCACCACAAACGACCCTGAGGTGTTCTCTTTTCATTATTATCATCATCAACTATATTGGGGTCGGCTTCCAGTCAAGCCGGATTTAGCTGAATACCAGTATTTTACGAGGAACGGCTGCCTACCAGACCTCCACAACCCACTAACTGGGGTAACACGGTACTTCATGGCAAGACTGGAGTTAGATTTACTGGCTTCTGACTATCCGTAAAGACTACCAAAGATCTACAAATGACAGCCGGGACCTACGGCTTTACGTGCTTTCCGAGGCACGGAGGAAACTCGCTATGTTAAGAATATATTTAGAAAACAAAACATTTACTTCTCTATATTTCATGTAAACTTACTAGAGAATATTATCATTGCGGTATCACAAAAAACGCCTACAAAATGTCCCTAATAAGCTTAGGTTCGTTAATATATTTCTTACACAAAAGGAAAATAACACAGTACAATCTTGTATAAGGCGAGTATATTACATGGTTGAATATTTTTTGTGACTTCTTTTTATGTACTACTCGTATTTACTTGTTTAATATTCATTCACACAAAGGTATATAGTCGGAGTTAATGTCCTATGCCTTACATTAGTAGATTCATTCCATTCTCTACTAATATTACAAACTGTTATAATGTATGTTAACTGTTGTTGTGTGTTGGTGTGTTTTTTTTGCAAGTGTAAAGCTCCTAAATGCTGCATCAAAATAGGATTAAAGGAATTTGAATAAGACGTTATTTTAGTCCTTAGGATCTACCACGAGCTCTTAAGGGGGAAGCGTCAGGGTAGCCCGATGATGATGGTTGATGATGATTTTTATGGTTATAATTATTATTTTTAACTTCATACAACCTACCACTGGCCTGCAAATTGCAAAAATTAAAGAAATTTTCAATTTCACGGGCTGCCCTGACGCTTTCACCTTAACGCAATCATTTGACAACCTAAACTTGAATTTGAAATGAAAAAGTGGCCATGGCTCTGAAAAGTAAAGAGCAACTGAAGGATACAGGTACTGAGGTAAAAGTTTGACACGCCACCAGAGTTTCACCGTAGAGTAAGAGAAAAGTTATAAGATGATTTCATATCTCAAAAAAAAGCATCTCCCATCTGTAACAGTTTAACGTTTGAATCCCCAACCGGTCCTATGAGACCGCGCTGTTATTGTTACTACTACGTTTTACTATTGTGTCTCGTTTCGCGGGTATCTGAGTAATTAACAAGTAAACATCCAAAAAAGTACGAACATAAAAGGATGACTTGTCTAATTTACTACAGTCCAATTAAACTTGTTTGCCCAACTTATGTAAATACATAAGAAAATTCTGATATCGAAAACTTTCGAAGCATATTCTGTACTTCTTATTTTCTAGACCAAACTTTAGTCGCCATAGCTTTTATAAGTAAATAAGATCTTGAGACGGTGCTCAACGATAAGTTTTCCGAAAATAGTTTTCTATTATTGGTTTAGGTAGTAGAGCGAAAGGAATAAAAACGGATTTGTAATATCGACAGATGGGTATCATGAAATAGACCAGGGTAGATAATTTTTGAAACCAAAAAAAATTACAGTAGGATGAAACCCATTAAAAAAGGAGGGGAATATGATCAAATTGAAAGGAAAAATAAATTACGGTCGATCCGAGTTCGGGAAGTGGGAGGGGGAGGTTTTTAAGGGTAAAAAATGGTTTATCTTGATTTCCGGCAAAACTACAAGTCCTATGGAAAAAAGTTAAATGGCAAAGTTGTAGGCAATAAAAAGATCTACAACTTTTGTGTTTGCAGATTTTTCACATAACCTCAAAATTTAGGTGAAAAATTCAAAAAACCAAGTTTTTGGTTTTTTATTTATATCTTTTTCAAAAACATTTTTTTTTCTACGAAATTTGGTGAAAACTTACCTTATTATGTCCCAAATACACTGTAATTTATTTGATTAAAAATATTTATTTTTTCGCTTCATTTTAATTTAATATCAAAAAAGCACCCTAATTTTCAATCAAAAATTCTGACGTCAAAATATCAGCTTTTTTCAAAAAGTTTGGGGGATTTTAGTTCATTGAAATATCTACTTTCTGATGGTGTAAAGAAAAATATACATTACTATAGGAAATATTCTTAGAAAATGCAAAAAATTGAAAAAATCTCAAATTCGAAAATTTTTTTTTAATCAATATGTACAATTTCATCAAAAAAATGTGATTGCTGCAATTTTTTTTAGTTAAAAAGTTTATTTATTTTACTCGAATTACATTCATGTCATAGAAAATCTCATACAAAATAACAAACAGTGTGATAATGAGCTTCTATTGCGACTAAATCAGGCACATTTCTTAAGCGAGCTAAAATGTTTTTATCGAAATCATTAATTGTGTTTTGTTTTTTAATATGCTGTAATATATTTTCTCTTGTATCGTTATTTTGAACTGATGAAATTTTATCTTTAGAAATATTACCGAAAAACCCACCGCAGAAAAAGCAATGAGATTGAAAATTAAATATAAGAGCGTCCTTATTTATTTGTTTTCCTTCCTGTGATTTCTTACGTCTTGAGCTACAGAATGTAGCTATTGCAGTCTCATCATTATAATGACTTTGACAAGTTCGATGAATAAGAGCTGATGTTAAAGTTTCAAATTTTTTGTATCTATTGTCGATTCTCTTCTTGCTAGACGCCACTAAACGATTCAAAGCTGTTTTTTTTATTTCATACACTTGCTTGTCGTCTGACTTATTGCAGATTATACAAACAGATTCTACCATACTGGTAATCTGAAAAGACAAAATCAAATTAATAATGCCTTCAAAGTTTTATCATGAGTATAACTAAATCTGTTTGTATAAAATAAACGAAGTTACTATTTTTTTATTCTTGTACTGAAATATCATTCAATTTCAATTTTTTAGGTTATGTTACGTTAAACATACTATTTATAAAAGAAAATATTACTATTTTTATTTTGAAGCTGATTAATATAGATTAAAATACAGATAGTATTTACCTTGCTATGCAGATTCCAAACGTAAAGTACGTAAAGTAACTCAGCCTGCACGTGTATTTTTAAAAACGATGCAGATGTTGTACACTACTCTGTATCTCAAATACTGACTAACGGTCTTTACAGCTGCTATGAAATAGAAGGTATGTAGTAAGGCCCAGACTCTCCTAGGTCCGTCCCCACTTCTCAATTAAATAACTTACAATGGGCTTAAATTCACCGAAGGTCACTCAGGTATATAAATTATTTTTTAAACAGCAATAAATAGGCATCTACAAATATTATTTAAAGAAGATTCTACAACTTTTTCAAAATATTGTAGATGTCTTATTAAATATTAACTTTATTAACTTATTTGTTTGTTAATTATAGAAGTATATTTTACTTTATAATTTTTTCGTTTATCAATAAAACATGAAATCTTACGTTTTTTGAGTAATTAAAGTGTAAATTTTAATAAATACCTGAAAATTGTACATAATGATTAAAAATTTTTTTTCGAATTTGAGGTTTTTTCAATTTTTTGCATTTTCTAAGAATATTTCCTATAGTAATGTATATTTTTCTTTACACCATCAGAAAGTAGATATTTCAACGAACAAAAAGCCCCCAAACTTTTTGAAAAAAGCTGATATTTTGACGTCAGAATTTTTGATTGAAAATTAGGGTGTTTTTTTGATATTAAATTAAAATGAAGCGACAAAATAAATATTTTTAATCAAATAAATTACAGTGTATTTGGGACATAATAAGGTAAGTTTTCACCAAACTTCGTAGAAAAAAATATTTTATTTGAAAAAGATATAAATAAAAAACCAAATACTTGGTTTTTTGAATTTTTCACCTAAATTTTGAGGTTATGTGAAAAATCTGCAAATACAAAAGTTGTAGATCTTTTTATTGCCTACAACTTTGCCATTTAACTTTTTTCCATAGGACTTGTAGTTTTGCCGGAAATCAAGATAAACCATTTTTTACCCTTAAAAACCTCCCCCTCCCACGAACTCGGATCGACCGTAATTTATTTTTCCTTTCATTTTGATCATATTCCCTTGCTTTTCTAATGGGTTTCATGCTACTGTGATTTTCTTTCATTTTTTACCATTTTTGTAGGCTTTGACCCCGGTCTAAAACTACCTCTTGCTAAAAATAATAATAACACAAAATATCGCTTTTCAAACATCATACAATTTTTTTTATATATATAAACGGCCAGACAGAGGATTTGGAAGGAGAAAGATGAGGCCTTTGCCCAGCAGTGGGACACAAACTAGGCTAATAAACAAATATATAAAAGGATCTATCAGGTTAAATCGGTGATAGGTGGTCCTTTTTTTGAGGTGGGAAATCATTAAATGACTTCTCCTGTTTTAAGGTGGAGCGAAAGAATTATGATAATACTTACCAACCATCTGCTAGTGACTTCGTCCACGTATAAGTCGGAAATTATGTCAAAGGATCAAACTTGGGGGATAAAAATTATCATGTTATGCCGGTGTAAAAAGATTCATCCAAATCCGTTCCGACTTTAGAGCACGAATGAACCAAACATGAATACAAATTTTCGCCTTTATAATATCAGTGTCTTTCACTTTTTCTCCTTTACTTTTAAAACGGGCCTAGTATTTTATGGGTTGAAACAATTGTATGGCCGTCAGTCACAATGAATGAAATACTCGGAATTTGTTCAAAAAACCCGTGCCTCAATAAATTCAGTGAAGTTTCCTCATCCATTAATAAAATTAATTTATGTATACACGTGGCCCTTCAACTGTCGATTTCTACGAAACTCTTGAATAATACTCGTTCATTCAATTCCCCAATTGTTCCAGTAACTGAGGAAAATGAATGAACGAGTATTTTCGTATTGTGTTAGCATTAAAACGGTGAAGGAAAACCACGTAAGGAAATCGTCATGTCCTAGAACTGTAACGTATCGAAGATAATAATGATATATGTGACATTCACTGATTCTCACTGGGCCCGTGTGGTGAATTACAGTACAGCCCATTCCCTCTACTACAGAGGCTTTATTTTTAATTACCTAGTATAAACAAGTGCCTCACCGCGATCCCACCTGATGCTACGCAGTGATGCCTGATTATGCTAACTTGGGTTATTTTAGATAAGAAATCATCTAATGACTTCTACCGGTCTTGAATGGGGCGGGAGGGCGTGTCGGACTTTTACAGACTAAAACCCACTGGTAATATGTTTCCTTCTATGCCTTTCGTTCCAGGGCCCCGGGTTTTCCTTGGGTGCGTTCACAAAGAAGTAAACTCACAAAGTCAAGACACTCAGACTACGGAATAAATGTATGTATGCCATACAATTTGTGGCGAGCTAGAATCGAAAGCGTTTTCACATTAGCCGATCCGATATCGGTGTCGGACGCCGATCCGATATAGGGGTAAGTAAAATGTATAAAATGCCGTGCTCCGATATCCGATATCGGGCCGGACAATATGAAAGACAGGTACATATTTCATACATTTTACTTACCCCGATATCGAATCGGCGTTCGACACCGATATCGGATCGGATAATGTGAAAAGCAACCAATCGCTCCCCCACTGTTCTAAGCGCGCCACCAAACGTCAAAGTTGGGAGCAAATACTAACCTGATTATAGCTGTGACCGAGTTTTCCATTAATGAAACAAATGCACGTGTATTTTCATATTATGTTGGCATTACATAAACATACGTACGTAACGTACGTTTGAAGGATGCACGTGTAACATAAATTACAATAAATTTCTCGTTTTCTAACATGTTTTTTGTCCGCACTCGTGTTAAAGAGTTTCAGCAAATATTATTGTGTAACTTTCCATATTTTTATGTTACAGTAACGTTTTACTGCGTCGTCCGTGTATGTTTTAGGATTTAGGTTACCGCAGCCAAACGCAACGCGACCATTGCCAAATGCCACGTCGCGTTGAAATCTGCAAAAATCTTTTTAAATAGAAATTATTTACCCTATAAACAAAAAAAATATTAAAAAGAGGAAAGACTTGATTTTTTGTTTGGTTTCTTACTATCACGCAGGCCCCAGTGGTATAAGCTAGTATTTTATAAATAGGTTTACTTGACATAGAAAGAGCAGAGAGAGCCCATCAGTTCAGTTATGTATACAATAATTTCTCCCTTGGGTAAAATTGACTATTCTTCAATATATTTGAATACTGCCTCTAAATAGCTTTCTGTTCCCATGTGTATTCTTACTATTATATATTGTGAAACACTCTTCATCTCACGATAGACTGCATCGTCGCTTTCCATCAGGTGAGATAGCGGCAAAACGCTAGCTTATCTATACTAATATTATAAAGAGGTAAAATTTGTAAGTTTGTAGGTTTGTAAGTTTGTATGTAGGGGGTAATCTCTGGAACTACTGGTCCGATTTGAAAAATTCTTTCAGTGTTAGATAGCCCATTTATCGAGGAATGCTATAGGCTATATACCATCACGCTACGGCCCACGGGAGCGGAGCAGTAACGAAAAATGAAACCGCAGGGGACAGCTAGTCAACAATAAAAACTAAACTCGCTCAAAGTGGAAATTTTCCCAAGAAAACATATTTTCGGCATAAAAAGTATTCTATGCTAATTGCATTTTTTGTTAACTAAACATAGGCTCGCGCTTGGCCGCTATCTTAGCTGATGGTAAGCGATGATGTGCCTGACGATGGAGCACGTTTCCCTAGAAGTAACCTATTCACTCTTGACTTAAAGACTCTTAAGTTATAAACACTGTTTTAGGCTATCACGGTTTATTTCATAATTTAAATTGTCACTTACGGGATATCTTCCGTGATTGTTTTTCCTAATTTATAGCTATTTCAGGACATGGTTGACCTTTGTGTTAAATTTCATCCAAATCCAGTCAGCCATTCGATCGTAAAGAAATACCAATCTCAATAGCGTGCTAATGTGGCTTAGTATTAGTGAAAACGGGTATAAAATTAGATTTTACGCCACCATAACTAGCTATAAGATATAAAGCAATCAGTCACGCTTGAAATCCCCTGAAGAGATACAGCATGAGTGGGTGTGATTGTCAACGAAGCATGTACAGTCGACAAAGAAGACAACTTACCAGGGTAGTCACATATAGTTGAGGTTTTCAGAGAAACTGCTGAATGGATACAAATGAAATTGTAGTTTTATTAATTCATGAATCGCCGACCGGTCTCATAGAACCGCGCTGTTATTGTCTTACTATCGTGTCTCGTTTCGCGGGTATTGATAGGTTAAAGAGTGGTTTATTTGCTAACAGTCTCATTCATAAAAATCCTCTAAAATAGGTTTAAAATACTTATTAGTTAAAACGCTCATTAGTACTAATAAGCCTTTTATAAAATTCTCTATTCATAAACGTTCAATAAACCCTTTATAGCTATGTTCTCGTTATAAGACACTTTAGCGTTGTTATGTTGTCGTTCTGATGAATCCATAGATGGAAAGGACAAAACTACTGGTATCCACGGCAAATAAATCGCCAGAAAAAAAATTAAAACGTCACCTAAGACATAATTTTGTTTGTCAATATTGCGATGGGTCCTATGTATAAGGGCCAAACTAACAATTTGGCCATTTTTACTTTTTAATGGTAAACGCATCTTTTAAGTATAAATAATTATGTGAGCTATTAAAAAATTAAAAAATCTGCGTAGAAACACGATTTTTTATTACAGTATAAAGGCATATCTAACATGAATTGAAACGTAAAATGGCCAAAGTGGTAGTAAGAGACTTATACGTGGGTAGTTCCCGCGCGTTTGTTTCGTAGTTCGAGTCAATCTGCTGATTTGACACTTGGACTTGCTTGATTTATGTAGAAAAAATATTATCCCACTTGCATACCACAGCTGTTAAGAAAATTTAGTAGCATCGAATGACATTGTGCCAAATAATGAAAGCGATAATGAAGAAAATTAATGACGACTTATCAATAATTTTTAGTAATGTTGATTTTTTATTTTGTTTATACCAGATAGTTATTAATAATAATGTAAAGCACATTATTTTGTTAATCAAACTAAGATCTGTATTAACAGTTTCCTTCTTAATTATTTTGTAATTTTTATCATAAAAATACCAAAAAGACTCAAAGACCGGGTTCATAAGTGAAGTTTTAAAACTAATTTTTTTTTTTCAATAAATTAATAGAACTATAGCGTATATTTTTATTTTTCAAATGATCTAACTGAAAACTCTGTTCGTAATTTAGCAGATTGTAAAACGTATAAGTATCAATGTGACATAAATAACTAAATATCGAAATAGCTTATATTCTTTTTAATTACATATCATCTACTTCAGTAGTTACTTTATTTTATGGGTACAAAATATGAAAATATATACTGTATGCTAATTTACGTAATAAGCGTATAATGGCCAATGTGGCACATGGGCCCATGTACACTGTTTTTTAAGAAAAATAATTTAAACGAAAAGTAACGTAGAAGGGTCAATGTGACGTAAAAAAACATCCTATATATGTATATATAAAATACTATAGTATAAATGAGGAAGATAATTGTCATAGGGCCTGTTTCACAATGTCCGAGTAGCCGCTACTTCCCAGATAAATTTAAAAATGGAACAGAATTTGCATGAAATTATCTGCCAAGTAAGTTATTGGCAACTTAATCATAGGTGGTGAAATAGGCCCTTAGCAAACAAGCCAATAATTGTAAAGTTTGGTTTCGTCAATCTGAAGTTATAGTAAATCGAAACTTTGAAACGCTCTCCTGTAAAGTTGCAATTTTGCAGTTTGGCCCATATACATAGGACCCATCGATTGAAGAAATCAGCTGTTGCACATTTGTCGGCCATATTTCTCTTTATTAGAGGTTTATAGTAGGGTCGAGCCTGTTATAAGTTACGAAGTCACTATTGAATACTTACAAAGCTTTTTAGCGTTATTGGACGTTTATGAATAATGCTTTTCGGGATTCTCATTATAACAAGCTAATAAACCTATTTTATCTTTTTATGAATAAGACTGTAAGGCTTTAATTATGTTTCTTTTTTATCCATACATCGGTTTCCTCAAAACTTCAGCTATAACTGACTACGCTGGTTACTTATCTATTTTGTCGACTGTACATATATATCTAGATGTGGGTGTGTAATTGTGTGTGTGTAGCCAGTTCGTTGATTACCAATTAGTTCCTAGGAGAATTAGCTGTGATATACAGGCAAATATTTGGTCGCAAATTCTGGATATATTTATCACTTTCAAGATCTCAGACGGCTTTTGTGTTTAATCTTACATTTCGTGGCTGACTTGATTATATTATTCATGTTATTAAACTTTGTATAAAGGCTACAGAGTCGTAAAGATTTATACGGCTTTGCTTCTAAAGCATATAAATGTTTTGAACTTTAATATAGTGAAACTGTTACAGAAATAAACACTTAAGGTGGGCGCGACGTTAGAATTATCCATACAAACGTAATACCAAAATCATTTGCAATTTAAGCATATTTACACCATAATATGATGTTATTCGGATTCAGACAATAATTATCTAGGTTCCTACATCGTCTTTTTGTTGAAAAACTTACCCCAAACGAAATTTAAGCGAATTTAAATTTGCACATTTTCACAGCGAAAATGTCATGTTTTTATTTTATTTTTTCTATATTATAAACAACAATATTTCAAAATATCTTTTCGTAGGAACACAGATATTATTATCAAGTTTTAAATACTCGAAACAATATTGGAAATACATTAATTTTTCATTCATCATTTTTGGTATTACGGAACCTCTTCCAAATTTCCAATAGTTTGTATTGCTATCACAGCAAGCAACTGTCAGTCTGCGGATGATGACTTTACTCCAGTCGGTGTGTCCAAGAATTGTTTATACTATCTGGATTGCTTCCATCAACCTCAAAAACATATTTTATTTCGTCTCAACTCGAGATAGCGCGCGGTCTCCGCAGGCCTCTTAAGCGTTTAATTGAAATAAGTCGTCTCATTTTAAGCATTGTTTCTCTTTCTGAAGATATTGTGAAGGGTTGCAGAATTCTTGTAATAGTAAGTAAGAAGCAACCAGCGTATGATTAGTCTATATGACTTCTCTGACCCTCTTAGCAAGGACTAAGTCGCAGCAGTGGACGTAATTCGGACAAAAAGAAAATGGGTTGCAGACCACATCCATACAAACAGAAAAAAACATACCTAGTCGGCAATAGGTAGAGATGTGTCGAAAAATGAGATCCGCCCCTTACTTTTATTCTTGCCCTTAACATTTAACTATTTTCACATTTATAAAGGTGTAAGTTTATATGTGTATTTATTTGTAAGTTCTTCACGCTCGAAAACCTAAACGGATTTGGATGTAATCGGCACAGAGGACGTGGACGGGACAGGACGTGGCTTACTTAGAAAAGAGCATAAATACACATAGTTTAATCTAGGAGAATGATACCTTTGGATCATTTTCTTTATCTTGTGGGTGAAGCGACTGACAGAAACCAAAGAAAGAAAGAAACATTTATTTGTGCCTCACATAAGACAAACAACAATAAAATTTAGCTTTACTTAAAAACAACTATAAATAAAAAAAAATCATCACTAAAAAGAAAAAGAAATATTTAAAAAAACCAGTACGGACCCAAAAACGCTCCTATATCCATAGCCACTAATTACCTGTTTATTCACAACAAACCGATACAATAGGTGATTCAGATACGTTTAGTTTACCTCTACTGATATCCTCTCTTTTGCCCCCAGGCCGTGGAAGATGGAGACCAGAGCTGATGACGACGAGGCACCGACGGACCCAGCAGCAAGGAAGCTCACGCACCATGACTACACGGAGCAGGACTTTGAAGGTAGCTTTCTTTTCTTTTATCAGCAAACTAACCTAGCCCAGATTTTTGTAAAAAAAAGTACAGTCAACAACCTCAGTTGACGTGGCTTTTTTTTCATTCCACTTTTGGATATGGATGGATATGTCAGCCCTATCGTACCTTATAACAATTACTTCACATACTTATAAATTATACAAATAAACTATTTTACATCGCAGATATGGAAATATTATCATGATTATTCTCACCCATTATTAAAACTAAAGACGTGACTTTTAAGGCTACTCAGCATACATGTGACTGGGCCGGTCATGACTATCGAATGCTCGTAAAACACAAAATTGATGCTCGATTTAAACGCGAGGTGGGGTCGACCACGAAAGAGATGACGACATGACTTAAGTAAAAAGTAGCCCAAAACCAAATAACAATGGAAGGAGGTCTTGCCCAGCATTGGGATACTACAAGCTAGGTATAATAGTAATATAGCATAATCTTTAATCAGCCTTATAAAGTTCCCACTGCTGGGACTAAGGCAGGAGGCCTGAGTCCCAGGAGAAGGAACACAATACAATAAAACTGTAATTTCTGTAGTGTGTAAAATAAATGGTATGTCTATTTACATGTATGACGATCTTCAACACAATTTTTCAATAATAAGACGAGATCTACTTCTCCGGGTAATGGTTTAGGTTATAACAAAGAAATAAAATATTAAGAAAAAGACATTGACCGCTATGGCGATGGTAAAACGAAATATCATTATATTCTAGAAGAAATTCAATAAAGCATAGGTATCGATATCGCTATTTATATCCAAAATATTTTCCACAAACAAGTTTCCTAATATAATTACTTTCCTTATACTCGTGGAATGGAATCAAAGTACTTTCTGGAAAGGAAAATATCAATATCAACACGGCTTGTCAAACAACCGAAGCGCGGGTTCCGTAGCAAATATTAACGACATCATCCGAAAAGCTTTTGTCCCCATGTTTTGGTTGTTTTAGAGCCGTTGCACGCAACTATGGTCGGGTAAACTGTTCAAGTAACATGCACTTAGGTTCAAAATAAAAAGTTGTATGCCTCTAGAAGTTAACCTGACTGATTATCTTTTATTTTTTGCTTAGTATTCTCAACATGCATACTCGTAAAGTAACTTGAAATTCAACAAAAATACAATTTTAAAATATTTATTTATCAAAAATATAATTTTATATTTTTGCAGAATTTTTATTTAAACTGCTTTTTTCGGATGCGCATTTATACTTACTTATCATAGCCTATAAGAAAACAGACGGCATGTTTTATTTTCCGTGGAAAACAGCCTTTAGTGTGGTACTTGTGATTTTGTCGGTATCCCTGCGCTCTAGCTCGTAGTGCTGAGCTGTCACTACTGCTGCGGCTGCGGAGAACCGAAAAGCATCCGGCAGAAAGTGAAGATACTGTGGCGCCTCAATAACCACTCCTCAAAGAGGGCTTTAGCGCCCCAACGGGAATGCCCTTCAGATCTAATATTAAACGACGAGACTAAAAACTACCTAACACCTAAATAAAAATATATTTACCAAGAAATAACTTTAAATGAAAACGTAAATATCTGATCAGACTTAGCAAGTCAAAGTTAAATTGAATTTATAAAGTAAAAATGTATAATGAAATCTTTATGAAGCACTTACGCAAAATAGACTACTTACTACCCACGCAATGTTCTGACGGTTGGCTTAAGATTTTATAGCTATATTGTGTTAAAGCTCCTTTCTCATCTATATTTAAGTTTTTAAATGTAAGTAATATTAAATTTAGTCAGAGATCATAATAATTTATTAAATGTTAATAAATAATTGCCAAGGTAAATCGTGGAATTTCATCATTGTAAGTGCCCGAATATAGGAGCTTTCTGTTGTATATAATTTAGAGAAATTAATTGTTAGGTATTAACTAGAATAAAATAGGATTAACTTTGCACACCAAAAAGTAACAATTTATACAGAAACTTAAATCTATGGGTACAATGGCGGTCTTATCGCTGACAGCGATATCTACCAGACAACCTTAGAATGGATTGTAAGAACTAAAAATAATACAGAGGGTAGTCTGCGATGTACAGCAAACAAGTGAAGATATAGATGCAAATAAACAACATTATTATTAGTACGAGTATATGCGAAACCTCAAACATATGTTTAGTATTTTATGTAAAGAATCTACACTTCTGGACACATCTATTGGCCCACCTTAGAGTTTAGGTTTCGATGACCCCTACCGAAATATGATTGCTAGATTGAACAAAAACTGTTGATGCAGTTTTAAACCTGATACATTTTACCATCTTTTTCGAACGTATTGTTTTAAATTTGAATTCAGAATACCATACGACATGGAGCTACGCCTAAGTCGGATATGCGCCTTGTTAAAGGCAATTGATTTTTGAATAAAAAACATGTTTTATCAAATAAAGGTTTAATTTAATAACGCGTGTTGCCTCCATGGGCATCTACCACAGCTCTCATACGATTAGGCATAGAGTTTATCAACCGCTCCATGAAATTTTGAGGGACCATCTCCCATTCCTCTTCTATGGCAGTTTTCAACTCCTGCATCGTCTGGGCAACTGGCTGACGAGCCCTAACACGTCTTTTTAGCTCGTCCCACATGTGTTCAATGGGGTTCATGTCTGGGCTTCTGGCTGGCCAGTCCATAACTGTGATGTTCACATCCCGAAGATATTCCCTGACGATGCCGGCCGCATGGGCTCTTACATTATCATGCATAAAAAGGAAATTTGGGCCCACATAGTCCGCGTATGGTATCACGTGAGGTTCTAAGCACTCACGAATGTACCTTTCAGCATTTAATGTTGGCAGCCGTGGTCCTGTAACAACCTCAAGTTGAGTTTTGCCGCTCGCGGATATACCGCCCCAGACAGTCCATGAGCCGCCGCCATAAGCAACCCTCTCTTCAAAGCAGCATTGTGCGAAACGCTCTCCCTTACGTCGGTAGACCTTCTTCCTTCCATCATTGCCATGTAACACAATTTTAGACTCATCAGAAAAAAGGTAAACGATCCAATCTTGCTGTGTCCAATTTAAAGGACTGCGTGCGAAATGAAGGCGCGCTGTTCGGTGGGCTCGCGTTAGTTAGGGCCCATTAGCTGGCTTGTGTGGTACCATATCGCGTTCTTTTAACCTTCTCCGAACAGTTCGAGCGCTCACAGATACTCCGTGGAAGTCGCGAAGTTGGTTTTGTATCTCAATGGAGGTAAGGTGACGATTTCTCAAGCTGGTCGTCACGATGAATCGATCCTGCCTTTCAGTTGTGACCCGAGATCGTGGCCTTCCTTGGCGACGAACAAAGCCGCCAGTCTCTAGGTACCTCCGATAAACATTTCGGACCGCAGATCGACTTAAATTAAGTTGAGCACTCACGTTTCTTTGGCTGTGTCCGGCCTGAATAAGTGCCACAGCTTGGGCGGCGACTTTAGGTGAAGTATCCATAGATTATTGATAGAACCTCACCTTAATGTTAAGAATAAGTAATGTTTGTTGCAAAACCATTTTGCAATCACTTTTTCAAGAATTAAATCCAAGTAAACCAATAAAACCAAGTTTTCTTAGTATTCGATTTTTTGATATCAACAAACAGGCTCCAAATTGTCTATTGTTTCTTTAAATTCTGTGTTCGAAATTCAAAAAAAGACTATTGAATGAAATTGTGAATGTGCCAGGTTCAAAACTGCATAAAAACTTTTTGCTCGACCTAATATAAAATTTTAGCTAGGACAAGGCTAGGACCAAACGAAACTGAAAATACAAGGTAGGCCAATGTGTCCAGAAGTGTATATACAAAATTCAAAACGGCGTCATGAAAAATCACAAAGTTGCAGGCTTTGGACTGTCGCGCTAGTGGCCAAGTGTAGGTAAATATTATTATGTACTTTATTCGTAAAAGCAGCCGTAAAAGATAAAATCGAGTCATATAACTTTACTAAAAATAATATTGTACAGAATACAAGCAAATATATGAAATTTATAAAATAATCTGGACCCCAATAATCAGGATCTTTTATCAGGACGGCTTTAGATGGTTGCTGGTCGGGTAAGAAAACTTAAAGTATAATAAGCGTGATGAAGTCCAAATAAAGTTTGAGAATTTTCTTGAAGAAAATTCGCATTTTCTACTTAAAGTTCTTAAATAAAAGTTGCGAATTTTACACTCGAACGAAGAGTTTATATACTCCATTAACAAATACATTGTACCCACTGACACAACAATTTTAAACCTCTATAGACCGCAACACAATTTTCTGCAAGTTGACAATAATAAGTTTCCCGCACAAGGGTCGAAAAACAACTGGAATGTTTGTTGTTGTTTCCCCTTTGTGCCGTAAATTCTAGGAATCGTCGGTCAAGTTTCTTGATTAAATAAACTTTATAGAACTGTGTGAGTTTGTTCACTGCTGGAAAGAAAGGATTTTCGTTAAGGCGCATATATCAGTAAACTTAGTACGATTTTCCCTGCGTACGAAAACTCGTTATGTTAAACGTAGAAATAGTATATTTTAAAATTATAATTAATATTAAAATATACTATTTCTTTTAAAATTACTGATTGTCTGCTGCCAATGGCTCTGCCTGCCTGAATGTAGAATATCCCAAAGCAAAATTTTCCCCGGGGTAAAGAGTATCCTTTGCGCTATTTCAGGACGAGTTATAGTAAACTCGTCATAATTTCGATTCATTTCCATTCACGTAAAGTGTAGCGAATCGAAAATGTGACGAGTTTACAACCAGGATATTGATCCCCAGTGTACCAATTTTTATCGAAATCCGTTCAGCCATTCTAGCGTTTAGAAGTAACAAATATACACAGTTGCAAACTTGGAATCATTTTCTACTTTGACGCGAGTGAAGCCGCTGGCAGCACCTAGTCATACTAATACGAGTAAAGGCAAAAGTTTGTGAGCATGTATATTAAATTTGGTTGTTTTTTACTTCTTCACGCTCAAGTGGTTGAACCACGGTTGAACGGATTTGGATGTAATGTGACGCGGGGTTCGAACATTTCCTGGAATAGACCATAGGGTACTTTTATCCAGAGATTATATAATATACGTTCACTAGGGACTTTTTTATACTTTCATAAGGGTGAAGCCGTTGGCAGCAGCCGACAAATGATAAAAAAGCTCTTTTGAAACCGATAGTCATTTGGAGAAATAAAACTTTTAAAAAAATCGAATCACACAGACATCAAACTTAAAAGTCCTGCCCCAAAATGACTACGCTGAGTAAACAGCTTAGAGTGCGTCTAATGAAAGCGCAACCTGGAGTTTTTTTTTTAATTTAATTGGTAACATTATTCAGCCACAATTGTAGGAAATAAAAAAAACATTGAAGTGTCAAGACATGATTCTCCTACTAGTTAGTAACACCACATATACATTTTTTGGACTTAACCTCTTTTTCTCAGGTCGCGCTTTGATTAGACGCACTCTAAGCTGTTGACGGACTATACCAAAATAAAAAAAAATTTAGACCAAAATATCATAGAAATGGAAGGTAAAATATTCAGGATTTATGAGAGGAATATTCCATTTTGTTCCTGATGATATTTGCCGAAACTTAGACGACTGTTATTACGAAACTTTGAGGCCAACTCGGCTCAACTTAATGTTTCTTATAAATTGACAAGTCAAACGCAAGTTTTCGAAATATCCGTGTTTGTTATAATTTACTTGTGTATAATGGACTAGCTTCTGCCAATGGCTTCGTCTGGGTGAATTTAGGTTATAGCGGACGCGAAGTCAAGTCGAGACAGATTCCAAGTGGCCTATGTCATAAACTTATTATCATCATCATCATCATCATCATCATCTACCTAGCCTATTCCCAACTATATTGGGGTCAGCTTCCTGTCAAGCCGGATTAAGCTGAATACTAGTATTTTACGAGGAGCGGCTGCCTACCAGACCTCCACAACCCATTAACTGGGGTAACACGGTATGTCATATAATTATAAGTTCCCAAAAAAATCTCAGTTTCTCTTTACTTATTTTTTTTTTGTTACGTTATGTGACTTTCTTTCACTAAACGAATTTCCTTAATTATACGACTTATACAAGGGATTACAAAAAATAAAATAAAAATCTTGTTTGATAATGAGCCAACAAATTAAAATCAACGGAAAATTTTCAAACACGGCTGCGGAATTATTCAAAAGGGATTCGGTGACCCGGCAACTGAAAGAACACAATTGAGTTTTTGGTGTTAAAAGTTTTGGTACTCCCAATCGCACCCAAACCGAGAGAAGTTATTTAAGGATTTTCCACTTCAAAAAGTCAAACAACACAAATTTTAATATAACAGAACGTGAGAAACTACAAAAACTCGCCATGCTGATTACAATTTTCCACAACACTAAAAATCCGAGTGAAACTTTCTGTCTCAATCAACAGAACGCGTCGTACATAACCAATTAACAACTGCGAAGCAATATTTCATTTCCATATTTGAAATCAGAATTCTGAGATAGTGATCAAATGGAAAATCCAACTCTATATCAAACTCTGTAAAGTTTAATTTCCATTGCAAACCTAAACTTTCTTTTAAACTTCTTTTTGATACAAATGTTCATTTTAAAATCAACTTTAAATACGCCTAACTAAAGTCGATATTTGAGCTGGAGGCGATGGATTGAAAATATTTCAAATTCAAGTATAGAACGTTCTCTTTTCAGAATGACAGTTCGAGTGAAAGAGACGGAAAACTTCTTTCTCTTCTTGTCTTGGACATCCATGGTGGAAATTGGGTCATTGGGGTGCATGGATAGAATAGGGGAGCCAAAACCCTATAGCTTTTACTCGAACGTCAGCGTGTTTTATTATTTAACGTTATTTTTGGTAGGATACGAGTAGTTCGTACAGGTCTAATATTATGGTATTTGAAATAAATAAAAAATTTCATTCAAAATTTGTCCTCTGCGTTTCCGAAGGCTTACGCCCGTTTTCAATAAGCTATCTACCTCCGGTTTTGGCATACTGGAGACAGTAAAACAAAAGATACAATACAAAAATTTGACATGTTTCTATTGTTTCATTTGTTTTTCTATCTCCGATATATGATAGATAGCTTATTAAAAACGGGCGTTAGCCAAGTTGCAAATCACCAATCGTTAACGCTATTAGAATGTATTTTCTCAACTTTAAGTCACGTGGTCAGAACAAACACATAGAAATCCATAAACCACTTCACATCGTTCATTGCTACATCTTATACTTTTATAGGCAAGTTAAAATTTTGACAAGCGCTAACGAAATTACCAACTGATCGCCTTTTTAGGGTTCCGTAGACAACTGGCAAAAACGGAACCCTTATAGTTTCGCCATGTCTGTCCGTCCGTCCTCGCTTAATCTCTGTGACCGTTAGCTCTAGAAAGCTGAAATTTGGTGCCAATATGTATGTCAATCACGCCGACAAAGTGCAAAAATAAAATTTGGAAAAAAAGGTTTTATTAGGGTAGCCCCCTACATGTAAAGTAAAAAGCGATTTTTTTTTTAATGTTTAACCCTAACGTGTGGTATATTTTTGGATAGGTATTCAAAAATGAATAGGGGTTTACTAAAATCATTTTTTGATAATATCAATAATTTCGGAAATAATCGCTCCAAAAGTAAAAAACAATGCGTCCCCCCCTCCCTCTAACTTTTAAACCATAAATTTAGAAAATATGAAAAAAATCTGGAAAGTAGAGCTTTATAAAGACTTTCTCGGAAATTTTTTTTCAACTTGATGGGACAAACAGTTTTTGAAAAGTTGGGGACACTTATTTTGACGGACGGGAAACTACGGAACCCTACACTGGGCGTGGCCCGACATGCTCTTGGCCGGTTTTTAATCATTTACGCCGGGCGTTACTGATTGTAGAAAGAGATTTTACACGAAACAGATGTAACTCGAAAAGAGTAACCATGGAGTTTCTTGCCGGTTCTATTCCATAGAAAACGACCAATTTGGAACCATTCACTAGTTTTTGACGTTTTATAAGTGCCCATGTAGGTCTATGTAAAATAAAATAATTTACAAATTCGATTTTTTTTTTAATTTGCCTGCAGGGCCACGATAACTCTTTCGAACAAACCCGAACTCTATATAACAGTAGCTACATACATCTCAATAGTTACTAATGTTGTTTATGTACTAACGCCATTCTTAGTATATATATAATCTATATATTAGAGATTGATGGGGCGTCGCTAACTGTGATGAATGTCCGTAGTTCTGTGAGTTACGATTGATTGCACTATTGGTGATAAGCTTTTATGTTCCAATGACTCTGGTAGGAATATAGGTAAACAACAAACAAAAACATGGTAATAAAAATCACTGCCGTGAATATTATCAGTATAACAGGTTGCCTGGAAGAGATCGCGGAATGCGATAAGGCCGCCCATTGTATGTGTTTTAGTTTTAAGTTTCCTATTGTTAAATTGAATTGGTGTACAATAAAGCGTATATTATTATTATTATTATTAACACGCAAAAAGTACGTATATAAATTAGAATTTCACAATTTGACATTGCATTTATATTTTACATTTTAACATTGATGATTTTTCATTTTATTTTACCATTTGACGTTGACGTTTTTATTTTACGGTTTGTAATATTTACTTCGTAAAGTGTTACATTTTGTAAATTTTATTTTATTATTGTGAAGGTGGGGTATGTGGATAAAATTAAAGAAAAAGAAATAGTATTCCTTTTCTTTAATTTTAATTACTCAGATACCCGCGAAACGAGACACAGCGCGGTTTCATAGGACCGGTTGGGGATTCAAACGTTAACATAATGTTATATATAAAAATGAAACCCGTTTTTCGTTGTCACGACATCACATGAAAACGGCTTGACCGATTTGGCTGTTTTTTTTTTTTAAATGTTCCTTGAAGTTCAGTGATGGTTCTTACGGAGAGAAAAACTCTAAAAAAAAAAAGTTAGGTAAAGTAGGGTAGTGTAGGGTAGTGTAGGGTAGTGTAGGGTAGTGTAGGGTAGTGTAGGGTAGTGTAGGGTAGTGTAGGGTAGTGTAGGGTAGTGTAGGGTAGTGTAGGGTAGTGTAGGGTAGTGTAGGGTAGTGTAGGGTAGTGTAGGGTAGTGTAGGGTAGTGTAGGGTAGTGTAGGGTAGTGTAGGGTAGTGTAGGGTAGTGTAGGGTAGTGTAGGGTAGTGTAGGGTAGTGTAGGGTAGTGTAGGGTAGTGTAGGGTAGTGTAGGGTAGTGTAGGGTAGTGTAGGGAACTGTAGGGTAGTGTAGCGTAGGGTACTGTAGGGTACTGTAGGGTAGTGTAGGGTAGTGTAGCGTAGTTGGGTAGTGTAGGGTAGTGTAGGGTAGTGTAGGGTAGTGTAGGGTAGTGTAGGGTAGTGTAGGGTAGTGTAGGGTAGTGTAGGGTAGTGTAGGGTAGTGTAGGGTAGTGTAGGGTAGTGTAGGGTAGTGTAGGGTAGTGTACGGTAGTGTAGGGTAGTGTAGGGAAGTGTAGGGTAGTGTAGGGTAGTGTAGGGTAGTGTAGGGTAGTGTAGGGTAGTGTAGGGTAGTGTAGGGTAGTGTAGGGTAGTGTAGGGTAGTGTAGGGTAGTGTAGGGTAGTGTAGGGTAGTGTAGGGTAGTGTAGGGTAGTGTAGGGTAGTGTAGGGTAGTGTAGGGTAGTGTAGGGTAGTGTAGGGTAGTGTAGGGTAGTGTAGGGTAGTGTAGGGTAGTATAGGGTAGTGTAGGGTAGGGTAGCGTAGGATATGTAGGGTAGTCATTTGACGGGAGCGAAGCCGCGGGTAAAAGCTAGTGTTTGATATATTTAAATATTTAATGCGACCTACCCAAATGTCCTTTCTTTGATAATGTTCGTCAAGTTCTTTAACTTCTTAGCAAACCAGAATTTGAGTCTAACGAACTCAAACGAAACGTCAAAAGACCATTTGAGACGCTAATCTGCATTGTTTTCATAAGAACTTTCTGAGTACTGTTTCAGTCTATTTTCTCAGTGTAGTCAGCTAGGAAACACATGCCTCATCTAATTTAAAAGGTTTTTTTTAAACCTATTTGTAAAACATATATATTTTATCATTGAGTTAACAACAAGAAGAAATAAGTCTAAGTACAAACTGTTATAAAAAAAAATGTTTAAATGCTAATACTGAAGGAAAAATCAAGAAAAACAGTAACCCATAAAAATGGCTGCGATGAATAATAATGGCGGCACATTATCCCCCTCATTTCACCACTCTCCGTAATTACAAGCTCGTAAATAATTCACGTCCAGTCGCGGTACAGGAATTGCATGAAAATCACTCTTTATTCTTGCAATAGAAATCAAATTTGCATAGCTTTTCCTTAACTGTACTGGTGTTCTCTTCCAGTCAGAATACAGATTAAAACCATAAAGTCACTGTCTATCGCACAGACACACATACATTAGCGTTAATGCTTTTTTGTCATGGTATTAGTGTTCTAAGCGCGATTACAATAGTTCGTAATCAACTATCGGGTAGTTGTCCGGACCAGACACAACACCCGTCCGGTCGAAGGACTTTTCAATGACATAAAGAAGATTTGATAAAGACAAAGTAGATTCGGTAGTAATTGCAGTGCTTGGGAAATTAAAGCAGAAATCTACTTGTATGATTATCCAATGTTTTTTATTGGAAGATCATACTAGTAGATTTCTGCCTCCAAATCTAATAATCAAATTCCAGTCGATTTGATTATTCAGATTGACGAGCTGCAGGAACATACATAGTCAATCGCTTTTCGTCTCGTGCGTTCGACCTTTTCATAATTTTTTGGTATGTAGTTATCAAATAACGCCCGTTCTGGGTGAAGCGAGAGGGAGTGTCAGAATTTTACTAACTTAAACTAGCCATATTTCTTCAGTAGACATTTGCCTTCCAGGGTTAGTTTCCAGGTTACCCTGAAAACATTTTTGAATATTGGATTTTCAGGTCTAAAACGGGTGAACCGATTAGGATTGACAGGATCAAACCAATTCGGTTCATCCGTTTTAGACCTGCAGTAATGACAGCATCAGTGGACGGCATTGCCGTGGCCGAGTATTGGGCCAGGCAAAGTATCTGACTGGTTTTGCCATCGACACGCTAAGAAGAAGACCTGCAGTGCCATAGACAGACAGTCGTTTGCATATAACGGCCAAACTAATTTGCTCATTGTAGATTAAAAACACTCACACGTCACAAAATATTCCTAATTGCTTACGAGTATAAGGTAAAGAATTTTCATCTCCATATGTAATGAGATTGGGTTGCATTGCTGCAAGTAATTTCCAAACTATTACCGACTCGTCTGAAGCTTGGTTTAATTTACGTTTGAACTTAGTTTTAGCATATCCATCAGAAAACTAGGGGAAACTAGGGAGTAAACTAACTAATATGCTAGCTTGCTAAAAGGGATAGTAAGATGCAGTATGGTAATAATATTTACTTGTATTCGAGTAAAACACACCTATTGCTATTTCTATATAAAATGCATAAATAAAACAATTAAAATGACGCCAATGTTATTTAATTCTATTGTATAATAGAATTAAATAAAATTGGATTCAATCTTTATGTAAAATTATATTAAAACAATCACATTTTTTTAAATTACATTAAGTTAAATAGAATGAATATAACATATGTGGTGTAAGTTCTGTAGATACCAGGGATCTGGTGTCGACTTATGAAGATAAATTTTAGACCATAATATTTTGATACCAATATTTGGAGACTCTAATTCTCTACAAACAACTTAACCTAACATTTTCTGTGTGATGTACACTTCAGTAATGTATAGGTTTTGTCCCATTTTGTTTTGCAAAATCTGCTTACAGAATGTTCAAAAAGAAAATTATGAATCGGAAATAAATGCAGTTTTCTTTCACCTTTTCTTTTTTATGAGCCTGTTGACTTGCGTCCCACTGCAGGGCCTCCCTTCCTCTCTTCCACTCTTTTCTGCCTCATCTTTGTTACTTTAAACAAATAGAAAATACTAGTAACAATACTTTATAAATAGAAAATACTGGTCAGAAATACGTAGAAAGCTTTGCGAAATATTTATGGTTAAAAGTTGGCTCGTTTAGAAAAACAGTTTTTACTCTTTTTGTAGCACGTTTACAAAGACAGAATTTATTCTTTAACGTAAGCGCTCTTGGGAAGCATTTGAAGGGACAAAGGTCTAGATTCTAAAGGTTTACTTAAGAATAAGCATTGTAAGAAAATGTCTTAGTAAACCATGAATACAAGAGTATTTTAAGAAGTAGTGATAAATAGTTATTCGTGCAACAAAAAAGCTGTCATATTGTGCTGTGAGTACTGAAAATTAGTCCTGAGCAAGCAACATTTTATGATCAAAAATCCTGAGCATGGCGAGGGATTCAAAGTTATGAGGTGCAAAAAATAACTTTGCTCTCTTGTTGCACAAATAACTACTTCAATAAAGGCGGAAAAGGTATAAAGTGTAGTGCAGTTCGAATTTTTCCAATTCTATGGTTCATACAGACGATTCAACACGAGAGAAGAATAAAAACTTGAGTTCTATTGTGTAATTTTTCGATACAAATATTCAAATGTAAAATATTGTAAAATATCCAAGGAAAGCAAAGAGGATTTATGAGGCAGCTTCCGAACGTGCGTCTCCGCGATTTAAAAGATTTATTTTTAAAGCACCTGTCCGCTAGCTGAAGAAGCTAGCTAGCTTCTTCACGTTTAGGGTTGTACACCGTAACGTAGATTAAAATGTGATTAATATATTACTTATTCATACTAGTGATTAGTAGATCACAATAATATTATCCATACATCATAATCACACTAAATAAGAAAGTTTGTATCTACGAGTATATGTGTTGAATGTGTATATGTTTGTATCTTTAGCCATATTTTTATCAATATACAGTTTGAGAATATTTTTACGGTTTACCCAGGCACTTTTACTTCTTTAAGCTACTTTTATTTTTCTGAGAATGGTTGGGTTTCCATTTCCAAAATGGATGATACTTTTTTACACGATTGCCACTAAAAAGAAGAGCAATATTTTCAAACTCCACATGGACGAAATCGGGGGACATAGCTAGTTAAATTATTTACCGGAAACTTAGGCACGCATGCGTGTGAAATTGCAAGCGGTATCGATGCTACGCTCGTTAGGCCGACACAAAGCCAATATCACAGCTGTGTGGAATGCCTAAGTGGCGGAAATACCGTCATTGTGACACGCTTAGGTCGTGAGTTACAATGTGCATACTTATAGGTGTAGGTGTATATTTATTGTGCATGTGCATAAAATTAAATTTTCATTTATTTTATTCTTAAATGGTATGTAAAATTAGAACAGCCCGACAAAAGCGTTTGGTTTGACAGTGGGGTCGGTGAGATATAGACAGGATTTTCGATTCTTTAGTGGACTGTATGCGGCTTTAACCAGGTGATAGTAGAAAATTATCCCTAGAAAACATAGGTACGTAAGGGATAAAAATTATTTTATGTATTATTCCAAAATACGTCTAGTCTACCCATATACCAAGTTTCAGCCGTTCGAGTGATTCCAAAATCCTGAAGCACGAAAACCTGATAAACGAATTACTTACTAAATGAAGGTCAAGCAAACAGCAATAAAAACAACAGAAAAGTATTTAACCATTAAAACAGGCTTTACAGTAACGTCTAGCAACCCTAAAACGCATAAAGCCGTACATGGAAAGGTCAAGCACACGTTCTTTAGTGTTAAAAGAGCTCTGGGAAGGCAAACAACCAGAGAAAACGATGAATGGCCCGCTTTAATGACCAACGCGTTTTAGTAACTTAGGGCTAGCGCGAGATTATATAAACTTTTGAGAGACGTCTCTAAGGACTGATTAAAGTTACTCTGAAATGTAATTTGTCATTTATTTGCTTATGCTAGCTACTTTGCCCGCGAGGGTTAACAATTATACAATGTGGGGATGACAATAAAATAATAAATGAAAACTCTGGTAATATCATCATGATTAATATTTTTTACAGTGGAACTTTCACAGAAATCACAAAAAAAAAACAATTAGGCCATACATTTATGTTTGCGTAAGTCGGAAAAATGTACAGGGCAGCTGAATTTTTTTTCGTGATTTGAGAGCTGGTCCGATACTAAAAGTTATTCACAATGATTAATATTGCCAGTGTTTTCATTTATAGTTGTATTATCATCTCCACATTGCATAACATCCATATTATACAAACGCGTATCGTGTAACAGTCCGCTACGGCGTAGCATTCGTAGCAATGAAACGCTACGTTTGCCGTAGCAACCGCTCAATCACTTATAAAGTGTCAATATCGATGGGCTACAAGATTGTTCAAAGAGTAATCGTAGTTCTGGATAGCGTTTGTTGCTTCAGTTTTTAATCCATAATCTATGTATTGGTTTAAACCATAAGCAAGTAGTTCTTCAAACTCGAATCTTCATATTCAAGTAGCAATTTTTAAAAAAGACCGTGTGTGCTAATTACTACGTGATGGAAGTGAAAGGCATCGTTCGGTTGAATCGAGCCGATCTTACCCGAACGAGCGTTACAACACCGAGCGTGACAGCGTGTTTATTAAATGTCATTTAATACCAACAAACTAATAAAACTGACCATGCTGCAAGTTGTAGTGCCGGGTGCAGAACCGTCAATTGCAAGAAAACGGCAATTTACCCTTATACATTTATTTTCTTAGTATTTGTTGAAAATACATCATCTGTGACAATTATTACTGTTTTGCTTTTTAGTTTCATGAGATATAGCCTGATGACAAATAGACGCGCAGCATAGTCATAGCAAAAGGGTTCGGTTTTTACCCTTTTTAACCCCTTAAAAGTTTACATTTCAAAAAGAATCCTTAAAAGAGACCAGTCTTTCATCTTCGACCATCAAAATCAAGAGATCAATCTTCTTTAGCTTAATTTTCAAAGCCTTTGTACAGAAATTTCCTCTGGTTCCTTATAAATATAGAACGATTTACTTTAACTGAAACAATGGGATTACTTATCTGGTACGGTTTCTATCACAACGAAATTCAATTACCGTGAAACCTTGGTTTGTAACGCTTCTATAAGACTGGCTACGGCCAGCGGCGTCGCCTGTTCAAAAGTAGTAAGTACAAACTTTGGACTCTTGTTTCATCCCTTTAGAGAGCAAATTTTAGAAAATCCTCTCTTAGTAGTCTTATCCTACTAATATTAACCTATCACATACCCACAAAACGAGACACAATAGTAAAACAATAACAGCGCGGTCTCATAGGACCGGTCGGGGATTCATGAATTAAATTGTGAAAGTTTGTGAGAATGAATGTGTGGATGTTTGTTACTCTTTCACGCAAAAACGGGTGGACCGATTTGGTTGAAACTTGGTATTTAGATAGTATAACCTATCCTTGAATTAACATATAAGCTACTTTTTTACGGGCGAAGCCTCGGGTGGAAGCTAGTATGTCATAATAGGAAACCTTGTGCGAAATTTCACGCTCCAAGTCCCAGTAGTTTCGACTGTGATACGTCAGTCAGTCAGTTTTTAATAGATAACTGACACTGATACTTTCATAATATAAACATGGATCTACCTATCAGTTATGTCCGGTCCACACATGACCCGACAGTTTAAATATATTTATTTTATTGTGCATCCATTCGAGCAATATAAACATATTTTCTTTCTTTATCTATTGTTTCATTAAATTAGTCATACAATTCCATATTTCTAAGAACGTTTTAATTCTAATATTAGTCGAAGAAAATTCCTGAACGCTTCTGTGGAGATTGGCAAGTTTTTGACCTTGATTTTCGCCGGGTTCGACTTGAATTTTGAAACCTTTAACTTTAGTTTAAACCGTTCTTGGCGTATTAACTCTTAGAATGTTCAATTACTTTCTGTGACTGTTTTAGTAACAGTGCCCAATTGTTAAGTCAATTACAATGAACAATTTTATTAACAACGGCATATAACTGTATAATAATATTATAACTCCTCCTAAATGTAGTGGACAATTCGGATGTTGTGTTTGTTTTCAAGCCATCCAAGGAGGATGGTTTGAAAATACAATTGAACTACCGGCTTCAACTGTGTGTATGTTCCCTTAGCTACCCTTTGAATTACAGGTCCGCGGAAACTCTTTCAAATAATCCAATAGCTCCAACGCCCGTTTTCAATAACCTACCGCAGTTCATAGATAGCTATCCCCGATAAACAGTAAGATTCTATCTATCAATCCACAACTTTAGGTAGGAAATGCTATCCGTCGGTAGGTTATAGGAAAGCAAGTAAGGGCAAAAGGATAGATTTGTTTATCTTTAGTAGCTGCAACTTTAGATAGATAGCTTATTGAAAACGGGCGTAAGTTGTATTGTTTATTGTGGCGTTACCTACATAAGTAAACACACGTCTTGGTCGTGAACAGACCCTGTCAGTCGCGACTACTCGAACTCAAGCTTGCATCAGTTCTATTGAGCCACTACAGTTTTGCTGACATCTCTTTGAGGCGTGCCTAAAACACTACGCCCCGTCGAAGACCCGAGTTTAGTCTTTACCGGAATCAATTTAAGTACAATATATCATCATCATTTCAGCCAAAAGACGTCCACAGCTGGACATAGGCCTCCCCCAAGCGTAGCCACAACGACCGGTCCTGTGCGTCTCGCATGCACCGGATTCCCGCGACCCTCGCCAGGTCGGTCCACCTTGTGGGAGGCTTTCCAACGCTACGTCTTCCGGTACGTGGCCGCCACTCCAGAACCTTTCGTCCCCATCGACCATCCGTTCTACGAGCAATGTTCCCTGCCCAGTGCCACTTAAGTTTGACGATTCTTCGGGTTATGTCGGTAGCCTTGGTTATCTTGCGGATAACTTCATTTCTGCTGTGATCACGTAAGGAAACTTCGAGCATAGCCCTTTCCATTACTCTTTGGGTGACTTTAAGCCTTCTGTTGAGCCCCATTCAAGTACCTACTTATTTAATTCGCGTTTAATAATTTTACAAAATTTAGTGCAAATATTCGCTCCAGATCCTGGGCCTTAATCTCTGATCTGTAAATAGACGAGCGATTAAGCAAGGCACTCTAAAACCGGAGGTTGCGAATCGCAAACGACTCGTCCATGAAATGGTTAATATTCGCCCGGCCCTGCTCGCACTTGACCCGATTTCAGCAAGATAAGATTTCCTGAAACCACTTACAGACACGTATGAGATTGCATCGATTTATGCAAAATATTGCACTTAAGATGCTTCCAATGTATACGTTATTTTCGAAAACTAGCTTCAGTGAACCGACATGCTTCTGCCAGTGACTTTGCCTACTTAAAAGTAAAAAATATTCTGAAAAAACATATTCCCGGTAAACAAAGTATTCTGCTATTCCAGAACGTGGACTACCCGTGTACTATATATAGAACAATTTGCCTGCTGTGGTCTTCCCGTCCGATTATAATTTAGGTGTCTATAGAATAGGATCTTAATAAACTAGTGCGCCTCACCATCAACGTGTGGCAACGCAGTCGAACATTAGTTTATATAATTAAAAAATAATATCTTTCAAATCCGTTCATTCGTTTGAGTGTGAAGGAGTAACAAACATACACACGCAAACATATAGTTAATAAGTAGGTGTAGGTAAACGATATGTATTGAAAACTGTTGTTTTGTTATTTCCATGTTATTATAAGGTGTTCCGAATAGAAATTGCATTACCTTTAAAGGCCATTGTAATAAAGAACCATCTCAGTAACAATAAATAAATATCAGTTTCTTCAAAACAGTTATGGGGAGTCCAAACAACATTTAATTCGAGGTAAAAACATTTCGTTTACATGTATTTTTCGTGACTTCCATTCCGACCAACTAAACGGACCAACTAGTTAGTCCGAATGGAACTCATCAGATCACCTATTTTCAGTATCAACGATACAACTTTTTAATAGTTCTGTTCCACATTATTTTTTTTTATAATTTTAGACACTTACGATTTTTTTAAGAATGAAAAAACACTAGAGGTAAAAACACTTTTGTTAAGGATTTTTGTTATTTTGTTAAGGAGTAAAATCATGAAATAGTTATTCTACTGCTCTGACTGTAGCGAAAGGGAGCGTCAGACAATTATTGACTAAAATCCACCTGTGTTCCTTCGGTTAACCTTTTGCGTTTCACGGCTGCAGTGACTTATTCGAATAATCCTGCAGCTCCAACGACGTCTCGTGGGGGGCTGGGGCGTAAAGATTGCTTCTCGCTCTCGCTCTAGACTATAGCCTAGTGCTAGACGCGAGACCTCACTGCTGCTGATCGCCTCCACGAGCACACGGTGGTACTCCGCCTATGAGGGGTAGACTTCCACCGTATGCTTGACCGTGTAAACCTTTATGCGCTCAAGTTTTCCATTCAGTCCATTTCAACAATACCTAACTAACCGGATATTAAATGCGGAAATTAAAGCGTCTAGCTTACTCAGGCTCGTTAGGTATCGAGATTAACTTTGATGTTCCTGTGTCGGAATTGTTCTTCTCTTTAGGTATTTCCAGTAAAGCTCTTATAAGCCACATATACCTAAGTAAATATTTGACGTTCTTTAACACCCTTTTTATCTACTTTACTTGTGTTCATAACGTTTAATAAAGGGCCTAACTGAGATTAACTTAACGTATAATTTATCAAGAGAACGAACAAACAAAATAGGGAATCCTAAGGTTCTTAGAAGAAAGCAAAGAACTAGGTTTTAGTCAGTAAAGTCTGACACATCCCTTCGCTTCGCTCGAAAGCAGAAGAAATCATTGTATGAGTTCCCACCTAAAAAAAAATACTGTTTTGTCTTTGCGATATAATTTATCAACTTCCTGATCATTGCAAGATGGATGTCTTTCAAATCAATACCCATTGTTAAGCTGTCAAAGTCAACTCGAACCTCACTCACGTGTTATCTATGATGGGTCATAAGGAAATAGGCATGGGCAAGACCAAATGATATTTTTTCGAATTTAACCTTCAAGATCGATTTCCTAACTCGTATTAAGGCACTTGGACAGTTTTTTGATTTCCGGTTTTAGTAACTTACGAAACCGCAAACTTTGATACACCAGCGCATGATCTCACAAATGTAGACATTAACCATTTCAAAATGAAGATGATAAATTACGCGCACATTTCAATGTGCAATAGATTTCCGTAACCAACAGACCGAAATCTGAATCGGAAAATTGGCTATCCTTTTTATTACGCGATGTAACGTTTGGTTATAAAGAGAAAAAGCGAATTTCTACGCTTGTCAGTTTGCGTTTGGATACACACAATTCGTTTGGTGATATCCAGTGATTTTATTTGCCGATACGGATTCTTTTGGCGGTATAGATTGTTACCGGTGGTTCGGCAAGGTCGATTTCACAATTCGGATTTTCTAGTTTGTGTAATTGTTTGAATCGGTTTGTTTTTGAAACCAGATTTTATATTCGTTTTGACATACTAATATAAGGGCCATTTTTTGGGGTGAAAAACCATTAAATACTTTCTCCCGCGTTGGGTGGAATGAAACGGATTGACAGAATTTTCCATCTAAATCCCACCCGTGTCCTTTCAGTCATCTCTTGCATTTTAGACCGCGGTGATTTCTTCGAACAATCCTGCACCCTAACAAGCTTCGGCCTCACTGGGCCCTTACAATTTCGGTGTTATTTCTTCGAGGCGCGCTTGGAATACAAAGCGTCGTGGACTCGGACTTCCGTTCTTAACGGACGGCCGGTTGGCGAGCTTCACTGCTTGCTATTCGAATTTCAAAGTTGATTTTCAGATTCAAATAAGACTGAACGCTTAGGATACAAGTGGCGACTGGTCTGTTGGTCTAGTGGTTAGTGACCCTGACTGCTATGCCGGAGGTCGTGGGTTCGATTCCCACCCAGGACAAATGTTTGTGTGATAAGCACGATCATTTGTTCTGTGTCTGGGTGTAATTTATCTATAATATGTATGTATTTAGAAATATATAAGTATGTTTATCAGTTGTCTAGTACCCATAACACAAGCTCTGCTTAGCTTGGGACTAGATGGTTTTGTGTGAAAGTTGTGGGATATTGTGGGATATATTATATCTACCAATAGGATTACTTTACTTTCCTTGCCAGACGTTGTACAGCTTTAGCGCAAAAGAGCTAGCAAACTCTACTAGGTATTGATATGAGTGAGGGATTCCATCGAAGAATGTTCGCAAGGGATGTGGGCGAGGAATGTTTGCGAGTGACGTGTGCCCTTTGCGTTTCAGAAGTATGTGTACCCACGCAAAGTTGAACTAAGTCCAATACTTATCCTCTCACCACTCAGTTACACACCGTTTTACAGCTTCGCTACGCAGCCTCGCATAGCTTTGGTGGAAACAGTCACATTTTACTAACATAGTTTTTTGTAAGTGTTACTAACACTAATTTACGAGTTAAGGTGTATTCACGCTACACCGTGCCTCGACCGGGGCCCGGCCGGGGCACGGCCCGCTCGAGACACGGTGTAGCGTGAATCATCCTTTACTAACACTAATTTACGAGTTACTAACACTAATTTACGAGTTACTAACATAATTTTAAGTACACTACTAACATAATATGGATCCTAACATGTATGGTCGTTGATCTGGCATAAATAAACACCATGGCATAGCATAGCATCAGCCTTATAATGTTCCCACTGCTGGGAGTCAAGCCTCCTCTCTAAGAGAGGGATTGGGTGTAATTCACCGTGTGGGCCCAGTGCGGGTTGCTGGATGTAACATGTCTTCGAATTTTTAGGTCTGGGACATGTTTCCTCACGATGTTGCCCTTCACCGTTTTGAGAGCAGGTGGTGAGGAAATAAATTACACCAAGTAATCCTTAGCCTGACTGGGTTCGAACCCGCGACCTACAACAGTCGGGAAGTAATAATAATCATTTTCATAGCATCGCGACGCATCCTCGCTCAACTTCGCAACCTCGCGCATTCGGAAAAACCCCTCTATCGCCAGAATCAATCATGATATATCCTATTCTGCACATATTACTTTACTATTTTTATTTACAGCGACAATATCCCCCATTTCATGACATTTTGATGACCGTGGCGCATACATTTTACTGTATTATTCATGAATCTCTAATACCAGCTCTGTTATTGTAGCGAGGGCGTCAAATAACAGGCGCCGTTCGAATCAGGCAGCTTTTGTTTGCATAGTTAAATGTGTGGCGTCACATACATGGTTATATTAGATGTGTGACATGTTTGTTGGTTTAGGATCTTGGGGCTTGTGTATGAATTTTCTTTAAATTTTCATGAAAACTTGAGATAAATTACAGCATGTTTGTCATTCTCAAGAAAAAAGGTGAATAGAAACAAAACTTTGATTAATATTTTGACTTTGGTATATATGTATTTTATACTATTGATTTCTAATAAAGCATCGCTTTTTATAACAAATAATAAACAAATAGGAATACCTAAATACTTGGACAAATAGTTAAAATAACGTGTGAATCCCCTTCTTGTTCCTATGCACCCCTGCGTTTCTATTGACCCCGTTTAACTGTGCTTAAAATATGAATTTGCTTTTCAAAATGAGCAGCTAGCAAGGTCCTATAAATTGTAAAGTATTAACCTATCACATACCCACAAAACGAGACACAATAGTAAATCAATAACAGCGCGGTCTCATAGGACCGGTCGGGGATTCGTGCATATTACTAGTGCCTGCTGTACTGTACCACCACCTGGGTATAGATAGACCTTTCACCACGCCTTTCAGCTGTTTCGGACAAAGGCTGTGTGTTGTATTTACCTCTAGGGGTGCCTTGATTGTAATTACTCCACTCGCTAATCATTCGTTGGCTACATGTTGTGTATGACAACCGTGTAGTCCAGTCAAAATAGACATACCACTTTGCATTAATTCCCAACAAGCTGGATTTTTTTGCAGGCCTTGAATACGTGATTACGAATGATATGTCAAAAGTCCCCATCGATCCCGCTTGTGCGTTGTTTTTTATTCGAGGTCAAAGGTCACAAATTAGCGTTTTTTGCGTATATCTCTGAAACAACGAGAGCTATCGAAAAATGGTTCAGGCAAAGTTTGTAGATCGTAAAATTGTCTACAAAAAAGATTTCGACACTTTTCTTCTACAAAGCATCGCTTTCAAGATATCGTGACTTTAGACCGCAGGAAAGTCGTATTTTAAGTGTAACAATCACTATAGTACTTAGCCTCAGCAGCAACTAAGTCATATTCATACTGAATGCGGGCAATGACACTACTTGCTAGCTCATGAGAACGAGTCTGAGCTTCCTTAAAGATGGTTTTCTTAAGGTCAAGGGTTGAAACTTGAGGACACTCTTGGTCGAAGATGCAGCGCTTTTTTCATTTTTATCTGCTTCATTGCCACAGTACAAACAGTATTTCGTCAAAAAGACGATTCATTACCTCGTGCTCTAGTACGAGGAGGACTAATCCCAGATGTGGAGCTATCTCCGCCTCACGCTGTCTTTTAGCTGCAGCGATGCTGCTCATCCGGGTGTATGCTTTACGACACTGCTTATGTATCGTTACAGATGGTTTGTCCTTCAAATATTCATCGAACCCATCATCCCTTAGTATGAGTGCATATTCGTATTTTCTATGTTTAAAATAGCCATAATTCGAAAACAGTGCACCGTAGAAGAAAAGTGTAGAGATCTTTTTTGTAGACAATTTGACGATCTACAAACTTTGCCTGAACCATTTTTCGATAGCTCTCGTTGTTTCAGAGATATACGCAAAAAACGCTTATTTGTGACCTTTGACCTCGAATAAAAAACAACGCACAAGCGGGATCGATGGGGACTTTTGGCATGTCATTTGTAATGACGCATCCAAGGCCTGCACAAAAATCCAGCTTGTTGGGAATTAATGCAAACTTGAATCATAATTTAGTCTATTTTGACTGGACTACGTGACCAAAGACTTGAAAACATGAACAAAACAAAGTATGAAAATTGACATTCTAATTACCAACTTATAGGTAAGATATGAAATTGCTTTTTCAAAATGACACATAGCCAGTTCTTGCTAGGTAGGTATTAAAGGTACATATTACCAGTGCTGACTATACCACCACCTGGGTATAGAGAGACCTTTCACCACGCCTTTCAGCTGTTTCGGACAAAGGCAGTGTGTTGTGTTTACCTCTAGGGGTACAGGTGCCTTGATTGTAATTAATCCACTCGCTAATCATTCGTTGGCTATTTTATATATCTATCTAGAGACTCTTCAACTACCACTACGGTAGGTTAAACTGACCGTGTTGCGTATAATTATGTCTCTGTGCAATTCCATTTCGAACGCACTTGTAAGGGTTTTTAGCATTGACCATTTCTGTTTCTTAGAAGGTCATCTATTCAACACGTAATTTATATGAATTTTGCAACTATCCCCTATACGGGATTGAGGCTATAGTCAGAAAAAGCCCTCCCGCTCCACCCAAGAACGGGAGAAGTAATTTAATGAGAAAAGCTTAAAAGTCCTCAAAAAAAGTCTATTAAATGGATCAACCCAAAGAAGTACTAGTTTCTAACGTTTTATAAGTGCCCATGTAGATCTATGTGAAACAAAAATATTTTAATTTTCAAGTTATTGTTAGATACTTGCTTACTAGTATGATGAAGGTCAGAAAACCTTAATACATTTTTTAATATTAGCATGGTTTAATTTTCTTCATACTAAAAAGTTCTAACCCTCAGTGCATATCCTCCAAGGTCTAATGCTCTACTTATAGACAATAAGGCCAAGTTCAGACAACATAAATAATTCAAGAGTGAACAGCATAATTATGGAGCCCATCTATGAAATATTTTCCGATCGGGTGAGGATTAAATGGACCGTATCGGATAGACGTGAGTGAACTGGTAAGGTGACAGATGAAGTACACTTTGTTAAATGTGAGCTTGAAAAATATATTGTAAATAAAGGGCTAATCCTAATAATAAAATAGGATTGGGTCTTTTTTTTTAATTTTGTAAATTTGAGCACGATAGCGGTGTAAATGTGAGTATCCCATGACATGATGTTAACTTCTGAAATTAAAGTTATTTAGGACGTTTAAAAGGCCCAGATCGACAAGCGAATCAAACTGCGGTCTTATGTCTCTTCGGTAAAGCTCGCCGGTGTATCAATGCAATACCGCGGTTTTATAATTTGTCGAGCTGTCTGGCTCATGGCGGCGCGTGGCTTGTCATGTTTGCTTCATTTTTACTCGCTGCGATACGATACGACTGTTTTAATCGCTTGTTGATCAGCACCGATGAGCCGCGAGTAAAACCAACGTTCTTAAGAACCGCGGTATTGGCTCGTACATACGTTTTTTACACATTATACACTTTAGTGTTTTATAAGTGAAGTCATTTTTTTGTAATTTTTTTTTACGCTGTTGACTTTAAGTTTATTTTTTTATATTATATTTCTATTTAGGTAACTAGATTATTACAACGCAGAACATATATGAAAACATCAGCTATTTCGCTAAAATCGCGACGCCTACAAACTCTACTACCTATTTACAAAAATATAAAGGTATTCGTATTTTAGCTCTTCCGTAGTCTGCCTAAATAGAATATTAACTATATAACAGGTATGAACGGTAGGTATAGCTTGTTAAGGTAACAAGAAGTTTCCAAAGCAATTTCGATTCTGAATATAGTTATGCGTGGCAAAAAAGCTCGTCAACAAATTCGGTTCACATTTGGCAAAGATATCGCTGAACGAGATACAAAAAAAATATTCAGATAACGTGAGAATTTCCTTCTTTTTAGAAGTCCATTAAAAATAATACAAAATGTATCTCACCTGTATATAACTGTCACGTCATTTCGTTCATTGCGAATTCAGTTCGCGTGATAGCAGTTGAATAGCTCTTTACGAACCTGGCACGTGGTCCTTTTATCCAGTACCAGTTAAACGTAGTTTTCGTTTATATGTGTAAATGTCCTCTTTTTTACCGACCATCGCTTATGCCCTTTAAAAATAATGTAATTTTCAAGTTTCACCGTTATTTAATAATTGATAAAATGTATATTTTTGTTTTTATTTCCGTGACACAAAGGACGTCATATGACAATGCTTTCAAGAAACTGTTGCTGCACTAATCGGTTGTCGATGAAACGGTAAAGAAATGATGAACGCCTCAGATGACATACTCGTACTTCTATTTAAAAAAAAATAGAAAGACGACCTATAACCTATACCTATACCTTAAAAACCTTGCTATCGGACACTAGGTCATTGGATCTACAAGCGATTTTGAGGATAAACTGCGCTTGTAGTTCCGGAATAGCTTTAGGAGTTTTATGTTTAGAAGGAAGCTGTTAGAAACTGAATAGAAAGTTTTTAAGTTATCCCTACATTGTTATCCCTGTTATTTTAGGTGTCTTATTTTTACCAAAATCTTTATTCATATAGCTTTTGCCAACGGCTTCGCTATTTATGTGCAAAATTATTCCAAAAAATAAAGGAATAATAATAAATATAATACTTTATTACCCTTAGAAAAAAAATAATCATAATAATTCATTGATCCATCCGAGCGTTAAGTGGTAACAAACACTCACAAACTTTCACCTTTATAATATTAGTGAGATTAAAATTCAAGTATCTGGGTTAACGGGAATTTTGATTCCCTTGACAGTCGAAATATTAGTTTCTTTTTTAGTTAACTTAGAAGTTTGAATATATTTTCCTCAGCTTCAAGGGACCGCAGACCTGACAATATAGTTTTGATTTCAACTCAATACATCTACGCATTCCCGAGATTTTTATTGAAAGACAAACAGACAGACAACAAAGTGATCCTATAAGGCTTCCTATATTTCTTTATGAGGAACCTTTTGAGATACAGAAGTATCTACATCAGGATGGCAACCAGTCGCCTCTCCTTTAAAATAATGGCACGTGAACACATTCGCAAGAAGTTGGTAGAATCATCACAGCGATAAGTTGTTGGATTCGGTTTTCATAACAATTGTGGTTATATGTATGTATTTATATAAGTATGTATTTTTATGATTGTATTCGTTTTTTTTTTCTATTTGTTTGTTTACGTAAGTTGCACCTACTACACAATTACAGTTTCTGCACCACCCTAAGGTTGACTGGAAGAAAATGCCTATGGCATTAAGTCCGCCTTTGTACAATGTGCATTAAGTTACAATAAATAAATAAATAAAATAAAAGGAAAAAAAAACGGAACCCTTATAACAGAAGCTGTACATTACTGAACAAAAACTTTTCCCATCTTGTTTAACAACACTTTTCGGCTTTACGTAACCAAGTTACCTTCGTTTTCCTTTGTGTACTTTTGGCTTGGTTACGGATACTTTATTGCCCGCCATCTTGTAGGATTGTTAGTAGACAGTTACTCGGTCGTCGACCTGACTTAAGTGATTGAACTTGATCATAAAGTTTCAGTAAGTATTGCTACAGTTATTAATTGAATTTCAGTTGTAGATAACTGAAATTTGCGATTGATTGAATTGATTATTAATAGCAAGACTACGTTGCTAGTTATTTACGATTTGGGGCAAAGGTTGTGTTCAAGATACTGTATATTTAAGGATGGATTTCAGATAATAATATATAACATAGCCATTCATAATAATTTACCCACATTCTTTTACATAAAGTAGAACTTAATAATAGATAGTAATTACTTATAGACCACTGATGTCCGATTACTTCTCATAAGGTTCGAAACGGAATGTATTATAGACTAGCTTTAGCCCGCAGCTTCGCCTGCGTACATAAAATATAGCCTATGTCACTCAGGAATACAGCAGCTTTCTATTGGTGAGAACAATTTTAGCAATCGGACCAGTACTTCCACAGATTACCTCATACAAACAAAAAAACAAACTGGTAAAGTTCTTTATTATATTAGTGTAGATGAATTCGAAAAAAAAAGGTTTTTGTACAGTTGCGTAAAAAATGTAACTCATGCTCAATGGAAATGAATAAATAGTAATTAAACTCTGTTTTTTACTCGACATAATTTACTAGGGACAGAATTCCATCGACCAAATACATACGAGTACACTGCTACACGCCAGATTAAACCTGTCACAACGCATCGCTAATGACTTATCCACCGGATAACGGATGTTGACACATCGTTTGTACTGTCAGCAACCGAAACACAAAACATACCTGGCCCTGGGTTGAATACTGGGACCCTGTATTGAATACTGGGGCTCTAGATTGAATACTGGGGCCCTGGATTGAACGAAAGGGAACCCTGAAACCCTGGAATGAAGGTGAAGAAGGATCAGGAGTGGGTTTTAGTCAGTAAGAATCTGATACGTCCTTCCGCTTCGCCCAAGGCGGGAGAAGTCATATAGATAATTTCCCACCTTAAAAAATGGTAAAAAATACAACCTTACACAAATCTTTTTGAGAGGACTTCTGACTAAAAGGTGTCGTATATCGGCGTTCCCAAGTGCGATTGCACAACGCCACCCAGTGAAATACTACGCCAACATGGTTGCGTGTATAATTATAGTTTAATAAGGTTTTTTTATATATATACAATATATTGGTGTATTATTATTTAAGATTAGGGTTTATTTGTGTATTTTATCTGTAGGCTACCGCTACCGTACCATGTAATGTTTTTTTAACACGTAAGTATTGATGATTGCCGTCCTCGGCAGTAATCATCATTACTCATTATTTACATATCAAGTTAGTGTTCATACATAAATCTCCTCCGTAACTACGGATTGTGATAACCTAATTTTTTTGCTAACGGTACCTGTTGCCCCGAATAGGCACCCACACAACAAACAGTGATAACTCCATAACAGAATTAGCAACGTGGAAAAAGCTCCGAATGCCATCATTTAGAGTGTTTTATTCATGTTTGAGTTAGGCGACAGAAGTTCCGAAGCAAAGGTAAATAAAATAATCGTGTAAATGAGGTTAATTATGGTAATGTTTGAAGATGCTTGCTTAGCTTCCGTTTTTCCTTTGACTTGATGTAAAATATACCTAATAGGGTTCCAGGTTAGAATTGACACCCACGTGCCGAAATAAATCAATATTAGAAAAAACAAGTCATCTGCCTAGCCTTTTCCCAACTATAGGTATTGAGGTCGGTTTCCAGTCAAGCTGGATTTAGCTGAATACCAGTATTTTACGAGGAGCGGCTGCTTACCAGACCTCCACAACCCATTAACCGGGGTAACACGGTACTTCATGGCAAGACTGGAGTCAGATTTACTGGCTTCTGACTATCCGTAACGACTGCCAAAGATCTCCAAATGACAGCCGGGACCAACATGGCAACATCATGGCAAGACTGGAGTCAGGTTTACGTCCATGGAGTTTCTTGCACATTCTTCTCCATAGAGATCGAAAGCACAGGTAGCTTTGAAATTTTCTAACTGACTGACTTCTTGACAAATCAAAAGTGCCCGTAAAAGGTTTACTTGTTTGAAATAAATGCTTTTAATCTTGGATTCTTATACTAGATTAACGCTCGTTTTCAATAACCTATCTATCTACAGTTGCAGCTACTAAAGATAAACAAATCTATCCTTTTACCCTTACTTGCTTTCCTATAACCTACCGACGGATAGCATTTCCTACCCAAAAGTTGTGGATTGATATATAGAATCTTACTGTTTATCGGGGAAAGCTTTCTATCCATGAACTGCGATAGGTTATTAAAACCGGCCAAGAGCGTGTCGGGCCACGCTCAGTGTAGGGTTCCGTAGTTTCCCGTCCGTCACAATAAGTGTCCCCAACTTTTCAAAAACTGTTCGTCCCATCAAGTTCAAAATAATTTTCCTAGAAAGTCTTTATAAAGCTGTACTTTCCAGATTTTTTCATATTTTCTAAACTTATGGTTCAAAAGTTAGAGGGGGGGACACATTGTTTTTTACTTTTGGAGCGATTATTTCCGAAATTATTGATATTATCAAAAAATGATTTCAGTAAACCCCTATTCATTTTTGAATACCTATCCAACAATATATTACACATTAGGGTTGAAATTTAAAAAAAAATCGCTTTTTACTTTACATGCAGGGGGGCTACCCTAATAAAACATTTTTTTCCAATTTTTATTTTTGCACTTTGTCGGCGTGATTGACATACATATTGGAACCAAATTTCAGCTTTCTAGAGCTAACGGTCACAGAGATTAAGCGAGGACGGACGGACAGATATGGCGAAACTATAAGGGTTCCGTTTTTGCCAATTGGCTACGGAACCCTAAAAACGGGCGTTAAAGGAGAACTTAACTAAGATTGAAAAAGTCAAATCTTAAAGTACTATATAAAAATAGATACTTATGAATCCTTTATGGAGGTTTCTATTCAATTATGTTTTTCTTTCTCTCTATTATTTTACTTTGTTGATATTCTTTTTATTAGGAAAACAAAATGTTTTTCATTATTGGTCTGTCATCCCAGGCATTTTATTTATTTATCCTACAATTGATCCATGAACAGCGTTGTGGTCTACAATATTGTTATAGATAATATGTTTTGTGTATTTCTGTTATCTATGTTTTCTATTTTAGCTATTTATTGTTTTGTTCTTTATAAAAATAAAGAGAAAAGCATTTCTAACAATCACAACAGAAATTCAGCAAATTTATTTATTATTTATAGGAAAACTTACAGAAATATAGGATATATATAAGAAACATTAACAATAGGTAAAAACGGCCATTTGAAAGTACGGCTATTGTTTTATCCATATCATCAATACGAAACTTTTAGACCCCAAATGCTGAAACCGTAGCCATCGGTTATCACAAATTCACAACCATCCTACAAACTGTGTCTGGAAAATTGTGGCCAACCTCACTATAAGTTTAGGGACGAAAATCTAAAACTGGACATTGATCAACTGTAGGCGGATCGTAGCCACAAGTTTGGGGTCGAAAAGGTCATTCTCAACAATTGAAAGAGGATATTATTAGATAGACTATTTCTAAATACGATGGGTCATCATCTGTATATAAGGAGCACTACAGAATAACTCGTATAAAAGGAGACACTGACTGACTGACATATCCATGCGCCGCCGAAACTTCTGGGACTACTTAGGAGTGAATGACTTAGGCGATAGAGAGGATTTTCTAAAATGTATGGGATGGGATGAAATGGGGTTCCAAGGTTCAAGAAAAAAATATTTTGACGTAGGCGAATCCGCTGGCAGAAAGTAGTATAATTATGAATGTCCGTGACTACTCCGGTCCGAGTATTATTAAAATGAATAATTTTTTCAACTGCCAAGTTGTACTCGAATTGAAGAAGATTGAAGGAGTAACACACTCTTACCCGCATATACATACCTAAACATATACACGTGCAGACTTTCGTTTTTATAATATAAGTTGTAATTTGGTACAAAACAGTAATTCATTACCTACAAATAATTAATCAAAACTGACCACTATTAATAAATTACGTAGGTAACCACAATTGATTGAATGAAATATAATTACGGAGTTGGACAGCTCATTTCATATCTCACTACAATATCCCTAGGGATAAAATCCAAACTTTCAACGAATAACTATTAAACTTTAACTTTAAGCTGATGCGAGTGGCTTCACCGGCGTGAAATTTGAACATTGATCCAGGATTCCCTCGGGATAATTTTCTAAAAATGAAATCATTTTTTTTATAGCACATAGGATACTTTTCATTCTGAGAGTATTAAACTGACGAAAAATTACATCACCGGGGGTCCAGAATCATCTATCTGGATCCGTGGTATTCGTTTGTACATCAATGTCTGAGACACCCTGTATAATATTAATGTGATGACGCTTTTAGAACAAGCAAATTGATTAAAATATTTGCAATTTCAATTTCATTTAGTTTGATAAGAAAATTCTTGAAGCAAATACAAATACAGGCGTTAATATTAAATACAGAAATTTTATTCACAAGTGATTCGATGTCCTTCATATATATATGATTCTATAGATATACTAGCTTTTGTTAGCAGTTTCGCCCGCGAAAAGTAGATTTCTTCATACAAACTTTGGACCCCCGTTTCATCCCATCGGGGGTTTCTTAATCTTTGTATAAAGCATATAAGGAACCTCTGTGTAGAATTTTTGAGTTCTAGATCCAAGGGTTAGGGCTAGGCGTTGATGAATCAGTGAGTAAGGACTTAGACGACCTTTTATATACACCAGAAGCTCACCAGAAGCTGTCTCAATCTAACTCCAGTCTAAAGTTCTGTTTTCAATATTATTGGCTTCATCTAATACACTCGTCACTAGACTGTTTGAAGAACCCTTGGGTTTTGATAACAGAGTCGATATATTCACCTATTAAGTTTGTGACTGTATCGATAAAATATCAAATAATTCTTCTATAAATAAACCAACATTAAACTTTTGTTCCCAGGTCATCGCGCCCATACTGTGTTCGTTGGTGTGCACGTGCCAGCACGAAGGCATTCCCATAGGAAGCACAAACACCATCATCGTAATGGAGAGAAGGATGCTGAGAGACCAGGTAAGACAGTCAATGGTGAAGAAGTAGCTGATAAAAAAGAAAACGAAAGAAATATGTATATTCTTGAAGAAATTGACGATATAGTATCTAAACAAAGAAATATCTAAAAAGAAAGGAGAAATAAAAATGACAATATGGGGCTATAACCACTAAATAATGGTAATACGGATCCCAAATCCTTGCACGTCGAATATAAATCCATTTATGTAAATAAAGAACAACGAGAAAAGCTTCTCAACCTTCCAACCTATTTAATTTTATGTGTGATTGTGACAAAACATACGTACTAACCCGATTTGTGTGACTATCTATATATTCCCGAGTTAGTTTATCCACAGGCTAATTTAATTAGCACCAATATAAAAAGCATGACACCCTTATTGTGTACATAACCCTGCCAAACAATTTCACTGCACAATATGAAACCAATTACATTGACGTTATTCATGCCCTTGTACGAAATTACTAAGCCCATAAAATTAACTCCTTTGACACAGCCACAATGCGGCTTGTTAGTCTCCGCGGTGATATAACTCAACGCGAGATTATTAATGTAGAGCATTATGACACCCTTTCAAACATCACAGGAAATTTCCTAAATATTCTCATTGGTTCCCATCCCTAGGGCCGGGGTTAATGACGAGAGTCAGAAGACTAAGCGTCACAGATGACGGCGAGACATGTAAGACAACCTAGTAGAAGAAAAACCTATCATTATTTCTGTTAAAACCAATTTCCTTTTCAGTTTTAAATCTCCATTTTCATATAGACTCAATTCGCCATCAGCAATTAGCATGTTTTAAAATTCCTAAAGCATGTTCTTAAAGCTTATATCTTTGTTATCCGTTTTATTCATGAGCCTTCGAGATTTTGTCATTTAATTTTACTTTTTTCTGATGTTTTTGTTTCTAGATATTTCATATTATCTTCTTACAGAATATTTATGTTTTCGATTTCATTTCCAGTAACTCCACCGGCCCAAAGAGTGCAGTTTATACTTGGTGAAGATGTCGACGATTCCACACTTGAATCCCATCCATTATTCTCTGAAATGGAAGAGCTGGTTAAAGATGGCGATGAACTTGAGTGGAAAGAGACGGCTAGGTGGATAAAGTTCGAAGAAGACGTTGAGGAAGGTGGAAACCGATGGTCAAAACCTCACGTAGCGACATTATCCCTCCACTCTCTTTTTGAATTACGGAGCCTTATACTAAATGGATCGGTAATCTTGGATATGGAAGCTGGCTCTCTGGAACAGGTTGCAGATAATGTACTAGACAATATGGTAACCGATGGTGGTATAGGGTACGATTGTAGAGAGAAAGTTAAAGACGCTTTATTGAGGAGGCACAGGCATCAACATGAGAGACGGAACCATCATCATAATAACATGTCGAGGCTCCCATTAATCCGATCTCTGGCCGACATTGGAAGGAATCATTCATCTTGTAAAAGTGAGTTAAAACATTGCACTTACAACTTCTCTTAGAATCATTTCTCATATTGTGTTATTAATTAAAGTTTTCTAGCGTAAAATTCATGGGTCATCCGATCCTATCAGATTTCCAGGAAGGTGGCTCTCGACGCTCCAGTTCGAGGAGTTGTCGGGGGTCCACCTCGTCTCCTCACACAGCTCTTCTTCAAGCTTCAGATGCCAGAGGTTCTTATCTGGCAGTACCAGGTTAGCCATGCGTGTGATGGTACCCAACACATAACTGCTCACTGAACTCACGCCCTTTTACTGACATTCACAGCACGCACGAGGCTAATTTTAATGTTGTATATATCGGTGTAGTGTTTGGAGAAGGTTAACTAATTTGTATACGTGACCCTTATTCTAAGATCCCTTTGAACATTGGCATTATATTATATTACAGTTGAAGAAGGCGGTTCAACCAGCGGACACTCTTACAAAGGAGAATTCAGTCGTTTCCTAGGCATCCCTAGTGCGGGTAACCGCTTATCCTCATCAATGTTGTTTCTTCTTTTTCTTACTGTTTTCTGTTTCTTACTACCTCTTCATTCTCGACCTACATCTTGCCATTTCCATGTAACTGTGCTCAGCGCTGGTGTCCTTGTTTCAGTACAGTCTGCTAAATGTCAGCTTTAGTTCATGCTACCTTTTTGTGTTATGTAAAAGTATGTATACGTAGGCTAGGCATTGCTAAACTATGTTACAAAGAGATGTCCATTAAATAAGTTGTAAGATTTTTTGAAATTTAAGTTTATTGCGCCCCATACCTCATAATCGTTTTGGGAATCTAGTAAAATAGCCTCATAACACACAATTTTTGTATATGTTTAATATTTTAATAGTTGCGGTTTTGCTTTAACAAGAAATTACGCACATTTTTCTAACTGGTTTTGGATGTTACAAAGGCTTTTAACTGTTTGATGTTTATAACTACAGCATTAAGTTACAGAATTATAATATTGCAGGTGCTGCTCATGATGATGGTATGGTGAAAAGTCCCAGCAGCATATCGATGCAAAGAAACCATAGCTCGAGTGACTTACCAATGAATGGAGACATAAATCACAAATGCAACACCAACTTTATGCGAAAAATACCACCTGGAGCAGAAGCGTCAAATATTTTAGTGGGAGAAGTAGACTTCCTCGAAAAAACATTATCAGCATTCGTTAGACTGAAAACCGGCACGATAATGGGCGATTTGACAGAAGTTCCAGTGCCAACCAGATTCATGTTTGTTTTACTCGGACCACCAAACAGCAACTCTAGTTTCCATGAAATCGGCAGAGCTATGGCTACTCTGATGTCTGATGAAATTTTCCACGAAGTCGCATATCGGGCTAAGAAAAGGGATCACCTGCTAGCTGGTATAGATGAGTTTCTTGATGCCGTAACAGTTTTACCTCCTGGCGAATGGGATCCCGCTATCCGTATTGAACCTCCAGCAGCCATACCTTCCCAAGATCCTCGAAAACGGCCAAATGACAATCATCCGAAAGAGGAGTTAGATGAGGAAGAAGAAGAACAAAAACAGAGAGAGGAATCAGGGTTAGCTAGAACTGGAAAACTATTTGGGGGCTTAGTAAATGATCTCAAAAGGAAGATGCCTTGGTACTGGTCAGATTTCAAAGACGCGTTAGCAATTCAGTGTGTCGCTTCGTGGATATTTTTATATTTCGCCTGTTTATCGCCTATTATAACATTTGGAGGATTATTGGGGGAAGCTACCGGAAAAAATATGGCAGCTATGGAATCTTTAATATCCGGATTCGTCTGTGGAATGGGTTACGGCTTTTTTTCAGGTCAACCGTTAACAATTTTAGGATCAACCGGCCCAGTATTAGTATTTGAAACGATAGTATTTGAATTCTGCCGTCAGATTGGTTGGAATTACATGTCATTCAGGTTTTGTATCGGGACGTGGATAACAATTATTTTGGTGATTTTAGTAGCGATCGACGCTAGCGCCTTTGTCTGCTACATAACCAGATTTACTGAAGAAAATTTCGCTACTCTGATAGCTTTTATATTCATTTACAAGGTAAATATTTTAAGTTAATAAATTTGATGACAGAATACAGTAGCTTTTACGGTGTTCTAATTTTGTAATGTTGTAGGCGGTGGAGAATGTAATATCAATCGGCAAAAAGTACCCTCTCAAGACACGCCCCGATGAAGTCCTCAATTATGAATGCTATTGTTTGCCAAGCAATTACTCTAAAGTGCCGGAGCAGTTTAATTGGACTTCGGTAGACAAAGAGTCTTGTCAGGTATCTACCTAATTAAGTTATGGTACTTAGACGCGACAAGTTAGCACGTGTAGGCTGTACGCCTCATTATTCTAACAAGCTAATATGAATGTTCTCAAATTACAGCTTTACAATGGGACTTTGGCTGGCGGCGGATGTGATACCAAAGTGTATGTCCCAGATGTGTATTTAATGTCCATTATTCTCTTCTTGGGCACTTTTACCATATCAATAATTTTAAAGGACTTTAAAAATTCCTTATTCTTCCCATCCAAGGTATGTTGGCGGCTTTATTATGGATATTTTAAATTTTAAACCGTGCAAGCTTGATAAGTTTGCTTTCTGATTTTCAGGTGAGGCAAATCATAAGCGACTTCTCAGTAATCATAGCCATACTATCTATGTCCTTCTTGGATTACAAAGTTGGTGTAAAGACACCAAAATTGGAAGTACCATCAGAATTCAAACCAACACTACCGACTCGGAACTGGGTTATCACTCCTTTTAGCGGAAACCCTTTGTGGTCTGCTTTAGTGGCTATACTACCAGCGTTATTGGGAACTATACTTATATTCATGGATCAACAGATTACGGCGGTAATAGTGAATCGGAAAGAGAACAAATTGAAGAAAGGTTGTGGTTATCATCTGGATTTATTTGTACTGGCCATTCTAATACAGATATGCTCTGTTATGGGTCTTCCATGGTTCGTAGCAGCGACAGTACTTAGCATCAACCATGTGAATTCCTTGAAGGTAGAATCAGAATGTGCTGCGCCAGGAGAGAAACCACAATTTTTAGGAGTCCGAGAACAAAGAGTCACTCATATATTAATATTTCTAATGATTGGATGTTCAGTGATACTAACGCCTGTTCTAAGCCATATTCCAATGCCAGTACTGTTTGGTGTGTTTCTATATATGGGAGTGGCTTCCCTGAAGGGTTTGCAGTTCTTTGACAGAATCTTAATCATGTTCATGCCGCAAAAATATCAACCTGATCATATGTTCTTGAGACAGGTAATAATCATTGTTACTTCTTTAATTTGGGTCCATTATTGAAGCAATGATTTCATATACGATTTTGTTTTAGGTGCCAATCCGTCGAGTTCATATTTTCACTACAATCCAATTGACTTGTCTCGTTTGTCTCTGGGTGATAAAATCATTCTCCATGACGTCAATTCTTTTCCCATTGATGCTTGTGGTAATGATAGGTATAAGAAAAGCTCTTGACTTGTTCTTCACAAGAAGGGAAATGAAAATACTCGATGACGTAATGCCAGAAATGACTAAAAGGAACCAAGATGATCTTCGGGAACTCGGCGACGCAGAGGTGGGATGGCATGCAAAACTATTAAACTTTTGCGGTCGAAACTAAAATGTTCCACTCCTTAATCGTTTTAGTTTCCTTTGTCATCCTATCGTTTATCTAAATATTTTTTGTTATTCACATTTAAATCTATGTACGAATAAATAAACTCAGTGTTATGTTCACACACTCGCATTTTATTTTTGCTATTTCGACATTTTCCTTATGATTTATTTTTCGTCTTTGTACCTTATTACTTGAATTATCATATGGTGAGTAGTACCTATTTTCCAAATTTTAATCATTCTTAGATTTTTATATTGTTAGTCCATACGATTTCTTTGAGGAAGTTTCTTAGGTTATACCCTTGTAGGATGCAACAAAGAGCAACCCGCCGTCGTACCAAGAGAATCTACAAATACCACTGATAAATGGAAATATAATGAATATACCGCTGACGTCAATTAATATATCTGAGGAAGTAAATAAAACCGGGATATGGAAGCAAGTGAATAACAGTAACAAGATGAAAAATTCAAAGTCTAAGACGGGAAAGAAAAAGTAAGTGCGAAGCGATTGACTATGCATGTTCGTGTAGCTCGTCGATCTGAATGATCAAATTCAAGAATGAATGCAAAATTATACATGTTTGATTTTTCAATCTTTTTTAACCTTTCACGCAAGCAAGGTACTGCCATTAGTATTGATTCTGTTTTGTACACTTATACCTATATTTCTTTCTTACGACCTATCAGCAAATTTATCCCTACCAGTAGGTATTTATATCCGTATGTAATATTGAGCACGTGGCTAGAAAAATAACAACTGCACGAGTCAATTTCCCAAGTATGAGCAACACTTACCGAAGTCGGTCTGTAGATGGATAGGACCTAAGACCTAACACAGAAAAAGCTCGGTATGACCCTCATCTGTGTTTCAAAAATCATGGTAAATCAGTTGGCATTTGTAGATCTTTAACAACCGCTACGGATATTCAGAAGCCAGGAAATCTGATATCGGCCAAAGGATATCGTGTTACCCAATTACTAGGCTGTAGTGGTCAAATAGGGCCGGTCTAGTTAGAATGGAAAATTACCCCAATATAATTGAGAAACGGCTAGGCAGATTGATACAATATGTAGTAATGAAAGAATGTCTCTTTTCCAGTAACAAACACAAGAAAATAATAATATCCAAAAACGCACAAACCGAAATCGAAAGGAGACTATCGACTATGGATGAAGTGGAAGAGGACGATTCATCAGCCAAGGTGTGCATCAACGACACTAAATTCTAAGTGGAGCATGAAATTGCACCAAATTCTTGAAGACTCTGCATGAACAAGCAACCTTATCACAACGTGCATGAAGTCCCAAATAGAATAATAGCACCCCTGAATTTTTGGTTGTAAATCCCGATTTAATACCTATGTAGATGTATATATCTTGTAGCTTCTACTAAAGCACTGGGTGTTATGAATATTGTAAATAGTGGATCTAACTGTTACAGTACTGATGAAGTTTAGGAGTTTATTCGTACCGATTAAAAATGAGCAAATCGTAATTTATGTATACCCATAATAATAATTTGTGCTTATACATACAAATGTATTCATAAAGGTATGTTTTCGATAGTACAAAAAATTGTTTTAAAATACGTATTGTGTGTTTTAACGTAATAAGTGTAGTTTAGATGTCCCAAAACATATTTTAGTATAAACGTGAAGTTAGATTTAGTTTTTAGCCACTAGAAAGAGCGGTAAAACTTATGACGTAAGTAGATTTTTAAATAATACGGTAGTCTTTCCTGTTATATTATTTTATTAAAATATTTCCGCTTTTGATGTATTCCTGCACTCGTTCGCAATATTTTTAACTATCTATGATGTAAGATAAATTATCTTCTCTTTTTCCTTTTGCATGCTGTCTTTGTCAAAATCTTTGTCTATTAGATTTTTTCTGATTGATGGATATTCTTTTATGGAAAGAAATCCTTCAATTTCTTCAAGGTTGCTGCTGTACATATATATAAAAAGCTTTTAGTAGTACTTTGCACCTAATAGCCATGACTGTACAAAAATGCCATCAAATAGACATTGATCTACTACGTTTAGCCTTTTTTTTAACGCAAAGGTTGATGGGTATGGAGATAGAATGGCTTGTTGCAATAAGTCAACTTTATGTGCCACTACGATACATACATTTTAAATAAATCAACCTTTTTATAGTACCTATCTTCATTATCTTTTATGTTAAACAGATTTAAATAGCAGAACTCGTTGGCTGATGAGATGGGTATCGATATTCGATGACTGTGAAAGAAAATAAACCTAAGATCGAATTTCAAGTAACTACAAAACGTGAAATAATAGATTTTGCAGTATACTTATTTCGACACCCATCATATCTCTAGAATTTCGCTAGCTAATTTATTAGACTTTATTGTATCTATACAAATATATTCTTCTAATAGACAAAGTATTTTCCAAAGCATGTTTATATATTTTCTTCCTTTTATATTTTTTATTTCTCTATTTACTTGAGCATCGATCTCTAAATGGTTTTCAGAATGACCACGTAAGGCGCAAAGATTCATGGAGCAGTGGTATAAGGAAATCTGAATCTAGGAAGGGTAGCACCTCTGCTGAAACTTCGGTCTAAACAGCGTCTATTATGTCATTTAGCCACGAATTCTCCAACATTCTCCAACAAACCGGCAGCTTCAATTATGTCACTTATCCACTTTCTCCAACATTCTCCAACAAACCGGTTTCTAAATTGAGCATTTGGAGTTGAGAATGCTACAAAACAGTTTGTATTTTCTTTTGAGGTTGGAAATTATCAGATAACTCTTCCCGCTCGGAGCGAGATGAAGATAGGATAGGATTTTAATAAGAGAAAGAAAAAAATTCGTTTCGCACTGGATAAACAACAGAATAAAATTAAAATGTTAACTTATCAAAAATAATAAAGTCAATGTTAATTTTAATATGATTTATGTTATTGTTTATGTCAATTATTGAATGCCACGTTTAGAACTCGTACATACTTAGTTAACTTCAAATTCTTAATTCAGAAATAGCGATCTTATTTGAAAGATTTTATTGTAGCAGACAGAAAATTTAGCAGTTTTCATACGAAATCATGGAATAAAAATAACCGTTTTAGTTAGTAGTAGATAATTAAGGAAATTGGCACAAAGTGTGTTGATATAAATTAGTAAGTATTTATATACTGTTTAATTTATTTTTATTAAATAAGTCCTCGTCTAACTGTTCTGTGTTATAAGTATCTATCTAGATATTAGATTGTCGGAATACTTATGTTATAATTTTTCAATCTACTTTTCAATAGCAATATACATATGTATAACTTGTAGGTATTTTTGGGAGTATAAGAAAGCCTAAAAGGACCTGCAAACTCAAACTGGAACTTAGTTTTGACCAGGGTCGCAGTTTACAGAAAGAGTTAATCACGACCGTACGCGGCTTGGCTTACAAAAGTTTCAGACATACATACCGCGTACGGTCGTGCAGTAACTTCTCGAAAATCCGCTTCGAAAGGTCTAAGGGCAAGAATCACGGACCGCATTTTCAAGTAAACCAAAACCTTTCATTCGAAAACGAAACTTATTCTTTAGGACTTAATGTTCTTTCTTATTCGTAAAATCAAAAGTTTGATACAAATAAACACATAAAACTGATAAAAGTACAGTTATATTCGTATGCAAATACCTATAAACATTGTTTGAATGTGAGTTTTGTTAAACTTGCCCTTAGTTTATGCTGACGGTACCAGTCTTTGTGGTAACTTTTCTGCATAGACTCATAGATTTTTAGTGTTTTAGTTAACGCTTGCCCAGAAAATGTTTGAAACTAATCAATTACTATTATAGATACCTTGATCAATTAATTATTTTGTAATTACCTACCTTCTTAGATGGTAATAAAAGCAACTATCCAAGTCAGTTAGATTAAAAAAATAAATAAAAAAATATTATAACGAAGTGCCAATACAGTAACACCATTAGTTTTTAGATTTTTACAATTTAATCCAGTCTAGAATTTTTAGATGTCGCCAAAATAGGTCCATGATTGTTAAAAATAATATTAATAATTTGCTGTTAAATGTTATTTTCATATTGTTTAGAATAACCGTAAACGTGTAGTTTTAAAGTTTTTTTTTATTGTAAAATTAGGTGCATATAATTATTCAATTATGTAAACATAGACTCAATGGTATGCTAGTGAAAATAAACTAATAAATGTACTTTTATAAAAATATATATTTAATGAAAAAAATATATGATCTCATTTCGTTAATTTCACGTTTAGTGTGTTTAATTATTATTATTGTTGTGTATACTTATTTCAACACTTACCTACATGTATTAATTATTATTTAGAAAAAAATGTTAGATTTAGTTGTGTTTGTTAGGTACTAGGTAGGTACCTACTATTAATGCAATGTTGTATAATACATATTTTGTTGTCGACAAATTTTCTGTAGTTTTTCCTCTCAATCTGTTTCTGTTGTGTGACTCGGTTTCTAGAAAGTAGATTATCGTCAAAGTAATATGCGAATTGGCCGGGAAAATTTAAATCAACTACATAATCGCATGCTTTGAATTTTTTTACAGATCGATAATTTTCTTACAGAAGCCGGGCATACGTTTATTTTTTTAAATAAAATAAACGTATTCTTTTACACTAAAAAAAAATAATGTTAGACGCTGAAACCAAAAATAGCTATATTAAAAAGGATATAATTAGCATTCATAGTCAGCATTCTATCCACCCCTAGTATCTTCAAGCATATTTTTAACACCTTTTTTACCGTCAAAAATTTCGTCAGTTTCCTCATGTCGAACTTAGAACGAAACAAAAATCATTAGTTTTATTTAAAAATCTTGATGTGGAAAATAGTATTACGCTTATAGATACCAAGACACATTCCCTATTTTTGTTATTTGTTAGTCTGTTCTGTCCCTCCACTTCTCCCATCTTTCATCTTCACATCTAATCTACACGCTAGTGATGAAACGAATGTTAGATTTATCACATTCGTGAATGCGAATATCTATACGTTACAGTACCCGGCACGTAACTTGGCAAGATTTTGACGTGGTGGGGGTAAATTTCGCGCATGATGCACAAAAAAGCGAATGAGGAACGTAGACATAACGCGGGGGAAATAGTCGACTAACGCACCAATCATAGACTACTATTATAATACTGCACCAATCGCGTGGCGGATCGGCGCTACCTTATACCCCGCGTCCCGCTTGACTACCAAATAGATCTTAAAAACGATTTCTGTGCAACTAACGACTCTTGCCAAGTAACGTGCCGGTAATTGTACATCACTAGTGCTCGCTTCTTCCTTCTAATTCTGACGAAATATGTCCAGTTCGTCCCGCCATCTCCTTCGTGGTCTGCCGCGTTCCCATCTATCTGTCCCAACTTTGTGCTAATTTAGCCTACACTTTATTAAAAATAAACTACATATTTTATCCCTCTTTCCAAATGTACTATTCAGAATATTCCCTAATATATAAGCCTAAAGTTATTCTGTCTATTTAATAGTACTATTTATAGAGATAGGATTAAGAATATAAATGTAAGCAAAACAATTATTATTTGTACCTGGAGCGTTTGTTACGATTTGTATCGTTTTTGGAATATATTTGTGGAGTGTTATGAATAAATGGGTTTTTATAAATGTATTGTTGTTGTTTTATTTTGTGTGAGTCTTCGATTCGATTGTCATTTACTTGATTTCAACATAAAAATTTGGTCAATAAGATTTTGTGATTCCTGATATTTACAACCCAAAAGTATTTGAGGCAAGAATGAATAGGTTACTTGTAGGCCAAAGAGTATAATAACTTTACGGAAGCATGCGTGCTCCACAATCGACTGTGTCGGTAAAACGCAAGCCTATCAATAATAATAAAAAAAATGGAATAAAATCGAATAATATTCCCCTTACAATTTTCAAAGGAGGTAACCCGAGAGGAACAGATTATTATGTCCGTCTGCTGGGCGGAGGCATTCCTCTATCTTTTACATGAACAGACACAATAAACCACACAGACCAACACCCAGAACAGCTGATGGTTCGTAAATAAGGGTCCGTTCATGTTCATAAGTACAGACCGGGTCGTAGAGGACATTGAAAGCAGAGTTTTAAGTATTTGTAGTAAGGTTTATTTTTGCATGTGTACTGCGCGTTCAAACATTCTTTATGGCACAAGCAAAAATAAACCTTACTGCAAATACTTAAAACTTTGTTTTCAACGTGACAATAATCTGCTCTCCTCTCCGAGCCGGTGTGTGAACGGACCCTAAAACAGCAATTACCATTTCAAATGTATGAGGAAGACTGAGTGAAAGCATCTCGCTATCTCTTTTGTACGCATGTAAGTTAATAGCGGTGACGTCACAATATATCAGTGCATTCTTTTTCGGTCATTTATTTCCTCTACCACCAGATTTCGAATATCAACTCAGTTATTTTATAAAGATTTAGAAAATTCGTTCTATTTACAATTTATGACGTTGCTGGTAAGATGATGGCGAAAATAATAATAAAACACAGAATAAAAATCATTATAACATAATTATTTAAGTATTATACACATACACTAGTACGCCTTATAAACAACGATAAAAATAACGAAAAAATAAATTAGGCTATAAACATAGGGCTAGGCGGTTAATTCTTCTTCTTCTTCTGGTCTGGTACGAGTCCCATGTCTTCTTGGTGTTTCCTTATGAGCTTCTCTTGCACGTCGGGGAGGCAGGGGGAGTATCTGCTGTATTCCATGCTGAATTCACCTTTGCCTTGGGTCATTGATCTGGAAGAAGAGATTGAGTTTAGGGACTATTTTGGGAAAAAGGATTAGAGTGTGTGTCAATATGAATGTGGGCCATACTGACACTTTAAATAAGTGGAACAGAGCATTAAGTTGCTCATACCCCCGTTTAATAGGGAGGATCCTTCAACCAGACTAATGTTGTGTCTGGTCTGGGCAACTGCCTGATAGTTGATTTCGGACAGTAGTAAGTTCTAATCGCGCGAAGATCTCTAATATCACGATAAGTGAGAGTTTAGAATAAATCAATTTATAGTTTCGAATAACTTATGGAGGTATGCTTATCTGGTTGGAGAGGATCCTTCGACCAGACGGGTGTCGTGTCTAGTCTGGGCAACTGACTTTGGATTCGGATCGCGCGAAAAGCTCTGATATCACGATGCAGGATTTTGTAGTTCTTATGTGGCGCCATAAAGGTATTTGAATTAATAAAAAATAGATGAATTTTTCCACCGAAAGAAATCAGAAACCAGAAAAGTGTAGAAATACATGTTTCTGTTCATAAATCATTCACAGGCACTTTTGAATTATTATTATTAATTGACAAAATGTTGGTCAGTCAAAGAACTGAAGCTGAATTACATGTTCCAAAGCGTAGATCTATATGGAAAAGAACATGCAAGAAAATCTATAGATCTTTTAACTCTTAGTTACATATTGTTTCCCACGATAATAGTTGGTGAGCACAAATAATAAAAAAGAAAGAGTAATTAAAAAAAAGTTAAATACGCCACTGGCAGTTAAGAGACGGCATCCGTTCACGAGCATGATGCATACATCAGCATCACTAAGCTCAAACATTTTAAAAACAACCGAATGATGCAACAACAAGAAAAAACCAGTTTCAATATCTCACCTAAGTTCACCAGCATATCCAAACATGTTATTTAGCGGAACTTCAGCGTATATCGTGGTCCATCCCTCAGATCCCTCCGTGCCGGTGATGATACCTCCCCTCTTGTTCAGCTGTCCTATCACTGTGCCGTGGAACTCATCCGGTAATACTACTTCCACGAACATTATGGGTTCTAGGATCTGCCATGCGCCGTCGTCGAATACTGTAGGAATAGGATAAGGTTATTTTAATACATGTCGAATAGAGCATAGCATCACATCTTTAATCCTTAACAGATGGAAAGCGTAAATAGACTATACTACACCTACACTGCAACAGTCATGTTTAAACATTCAATAACACCGCCCAATCCGAATTTCGAATCGAGCTCCCAAAAGCAGAATATATTTATAAAGGCGAAAGTTTTGTTTGTATATATTCTTTACTTCTTCTCGCAAAAATAACTGCACGGATTTGATGAAATCTGTTACTTCTTAACGCTAAAACGACTGCGCGTATTAGGACTGGCACACAGAAAGACCATGTCTCAGGATAGCACATAGGATACTTTTTATACCGGGAGTACGAGTAAGTTCCCTTTGGATTTTTTTCTACTTTCACGCGGGGAAGGCCGCTGGTAGCAGCATTTTATACAGCAACTGAACTTGAAGAACTACATTAGACCCTCGCCAAGCGACGATGTTCTAAACACAACTCAAGCGTCGCCCACATGTGGATCAATCTAATGTAGTTCTCGCTTTAGCATGAAACAGTAATTACGAGATACAAATAAACTACCAGGAACATCAAACACCAACCTTCCTTAACCGCTCCTTTAGCCGCCAAGAAGAAGGCCAGCTCACTGGAGTCCACAATGTGATGCGCGCCGTCCTGCAGCCTGAACTTGACGCCGGACACTTTGTGACCGGACAGGTATCCCTTCTGACACGTGTCGAGGAAGCCCCGCTCTACTCCAGGCACGAACTGCTTCGGGATGTTCGTACCGACGGTTTCGTCATGGAATTCTAGCACTGCAAATTGAAAAAAAAATGTTTTGTTATTCACTGGGAATACTTTTATATTTAGGGATAGAGTAAGTATTTTCTGCTGGGTTTAAACTTTAGGTTTTAGAAGCAAGATACGCTTCTTTACTGTGAGCTCAAAGTAGATGCAGTTACGTTTATAAAATAAGCGTGTAGGATGGAACTAAGGCGTAATGTCCACGGACGCGTAGCTTCATAGATGCGCTTTTAGTCATTATATGCTTGGTGTATGCCTGCGTATACTATAAAACTCTGTTGACGAAGCGGCAGTGTTGTGCCGTCTTGTCTTTGCCGCATCGACGCAGTTTCATAGTTTTGAAGTAAACTTCAGGCGTACACCAAGCGTATAATGACGAAAACGCGTCTATAAAGCTACGCGTTCAAGGAGTAAAACAAGACACAACAGACATGGACAGCAAGGCTTAAATCTTCACATTTTATTGTAATCTCTACTGGTACTTATTTAAATTCAAGTAGATTGGCATAACACACACATGAGATATTGTCATTTTCGAAGGTATGTGACATCCACAAACCCGCACTGGGCCCACGTGGTGGATTACGGCCCATTCCCTCTCTCAGAGAGGAGGCCTGAGTACCAGCAGTTGTAACATTATAAGGCTGATGCTATACTATGCTAGATTGGCATAAAAACATATGGTAGTTGGTACTATTATATCCGAGTGCAATTCAAAGCGAAACAATAGTCATCATCATCTGCCTAGCCTTTTCCCAACTATATTTGGGTCGGCTTCCAGTCAAGCCAAATTTAGCTGAATACCAGTATTTTACGAGGAGCGGCTGCCTACCAGACCTCCACAACCCATTAACTGGGGTAACACGGTACTTCATGGCAAGACTGGAGTCAGATTTACTGGCTTCTGACTATCCGTAACGACTACCAAAGATCTACAAATAACAGCCGGGACCTACGGTTTAAAGCGAAACAATAGTATTTACTTGTATTCTGATGCGGCGGCAAAGGCTCCATGATGCCGGACACCCTGGCGTACTGGCCAGCACCGCCAGACTGCTTCTTGTGAAGGTAGTCGAATGAACACGGAGACATCATGGTTTCTCTGTAATTAAATAATTGCATAATGTAAATATTACCAACTTATTGGACCCCAAGATTAATATTGTGGAATCGTGGTAAGTTCTCACTTTACTTGTTATTCGAATAAATAATTATCTAATATTTATATAAAAAACTCGTTTCACAGTGTTTGTTATCATTCAAGCTCCTCTGAAATTACTTGATCGATTTTTGTTTTTTTTTTGTAGATTTGGTAGGTCTAAGAAAAGGTTGTAGGTTATTTTTTCACAATGTTTCACAATCGAATGAAATTCGTTCACATTAATATTACCTATAAAGCCGAAAGTACCCCAGAGGTATGTTCCATGGGATAATTTGATACTACCACGCGGTTAAAGTCGCTGGCAGCAGCTAATATCTAGATATGCTCAGTTAAACTTACCTAAACGCCACTTTAGGCTTGCCCAGGTCGACGGGACAGTTGTACTCTCTCTCCATTCTCTGCGCGTATATCTCTAGGTGAAGCTCGCCCATACCGGAGACGACCGTCTCCTTGTTGTCGGAGTCGTAGCGGAACTGGAATGTTGGGTCTTCTTTGGTGAATCTGGAAAAGTTAGTTATTGTTGGTTAAGTTTGATACTTATTAATGATATCAAGTGATCATAGCCCAACTTAACCTTTTCATCGCCACAATCGAACAAACATGACAAAATAAAATGTGTCCAGCACGCCATAGTCACGACTACATGACAGACGCTATGCGTTTTAAACGCTAATAAATCTTTTAAAAAGTGTTGTCTTTTTATTTTTATCGTTAATATGTGTGCCTAGACTCTTCCCAATTCACATTATGTATACTACTTATGCTTAGTATTTATTTCATCCATATTTTAAATATTTTTATGGTGTATAATATCACAACATCTATGAAATTACAGCTGAGGGCACGCTTTTACTTTTTGACGTGGGTTAAATATGTTGAAGAACACAGTACTTTAAAAAAAGTCGTCAATACAAAGTTTGGTCGACTCGTACAGACGTAGGGTATGTATTTAACCAAATAAGTGCCGTCTCGCGGACTATAAAGGTAACAAGGTTCCGTTCTTAACGACCGCGACCGGTTCACGCGACCCATTGCTTAGTATCGATTTGTCATCATCCTAGCCTTTTTTCCAACTATATTGGGGTCGGCTTCCAGTCAAGCCAGATTTAGCTGAATACCAGTATTTTACGAGGAGCATCTGCCTACCTGACTACCACAACCCATTAACTGGATATGGATTTGTATGGAGTACTAAACAAACCAGGCGACCGTGTCGCACGACCGGTGCTACACAAATCCATACTAGGCGATCGCGGGAACGGGTCGCGGTCGGTAAGAAATGAATGTACCTTCAACCTTAACCCTTTCTATACAATTTTCTATTATTCCAAATCCAAATATGGGGCAGGCACTGTTTCTCCTAAACACAGGTTGCGTTGCATCTTAGCTAGGAGAACAGAACTACACCCACAGATTTGTTTTGACCTACATGTTTCATATAGTAGATCTAGTACCCTCCATATTGTACAAAAAGTTGTTATTGGAAATAAATAAATTATTATATAATTTACCTAGCAACAGCCTTCGAGAAGTTATCTCTATCCTTATTATTCTTCGGCTTGATAGACATGGAGACTACAGGGTCGGGCACATGTATAGATTCCATCGCCAGCTGCAACTTGCCGTCGTTGACGAACGTGTCGCCGGACGCGCAGTCGACGCCGAACAGCGCGAAGATGTCGCCCGCCATCACTTCCGTTACTTCTTCCATGTTGTTGGAGTGCATTCGGACTAGGCGGGAGATTTTTACCTGGAAAATAAAATAATGATAATAATATCTCCTGAATTTGTACAACAAAGTTAGAGATTATTTTTATTCTCATAGGAATAAAGAGTTAGTGATGGCATGACGGGTGTCAGGACAGAATGGAAGTGACGCCCACCCCAAATACCTAACACGGGACAAGGGCAGGCAGATGGTAATGGGATTCAGGAAGCATAAGTACATTTAAATATTAATTGAAGCCCTATTCTAAATTATATTACTAATAAGAAACATGTGACAGAATACGTAGGAAGTTGGTATTGATTTGGATTGATTGTTGGTAGTAAAAATTTAAATTTCTCCCGCTCGGGGACACTACGACAATCCCTCTTACTTCATGAGAGAGAGTGTGAGACTTTTATTAACTAAATGCCACCCATTTTCAAGTTGCGTTGTTATTTGCATTCCACAGCCATGATAACCAGCCTGGCTCAGCAGCTGGCATTCTGAGTTACCTAAAATTGCTTTAAACACAAAATAAAGTGAATCAATTATAACTATGAACAATAATAAAAAACAACAAACCTTTTTCCCAGTCCTAGCATTAAAAATATTCTCTCCCCTCCTCAGCATACCCTGGTAACATCTCAAGTACGTGAGCTGACCAAACTTGCTGACTTCCAACTTGAAAGCGAGACCCACAAACGGCTTCTTATCATTCCTCGCAGCATCCAACAGTATCGTCTGTCCCTCTCCCTCTTTATCTTCATTTATTAAAGCTGTGTTTTCCACTTCACCAGGGTGTGGGAGGTAGTCTAATACTGCATCTAGTAGAGGTTGGACTCCTTTGTTTTTGAGGGCTGTGCCTACCAGTACGGGAGTGAAGGTACGTTTGAGAGTTGTGCGGCGGACCGCTTGCTTTATGTCTCCTACTGTTGGCGTTTTTTCTTCGAGGAAAAGTTCTCCTGGAATTTTTAGGGTAGAAAATTAGTTTTGACATATAAACTGTGACTGTAATTTATATGTATTTAGAATTGATATGTTATGAGGTTAATCAACGTTTTTTTTTACTTCTAAGAAGTAAAAAAAAACGTTGATTAACCAATCAGCAATTAGGATATTCAGCAATAATTAGGATTAGTTCTGTGATATCATAGATTTTGCTACAGGTTTATGACAGTTGCTGATCTTGCAAGGTATGGAGCCTGTTCCACCCATTCAATACACAAAAGCACATACAAGCTGGTTTTTTTTTTTAATTTAAAGTAATTATTAGTGCCCCTAAAATCCTACTTTAAAAAAAACAATAATGTTGAGTTTTCAAGTCTACAATAATATTTTTTGGATTTACAACACAGCACATCAGTACTATCCACTATCTATAGTCAACTTTCACTAACCAGAATCTTATCTACATATCTAAAGAATACAAGTCAAGTATGCAGTATAACAATACTTACAATTGCTAAAAATCATAAACAATTAGTAAGTGACTTTTATAGCTATTAAAATAGAGTTCAAATTGCAATAAAATAACACTCACCTAAACTCTCGTCAACATTAGACAAATGCTCAATAAGCTCATGCCTCCTCTCCTGTACTTCGGTCCTCCTGTCTTGAGGCACCTCATCGTATCGGATGTTCTCTCCGTAATCTCCTTCAAAGTAGATGGCCCTCTCTTCAATCAGATCTAGGATACCTTGGCATTCCTTTTCAAGACCAATAGGTAGTTGAATGAACGCAGCATTGTGATTCATTTTGGAACGCATTTGTTTTATTACTCTGAAAATGTTTAAAAACTACTTATATTATTTGTACTGATTGGCTGGAAAGTGGTTGATAATGTGCCTTTAAAATAGGCTGAATATATTCTTAGTCTTATTTAAGATCAAGTTCAGTCATAACAAAACTTTTTATCAGCTTGTTGTTTATTATATTCTTTTTTGTACAATCCTATATACCTCTTAGCAGTGTTTTTTTTTTTTAATGAATACATGTATATAATATTCATTCTCTTACAGACAACCAACATCAATAAATATTTATATCAATACATGCAATTGCAATACCAAATAATATACAACTGAGAAAGAAGAAAATAAAAATTCTTGTCTATTATTTTCTAATACATATTCTGGCTTCATCTGTAGAAGCAGTTGCTATGATTTCAAGAAATGTAGCGATTACAGCCATTATTGGCATACTGAAGGACAGCAGCTCTTATTATTTATTTCACTAAGGCAACTATTATGTTAACATCTTCTACACTAAATTTATTACAAAAACCTTCACTTACCTATGTGGATTGGCCCCCAATCTATCAAGCTTATTGATAAACGCCAGACACGGCACATTGTATCTCTTCATTTGCCGATTTACCGTCAACGTCTGACTCTGTACACCGCCCACAGCACACAACACAAGCACAGCTCCATCTAACACTCTCAGGGCACGTTCCACTTCTACGGTGAAGTCTACGTGACCTGGTGTGTCTATGATGTTGATGTTGTGGTCTTTCCAGATGGTGTAGGTAGCGGCGGACTGGATAGTGATGCCTCGCTGGCGCTCCAACTCCATGGAGTCCATGACGGCGCCCACATTGTCTTTGCCTTTAACCTGATAAATGAATTAATTAAGTTAGTTTTCTGTTTGTCACTGAACTCGCATGGCAAATAAAACAGGATTATACTTTTATTTTTTAAACCAAAGTAATATCACATAGTTTTTAACAACATTGATTTTCAGAGAATCAATACTAAAACTAAATCATAATATAGCTGTTTCTATAAATTATCATTAATGTAAATCCCAATGTTACCTTGTAATTGCCATGAAAAATATATAGCGACCTTTTTTATATATTATTATATCTGTTGATAATTTACCTAAACCTAATAAAAAGTAAATGAAATAATAAACTGGTAAAACGCAACACTTGGGTACATCTGTTACAGCACTATAATAAATCATTACAAAATATATTTAGCTTCTTGCAGGCTACTACTATATTATACTACAATAGGCTCTAAACAAGATAACAATAATTCATACAAATCGAAGTAAAACTTACCTCGTGCATTTGGTCTATTCTGCCGGTGTAGTACAATATTCGCTCTGTAAGCGTAGTTTTTCCTGAATCGATATGGGCAGATATTCCAATGTTCCGAATCCTTTCCAAAGCTTTGTGGTCAGCATCTTTGATGTGGGACGAGAATTTCTGGAACACATCACATAAAACATCACTCCAGGTTCATTTAATTAGCTATTGTCGCTGAATTACAAGAATAATAAAATTACGTAAATACAACCGGATTTATCGTCAATTAAATTAAAAATTTAGAACTCAATTTTACCTCGATTTGTGACACATTTGATTTGTTAACTCTCCTTAGAATGTTTCCTAGGCGTAAAAGGTTTGATATCGTCATTTTGCTTTCATAAAAATTAATTTATCACAGAATTTCCAGAATTTTTAGGTTACAGCTTCATGTCAATGTCATGTGGGGAGGGACCGGAGAGACGAGAAGGAAAGTGTCAAAAAGAATCGAGAAGAGGTCAAGAGGGAATCCACAGATTAAACCATACACATACATTAGCACATGCACGGTGCAAGTCGACTCGCCGAATACTAGTCTAACTAAACTGAAAAGAATCTATAGAGAACATTAATAACTTTCGTTGACATCAAACATCTAGTTATATTGATAAATATATAATTTTAATTATAGATCTTTCAAACTAACAATGCACTAATTCAAAAAGTTTAAACAAAGGTAATTTTGTTTGATGTGATTCTACTTTAGATATAAATGGATGGGTTGTGTGAAGACTGCGACGATTGATATGAAAGAAAATGAGTTTAAGTTATTGCCACTTACATTTTTATATTTCTTATTTCATTAGATTGATGTTTCTGTGTCCACCAGAAACAAAAATCCACAATCCGTGAACAGCACGCCTTATGCCATTGACTACTAGACATAACGTGAAGTTAGCAGTTTTCCTTCACCTTCGTTAAGTTGGCTGCAAGTGAGCAATAGACAAAAAAAAACAGTTTCTTTTCAGTTCAAAAAGAATATGGCCGTGTTGGGGCCGTGTGTAAGTGTAAATATGAATGGGCACAATAATATTCATAGTCAGTTAACAAAATCGTTAGAGCGAATTTTGGAGGATGCCTACTTGAGTGGTGAATTAAAACTAAGTGGACGCAAGTTGAGAGAGTTTCCTAAACCAGTGAAGTATGACCTGAGCGATACAGTTGTTGCTGGTAAGTCCAGTTTTATAAATAAATCGTGCTGCATTTCTATGCGTTTTACGTATAATATTTTATTTTGGGGCTTGTATTATGTTGTGTAAGTATAACGGAGTGTTTTATAGATGTAACTGTTATTTTTGTATACCGGCTGTCGTAGCGTCGCGGTGCACCGTGCCTTTATTTGTCATCAAATCGATCGAATACGATAACCACTTGAAACAGGAATTTCGATACGATAATCACCTGTATTTCTAAGAAACGAAGAGAATAAATAAAATATGGAACTCGTTTTTACTTAACGATATTTAGACTATACATGATAGTGTATTTTTCCTTATCGAAGTTTTGGGAGATAGGTATCGCCCGCACTGACCATGTGATCGGTTAAACATACAGTTATTCGGTGTTTTTTGAATCAACACTGCACTATTCAGTTTCGTGGAAGTTGTAACACATGCTGCTTTATCATTTTAAGTTTTAACTGCCACCAATAACCATGTAAAAACACTATTTTAGCCACCCGCATGTTTCGTCTATTGACTAATTTACGAAAGAAATTTTAAAGAAAGAAGTTTGTAGTTTTATTGTCTAATCAGAACATGGATTAAGTGCATTCACTCTCAAGCCTACATTTCCTGTTATCAATGTGGGTATCATTACATTTATGTTCAATGAAATAGTTGTAACACAGGGTATTTGAAGTCCTGAATGTCCTTCACATACCTATAAATCCTGTACCTTTAATAAATGTAAATATCAGCTATAAAGTGTTATTAAAAGATGATACAACCTCAAAGCTTCTGCATCTAATTAAACATAAATAAAATGTACAGCTGTACAATTCTTGTTGGAATCACACACTTAATCATAGCTCACTGCTGTTTCTTGTATTCATATTGCATGCCTATAAAATATAATACCTAGGTAGAATAAAGGGACTTCTCATAACTAGTCTTAGTCATAGCATGGATGTTAAATACTGCAATTTCCTCCCAATACACTGTAAGTGCATACAGGCAACTAGCCTGTTTTATACAGGAAAATACTCCGAACCTTGGGAGTTTATTGCCTGTCTTATTTCTGTGGCAAAAGTTGGAATTTTATTAAGTACATTGGCAGTTTATCAATTTTTCTATAAGTATTCTTTCTGAGAATGTTGCATGCATTATCAATTTATCAGTTGTTACTTATCTATGAAAGTTTTAATATATGAAGGAAGATAATAGCAGCTTCTCCGGTGTCCCTATATCACTCCGTGATAAAGTAGTTTTTAGGTTTATTCATTACATTCAAAATATACAAATAGACAAAATTAAAATCTTTTCTCTTTATAATATTAGTATTGATTACACTAACTGGATTGCATAAAACAAAATATTTGTAAACAATATACATAACTCACTTGTATTTTTAATAAAATTTTCTTCACAATATTAATGAGGTGTTAATATAATTTTTACTGTCTCAGAAAGTACTATAATTAATATGATTCTTAGATAAGAAATAAGTACCTTCTTGACCAGCATGGGAAATAATAAAAAAAACACCATTGTCTGTAACCATAACAGCTTCTAACATCATACATGGATGTAAAGAGTTTATTAGGCGAAAATGCCCCTAATGGCTTTATGTTGGTGACTTGTGCCCATAACTGGTTTCTTTTATTGCTACAGGCGCGGAGGCGCCATGAGATACGATGTGGGCCTATTCTAAAAAAAAAAGTTTATTTTTTATTTCGGCATTTCGCCGGTTTAGTGGCGTGGGCGGAGAACGCGCGTGTGTTTATATTTCAGACAAGACAGTGCCTAATTATGTTGTGTTATGATTACCGGCATGTAGCGAATATTTTAGTTTTCATCTTTAAAAAAGCGTTTCGTCATTTTTATCACATCCTCGTGTAGTAAGTAGGTGTAGTTATGGTCATATTTTGACTCGCGTAGTAGGCATATCATTATGGTCCCCGCGCGAAAGATAATATTCTTGTTCTAAGATGTAAGAAAAAATATGATATTTAGACGTTACGCACCTCAAGATGATTAACGGAAGTTTTGATACTAGGTAACATAATAACGACGCGTCAATTCTAAATATGAGAGACCAGTTTTAAAACAAACATCTGCTAGACTAATAAATAAAATATCAGCTTAAAGTCGTAATACTGCATAATCACGGCAACCACCTACGCCCCTGCAACCAGTTCCCTTCACTTAATTTTACAACTTGCGTGGGTTCACGAGATTCTCCGCTTTTCTTCACCGCCGACAACTGTAAAGTTTGTCTAAGTGGCTATGCAAGAACATCTGTGCTGTTTTCTTCGCTAATAATTCCGGTACCGGTTGTCAAGTCGTGTTATTGTATGTAATGTAGGTAGTTAGTTTCCTACTTACATGCGTTTTCTTCTAAAGCGTTAATGTTTTAGCCATCGGCTGCTTCGGTCGCCATGCTTGTAGCTAACCCCAAAGACAACCTTTTGTAAAAAGCTAACTCTAATAAATTGTCAGCTAGAAACTGATCGGATTTAATAAAGGAAACTGTGTATTTTTCGTGCAATTTTCCCGATTTTCTCTTCTAGGAGCCTTTCTCAGACTACAATTACTTATTAATAGTTTTAAAAATTTCATCCAAATTGGTTTAATCCTTCTCGAGGTTTGTTTAGCGATACATTTAGCCATTAATTTGATAGATACCTAGCTATATTATAAAAACTAGACAAAGATAAACTTCGGCCTGGAATGGGATATGAATATGGTAGATTTTCATAATCACCCCAGAAATGTATCATTAGATAGCACGTATGTTATCAAAGAAAATTGTTAAACGAACAAATTAGCAGATAACATAACCCTTGTCTTTGCTGTCGTGAATTGCAAGGTCATAACGGCTCCTGAACAGAAGAGGGTTGCAGACGAACTTGGTGCTAAAAATATCAGAAATCGATATGAGCTAGATAGATAGGTAATAGGTCCCCAGGGTCATTGCGAGAGGCTGACTACTAGCGGATAGCCTACGTTAGTGCGGCCTTGCAAAATTGATGACTACACCCTATTTTTAATATGTACAATACTTAATTTCTCTTCTCCAACAACAACCACGAAATAGTTACGAAAGACTTAAAAACTATTTTAGTGCTAAGAAACTAGGAAAATATGAAACAATAATATCATGTCCTACTATGTCATGTTCCTGCACAACCCTAAGGTCGACTAGTAGAAAATGCCTAAGTAATCTGCCTTTGTACATTTTTATTTTACTTGTGCATAAAATGTAAATAAATAAATATACAAAACTGTTGTCATCGGATATATTATGATGCATGACTCCTGTCTTACCAACACCTGCAGAAGTGATTCATCATAGGAGTATTCAATTTATCCGATAACATCCTCAGAATGCTATTGGAGCTTGACTGTATTCTCTCTAGCAGCGACACAGTCTTTCTTCTCATTATTGCATGGAAGTCGAGGAGAACTCGCGACTCTGCGAAAATACCCGATGCGCACGCGAATTTAATTCGATTCAAAAGAATTAAAAGAAAACACCCACAAGTCTATGAACTCGGTCCCAGATTTATGTCTAACAAAAATGCGAAACCTGAGACAACCTTTCAGACAGAAAAAGATAAAATTATTGTGTTTTACGAGTATGGAAAGGTCCATGTTATTACATAATACAAGATTATATGTATGTGCCGTGTTTACGCTTAGACAAAGACCGTGTGTTCACTCGATGATAATTAGATACTAAAAGAGAAAGTGGCGGTGTTTAATTTGTCTGCTAAATACGGTAATGTACGGAGCCTGGGTGGTGTTCATTTGAAGTGCTTATAACCTACAGACAAGCACGCAAACTTGTTTTAACACCACACTTTTTATTCTGCGGATTGAGCTAAAAAAACTATCACTAAGATAAGTTGAATACGAAGCAGTCAAATGATAAATGATCACGCTAAATATAGAACGCGTAGCTTCAAATTCTTTCAAGCGTAGAAGGCACTTTATCTGCGGCTCTAAAAGTTAAACAAAATTCCTCTTTCCAATAGTTTCTAAATATAACACCAAAATAACAAACGAAAGTAAAAGTTTTATTAGTCCTTGTCCGCCAATGAAAAGGTCAAAGTAATCTGAAATCATTAAAATTCCCTTTCTCAGAAGCAAGCTAAGTTAAAAACTAACTTATTCAGTACATTTTCAATGCAAAAAAGCTTGACTGATAAGTGGCTATCCATAAAAGGAGGTTTACTTCGAAAACAACAGAGCTTGGTAATCTCTTTATCTTTGTAGACAATGACGAAACTTCCTTCGAACACTTCGCTATATTTTTTGTGTCAGCTACAGTATTGTGTTTCAAGTTAACAGTACAGAAGCTTGCATGAAAAACGACAAGCTAATAAACGTATTAATTTCTGTTCGCTGAGTGCGAGTTGTTCTTACGTTTATGCGATCGAAACGTTTACTGCGTTTGGCTCTGATTGGTTAAAAAGCTTAGAGCGAGCCATTCGGAGCGCCAAACGTCATAAACGTGTCCATCGCGTTACCGTAAAACAAACTCGCACTAGGCACTCTGAAAGGTTTTACGGTTCATAATATATCATACGAGTACCTGCCCTTCCCAGTTAAAAAGCTCGATTTTACGTCTAATGATAAGTGGTAATTTAGTTTAGGGGGCGAAGTATTAAGTGAACTGGTATAGGTGGTCCCTATTTTCATTCAAAGAATGTTGTATTGAAATTTCAAATCAATAGATCGTCCATCTGTCCTTTGTGGCTTCAGAACAATGAGTCTTGATCATAAATAATCGCTATAGCAGGTGTGGGACCCAGTGTATCAAGTATTAATTAACCTCATCTGTTTATATTACATAGAAATCTAACCGCTTACCACAACATAGTTAGGAATGTATTCATAGTCATGCTCTGACATCAGTCAAGTGTCATCATCGTAGACTCATTTGCTCTTTGGATCCGTACTTACTTCCGTAGTATGTATGAACTACGGAAGTACAAAGAGCAAATGAATCCAAATAATCCGGCTCGAAGTACCAAGTGAGTACTTGGTGCTTCGAGCCGGATTACAATAACCGATCTCTGTTAGAGTAGTTATCTAATAAATTAATTAATCTTAGGTACTACGCTTCTTATGTCGTTATCATTACCAAGGTCTTTAAACAATGGAACGGATGAGCGCTTTAATTAAAGTTGCTGGTAAACAACGAAGTACTTACTAATAATACTCAGAAAAAGTCTCGTTTTTAATTAAAATTTTCATAAAAAATGTTTTACGTCCAACTTTTTTAAAGGGAATCGGGCTAGCATAAAATGTGATGTGTATTTTTGAGGTAATCCGAATTTTAACCAATTCGAATTAAGTACCTTTTTAAAACCTACCTAGTTTTAAAACAGAAGAAATGATTATGATACTGGCTGGATTATTCTGAAAATGTTAGTTCCTACGTATAGAAATAGTCCAGTCAAATTAGCTCAATTAAGGTAAGAATCTCGGAATTCGAGATACCCAGCTGTAAGTTTGTAAATAGTTGTATATTGACACCCTAAAAGTTGTCTCAAAACCTACATATGGTAGGGTGTAGGCAACTATTAAATTTCATGGTCGGGGGTCACAAAAATCGGGTGTTTACGCTTTTTTTGTAAATATCTCATTTCCTATAGGTTTTTTGCTGTTTGTATCTTTAACAATATTGTAGAATATAAAATTCTCTACAATTTTTGTACAAAAAACTTTTTCCTACGGTGAACCGTTTTCGAGATATAGGGTGGAGACCGTGCGGTCACAGCATCACTTTAGGTCAACTGGTGCCTCCGGTCGAAAACGCGCCATATACCTATATGTAGTTAATGAACTATCGATAAATCAATGATTATAAATATTTGTCTGAATAGTCGTGACTATTCGGAGAAAAATACAAAAAAAATATCACACAATTTTTAAGTAATAAGTGAAATAACACAAATAAATTCTTTTAAAATTTAGATCTGTTGTGATATTTTCCTCTACCATTACCACAGTTGTTTAAATATTGCTATTCTTTTTTTTGTAGCGACAACCTGAATAAAACTGCTATCTACTGCTATTCTTAAAAAATCCAGAATTCCTCTAGATTTATTACAAAAATGAATGAAACTTATGTGATTACCCAAATTTATTGAAGATTTTTACTTTTAGCCAACTTTAGCTAGTCCTGGTTTAAAAAAATGTATGAACACTACTATGGCAAGTTTTTTTAAACATTGGTGCAACTAATCAAGATTCCAAAATGGTATACTACTTTATGAAAACCAGCCACAAAAAAATAATATCCATACAAGTTCAAAACGAGAAACTAATTTCTTAAATTATTATTGTTAACAGTAATCACTTTTCCTTCGTGCCCAAAATAGGTTCTTGCTACAATTTCTATTAATAATTGACATACCCTAGTTATTTACTTTGAAAATTAAAGAAAGATAGAGATATTTAAATTAAAAAAAGCATAGCATAGTAAGAGAAACTAATTATTCTCAGTAAGTGAGTTCAGTTCAGTACGCACTGCTCCTTTCCATCGTACATCCGTTCACAAGCCCATAGCGACGGCGGACGGCGAGCAATGCGTAGATCGCCGTCCTGTCGTCCAATTACCATCCGGATTGTGCTCAAGTCGCCGACGACGCGTAATGATCAATGCGTACTTCAAGAACATTTCAGAAAATCGTAGGGGCCCAGCAGGGTCGAAATCCACTGGGGCCATGGGGTATGTGAAAGGGTACACTGACTGGGGCCCTAGAACAAAGGCAAAGAAGGAACAGGAGTGGGCTTTAGTGAGTAAACGTCTGACACGCCAGGTAAGTGTTGTTAAATAAATTAATACTGAATAAAAAGTGGATAGGTTAGGATAAAAATCATAAAATATAATATACTAGTTAATAAAAATTTACAAATATTTCAACTTATATGGCGCGTTTTCGACCGGAGGAACCAGTTGACCTGAAGTGATGCTGTGACCGTGCGCTCTCCGCTCTCTATCTCGAAAACGGTTCACCGTAGGAAAAAGTTTTTTATGCAAAATTTGTAGAGAATTTTGTACTCTACAATATTGTTAAATATACAAATAGCAAAAAACCTTTAGGAAATGAGATATTTACAAAAAAAGTGCAAAAAAAACGATTTTTGGGCCCTTTGACCTTGAAATTTCATAGTTGCCTACACCCTACCATATGTAGGTTTTGAGACAACTTTTAGGGTGTCAATATACAACTATTTACAAACTTACAGCTGGGTATCTCGAATTCCGAGGTGAAAGTACTAAAATGACTGGACTAAAACAGAAAACTGCCCTTTGTCTAAAATATGTTGAAGTTTCGTAAGACATGGTACTTTAACATTTCGAGGTTCTAAACATGTACTAACAACTGTTAATTACCGAAGTTTCGCTAACCAACAAGCAGCTTTGTTATGAATTCTAATGTTTTCTGGTATTTCGTTCATTTTACTGACTCAAGCTTGAATGTAAAGGTCAAGTTTATTATTACGTTGGCAAATAGTATCGGTTGAGTCAGAATTTGATTTAATTTTATACAGATTATTTGTATTTCCGGCCTCATCAAGTAACAAAAAAAAAAGTCCAAATAAAAAAAATTGACGTGTAAAAGAGTTTGAAAAAACCTATTTGCAAAATAAATATCATTTATCATTTAGATTTATATGTAAGTGGAAGATTTTTGGAAAATAAATTGAATGCAACAAATACACATGTAAATATAATTCTTTGACTTCTCAATAAATTATACAACTTTTTCAGGTTTTGTAAATTCTCGTTTTGACAGTTAGTATTATTAGTACTTCACCGTCAATATATCAATAATTTATAGTATCTTTCACTAATAGAAAGCTAGTCTATCGTATGAGTGTCAGAACATAACTTATACTAGTTTTGTTTAAGTCTTTTATATCCCAATGCGGGGCAAAGGCCTCCCTCTCTCTTTTCCACACAGTACTATCCTCAGCCATTGCAGGCCTTCCGCCGGTAGTTGTTGTTGAAAAAAAGCAAGGATCCCGTAGATGTTCAACGTCTTTGTTTTTTTAGCTAGAAGTTACTAAACACCTACCCAATCAATTTAAAACCCAACGAACCGGCAGCATCGCTAGAACACTAGAAGTTAGAAGCAACGCCAAAGTATTCACAGCACTTAAACAGCTACGCATACTCAACACACAGCTATTAAAATCCTCATCATAACAGTACAAAAATAAATAACGCTTGCGTCTCGCCAAGAATCAGGAACGTTGTCTCAAATGGGGGAAGCGGATTATTATCCTTTTCCTTCCACTCCTAGCGGTTAAATACAGCTTTTTCTGAAATCCAGGTCATCGTGGAAACTGTAAGTAGTTGATGAGGTTTAATGACATGCCTGTATGCATGAAGTTGCGCGCGATCTAGTTCAGACGGAGAAGGTAACTCCTGAAGGGTTTGTGAGTTTGTTTCTATGGCGTTGGATAGGGTTTCTAGGATTTTGACGTTTTGTAAGTGAGATTGTTATTATTATCACACTTATTATAAAGGTGGACGGATTTGGAAGAAATTTAACATACTGGTAAACCGCGTCCTTGATTAGCATTAAGGATATTTTTTATTCCGGGAATTCGTTGTTCTCTTGGGCAAATTTTGACATTTGCTTCTGCCAGTTGAAGTAGAAAATTTTCCACATATTCCCGAAAAAATATGAAATTCATATTTCGCCAGTTATATTCAAGTCGATTCTTTGTAATCATTATGCTATGTCTGTCTCGAATAAAAGGTTTTCTATTCTATGAATTGTAATAATGAAGGTCAAGCCTACTGCCATCAACTGCTTACAAATTTAGACTAGTTACTGAGAAATCACAGGCGGAAACTAGCATTCCCGGGAATTGAACCTGATACTAGTACTAGTAGTTTAGACTTCGTTTGTATCTTAGCATTCCGATGAGGTTTTTTATAATTGTATTTACACTTACCTGAATTTTCGGAGTAATCCCATTTCGGCACCAAAAGGTATTTTGGATTGGGATTTAGTATTGGTTACTATCATCGGGGACAAGATGATCAGACTATCTGGCGAGGGTGGCGGGAATCTGATGGATGCGAGACGCACAGGACCGGTCGCTGTGGCCATGCTTGGGGGAAGCCTATGTCCAGCTGTGGACGTCTTTCGGCTGAGATGATGATCCGGAATAATCCGGATTTTCACCACCAATAAAAATAGCTAAAGAAAATTTACAGCGCATAATATTGCACGTTCAATTAAATCAATGAGGGAAACGCCTCGCGTGGCTGTCTTTCAAATTATTTCTCGCTTATATCTCGAAAGTGCTCTCGTATGTGCGATGAAAGTTGTAATTGTGATTATTTACGCTTATCATAAGATCAACTCTAAGATTAATAAAGCAGACGTGTAGTTAAGCATACTTGTTATACCGGGTTCTACTTTGAATGCTAGCTATTTGAATAAAATTTCTGTCTGTATTAAAATGTTACGGAGGATATGAGATTAAAGAGGGGTTCAGTTTTGACTTAACTAGAAGCCAATCTGAAATTTGTTGGGAAAAGGCTAGGCAGATAGATTTACTAGAATGATAATGATCTGTAGAAAAACTCAGGCAAAAAAAATGCCAATAAAGGTCACCGTAGGCGCAAGCTACCTATTGCTCATCGTCCGCTCGTCATATAAGAACTGAAGACACATAGAGATCTCAGCATACCTACTCAGCAAAACCGTAGGGGTCCAGCAGGGCCGACGCCTGTTGGGACCATGAGAAAACTTGTAAAAAGGAAACGTGTGGTCCTAGAACGCAAAAGGCAACAAAAAAGAAAAGAACTTAGGTGTGATTTTAGTCAGTAAGACGACACGCCTAGAGCGGAAGAAGTCATTAGATCACATCACAAAAAATAAATAAATTAGCTATTATATTTGTTTGATACATTATGTTAACAAATTAGAAGGAAAATTCAATGTATTTGAACTTAAATCGTTACACAAACGGTACAACGCGTAGTTCCTGTTAATTGTTTTCAACATTAGCACATTTCCCTATGTTTATGTGCGTTTATCACGGACTCATGTGTCGTCTACAAAGTTGTGTACTTCAACTTTACATACGGAGCACGGTTCATGAACTTAATGGCAAAATACATGTACAGGCGACAGGTGCAGCCGAGCGCGCTCAAGCGTATCCACACTCCGGATACGGGGGGACGATAGGACCAGGTAATTCCAGTTGGCTGCCTGCTAACTACACTAACAAATTCTCGACTCTAATACCGAAGCCATAACGCCGACAAACAAAATTAAAAAGCTATATTTTCAACTAGAATGGCACGGAAAAAAACGGCCCCTGTTTCGAGATCCCATTCAAACGTTGACACTTATAACGCAGGTACCATAACAAGTTCGTGTGGGTGGATGAGTGGGAGTTATAAAAAAAGTAAACAAACCACCATATCGTTTCCATAGACTGTTATCGTTTAACACCGTTACCGTTCTATGGGATGACCTCTATGTATTTTAATACAAGCTTTATCGCATGTGACCCTTTTAATTTTCCAATACGTTGCTTCATTGGCTTTGGTAAAGTGACGTAAAATTAGCCCCAAGGGCAGCTTCAGTGACGGGGACATAAGTATTATTTATGCGTATTTAAATATTCGCAACGTCCATAGTTTTGGCGAACTTTAAACTTTACAATGCATCATTCCTATTCGATTCGTTGGCCGATCGTGGTGCTAAGAATACTGATGGATGTAGCCCGACTGTGCGTGTTGAATACGAATCAGTAGGCTCGTGAAGACCTGTATTGTCTTTTCGTTTAGTTGGATAATTTTAGCGTGGTAATAAATTAGTATGCAGGTGGATACCAACTTCCTCTAGGCTTGGCTTGTCTGGGCATGTCCTTAAATATTTACATAGATGTAGGCGACCCGGCGTCGCTCTCATGTGGCTTGTTACCCTGTTAGGTATTCAGACGAAAAAGGGTTAGATTCCTTCAATTTCTGCTCTGTAATTTATAATGAACGAAAGCGAGGTATGCTTTTGCAGCTTGTTTAATTAAATTAGCACTGTGTGCCGTTAAATAATATAGCGTACTATTGCTTATTCTGTGATATAGCGAAGAAATGTAGCTAACATTGAAATTAATTTCATAAAGCGCAGTGAGATAACGGTTTTCATTTGCTATGTTTTGAGTTTATTACTACTTAATAATATGCTTCGTTAGTTCACTATTTCAAACTGTAGAACTCTTTGGGAAAATGTTTCCCAACTATAAGATAAGTAGCTTGGGTATGTGACGTGGAGAAAGGTAGGTAAAATATACAGAAGTATTAGATTGTAATTTATATATTCTCGTTCTACAATCAGTAAGAAGAAAAATCAATGAATGCTCTACCTCCTAATCTTATGTCAACATGACATCAAAAAGGAAAAAGAAGTTCGAGCATGGAGGTCGTAACTTCTATAAATGGTTACGGCAGTATTGCCGCCACAACCACCCCCCCACGGGGAAGAAAAGAAAAAAAAAAAATCTATCTTATAACGTAAATTAAAAACTAAGCTAAAAACTTATAAGCATAACATTTTTCAGTTAATTACCATCTACAGGTATCCTAAACTTAACGGTGCGTCCTGACCGAGTGGTAACGGGTTGATGACTGTTAGTTGGCAAAATACGAGTAGGTGTTGTTACAGGCGCTGGACAAGACTGAGATGGGCCGCTGATGATTTTCTGCGACGCTGGCGTATCCCCATCAGCATTGAAGAAAACGTAAGCTGGTTTTGTGCGGTCTATACTGACTTCTTGATGTTTTCCAGCGACATTTATAGTTAGCGTTTTTGGGTTCCTGGCCAAAACCTCGTAGGGACCGGTATAAGGAGGTTGCAAGGAACGACGCACGGTGTCGTCGCGCAGGAAAACATGTGTGGCATCGGCCAGTTTTTTAAAAACAAATTGCTTTGGCAGTGAGTGACGTGACGCAGGAACAGGGCGGATTTCGGCCATGGTGGATCGGAGACGGGCCACAAAATCGTCAGTGACATCTAATTTGGAGTTTGGTGCCAGAAATTCACCTGGTAGGCGAAGAGGTTCTCCGTACAAAATTTCAGCAGATGAACAATTCAAATCTTCTTTAAAAGCAGTCCGAACGCCTAAAAGCACGAAGGGTAGTGCTTGATGCCATCCTTCCGAATGTCGACACATGAGGGCAGCTTTTAGTTGCCGATGGAATCGCTCGATCATACCGTTCGCCTGTGGATGATAACTGGTGGTTCGAATGCGTTTTGTGGCACCCAACTCCATGAGTCTGCTGAAAAGTTTCGACTCGAACTGGCGACCTTGATCAGTCGTGACTGTCTCGGGTACGCCAAATCGTGCTATCCAACCATGCACAAACGTGTCGGCAACTTCTTCAGCGGTAATTGTAACCATGGGCCACACTTCTGGCCAACGTGAAAATCTGTCTATTGCTGTGAGGCAATAAACAAATCCTTTAGACATAGGCAAAGGACCAATGATGTCTAAGTGTACGTGGCGGAAACGAGCAGTTGGTGTGTCAAAGTTGGCTAACGGCGCGGAAACATGACGCGTGACTTTGCTTCGTTGACAGGCGAGGCATTGGCGAGCCCACGCGCGGCAGTCGCGCGCGATTCCTGGCCATACGTAGCGCTCGGCAACCAGGTGGGCGGTGGCGCGCGCCCCTGGGTGGCTAAGCTCGTGCAAGCGGGTAAATACTTGCCGGCGGTATTGAGGTGGTAGATACGGCCGCAGCTTACCTGTTGATACGTCACATAGAATGGTGACGTCAGTCCCAGGAATAGATTGGGGAACGAGTTTCATGGAGGTAGTTCCTTGAATCTTATTCAGTTCGACGTCAGTTTCTTGAGCTTTCGCTAAAGATGCGTAATCGTCGTCTAGTTTAATGGCCTCAACACGTGACAATGTGTCGGCGACGATGTTATCATCACCCTTTACATAACGAATATCAGTAGTAAACTGGGAAATGATAGTCAGCTGATTCAATTGCGCGGGAGGCAACTTCTCCCGTCGTTGAATGAAAGCGTACAGCAATGGCTTGTGATCAGTATAAATAGTGGCATGTTGTGCCTCTAGTGTATGTCGAAAATGCTGAACGGCTGAATATATGGCTAATAACTCCCTGTAATAAGCTGGCCAAGTAGATTGACTTAACGTCAACTTCTTGCTGAAAAATGCCAGGGGTTGCCAGCCGCGGTCAGTCCACTGTTGTAGGCACGCGCCAACGTCAGTACTGGACGCATCTGTGAACAGGCCCAGACGGGCGTTCTGTATGGGATGCGCGAGCTGAGTGGCACTTGAAAGCCCTTCTTTGCAGGCAAGGAAAGCCTGTTCCAGTTCTGGCGTCCAAGGCATGGGCTTGTTTCCTTTTAATTTAGTTGCTGTCAAAAAATCGATTAGTGGACTCTGTGCTTTGGCAGCCTTAGGCAGAAAATTACGGTAATAATTGATCATACCCAGGAATCTTCTTAGACCTTGGGCCGTTTTGGGAAGTGGAAAATCACGGAGAGCTGCAATTTTCTCGTCGGGTGGACACACGCCGTCTTTAGAGATGCGGTATCCTAAAAATGTGATTTCTTTCACCCCGAGAAAACATTTAGCAGGATTCAATACGCATCCGTAATCGACGAGTTTCTGAAAAATCGTGCGCAAATGGTTAATGTGGTCTTCGGGCGAACGAGAAAACACTAAGATATCGTCGATATATGGAAAACAAAAATCTAGCCCCCGAACAATCTCGTCAATAAATCTTTGGAAAGTCTGCCCAGCATTCCTTAGTCCAAACGCCATATAAGGGAATTCAAAAAGGCCAAAGGGTGTTATTATGGCCGTCTTACAGACATCGGCTGGATTGACTGGTATTTGTTGGTAAGCTTTCACCAAATCGAGGGAACTAAATATAGTCGATCCAGATAGATTGTGTCCGAAGTCCCCTATATGGCGGACAGGGTATCGGTCTGGTATAGTGCGGGCGTTCAAAGCCCGGTAGTCGCCGCAAGGGCGCCATGTGGCATCCTTCTTGGGCGCAAGGTGGAGAGGCGACGACCAAGGACTCTTGGAGGGACGCGCGGTGCCTACGTTTAACATGTCGATAAATTCTTTTTCAGCAGCGCGCAGCTTCTCAGGAGCGAGACGGCGTGGGCGTGATACCACAGGTGGGCCATCCGTTGTCGTAATATAGTGAACGGTGTTGTGTTTCGCCACACGTTGGATTCCCGGGGGTCGTGTTAAATCTGGAAACTCTAAGAGTAATTTTGTGTAAGGTGAGTCACTATCGATCTTGACAGTTTTAATGCTAGGCTGACTGTTATTACAGATGGAAACTGGTACTGATAGACCAGTTTTTCCATCTCGTAAAAGTCTATTGTGGCAATCCGGTAACAAATTAAAATAAGCCAAAAAATCTGATCCAATAATGGCAGTCTCGACATCCGCTATTGTGAAATTCCATTTGAATTCCCGACGGAGGCCAAAGTTAAGGGAGAGAGTTTTGCTTCCATAAGTTTTGATACCGGTGCCATTGGCAGCGCAAAGATTAAAATCGGTGGCTTTGCAATGTGTGTCCAGAAGCTTATATGGGAAACAACAAAGGTCGGACCCTGTATCTAGGAGATATTTGATTTTAGTGTCTTTATCTGTTACAAAAAGGCGCCGACTCGAAACCAGCTGGCAGTCAGCTGTTGCCATTACAGCTGACTGCCCTGAAAGTTTCCCGAAGGATTACCTTTCCAGCCACATGGTGAAATACATCTAAAGGCTTGTTTGCCATATCTTCGATGGTACCAACAGATAGTTTCACCATCATGACCGGCTGGAGAAACTGACCTCGAGCGCGGCGTTCTCCTGCCAGGGCGTCTGAATCTATGGGGAGGATGTTGACTCACTAACTTCAGTGCTGCAACTTGCTGCGATAGTTCCTGTAATTGAGACGATAAACTGTCAATGGCAGAAATGGTCGGTGCCTGTTGGATGGAGCAGGCTGATATTGGTGAAACCTCCAGTATCTTATCTGCTAATTCGGCTACTTTGTCTAGTGGAATGTCAATTTGTGTGCTAAGAATAATCTGCACGTTTTTGGGTAAGCGTTGCAAAAAGAGCTCCCGCAGTATCTTTTCGTCATTTAAAGATCCGGCCAATGAACGCAGGTGGCGTAGGAAGTGTGAGGGCTTCCTGTCCCCCAGTTCCTCTCCTGATATTAATTGACGGATCCTTTGAGCCTCTGATATTGTGAATCGTTTTATCATTTCACTTTTTATCCAATTGTACCGATCTGTGGGTGGAGGATTGATCAAAAGGTCTTCGACATCTCTGCATAAGTTGGAGTCGACCTGTGAAACCACATAATAATATTTTGTGTCATCAGCCGTTATATGTGACAACGCAAACTGAGCTTCTATGTGAGCAAACCAAGCTGCTGGTCGCTCAGACCAGAAAGGGGCTAATTTAGGTCTTACTCCAGTTACTGATGGGGATCCGGAAGAAACAGATTGATTCATCAGCTCAGCATTTTGCCTAGCTAAGGCCTGATTCTGAGCTATTAACTTTTCTAGCTGAGAATTTATATCCTCCATGGTAGCAAAATTGAACTAAAACGATAATAAATAAAGTAAAATAAACTCAAGTTGCCATTACCTCTGCAGTCAGATCGCACAATGCATACACGTAATCAAATTGTAAACAAATCACATAAAAAATATAAACGTAATAAAAAAATTAAATAACAATACAAAAATCAAATTATGTTACTGTCACTTCCTTGATCATGGCGCACGTTTACAGCGCACGTTGCACGATGAGACGAGTAAAAGACGCGCGTTGCACGATGTAGCCGCGTACCAGCGCAACCACGCGACACGCGATGCTCCGCAACGACGAGCCGCAACGTCTGCTTTTGTTGCTTTTCGGTGCAGCACCAACTCGCTCGATGGTTCAAAGTGAAGGCGCCGACAAATCAATCCGCCGCAGTAATAGTACACGTCTTGTTTCGAATAAAAATCGGTGCAATTTCACAACATCACGTCGGGGTCACCAATTTGGGAAAATGTTTCCCAACTATAAGATAAGTAGCTTGGGTATGTGACGTGGAGAAAGGTAGGTAAAATATACAGAAGTATTAGATTGTAATTTATATATTCTCGTTCTACAATCAGTAAGAAGAAAAATCAATGAATGCTCTACCTCCTAATCTTATGTCAACATGACATCAAAAAGGAAAAAGAAGTTCGAGCATGGAGGTCGTAACTTCTATAAATGGTTACGGCAGTATTGCCGCCACAACCCTTTAGAACGGTTGACCGATTTCCGTATTCTTAGAAAAGAAGCCATGATGAGAACTCGACGAGCAAAAGCAGTAAATTCGATTTTCAAAACTCGAAAGCATGAAGCGTGCGCACACGCAAAACAATCAGCAATCAATTTAAACTTTCATGCTGTAAACCACGCAGGCGTTACTCAAAACAGATAATAAATACATCGAAGCACGAAGTAAGAGCTACCGCAAGAACATTGATTACTTATCCTATACAGTAATGTGGTAAGTGGTATGTTCGTACCACTTCGGTTCTGTTCGGAAACATCTCGATGGCATCTCCTAATAGAATCATCAGTGATACCTTGCGTTCTCAAGTAGGGTATTCAGGAAGGCAATTACTTGGAATGCCTCCTTTTTAGATCACGCTAAATTAGCTACCTCATTAACAAATAACTGTGTCTAGTAGTAATTAACTCATTACTCGGTTAATTGATACGCTACATGATCACAGATCCAATAAAGATATTGAATCAACATCCCCGAATCGATGTCTACAAAAATCGATTCCAAGCATGCAAAGCCAGTAAAAGTTACTGATCTAATAAAACCTGCGATTTCTAACAGTTTGCGTGCCGACTGCTCGTGGGAAGTGCATTGATTCAATTAAGCATATTAAATTAACTCCTTCGTACAGATCTGCGCCGGCGCACTTTATCCAGATCGAATGCGCGTGAGTTGTAAGTCTCGATTGGCAAACACACAAGAAGGATTATGTTCAGCCATCTTGGCGTCATGTGTTCGTGTTATTGGTTTATTTGTGAGTGGATAATGCAATTACATTTTATTGAAGCAGGCTTATAAAAGAACCGTCTGTCCGATGGAGACAGTTGTACAATTTTGGCAAAAGACGCTTGATTAGGGTCAATTAGAGTTTATGTTTTATCAGCTTCACCGCAGTTAATACACAGAACCATTATCCCAATTCTTTAATTTCCATTTCGTGCCCACTACAGTCAATAATCACCTCGTGTCACAATATATCACCGGTTCACGGCCTCCACATTTTTTCTACTTCGTCATTCAATTAATTTGTATTTTATGTTAGAAATCTCCAGGTAATACAATGTCATTGCCCGCCTATGCCCGCCGCTCAATTAATTTAGGTAATTGCTAACGAAGTGGGTATATTTAACAACGATAATGGGATATCCATTCGGGGAATTGCCAGTCTTCTAGACTAATAAACTCCAATCATGTCTGGCTTTTGTAACGTTGGAAATACTAATTTGGTGGGCGAAGCACTAGAGTTAATACCTATGTGCACTGTCTTTGTGGCGAGGTCAGATTTGATTGGCATTACTTAAGAACCACTATGATTGATAAATGGACTGTGCTCAAAAGGAAAACTGTCTATTTACAAACAATAAATTATTAAGAGACGGGAAATATCAGCTTTAATGCAAAGCCATATAAGACTTGTGGTTTATAACCAGTGAAAGTTTAGACCATCCGCCCACTAGCCCCATAAAAACCAGTTTCAGTTTTACCATCTGTTTCTTAATAAAACAGTTACTATACTAATCAATAAACTTTATTTTCATTCACAAAAGATTCACCAGTTGGCTCCACAATCGTGCCAAGTCTCTTGCGGATTAGAATGGATGTAGGGTTCCCAAAGGAACCAATCAATACTCAAAGCAAACAAGAAATAAGATATTTCGGCTACCCTAAATATGCTGCCCCTCTTCACTCGCCCTTTCCTTTCGAAGTTTCAACACACAATCACAGATTACTAAATAGTTACTACGTAACAGATACTTCACTCAGTAGAAAAATTACAATACCTACTGCTTTATTAGCCTACTCTGTCGCGTCAGCAACCACTGCATGCTAAAATGTGCCTAAACGCTCAAGCGTACAATTGTGATTGCTTCGCACCGCGCGAACCCGCAGCAATCGCAGGGCTGCCTCTTCGATAAAATTAAATTAACATGACTTTTTGTGTTTATGTTATTCAGAACTGTGAATGTTCTGACTTATAGTTACAATTTATTTATAATTAATTACAGTTTAAAATCTTAAATTCTATCGTTTATAAAATATTTCTTTTATAAGTGTCGTCGTTCTTTGACAGGTAAAGGGAATAATGTTAGGTGTTTATCCCTTCTTTTGCTTGATTTACACCCATCTACAGCACCTAAGGCACCACACGGCATCGTACGAAACATCACTATTAAAATTGAACGGCGTGCGCGCGCTTCGCTTGCGAAAACCGCACTGAATTAGATCCGCAAGCGGACCGAGACCGCTCGGCTGGGCGGTAGGCACTTATAGCGCGCAAGTACATGGAGTGACGGAGGCCTGACACAATACAGACCAACACGCACATGCTACAATTCTCATCTAAAACGTGCAGTTTCACGTTATTGATATTGCACAGCACTTTGACGTTTAATACTCTGCAGTTAGACGTTTCTCGTCTGAGCGTGCTATTTGGCAATCGCTTTATAGTCAGTTGCAATCGCTTGAGTCAGCTATCAAGCTTATACATCTCATTCAAGTGTTCAACTACTACGTTAGACTAAAACTGGTAAATAAATTCAAGTGTCAATGCTCCAAAAGCTGACATTATTGCTCATACAGAATCTTGAAATGTTAACATCCTCTTTCTGAAAAGAGGAGATTAGAGTCTCTCGGCTTATAGGGTGTAAAAGAGCTTATACACTCAATATTTCCCTGTTATTGCTTGAAAGCAATCTCAATATAACCAATAGTCGGTAAATAATAATTTTAGCTACCCTCAGCCCCTCTCATCTCGCCCTTTTCGTTTCGCCGCATCGAATGCTGCAGCGGTATCGCCAGTGACCCACTTTGTAGGCGTTAACTCAATGACTGGGTACTCATAACTTGGTTGCTGTTTTCATGTGCATATTTTATCTTGATGATGTAATTTATAGTATCATTTCCTTTTTTTTTTCTTGGAAGCTTTGTGTTCCTTGTTCTCAGTACGCGTTCCGTTACTGCAGGCATACGTACGTGCGTTCCGTTACTAGCTACTACATACTTTGCCTATTCATTGTGCTTTGCTTACAAAGGAGAGGACGACCTAGCTAGACAAATGAGACAGAAAATTGGCTACACTACTACAAGTTTGGAACTAAAAGTAAATATCCAAGACAGTAAACATAGGTTTTCTCGGCTGTATTGTAAGTGCCAGATTTGTTTAAAGGAACCGCTTCGCTCGTGCGCTCATTAGAAAGCATAGGTACCAGTTCCTTGATCAAAGATATGCGCAGTTGTTGATTGCTAACAAAACTGTTGAAGTATATTAATCCCGTTTAGATAAAATCTAATGAGCTTGACCACTATTTTATTTTATCAAAGTAAATAAAGGTTTTCCTAAAGGAATGAAGCTTTATTTCCATTCAGCTTTATTTTACAGCAAAATTTCTCCACATAAAACACAACATGTTTCCAATTAGTTTTATTAGTGTGACTTGTAAGTTGTTGTATTAACATATTTGTTAGTCACGCGATTTTCAAAGCCATTTGTCAGACTAAAATGAAAACAGTTTGCCTACAAATTCTGTTGATTGCGAACAGTCGTATAAAAGGTACGAGTAAACCAGTTCATTGCCTAATAATTCTAGTTGTTAAGTCTAGTATTAAGTGATCAACTAGAAAGCAACTGACCTATCAACAACACACTTATCAGAGTGTCTCTAATTCATTAGCGAGGATATCTGAAGCACTTAGCTTTTCATCTTTAAATGATTAATCAACGGCATTCCTTCGATATCTGTTCTCACTTGACGAGCTATCCTTTTAACGGCACATGTGCTGATAATTAGAAACCAGACTCGTAGTATGAACTATAGCTGATTGGAAGAATTCGAAGAACCAAGGTGACTTTAGGAACCTCAAAGGAAGTCTGGTAAATAATAGATTTCTATCCTTCTTTTCCCTAGTTTGAGCTTTGAAGTCCTTTAGCAACTTTTTCACAAAAAAAAACACGAAATATTCTCTATTAGCTGATGCGTACCTACATACGCATTTGGAACATGCCAAATAGCTTAAAGATACTTAGTGTATCTGTTTTCTTGAAGCAGTTAGTATGTGCGCCGTCACAGCGCTTTACCGGAACCTATTCCATACTATAACATCTCAGTTAGTAGGTTAAAATCGTTTCAAAGGGCTGTAAATTTCCGCTCGTCAAGCCTAATGATGCTGCATATACTGGCAGCGCGTTCACTACCTTTAGATGCGAATTTAAATATCTACAACGCTATAAGCCTTTAAGCTGAAGCAGAGCTGGGTAGAGCCAAGCAGAGAAGAGCAGGAAAATTGGAAACTGTTTCCATTGATGTGGAAACCATTGTGTGTCTCTGCTTCATGCTGTCTCTCTTCGTGGTCAACACCACAGCCTATCGACTTCCTTCTGTCTGGCTCGAGGCTGCGTGATCATTTATTTAACCTTTTCAGCTCCACTCTGCTTTAATTACACTATTTACACTGATGCACAGTGGAGATTTCCAGCACTGTGATTGGCCAATTCACAGCCCACTGCACTCCTCTTTGCCCAACTCAGCATCAATTAGACGCACCCTTACATTCAAATGTTCTTCGTAAAATCTATCAATAGCTCAATATGGCCATAGCTTTCAAAGCACAGTTTTGTAATTGTGCTTTATGTTCACAGCTATTACTTGTGTAATCTCTCTCTCGGCTTTATGACTGTTAATTGTGCTAACGTGCTATAAAATGTGCTTTGGTTTAGCGCCATTGGGCCTATGCTCTTAATTTATTTGTGATTGATGTTTGCTTTGACTTGGCTTGTGTTCAACTTGAATAAATTAAGCCTAATCGGCATACTTCGTTCGTTTCTTAAGTAATAATAACATTATTTTGTTTAAATTCTCCTACAAGTAATAGGCATAGCTTTGTACAGTTTATGAAGAAACAAGTTTGAAGAAGGGGGAAAAGAGCTCATAATAATAAAACCTATGAGTCTCCTGTGCGCTGAGTGCAATTTGTTTTTACGTTAACGCGATCGAAACGTTTACCGCGTTTGGCTCTTTGATTGGTTAAGAACTTGAAGCGGGCTAATCGGAGTGCAAAACGTTATAATCGTGTTGATCGCATTAACGTAAAACAAACTCGCACTATGGACTCTTGGTATCCTTATATCTAAAACATAGAGAGCTTAAACTTAAGATAACATATTATGGTACTTCAATAGCATAAGGATATTTGCTGATTTATTTGCTTTTTTGTACGTTGGTTTACGTGTGTAAATGAATCGCGTTCTGATCGTGTCTATTTATCAAACTCAGCGCTCCACTCTAAATAATGACTGACGTTTATTTCAGTATTCGAATTAGAATCTTGTAGAACGGATTTCTTGTTCATTTTTCATTTCCGTCAACACCGTATCTGTTCCCATAGAAAACTTGATTTATACGATACTAGTTGTTCATATACGGTTGAAATGTGAATAATTTGTGGCAGAATATCAGAGATGAATGCTCAATTGTATCGTGAGACCTAGGCTTCAATGCGGCAAGGCTTGCGCAAGAAACAGCATTGTGAATAGGACAGTCTGTCCGCCTGAACTTTCATAGCTTTGTCTACCACATTGAGAATGCATCGTATAACATAAATGGGCGTACTTGGCTCAAATAATTCCCATTCACGATTTATATGACTGTGTAAGCTGTTACGTTGATTGTAAAATTATCGGGCAATAGTATTACTTCATCAGAGTTTATGGGTTGACCTGAAATGTTGAATTGAACTTTACAATTATTGTTTGGCTTTTGGCTTAGATCGGTGATTTCCAAAACTTTTGTTTACTCAGGGATCGCTTTGGTTTCTTTGTTGTTACTTGTTAGTAGTAACCAAAAGTCTAGAAGAAAACTTAAGAAAAATATCATCAATTCGAAACTTGTAGCACACCGATTCTTTAAAATTAGAAATAACGAGCATTGTTCTATAACAATATTTGTGATAGATAATTTAAATGCTTTACTTTTCAATTGGAAAGTAAAAATATCTATTCCACTCCCGGACCATATTTTAGCGTTTGGTGACTACCGGTGGGCCGTGGACCACAGGTTTGGAATCACTGGCTTTAATGAACACTTTACCGCTAATAACGCGTAAAAACTACAATTATTTAAGCAGCCCTTGTAAAAATAAAATATGCTAACAAGTGACTCATTCCGACTTTTACCACCAACCCTTTAAGACGTGTAGACCTTGGCTATTTCCTGACGTCACATCACATCCTCATCGTGAGACGGAACTGCGCTTCCTTCACTTTCCGGTCGGCTGCGCTGGTCCCTTGCAAGCATCACACGACCGGGAGAGGCCATTGTTTCGAGCCATTGTACCTATCGTGGGTGCCGTACCAGAAAATTGCTCGCACTTAATAAACTTGCTGGATCTTTGATTTGCTAACTAAATTGTGTAATCGAATCACCTATGGTTGTGGTAACTGTTTCATGGGTATTGTTTACGGTTGGTGTTAAATGTTATTTGTTTTCGAAATTCTCTGTGAAAAGATCATGGTGATCAGCTGAAGATGCATGAAGACCATGCATGATTGCATAAGGTCTTTCCCAAAAATGTACATAAGTCTTCATCCATTCGGTTTCATAACTCGTGAATTTTTTTAGTTATTGTTTCAATGTCGAATGTGTTCAAATTATGATTTACGGCCGTAATACGTATTTAATTACAAAATAATAATTAAATTCATCAATACAATCCTCCCAGTTCGTCTTACCCTATTGAATGCCTTTTTCAATAGTCATAGCTTGCGAAAAACTAATATTTAACTTGATTTTATTCTAAAAATATTTTCGTAAATTATATTTCCAATAACTGTACTAAATTGCCAATTAGTTACCCACCACTTTATCGTCTAATCAATTAACTATAAAACTAAATTCCAAAGCGTCTCAGAGTTGTAAATCAATATTCTCGCTGGCCCTTTACATTCCGTTCGCTGTCAAAGTCCCGTTCATCATAGATTGAGTTAACACTAATCGTAAACCTTTGTATGTGAATTTAATTAAACTGTTTTAATAGCCTTCTCTTTTAACACCCAGCAAACGTTTTTAATCTGGAGTTTTCGACGCTGGAGTAGCGTCCAGAAATAAATCGACACATGTTTTCCTTAAAATTCATACGTGTTTTATCTTCGTGAATAACTGAACAACTCGTCACTAGGACACTCAAGAATACTACGAGTTATTTTATTACCTAATACAATAAAGTATTTCAGTTCATTCCTCTCTTTGAAGATTGTTTTGCCAAAACATATTCCCATCACAGATCATTAGTCATACGCGTGCTAATCTTGGCAGAGAACTGAGGCAAATTCGGGTCGCACACTAGATCTATTTAGTCGACTGTTTCGGGAATATGTCGGACATATGTTTGATTTTTATACTGTGCACGTGCAGAATAAGTAGATACTGCTTTTGATTTTCAATCTTCATGGCAAGTTAGGAGCCGTTCGACCCAAACCTAAGCGGTTTATCGTTTTGATATGAATTATTTGGACAAACTCAAAACAAATTAAAAAAAAATTCTTAGTATCTACTCGCTACCCAGTTCTTTGTCAAATTAACTGAATTTTCTGGCTTTGAAGTGCACATCTGTACATTTACGACACAATCAGTGCACTTAATAAATGTCTCTTCGCGACACTTGGTCACGAACTTCAAATATAATACAGTTTCGTCGCGTGCCCTCTGCCTGCTGTTATTACAGTCCTCCGGCGCTGCGCGGGCGCATGTCACGAGGGGGCCCCACACGTGCCCCATTATGAATTCAAATCGTCTCTAAACAAAACGAACAAACACAATACAAAGATTATGGGTCAGGATGTGCTTTTTTAAGTTTCAAGATTATGCAGTTTCACGAAAAAGTCTTTCAATTGTATTTAAAATTTATACTGAAATAAATACCGTAATTGTTTAGAATTAATACTTATTTAATTCAAATTAGGATCAGTTCTTATACAAAGATATCTTGTACAGATTAAAAATCTGCGAAATCCGCCTCGTATTGGCAGCGTGAAGATGTCTTTATAGGCTCGTCATCGTAACGGTCAAAATTAGTTGTATCACCAGGACCTCTGTATTTTGGAACGAAAGGAGGTTGCGTTCGGCAGTTAAGAATACACTCCCACTCCAGACCCTTAAACCACTTATGGTTCTTGTAGTCCATGACTCCATTTTTCATCACGCCAAAACGGTGGGTTATATCAACTTGAAGAATGTTTCTAATGAGGTCTCTTAGATCGCTGTTAAAACTGGAAGGGCACCTGTACTTTCCACCTACGATTTTCTCATAAGTCTTCATTGGGTCGTTCGCGTAGAAAGGTGGATATCCTGCGCACATTTCAAATAACAACACTCCAAAAGACCACCAGTCCACAGAAAACCCGTATCCCTTACTCAATATCAGTTCCGGTGCTAAATATTCAGGCGTCCCACACAAAGTCCAAGTTCTGCCTTGTAAAATTTTACAGAAACCAAAATCTGTAATCTTCAAGTAACCAGTCTTATCGATCAGTATGTTTTCAGGCTTCAGGTCGCGGTAAACTAGGTTACAGAAATGCAGATATTCCAAGGCCAGAATTACTTGGCTAGCGTAAAATTTCGCTAGTGGTTCTTCGAACTTGCCCATTCGCCGAAGATGGGTGAACATTTCACCGCCTGGCACGAATGGCATAATAAAATACACGTAGCTGTTATCCTTGAAACTGAAGTCCATGCAGACCGTAAAAGGAAACCGGATTGATTCGAGAATGCGTTTTTCGTAAAGCGTATGCTCGACCTGTCGCATCTTCACAATTTTTTCTTTTTCCAGCACTTTCATTGCGTATAGTTTAGAGCTCTTTACATGCTTTAGCAACACTACTCTGCCAAAAGCACCTGTTCCAAGAGTTTTAACTCGTTCGTACTCACTGAAGTTCATGTTGGTTTTTGGTCTCTTGCACCAACCATCGTCAAAGTCACTTTTTAACTTTTTCAAGTATTTAGTGTACTGTTCTTGCTGCTGCTCAGTGTATCCATCGTGAACTTCAGCGTCAGATCTGTAAGGACCTTCTTTTGCTAACCCCAAGTTTTTACGCGAATACATTTTACCCCAATATTGAAACACAATCGTGATATGAAATTAGCATCGCAGCCATCGCGATTATGTTTTTTAAATAAATTACGACAGGCGTTTGTATACACTGGCAGGAAATTTTGTAATTTCGGAAGGGAATTGTGGATACGTTTATGTTTTAACGAGATCGAAAGTTTGGGAGGGTGCCGGGGAGCACGGGGCGAAGGGTGAACGAACTGGCTGAGGGGGATAGGTGGAATCAGCTGTGTTTAGGGGCGACACGCCATGCCGCCGACAGCCGGTCGCCGTCCCGACCGGCGTATTGATCAGCCGGCACGTGTACTCTGCACATCGCTGCAAAAACTTTCAAACTACGTACATTCATGCAGAATTCGCCTTAAATAGACGTTCACGCCTTAAAAGGTTTCTGAAACCACCGTCATGCTTACGACCTTTTTAATCGCATTATAAGGTAAAATATAGGTCTGCTTGACCAATTAGCCTTCGATACGCAATCTAGGTTCAGTGAGGGCGTTTGTCTAGCACCGCACCTTATTCCAATAGCTTAATGTGCTTGTATGTATCAACACTGTCAACTATACTAGTCAAAACAAAATAAGGGCCACTTGTTATTTTTTACATCGGGAGCGATATTAAATTTTTTATGCGTTTTCAAGTAGCTGATTGTTAATTGTGGTGTTACTTTAGTTGTTTACAAACGTTTTTTGAGTGTTCTAACAGCATAAGTGTGTAAAGTGGGAAGTTTTTGATAATTTACTGTAACCACTTGATTCTACGCAATTTCAAGACAGATTTTAACTTAGTCGAAGTGACGATTCTGTCAAGAGCAGATGAAGTTTTGTTTTAGTAGTGGCTAAATTAACATTTTTTCAACCTTTTGCCAAGAATTCGACGACATATGGGCTTACTGTGCGTAACTAGGGCCGTAACATTGCTTCAAGAAGGCCATTCGCCGCGTTCGGTTGCGTTGCAGGTGGGTTTTTCCGGGTGAGCGATCCAGAATGCTTGGAATCGATTTCAAGAGACAGGGAGACTAACCAGGAGTCTAGGATCTAGCAAAGTTCGAGCAACTACCGCACAGGAGGACGGATATTTGCGCTCGTTTGCGCGCAGGGAACTAGGCGTCACCGCCCGCTCCTTACAAAACTGTCGGCGGCAGGCGATTGGTACATGCATTAGTGATCAAACCATTAGAAATCGGTAGCACAAGGACCAGCAGTTATCCAGGAGACACTTAGTGCGGAAACCATTAACAAGTGTTCCCTGTGTAAATTGATTATCTTTCGCAAGGCAGCATCTGACATGGAATATGAGTGATTGGAGCACAATATTGTTTACGGATGAGTGCAAAGTTAATTTTTTTAGTGAGGACCGTCGCATTAGAGTCTGGAGGCGTAAAGATGAGTGATTTTTAGATGCTTGTATCCATGAAAGTGACAGATTTGCGGGCCCAATGTTATGGTGTGGGGAGGAATCTCTATATCAGAGAGAACTGACCTGGTAATTCTCAACGAAGGCACAATTACTGCTCAACGTTATATCGAGAAGGTCATAAGGCTCCATGTGGTCCCGTATCCACAAAGAATCCGCGCAAGATTCCACCTGATGCACGATAATGCTCGCACTTATACAGCTAGAGCCACCAGAGAAGACCTAGAGGAGGCTGGAATACAGGCTTTGCCCTGGCCTGCAAACAGTCCGGATCTCAATCCCATTGAACACATGTGGGATTTACTGAAAAGCAGTATTTGAAGCACAAAACAACCCGTGTACCATGAAAAACTGCTTATAAACGTCCTGAAATCAAGCTGGGAACAAATTGCTTAAGAAACAGTGGTACACCTGGTGGAGAGTGTACCATCTAGGCTTCAAGAGTGCATTAGAAAACGAGGAGGGCACACCGAATATCGAAGAAAGTCACAAATCAACCAATACTTTATTGGTTTTTTTTTCACTTAATTTTTATTTTTCTTTTTTGTTCACGCAAAAATGTCAATTTTTAGGAAAAGTGGTGTAATTTTGGTTTTTCGAATTAACCCTTCATTATTTTATGCTGTTTACAATAAAAATCAATTAACTTATCAATTCTAATCATTAAATTACCTTTAAACCTCAAGAATTTAGGAAAATACTAGAAAAACGTGGTGGCCCTTATTTTGTTTTGACTAGTATATATCTGTCTTGAATCTTATCCAAAAAAGATAAACATTTAAATAAGTGCCGACGAAAACACTAACCGACCAAATTGAGCTATTTACTTTCGTTTTCAATATCCAAGATAGGCAATAATAAAGTCTATGTTAGTGCTATGAATTTATAAATAATTTAGTTTGAATCCAATAACATCAACGGCACTCAATTTCAAAATTGAATCACCGTTACTCCTTGTATAATTATAATAATCATCTGTTTCCTGAAGAACAATAATTTTAATATTAGATCTTATTATGCATTATTAAGGTCAGAAACAGGCAGTACCTTAGTACAGTCGCCAAAAAAACCATCGCCTTTAGCGTTCGTTATAGTACCGTTATCGCGACCAGATCTACGCGGTCATACGATTGTACGACACACCATTTTTATAAGTATGACGCATGCGCGATCATTTCATATGTAGGCTGATGGAACGTCCGATCCACGTTCTGAGAACGTTATGGTCCTTCAGCAGATGGTTCGAACTGCGTATCTGGGTACTGTTTATTTAAATTTTCGCTCACAGCGTGTCAAAAACCAAAATTCGCTTTTGAAGTAACTTCTCGTGTATGAATTATATTTGCATGCCCCGAATCTTCTTTCAAAGCATTTGGTTCAACAGGCTAACTCTGTATTTGATTGTAATTGTTTGAAATATTCTGTATGGGTTTTTGCATTACATAATCCATAGCACGTAATACTATCCTTATGTCATCTCTAACTACACTCACGGGAGTACCGTCCCCAATAGTTTAACAAACAACTAATTAATTAAGTATAGCTAGCTCGCGTTCTTGTACATGTCAGGCCATCTCATTTGCATTGTTCGAGTGATTTGTTATTCAATCTACACCGGTGTCACTGTACAGTTTATACTTCGGTGTGTACATGTTAACGGGTATCGCGATCGTATTGCTACATCGATTCATTGCAAGCAAGCTTTCGATTGATGGCCTAACCTGATACTTGAGACAACCATGTTTTTTTGTAAGACGTCGAATCAGTTATCTCTCTTGTGTCTCTTGTGTAGTTATCACGAACGTTTTTCTGCATCAGTTAAACCACGCGTGCCGGAGTAATGATCTGAATATCCTTATTCTCTTAATTTTTTTTGTTAAATAGCTATTATTATATTTAGCCTGTAAGTGTAGTCCAATGGATCCCTCCTTTCCTTCTATTGCTCCTTGCTCTAGGCCACTTCTTGAAAATTCCTAACGAAGTCATCTCACTCAGTCATCCCGCCATCTCTTTCGTGGTCTGTCGCGATCCCGACTCGCGATTTCAAAGCACAAATGATGACTATGTATATTTTATTTTTTTACATCATGTTTCTCCTGGTTTATCTTGAAGGCGGCAAACGTATGAAGCATAGCAACAAGCGACAATACTAGAATATTAAAACCCTCAAAAAAGTTCTAAGTTGTAAATATCGCACGTATAACTTAACTTGATGTTATACATGTTACGCCGGATGACTTTATAGCATGATGTAATGCAACCTCAGTAACGATAGGTGCGTAGTATACTGGCAACAATCATGAGGAATTGCTGCCAAGGCCAAGGAGGTTCGCACTGATTGCTGTACGTGTTCACTTTATATTTAATTTGACTACTCGAAATTTTATCGTGGCGAGTGTGAGCAGTGGACAGAGATATCATTGTCAGAGTCGACACCGTCTCTAGATTAATTGTTACACGAAGTCGATTACCTATCTCTATGCAACACCGTGAAATACAAATTGAAAAGTCAGACCAGACAGCCGCATACTGGGGCACAGTGTCCGTCTAACTTGGTCTGGCTATTTCCATTATGTGACATAACACTATTTTAACTTTAAATAAACATAAATCTACTGTTGTTTGTGCTCCGATTGAATAACCCAATAAAATGGACAGAGCTGACCATACTGGTATTGTTGCAATAGAGATAGCCAAACCTTTGTGAGGCGTTTGAGATTTATATGACTCGGTCGCCGGTCAAGGTTGGTTGAGGCCCGCAGTCCGCAGCGCATGTATCGGCAAGTTGGCACGTCACCAGATATTCAATCTAGGCAATACATTTCGCTACATAAAAAAGTGTCTTTTCAATCACTTCAATTGTTTCTAGGCCGCCAGAATAATTGATAACAACGATTATTGAGACCAAAATAGATCCGTGACAAGAAGTCATTATTTCTCATCAAGATTGTTGGTGATATTTGTGTAGGAGAGACAGGAAGATACAGTTCAAAAAAGTACAATCTAAAAGTCAACGGAAACGTTGAGGACACATTTTTTAAGGACATCATTTTGATGCACGTACATTTCCATTTTTAGGTATCCGGCATTTTTAAAGGCTTGCAGGAAAAAGCTGTTAGATGGCGTCGAAAACTAGGCTCGTTAGCAATGCCACGTGGTAATGACGGTTATTTTTCGAGGACGCTAACCAACGTAAAAACTAGACTACAAACTCGTTCCTCCCAAACATTCGGCGCCAACCAGTTACCACAGTACGCTCGCACGCTGAATATTCATCACTTGCTAATTCGCTCATGTTTTTAGTTTCAAACTCAAATTCGGGGATGTACGAGTACGTAAACAAGACAGTGAAAGTAAATAAAAAACTGTCTATTTCTGTACACTACATAATAATATATATTTTAGTATTTGCTCAGGCGTCTATGAATTGTTGATATGAGAAACCGAGCCAAGTTGTGAAATATGGAATTGAATGGCAAGACAGTGACAGTTATAGTCATTACACTAGAATAACTATACGATACGACCTTCTGTACATCAGCCTGAGGTTTTGTTGCACAGCTTACGTAAAGCTCCTAAGTGTATGGCTTTTTTGTTTAGATAGGTACTGCATGAACATGTATTTCATCTATCGAACTAAAAGGTTCGACATTATCAAGGGTATCTGCTATGTTGACGGATCGACGGATCAGTATTTACCTGCGATAATGTATTCCTGGGTAACATGCACAAGCAATGCTCTTTTATCCGATAACGTATCGGCAAATACTCAGAACCAAACATATCCATGTTATTTTCTTCCAACCTCTGTCATTTAAGTTGTCAATCAAAAGTTCAGGGTTGTTGGGCTGTGGCACATTATCTAATGGCCTTTTGCCGTCAGCCCTCCCTTCGTCACGTAGAAATAGCTCACCTTTTGTACAAAAATATACTCTATCCCGGGAGGACATTTTCTGTATCCTACGTTGATGTGCTACGTAGAAAACTACGACATTCACTATTATTAAATGGGTAGAACCTATAGATTTTTCCAATATGTTGCATCGAAAAACAAGGCCAGATATTCCTTGTGTCATATAAAATTTTGTTAGCGAAGGAAACCGTATTGTTTTCCTCAGCGAGAATAGAATAAGGACAAATTACTGTAAGTCCGTCGCGCAATATATTTAGTTTTGTAATTGTAAATACAATATTACATGTCTCGTATAAATTAATTGCACTTTCTTATCCACTTGCGTAGCCGTCTGCATTATTGTATGAATAATTCGAAGCTTCTCTCATGTCTTGTTAGTATCTGTCAATAAAGTGTAATTTCAATCTTTAGTGGTCGATGTTAGTGTTCCAGTTATTATTAACGATCGCTGTCTCGTCTGATCGTCTCAGCAGGATTACATCATCAGAAACTGCATGCACTGTGTTGCTCTTGAATTTATTTTTGTTTTCTCTATAAACTGCGACGAGGATACACCCTTTGATGTCGCTCGATTGGTTTGCCTACTTGATATTTTACGCTTATTAATTCTCATCAAACGCTTTAGAGAATAATTATATAACATGTCATTGCAGGGTACCTACATGGGTTTATTTTGAGAGCTATACTATTATTAGCTCAGTATTATTATGTTATATTCTCACACTTTACCAGTATTTGTGGAGGTGTTTACATAACATCCTCTGAGTTCACTAGTATTACTTGTGTGTGAAGGTACTGAGGCATATCGTTTTCAGATTAGACTCAAGCGTCATGAGTCACGTAGTATTTATGACTGTCGCCGGAAACTATAGGATATAATCACCGAATACCAGGACTCGAGTGTTGTCCTCGAAGTTATTAAGTCTCACGTTGGCCTCAATTGCATTAGATTTATGTATGTGTCCGCACAGTTGATGAATTGTAACGTGTTTCAGATTAGCTCTTGTTCTGATTAATTGCGAGCGAGAAACAAATATTCGTAGCTGTATCATGTAACGCCATTTGTCCTTTTCGCCATATGTTATTGCACTATTTTAGGTAGTTCAATTCATTTTCCTTGACAACTAAAGTGGACTCTGTTAGCGTTATGCACATAATAATAATCTGATCCCAAAACAAACTAATAAGTGTGTCAACTACCGTGTGCTCAAATTTATCTCACCTCATAACATTTTCACAGCCTCATCAAACGCATCATCTTTAATGTTAATTGCTGCTGAACCTCGTTCATAATTATGAGTAGCAAGGAGGCCTCGAGAGTTAAAACTTTCATCAAGTCTGGAGTAGTTGAGTCTCATGTTCATTGTTCAAAGGCGTGTCTCTAGTCATTAATGCTTAGGAGACCTCCTTTTGTCACCGCCCACGTTGTCTGTCAGCGAGGAAAAGAAACCTTTATTCTCAGTCTTTGCACAGGAACAAGCCTTGATGAAGTTCGTCTTTCTAGGCTTGTGTTTGAAGATTGGAGTGTCTTTCTCATTGTTTTAGTAATAATACTGTGAACAAGTTTCTTGAGTGGTTAGATGGTACCTAAATTTTCTTTTAATTTTGATTGTGTATGCCTAGGTTTTAGTTTTAGGTTAAAGTGTATTTATTTCACAAAGGCTTATTTATATGGACTCTTATAAAACGTTTTGCGGTTCCAATTTTTTGTTTTCTGTGAAGAATACTTAATCGACAAAAATCGAAGAAATATTTATAGGAGTATTTTTTATTTTACAATATTTCCAAATTATGGTATGAGAGGACAACGTAGGAATTTAGACCAATCAACAGAACAGCTGATCTGATGACAACTTTGAAGGCTATATGATCTAGCCGTATGCGTGGTTGTTTTACCACATCGGTCTACTTTTCTCAAAACTATAATATAAAACAAAAAACACGATATCGTGACGAGTTGCTCGAGTCAGCCCAATTCCCCAAAAGTATAACTATTCCCTATAATTGTGTCCATTAACGATATTACTTGGGCGCATCATCAGGAAAAATTGAGGTCACTAGCATTATATCACGAATTCACGTTATCATTTACGATATTTTGGTAGTTTTTGAATGTCCTACTGATAGCAATAACTTATTTACGTGCCAAATGAGATTAGTAAGTACCTACTGCCATTTAGTAACTAGTTCATCTTGATAAAAACAATATTATCTTTATCGTTTTGGGCATTTACGTCAAAATGTTTCTCTGAAAGGTAAGTGTTAACTGCCTTATATTTATGAATAATATACTTTAATCCGTTGGCAACATTATCTACAACTTCGTTTGAACCTCTCTCATTATCCAATTAGTATATTTTCAAGTCGTATTTAACTGTATAATGACATAATGTCACTGCAGGAAAACGTTGAAATTATAGTGCAGAAAAAGTTAAATGTAATGCACAGGACAGTTCTCACGAAACTCTCTAAGGAGAAACCAGTTTCGGTGCAGTCTCGCCCATTGATTGTTGACACACATTTTTTGAGGCAGTGTGATTCAACTTCAGATTTATAGTGTATCTATAGATAACTTTGTATAAAAGATATCTTTTGCAAGCAATTTTATGTCTAACCGTCTATTACATCATCTTTTCATTTAGTACTTTTTGTTAGTCTTACATCGTCGTCGTTACTGCAATATTGACTGCTTTTATAAGAGCGAAATGTTTGAAACCAATCTTGTAGACATCAATTATTGGGCCAATATTTGTCTATTACTCAAGTCGAAGCGAGAGGTAGACATTCGGAAATTACGACAATACCTTATTTATATTAATCCTCTTCACTTCGTTGTTGGCACCCCAAAAATGTGGCCGTTTTTCATTCGTATTTTAGGCGAGTCTACTTAAGAGCCTGTGGTATTACGAGCATTTATCATTCGCAGTAGCAACCCCGGCTGTTACAAACGAGTCCCTTGTACCGGCTTTTAGCAAAAACTTGGGATTAAAGCCAGCAAAAAATGTTACACGGAAAATGTCACTACACAACATTTAGCAGGCCTATTTAGAGCAGAAAAGTAGTACACATGTAAGTAAGATACGCTTTCTTTCATAGATAGGGAACCACTTGAGTTGTATAACAGATGTTTTCTATTTAGTCAGCTGTCATTATATCTGTCAGCAACAATAGGTAAGATAGACCGTTAATAAATCATACGAATTGAGTTCAACTATCCTAAGACATATAAGTGTTCTCAATAACGACTGGAGATTAGATTACATTAGTTGCGCCTATCAAGTGGTGTTGAATTGTTGTGTCAATCTTTGGTTACAATCGATTGGCTCTGTTAACGCTTCCTAATCGATCCTCAAAATCGATTTACAAGGAAATTATGTCAGCTCGGCTACGTTATTGTGGATTTCAATTAGATTTATTTTGGACGCGAATTAAGATCAGTTTTTTGCTTAAACTGGTCCAAAATGGGCAACAATAAAATCAAGACGGTTAAGGTCGAACACGTTTATAAAAACTTGGTTATTTAATACGTTTCATAAGATTTGTAGCCTTTTTTGTTGAACATTGCCTTTTGAGTTGAGGATATCACGATTGCTACGATATTCCAAATATGCCTCTGCATCCGTTGTAGCATTCCTAAGATGACATTGGATCTCTATCGACGCGCGATTCAGCTTGACTTATTTGACTGCTCATTATAATTTATTCATTTCCTTCGTAGCTGTGCAAATACGATTTCTTTGTTTCCTACGTTTCCTCGTTTGGTATTATCTTATCGCGATATCTAGTATAATAGGTGAATTAATTTCACTGTTTGAGAAACAAAAACTGTACTGTTTTTTAAATATATATTACCGTTACTCTGTGAAAACGCTCCAGAAGCGCGAGTTCAGTTGCTTTTCTGTCTTGAATTTATTCTTATTTGTCGTCTTTATAACGGCCTGTATAAAAGATATTCTTAGCAGATTACAGAGCAGTTATACAGGAGTATCAAGCTCTATGATTACATAATAGTCAGTTCTTATCCTTGCCAGTCTTGCCTGCGGTTACCATCAACCGCACTCTGACGCAGTTTTGTGTCAACGAACCTAACTAGTTTGCATAGCCTAGAAATTGTTTGTACTCTTATTGGGTATGTTGATATGAATGTTATGTTTGATACCTATATTGGAACACGATTATGTTGGATGGTTCAATTGCTGTCTTTCTGCGGTTGCGTCTTCGAGTTCATATTTAATTTGATTTTGATATATGTAGATGCAAAATAAATTAACGTTTGAATCCATTGTGAGAAAATAATTGGATTTTATTTTTAAGGTGTTTTTTTTTTCTGGTAGGGGAATCATCAGAATGACTCTTGGGCGGAGCGGGAGGGCGTGTCAGACTCTTACTGACTAAACCCCTACCCCGTTCCTTCGTTGCCTTCGATCTGGGGGGGACTCGGTGATTTTTAAGGTGTGGGAAACCATTGAATAATTTCTCTCGCTCTGGGTGGAGTAAAGAATTGTCACACTTTTTGTATACTTTTAACAGTTTACCGGCGCTGTATTATTACTCGACAGCATCTCATTACCTCTATATGGAAGATAAGTGATGATTAGGGACTACACACACTTATTCAGCTCTATTCAGCTTATGTCCATAGAAAACAACGATTTTGTATGGAGATGCGTACGCATCCATTCAGCTTTCCGCGTTTATTCAGCTTTCGCGGCAAACAAGTATAAAATGAGAACAAATGTGTTTTTATCATGCGAGTGCTTTAGATAGAGATCAGCGCTGATCTGCCGCATTCAGCGCTGTTCTGCCGCGTTCGACGCTGAATGGGGCGGAACAGCGCTGCACCCGTATGGTTCTCAACTCCTTGTCGACAAGTTGCAACCTGCATAGCTCCTGGATAGATATGATTTATTATTACGTAATCATTATGCACGCAAGGATCGAGAGTTCGGACGTGTTTTAAAGTCATTCTAATTACCTCCTTTATTTTTTCGAAATAAAATAATGGACGAAGAGAAACTTCTAGTGAGAAATTTCTAGTGCAAAAATATTCTTGCTTGTACGATATTAGTTCGTCACATTATAGCGATCAACAGAGAAAAAATAACATCTCAATACTAATTGAGTAGCTGACCGTCTTCGCAGCATATTCAGCGCCGTACGTAGAAGATAGAAGCATTTTAGCGGAGATAACACTCTTACGCCGCTGATAGAAGTAGAACTGAATAAGTGTGACCAAAACCGTTCAGCGAAACGCGAATAGAGCTGAATAAGTGTGTGTAGTCCCTTACTCGTAATAGACCAGGGTCAAAGCCTACAAAAATGGTAAAAAATGAAAACAAATTACAGTAGGATGAAACCCATTAGAAAAGCAAGGGAATATGGTCAAAATGAAAGGAAAAATAAATTACGGTCGATCCGAGTTCGGGAAGAGGGGGGGGTGAGCTTTTAAGGGTAAAAAATGGTTTATCTTGATTTCCGGCAAAACTACAAGTCCTATGGAAAAAAGTTAAATGGCAAAGTTGTAGGCAATAAAAAGATCTACAACTTTTGTATTTGCAGATTTTTCACATAACCTCAAAATTTAGGTGAAAAATTCAAAAAACCAAGTTTTTGGTTTTTTATTTATATCTTTTTCAAAAACATTTTTTTTTCTACGAAATTTGGTGAAAACTTACCTTATTATGTCCCAAATACACTGTAATTTATTTGATTAAAAATATTTATTTTTTCGCTTCATTTTAATTTAATATCAAAAAAGCACCCTAATTTTCAATCAAAAATTCTGACGTCAAAATATCAGCTTTTTTCAAAAAGTTTGGAGGCTTTTTGTTCGTTAAAATATCTACTTTCTGATGGTGTAAAGAAAAATATACATTACTATAGGAAATATTCTTAGAAAATGCAAAAAATAGAAAAAACCTCAAATTCGAAAAAAATTTTTTAATCATTATGTACAATTTTGAGGTATTTATTAAAATTTACACTTTAATTACTCAAAAAACGTAAGATTTCATGTTTTATTGATAAACGAAAAAATTACAAATTAAAATATACTTCTATAATTAACAAACAAATAAGTTAATAAAGTTAATATTTAATAAGACATCTACAATATTTTGAAAAAGTTGTAGAATCTTGTTTAAATAATATTTGTAGATGCCTATTTATTGCTGTTTTAAAAATAATTTATATACCTGAGTGACCTTCGGTGAATTTAAGCCCATTGTAAGTTATTTCATTGAGAAGTGGGGACGGACCTAGGAGAGTCTGGGCCTTACTACATACCTGCTATTTCATAGCAGCTGTAAAGACCGTTAGTCAGTATTTGAGATACAGAGTAGTGTATAGGGAATGCAAATCCGTCGTGTTTTAAAAATCCGGATTTTTTAAAACGGATTTTAGATCCAATCCGGATTATCCGGATTTTACGGATTTTTCATGAAAATATTAGTAATTATATTAGTTTTTTAACATGATATTTCCCATCATACGATTTTTTCTTGGGGAAACATCCAAGTAAGTCCTAGAACCAAAACTTTTAGGACATGTAGCATTCACAAACCCACACTGGGCCCGCCTGGTGGATTACGGCCTCTCCAAGAAGCCGTTTTCCCAACATGTAAATACAAAGAATTTATATTTTTTCCATTTTTGGGTTGGAAATTATCCAATCACTTCTCCCGTTCTGGGCAGAGCGGGATATCAGATTTTTAGTGACTAAAATCCACTCGTCTTCCTTTTTCTTTTTCTTTGTCTTCGTTCTAGGGCCCCGGGGTTCACTTTCACATAACCCATGGCAACAGTCTTCTACAACAGGCTTCGACCCAGCTGGGCCACTACGATTTGTATCACCTTAAGACACACTACGCGCCGTGGTGGGGTCGATGATTATATACCCATTGCTCGCCACCCGCAAGCCTGCGCCTACGGTAGCTGGAAATCGGGGTCTGGATCCGGGAGCTGGAGCGTGAGGATCATTCCCTCGCACGTGCAGCCGCCTCCTTTGCTAGCATTACTGCTTCGCAGAAGCAGGCGACCGCCTGTCACATTCCTTTGCGCTCCGGTCCATGGGCCGTACCAGGACCCGGCGTGAGTGGTCATTGCCCAAACGGAGCATACCTTTAATAATAGTCCTCCAGACCGAATTTTGATTACGGTGGCCTGATGCCTACTGAAACCTGGAAGCCTGATGTAGACTGCAGATATTATAGTCCACAAGTGTGTACGCAGACACTGGCGGACTCTCTGTTCTTTAAATCTTATAGTCAGATGGGAAGGCAATTCAACACGACCGGAGAGAGATCAGGTGCAGGACCCACAGCTTGACGTGTTTTCAGAGGCATGGGGGTATCATACCACCAACTTCCAAACTCCGGGCAGCTATAGAGTAATTCCTAATGGAAAAAAATAGCACTATTTGCTTGACTTGCAGTTCGAGCCCAGTACCCACGCTCAGCATTCGCCCTTACGAACCTAGTGTTCGTCCGACAAGACAGTCAAACGTCAGACCTTAACCATAAGCTCCACCGTGTCCTCCAGGCGATCGATCCGCACAATAATGACACCTGGGCCACAAATCCGGCGCAGAAACCTCTCGAACTTACCACGTCCGGTGAGGACCTGTGTCATGTGGAAGGTGAGGACGCAGCGACGTCTTTCCAACCACTTCTCAAAGAGGGGACTTATAGGCATAATTATGGCGTGCCCAAAGAATGTAGTAGGGTTGGTAATTAGTTTATACTTTTTTTTGTGAAGCCACGGGCAAAAGCTAGTGCTAAACTAATAGTAAAAGTAGATAATATCGTCGCGAATTAAAATTTCTTATTATTCAGAAAATCCGCGGATCTGATTTTCAAATCCGGATTCACAAGTTGAGTTAAAATGTGCGGATATCCGGATTTTTCGGATTACGGATAGTCCGGATTGCATTCCCTAGTAGTGTACAACATCGTTTTTAAAAATACACGTGCAGGCTGAGTTACTCTAAGTGATTTGTGAGAAATTTAATTTACGTACTTTACGTTTGGAATCTGCATAGCAAGGTAAATACTATCTGTATTTTAATCTATATTAATCAGCTTCAAAATAAAAATAGTAATATTTTCTTTTATAAATAGTATGTTTAACGTAACATAACATAAAAAATTGAAATTGAATGATATTTCAGTACAAGAATAAAAAAATAGTAACTTCGTTTATTTTATACAAACAGATTTAGTTATACTCATGATAAAACTTTGAAGGCATTATTAATTTGATTTTGTCTTTTCAGATTACCAGTATGGAAGAATCTGTTTGTATAATCTGCAATAAGTCAGACGACAAGCAAGTGTATGAAATAAAAAAAAACAGCTTTGAATCGTTTTGTGGCGTCTAGCAAGAAGAGAATCGACAATAGATACAAAAAATTTGAAACTTTAACATCAGCTCCTATTCATCGAACTTGTCAAAGTCATTATAATGATGAGAGTGCAATAGCTATATTCTGTAGCTCAAGACGTAAGAAATCACAGGAAGGAAAACAAATAAATAATAATAGTCGACTCTTCACGTGACCAGAGGGCTGGGCTGTTTTTCGGCCAACGAATCAGCATTGCCATCCAACGTGGCAATGCTGCCAGCGTTCTGGGCACTATTCCTATTGACATCGACGTGGATGAGTTTTTTGATGCCCAGTAAATCCCTTTTTATTTTTGTATATATATAGGTTTGTATCTTTAGTTTGTATATGTAAATATAATTTATAGTACTCATAATTCAATCAAAATAAATAAATAAATAAGGACGCTCTTATATTTAATTTTCAATCTCATTGCTTTCTCTGCGGTGGGTTTTTCGGTAATATTTCTAAAGATAAAATTTCATCAGTTCAAAATAACGATACAAGAGAAAATATATTACAGCATATTAAAAAACAAAACACAATTAATGATTTCGATAAAAACATTTTAGCTCGTTTAAGAAATGTGCCTGATTTAGTCGCAATAGAAGCTCATTATCACACTGTTTGTTATTTTGTATGAGATTTTCTATGACATGAATGTAATTCGAGTAAAATAAATAAACTTTTTAACTAAAAAAAATTGCAGCAATCACATTTTTTTGATGAAATTGTACATAATGATTAAAAAAATTTTTTCGAATTTGAGATTTTTTCAATTTTTTGCATTTTCTAAGAATATTTCCTATAGTAATGTATATTTTTCTTTACACCATCAGAAAGTAGATATTTCAACGAACAAAAAGCCCCCAAATTTTTTGAAAAAAGCTGATATTTTGACGTCAGAATTTTTGATTGAAAATTAGGGTGCTTTTTTGATATTAAATTAAAATGAAGCGAAAAAATAAATATTTTTAATCAAATAAATTACAGTGTATTTGGGACATAATAAGGTAAGTTTTCACCAAATTTCGTAGAAAAAAAAATGTTTTTGAAAAAGATATAAATAAAAAACCAAAAACTTGGTTTTTTGAATTTTTCACCTAAATTTTGAGGTTATGTGAAAAATCTGCAAATACAAAAGTTGTAGATCTTTTTATTGCCTACAACTTTGCCATTTAACTTTTTTCCATAGGACTTGTAGTTTTGCCGGAAATCAAGATAAACCATTTTTTACCCTTAAAAGCTCACCCCCTCCCACTTCCCGAACTCGGATCGACCGTAATTTATTTTTCCTTTCAATTTGATCATATTCCCCTCCTTTTGTAATGGGTTTCATCCTACTGTAATTTTTTTTGGTTTCAAAAATTATCTACTCTGGTCTATAAAGTTCTTACTAACTTTTTGCACAAGCGTATTTAATTTTGTTTTATGGTCGATTTTATTCCTTTTAGTTAATAAATTATTAAGACCTTACCTGTTTTCATAACCCTATAAAAAGTTTTTAAAGTACAATCTCCTTGTAGACCCATAGGGATACTAAATAAAAGTATTATAGGTAGGCTTTTGAATTTTATAGACACATTCATATTTAATCCTGGTATTCAGCTAAATCCGGCTTGACTGGAAGCAGACCCCAGTATAGTTGGGAAAAGGCTGGGTAGACGATGATTCATGTTTAATCCTTTTGAGAGTATGTTCAGCTTAGAGTTTAATAACCTTTAGAAAACCTAGACTATCTGACTCCATCTAATATTGATCAAATCTTCAGCTGTAACTTCGCCTCTGCCGTCACCGTAGTCGTTAGAAGAGTTACGGTTTCAATCTATTTTTGCGGCTTACACACATATCCTCAAGCAATAAACTTTTATTTATTAATACTTGAGGTACCGTCCTAAATCATTATTACGACGAACTTTCATGGCTGCCAAGACTTAAGCCGTAAAAATACGTCTCACTTGGAAAAGCATATATTCTATCCCCTTGTTATGACGCTTCTTACGTACTAAAATATTTAGTTTCATTAGTCTTTGAAGTTTAATCGTTCTATGGTTTCATTCGAGGATTATTTATTACTGAAGGGATTTCTGAATTGTAGCTTAATAGCCCCTGTTCGCTTCGCACTGAACCTTCATTTACACAAATTTTAAGTCGTGCTTCTCAAAATGATCCTAGCTGTCGGTTGAATAGAGTAACAACTAGCTAATTTCATTACAATTGGTTATGCATTTTAATAGCCAGTTCTCTCTATGTCTCAATTGTTATTCAAAATTTTCCGATATCAGGATCAAGGTTTCTTATAAATATAAAAGATTATTCTTTTGTTACTCTATCGCTCTTACCATCGGCTTTGTAAATAAACAAGCCTCGGTTTTCTTTTGTGTTACTGTGTTCTTTGACGTATAAAAATATACTAAAACTACTTTTCTTTTGTTTCAGATTTGTCAAAAAATCGGTTCAGTGAATTACCAGACGAACTTACATCGTATGTTTTTTTAGAAAAGCTACTGTTATCACAAAATATCATCAGGACAGTCCCAAATGCAGTCGGTGGTCTCCAGTCACTCACATATTTAGATTTAAGGTAAGTCAATTTTAATAATAAACATTTGGAATGTAACTTAACATTAGTCTTATGCTTTGTTTAAAAATACTTAATTAAATGGATAATTAAAATTAATCTAAATAATTGAGATTCAAGTTAATTACAACTCATATTATCATCTTATGATCTCGCCCGGCATTGTAATTCGCGTTTCGTAGCACCTGCATCAACTCCATTTTCACATTCAGGCGTAATTCCTCGGGAACCGACTTGAAATGAGGCAAGAGTGATAGTAAGAACATTCTATCAGGATCGTCTGATTCCGGTTTGACCTGTGCATCCACACTCGCGAAGGCAAACTCATCTACTGGGGGTTTCGTTATTTTTGGCATTTTAGCTGGTCGTGTTGGTTCTGGTGTTTCAATAGAATTATAGTCCCTAGAATCATCAAGAGCTATATCGAACGCAGTATCATTATTATCTTCTTCTGAAGTTTCCTCGTCTTTCACTAATTTCAATTTCTTCTTATATCTCCATACTCTCTTTTTCTTTACTGGTTTGTCGTCATCTGATTCGCTGGTAGCTTCACCGTCATCTTTCCTGGTTGCTTCCTGATCTTTTATCAGGAATTGCAATTGTTTCCAGTAAATGTATGGCCTCTTTGTTCTGTTTGGATTTGACATGTATTTCTGAAAGCAGTCACGCAGGCTCTTCCATTTCTTTTGTAATTGAATTTCTGAAACAATAAAAAAAAATTGATGAGCTTAGAAAGTTTTGGCTGGACTTAGGTAAGTACCTATTTCCACATAATTTAGTCTAGCTTCAAATCCTTAACCTGCCTAAATTCTAATTCAACCAAATATTTATCTTTGTAGTTAACCTAAAATGTACCTAATTCCCTTTACTCAAACTTGGTCACTTCACTTCTATTAGCTATTTGAGATTTCGAAAATATTATAATTGCCACAGCAGTGTTTATGCAAATGTATGATAAACTGCCCATAAATATCATTAAATTGTACCACTTCGAGTGCCATTAAAAACACATTTCAAATAAATAAAAAACTTAAAAACGAGAGACGACGCCGGTCTAGACCAGTAACGCCATCTCTCGGAGCGCCGCAACAACTAAACTTTAAAAACAAACTTGTGTTTACGTCGCGTCGTGTTCGTGTACTATGATTAACTCCGGCGTGTGTTCAAGATAACCTGTCACTAAGTACATTTCAGATAAAATAAACTATGTTTAACGGCACTTACCGAGTTCCCTCATTTCACTTTTAGAAACTTTGACGTCCGAATTCATCAGTTCAGTGACCACTTCGTTCCATAGTTTGTACCTCATGTTTTTGGCGCGGTACTCTGCATCTTGGTAGTCCCATATTCCGGGACGTTTTTTGACTTCTTCAATGAGTCGTTCTGGGTCGTATTCAAACTGCATAATAGCGAGGAATTGGTCGCTTCGTGCTACATAGGTCGTACACACGGGCGGGCGCGCACCGAGCGACTGGCGCGCGGCGGGGGAACGCGGCGGTTACGGTCCAAGATGGCCGGCGCGAGCTAGGGTGAACAGCTTTATCAGGACACGATAAAGGACTATATTTAGCACGTCGTGTTTAATGAAATGAGGAAATTGCTAAAATAACTTATGGTCATTGTTTGAGGTAGAATTGAGACAACATACTTATTGTTGTGGAAGTCAAGTTTGAATTGAATACTTACAGTTTCTATCGAGTCAAGTACTTCAAAACGCTGAGTTCAAATTAAAAACAGGAAAATTAATTAAATCACGTCATTACTTAATAATGGGAAAACACAATGTTGCATTTTATTGACAATGTATTGAGTAGTAGGAAAGAAACGGAAAACCAACCATCGAAAAGACCAATTTAATGTCAAACACTTATTGCTGTTACACTAATGCAGATTATAAGATCTGCAGTAAAGAACTGCAATATGGTCATGACTACATTCATTTATCTCCTGCGTGACACTGACCTAAAATTCTTGGAAGATTTGCTACTAATACGCAAAGGAACTTTTGAAAAAAAAAAACCTGTTACTCTTAAATGACATCATGAAATGGGCCAAGGTTTGGTCTTTTATTGTTCAAAAGTTTAAACTCTATAAAATTGAGAGGATAAATTTAAACCATAGACTAAAACAGTGGGCAGTCATCGAGGTCTGTGTCCAGCTGATGCTACAGGGTGGATGAACTGGACATTTACAAAAATCATTAAACACTTCTAATTTCGATCTTTAGATCCTTTGTCCATCCATAATATGTTCACGGGTAAAAATATTACCAACCTTATTACAAAGGTCCATAATATTATTAATGTGAAAATAATTATTTTTGTGTTTTCTGCCCACACGGTTTATTAACTACTGAACCGACTTTTTATCTTGCTTCGACTTAGCGTCCACTATAGTCATCATTCACGCGGGCGAAATCACTATCAGAAGCTAGTATAAAATATAAACAAAGTGTCCTAAAAACATAGAACTTGGTTACTGACTTGACTTCGGCGTCCGTTTTAACAGACTTTCCCGCGAGTAAAGTCACTAACAGAACCAAGTATTAAAATATAAACAAAGTGTCCTAAAAACACAAAGCTTGGTTACCGTAGCGGCGACGCCCGCGTTGTATCGAGCGGCGCGGCTGACGCGCCGGCGAGGGGGAAACGCGCGGGTTTCTCGCGACCCGTCGAGCGAACGCCAACCGCAGAAACCGCAACCGTTTTTTCTGTCTCTGTGTGTGTTTGTTTCGTATTTTAATGCGCCTACTGCGCAAACGTTTGGCTTTAGTTGCAGTGAAGTCAAGGTTGTTAATTGTGATTTTTTTATAAGTGTAATGGTTGGAAGATGAAAGCCCTTGCCCAAATGTGGGACAAAATTATAAGCTAAGGAAAAAAAGCTGCCCGAATAAATATCCTGGAAGGACTGGGGAGATCCCGGTTTTTGTTGTAATAAAATCGAGGTTTTTCATGTTGAGAATTTTTTAAGTACCTATAATGGTGGGAAGAGGAAAGCCCTTGCACAATCGTGGGCCACTAATTGAGTTAACTAAAAAAAGTTGTAGTAAGGCGGGAATAAATATCCTGGAAGGATTTTGGCAGGTCCTAGCCCAGCCGTAGTTCAGTATAGACAGTATTTAATAAAAAAAATCGCCCTCACGAAGATTTTGTAATATCTGCTTACGCTAATGGGAAAAAAGGATTCACATATTTATGTGTGCACAATCCATTGCTCACAAAAAAAGTGCTTCCAATGTTGAATCTTTTATTTTCTCGTTGCATTTAACTGTTCACTAAACAGATGCAAACAAAACAAACACAATTTGGAAGCACTCAAGGTCAAGTTCAAACGTCAAACAAATCAGTCGCCCCCACAACGATATCACCAATTGATTCATCTCGCGTCTCGCCACATACAAACAAACAGACAGACAAGCGGCTAGACAGTTTGCTATGACAGCCGGTAGAGTTTACTAACAAGATAATAGCAGGAACTTGTTATTGCTACGTGTCGAACAAATCAAGGGCATGTCTTGGAGTTTAGGACTGAAATAAAACAAAAAAAAAGTTTCCAAAATAAAGACTGTTGAGGATTACAAATAAATAATTTTAAGGTTCTTTATCCGAGTGTAAAAAACGGAGCCATACGGCGACTTTGCTGTCCGACCGTCTGTCTGTCACTAGGCTGTATCTTATGAACCGTGACAGTTAACAACAAATCATCATCTGCCCTTTTCCCAACTATATTGGGGTCGGCTTCCAGTCAAGCCGGATTCAGCTGAATAAAAGTATTTTACGAGGAGCGGTTGCCTACCAGACCTCCACAACCCATTAACAAGGGTAACACGGTACTTCATGGCAAGACTGGATTCAGATTTACTGGCTTCTGACTATCCGTAACGACTGCCAATGATCTCCAAATGACAGCCGGGACCAACGGCTTAACGTGCTTTCCGAGGCACGGAGGAAACTCGTTATGTTAAGATGGTCACCCATCCACAGCCCAACCTAGGCAAGCGTTGCTTAACCTTGAAGATCGACCTGTGCGGCTGTTATTATCTAGCCACGAGCTCCTCGTGCATAACAACAAATACTAAACACAAAATAAAATAAATATTTACGTGGAGCTCCCGTACAACAAACGTGTTTTTGTGTCGGTTTTTTAAAACAGCGCAGTAATTGGGTACTTGACAGTACTTGACAACTTTTTTATAGGTAATTTGTTTTAAAAAGTTTAAATTTTTCCAAATTCTTTTTAAATCCGTCCATTATTAACCTATCACATACCCGCGAAACGAGACACAATAGTAAAACAATAACAGCGCGGTCGCATGAGACCGGTCGGGGAATCATGAACGTTTCAAGTCTAGTGAACAGAAAAAGGATGCACAAACTGAAATATGTGCCGTAATTCCCATTAGGTTACGCGAACAGAAAAGAGAAAGTGAGATGTTCCCGCCACGCGCCCACTCTTCCTCATACCGATATTTGAAATGCTAATTGCTGCTTCATTCATTTTATAATCAATTCTGGGGCTTACCATGACGTGTTAAAATGAAATGCGTGAAAGAGAGATAGATGGCTTTGCTATACACACTACATAACAATTTAGTATAGGTCGTCAAATGAATCTCGTTGAGAGCTCGTGGTTGGCTCTCTGATACTGTTTTCAGAAAAATATTTTTTAGTGTTATTTCTGGAATAGTTACTGTGGAATGTTGAGTGTGTGCTAGATTCTGGCATTGAATTTTTTTTATAAGAATTTACGGTTAGAGTATGTGTATAAAGTTCAATGTAAAGACAACCAGAAATTACGATAAATTATCGATTCGCGGCAAAAAATCATTTTAACGTTTGAATCCCCAACCGGTCCTATGAGACCGCGCTGTTATTGTTTTACTATTGTGTCTCGTTTCGCGGGTATCTGAGTAATTAAATAGCCCGAACGTGCACTAAAAATAATTTCACCAAAGTTTATATATACACCAATAGTGTATGCGCCATTTGAGGCGTCAGTATGCAGAATCATTTTACCTAATTCAATACTATCTTAGTAGCAATGTGAAAACTTTCCCATAAACTGCGACTTTTCCATAGTTTCCTAATTTAGAAGTGTAATTTATTCCCTTATTCAACAAACGCAAGAAGCGGCACAGAAATACCAACAACGTTGAACAATTTAGAAAATGGATGTAATTAATTGTCTTTGGTTTAGAAATAAACCTCTTTTATATACGGACAGTGGAGTCGCGTTTTTATAGTTTTTTTAGTATTACAGCTATTTATGACATGGGTAAGTAGAATGCCTTTCTTGTGCTTTAGCATTTTGCTTTGAACTTGTTATTTAGGGTTATTTTAAACTCTTGTTCGCCTTTTGTTAAGTTATATTTATGCAATATTTTTATGCTGTCTTTGTCAGTTTCTCTTTTAGTGGTTGGGTGTTTTGCGGTTTCTGTATTTGGCAGTGGATTGTCGCATTTGGGAGTTGGGACTTATTACGAGATCCTTGCCGTTGTTGTAATAGGTAGTGGTTTTATTCTCGAAAATATTCGTTTGTTTTTCTGAAAATGTGTTGGCACCATTTTTCTTTTAGGTTAGAAATCAACCAATGATTTCTCCCGCTCTTCGTGACTATGCCCATTAATTTACTGACTAAAATCCACTTCTATATTTCTTTGCCTTGCATCCCAGGACCCCGAGTTTCCATTTCGGATGCGCCTCCCCCCTCCCGGGGTTCCCTTTCGGACAATCCATGCATGCTTTGGCACCATACGCAACAGTGAGTTTTCAATTTATGAATTTAGATCTTCTAATTGGCAAACACTGACTGATCGACACTAACGCATCTTGTTTTCAAGGACCAGAGAGTTGGCTTGTTCTTTTCCCAAGAAAAATTAGCATATTCAATGTAGCGATGCTGCCAGTCAGCGTAGTTTCGGTGTGCCCCAGATGACACGGGGAAAACCCACGTCGACGGCTAAGGGAAATTTATTTTTGTTTAGGTTATATACTTGTCCATAGTTAGGTTATATAGTTAATTAATATTTACGTCATTAATTTGTTAAATAATTACAGACATTGTTATTTCCTCATAAACATTGATTAACATGCACACTACAATAACTTACATACCTACAAAAATAATTAGCCAAGTAATTGTCAACGAAACGAGTCCCTTTCTATTCATAATCCAGATTTGTATGGTAATAAAATTTTAATTAGCATACAGAACACTTTCCCCCCTCACACGGTACCCTTATCTACACTGTTAGTAGTCACGCGATAAGTTATCAAAACCGTTGCATTCAGTATTAGTGGGTTCATTATTTCAGGTTTCTTGAATACTTCACATTTTGAAAGAAAGAAAACACGTTTATTCCGCCCTAAGCCCTAAATGATGCGTCTTTGAAATATTCCTGTTGCGGCAAAAAGGTAAGCTATTCCCGTTTCAGCAACAATTGGTATTTTGTATGGTAGTAACCAATACAAAATACATATTGGTGTCAAAACAGGAATAGCTTGGGTCCCGAAAAACTTGGTGGCCAAAAAGAACTAAAAAAATACTTCAATTTTTTTTTACTATTCTTAATAACGGCAATGACACTACCATTCAAATGCTTGGTTTAATTAATTGACAGATTAATTGTTTTTGAGGTAGATAATTAGGTAGGTACTCTAGCTAAAGTGCAGTAAGAGGACGTTTCATACTTTCACTGCCAAAACCCACCATTACGTTCCTTGTTTTGCCCTATTATATGTTTTAAGGCCACGGTAACTCTTCAAACATTATCGCATAATATGTTTCTGTTATATTTTTCTTCTTCTTCTTCTTAATAAATACGTAGGTAATTATTTATTTTGAAATTATATACAGTGAAATGTTTAAATAACAGGGAACTCAAGGGACCTAAGCTTTTTATAATTTATAGACGCTTCCAATTTACACAATTTCTGAGAACTCATTGCAATTATTAGAAGCATAGCTTTCGTAACCGAAACCTATGTGGGCTTTGGTTAACCGTAACCAAAGAAGGTCAACCAAACAAAATTGTATATTGCAAAAATATTAACGTTGCGAAAAAATATTATAGGAACAATATCTAAACTAATGCCTTGTATGAATTGCTGCTTGACATCAATAAGCAGACCTAACCTTTTCCATTGTTCCATCATAAAAGATCAATATCATAGTAATCACGTGTTGCCATACACAACATTAACTTCAACTTCCTATCCAACAATAATGAGCCCTATTCCAACGTGTTAAGAGTCACCGGTGCAAAATGCCGTGGGCGGGGTGAATGACCGTAGATGTCACGGCCAAGAGGTAGAGTGACATATGGATAAGGCGGCCGATAACTGACAGACAGAGGAGCCGTTATCGTCTTATTAAATGCATCGAGTTTGATAAGGGATTCCATGTTTCTTAGATAATGTTTTAGTTAATTTACAAGCTGTAATTTGTGTGGGCGTTTGAATTATAGCCCTAAATAGTCTTACACCACTCGTTTTTACGCACGGTCTTAGTCTACGTCGCGTAGTGTAATAAGGGTCAGACGGTCTTACTTATACGTAGACTCAACGACAGTCTACGTAGACCGTTCGTGAAAACGAGTGGTGTAATAGGACTTTAATGGAAGGATGCCTGAAAATTGATATAGCTGTCGCATCATTTTAGTGTAAAAGTCGACCCTAATTTACGGAAAAAGGTGAAATAGGACGAATAAAGTAATAAAATATCTACTGTATAAATATTTTATTTAACTTTGTTTCGAATAAGTAATTACGCACTCCCACACAATATGAAAACCGACTCCCACTCATATTGCCCTCAATTTCAGTGAAGTATTCCTGAACTAATATTTAGTTAAGAGCTGGACCTTCATTTAACTTTGGGGCCTCCCACAATCCCTGCTACAAAACGGGTTGTCAATTTTTTATGACGATATAGAGTATTCTGATTTTTTGATGGATGAAATTAAGAGTACATTGTTAGAAGAAAAAGTACCCTTAACTTTTTTACTTTGTGCGAAACAAACATTTGGTAGATAAGTACCTAGTTTGCGAACATTTTAACGAAATCATGACTTTTTACCGTACAACTATTTACAATTTAGGTCATCGTTCCTGCGATGCGGCGCGGGCGTCGCATTTGTATCGTACTTTTGTGTGTAAGTTCTAATTTAAAATCAAAATATGTAGTGTATTTTTGCATTCTCTATGCGTACGTACGAACGCATAGAGTACGCTAAAATACTCCTTAAAAAAGTACCTTATCTATGAAGATTATACAGTATGACTTCGCTTATTAATCTATCAATACCCGCGAAACCAGACACAATAGTAAGACAATAACAGCGCGGTCGCATGAGACCGGTCGGGGATTCCTGAATTTGAGTATAAGTACTCTAAATAATTTATAGTACGATTGGCAACCCTAGCTACGACCCGAATATCCTTGGAATAACATACGATAATTGATATTTTTCTTTTTGGACGTCTGTCCTGCTGGACTGGTTTTGATCAGATGCTGTTTATTTTTGGCTCAGGGCAGGTGGGGGTCTCAGCTGTCGTCTTACATCATACTTTACATATGCTTTTTGCGAAGTTCTGATAAAGAACAACTGCCAATATAACAAAAAAAAAACGTTTGGTATCTGGAAATATTGATGTGATTTTTCACCGATAGAAAAACCATTGTTTGGGACAGTTGAGCGATTAGCTGCTACGCATATGTACGTTCTGCCAAATCGCTGTACTTTTCAAATTCGATTCATAAATAAAAATGCTCTTTATTCCACTACTTGATTAGGTATGAAGATTACAAAATATACAAATCTTCTGTTTTTCCTCTCAATCTAATTACATAATATCGTTGCTTCATTTGTTTTTCCTACTCTGGTTCATTATCACTATTCATAACGGTCCCATAATGGTGTAGGATCCGTTATACAGGCTACTTTTTCATTCCAAAATATGGATTCTGCGTGTAAGATAAGCTACTGGAAAAGCTGCTAGAAAAAGTTAGTAAGTACTTAACATCTCTTACACCAGCACTATTTTTCTTAATTAAATCTCGTTTTCATAACAAACCCAGGCAATTTACTTGTTAATTTAATTATCGCTCTCGTTAGTTGCTTATTAAACAATAATAGCTCTTAATTATGACAAATGTTCATTTCAAGCAACGGCGCAGACGTAGGCGGAGGTAATTGAGTGAATTTTCCAAGAAATTTACTTTCTGGGTTCCGACGATTTGCAATAATAACATCGTATCTGCTTTCTTTTTACATATGAACTTGGAACTTGACACAATGAGGCTATAATTTAACTACAGTAAACTCGGTCACATTAACTTAGAAATAATGACCAAAGACAATATAACAACAACAGAGAACTAGCCAACAATATGCTGTTATCGTTAACCATCATGCTGACCATAGTGACCATACACTTGCCGGCTGAGCTAAGGGAATGCGGTGGTAAGCAGGGGGATGTTCGTATTTCAGAGATGCGTCAAGTTCATGTGACCGGATTGTATCTCCTTTCATTTTACGTATGAACTTGGAACTTGACACAATGAGGCTATAACTACAGTAACTGTATGTCGTAAGTGTTGTAACTCGAGTATTCCGGCGATTAGTCCAGTTTATACACAATTTGTACTCGGAACAACATTGACACCAAACAAAAACAGTTGAACTGTGTTGTTACAATATTTACTTGGCGAATCCATTGTTCCAAACAACAGTTTTTACTGTTTACTTGAGGTCAATAATTTTATTAATTACTAGCTTTAGCCCGCAGCTTCGCCTGGGTGGGTACATAAAACATAGCCTATGTCACTCAGGAATACAGCAGTTTTCTATTGGTGAAAACATTTTAGCAATCGAACCAGTACTTCCACAGATTACCTCATACAAACAAAAAAACAAACTTTACCTCTTTATTATAGTATTAGTGTAGATGGCCGATGCTGGCTGCTTGTAACATCTGATAATAATAAAACAGTATCAGGTATTTTTTCGTTAACGTATTGTGTTCCACTGCTGGACATGGGCCTCCCCTTTCTTCCAAACTGAACTAATACCAGTTTATACACAATTTGCACTCGGAACAACATTGACACCAAACAAAAACAGTTGAACTATGTTGTTCTTCTCTGAATACGCAACTGTCACAATACTAGCCTGGCGAGTCCATTGTTGTATTTGTTACACAAACAACGGTTTTCACTGTTTATACAAGTTAATAATTTAATTGTTAAGGATGGACGATGCTGGCCGCTTGTAATATCTGAAAAGCTAGAACTGTTTAAAACTAGTTAGTTGTTTATGTAAACGTATTGTATTCCACTGCTGGACATGGCTTCCCCTTTCTTGGGCAATCTCTGGCCAAGTTGCCACATGAATATGATCATCGATCCACCACCTTCGCCACAGACGACCTCGTCGTTGACATCTTCCGTCAGGCGTCAAGTAATCGTCAAGTTTTGTTACTATTTTGGTGTACAATAAAGTTTAGTATCTTCGCCCATTTGTTCGGGTTCTTGCGTGCTAGGAATGTGGCCAATCCACTCCTTCTTAAACCCGGCTCTTTTTTGAGTTCTGAAGAAAACGCTGGTCTTTCTGACGCAATCTAATCATTTAAAACCTTTTATGCTGCGTTCCCAATGGACATTGGTTGGGCAATGGCCGTCCCAAAACGATTTAGTACCCAATTATTTTTAATCAGATTTATTATTCCCGCTGTCTTGACCTTTCCCGCAGGATCTATAGATTTTGGGGTTCAAAACTACTCAGCATTTGGTCAGAATTTGGTCAGAATTTCCAGAGATTACAAACAAATTGCTCTGTTCAATGTATCAGTTTCAAATATACTCCTATTTACGTAACATCCCAATTTTGATCATATAAGTACCGACAATTTTGTTAGAAACAAAGCGCACATAGACGAAATTACCAAAACACTGTCATAAAACCACCAGCTAAGCGTAACTCACGCATTGTGATCGCGGTTCGTCGCACGCGCACGCTCCATGACGTCCGATCAACTCGCGCATGGCATGACACACTAGGTAGGCTTTCGAAAATGGAACTTCCGCGCCAAATGTGCAGTACAATAGCGAACTACTCGAAAGAACTGCTATTGTGTAACTCAATTGGGCAGATACGATATTATAACCAGCTAGTTTGTGCATCGTTCTGATTTTGTACGCAAAATAGGTGCTTAGATGCTGTTGCAGACATCGGCCCGTACTTAAGTATTTCGTACAGTCTTTCGGATTTTGGTTATCGGATTATGAGACTTCATTAATATATTGTTCTTAATTTGCTGCATCAGGATTAACACACTTGACTGGATTTTGTTTATATTCTTGTGAATACTAGTCGTATATCTGAAATTAATCTTTTGAACCTGTTGGGCTGTTTTATTTTTCTCAATACAACTCAAAAGTTTTAATCAGACTATCAACACCTTTTGTAGCCTAATTGCGTACCGTCAATTCTACTCAATAACAAGCACACTCTATTCCGCAATAAAGAAAACAAAAATGTTGGCAGTTCCGATTATTCGCCAAACCGGAACTATTTGTTGCGATTTGTAAAGTAAAATATTTTCATGAATCCCCCGACCGGTCTCATAGGACCGCGCTGTTATTGTCTTACTATTGTCAGGCCTCCGTCACTCCATGTACTTGCGCGCTATAAGTGCCTACCGCCCAGCCGAGCGGTCTCGGTCCGCTTGCGGATCAAATTCAGTGCGGTTTTCGCAAGCGAAGCGCGCGCACGCCGTTCAATTTTATTAATGCTGTTCGTTCGTACGCGTATTACGATGCCGTGTGGTGCCTTATGTGCTGTAGATGGGTGTAAATCAAGCAAAAGAAGGGATAAACACCTAACATTATTCCCTTTACGTGTCAAAGAACGACGAAACTTATAAAATAAATATTTTATAAACGATAGAATTTAAGATTTTAAACTGTAATTAATTATAAATAAATTGTAACTATAAGTCAGAACATTCACAGTTCTGAATAACATAAACACATAAAGTCATGTTAATTTAATTTTATCGAAGAGGCAGCCCTGCGATTGCTGCGGGATCGCGCGGTGTGAAGCAATCACAACTGTACGCTTGAGCATTAAGGCACTTTTTAGCATGCAGTGGTTGCCGACGCGACGGCGTAGGCTAATAAAGCAGTAGGTATTGTAATTTTTCTACTGAGTGAAGTATCTGTTACGTAGTAACTATTTAGTAATCTGTGCTATTGTGTCTCGTTTCGCGGGTATTGATAGGTTAAACGGTGTAGAAATGTATTTGTTAGTGTTCGTTTCTGAATAACTCTTAATACAAGGCTTGCTTCAACATCTTTATCCATTATGACCTCTGTGCCAATCTTCACGCTAATTTGTCAACAACAATATAATCCATTTCGCACTCACCGACAAAAGCCGCTTTGCGTCAAATATAATAACATCTCTTTGTCGAGGATTTACAAATTCCTTCTCAGTGTTATCGACAGGTTATTTCTGTCACCCCACTGTGAAACTGTGAACAAATCGATATGATATCGACCTTGAATCGCTGGAGCGGAACGTGCGAATTATTTGCTCTGAATTGTTAGGGGAAGCCATGTGGGGCCGTCAATGTCGCTTTCATATATTGAGTGTGGGACGAGAGGAAAACGAGGAAATTGTTTAGAGTGAGTAGAAAATTACACCTGTAGTTTATTGTAATGATATGTTTGATCGAGGTGAACTAGATTGTTATCCATGTTATCAGAAGCCCACAATGTCTCTCCTGTTCAAGAGACATTGTGGAATTGTGATGTAGCAATTAGATAACTTACAAAAGAAGACTTCAATAGTTTACGACTTGGAAAACGGGTAAAATAAAGTTTAAAAAAGTTACTGGTCTTTCATCGTCATAATTTCATTCGGAAGATGTCCACTGCCGGACATAGGCCTCCCCCAAGTGTCCCTACAACGACTGGTCCTACGCGTCTTGCATCTTATCGGATTCCAGTGACCCTCACCAGGTCATCAGTTCATCTTGTGAGAGGCCTTCCAACGCAGTCGAACTTTTTGGCCCCATCAACCTCTGTTCTACAAACAAGCATTTTCCCAGCCTAGTCTGGCTGTTCATACTATGATTTAAATATTTTATAACTACCTTTCTGGCTCAGCTCACGAGAACGAACGAGTAGAATTGTAAATGTATATTCTTTGTCGCATAATGTTTTTATCCAGGCAAAAAGCGTACTCTAAAATTCTCATGTTTACCAAAAGCAAAATACGTCACAAAAACTCAAACAGAATATACAAAAATATTCCTACGCTGACCCAGATTAGCGCAGAATATTTTAGCTCCTACACAAACTAAGATTTCGCCCCCAATGTCTAAATAATTAAGTCGGCAACAGGGGGCACCCTACCCCTCCCTGTCCCCAAGTTTGGGAAGCATAGGGGTTAACCCTCGCAGTAAACGGCCTCAGCAAATGTTATCATAGCGTCTACTAATTTGACGAAGGTGTGTTGTAGTACACAATGAGGATACCACGCAATTAACGGTGTGAATGGCTTTTGAATTTACATTACATTAGAATGTTTGACAAATTAATTATGGCACGTTTCCCTACCGAGCCAGCTCCTGTACCAGAGATAAGATTGTCGCAGAAACGTGGGAGGATGTCAGAAATGCCATAACTTAGACGATAGCAATGTTTTATGTCAGTAGTACCAACATAAGATCTTAACGCCCAAATGTCTATACTTCTGGGAAACTGTCGCGAAAATGGCGTAGCTCTTTCAAACCCTTCGATAAATCTGTCTGGTTTTTGAAGTGAGTTAGTCTATTTCTGATACGTCAAGTCTGTCTGTACTGCAGTTCCATGTGATTAAACTTAACTAATGCTTTTGTAGTCTGCGTGTGACACGTTGCAAAATGGTTTTTAAATGTAGATCTACATGGTCTATACTACAACAAAGCTGCTGGTCATGGATGATCTCAATGACGAATTACTCGCAAGTCCTTTCACAGAGTTTCATCATTCTCGATAATATTCTTACGTGTTTCATATAATGAGTGTAAAATAAAATTAACAGTTTTTACTTCATGAATTAATTAGTAACGGCTCGTTAATGTTACGCGCTCTGATTTCGTATTTATTCTTCATAACAAAGTGGATATTTTTCGCATATTGTTCACGTGTGAGAATCAGTCGTCTAGGATGTTTTTAAAATGGTGAATTATTTATGATCACGTCACTCAACGTAGTCTGTTATTGCCAGTGTGTATCTGTCTGGTCCTTCGCATAACGAACATCCTTATAAACAATTCACATGAGTTGGTGCAATAACAAAATATAGTCTCACGGGTACCCGTACGGCTGGATCTGGTGTCTATACACCAGATACCAGATGGACTGTTTGAGTTACTGCGACTCTGGAACGCATAGGGCAACTGGAGGAACACAGGTAGGTGCAGTAAGTCTGACTCTCCAGCTTCGCCCAGAGCAAGTGACAGAATTTGATGATTTCCGATCTAAAAAAAAAACAGATCTAACACCACACCTACTCGTCACAAAAAAGACCTAAAACGAAATGAAAGTGCTAAGCATGGAAAGTCCCAAAACCGAACTAGGTGTTAGGCGACACTTGCACAAAGTTACGAAGTCATCGAGAAAGCTTGTTTACATTGCAATCGTATGACAGTCTTCGTATTCTTGTTTCTGGTGAAACTGTCGCGACGCCATTTATGGTGGCCCGATAACGGTTGTATCTCGCTGACGGGGCGGTATCGAGAAATGTGCCACTTGGAGCTCTTCAATGTTTTGCTTCGTCGACGGTACTGGGATGTGTTGTTGACACAAGGGGAGCGCGTCTATTTAGATTCTGATTAGGCTTGAAATAACTTTCAATTCGATCCGGGAATGCGGGTATCGGGTATTCTATCTGTTTAATGCAGTACTGCCGTCATAATAAAAAAGGCCGTAACTGACAATTTTGTCAAAAATGAATTAAAACCATAAAACCATCCGAATATGGTTTAAACTCATTTTTGACAAAAATTGTCAGTTACGGCCTTTTTTATTATGACGGCAGAGTAGTTGTACATAATTTATGAGTGTTTTGCTGCTGGCAAAGCAATCATTCGTGGTCATTATACACATATCTTAATGAGAATCCAGGCAATCTCCGTTACTAGTGACAGTTCAGGAATTTGAGGCCTGCTTCAGGTGGAATTCTGATGGGACTTTTCAACACTTAGTTCATGAATCCCCGACCGGTCCTATGAGACCGCGCTGTTATTGTTTACTATTGTGTTTCGTTTTGTGAGTATGTGATAGGTTAAAAGCATCTGTCTATAATGCTAGATATTACTATCCCGTCTAATGGTAAGCAATGTTGTAGCCGACGATGATAAGTATAAGAGTAAAGTTGATATCGTGTGGTAATCTACCATTGAAACGCTAAGAAAAATCTAAAGCATTTGAGTTCTCGACGCAACTGAAAAGAGAATACACAAAAACGTAACAAAAGTCTTCAAAGAAATGGCTATCCAGTAAAGGATAGTCGTTCCTTTGACTAGTGATACTTTATCCCGGTTCGTTGCTCCCATTCTACGTGCTTTATGTCCCTGTTTGTCGAATTGTTTACGTCATCCCATACAATTATCGTTCCTGCTTCTACATATAGGCCATTCTTACTGTGTTGTGTATCGTTATGATCGAACTTTTACTTTTCTTCACCACTGCTCTCAAAACGGTGAAGGAAAACATCGTGAGGAAACCGGCATGTCCTAGAAACAAAAATTCGAAGACAAGTGACGTCCACCAATCCGCTCTAAGCCCGCGTGGTGGATTACAGCTCATTTCCCTCTCCTAGAGAGGAGGCCTGAGTCCCAACATTGGGAAGATTAGAAGGCCGATACTGCTAAAAATGCTACATATAGGCCATTCCCACTGTGTCGTGTATCGTTATGATAAAACTTTTCCAAACAACTATCCAGGTTCTTCCACAATTTCCTTAGCACCGTGCCTTGACCTCGCATCTATTTATTGATTCCCTAGTCTTGTATTGAATCCTGTTTCCAGCTGTGTCTATGCGTCTAGACGGGAAAAAACTAGAAGGTGCAGTGTTAAGTACATCGATACGGTAGGAAAGTTCTTTGTTCGGTTTGTTTTGATGCTGTCTCTCTCGACAGTCGGCACTCGACCTCGTCTGTGTTTTGGCTGGCTTTATTTATGCCGCTCAGAATTGGGGAACTTTATTGACTTTGGCATGAAATGGTACTCGTGCTATTGGTTTTATGTAACCAGATATTTGGTGTTGTTATGACTGATGTTTTCGAAACCTATAGTACTAGTTGAATCTCTTCAGAGAAGAACACGAAGACTGCATGAATTTGATAAAACTAAATTGAGCTCTTATTCATGAAACCATGATTGATTCTTATAAGTAAACATGATAACACACAACTGAACACTGTTTTGTCTTCTGACTGTAAATATCTCTTTATTTGTATGATTCTTTATAGCTTTATTTCGAGATACAGATAACATCGTGGGCGGTCCTATAACAAGATCACCATGTTTACACACATAATCTAATCTGCATACAGAATTATCAGCTGAATTTAGTACCGCACACGTTGTTATCCAATAACTGAAGTATTCATGTTTCAGCACCCAGATTTTCGGCACCTAAAGTTGGGCACCCAAGCTATTCCCGATTCGGCACCAATAGGTATTTTGGACAGGTAGTAACCACAGAACATATAAAGGAAGTTAGAAAGGCCTTGTGGGCGTGGCACGCGCGCCGCGGTTATGAGCGAATGCTCATAATCAACCGAAATTTACTTTACCGGTCAGCAATCGTGCTTTTGTTTTGACAGCGTACGTAAGCTCCGCAAAAATATTAAATTATGCCGTCTTGCGCTATTGTAACGTGTCGGAAAAGAAGCCAGGTGTGTAGTGTAGCACGAGATGTGATTTCTTTCCATCGGTAAGTCCAAAAACATTAAAATACTTGTGATATTTGTAATTATAACATTAGCATTATGAAGTTTGTAGACAAAAACGATATAATCGCAATCAGACCAATAGTAATATATTGCTTGCAATAGGTTTGCAAGTCGTGCAAAATGGTACCCCATTTTGCACGACGTGAGCGATCGCGCAATGTATTACGTTCACTGCGAGAGAACCAAAAGTACAATTCCACGAAATTTTGACATATCGATAGTGCTGTGCCAATTTGTAAACAATGTCGATAATTACTATGGTACAAATGATTATTATCAATAGAAAACTTTATAACTAAAATAACATTATTTATCACGATTAATAGATTTTGAGTAAGGTCTATGTATTTAAGTTTTATGATTTTTTTAATTGAAACTAACATAATTATGATTTAATATGTTTTGTGTTTCCAACAGATCCAGGTATAAGAAAACTATAGATTGAGACAACTGGTACAATTGATTGGATCCCTACTAAATGTAGCACAATTAGTTCGCAACATTTCGATGATGATAATTACATAACAACAAAGTCAGGGAAAAGAAACTTAAAATCAAATGCTTATCCGCACAGATATATCGTTAAACACATAACGAGTTCAGTAAGTAAAGCTATTGAATTAAAGTAATTAAAGCTAAAAAAAAGGAAAAATTTAGTAGCAAAAGATAAAGGTGGTTTTTTGTACCCTTCGAAAGAATTGCTACTAATCTGCAAAATATCTGAAGCAATTATAAAAAAGTACACCGAAAACCTTCGGAATATTAAATTAAAAGAGAGCAAGCGTATGCTACTTAATAAATACATACGTATTTATTTATTTATTGCATTCATGACGTATACAAGGCCTTGGTACAAAATTATAAGTTTCGTACATGGACCCTGCTAGGGCACCGCAACATTTTTGTTGATTAATATAAATTAAATTAAAATATAATTGCATGCATTATTAAGTAAATAAAGTTATTCAAGATTTATTATAACGTTATTATTGTCATCATGTAATTATTAATTTATTAATTATTGGCTGTCTTTATTACAATTATACGCGTCAATCTTCAAATAATCTTGATAACATTAATATTACAGAATGTCAATTTGTTAAGAACTCATTTAAGCTATAGTAACACTTCTGTATTAGGTACAATTTAAATGCGTTTACAAATTTATTATCAAATTCTATGTCCTTAATCTCATTTGGTAATTTATTGTAAATTTTTTTGCACATTACAAGAGGTCCTGATTGAAACATAGCTAATTTTGAACTTGGCAATGCTAATTCATTTTTTACTCTTAATGAGCGTTGCAGCGGTCTTTGATTCTTAGCCACAGGGAATAACGACGCATGTTTTCTAACAAACTTGCTTACCTCCATAATATAGATGCTTGTTAGGGTGAGCATTTTATATTTAATAAAATAAGGTTTACAACTCTGCATTTGGTCTATGTTCGCAAGAATTCTCACACATCTTTTTTGTAAAATGAACAGTTTTTTTACTGCGACGCAATTTCCCCATACAATAATGCCATATGTTAACCACGAGTAGACGTACGCGTAGTACGCTGTCTTCGCTGTTTTGAAGTCGGTTGATCTTTTCGACTCATTTAAAGCATACACAAAACTTGCAACTTTGTTTGATACAAAATTAATATGTGCCTTCCAATTTATATTAGTGTCAACTATCAGTCCCAAGAGTCTAAATTCATCGACACACTGGAGCGGTATGTCATTGAATGAGTAGTTAATACTCAATGAACGTTTTTGATAAGGACTGTATTGCATAATTTTAGTTTTTGAGAATTTTTTTTTTCAAATTGTGGTCCTTTTGCCAATTTACTAGTTTTGTCAGTATTAAATATAGTGTCGACCAGTATTAAATTTAAGTTTCTACCGTCGTCACATGGAAACACTATTGAGATGTCGTCAGCAAAAAGGACACTCTGGACATTTATTTCTCTCGGCAAATCGTTAATATAGATTAGGAATAAAATGCACCCGTATTACTTCAGGGACAATATTTTTTTCCTTTTGAACTGGTGATAAGCACCGGAAATGTAAGGTTGAGAGACAACCGACTTTCTCTAATAATCAAATAATAAACACGGTAAATATTCCATGTTAAATCCTAATTTTAATAATAAAATTGTTTTTAATAATTCAGTTATGTATTTTTTTATTTGTTGAATGATATATGAATATCGTACGTGTTCACAACATGTATTACAGAAGTCCACATAGTCCACAATACTTGCAAAGTAAGAAGCAAGATTACATTAATTTTATCGATATCAATAATCGACCTTTTGGTCGCCCTAGCATACATGAGATTTTTACGCGTGTATGAGTGTACGTCAAACGCAGTAATTGCGTTAGTGTGACAACCAATAGCAAACTCACAATGGAAGTGTATGGTGTTTATTTGTGTGCGTAATCCGCGTAGGCATTGGTTTTCTGCTTGTAGTGAAATAAAAGAGTGGGAGACAAACGGCGACACGCGTTCCGATACAAATCAGGAACTATTTCCTTTCTAACTTCCTTTATATGTTCTGTGGTAGTAACCATACAAAATACCAGTCCAAAATACCTGTTGGTGCCGACGGGAATAATCCAAGTTACGGAGTGAATCTAAAAGCTTTTTTATTCCGTTCCGTATTAAAACAGGAAGTTTCTTCTTAGAACAGTTCTTACACCGATGTTTACTAGGTTTCTTGGCACGAACTCCCAAACTATTAGGTTAGCCGACGACCGATTTATGTTTCGACCGCTCTAATTACACGCAATCCCATTCTCAAGTAGGTTTGATGGTGTAAAAATAGCCGTTTAGTTATGTATCGATTTGGTGCATTTGTTTATGTTCGCGTTCATTGACTCTTAAGAATTATGTTCGTTACATTTTGTGATTTATGGAAGTTTAAGAGTATGCGTTATGTTGTGTGAAATTGAGCATATTGAAAAATATGAAATGTTCTTTTTTAATCTATCAAGACGGTTGACAGTTTGGCGCACACTAAATTACCAATGGTCAATGATTTAAGAAATCTGAATGAATAATGACAAATCTGAAATGAATTGAAACTAACTCGTATAACCGGACTCATGTAACCCCCAGTAGTTATAGACGAGCACCACACACACTATGTTTGCTTATTATCTGCAGTGCTGGTGTCTTACTTAGTTTACCCGTTAAAACATAAGACGTTTACTTATTTTTTGCCGTAATAAATAAAAAAACCGGATGATTTCTTCTAATGTGATCAGAGCACCTTCATCACTCGCTTACTTATATTATCTTCACAACAAAAAATTTAACACCCCTTTTCTTTTGTCCACAGTTCAAACCAGCTCACAGAATTACCAAGGGAAGTATGTCAGATGCCGCTTCAAGTTCTCTTAGTGCCCGACAATATGCTAAGTACTCTGCCCAAGGAGATCGGTAAAATGACCTCACTGGCTGAGCTGGACGCGTCCAACAACAGGCTAACGCAAGTACCCATGACCCTTGGGGATTGCGCCGGCATGAGGGCGCTCGACCTTAGCAATAATCAGCTGGGACTACTGCCTTTACGTGAGTACTAATGATGTGTAGTAATGTTTTTAACCTAGAATTACGTGTAACCTTCTTTTTTTAGTGGGCTGTCATCATAATAAAACCTCGACTGCTAGGGGTGGAGCGAAAAGGAGTGGTAGACTTTTACCGACCCAAACCCACCTTTAGTTTGCCATTCCAAGGCCATGGTAACTCTTTCAAAATAGCCTGAGATCCTGGCAAACATCGGCCCTAGTGGGCCCCACTCGTTTATTGACATATCTTTGAAGCCCGCGTGTACACGACGCGCTATCGACTTAAGAACATGGTTCATATTGGACGGCGAGCTACCGATTGCGCTTGAATTGGCTGGCAGTCGCCCTGCAATTCTTGACGCCTAGGGAATCTTTTAAGGGGGCCTGGCAGGTGTATGGATTATCTTCTTCTTACGCTTTCCGCCATCTTCTTCACTCGCATTATTGCTTCCGAAAAGGTGGTAACTACTTCCCATTCACCCTCGTTTTGTACAATGACCTGGACATGAGTCTGTCGCGAAAGGTCGCCTCCATCGATGGTCCTCTACAAGGACATGATACTCGGCCTAAGAGGGCAGACCTCCACCGTAAACTATGTACTTTCAGCCTCTCTCTAGACGCTATTGCTCGTTGTTTTTCAAAGTCACCTTTGTCAAGAGTCTAGACAAAGTATCTAAATATATTTCAGTCTAGACAATCGCTATTACCGTTAAAATATCCCCTTAATCTAGGCCCACAGGTGTCTCTAGATACGTTCGCTCTTTCGTTGATGGAGAAAGAGCACCCATCTTAAAATTCATAGACATCAAACACAACATCTGTTTTTATCAGGCGAGATTGAAAGTAAAAGGCCTATTTATCAATTTGTGACAGATGGAAAGATAAGTTTAAATGACATGTGATTGGAGAGGTTTCTTTGCAACAATAGATTGCTATGGACTGATAATAAATAATGTGGGCTTATTAGTGTTTTTAGCTAGACAATATATCTCTGAGACAGTAGCAATGCATTTTTAAATGGTCGTCGCGTATAAATGGCACATATGCAGGCGCCATAAGAAGGTACAATGATCATCATTGATAAAATAATGAGGTAATGATTGATTAATAATTCATTAATCAATAACTATCGATTATTATTTCAAGCATTGATAACATAGTCTGTGTTTTGCATTCAAATGTTTAGTTACACGGCTCCTGTCCTTAATAAGTTAAATATTGCACATCGTAACGTACCTACGTCTCATTTGTATCGATAACACATTACCATTGTTACCTATATCGAATACAGCACCATGATACCGATAACTGCGAGCGAATAGTCTGATGAAAACATTCGTGGCCTAGTTACACGCCTCGGTAGGTTATAGTCTGGTATCGGAGTGAACAGTAATGAGGAAAATATAGCACCTTGCCTTTATGCAGCCCTGTTTGTGTAACTAGGTTATGATTAGACAGGAGTCAGTTTGTGTTGCATTAAACTTTACTTCTTTTTATCCAATATTGGTACAAAATATGCATAAGATACGTGGATAGATAAAGAGGGCGAAGAAGGCTAAAAAAATGGTTGATGGTTCGTGTGAAAGACGAATAGAATAGATAGACGAAGAGATAGGGCAGAATAGAAGAAAAAAACTTGTTGCGCCGACCTCAAATAACAATTGACAAGGGCTGAAAGATGACTGAAAACTCTGCCAGTAAGCTTAACAGGTCTACCTATCCAAGATGCTCATCACCATCAATATAGACGCTCACTAGAGATTGTAGGTGGCCTTTGGAGACATCATTCCTGCGTAAGCCTCGTCCAAGTCGTTGAGGTGTGAAGTCATTATCTAAACAGCTCTTCCCACTCTGGGTGGAGCGAGTAGTATCAGTATTTACTCACTAAAACCTGCCTTCCTTCAAATTTCCTTTTACGTTCCAGAGCCGTGGTAACCCTTTTCCTTACGCCCGTTTTCAATAACCTACCGCAGTTCATAGATAGATAGCTATCCCCAATAAACAGTAAGATTCTATCTATCCATCCACAACTGTTGGTAGGAAATGCTATACGTCGGTAGATTATAGGAAAGCAAGTAAGGACAAAAGGATGGATTTGTTTATCTTTAGTAGCTGCAACTGTAGATAGATAACTTATTGAAAACGGGCGTTAGACACCCGCATTGCTGGTCTATGCAGTCGTTTGTTTAAGTTTTACTCGTTACCTTTTATTAACGCTACTCATTCTTACTATGTTCAAGCTAATCTCTTTAGAATATGGCGGAAACAAACATAAATTCCAAAGATAAATTGTCTGAAACCCATCGTTGCATAAATTCAGTTAGTAAAGCTAGATAGATGGAACTTTGCACGTAAACCTAAGAAATTGCTGTAAGACCATTCAGACGGGGCCTTGCATTACCGGCTGTTTATTTATGTGAAGAAGCCAAATAGTGCCGGGACTAAGTGGTCAAATTCGTTTTGATGTGTTCTCGGCGCCTCTTGGGTATTTCTCTTTGATCTTCGCGGTTTGTAAGCTATTTGAGGGATGCGATCTTGTTAGTTACATTGTTGTTGTTGTAAGTCAGCTGTCTGTGTAGTTTGTTAAATTGTTTTAGCTTGAACGAAATTTGGATGTTTTTGTCAACCGTGCATAACTTTAGTTTATAGTTTACCAAAAATATGTCCTAATATGGCGACTCTTATTTAGGTTATGCTGCTGTATTGGGTCGTTGACTTGTTATTTAAATAGTAATTTTATTAAAAAAATATTTTTAAGTTTATGAAACTTACTAGTTTAATGAGCTGCATCGTACACTAGAAGTCGACCGCAATATGACTTAAAACGGCGCGTAGTTTTCCAAGCGCGCCTCAAGGAGATCTTAGCGAATCGTAGGGGCCCAGCAGGGTCGAAGCTTACTGAGGCCATGGGTGATATGTGAAAGTGAACCCCGGGGTCCTGGAAAGAAGGCAAAGAAGGAACAGGAGTGAGCTTTATTCAGTTAAAGTCTGAAACTCACCGGAAATGCGTTTCCGCTGAGAGCGGGAAAGTCATTGGATGATTTCCCACCTAAAAAAAAAGACAATTAAAAAGGCTATACAGATTTCTTGATTTAATGTCATCAGAAAATCCTCTTCTCAACGCTGCTCTTAGAAATGCGCGGTGCTTGGTTACGGCTTTTGTATAATATCTAACAATTATTTTCTATTTCACATTTCAGAAATCACCTACCTCAGGCTAGAACACCTGGATGTGAGCTGTAACTGCATATCGTCACTACCTCTGGAACTTCGCAACATGAACACACTAGTTACGCTTAATTTGGACAACAATCCCCTCGTCTCACCTCCCACCACGGTAATTATATTAATTATACAAGGCGCCAGGTAAACTTGGCAGAAAGTACATTGACCTTTTCCTATTACCTTAGTGTAGGTGCCTGTAAACGAATAATGAACTGTTTTTCATAACTAGAAAATGTAATAATCCATTACATAATTATTATGTCGATTGAAGAGTGTTTGTATTTCCGTTTTTCAAATTAGTATATCAATGTTCGTTATCCAAAATTAACTTGGCGCCTACATTGGCATTTTTATTAAATCTGCTGTTTTTAATACGGGGGCATCAGCTTCTACAAAAGAAAGGTGATCCTCGCTCAGAGCCAGAACCTTTTACTCCTGTATTTATTTAATATACGGGACAATTTACACGATCGCCTAGAGTAAAAAAATGAAGCACTGGCACTTTGACTGTGATAGAAAGTTTGTTGATAATGGATTTTGCCTTTTCAATAGCAGCACTGAGTATGGTATATTAATACTTCTGGACTCAAAAAGCGTTTAGCACATTTGGGGCATTGTGCTAATACTCTCTTTGAGCCCAGATAATAATATATCGATATTGGAAAAGCCAAAATCCTACTAAAACCCCGGTTAGATAATAGCAAAGCAGCATAAAGCCATTACAAAACTGGCAAAATGTTACTGCTTTAATGGGCTATACAAAACATTAGTGCAGGAGCGACCTATTTACATACTGTGCAAGACCATACCGCACATTCGTCATAGTGCAGTTTAAAAGCCAATAAAATTCCTCACCACTGCCGCTACGATTTTCAGTTGTTTCAACTGGTATTTACAAAGAACACTTTCCCTTGGGTTTTATGACACGCGTGGTATGCGAAGCTGTCAATACATTGTGTTTTCTTCTTTACTTTCCGATTGAAAGTGTGAATATGAAACAAATAAACATAAGCGTCTAGCGTAGTTTGTGTTGTTATTTTTAGACGGTATGGATGGCGTAATTAACTTCGTATGCTGATGTTTATGACTTATAGGAAGGTTTTCCTTGTTTTGTGTTTATTCTCTTTGATACAATTTGAATTCTACTAAAGAATTTACTACAACTTGAGCTCTTTTGTAGTCCTAAGTTGAGCTACAATAATACTGACAAATGATTGCACTTACTGAATAAGTCAAATTAAATCTATGCGGTTCTTTCCTCAAAAGACCATCTCAAACTGTAATGGTCAAATAAAATGATTTGATCATTACCTACCTGTTTGCTTTAAGGACTTTAATAGTAACTTTGGACTCTTGAGTTTGTTTCGGTGTTTTTTATCAGGATATTCGTCTAGAAACCACCAGCCCCATCTAGTTTAAATTGACGAAAAATTGACTTGTAGAAGAGTTTTTTAAACCAATTTGCAAAATAAATATCATAATAATTGACAGTACTTTCATAAAATCATGTACGGGATTAATAAAGGGAATGGAGGGAAGCCTTTGCTCAGCAGTACAGAATAGACTAGATAAAACAATAACATACCGCGTACTTACGGACGGAAATTTTCTATTCAACCGTAGGCAGCACAAACAGCCCCAAGCCGTTTTGTTTTCTTTAACAAATTGACTTTCATAAGTCTTTCGATTTCAAATCACGAGATTCAACCAAGATCTAACAAAAGATAATTTAAAAACAACTTTGACTTGAGGAGATTTAGGGTCTGTACACACAGACCGGCTCGAAGAGCATCGGCGCGCATTTTTCTTTTCACTCAGACGGATCGTATACGCTTGAAGTTGGTCGGAGCGGAGCCGCCAACTATTTCACATAGACCGGCTGGAAGCGGATGCACTCGCAGCCGGTCGGATGCGCTTGCAGCCGGTCTAATGCTCTCGCAGCCGGTTGGATGCGCTCGGAGCCGGCTGGATACACTACAAAGGCAGTACGAGTATTCCACGCAGTCCAAGTTTTGTTTCGGCACGCAACTTTATTCCATTGGTTCTTCTTTATAAAACTTATACTCTAATTAGGTTTAAAGGCAAGAAATCGTATTGACCAGTCGAATAACCAAAATCTTTCCATCCTTTCTAGATATGCATGCGCGGGCGCGTGCACATATTCAAGTATCTAGAAAACATGGCGAACAAAGACACGTTACCGGCACACAGACGAGTGGACGACACGAGACGGTCTACCAAGCACAGCTCTTACATCAGTAGCTCGCCGGTCCCGACTACCGCGCATCAGATCACTTCGGGGAACGCTACGATAGACTGCTTGAGGCATAAGCCGAGGCATGTCGTCGATAGTGGGTACAGCACTGATGGAGTGGACAAGAGATGGTCTAATGATGGTGAGTTTTGATTCACAGTAATGATAGTTATTAGCATTAGCGGCCTTGTAATGTTCCCACTGCTGGGACTCAGGCCTCCTCTCTAGGAGAGGGATCATACTAATAATGGCGATTTGTGAGTATGTTTGTCACTTCTTCACGCTTGAACGACCGTATGGATTTAGATATTTGCCACACGGGTATACCATGACCTGGAACAACAACACGTATGTTCCCTTGGAAAAATCTTCTATTTTCGCACACTTCGGTTAATGTCACGGTAGATATGCAAATAGCACATTATTTGCATTTCTACTATGTAAAATATGTTCTAATGAATATAAAATAAATAAGTCAATGTAAGTAACTGGCAAATCTAACCATTAAAAGATGAACTAATAATATGTTTTAGTGAGTAACTGAGAAACCTTTTCATTTAGGTTATTAATAGCAACTGCATGTTGCGGTGTAATTTAAATCTGAACCGATTTCGAAACTTCACTTTTAAGCATTTAAAACTTACAAATAGAACTTGTGCGGTTTATAAACAAGGCCCGAAATTATGTAATACCGTAATTACAGTTCTTATTTTAAAATTTATTTTCATTCACGTTTGGTATACCCACCGTTAACGGCCCATTCACTATGTCAAGCGTCCTTAATGACTGCTGCCATACAAATGGCTCGCGACCATAAAAAAAAATGAATGACGGGCATATAAACTCTTTTTACGTCCGGAAATAGGACCGGACTAAAATTAAGTCTCTTCAACCCGTTCTGGAACACTTTTTTACAGTCTTTTTTACTCATATATATCTCTTCTAACTTAATTGTTTTTCCAAATTGCCAGTAACCTAAAAAGAGTTCAGAATCGATTGAGTGCATGTTACTGTGCAGTTTGCATAGCGTTTGGAATGGATATTGGAAAGTTTTTAGCTTAGACTTAAAAACCAGCAGTCGTGCTAGCTTGCACTTTAGCAAGTAAGTTTTTTTTTCCATCAAGTTATACGACGAAAGCATACTCTAATCAGATATCATTTGCCAAGGAGTTTCTTTAAAGGAGTATTAGGTGTGGGATGATAGATTTGTTTTAAGCCATTTAGAAATTTATTTTAATACTAGCTCTGGCCAGCAGTTTCGACGACAGTAGGTTTCTCCATATAAACTTTGAACCCCCTTTAGGGTAGGGGAGGGATCCATCTTCCGGTGTCAGCTTATCGTCGAATTTTAGGACAGGGTCTATCTTCCGATATACAGGGCCAGTGCTTTTAGTAATAGTTGCCAAGATTATAGCAATCGAATTTTCTATCCACAGGCGGCGGCGACTCGGGCGGCGGGGGCGGCAGTGGTCGATCCACCCCTAGCACACCTTCCACCTTGTCCCCCGGAGCAGCGCTATCACGGGCACAGTCACTCTCCAGCGAGACACCCCTCGCGCCGCTCACCCCTTTACTCTCCGGGTATGTTTGATACGATATACTTGGCCATTTGGCCTTCTTTCTGGTGGCTTGTAGAGAAAAAAAATAACGATTCTAGAGTGCGTCTAATGAAAGCGCGACCTGGAGTTTTTTTTTAAATTTAATTGGCAACATTATTCAGCCGCAATTGTAGGAAGTAAAAAAAATTGTGAAGTGTCAAAACATGATTCTCCTACTAGTTAGTAATACCACATACAATTTTTTTGGATTTAACCTCTTTTTCTCAGGTCGCGCTTTCATTAGACGGACTATATTTTTAGTTTGGTTGTGATTTTTAATTGACGATTTACCTAATAGCAGAACGTATTAGGTCATTTTTTTAAAGAATGCCAGTGACACAATTGAAATGGCCAGCAACTTTTGATAGCTTTTTTTTATTGTGACACTGGTATTCAAATAGATTTGATTGAAGAATTTTATGTGTGTAATAGCTTTTTTTACAGTAACAGTCTAAAGTATTTTTTTAATAACGGTATTTTAAAAACTTGTGTAGCGGAGACGAGCTTAGCAGAGTAAAAAATAACAATTCAAAAAAAATATTGTGACCTCAATTTAGACCCTACAAATTATCTGCTCAGTTGGTCTTTGCTTTAATGGATTATAAATTAATATGAGTGCTATTTATTATAATTATTTTGGGTGTTTCTATTTAAAAATGTGTGTAGATTTAAATAGCTGCTTATATCTTTATTTTATTTTTTTCGCATTGGCCGATACAGAGGTAATATCTAAATTTAAAACTATTTTCCGTTCTTCACAGCCATTATCACCCCCTTTCCTCTGTCTCATGTTTCCACAACGATATCACTTTATACGGTTCTTAATAAATGTGTTTTACTAAAGGGTTTATGCAGATGTAGTGTCACTTTGCCTAGCCATATCGACTGTACTGACATGGGCCCAAAATCTGAAAAAAAAAAAACTAATTTAGTATAAGGCCTTGAGAAAAAGTCCTGTGTACGTGAAGTAATCACGAATTGAACAAAAAAATTATAGACAAAAATATATTTAAAAAGGACAAACATGACATTGTACTGATCACTTGAAACAGAGATATCCAGATAAAGCATAACAAATCTTTAAAACTAACCTTCGGTGCTAGGTGAAACACATTTATTCTGAACTACAAATCAATCCAAAATCACGCTTAATCATAAACAAACCTAACTTAAAAAAGAAGGAATTGCAAATTGAATCATAAGACGTAAGCTTTACGATTCAATTTACAAAAACTTTTTGTTTAAGATAAGTCTATTTCTGATTGAGCGTGCAAGATATCGTTGTACCTCCGCCTCTCTTTTTTTTATTAACCCCGGTGTTGTCCCTTTCAGCGTCCGTATTTCACCCGAAGGAAACATGTCGAATGGCGACGAAAAGAGTAAATTAGCCCATCAACAAACCTACAGGTACATTGTCATGTTCGCACGACATTCACTAACATTCGCACTGGTTTTTATGTATGTGGTTTTTACTAAGGTTTGATGTCACATAGATTTCGTAGTTCCTGTGTCGGTGTTGTTATGGAAAGAGCTGTTTAAATAAACCTACTGAAAAAGGAAGATATTGAAAATTTTTGCACTAAAAAATAAGTTTTTTTTTTGGCACTCTTTTTTATAATAACATCACACTTTGTCTTCTTAGGGTACCTAATCGTGCATGTTATTATTAATTCATCTCTACTATGAATTATTATCTATAATAAATTGTATTTATTTTGCAAATCGGTTATAAAATAACACTTTTACACGCCAAGTCAAACTAGGCGTAGACGGCGTTTCCTAGCCGACTACTCTAAGAATCGCTAACACAAACTCAGAAGTTCAAAGTCAGAGAGATCTGAAGTCTCAAGGAGGCTAATGTTCCTATTACAGGATGGCCCCGGGCAAACCGGGATATAAATGAATAAACTTATGATAATATCCTATGTAACAATGAAATAATATATTACGTGTTATACTCGTACTTTTCAAAGTGGTGGACAATTTTTTCACATAGGTGCAGTACTTTTTGCAGGAAATTACCTTCTTCAATACACGAAATTAGCTCTTGTCTCTTTATTACAGTAGTATAGATGCTAACACTAAACGAACATAACATAAAATCTTCTTAACGCCTTGACGCGACGTCAGCTATCGAGTCTCTTGAAACAACACAGAACGCACCTATTTTTCACGATATCCTCTTAAAATATCTATCTACTACGCGGCTAACGGAACAATCAATCATTCTATTTTAATCACGGCTGGTAACACTTTGAATTATTGTTTGCCGTGGCGTTAAAAATGTAGATAGAATTTCATTTAAAGAATTGTTGGTCATTGTTTTTGAAGCTGGAAATATCGAAGTGGAGAATGGTATTAAGTAATATAAGAACGTTAATTTTGCAAGTTTTTTTTTTTGAGAAATCTTACCGTTTTGGAGAAAAATCCAAAAAGCCTCAAATTTTGACATTTGACCCCGAATAACTTTTGTTGCACATATAGGATCGATGGGGATATTTAAAACTTTATTTGTGGTGGTAAACCCTAGCTCTCCACCAATATTTGGCTTTCCGGGAGTTTTTGTTGTTTCAAATGTCTATATTGACCAGACCATTGGTAGTGATTGGCCTGTTGGTCTAGTGGTTAGTGACCCTGACTGCTACGCCGTAGGTCGTGGGTTCGATTCCCACCCAGGACAAATGTTTGTGTGATGACCACGATCATTTGCTCTGTGTCTGGGTTTAATTTATTTATAATATGTATATATTTAGAAGTATTTGAGTATGTTTATCAGTTTTCTAGTACCCATAGCACAAGCTCTGCTTAGCTTGGGACTAGATGGCGTTGTGTGAAAAGTTGTGGAATATATTATTATAAGTATTATATTATTATATTAATTGCCCTGCGGCATAGTATTAAGAGGGCTGTCGCAATTTTTGATGAATTTCAGCGTTTTATCCGATTTTTGACGTGTGACGATGCTTTAGATATAGCCATAAAAAAAAAACAAAAATATGGATAAGAAAGTTAGATAACTTATCTTGGGAGTGCTTTAAATAAATATTTGAATTTGTTTACCTACATCAGTAAAATCCTTGTCTCCGCAAAGGATGTTTTATAAAATGTTGCTTTTGGGTATCTTTTGACGCCTTGGTACACCGAAGATATTAAAGTTTAATCACTTATAAAAATGTCTATGATACAACTGTATCTTCTACATTGGAGTGCTGAAACCACTTTATTACTATTCATACAGTAATACACCAAAAATAATTCTGTAAAACCAAGATCTACTGACAGTTTTCCGTACGAAACTACAATTTTTATCTACGAAATTATAATCCAAACTCAAATAAAAAAAATTAACCAACTAAGGTGGTATTTCTATATATCTTGAAAAAAATAAATTGGGCTATTTAAAAGTTATATAATATTTTTAAATAATTTTTGTATGCAATGCAAAAATCGAGCGCGACTGCTGCCGCCCGTCGTTTAATTTACCTATCGTCTGTTTTTTATACCCTGAGACTATATTGACACAGGAAATGTCAAAATTACTATAAGATGATGTCAGTTCTTTTGTGTTGTAATGGCATTTCTGTCAAAACGCTCAAATTTAAGAAAAATTGTAATAGCGCCCTTAAAAGAGTTATCGCGGGTCTGGAACGCAAAGAGCAATTGAAAAGTAGGAATTAAAGAAAAAAAATAAGAGTATGGGTAAGTGGGTGAAAAATAACTGTAGCGACATCTTTGACGTCACATAAAAACTAACTGTAGCGACACCTATGACGTCACATAAAAACTAACTAGCGACATCTTTGACGTCACATAAAAACTAACTGTAGCGACACCTATGACGTCACATAAAAACTAACTAGCGACATCTTTGACGTCACATAAAAACTAACTGTAGCGACACCTATGACGTCACATAAAAACTAACTGTAGCGACACCTATGACGTCACATAAAAACTAACTAGCGACATCTTTGACGTCACATAATTAACTAACTGTAGCGACACCTATGACGTCACATAAAAACTAACTAGCGACATCTTTGACGTCACATAAAAACTAACTGTAGCGACACCTATGAAGTCACATAAAAACTAACTGTAGCGACACCTATGACGTCACATAAAAACTAACTAGCGACATCTTTGACGTCACATAAAAACTAACTAGCGACACCTATGACGTCACATAAAAACTAACTGTAGCGACACCTATGACGTCACATAAAAACTAACTGTAGCGACACCTATGACGTCACATAAAAACTAACTAGCGACATCTTTGACGTCACATAAAAACTAACTGTAGCGACACCTATGACGTCACATAAAAACTAACTAGCGACATCTTTGACGTCACATAGAAACTAACTGTAGCGACACCTATGACGTCACATAAAAACTAACTAGCGACATCTTTGACGTCACATAAAAACTAACTGTAGCGACACCTATGTCGTCACATAAAAACTGCGAATCCTGCATCGCGCAATCAAAGTTCTCCGCGCGATTGGAAGGGATACATCAGCCCAAAATCATCTATCGAGTATTTTACCTCCTGACATAACTTGGTATGCCGGGAGGTGGAATACTTTCCTATTATTCTCAAATCTACCAAATAATTATACCAAAAACAAAAAAAATAATCGTAAATATGGGTCAGGCCGTTTCGGAGGTGTTCGATAACAAACACTGACAGTTTTATACATTACATAGACAAACGATTTTACTTCTTTACAAAATAATTTTAGAAGTTGATATTTATTATTCTGTCTAATGATATACCTAAGTAATAATATTTAAAGTCGAAACAATTCTTCATATTATGCCACTAGGGGCATCATTAATAGCATGCACAGTATCGTCTGTCCGTCCAGGTAGTGACGGCCTGTCGGTCTAGTGGTTAGTGGCCCTGACTGCTACGCCGTAGGTCGTGGGTTCGATTCCCACCCAGGACAAATGTTTGTGTGATGACCACGATCATTTGCTCTGTGTCTGGGTTTAATTTATTTATAATATGTATATATTTAGAAGTATTTGAGTATGTTTATCAGTTTTCTAGTACCCATAACACAAGCTCTGCTTAGCTTGGGACTAGATGGCGTTGTGTGTAAAGTTGTGGAATATATTATTATATTAATTGCCCTGCGGCATAGTATTAAAGAGTTATCACGGGTCTAGAACGCAAAGAGCAATTGAAAAGTATGAATCAAAGAAAAAAATCAGAGTATGGGTAAGTGGGTGAAAAGTAACTGTAGCGACATCTGTGACGTCATATAAAAACTGCGAATCCTGCATCGCGCAATCAAAGTTCTCCGCGCGATTGGAAGGGATACAACAGCCCAAAATCATCTATCGACTATTTTACCTCCTGACATAACTTGGTATGCCGGGGGGTGGGATACTTTCCTATTATTCTCAAATCTACCAAATAATTATACCAAAAACAAAAAAAAAATCGTAAAAATGGGTCAGGCCGTTTCGGAGGTGTTCGATAACACACACTGACAGTTTTATACAGTACCACGGGGTCTCATACAGAACAAAGGAAATTTGGTTCAAATAAATGTCACTAGATGGCGCGACATGTATTGATCTGTGGTTGAAGTGTGTATCATTTTGAAGGATTTTATTTTTTTGACTTTCTTGAGGTTTATTCATTCATATTCAACTCATAAACACACAAAATTATATAACAATAGGCTTTTATTTCAAATTTCAAAGATGATTGGAATGGACAATTAATATTTATACCAGTAGATGGCGCTGTATTAAAGTTCAAAGGTTTTGTTTTGTTACATAATCTCAGATAATATGAGTACGTAGCAGCAGTACAAAAGTACAGTATACGGTGCGTTTTTAATGTCATCTATTAGGATTAAAAGTAATCTTATGTCCATTCTTGCAATTTCGCTGCTAACACCATCTATTGCCGCTGCACGGTAACGAAAATTACCAGTTTTGCCAGACGGACAGTTTCTTTGTATGGGATGAGGCATCTGTAGGCTATATTATCTGTGGGTCGGGATATAAATTAATAAACTGATAATATGCTATGTAACAATGAAAAAATGTATAATACTTGTACTATTCAAAGTGTTGGACAATTTTTTCACATAGGCAGTACTTTTTACAAGAAATAATAATAATAACATTCCACAACTTTCACACAACGCCATCTAGTCCCAAGCTAGCTAAGCAGAGCTATTATTCTCTTCAATACACGAAATCAGCTCTTGTCTCTTAGTTGCAGTAGTATAGCTATCGTTAAATGAATTAACCACCTAAACCGATAGACCATAAAGTATGTCAGATACGACATTAGGTAGTGATTGGTCTGTCGGTCTTGTGGTTAGGGGCCCTGACTGCTACGCCGTAGGTCGTGGGTTCGATTCCCACCCAGGACAATTGTTTGTGTGATGAGCACGATCATTTGCTCTGTGTTTGGGTTTAATTTATCTATAATATGTATATATTTAGAAAGTATGTTTATCAGTTTTCTAGTACTCATACCACAAGCTCTGCTTAGCTTGGGCCTAGATGGCGTTGTGTAAAAAGTTGTGGAATATATTATTATATTAATTGCCCTGCGGCATAGTATTAAAAATAAAATAGGTCTGGAACGCAAAGAGCAATTGAAAAGTAGGAATTAAAGAAAAAAATAAGAGTATGGGGTAAGTGGGTGAAAAATAACTGTAGCGACATCTATGACGTCACATAAAAACTGCGAATCCTGCATCGCGCAATCAAAGTTCTCCGCGCGATTGGAAGGGATACAACAGCCCAAAATCATCTATCGAGTATTTTACCTCCTGACATAACTTGGTATGCCGGGGGGTGGGATACTTTCCTATTATTCTCAAATCTACCAAATAATTATACCAAAAACAAAAAAAAAAATCGTAAAAATGGGTCAGGCCGTTTCGGAGGTGTTCGATAACACACACTGACAGTTTTATACAGTACCACGGGGTCTCATACAGAACAAAGGAAATTTGGTTCAAATAAATGTCACTAGATGGCGCGACATGTATTGATCTGTGGTTGAAGTGTGTATCATTTTGAAGGATTTTATTTTTTTGACTTTCTTGAGGTTTATTCATTCATATTCAACTCATAAACACACAAAATTATATAACAATAGGCTTTTATTTCAAATTTCAAAGATGATTGGAATGGACAATTAATATTTATACCAGTAGATGGCGCTGTATTAAATTTCAAAGGTTAACATCTTGATTTTTTAAATTTTGTTTTGTTTAATAATATCACTGATAATATGAGTACCTAGCAGCAGTACAAAAGTACAGTGTACAGCGCGCTTTTAACGTTATCTATTAGGAATAAAAGTATAATGTAACCCTTCTTGCAAAGTCGCTGCTAACACCATCTATTGGGAACGAACGCGAACAAAAATAGCCAGATCAAATCCGCTCTTTACGTTGGGACAATTTCTTTGTATGGGATGAGGCATCTGTATGCTAGTATATTATATTATCTGTGGCATTACATAAACAAACGATTTTACCTCTTTACAAAATAAGTTCAGAATGTCAGTTCAGTGATATTTATTATTCTATCTAATGATATACCTATGTATTTAAAGTCTATATTTAAAGTAAAAAAATTCTTCATATTATGCCACTAGGGGGCATCACTAATAGCATGCACGGTATCGTCTGTCCGTCCAGGTAGTGATCGGCCTGTCGGTCTAGTGGTTAGTGGCCCTGACTGCTACGCCGTAGGTCGTGGGTTCGATTCCCACCCAGGACAAATGTTTGTGTGATGAGCACGATCATTTGCTCTGTGTTTGGGTTTAATTTATCTATAATATGTATATATTTAGAAGTATTTAAGTATGTTTATCAGTTTTCTAGTACCCATAACACAAGCTCTGCTTAGCTTGGGACTAGATGGCGTTGTGTGAAAAGTTGTGGAATATATTATTATAAGTATTATATTATTATATTAATTGCCCTGCGGCATAGTATTAAAGAGTTATCGCGGGTCTGGAACGCAAAGAGCAATTGAAAAGTAGGAATTAAAGAAAAAAATAAGAGTATGGGTAATAGGGAATATGCATAAAAAATAAAATGGCCTGATTTTTTTTTCCCTAAACTTTTAAGGTCGTAGTAATACACTCTATTCGATATTTTCTAATTTAACATGCATTTAGTTATTTAAAACATAAATCAAAAAGTGAAAAATTTACGAGCGAAGTTCAAATTTGTAAAACGCCTCACCATTGGTCGTATGAAAGCGACCAATGGTGAGACGACGACGGCGACGACGTTGACGTCATAGGACACGAAACTGACAGGAATGGTGAATTTATTTGGTGTACTTTTTATAGTGTTAGTACACATTAGTATCATGCAATATCTATAAAATGGCTTTTTTTCTTCCATGATTATTACGCGACTAAAACACTTTGTTATCTATGAAACTAACTCTCAATGCAAACAATAAACTGACAGGATGTACCCTATGACGTCACGCCTCAAGCGCGCGAGAAATAGGAGCGTTTGAACTCGTCAAATTAAACCAATATTTTTAAGATTTTATAAAAAAGTAATTACTACTCTTACAGCTATGGTTTATTTTTTTTCTACATCAAAATGAAGTGAATATTGAATAAAAAAAATAAAAAAATTTCCTGCATATTCCCTATTGGGTGAAAAATAACTAGCGACATCTATGACGTCACATAAAAATGCGAATCCTGCATCGCGCAATCAAAGTTCTCCGCGCGATTGGAAGGGATACAACAGCCCAAAATCATCTATCGAGTATTTTACCTCCTGACATAACTTGGTATGCCAGGGGGTGGAATACTTTCCCATTATTCTCAAATCTACCAAATAATTATACCAAAAACAAAAAAAAAATCGTAAAAATGGGTCAGGCCGTTTCGGAGGTGTTCGATAACAAACACTGACAGTTTTATACATTAACACCATTGGCTGTTTTCTTGTCCATGCAATCTCTGTCCATTCCAGGTTGCCTGGAAGAGATCGCGGAATGCGATAAGGCCGCCCATTGTTTGTACCTGTTTTATAGTTTTAGTTCCTTTTTAGGGTTCTGTAGCCAAATGGCAAAAACGGAACCCTTATAGTTTCGCCATGTCTGTCCGCCCGTCCGTCCGCCCGTCCTCGCTTAATCTCTATGACCGTTAGCACTAGAAAGCTGAAATTTGGTACCAATATGTATATCAATCACGCCGACAAAGTAGTAAAATAAAAATTGGAAAAAAATGTTTTATTAGGGTAGCCCCCCCCCCACATGTAAAGTGGAAAATGTTTTTTTGTTATTTGAACCCTAATGTGTGATAATTGTTGGATAGGTATTCAAAAATGAATAGGGGTTTACTCAAATATTTTTTTTATAAAATCAATAATTTCGGAAATAATCGCTCCAAAAGTAAATAACAATGTGTGTGTCCCCTCTAATTATTGAACCATAAGTTTAGAAAATATGAAAAAAATCTGGAATGTAGAGCTTTATAAAGACTGTCTAGGAAAATTATTTTGAACTTGATGGGACGAACAGTTTTTGAAAAAATGGAGACACTTATTGCGACGGACGGAAAACTACGGAACCCTACATTGAGCGTGGCCCGACACGCTCTTGGCCGGTTTTTGTATGTATTAATGGTGTACTTACAATAAAGCATAATTATAATAAATAAATAAACGATTTCACCTCTTTACAAAAAAAGTTTAGGAGTTGATATTTATTATCCTAATGGTGTATATATTCATATTTAAAGTCAAACAATTCTTCATATTATGCCACTAGGGGCATCACTAATAGCATGCACGGCATCGTCTGTCCGTAAACACACTAATTGGCGTCTCCCGAACTTCCGACTGTGGGTGCAGTCGGCAGTACTAACAAATAGTTCACACTGCTCGCTTTAATGAACTCCAATGTTTCTAGCAGGCGTTTTCTTCTTCCTAGTTAGGTGTGGTCTGAAGTTAAACGATTAACAAGTTGGAAATGTAACTTAGATGTTGATATGTGATTAATATAGTTACTGTTTGTGATCTTATAGACAATGCAAATTGTATGTTTAAAGTAACAGCTGTAAAACGAAATCTATGTGCCTTCAAACACTTCTTCAAGGATAAAATCTTACTAATCTTGTGCAACATTCCAGACAATACAAAGAAGCCTTAAGACAGCAGCGCCAGCAAGACATCTACCGCCCCCGCACGGAGCAGCCGTCCCCCGAGCTGGACTCGTCCCCGCACTCCAACACCCAGAGCCCCATCCACAAGCCCTCCCACTCCCCCGTCAACGGATACACCAGTAACGTATCACCTAGTCTATACAAAACCGCCTCTTCCAATAGCAGTACACTATCCAATACCTCATCTCCTAACTTATCCCAAGTGCCAAACTCCCCCCTCCTACACTCCACTCCCCGAAGATTTCAGAACCAATCAACGAACGGGAATGGAGTCATAGAGAAACAAGAAGAGAATAAAAGGCCCGTACAAAAAGTTGTGCCATCGAGGAATGTTAATAGCAAATATGCGACAGTCAATGGGAATGTAGACTATAATGGTCGCGTGAACGGTCAGACAGACACGTATATAAAGCCTACATCGCCTTCGAAATCCCCGACGAACACGATAGGGTACAACAGTTTAGGCAAGTCGAGTATACCGCGGCAAGTGAACGGAGACAGTGCGAAGTTGCTGACGACGAGTGTGTCGTTTCTGAAAGGTGCGGCGCCGAAGCCGCCCGGCAAGATGGCGTGGAACAAGGACGCGCCCGTCGACAAGCTCAGCTTCACTATGAAGCGAGAGTTTGATAAGCAGAAGGAAGAGCTGGATCTGCTGACGCAGTTGAGATCGGTGAGCTCGCATTTATTTTATTTGTATTCTAAATTCATGTTATTGTTGCGTGGCGTGGATGTATGTGGCGTGTATAATAATAATATTCCAGTATGTATGTGGCGTGTATGTGTGTGATTGTGCTCTACAAGCCTAGTTGCTACATAAAATATATAGAGCCGACGCGCCTAGATCGGCGTACGTAGCCCGGGTGTACCTCTAAGCTTCAGAAAGTAAAGAATATAATATTCTTTATTATGTACGTCATAGAATAGGATAAAGTTTATTGTATACCAAAAAGTACCAGTACAGTTTATACAATAAAAAACTCATGATAACAATCCCAGAATGAACAGACTACAACAAGACCACTATCCGTCAAAGACATAAAGGCATCGAGTTATTGAAACGAATGCTATTGACGATAGCTGCTGACTGACTGCGGTTTTTCGAGATGAAAGGCGTTTGTGCACTACAAGGAATTTTACCGTCCGGCAGTCCAATTTCTTATATGTCAATGAATTTCAACGAAAGTTGATGTAAATGATCACAGCCGGACGGTAAAATTCCGTGTAGTGCACCAACGACTAAAGCCTTTTGCTAGACAAAGTTCGATTTTTTTTAGTAAATACTTAACATTTATTAACAGCCAGTACAATTATGTCGCAGATCATCGAGTCCCGGCTGAAGATGTCCCTGCCGGAGCAGCTGGCGCCGGTGCTGTGCGACGGCGTGGTGCTGTGTCATCTGGCCAACCACGTGCGCCCGCGCTCCGTCGCCTCCGTGCACGTACCCTCGCCTGCGCAGGTAAATATGTTGACAGACATTATTAAGCATAACGTTAAGGTGTATAATCGGCGGCACGTAACTTAGCAAGAGTCGTTAGTTGCGCAGAAATCGTTTTTTAGATCTATTTGGTCAAGCGGGCCGCGGGGTATGAGGTAGCACCGATCCAGCGCGCGATTGGTGCGGTATTATAATAGTAGTCTATGATTGGTGCGTTAGTCGACTTTTGCTCCCGCACTGCGTTACGTCCCGTTCGCTCATTCGCTTTTTTGTGCACCCTGCGCGAAATTACTCCCACTGTGTCAATTTCTTGCCAACCTTTTTGCCGGGTATTATACCGGACTGGTTTGCCAGCACAGTCGAGGTTAGGTGAACTGAAGCGAAACTAACACTCTGTGCAGGTTTCGACACCTTTACAGACAATTAAAAAAAATGAATTTAATTTACAAAATAACTGAGATAACTGTACGCGTCTGCAGCTACTGAGGCTACGCTAGGCTTTGTGGTAAAGTGTTGAGTTTATGGCCGCTGTTGAATGAACACCCCATTTTACATTTCGCAACTGACACAGGCACCGACTTAGTTGAAGGTGATTAGTTGAAGTTGAAGGACAATCTTGAAAAGACGATAAACAAACTGACAATCCCAACAAACTACTGAGAGATTCATTTGTAGTAATCGATTAATCTTTGAGAAATACCTAGTTAAATAATGCTAGTTTTTCAGAAAAGACATATAATTGGACGTTATAGACGGTTGTAGTTTTTTTATTTCTTTTTAAATAATTAAAAATAAAATTCTTTTGCAGCCGAAGCTAACAATGGCGAGATGTAGGAGGAATGTGGACAACTTCTTGGAAGCGTGTCGAAAAATTGGAGTGGAAGAGGTGAGTGACATTACAGTTAAATATATGTTCTTAATATTTATTTATTCTTTTATACCCGTTATATTTTTTTTATAATTTCCGTGACCTATTTGCGACCATTTACGCGATTTAAAGTGGGAAGAAACTGTGTCTATTGTGACTAATACATTAAAAATCGGCTGTAACTTTGCATTCCCGCCGTGTTCGTTTCGAGTGTTGCAGGGTCTTGTAAGATATCCTTTCGCGAGCGACAGAGCTTATTGTAATGAAACTAAGAGACGGGTGGCGTGTGTTGCAGGAGGTCATCTGCTCGCCCGAAGACATACTGGGAAACCTGGAGAGCGACGGAGAGGAGAGTATCGTGCCTCTCGCTCGCACAGTGACCGCTCTCCTCACACACGCCACGCCGCCTCACTGCCCGCCAAGGGATATCCGCACAGACCCCTACTACTCCTTCGAACCCTCGCACGAGGAGTGCGCCGGCGGAGACTACGACGAGACTGAGGACCCAGAGTCATCGCTAGAAGTCAACTACTACCAAAGGCAGCTCAGGAGATACTCTGAAGAACGCTTCATCAGCAACTTCAACTTCTCCGACAACAATCACTACACCATCGACGAATCAGAAGAGTATCAAAACACTGAAAACAATAACACGGACTCAAACGCCCATTACTCACCAGTTTACGCGACCAGTGAGCTAAGGAATAGAGGACCCTATTACCAGACGAATAGAGTCCAATTCGTGACGCCCTTCTGCAAGGAAGACCATATACTGAAAAGCGATAATTTCGAAATATACGACACAGATGAAGTTGATTTTCCTACGGAATTGATGAGAGAGGAAGTAGATGCTGAAAGATACGATAGGGGTAAAATGAATCTCGATATACAGAACAATCTGAACAGTGTGATTTCTACTGAGACTGAAGCTCCTAAGGAGGTCGAGAACAAAGTTCTATTTACTTGTCTATGCCTTGGCACGTTCTTCGTGTCCACCATTTTGCTAATCATGTACCCTTTGTAAACTTTACTTGATAATATTTGTGATTTGTAACCGACCGGACATTTTTGGACCTCATTTTCCGAAGATACAAAAGAATAAGAAAAAGGACTTACCAACATTCTTTATTTCAAAATCTAACGACTTCATTTGAGTCAGATAACACGAGAAAACGAAAGCGTTGCCACTGCGTGCGAAAAATCGTATGCGTACATATACAAGATCAACCGCTTTTGTTGAAATAATTCACCTTCCTAGTCAGCTATGTGTAGTAATGATACAAAGGTAATTTTAATATAGACATTTTGACATTGGCAGCTCATCTCAAAAAACCAAGTTAAATATTGAAGCTAAAATGTATTGTATGAACATGGTTACCTACTTATTGTACTTATACCATTGTACTTACCATTTTTGAGCACTTAAAATCATTTTGGAGTCGTAAATATATCAGCCATGAAGTTTAAATAACCCACAATTAGTCCTTTTTCTTATTCTAACCGTATGTAAACATACATCTGTACTATTTTGGGGTTTGTCAACATCGGTCAAGTAAACATTGTATTGCCTTTGACACAGTCTGACTGTGATTATGGTCTGAAATCGAATTTTGAGGCTAGCTTTTTAGAATGATCTTGTACTACAAGTCTGAAAGGAATTGGACGGTATTTCGACGGATTTATATTATGGAATTTATATTTTTTGTTTTAAAAAGACATTACGGTTGCATTGAATTTGTTTGTTAGTATTGATTGGTATAGTTTTCTATTATTAATTGGTATAATTCCATTTTTTATAAGTTTAAGTTCATTCCCAATTGAGGCATTTAAAATTTTAATTAGTTTTTTTTATTATTAATATTTTTACATATTTTGCCAATTGGTTTGTTTATTGGTTGCTATTGTCGGCTAGTTTTGCGTGTTTGATTTTTGTATTATGTTTTGCAGACTGTAAATCTTCTGAATCTTGGGCTAAATGTAATAATATTCACTGAAAAGAGTTGTATAATACACATTAAAGCAAGAAACAGAGATGGAACTATGTACAGTCAACCACACGTAAGTTGTATAACTTCGACCTGAAAAAGCCAAGTTTACTTCTACGAAATAGCAGTGCTAACAAGAAGTTTATAACATAGACGTGCAGTTGACCGTACAAGCAATCATACAGTCTGCAGAACTATTATTCCCAAGATCTCATCGTTTGTTGTGTTGAAGAGTGATTCGCTATTAAGTCTAATTTAGTTTTTTTTTGTCTATATTTTACGTAACAATGCAATGCAAATATTAATGCAATTCTTATACGTAGCAGCCGTAAGGTTAGGTAGTATTTTAGCACCAATATACGATAACATTTTACACGTTATTCATAGATAGAAAGCACTCTTTACTTATAAACATTGTAAGATGAAATAAATCTCCGATTTAAATAGTAGTGTTTAAAGTAAACACCGTTTATAAGTAAAGAAATCAACAAAAAAAGGAATTAATTATTATGGCTGTAGAGCCTATTTAGTAGTTACTGTGTGATGTGATTCAATAAAGAATAATTTTGGTAAAATTGATTGATTGGCAGAGCCTGGCCTTTGATCTGCATCACTGCTTACCATCAGGTGGGATCGCAGTCAAGCACTAGTTTATAAAAATTAAAAAAAAATCAATCAATAGGATTGTAGAATTAATAGAATGTAATAAAAAGAAAAAGTATCAAACCTGATGCCAAAAGCATGAGTTTGCGAGCAAGTTGTGATCGATCCTTAGCCGTTACAATCTGACGCTTCTTCGCGCTCTACACAGGGTGGGAGAGGTAATTAGATGTTTTCCCAACAAAAAAAGTCCTGTTGCTGTGTCGACGGGGAACAGCTCCTAGAACAAATACATTTTAGTTATGCAGGATCGGCTAACAAAAATAATAATTAACCTAATCTAAGAAAAAAAATATAGACTTTGTGAACCATACTTGAAAACTTGAAAAACACAGCTTTATTTGAATCACATACACACATAAAAAAACCCATATTCCAAAATTAAAAGTACAATAAACATACTCTAAAAACATTGGTGCATGAAGTATTATTGAGATGAAAGGAAATGTATTAAACTAATATATTATACTGAAGACGTAGCTTAGCTGTTTACTCGATATTTCTTATTAAATAAGAATTATATGCCTTATTCGAAACATCATATCGTTATTGTATTATTAATGCAAAAGCTAACTTGGTTTTTTAGGTATTTCGTGGCACGGGTGCGCATTGCGTGTGAAACAGAAAATTAGACATTTAAATTTGATGAAGAGGATTGTGAGTTAATTATTGCAAAAGAATACCGTGAAAGAGTGATAGTGATAAAAGATTTGCAGCTTTCATTTTATAATATTGTCTCAGTTATTGAAATACAATAAGGCTGCTAAAAGAAAATGGTAGCAACATTTTGAACTCATACACACGAGCGGCGTTTCGTCAACGGTAGAGGTTACTGCAGCCGTCGACCTATAGTGACACACATACGAAGGCTGCTACTGATATTCAAAGTTGGAATGTCGACGGCTGCCATCGACGCGTTGACGGCTACAGTGACTTCTGCCGTTGGCAACATGTCATTTGTGTGTATGAGCTCTTAAACATAATAAAGTAGAACGGAGTTACTTTAAATTTTACTGTAACTTAAGATAAAATAATAAACGTAATTATGCGGCACCTGTCTACGACTTATGTCCACTGATTGAGTTCATCGAAGCTTAATTAGTAACGGATACAAGCGGAACTTCCTAAATTGTAAATTGCGCCCACGACAGCTAATAAATTCTAAAGACTTCAAAAGACATGTTTCATACGCAATGCGTGCCACGTGCCAGGTAGGCAACTTTTTCATCGGTAGCGAGTAGTATATAGTATTTCGAGGCTTTTTGCGTAACAATTTTACGGAAGATAAAAAAATATTATATAAAAGACAACTTTTACAAAAAAAAGTTCTTATAATAAATTAATCAACCAATATTCCTTAACGACGCCAACCAAACAAAAATTGATGCCAATAAGATCAGTACCTATAAATGTTTATTATATTTATATATGATGATAATGATGTTCTACGCATTTATAAAGTAACTGAATATGACAAGTTTAAAATATTCGTCAAATATATGAAAAGTATAATTATTATTATTATATTGTAACCATTCCAAAGATGTGTTGATAAAGACTGTAACTTGTAGCTTCTGTTAATCGTTTCTCATAACATTTTAACTTGACTATCGCTGTTTTATATACTTCTTACTAATTTTGCTACATAACTAAACTCGAAATTATAGTTTATATTTTATGATTAGTTTTGCTATTTGGCCGTAGTCTAATATCGTCGTGATTTTCTTGAATACTTAATGAAAAACTAGTTTCCTCGAAGGTAGCTGTGTAAAAAAGCTATAAAAATCAGAGCAACGAAATCTCTAAATTACGGAAAACAGGTAAAGATTTAGTCAGTGAAAGTTTGACAATCCCTCTCGCTCGAGATTTTTGATAATATCCCACATAAACTGCTAATTAAAATAAACAATAAAATTTATATCTTCCAGTTCTCTACTTATCTCAAGATCATACTAAACTAAAGAAAATTCAAATTGAGTAGGCCAATAGCAAAATAATATCTATTCTACTTATTCTGGTCATAAGCTATTTGTATATGTGTGTTATTTTCTTTCTATAAGCTTCGTAACATAATCTTATTTTTGAGCTTTAAAGTCGCAAGTACAATGCTAATTATCGATTAACTATATACTTAAGAGATATAAATAGATGTTTAATATATAATTTAAAAGCTTATAGCGTACATATATTTATTAGCTTGTGGTGCTTGGGTACTTATATACTTAGTTTATAGATGACTGGTTTTAATTAGACCTAAATATTAGAAAGTTTGTGTTTCCCAGAAAAGTTTATATGGTTTTGTGTGTCTGGGCAGAAAATTACTGCTTTTTCTGCATATATTTGAGCAGTTTTGTTTTGGATTGTGTTATCATGTTTTCTATTTATTTATTAATAATATTATGAGACTTACTCTAGCCATAACTAAAGTTTTAAATGAATTGCGATCGATCTAACAATGCACTTAACAAAATACACACTGTATAATTTATACAAAAGCTTCAAAGTCAAATATACTCAATAGTTTTATTTCATAACTCGATCATTTTCATTAACAAAACTAACACTTTTCCAACTCTACTAATTCTTGCCAATTACTACACATTAAAACCAGTCTTAATATCTAATTCCAGTTATATTTAATTAATTTATAAGTCGATCGGTTTATCGTTTTCTTTTCTAAATATTTTCTACTGAAATTCAGTATTATAATTTTAGATGTAATTTGCATTTAAATACACGCATCCTTCACATAATGCACTTTGTGAGAGATTTCATTTTGTTTATTCGAAACTACGTAATGTGGGAGTTTTTTGTAAAATGTTTTTGGCTATTAGTCATAGTTTTATTATAGTGAAAAACATGTTTAAAGTGTACTTTTTTTGTATGTACTTACAATGTTTCAACTACTTAAAGAAATAAATTTCTTATTGGCAGCCCTTGTGTTTTTTTTTAACTTGGTTACTGTACTTTATTTGGGTGGTAAGGTAAATCTAAATTGGTGATTGCAATCATAATTTCATACCCATCGATCCCTGGTACAGTACAGGCCATGGTCCGGAGCGATAAAGAATAGCAGGCGGTCGCCTTCTGCGAATCAGTAATGCGTGTAGTAGGGCGCGAAGCCATGACCCTCACACCCTAGACGCCAGGATTCCGAACCCGATTTCCAGTTACCGTAGTCGTAGGCTGCATACGGTGAGCAATGGGTAGATCGCCGTCCGGACCAAGCCCAAGTCGTCGACGGCGCATAGTGTTTCACGCGCACCTCAAAGAGATGTCAGCAAACCGTAGGGGCCTAGTAGGATTGAAGCTTATATTACATGGGTTGTACGAAAGAGAAACTTGCAACAAACATGGGCCCTGGGACGAAGGCAAAGACGAAACAGGAGTGGATTTTAGTTAGTAAAAGTATGGCACGCCCCCTCGCTATGCCCAGAGCGGGAGAAGTTAAAAAAAAGCTTTAGCTCTAAAGCAATTAGCAACGTGGACTGTCCAAAATAATTAGATATTTTGGAACAAGAAAATGTGCTGTATCAATGTAGATAACATGTTTCATTATATTCTTCCATGGGAGTCTAGAATTGACTTACACTCTTCTTATCCATATCACCCCTTTTCCAGAAACTAATGTGCTGCGCAGCCGACGTTCTCGAAGGCAAGGGAACTGTGCAAGTGGCGATCACAGTGACCGAGCTACTGCGACGCCACGCGGCCCTGCGCGCGTCACCACACGCCGTCGCCAGCACCACCTAGCGCCCGAAACTCGCACTCGCGCCCATGTCCGGACTGTCACTGTAACTACCCTCCGCTTGTAGCCGTCGCAGTCACTGAACGTGCGAGTAGGACGGAGAATGAGTGCTATCTCTGTCTAGCGTTTCATGACCGCTGCCGCTACGACTGTCAGGGTATGTTATACATGGATTATGTCACAATTGGGAGGTCGTAAGCGTGAGTCAAAGGATGTACAAATTGATATAGATTTTTTTTAATAATTGCGTCTGTATGACAGTTGGTTGAAACTCTGTAGATGCGGAGTTCTTCCGTTCGATTACTACGTATTGCGGTCGCATACGACATGTTACCGAATACACTAGGCATTTTAGAACTAGTCTTCTAGACGAATAAGTCTCGAGATTTGATTCAAGATTGGCGTTTGAAATGATATCTTTACACTGATGTAGATGTTCGTTTTCCTGTAAAATGTGTCACAAATATTGACAGATTAGCCAAAGCACCGTTTCGATGGTTTCGGTCAATTTTCTAATAATATCATTATCTAATTAGTCTAAAAACTAACTGGAGTTACTAGTTTTCTAATTGGAATCGAATGGCGGGCCAAATATTTAAATTAATGAACAAAATGAATAATCCAGTCAATAAAGTAAAAATAATTCACAAACTACCTTAATTTATGAATAAACAATTAGGTATAACATTTCCTGTCGTCACAACATAAAATTGAAGAAAAAGGTTTTTACTAAAATTATAACCTTCTCGGATAAGTAAAATTCTAATTAGTCTATGGCAGAGTCGGGTGAGGCAAACTAAAAAAAAAGTAGAAATCGTCTACTCTCTTTACGATTGCTTGTCTACCACAAAAGACTTTTTTGTGCTACACGACTTATGCACATAGTATAGATTTTTCATAATGTTAATGGTGCCGATGGCCCAGCAATATGTTATTGGAACGTTTGTCTACGAAAAATAAATCTTTAAGCCTCAGATAAGAGGCAAAATGTCCCCCTAAATGACTCGCAACGCTCAATCTATGAGACACTGCAACGTTACAGCATCCCGGAACTCATTCCTCAATATGTTACAAAGCATGTTTTACGCGTCACGTTGCGGGATATTTTGTCCCCTTATCTGTCTGAGGCTTTCTGCCTTGGTTCCATACTTCTCAAGGATAGCACAATACGTTCCATAAAAAAATTAGGCAATACAAAAAACAATACATTTCAGCGATGTAGTACATAATAGCAACTTCACAATAAGGTGCTTTAAATAAATGCACAATACACGAATTTATTAGTGAGTTTTCTATGAAACAATTTACACAAGTTGAATAGGCCGGATAAGTAGACAAATTGTTATGACGTCTGTATTCGAAGTGCCTCTTTACACTGCCGAGCGAAATATTGACCACTCACAAAAGAAGCAATATCCTGTTTCCTAAGCAAAATGTTATTAGAATAATTTATAAATCAAATCTTTAGTATCATAACTAATCCTCTAGCAAAATTTTAAAGTGAAAGTGGGTCATTTTTCTGCTCGACAGTGTACTATCATCTTTCTCCGAAATAGATTCTTGAAGTGTCTTAGCAAATTGGCGTAGTCTCAATTTGAATTTATCATGTTAGTACTGAATTGCACGGGCCTTATAAATGTTAATGTTTACTTCGATGGTCAATAAATAGTCCTAATAAAGTTATCGAAATCCCTTGATACGGTAAAAATGTCCTAAGGGATTTGAGCTCTCGAAACTATTGATGGAATTCTTAATTTTTCGTGACATCCTTATGGCGCAATTTCATTTTCATCCGCCATTACCCTTTGGAGTCCCATCGTTCTACTTTCTTGAAAATTCCTTTTTAAAGTACCGATATTCAATAGTAAATTAGTTTGTTTTGTAAGTCAAGATCAGTAGTACTTAATGATCTTTTAGGCTATGCGTAAGCGCAGGCAAAAGTCAATTTAATTAACATCAAGTTTTCTTAAACAAATATAGATAGTGCCAGTGGGGAGCGTCTATACTGGTAATGGTTTTACCCCATAACCTTAAGAGGGCCAGTTGTAACACGTATGTGATTGTACCATAATTGGGGCTGTGTATCTGTCATTAGAAATTACCTACTATTAAGTAGTCGTGAATTAGAAGCTAGTAGATTTGTTCCCGATTTACTAACACGGCCGTGAATTACTTAAGTAACTGAAGGAATTTGTTCACTTCTGTATTCTCCAAAATTAGCGTAAGAACTGTCCTTACCTAGTAGTGAGTCTACTGTGTAACATCGAATGTAACCGAACGTGTAATGCAACGCGTTTTCAATGTATTGTGTTACACGGATCGAATCGTCTATTGACTGTCAATTGTTTCAAACCGTTTGGGTATCGTTACACCTCTTGTTACATTACATGTTGCACGTGTGTTGTTGCACCATGAATTAATAAAAATAAATTAAGTAGTAAGATAATAAATCGTGATAGAATGGGACGAGTTTCGCGTTGTTTAGGAATTGTGTAGGTTCTAAATTATTGGAAAACTTTTGGATTCTAAATAGACTCGTGTACTCGTGTGCAGTGATATAATAAGGAATTTTCTCGTATATTTTTTGACTTCTAGATGAATTTTCATCAATAAATAAGAATCATTCATCCTTGTCGTCATTTTGATCGTATACATCCTGCAAACACTACAATGATCCCAAAATATTGATCCATTTTCATAAAACAAAAAAAAAAAACTTGTAAATATTATTCACATATCCTTTTACCACCGAATTCTAAACGATATGGAATTCTTCTAATACTCATATAGGTATTATAATTATATTATATTCTAGTTTATAATTTGGTTCTCGTCACTTTTAAATATAGTCAATTCTCATTAATATAAGTCACAATAATGATGTAAAATATTATTCGTATAATAAGAATTATATTATTAGTGTTGTGTTTAGTATCTTTTACATAATTTATCAGAAATTCATGCTTTATTATTGATTAGGCTTTTTAGCTTTTAATGATTTCATTTTTTCACAATTAGATTATGAAGTCTGGTAATGTTCTAAACTTGAAGGAATTTAACTAATTGATAATGGAAAAGGGAGTGATGTCATAAATTATTTTCCTGAAGCCACATATTTACATGATATTAATAAATAGACATTGCTTTGCATGTCATTTCCAAACTTTGTGGCTGCAATAATTAAATGCACTACATAGTTCGATTTAATTCATAATTCAAGCAAGTAGTTCAGCCAAACCACGATTATCGAAGATTAATTTGATTCCTCGATGCACTATAAATATATCGTAAAATGATTTAAAATGCGTTCTTTAAATAATTTTCCTTTAATTTAGAAAGATTATTTTATGTTTATGTCAACAATTTCACGTTGTGGTATTACTGCCAACTTAATTACTTATAAATATTATGATTTCTGTGAACAATTCACATTATACGTAATAGTTTTTATTTCGCTCTTAGAGTTGTGTTACCACTGATTTGAAATTAAATATTGAAATTATTCATAAACTTTATAATTAATATTATTATGCATTTTGTATTCATCACAAGCAACATTGTTGTTCTTTGTAGGAACAGGTTTTATGCATCGGCGATTTATTTTGAAAAAGTTTTAATTAGTCGATAGAATGAAAAAGTATAGAAATATTTTTGTAGTTTATATTTTGAGGCATTTAATAAAGTAGGCAATGCGGCTGTTTTGATTAAGCTGCATTTAGGAAAATAAAGTTCAAAGTGTCAAAACGTGAGATCATCTGCCTTATTCCACAGTAAGATAATAGTCAGATCTTTTTGCACCTCTTTAACGAAACCTATTTCAAAATAAATCGCCAATGTATACTAGCTGTCAAATGGATTGTGTATAAAGTAATAGACATTAAGAATTATTAAAGAACTGAAAGTTAGAGTCGAGTCTTTGTCCTGTTCAAAGATAATGTGCCAAAGACTAAGGTGAAGGATATTATTTTGATTGTAAAAATTAACGTTTTGTGTAATGCACTGGTCTCCTAGTTTAAGTACCTTTGATGTAGCAATATCGTATCATACACACATGTTTATATGTAGATAAAATAAAGGTATATACGTTTTCGAAATTATAATTTTTATTTTTCTTTATTCATCCCACCTGCGACCCCGTTACACAACTTATTTATTCGGTTACTTCCAGGAATGAGTAGGTCTCTGCTCAGAGTGAGTCGCACAACGTTTAAATTGATGAAAAGATTTTGTAAGCTCTTTAAAAAATAAAACAACACCATTTCAATCATAATGTTGTTTGTTAGTCGTTACGAATAGTCAGAAATCAGTAAATGTGACTCCAGTCTTGCCATGAAGTACCGTGTTACCCCAGTTAATGGGTTGTGGAGGTCTGGTAGGCAGCCGCTCCTCATAAAATACTGGTATTCAGCTAAATCCGGCTTGACTGGAAGCCGACCCCAATATAGTTGGGAAAAAGGCTAGGCAGGTGATGATGTTGTTTGTTCGAAAAAGTTACCTTGGCCCTGGAGTGCAAAAGGCAACTGAACAAACAGAGGAGGGTTTGGTCAGTTTAAAGCCTGAGATACACTAGGGAACATTTTGTCCCGAAACACGACGCGCAACACTCTATATACGTGACGCTGAAACGTTGCATAGTGTGCCACAACATGACCCGAAACATTTTTCTGTTTTAAGACATTCACTTCGGCATGTTCTACGTAGTTGGTGAGCAACATGTTCTGCAACATGTTGCTCCATTTGCCCCCTAGTGTATCCTTCGCTTTAGTGTGACATTCCTTTGTAACAATTTAATATTGTTCAATAATGCTTCTATGGGTTAATGCCTGATATAAACTATAAATAAAAATAAGAGTGTCAAACATATACTGATAAACGTGGTGGTGATTTAGTTTCTGCCACTTCAGTCTATGGATTGGTTTGACAGTGGAATGACGTCCATATGGCTGTCACCATATCGAACGAAACTTTTAAGGTGGGAAATCAATTACAAACATTCCCGCTCCAGGGGGAAGTGGAAGGGCGTGTCAGACTTTTGCCAAAAAGTTCCTATAAAGGCTCCCCCACACAGGCGCGTTATTATCGGTCGATAATATCGCATGCGGTATTGCGTTAATGCGTCCTGATTCCTTGCACACAACTGCGTTTTTATCGTCCGATATTTCTTACGAGAGAGCGTCGTTATTATCGCAGATGTGTGTACGGTCGTTTGCGTTCTGATACAAAACATTCTAGAACTTATATCGGAATATCGCAGGACGGAGAAACGCAACGTCCCACTTCCATTGCAGCGTTATTATCGCAGCAGTGTGTAACTACATGACCGTCCTAACACAAAATGTACTGCAAACAGATATCGCAGTAACGCATGCGATATTATCGACCGATAATAACGCACCTGTGTGGGGGAGCCTTAAGCTCGTTCAGTTGCCATTTGCGTTCTAGGATCACAGTTATCATCTGTGTTTTTCTTCCTGAGTGGATTATCAAAGCTAAATCCTTATGGCCATCGGCCACTGCGGGATATAGACGTTCATCAAGCGTCACTACTTTGGCAGATCCTTTGCTATTTGCATCCAGCAGACTACTACAGCCTTGTGGGAGGCCTTCCAGCGTTACGCTTTCCAGTATTCCAAAACCCAATGGTCCCATCGACCAAATATGATACTGAAAAACAGATAAGCTAACAAGCTAACAAAATAAAATTACACAACTACCTTACTCTAGCTACCTCCATCCATCTAACATTGCAAACAATTAACAAAAAAAGGTTATATTTATTAAAAATATGCAAGGTAATGCAGTGATTACGTCAGGCAGGCGTGGCCGCGTAATCGTCAGACGCTGACTCGCAAGTCGCGACCCCGCCTTACACGGCGCCACCATTGTGTGCCGGCCTTTATACACGGTGTGGATTTCAATTATGTTATTGGGAAGTTGGAAATAGTTCCTAGTCTTGTTAACAGAGGTTTGGGGTGTATGTGCTTATTAGTAGCTTCCTTTTTCGAGCTTTCGCATAGGATTGGTGGGTGTTTTTATGTAAGTCAAAAAATAATCGATTCGGACTCGCACGATGGGTTCCGTACCGTTCGTAACAAAAAAGTCGCTGTTGTAGGAGCCCCGCTTAAACATTAACTTAATTCTTTTTAACCGATTTCAAAAAAGAGGTGGTTCTGTGTTCGGCTGTAGGTATATATTTTATGTATCTATCTGTATGACTTTGAAATATATTTTTTTGATAAACATTCAGATTATACTTTCGTATAGGTCCCATGTTATATATACCATATACATATTATATACCATAGCAGAAATGTCGTAACAATACGTGTAAAAACAAATACACGGTGTAGATTTCAATTATGTTATTGGGAAGTTGGAAATAGTTCTTAGTCTTGTTAACGGAGGTTTGGGGTGTATGTGCTTATTAGTGGCTTCCTTTTTCGAATTCGAGCTTTCGCGTAGTATAGATGAGTGTTTTTATGCAAGTCAAAAAATAATCGATTTGGACTCGCACGATGGCTTCCGTACTGTTCGTAACAAAAAAGTCGCTGTTGTAGGAGCCCCGCTTAAACATTAATTACTCAGATATCCGCGAAACGAGACACAATAGTAAAACAATAACAGCGCGGTCTCATAGGACCGGTCGGGGATTCAAACGTTAACTTATTTATTTTTAACCGATTTGGTAAAGAGGAGGTTCTGTGTTCGGCTGTAGGTATATATTTTATGTATCTATCTGTATGACTGAAATATATTTTTTGATAGTCATTCAGATTACCTTCCGTATAGGTCCCATGTTATATATACCATATACATATTATATACCATAGCAGAAATGTCGTAACAATACGTGTAAAAACAAATACACGGTGTAGATTTCAATTATGTTATTGGGAAGTTGGAAATAGTTCTTAGTCTTGTTAACGGAGGTTTGGGGTGTATGTGCTTATTAGTGGCTTCCTTTTTTGAACTCGAACTTTCGGCTTGCGCGTAGTATAGGGGATTTTTTTATGTAAGTAGAAAAAAAACGTTCAAGTGTGAGTCGGAGTCACGTACGATAGGTTCCGTACGTAGGTACGTTCCGTTTTTGCTACGGACGGCGTAGCAATAAACAGTGTAAAACTCACTGGAGCCGCACTTATACATTTTATTCCGTTTTTAGTATTTGTTGTTATAGCGGCAACATAAATACATCATCTATGAACATTTCGATCGTCTAGCTAACACGGTTCAAGAGATAGCCTAAAGACAGACAGACGGACAGTGGAATCTTAGCAATAGGGTCCCGTTTTTACCCTTTAGATACGGAACCCTAAAAACAATGCGAACTAAGTTGAATTAAATTACTCGTACCTTTGCTCTGAGTTAGAGTTAGCGCTAAGTCTTCTGCTGAAGTTGCTGAAACAGCAACAGTTACACGGCTTTCTCACATTTTGTATGAAGCAGATATTGACCGGTCGTGGGAAGTACGAGAGATTTCTGCACCGGATTCGTGCGGGAGAGAGTTAGCAGGATTGATCTTAAGAGTTACCGAGACCCTAAAAGGCAAAGAGCAATAATCATCAACCTCTGCGCCAACTCTTTAATGCAGAGTATTTGGAATGAATATACTACAAACGGTCAAATAACTTAATAATGATATGATTATATTATCGGTAATATCTAGTTGATTCTCTGCGATCATAGCTCACCGTAAGTACCACTAAAGTTTTCTCGTCCCCTCGATAGATGGCGTTGTGTACCTTCACTGACCTCTGAATCGCAATATGACTGCTATGGTTTCGTTACAGTTTAATCTTCAAATATGTAAGCAAATAACTTCAGTTATGGATTCATTTGCAATATGGAGTTACATGCAACGATACGCTATGACAAAAGAAAAACTATGGATCTCGCTAACTGGCAGTTGTTAGTGCTGAGTGTTAGACGTCATTGTATAATAGTATTTATTTAAAAATAGGTTGACTAGGTACAATAATATAATAACAAATAGTATCTAGGAAAAAAAAACAGTTACTACCTACTTTAAATACTTATGCCACTTTTAAAATAAACGATATTCTAGTTTTTTTTATTGATCTGGTTTTATGAAATTTTTACCTGGAAAAGTTAATCGTATTTTTTGGCATTAACAGAACTGATCATTCGAGCTGAAAATTGGATAGGTATACCGTATACCTAGGCAACCTAGTTTTTCAAGGTTAACACACAGTCAAGTTCCCAAAATTATTACCTATAATATTTTATTGAGTTGGTAGGTTCCAACTTCCTAGATAAACGTTTAAACATAAAGATATTTTTAGTAAAATGACATAGCATACCTACTTTATATAAACAGGTTCCCAATTCTTACATCCTAATAGGCAGGTAACTATTTAAAGTTTGCAAGAACAAAACCTGGTGAACTCTATTAAAACAACAATAGAAATAAATAGGAAACTCCGCTTTGTCGGGACCGACACTATAAGCACGATTCATTGACTTTTACAAAAACTTTAATTCAAAACCAACAGACATGCTTAATTTTACGGCGTCTTTCTACTATTTACATTTACAAAAATCATCGTTCTTGTTTACAACTAATTAATTAAACGCCCACAAAGAGAACGCACTGTTCACCTTTTTTTTAATTGTCTTTGTTCCCGCGATGACGTTGTTACTTTGTATAATAGGACGTTTACAGTTTTGGGGTAAATCGAGCGGAAAATTGGGAACAATCACCCTTGTATGGGGTGAAAAGGGGCTGATACACGCATTTATTAAAGTGTATAATGGAATCGGCACTAATATGATTTCTAAAAAACCGATGCTTAACAAAGACTAGAATGTTAGGCTTCAAAAAAGATAAATCAAAAGAACCTTCAAACCAGCGGCTTACCTATCAGGTTCTTCGAGGTTTGGATTATGGTCTATCTCTCCTTCTTCTTCTACTAGGCGTTAGTCCCGGCTTTTGCCAGGGTCCGCCTTCCGGCTTAGCTTGCTCCACTTTGCCCGATCTTCTACATCCTTGACAGTAAGGCCATTGGCTCTCATGTCGGACTTGACGACGTCCAGCCAGCGCTTGCGAGGGCGACCACGCGACCTACCGCCAAGGACAGCCATATTCATGCATCTCCGGCCAACGTACTCCATAGGGCGGCGCATGATGTGGCCATACCATCGCAGACGACACTCTTGCAGTTTTTCCCCCACGTCACGGACACCAAGACTACCTCGGATGAATGAGTTGCGTATGCGATCGGATCGCGTTACGCCGCTCATCCACCTCAGCATCTTCATCTCCGTGACGCGAAGCTCCTGGGTGTGTCTGCCTAGTGCTGGCCAACACTCGCCGCCGTACAGGAGGACAGGACGTATGATGCATTTATATATCTGTCCCTTAAGCTTCGGAGGCATTTTGCGGTCGCATACAACGCCAGTTACCTCTCGCCATTTCGACCAAGCCGCGCCTATGCGTGCTTGGACATCGTCGTCCACGTTGCCAGACTCGTGCAGCACGGATCCAAGGTACCTGAACTTATCGGAGCTTGTGATCCGGTCCGAACCTATTCGGATGGTATTTGAATCCGTGCTGCCACAGGACATGTACTCAGTCTTCGCCACATTTAGTCTCAGACCGCCGTTTTCCAGCGTGTCCTTCCAGATGTTGACCCTCCGCTCAAGTTGGGCTTTGTTCTGGCTAACGAGGGCGATGTCATCGGCATACATCATTAGCCATGGAGGCTGATCTTGGATGTATGCCGTAACTACATCGAGCACAACGTTAAACAAGAACGGGCTGAGAGCCGATCCTTGGTGAACGCCAACAGATATTGGAAAGACTTTGGATTCGCCAACAGCGGTCTGGACAGAGGACACGGAATCGCGATACATGTCTCCGATAATGTCAATATAGGCCTCGGGCACACCCTTGAAGCGAAGTGCCCACCAGATGGACTGCCGAGGAACACAGTCGAAGGCCTTCTGCAGGTCTAAAAAGGCCATATGCAGAGCTCTCCTTCTCTCCCTGTAAGCCTCAGTCAGAGTCCGCAAGGCAAACACTGCGTCCATGGTGCTGTTGCCCGCCCGAAATCCATATTGACACTCAGAGACAGTGCACTCGCTACGGAGCCTTGTGTCAATTATGCGCTCGAAGAGCTTCATGGTGTGGCACATGATCTTAATACCGCGGTAGTTACTACAATCCTGTACGCTACCTTTGCCTTTATAAATAGGAATAATAAGGCTTGATCGCCACTGGTTCGGCATTTCCTTGGTGGTCAGGATGCGGTTAAATAGATCCGTCAGAAGGTCCACACCATGTGAGCCCATGGCCTTCCACACTTCGATTGGCACATTGTCAGACCCGACCGATTTCCGGTTCTTCATGTGGCGAAGAGCAATGCGAGTTTCGTCGGGGGAAATAGGGGAAATAAGACCAAGGTTAGGAGGCGGTTCGGGAGGAAGGTTATGGGGATGCTGTTTGTTAGACAGCTCCTCGAAGTATGTGCACCATCTCTCCTTAACAGAGGGGGCATCATAGAGCAGCTTACCCTGGGCGTCCCTTACACAGAGGCATTTGCTAATGTCCCGTGTAGCTTTTTCCCGGGCCCGCGCCAGCTTAAAAATAAGCTTTTGCCCCTCCGCAGTTTCCAGCTTGTCGTACAAGGGCGCCAAACTTTTGCTGCGGGCTCTGGCTACTGCTTTTTTGCAAGCGCGCTTAGCCGCTCCATATGCCTCCCTGTCCTCCGGAGAGTTGGACCCCTGCCACTTCTTAAATAATACCTTCTTCTTCCGGGTCGCCTCCTGCACCCCGTCATCCCACCACCACGTCTCCCTGTCCATGGTGCGACCACCACGAGAAGTGCCAAGGACGCGCTTACCCGCGGCGGTGATTGCTGAATGAATCCTACTCCATATCTCTTGAGCGGACTCATGCGGAGAACTGATCTCGAGGTGCTCGACCTCCGCGATGAATTCCGACAGTTTAGGACCATTAAGCAACCACCACTTGGTGCGAGGATTGCGTTTCTGGGTCACTTTTTTCCTTGATACGATCGCCAGGTCCATGACCAGGAGGCGGTGTTGAGCCGTTAAGCTTTCGCCTGGGATAACCTTACAGTTGGTAACCTTGCCAATGTTGCACCGTCGCACCAGCAGGTAATCAATTTGGGTTGAGTATGAGCCCCCACGGTACGTAATAAGATGCTGGGGCTTCTTCTGAAAGAACGTATTCACGATGGCTAGGTCCGACACAGCGCAGGTCCTGAGTATGCTGACTCCCTCTGCATTTAGTTGGCCATAGCCAAAACCACCGTGAACACGTCCGTACTCTCCAGCACGCTGACCTACGTGACCGTTGAGATCCCCCCCAACCAAAATATCTTCAGAATTCGGAATAGCGCGCAATACGTCCTCGAACTCATCCCAGAAGGCCTCCTTTTCAGACTCACAGCAGCCAGTTTGAGGAGCATAGGCGCTGACTAAGTTCGTTACCGACCCTTCGATCAGCACCTTAACTCGCATCAACCGGTCGCTGTATCGGTCTACTTCAAGAAGTCCATCCTGAAGGTCCTTAGACAGTACTACGGCTACTCCGTTCCTGCCCGATGGTGATCCGGTGTACATTAGCCGGTACCCCTGCCCGATGTCACGGGACTTATTCCCCTTCCAGCGCGTCTCCTGAAGGAAGGCACACTGGACCCGACGCTTCGCAAGTACGTCCGCGAGTTCTCTGCAACGTCCAGTTAGAGAGCCAATGTTCCAAGTGGCAAAGCGGAGCTTCTTTTTGGGTACTAACTTCTTTAGCCGTGCCCGTACTTGACACGGTAGCCCTAGCCCACTTATCGCAGGTTTAAGGCGATGTGCCTGCGCGTCGTTGTTCGGCGACGCCCTAGCCCGAGTACCCACTGTATTCTTTGCCATCCATGTTTATATGACTGAAGTTGGTTTTACGTGGGGCGACCAGCCGTCTGACCCCCACAACCCTACGAGAGGGAAACCAGGATCGCCAGAGCCTCGTCCGTTGAACAGCAGGGTGCACCGCTAGCAGGTGAGGTTGGCTTGGGTCCTTAAGATGTAAACGGACCCCAATCACCCCCGGATTATGGTCTATCTCTAAGAACGCCTATACCCACTTAGCTACCTTCATAAAGGCTCCCCCACACAGGCGCGTTATTATCGGTCGATAATATCGCATGCGTTACTGCGATATCTGTTTTCAGTACATTTTGTATTAGGACGGTCATGTAGTTACACACTGCTGCGATAATAAGCGCCTGTGTGGGGGAGCCTTAAAGGCAGGCTGTCGATATAAATTAACTGAGGCATAATGAGGTTTTCGATGAATATTTGAAGCCAATGAAGAACCAGCATGTCCCTAGTATTTAGATATAGGTAATCATATATTACAGTATGTACCTAGGTAGAGATAAAAGGAAGATATTAGGTAAGTCTAGCTAGTGACCATTATCTATTGTGTGTCAAAAATCGATTTGTAACTGGCTTTAGGTTAAAGCGTTCTAGAGGTTAAGGAAATCACTAAAACCTAAATTCAACTTATGCTCCCAACTGTACACAATCCCAGTACAGTCCGGTACAAAGGATGTTTTATTAAAATTCAATGATAATAAAACCAGAAAGCGCCTACCCACATTGCTGACATCAAAATATTTTACAATAGTAGTAAATTTATAAAGTAATGTCCGAGCTCGCGAATAAAATGGAAGCAATGCGCACGATTGTTTATTCATTCGATAGATGCGCAGATGTAAGGATACCGGGACGCGTATTGTCACATTACCACCATAGAGCGTTGGTAGGGACTCCATGAGTTCTAAACAAATGTAAAATTAGAAAATGGGTACTTACCTAATTGTTTTTGTCGTCACCTCACACAATTTTAAGTATCTAATATAGGGATGAACAAAATATTCTGTGTAGATCCGACAAATAGGCACTTGGGATAAGAAATGAGTAACATACCTGTTGATTAAACTGCTAATCCTCGTTATTTCTTTCCTTTATATATCCGCCTGCTTCCCTTATGTTTGACAGGTCTACTACACTACCTGTGTATTGGACTACTTAGGTACCTATAGAAGTAAAGGCTCCCCCACACAGGCGCGTTATTATCGGTCGATAATATCGCATGCGTTACTGCGATATCTGTTTGCAGTACATTTTGTATTAGGACGGTCGTATAGTTACACACTGCTGCGATAATAACGCTGCAATGGAAGTGGGACGTTGCGTATCTCCGTCCTGCGATATTCCGATATGCGTTCTAGAATGTTTTGTATCAGAACGCAAACGACCGTACACACATCTGCGATAATAACGCAACTTTCTCGTAAGAAATATCGGACGATAAAAACGCAGCTGTGTGCAAGGAATCGGGACGCATTAACGCAATACCGCATGCGATATTACCGACCGATAATAACGCACCTGTGTGGGGGAGCCTTTATTGCTCACTGAAAATAAATATATACACAACACAACACGGAACGAGGCCTAACTTTATCAGGCCTCACACAGTTCGGCTTTCACCTTTAACATTATTATCAATTGCGCTGAAGCACCAAATACCCACACTGAGCTTAACTAAGATATTTATGAAAATAGGTAATACTTAACTTTTGATGCCTTCGAAGTCTGGATACATGTCCTTCTTCCAGACACGGCACGAAAAGTCTATAACTAACATAATTAGCACTTTGTACACAAGCGATCACATTACATTTTCACTAGGTATAGTTTGCGACATTTAGAAATGGCGCCATGCCGTTACGTCAACTAAGATCACGCTATTGCAAAGTCTATATTATCTATGTTTACCATAGGCATTCAAGATGGCGCTTAAAATGTTGCTAGAGTTGTTGAATTTATATGTTTGGTCTATGGATTTACATTTGTCAGGACATTACTTACTAACTACAGTTACTGTATATACTATACCTACTGTAGGTATAGTATATTAATTTGTGGAGTACCACAACCAAAAAGTGTAAAATAATAACACTTTACAAAAAAAAAAATGCAATCGACTTCAATGTTAAAAAAAAAACAATAAAACGTACAAAATAACTTTTATTTCGGAAGAATGTGCTAAATGACGAAGAGACGAAACTATTATGGAAACGCTGACTTCGAAATTAAAGTTATTTTCTCAACCGTCTTACTGACGGTTGAGAAAAAACTACCTAGTAAGGTAAAGTAAACTACCTAACTAAAAAGGTACCAAACTATCGTCTGTTTTTTTATAACCTGAGACTAAATTCACACAAGTAATGTCTAACTTACTATAGGAATGATGTCAGTTCTTTTGTGTTGTAATGTCATTTTAGTCTCAGGGTATAAAAAACGTACATTAGTTTTTAGGAACTCGTACTGACATTAGTTTCAACCCAGTCCAATTGTACTCCAACCTTCCAAATCCTTACTTTTAAAATCAATGAACATATCCTGTCTAAAATCTGTTTTTTAATCCCTGAGACTAAATTGATACAGGCAAATGTCAAACGTACAATAATCATGATGTCAGTTCTATCGTGTTCTGACAAGTGTGACACGTCATTTTAGTCTCAGAGATTCAAAAAACAGACTTTAGCACGTACTGACGTGAGTTTCAATCCAGTTCAATTGTACCCTAAACTTCCAAATCCTTACTTTTAACAATCAGCATATTATGTCTAGCGTTTACCTACCTATGTTACATTTGGTTTCCAGTCCAATTTGATGGAGCTGCATGCAAGAAATTTACGAAGAGCGTTGGTCGAACTGTCCAGTATCCAATTATGATTGCTTTTATTCTGCAGCAAAAAATGTTTGATTATACTATATTCCATATTACAGTAATCATAGATAAATATGAGAGGATACAATATTGACTGGTCTACCTATCTATGAATACTGTAATATGGAAATATAGTAAAATCAACAATTTTTTTTTAAAGAGTCACCATGGAGTTTCTTATCGGTTCTGCTCCATAGGAAACGACCAATTTGAACGGTGCACTAACGTCTGACGTTTCATAAGTGCCCATGTTGGCCTATGTGAAACAAAATATTTTGACTTTGCTTTTTATTTATTTAACAGTTTAGTACACACACATATGAATTGGATAATAAGGAGGAGACAGAATATACCTACAAAAAAACAAAAAAAATACAAAAAGTTTATTACAGTAACATCTACAACTTTTACAGTAAATCTTACATAGGGACCTCCTTTTAAGTAAAGATATACCTGTGCTAGGAGGCCCCGCTCAAACAAACAAATAAACAGGCTTTGCTCATATAGGAACAAAGTAATGATTATTTCTAAAGAAATCTCTTCCAGCATACCGCGAAAGGATAGTTTATTTTGCTTTACTTTTTTTTGTTTGTATGGATACCAATCCTTCCGAATATCCTTCTTCTCATCCCCCATCATGGCCACTATCCCCGCGTAGTTAAGGAAGGCAGTTCATTTGCGCTGGTGTCCCAGCATGACGGCTTGCGCACGCGCCGTCCCCCGCCGTCACTATTACCATACGTGGGACGCACAAACTGACAATTGAATTAATATTATATTAACTGCTATATTATTTAAATTGAACCGTTCCTATAATAGACGAATTCATTTAAATGGCGCTGTATTAGCATAATTTAGTACCGATATTATGTTGTTTTTTGATGGGGCTAATTTATTTATATTGTGTCTCTTAATGCTCATTAGTAAGCTCTCAATTAACAATGGATTCTTCATGTTTTCTTGTTAAGTCAATGTTTTTGTTTATTACTACTAACTGTTGTCTTGATCAGCTGTCTTGTAACTTTGTAGACTTTTATTAACTTGGAAAATTAAATTTTTCTCGCTTTGGGTGAAGTGAGAGGGAGTGTCAGACGTTTACTAAGTACCTAAAACACAGTGTCTCTTTAGTTGCCCTTTGCGAGAGGGACTGTAAATCTTTGAACAAACCGTAGCCTTGGCAGGCGCAGGATAATACACATTTTTTTCTAAGAAAACACTTATCTCTGGTAGGCAGGGATTTGACACAAGACTTACTATGGCACCCAGGTAAAGATAGCCTATTGCTAGGCTTGTTGTTATTGTGCCATAGTAACCTTCGACTTAGGTTTGCGGGGCATTTGAGCGCAGAGACCTAGGAGACACAAGCCAACTGCCTTAAATCTTGATAGGCATCTACTAACAAGATCAGAAAGGTACCTCTAAACGCCAAACCAGAAGGTGTGATGAAGCTTTTCGTTACCTGATTCAATATGGCATAAATAACAGTGACATAATGTTCCCAACACCCAGGATACTCACCTGATTTGAATACTTATATAATTTCAGGGACCTATGATCTAAGTACTTATAAGTACGAGTAAGTATAGATATATAAAAAGAGAATCTGACTGGTTGACATGTCAACGCGCGAGCGTGAAATTTTGCGCACGGTTTCCTTTCTTGACGTAAACGAAGACTTTTTCAAAATTCCCTATAGGGATGAAGCGGAGGTTCAATATTTTTGTATGGAGAAACCTAGATAACGCGAGCGAAACCGCGGACAGAAGCTAGTCTATAATAAAATAATTTAGCAATCTGAAATCAATACAACACAAACAGAACATATCACAAGCCTATCCACAATTCCACATCCTACTCCAGTTTCCAAAGATCAAATCTCGGAGTAGTCCCGTTTCGGCATCCAGATTTTTGGCACCAAAATTTTCGGTACCCAAGCTATTCCCGATTTGGCACCAATAGATAGAATAGAATAAACTTTATTTTATACAAAAAGCAGTAACAATTATGCAGAAACTTAAATCTATGGGTACTACAATGGCGGTCTTATCGCTCACAGCGATATCGACGAGACAACCAAATATAGGTAAAGGCAATAAGTATTTCGGATGGTAGTAAACAATACAAAATCCCAATCCAAAATACCTAATGCTGCCGCATCGGGATTAGCTTGGGTGCTAAAAATTTTGGTGCCGTAAATCTGGGTGCCGAAACGGGAATACTTCCAAATCTCGTATAGGTGTCAGAACGACGACGGCTCGGGTGCGCAGGAGTGGGCGTGACGCCACGCTGCGCGACACGCAGCTAGCCGCGCGACGCACCGACACCGCGACATTTACATACTACACCGCTGTGACGTCATCTTACACTTCCTTAAAAGTAAGTGGGGTTATATTTTTAGTTGTAAAAGTTTATTTTGCTACTGGAGTGTTAGTTCTGATGTTGGTCTTGTTATGAATCTGGTTCTAGGAGGTAATATAAGAGCTCTTACTTTTTATTGTGTTGTTATGTATATTTTAGTTTGTTTTAAAATATTATAGCCGTATTTGTAAGTTAGTCGTTCCCTGTCCATCCCGTCCCGATTTGTGTTACTTATTCTAGCTCATTGCTTTGAGTTTTCATCACTAATTTTTTTGGAAGTCAGTGGATGTTCATTTGACTTTGACTTCATCGTAAAATGTCACAAGAACCCTTTTTTTGAGAGATGCGAAATCTCAAGGATGGATTATGGCAGAGCCCGACTTTTAATGACTAAAACCCACCGTTTCCCTTCCGTTATTCTATCCTGTCCGTTTCTGGGCCAAGGTAACTCTTTTAAGCGACCCTAGACCGCTGTTCCATATCTTTATCAACCCGCACTTCAATTGTTTTATTTTTTCCTTCAAGTTTATTCTTTCTAGTCTTCGATCAACAATTGATCGAAGTTTCTAGTAGGTAATTTTGCCCATTTAGGTGTTCTACAGCCTCCACGAATAGCTTTCTGACTACCATTGATTGACATACTTACCTATACCATTGTTAAAGAGGGTTGTACTCTGATACAGTTCATGCCAATACAAGAGTACCTATTATTTACCAAGAGTACGAGCTCATAACCATGACATCATACACAAATAAGTTCTCCAGGACTTCTTCCAAACAAATTCGGTCTGTCCGCTTGTTTGTTTTCGCCCCCTGATGTATGGCGGCATAAATAATGCGGCCCGGGGCGATCCAATTACAGGCGCGGGCGCAGGCGAGCCCGGGCGATGGGTTAGTTACATTTGTTTACCCGTATGACTTACAGACAGTGTTTGATTTGGATGATTGTGTTTTTGTATGATTGGTTAATTTTTTTGGTGTTGAGTTTTTGGCGGTGAAAAGGGTTGGTTAAAAACGTGTGTTGTGTTACTGAAGTTACCGTCTACTGTACTTTTACTGTAAGTATGTTTTTTTAGGTGGGAACACATCCAATGACTTCTCCCGCTCTATGGCGGAACGAGACGGCGTTTACTGACTTAAACCCACAGCTGCCTTTTACTTTGCGCTTCAGGGCACCAGGTTTTTCTTTCAGAAATTAAACCCATGGCCCCAGTAGGCTTCGACCCTGCTGGGCTCCTACGGTTTTGCTAACATTTCCTTGAAGCGCGCATGGACCACAACGCGCCGTCAACGATTTCTATAATATACTCGTACATATTATGATATTCAAGGATGCATGAGAAATAATTATTGTTAAAAAGCAAGCTGTGGGGCTGTGCAAATTTAGGATAGAATTTGAATTCGATATGAAGACAGTTTCAGATAGAAACTGTAACAAGAGTGCCAAAATTACATAATTGATGGCTGGTATACTCTAATACCCACATACAGGATATAGCATTTCTGGGGGCGAGTGGGCCCTGCCGAATACAGGATTGTCTAGCACCATCCACCTCAAAATACTGGTACCTACACAGTTTTCTGGCCGACCTCAATATACTTAGTTGGAAGAAGGCTAAGTAGATTTTATACTGATTTTAATTATCCATTACAGTCGTGGTAAGGAAGATGAACAAAAAAAATCGAGTCGTAAATGTGAAAGCTCATACGAAATCAATATGCCTATCTCCAAAACCAATTTCAATGATGTAGGTATAGCATTTCGCAAGCCAAAGATAGATTTCCTGTTCGATACCTGCCTAAAATCTTTCCAATAAGCTGAGTCGTGAGTAGAAAATTAAAAATTAATAAATATCATTCTTCGTGCCATTAATTTCGAGTCGGGGTCAACTAAACACATCGGTCGGTAACGTTCACTCGGGAGTTGGTCTTACAGGCGGCAGTTAGCGATAACCGTAGTTACGTGAGGCGCGACATTATTCACTTAGCATCGAAAGCGTTCACCGTAGGCACGGGCTTGCGGATGGCGAGCAATGGGTAGCTTGCCGTCCGGCAGTCCAACAAAACTGCAAGGGCAAACCGGGACCCTGGAATGCAAAGAAGGAACAAAGGAGTGGGTTTTAGACAGTAAAACTCTAACACTACCTCCCGCTCCGCTCAAGAGCTGCAGAAGTCATTCTGATGGTTTCCCATCCAAACAAAGCACCGAAAGCGCTGTACCTACTAGTGGTTAATCAATGTTGGTACATTTAGATACAAGTGGAAAAAGTTGTCGGAGAAGCGGAATTCAACCGAGCCGCAAATGAGGGTGTTTTAGAGCCGATTGCTCCAGTGACTAATCAAGTTACGTGTAGCAAAAGACGTTTTTATCTTTTCAATACCCCCGCCAAAAATGGGCTTCTCCCCTTTTTAGAAGAAATAAACTAGAGATTGAAAAATCTAACCACAAATAAATGCTCGCTTCACATCTGCTACTACTTAGGCGAACAATTTCCGCTCCGCTCCTCCATCAGCCGCGTTCAAAGAGCCTCCAGCCTTATGCTGTCTGTCACGAGAGGCAATGTTGACTGATACTCCGACTAATTGATAGCTTGACTTATGAGCTTCACGTTAAAAAAATTAAATTGACAACGAAAAAAATAACAGTGCTAGCGTGAGTTGAGGTTTTGTGAAAGGGGTTTTGTGCCATTTTGTAAAAAAGAATAGTTCATACCCATTCCCTCTATGCAGAGTAATCACAGTAATTCTGTCTTGTTTAATAGCTCACTCCACTTTATGTTTTAAAAATAGCGGGAAAAAATCTTGAAATATTAAGAAATCTAATCATTTACTCTAGTAACATTCCAGGAAATTGTCTTCATGAAATACTCTTTCTTTTGATGAAAAACCGTTTTGAAGTTTTTGAGTTTATCGCGTTTATACAGACAGCCACACACGGTGGGTTTGATTTTATATTATCCTTGATCTTTTTATTGTACACAAAACTTTTATAAAACAATAAAAATAGGACAGCTGATGTACACGGTTTGCTGTAAGAAAACCTTCTTACAGCAAACCAGATAAAAAATTGAGAGAGAAATTTACCGCTCGACGATAATTATAAATGCACAACAAGACTTAAACACATTAATTAATTGGAATTCAAATTGTTTGTCTCATTGTTCAAATTGTTTATTACTTCAACTAAATTATAAATATAAGTTTGTGATTGGAACCTTTTTATAAGCAAACAATGCCTGAATAAAGCGGAGAAGAAAAGTATGTAATTAATGGCTAATTTCATACTTAACACTAAAAAACCCTTAACAAAATGTGTACAGCACACAATAAAAAAACATCCATAGTAGATGAGAAAGTGAATCATTTACTACAACACATTTCTCTAACGGATCCCTAAAATCCCTGGCCAGCTTATTACACCCTTTTAGTATACGCTTCGGTTTAGCGTAATTGAGTTGAGGCAAAAGGTTAATTTCTCGTATAGATAAATTATAGTTTTCTTATGCAAATGTTTTGAGGCCAGTCTCGAAAATAATTAAATTCCTCTTTGGCCTGAGGCCTGGATTCTGTTTGTTAATGTTTTATGTGATTAGGAAGTTCGTTCTTTTAATTTATAGCTTTGGGCTAAGGATATAAATTAGATGGTTCGTAGGTATTGTGCTAACAATGCTGATTGTGTAAAGGACTGAATTGGACCGGACTATCAAGTAGAGATTTATGTTATCTTGCTTTATTGGTGAATTGATTACGAGAGTGATTTTGAGTTAGTTATTGTTGTTAGACGGTGTTGCTTAAGCTTTTTGTTAATTGCAGTAGTGCGGCACGCGATTTGAATACTCTGAATTCTTCAAGGAAGGCGGTTTAGTTCATACTACATAATATTATAAATGTAAAAGTAACTCTGTCGTCTCTCATCTACGCTTTTACTGTTAAACTACTCAACTGTTTTTGATGAAATTTGGCAGCCGCCAACCGGAGCTTGTATTGTTTGGTTATTTCAATTTAATTTTAAAATTTCTATTTTTTTTTCTTATGCTGTAAACAACACTGTCCTCTCCCTCCTGGAGGTTAACAGCTACGACACAGTTACTAACTAATGTAGTTATTTTAGTGTGCCATCAGTTTGTTAAATGTGTTTTTGTTCCAATTAATATTATAATTATTTAAATCGCCAGTAAATAGGCTATTTCTAGGCAAAGCCTGTTTCGTCTCCGAAAAAAATATACATACTCGTATTTTTAATCAAATAATCTTCAATACCACTTCAGCACCACATCAATATTTTAGCGCGTACTAAATTAATGATGAATTGATGACATAAAATGAAAAATACAAACGTGCCCAAAATTAAGCTCTTTTACATAATATGATTACATGTACTTACTAATTAACCCCGAGATTACCCAACACACCAATCGCGGCTCGAGCACGAGCTCCCCATATTTGCATTCCTAATGAAATTCCCCAATAATTGTTATCGTAAACATTAATCGCGTTTCAGTACCTAATGCCAACCAATCATCTCACGTTATTGCTTTTAATTATGATTCTTTAGGACCCGAAGCCGACCTCTCCAGATATTTAAAACCAGTAAAAATGGAACTTAACACACACGTTAACGTTACGTTCTTTAAATAAAAACCTTCGGAATTCGACGTGAACGCACGCGTTATGGGACAAAATTACATCTGAGGACTGTTGCGGTTCAGTTGGCAGTAAATATCTAACATAAGTAGGTCGTAACAGGCATTTATGTTTTGTAGGCCGCGATGTATGGCCGACGGGACCCGACTAAAATGGCCGACCGGTATTTGTTTAAAATAAGGCGCCATAGTTTTAATATCGTAAATAACGACTAATTTCGTTCGTTATTAAATTTGGAGGGTACGGGACGGTCTAAGCGCCTTCGGGTATCGGTATTGAGTTTTGATTTGTGAGAAATTAAAAATATTAGTTTCATAAATTAGAGTTTATCGGAAAGGTTGAAAATTTTAAGATATTCTCGATGATTTTAATGAAAATTAACAGAATTATTGAGCAACACGTTCGGGCCCGGGGCGAGGTGAGTTTCAAAGAAACCAAAAGCGGATGCATCTTTTACAATCAGGTGATATACGAGTGAGTGTAGCGCCGATATCAAATAAAATATGCGCGAGAATATAACGAGGCTCTCCATTTAACAATTAACTTAACAAACAAACGTAATATATTGTGGTTAAATTTCAATACAAAAATGGCGGCGGAGCGGACGGCCGGCGATAAGTCAGACTTCGCCTTAAGATATATTATACAATATACATATACAAACATACAATTTTTCAAGAGTTATTGTGTTTGTACTCATAATGATTTGTATGAACATTATGAATTAATTTTACGCGTTCAATTCGTGACTTAATTGACTTTTAGTTTTGGTTCTATATCATGAGCAAGTTATAACATTAATTAGAAATCAAAAAAATATTAATTAACTCAGAGTGATGTATTACATGACTAATTTAAAGTAAATAGACAGGCGAAGGCTGCATCATCTAATAATTTTAGTGTTTCTAATAATCATAATTTTTGAGTATTAAAATTGCGTAAATGTAAACTTTAATCAAACAATTATGATGGACTGGATGAGCAATTATTTTTGTAAATATCGGACGTGACCTTAAAACATGATTATCTGCCTATCGACGGCTTAGAGCAAAAACCTCGTATCTGCAATTTTTGGTTATTTTATTTTATTACATTTTTGGAAAGAAGGGCTTGAAATTGAAACGCACCATCTTGTATGGTTATATGTATAATATCTTTCTCGAGTTCGTTTGGTGTGATACCCTCGCGATGGCGCGTCAAAACTTGTCGAAAAAATTAAAAAACAAAAGAAATGAGTGCTTGTAACGAATCAATATTTTTAAATATTTGAATAAATCACATAGAAGCCTATTTTTATTAATCTACACTAATATAATAAAGAGGTAAAGTATGTTTTTTTGTTTGTATGAGGTAATCTGTGGAAGTACTGGACCGATTACTAAAATTTTTTCACCAATAGAAAGCTGCTGTATTCCTGAGTGACATAGGCTATTTTATGTACGCGGGCGAAGCTGTGGGCTAAAGCTAGTGGATAATAAAGATCTAATTTGGGTTTTTTGTGCCTCCTGAAAATATACGTATTTCGCAGTTACGAGGTTTTCTCTCTAAGTAAGCCATCGCTATGTAGTAAAGTTTATTCAATGCTAGATGTAAATTGCATTTTAATATCGATGTTCTGAAATTACTGCTAATATTTGTGCAGCCTATTACGTTAATGTACCTAGTATAGATTCAGGATCAATTATCTGATTCAACATTCAGAGGTTTTCTAGGCACTATAGCCGCTCTTTATGACAAGTCGGACGTATCGACCTGTTATCGGACTATTAAAATGTTCATGTTTCATCAAATCAAACTAGTTAATATGATAAAGGCGAAAGTTTGGGTGTATGTTTGTTACTCATTAAAACAACTAAACGCATAGGGTCATGATTGGTCATGACCATGTAGGTAAATAGCATATAAGGTACTTTTATCCAGGGAGTAAATCATCAAATATTTTCTTCCACTTTGGGTGAAGCGAGGAAGAGTGTCAGACTTTTACTGACTGAAACCCGGGGCCATGGGTTCGCTTCTGAAAGGCAAACCCCCGCTCAAGAACGAAAGGCAAACTCTTTCGAAAATCTCTTCATATTTCTGAAGCCCAACTTTCAACTCTATAAAAATCTACCTAACCAAGCCCTTGCCGTCCCAAAAAGATCCCAATTTCAAAAACCTTAAACACTCAACAAATTCATCACTCGACTCTATCGTGCCTATATCTCTCTCACTTCAACTTTTCACCCTATAAAAATGTATCAAACCAAACCTTTACCTACAATCACACCAAAAAGATTCACATTCCAAAAAACTGAACCCTCTACTCAACAAATTCATCTCTTCACTCTATCGCGCCTATATCTCTAGTTACAAAACTAAATGATATTTCAATAGTTTATATTCTTTCGAAAATACTTCAACTTTTCACCCTATAAAAATGTATCAAACCAAACCTTTACCTACAATCACACCAAAAAGATTCACATTCCAAAAAACTTAACCCTCTACTCAACAAATTCATCTCCACTCTATCGCGCCTATATCTCTCTAGTTACAAAACTAAATGATATTTCAATAGTTTATATTCTTTCGAAAATACTTCAACTTTTCACCCTATAAAAATGTATCAAACCAAACCTTTACCTACAATCACACCAAAAAGATTCACATTCCAAAAAACTTAACCCTCTACTCAACAAATTCATCTCCACTCTATCGCGCCTATATCTCTAGTTACAAAACTAAATGATATTTCAATAGTTTATATTCTTTCGAAAATACTTCAACTTTTCACCCTATAAAAATGTATCAAACCAAACCTTTACCTACAATCACACCAAAAAGATTCACATTCCAAAAAACTTAACCCTCTACTCAACAAATTCATCTCCACTCTATCGCGCCTATATCTCTCTAGTTACAAAACTAAATGATATTTCAATAGTTTGTATTGCAATCGGTGCGCGCAGCGGGTCACCGGCAATTAATAATTATTTAATAAGGCGCTCATTACGAATCCGCTCAACGCAATCAGGACTGCACGAGTTATGGCCGTCGCACCTACGGGTATGCTCGGGGGGACAAGTGCTGGAGTGAGTAAATTGTATGGATTTTATAGTTTAAGTTTGGTAGATACTTTAATTGGTAGGTTTTGGGTTTTTGGACAGGTTTTAGGGATATCGAATGAAACCACAAAGGAAAAGGACCAATATAAAATGACATTCACCAGGTGGCAGCACTGAGGTGTCAAGACAAAACGCTTATATTATGTCAATGACATTAGTTAGATATCAACGTTAACGTCAAACGGTGGTCGTCAACGTCAATTTTGCGTTATCAAAGGAAGAAAGAAACAAACGGTTAAGTGATGTCAAATTAATGGTGGTGTGAATTTTCCTGACCACCCTCATTACAACCGTGCACTAGCTCCTGACTTTTCTAAATTATCCATAAGGTATGTTATGCTCCGTAATCACAATGAGAAATATTCCGAAAATTATAAATTACAACGACCTTATTCTTCTTCTCGTGTCGATCAACTCAAATTTTGTCCGACCAATATCTAGCCACCTGGACAGCTCTGTCGTTGGCTTCGCATAGGTCGTTGAAGGTAGTTGGGCGTAATGGGCAGGAAAGGAGCCTCCCCGAGTGGCGTTAAAAACATCGTATTACGATTCTAAACGCCCGGCGCACCCTGGACAGTTAGCACTCGGTAACGCAGAGTCTAGCTGACTAATCCTTTCACCACGATGACTCAAACTCAAACGACCTTATTCAAATAAACATAACAACTAGCTTCATATTAAAGCCACAATTTCTCCACACTCTACGTTCTGTCACCGACAGTACGTCGCCTCGGCAAGCGCATTGCCAGCGGCTATGGGCGGGATGGGCGGAGAACCGGCCGCCGCCCCTCGCGCTTGACAATTGAATCAGAGCCCTATCATACGCGCACGCGGTCTAATAATAATAATTGTGATAATTGGAATATGAGGGTAGATTTAATAATATACGCGGCGAAATGATAGGGTACTTCCTCTTATTACTGAACTCTTACCACCCTAGGTTGACTGGTAGAGAATGCCTATGGTATTAAGTCCGCCTTTGTATATTGCGTTGCATAAAGACTAACTAAAAAAAATGAATGAAATAAATAAACTATATCCTATAGATATACAATTAATTAGCCATACACTGTTCCCACTACTAGGATTCAGGCCTCCTCTCTAGGAGAAGGAATGGGCCGTAATCCATCACGCGGGCCCAGAGCAGGTTGATGAATGTCACATCTCTTCGAATAGAATAGAATAGAAAAAAAAAAATTTGGTTCTAGGGCATTCAGGTTTCCTCACGATGTTTTCCTTCAACGCTTTGAGAGCAGTGGTGATAAAATAAATTACACAGAGTAATGCCTGGCTGGGTTTGAACCTGCGACCTACAACTTGTAAAGACGGTGTCGTAACCAGTAGCTCACCACTACTATCAACTACAAATTTCTTAAATCTACAAATTTGGAGATATTTTCATTGCTAACTACAGGGTACCTATTTTGTTTATAAACCAACTCAACTCTACTCCATTTCACTCAATCGTTATGAAAACGAGTAAAAATATCGATTAATAATTAATATCAATAAAAAACAAGCTATAGGTAAGTATAGCCTGTCGATTTGACTGAATCGAGCTCGAAATAACTTTAAGGAGCCTCAAGGGATTCTCAAGCTTGATTTCAATAGAAACCAAAACTGCTTCACTGGATTTTTGATTTTTTTCTAGGTCTAGCCAAGAATAGCACCCGGAAATCAAATTAAGAAAGAGCAATAATACAGCTTGAGTTTTTTTTTCAAAATTATCTGTTCTACGGCTAGGAAAACCGTTTTTTAGGAAACCTATTATGCAAATTTAATTTTCATCAAACTTGGCTATCTTTCTTAGAGTATATATCTAAGAAATCTTTATTGCACACCATAAGAATAATATAGCTTAAGCCTAGAATTAATATATGTAACAATGAGTAAAAATAATCACTTAACGTTTGAATCCCCAACCGGTCCTATGAGACCGCGCTGTTATTGTTTTACTATTGTGTCTCGTTTCGCGGGTATCATCTGCCTAGCCTTTTCCCAACTATATTGGGGTCGGCTTCCAGTCAAGCCGGATTTAGCTGAATACCAGTATTTTACGAGGAGCGGCTGCCTACCAGACCTCCACAACCCATTAACTGGGGTAACACGGTACTTCATGGCAAGACTGGAGTCAGATTTACTGGCTTCTGACTATCCGTAACGACTGCCAAAGATCTACAAATGACAGCCGGGACCTACGGCTTAACGTGCTTTCCGAGGCACGGAGGAAACTCGTTATGTTAAGATGGTCACCCATCCACAGACCAACCTAGGCAAGCGTTGCTTAACCTTGAAGATCGACCTGTGTGGCTGTTATTATCTAGCCACGAGCTCCTCATCCTCATCTGAGTAATTAAAGCGATTTTTACAGACCTGTAACTTTTGGATCGATGGGATAGAGAAGGCAACTTTTCTCCTTAGCATGTACGCATGTAGTTTGTGTTGTACTATTTATACATATAGATATGTATAAATAACTAATATATTATAAGAATAGGTAGGTTCCTTGCTATTTTTTTTAATTTTTGATCTTTAGCTGGTTTGAGCAGTGGTGGCCCAGTGGTAACTGCCATGACTTACAAGTTGTAGGTCGCGGGTTCAAACCCAGTCAGGCGCATTACTTTGTGTGATCTATTTCATTACCGCTGCTCTCAAAACGGTCAAGGAAAACATCGCGCATCGTGAAGAAACCGGCTGTCATGTCTTAGAACCAAAAATTCGAAGACATGTGACATCCATCAACCCGCACTGGGCCCGTGTGGTGGATTACGGCTCATTCCCTCTCTTAGAGAGGAGGCCTGAATCCCAGTCGTAGGAACATTATACGGCAGATGCTATGCTACGCATTAGCTGGTGACGTTCTTTTGAAGCAGGTGCGTGCAGGTCCGGATGTACGTATATGTATGAACGTTAAGAGAACACACAGAGCACGCAAGGATGGTCGGAGTAGGCAGGTGGCGTTACGTGCTTTCTGCCTGCTTTCAAGGGAACAGGCGTGAGGCATGTTCTTATGTATGTAAAAAAGAAACTATAATGTAGAAAGGAGCTAGGCATAACTAATTTTTTTGTAGTTTCGCTGAAATAAATCTACAGGCCACAGAAAACTAATTTCAGCTCATAGAACGCATTGTTGCCTTCATTTATTTTTTCGCCATTTGATTCTTTATTGTATTATTAAAACCTATTATAAAATACATTGATTATAAGTTTATTTACATGGCGAACTTAAATCAAAGTTGAGTTTTTTCTCAGCAGCACCATTGGCCTACCTAGAAGTATCATCATCTACCTAGCCTTTTCCCAACTATATCTGGGTCGGCTTCCAGTCAAGCCGGATTTAGTTGAATACCAGAATTTTACTAGGAGCGGCTGCCTATCAGACCTCCACAACTCATTAACTGGGGTAACACGGTACTTGATGGCAAGACCTAGGAGTAAGTTTCGCGTAAATCAATGTTTTTTATTCTGCGCTGTTCCACTCCTGGGCACAGAAGTGATCTTTGCTGGGTGCCCATTAGTAGGATTTAGATTCAAGTTTCACTTTATCCGTCTTTTGGGGGTTTCACGTCTTTCTTCTAGTTCTACGAAATCTGTCCAATGATTTATTATTATCTCTTCTCTCATATTCTTTTTACAGAATACGCTACTAAATAGATAGTAGTTTTTTTATATATATAACATAAACTAGTGCTTGACTGCAATCCCACCTGATGGTAAACAGAAAGAAGAAGAAGAGAAAGATTGCATCAGCAATCGTTGATGGTGTGGCGCACTAGTTTATTGAGAGCCTATTAACTCTAGTCTTGAAGATACCCAAATTATAATCGGACGGAAAGACCGCAGCTGGCAAATTGTTCCAATCCTTCGATGTACGCGGTAAAAACGACGGCAAAGCGCTTTTACTAAACTTTGATAACTAACAATTACATCGAAAGTTACGTTTAACTTAAACGTTTTGTCGCTGTAATAGTCAATTAAGTCCGTAAACATAATGTTTTTAATCAAAGCCTCATCATCCTTGTCATAAAACTATGCAAAACCACATTTTTATTACCAATTAGACGTCAAATAAAATCTTCAGGTAAATGCATGGATCTAAACGATCCCAACGTACCTGCAGTTACAGAAACTATAATATTTTTTATGTCACTATAATAACAATTAGTAAAACATTAAATATGACATTTGAAACAAAGCATCCGTTCCAATTAGGGGACCGTAATAACATAAAACTGTTACCAACGTAACTTTTACAGCTGGATAACTTTACATCGAATCTTATAGCTTTAGAAATAGGTTGTAAATTCGAATAAAAAAATAGTTTTTGATGGTAAAAAGGTGTGGTTTTATAGGTAATAGTGCGATGAAACATAGAGCTCTCATTAGAGAAAACAAATCATGGTAATTAGGTAATAAAACCGTCTTTGTTCTCATTGTATCGCAATCCCGTTGATTGGCCTTTACGACCCAATGATTGTTACAAATCTGTTTACAGTTGTCAGTTTTGTGGTTCACATATATGGCCTTCCTAGTATAACATCATAAACGTAGTTTGTTACACAATTAAATGAGTTAATTTGATATATATTGAGTCCCATCTGGGATAGTTAAAAGAGCTTTTAGTTTGATAGAGTTTGGTGAAGTCGCTTCCCATAGTTGCGTCATATTTTTTTGTTGATGATCAGTCTTTTTAGTTCGTATTAGATGATTGAATTGAATGTATACGTCTAGTAAAAGAAGATTTTTTTAGAAAAAGTAGAGCGTATTTATAGATACCTACCTATTCATAAAAAGACGCAAGTTTGTGTGTATGTTTCTATTTTTGTTACTCGTTCAAATGGTTGAACGTATAGGCGGTCATGACCATAGCACATGACGCATGACGAGTAACGTGGCCACACTATGTCTCTGCCTCCTTTCCTTGTTACATCCCATGCTACTCGTCGAGTGTGTGGCCGCGGCATTAAACAGACAGACACATAAAAAACGATACACATCATTCATAAATAAAACGTTCGTGCCATCGAAGCAGCTACTAGATACCTATTAGCAATTCCGATACTCCCAGACAACAGAAATGTCAGTGCAAAAATACAAAAGCAAGCATTAATTGGATTATTGCAACAAAAAACACAAAAAAAAACTTCTAAGAACACAGAACATGCTGTCTAGATCTTCGCAATAAAATTAACAACAAAAAGCATTCGCTTTAATTATTCTAAAAATAAATCATTATCATCATGTTTGTAGTCATTCACAGTTGGATGGGTAACCCTGCACTGTGTATGTCATGGATGAATAGTCTCATTTAAAACAAAAAAAGGCTCATCTCAGACTAACGCCCGTTTTCAGTAAGCTATCTACAGTTGCAGCTACTAAAGATAAAGAAATCTATCCTATTGCCCTTACTTGCTTTCCTATAACCTACCGACGTATAGCATTTCCTACCAAAGTTGTGGATAGATAGATAGAATCTTACTGTTTATCGGGGATAGCTATCTATCTATGAACTGCGGTAGGTTATTGAAAACGGGCTTAAGAGGAAATAAGCTACAAGCATTAGGTAATCGCCATGCTAGGTCCAGACAGATTAGCAGTCAGTGACATTACTTTTTTTTATTTATTAAACTAGTGCTCGACTGTGATCCCACTGGTTCGGAAGTGCGGGTGTTCTTTCCCCTACGATTATAAGGTCATTTGAGTAGAGCGCCAAGTGTCCTCGTGGGGGCGATTGGCAGCAATGACCTCTCGGCCCTGGTACAGGCTATGGTCCAGAGCGAGGAGGAATGGCAAGGGGTCCCCTCCCTCTGCGAAGCAGTAATGCTAGCTCGGACGGGATTCCGTTTTCCAGTCCTGGGCGTGCGGACGGTGAGCAATAGGTATTCGAAATAGGCTTGCTTCCATTTTTTTCTTTTGTCAAATCTGAAAAGTTCACAGCAGAAAAAATGATACATTTTAATCTTGACTATATTTCCGAAAACGTGGTGGTTTCCTAATAAAGGTAAGTAGGTATCCTTGGGTGTAATTTTCTACTCTCATGCGAATAAATTAATATATAATTTATAATTCGCTTGATTGTTTTATGGAGGAATAGGGTGTTAACTTTCGCAAATTTGCGTTGAAAAAGATGGATTCTCCAATCAGTCAGATGGATTGACTGATCTGGACAACTGCTCGAGAGATGATTTCGGGCTGTTGTATATGAATAAATTCCACGGAGAGCTCTAATTGCGTGATGTAGGATTTCGTTGTTTAGTTTATATGCGGCGCCATAGATGTCGCTACTGTTTTTAAATAATCAACTAATACTAGGTCTTGCAATGCAATGCAATGTACATTGCAAGCGTTCTTTGACAGCTGGACAACTGTGTTCTCTAGTGTCTATGATGCTATGAAATAATACCGGGTTCACATAGCCTGACAGTTTTTGTATTATACTGTGAGTCCATTTGGGCAAAATTTCTTTCTTCTTTCTTTCTTCTTTTTTATGCCGTCTCAAATTGGCTGCGATTTAGGTCTATCACAGGCTTAATCACGTAATAAAAGGTATATTAGGAATAGTTTGAAAGTGGCGCCAATGACTAAAAAGTTGAATGGGAAACGTTTGTCTTGGTATGAAAGAGAAGGGATGAATGCGTTGCGCCTACAAAACGGTTGCCAAATAAAATAGGACAAGGGCCGAGCAATGGTTGCCCAGTGGTTCAAACCCAGCCAGGTGCATTACTTTATGTAATTTATTTCACCACCGCTGCTCTCAAAACGGCGAAGAAAAACATCGTGAGGAACTAAAAATTCTAAGACATGTGACATCCACCTATCCGCACTGGGCCCGCGTGGTGGATAACGGCCCATTCTTTCTCCGAGAGAGGAGGACTGAGTTCCAACAGTGGGAAACATCACAAGGCCGATAATGCTGATGCTACAAGGGCAGGAAGATGATGAACCATTTAATAAAAGGTATCTTCATCATGATTTCCACGCCGGCGTTATTAGCTATTATAACTATTATAGGCGCCATGAGTTAATAAAATTTAGTAGGAAACGAGTCATAAAGCGATTGGAAGAGAGCGGTTTCCAATTTACTTCTATCGGTTTTAGTTAATTTTACGGGTTAGGTTATAGTTTTTAGGTTATGGGCCAGTTAGGTGTGTGATTCTCTAGGAATTTTTCTTTGGCTTAGTTTGATATCTAGTAGCTCTGAGTAATTATATGTTCCACAACTTTCACATAACGCCATCTATTCTCAAGGCTAAGCAGAGCTTGTGTTATGGGTACTAGATAACTGATAAACATACTTATATATTTCTAAATACATACAAATACATATTATAGATAAATTACACCCAGACACAGAACAAAGGATCGTGCTCCACACACAAACATTTGTTCTGGGTGGGAATCGAACCCACGACCTCCGGTATAGCAGTCAGGGCCACTAACCACTAGACCAACAGGCTAGTCAATTCGTAGTCCGTTGTATGTAAGAGTCTGACAGGATAGACAACACAGGAAGCGCAGTAGTTGCCTGCTTAATTGCTGAGCTGCTTTTTGCGAGTTCGATTCCCAGACAGGACAAATATTTGTATGGCTTACAGATTATTGTTCCGGAACTAGGTGTCTTGTGTATTGTGAGTAGTTCCTAGCACATAGGTACTGGGAAAGTTGGAAAAATATAATAAAAAAATTGTTTGTTTAATGGATAGAAGTAAACTTATGCCTGCCGAATTTATCCAGAAAGTTGCAATGTCTGGCGATTTTCAAGGCTAAGATAAATAAAATAGAAGACAATGACCAAGCTCTGCCCCGAATGGACACATGTGCAAGGTCAAGTAACGCTTATCAAGATCGGTCTGTAGGTGGGTGATCATTTATTAATACTCAGATTCTTACATATCTCGGAAATAGCCGTTAAATCACTGGTCCTTGCTGTCAGTTATTCATATGAGTGTCATTGTGGCCCATTAATATATTGCCCATAATATTATATTATATTTAGATAAGAAATCATCCATTGCTACCTAATTATATATCTACTACTTACTAGACTAATTATATATTTCACTTATTAAATAAGTAGTTATTTATTATGTGAAATATATTATAATTAGCCTAAAATTACCAATACAAAGTTTTCAAATACCTGAAACTTAAAAAAGATCAGCTTAAATTTATGTCTAGATAGCATTTGGTCCAAACCCAGTTAAAGTCCGTTCACTTAAACTAAAACGTATAGGTAGCTAAAAATCATTGAATTAAACTCGCATGTCTTAACATCAACACGTCCCTCTCAAAACGGAGTGGAGCTATTAAAATTTCGCGGTCGGCCAAATAGCTTAATCAATAAAGGGTGATCGGGCGACAAAAACGACGCAGGCGCAACATAAAAGCGACGGAGGACGCGCAAATATGGCCGCTTAATACACAATAATTAAGTGTGTTGCTTAAACGAGAGAGATGTAGGTACAGTCGGGGGCTTTATATTGAGTAGCATATTAGCACACTACGATAAATTAGTCGTATTTCAGCATTTTATACGACTGTTATAGAATTCTTCTTCTTCTTTTCGTGTCGAAAAAGATGTTTTTGCTAGAATCAAAGTCAAAGTCAAAGCCATTTCATCATCATCATCACCTCAGCCGAAAGACATCCACTGCTGGACATAGGCCTCCCCCAAGCGTCGCCACAGCGACCGGTCCTGTGCGTCTCGCATCCATCGGATTCCCGCGACCCTCGCCAGGTCGTCGGTCCACCTTGTGCGTACCGGAAGACGCAGCGTCAAAGTCATTTATTTGCATTAAATGTGGTACATGAGATATTAACACATAATATATTAGCGCAAAGACATATTTCGCCATGAGTTGGCATGCAAATTATATATTAAAAAATAATATAATGTGTTCATATTAAACAAAACTCTACAAACATTATTTTTAAGAAAAATATAACCTTTTGAACTCGGACAACGAGTACATCTCTAGCAAAATTTTCTCTGACCAGTATTTGGCAACCTGTACGGCTGTAGCCTCATATACTCGTAGATCCTGAAAAGTACAGGTGGTTGTGCAGGATGGGCAGCACAACAAGTGATGCATGTCCTGTGCAGCGGCTCCACACTGACACTGTGTTATAGAATTACTTGCTTCTTACGTTTTATAAGTGCCCATGTAGGCCTATGTAAAATAAAAACATTTTTGATTTGATTGATTGACTATTGTGTTTTAAATAATTATGCAAAGAATTTAAGTTAATCATAAGCAGTTTGCTCAAAAATCAGAGTCCCTGAATGTAAATGAGATAAGCTGAGATTTTTTAACACGACTTGGATTTTTATTTTCACTGATAAAAGATAAATTCTATTAACTCTATCAGTGATAGATAAATGGAGATTATTAGTACACAAAATGATAAAATGGTGATTCAAACAGTGTTTAGTTTATTTTTTCATACATTGTTTTTTAAATCATCCTTATCTGGGTCAGATTTTTGTCTATCTTATCTTGATGATATTGAACATGCATAAATTCAAAAAGCCTTAAAGAACATAAGTCATAAGTTATTTCTCTCAACATTTAACATTTTTATAACTACATTGTGTGAAAAAAATATGTTAAATAAAACAGTAATATAAGCCATTAGCCACACACACTATTACATTTGTTTGAAAATTCTACAACAATAACATTAAAATAAGAATGACTTAATTGGTAATAATATTTATGGATAATTTATAATTGAATACCTAACTTAGTAATAATGTAACGTATGTCAAAAAATTATTCAATAATAAATGTACAAAAAGTGGTAAGTAGTTATTTGAAAAAAAAAAACAAAAATGTTTTACAAAAGGGTTAGTTCGGAATATCTCAACCAATTAACAAGTTACCCTTCCAGACTCTCTTCAGCCCGATTTTCGCGTATCTTCAGCTAGGCACTAACTTTCATTACCACCATCTCGCAAGTCATAAAACATTACTTACAAACTTATTGTTTTTAATAGCTCAAGTTAAATTCTTAAACGAGCATAAGCATTTATGGCGCTCATGAAAATTTTATGCTCATGAAGATGTAGGCAAAACCAACAAATTTCGATTGATTACAGAACTTCATATAAAAAACGTTAAGCTCGCGTAAGTTGCGAGCAGCGCTCTCGCCAAAGAATGTAATTAACAGAACACCAATAAAAATAATTGGACACAAAAAGCGATCCGCCCTGGGCCGCCATTTATTATTTTGATTACCCTTGTTATTGTTATGGGCTATTGATGTTTTTCAACTAGGCGCTCGATTGAACACAGTGTCCCACTGTGACTGATTTACACTCTTGAACGCGCAAGTTTGGAGCCGGTGTTGCCACGGTGTTGTAGTGTGTCCTAGTTCGGAGATCTGCTTTATTGTTCCCGTTTACGACTCTGTTTGTTCCCGCCGACGGCGCGTGACGAGCAGTTTTAAAATTTTCTAGATCATAAAAAGATCCTTGTATTGTTTTTGGATTTAACACCGTAATTATAATAGTACCTAATTTAATTTTATGTCGGAGTTACAACCGCTGTTTCGATATATTCACTAGAATTTTATCTACATTGCTAATTCATTATACTTACATTTGTACTGAACGCAAAAAGGTTGCTATTTTAGTATTTTGTAGTTTGCTTCAATTTTTAACCAACATTATTTCTTTAATATCATTTATTATTATAATAATATCTGCTATTCTACTTTTAATTACTTAAATAACAGTATGTTAGAAAATATTGGCAACGCAAAAAGAACCACATAGGCCCCGACGAGATTCGAACTCGTGATCTCCTGTTTACTAGACAGGCGCTTTAACCAACTAAGCCACGGCGCCGCTGTCACCTCGGTCGAAATTAAAGATTATATTTCTTTGATAAAACTCTGCAGTAAGACGGAAAAAAACAGAAGAAAAAGATAATGTGTTTTTATACAGGTTATTTTTAGAATTATCATATTGTATGTTTTGACCGCTACCGAATATTAAAAAAAATGTTTTTGAGAACATGAAGTACCAAAATCTCTGTATTTAGTACCTAGGTGTGTACAGTCAAAGAAATTAATAGTTTGTCATCTTTTTAGGGTTCCGTTCCCCATACTCAGAAATATAACTTTTTTTTATCAAACCCATAGAGCAAGAGCCCGTGAACGCCAGACCTACGTTATTTTACAAAAGCTGAAAGTTTGTCAGCGCATGGTCACAACCACGATATCTATGGTCCCAACACATATAATAACGATGAAGAATAATAATTAAGTATGAATTTGGGTTGCAGTGGCTTTGGCAGATAAACGGTACGAAAGGTGTTTAAAATACAGATCTAATTACGTCAAATTATAAAGATTGATATTTTGGTATTACCTTCAGAATCTTATTAAAAATCAAGTTATTCATTGCCAGACACTTTACATAGTGGCAACCCCTTGTTCATGAAATTATATAATTGTTAACTTTGGTACCGATAGATGGCGTTGTTAGGAAATAGAAACAAAGGAGAATGCCCGTTTTGTAAGAGAAGTTGGGTCCCAGTGAAAAATGCTTGTGCCCTGAAGCTTTTTTTTACCTAATAGTAAAAACATAGCATTTTCATAATCGGAAACCTTTTTTCATTGTGCCACCCAGGTTCAGGAGATATAATTATTTTTCTGTTTTAAAAATGTAGGTTATAATTACTTACATATTGACAGACTAAACATCACCATGAGCATGGAATTATGTCTCTATTACTTTAATTCCATTAGTTTATGAAAAATTATATAAAAAATAATTTGTACACAAAAAAAAAAAATTTTAGGATCTTATTCCAAACAGGTACACGACAGCACAAAAGGGACCTGCCCCGTGGCATTCTCCTTTAATTACCAATTTAATTATTGATCCCATAGCACATTCATAAAGGCAGCACTTCTTTACATTCGAAGAGTTGACCCGATTTTGATGACATTTGGCACACGAGTAGAGACATTTATCCTAAAGCACAATATGTTCCTTTGAGACAATTTTGCTATTATAACGTGGGCGAAACTGCTGGCAAAAGCTAGTAGATAACAATTTACATTACAAACTTTATAACTACTAATTAAATCCCTCTAAAAACAGCTTACTTAGAACAACCAACTAAAATAAGAAACTCAAGAGAACCTTCAGTTTACGATTTTCATTATCTTCAAGATTTAGCCTTAGAAGGTCTAACGAACCATAAACTAACTACGAAGTCCTGAAAGTATTAATTAAAGCGAATCACGCGCATACTTAGTTGCTGGGCATTCGTTGCTGGGCATTATTAAAGGCCCAGTAATGAATATTACTGTAATAGTGGTATAATAATCAATATTACGGCTGTAATTACGTGCCCGCGGATTATTGCTTTATTAAGCTCACTCAGGTAACTATACAGGGTGGAGATATTGAGGTTTTTGACGGTTAAATCGCAGTCTGTGAGAAAGTGAAAATAATATGTATTTGAATATTTAAAAGAGTAATATCCGTGCTGTGGAAATTCCCGAACGACTCATGGCAGCCCTTGGACCATAAAGATATACTGAAGGAGCACAGGTGAGTTTTAGTTGGTATAAGTCTGAAACACCTTCTTGCTCTACATAGAGTGGACGAAATTATTTGATGATTTTCCATCTCAAACATAAAGGGACATAATATCTTGAATTGGAATGTTCGCATTCGCCGCGAAGTCTAAAAGTCTAGGCTCTAGTAATTTTCCGTATATTTTTACAAGCTTTTGTCTTAGAGATGATATTGTGTACAATAGGTACAATAATAATCCTTCAGGTTGAGTTAGGTAATACAATAAGATCTTGAGCCTTCTAATTAAAATACACACATTGTTTGATATAATTAGAGTGTTGAAACATCAATTTTCTTAGCTAGTTATACTACCTTTGACTAGAAAAAATTAAAAAGTGATATTTTTAAATAAGCTTATACATCATAACCTAAGGGATCCGTTAGAGTACATATTTATAGATCAGATTTAGGCCTAGTTGCATTATGTTATCACAGAATGCGATTTTTTAATTGTTTCAAGAGCTTATTTCGTTACACATTACAGATTTAAATAAAACAAGCTCATGAAAAATTTCCCTTTCTTTTTAGTTATGGACTTTTCATCCCGCTCGCTTGAAAAGTCCACCCTGTACTTACGTATATGCGGTGCGTGCTCAAATGTTTATTGTGGTAATTTCATAATAGCGCAGTCGCGGAGTGCGGGTTATAGCATCTGTCAAATGTGGCACGATCCTAATATAAACTGCGGATGGAGTTGCAACTTATAGTCATTTGGTTTGTTAGCAGTTATTAGTTTTCCTTTGGTTTTATGAGGAAAATTGGACAGCAGATATACAACTGGAATAATGCACACCCTTGTAGTCGTACATTCCAATTAAAAAATTAAGTCAAGAGTGTCAGACTTTTACCGACTAAAACTAACCTGTGCACCATTGAGTCTGGATCCCTTAGATAGAGCGTAACCCACTTGAAGGCAGCCCCGGCTTGCTCCAGTCTTAGAGCTCGGTTTCAGAAATGCTCCACAAAGTTTCACCGGCTGTCGTTCTGGGAAATGGTTCACATCGGTGTCATGTCTACGGTGAACGTAGATTCGACACCGATGCGAACCATTATTTGGAAATACGGTAGTGGCGGCGCGAGAGGACCATGAAAACACGTAGCTACACAAAGACTGATACGACCACGCGTGTTACTAGTTTTACTGCCTCCTGGAGCGACCTCCTTGCATCAGGACTAGCGCATCGTCAGCGTAGCAGATTACGCTGCTATAAGTTTAGCCCTGCAGTAGGATAATAATAAACAGAATTTTGGATTATTCATAATCAATTAATCATTCTAGCCAAAATAGGTCCCCTACTGGACATTGACCTTCTCCAAATACTGCTAAACACTGTCCTGCCTATCTAGCATACTGCGGCCTTTCGCTAGGTCTTCGGTCTACTTCGAGTGGGGCTCGTTTCTCGTGTTCTGGTACGCGGTAGCCTTTCCAGAGGTTCTATTACGAGTTTTAACGAGATCCATTTGTCCATGAACAGAACTGTTCTTCGCTAGCACACCTGGCATTACACGTCATGGTAAGGCTCTTGGATAGAGTTACCGTGGTTCGTAGTGGCAGCAGGAGAAGTTATTTGTTGATTTTCCCTCACATTTTTGTTATACAAATGTCTACCACCGTCTTCAAATAATTATACACCAAGTAATTAAATTCTTACAAAGTATGGACATAACGATGACTATGTCAATTACATTATTTACATTTATTAGGCGCTCATTAAAATTATGATGTTCTGCATATAAAATGGGTCAAGTTGAGCCGTATAACCCACGTATATGGGTAATTATTTTTATGGGGATAATATTAATTTTGCTATGTTATTACTGTGCTAATTGCCTAGGTTTGCAATTGGTCAATATGCAGATGGTCACTTTATGCGGCAAAGTGGCGAATGTTGTGTGTATATACTGTATTATTAGACTGTTATTAAAAGGTAATAATATAAAAATAAAATTACTTGTTGACGTAAGTTCGTTACATATTTAAATGGATTTTACTAGCTCTTGAGCTGGTTATAAAATATGCTGTGACATGTGAAGAGATCACATATAAAAAAAGAAATGTTTATTTCAATTACAATAGGCATTTAGATACATAATATTTGGAGATCACCTTTTAAGCAAGGAGTTGTTTGTGTTAGGTGCTGCTTGGGTTACCTATATATTCTTATTAATTGTGAAATAGAAAGATAAATATACTTTTTTTAGGTGTTCATATTTTGATAGAAGAAGGATGGGAGATGTCACAAAGGTCTGGAAGTAATTTTATATGGCAGTACCTATCTGTCTGCAATAAATTAAAAAAAAAAAACTCCTGACCGGATTTTCATACGATAGTCACTTTTTGAAATAGAAAATGATTCATGAGGAAGGTTCTATAGATATCTAACACATGCATATAATAATAGAAAAAACAACCTTAAAAAGTTAGAACAGGTTGCAAGCAAAAATCATTTCGCCCCGATCGAAACACATCCTGATAAGAATTCAATTACTTCCACACACAAGACCACAAACTTCCTAAGCATAGTTAAACACAAACCTGCAATTACGAGCTGTTAAACTAAACATTAACGTTACACTTTATAGATAAGGAAAGATTATTAACTCCGCTGTTTATCTTCTAAATATGGCGGCGATAAGTAAAATAATCACCCACAATTATGTCTTTAACCTGTTTTACAAAATCATTAAAGCTTTTGCTTGCCTATGTAGTTGTTTAAGGAAATGTGGTTGATAATAATCTTCTAAAATACTTCTATCTGATGCGTTAATTGGTAAGTTTTTAGATTAGTGCACGATTTCGTTATTTGCTATTTTGTTAATAGGATATTTGGCAGTGGGTTTGCACATTTAGATTTAATCAGTAAATAATTGGTAGATTAAAATCTTCTTTCAAAAACTTTCAATAATGGTAAAACTGTTTGGCTTCTAGGTTTGAGCTCGCTTCGCTTACTCTTGCATCCTAGTTTGTCTATTTTATACATTTTCTTTTACTGCATTCCCAATTCGGTGCGTTTGACAAAGACTGATTCCTCTAAAATATGTTTTAACAGTTTTTCAAAACATGTGTAAAATAATTTCAAGCTTGCTATGCTCGCTCTTGCATCGTACCAGCTCATCTAGTCAACAAAGTAGGTATCTCCTCTTCATACGCTCGGTAGACTATTCTATTTCTTTTATTTTTAAGGACATTGAAATTGGTACCAATTAGCTAAATGAATCTTATTTTATTTTTATTTTCATAATACTTAATGCGACGCCAATCATTGTCTCTTATTTGTATGAAGAAAAGACTGCAAGTTGCCAGATACTGCAATCTACCGACCAATCAATACAGTCAATTTTTATACCCACAGCTTACAGTTACACTAATGTTTCGATCTTAAAGACCCCGCAGACCAACTGTCGACAATCAAAAAACTATAAAAGACGTCCTGCAACTGTGCCCTACAAAAATAAAGAACACTCATAAAACTAAAGGACCCATGTTTACATAGCTCATAAAATCCGTACGAAAATAATCCTGGCACCTTATTTAAAATCGTTCTCACGGTTGCCGTAAGCTAACTAGTTACAATCATATAACTTGCCTACTTTACATAATTAGACGTAGCTGGCTAGGCCGGCGCTCGTTACACCGAAATAAACAATTTGTAAGAACAAGCCGACTTTAGTCCACCAATTATAAGGAAATCATTTTGGTGTGAGTTGGGAGAGGTGAGCGGTTTGTTTGGAGGTGGTTTTTCTTAGACAGAATATGAAAATTATAGTTCTCAAAGGTTTACTGAGAGAAATCTCATTGTTGAGTTAATCTCGCCTTTGTATGTAACTAACTTGTTAAATCACTGTGTTTTAATATTTTGTTTTGCGTACAATAAAGAATGATAGAATTAAAGATACGCAGTATTAAAGAAAAAAGATATTTAAAGAATGTCAACACTTTGTCAATTGCAGAGTATTTATCAGTAATTTTTTTTAAAAGATTATTTTTGGTAATATCTACAGATATCGGCAAGAGAACCAAAGATCGCTGACATAGCCCGAAGCGAAGAATCGCCGAAGTAGGCAGTGGGCAGAGCATATTATTTGTAGAACATGGTCGATGGAGTCAAAAGGTGCTGGAGTGGTGACCACGTATCGGAGGACGCAACGTTAGAAAGCCTCCCACAATGTGGACCCTGGATAATCTGGTGAGAGTAGTGGGAATACGATGGATGGTAGAAGCACAGGATCAGTCGGTGTAGCAACACTTGGGGGAAGCCTATGTCCTACAGTGGACTGATGATGCTATTTTTCACCATACAACATGATTTTGACAGAACAGGTTTTCGAGGCAGGCTATTTGTTAGCAAAGTATTTCTGCTCTTAATGCATCAGTAATCGAATAAGAGCCTTTAAGAAAATATAAACCACCTCAAGCTAACAACTTGCACCAACCACCGACATTTACGTCGCCACCACGAACAGAGTTTTCGAGTAAAGCGCGCGCATGCAAACGAACGATAAACAGCTGAAATAACTTCATGGGCCCCGCTAATCAGCTGAACAAATTTAATTTGCCAACATGTCTGAAACGCGCTGAAACTTTAATTGGAAAATGTGTAATGGAGCGCGGTATTAGGTAGGAAATTGTCGGTGTATTTTCTTGGATTACCGTTTGTCTAGTTCTTTTATTAGGTTGTTTGTTGTTGGCTAGGGTTTCTAGGCTATTAAGTAAGTATATTTGCGTATATTTGTTGGCATGTCAAACTAAAAAAAAAATACTTAGGTACACTTGATTGATTGAAATCAAAAATGTTTTTATTTTACATAGGCCTACATGGGCACTTATAAATAAAACATCATAAGCTAGTGCACGGTTCCGATTGGTTGTTTCCTATGGAGAAGAACCGGCAAGAAACTCCATGGTTACGTTGTCACCACCCATCCATGGTGCGATTTCTATAAGTCTAGCTTACTTATCCTTGAAGTTTATTGTGACATACTCGTATTAAAAATGCTAAATTATATTATTTATTGAACTTAGAACTGAATTGTGAAATTTTAGGAATGCTGAATGTTTAAGTAATGAAATGTAAATTGTAATTCTAAATAAATTTTAAATGGCATGTATAAGTATATTATCTAATTTTTGTATTTATTCACGGGTGAAACATTTTGAGCTCTGATCTATTACTTCATTACTATGTTTTTGACAAATAAACTACTTTGACTTTTAACCTTTGCGGCTGTTAACCACGCTCCTAATAACGGAAAAAGTATTATGAACACTGTTTTAAGCTATCACGGTTTGTTTCACAATTTAAATTGTCGCTTACGGGATATCTTCCGAAAAACACGGAAAATCACGGAAGATATCCCGTAAGTGACAATTTAAATTGTGAAGTATTATGAACTTAATTAAACTTACGTAAAACCTACAAGTAGTTCATTGCTCTAATTCTATTCAATCAAAATAAGTAAAAATACAAAAAAAAAACACCATTTTTCAACATCTCTACTCAGCCATAACCATAACAAGCCAAACAAAATAAAACTTAGTTTAAAACCCACTTTGAAAAAACAGCACTTAAAAAGAAAACTCCAATGACGTTTCATTGGTTTTCCAACATAAATAGCTACAAGTTACCTTCGCGTGAGTTTAACTTAAACAGATACATACTTTGAACTTAAACAGATACATACTTTGAACTTAAACAGATACATACTTTGAACTTAAACAGATACATACTTTGAACTTAAACAGATACATACATTGAACTTAAACAGATACATACTTTGAACTTAAACAGATAAATAGCTTGGGTGCCGAAATGGGAATACTCCGAAAATTGTATATTCTAAATAAATTTTAAATGACAAATAGGTATTATCTAATTAATATGTTTGCATAATCAACGATGAAACATTTTGAACTCTGATCTGATCCTCATTACAATGTTTCTGGCAAATAAACTACATTGACTTTGACTTTCTGACCCGTACGGCTGTTAACTACGAGCTCCTAATAATGAAAAAATATTATGAAGTTAATTAAAGTTACATAAAACCTAATAAAATTACGTAATACCTAAATACCCTGCTTTAATTCTATTCAATAATTTTATAGTGTAAACATGAAAAAAAACTCATTTCAATAGCTCTACTCAGCCATAACCACACCTAACCAAACAAAATAAAACTACGTTACTTTAAAACCCACTTTGAAAAAACAAATAAAAAGAAAACTCCGATGACATCGTTTCATTGGTTTTCCAACTCAAATAACTACAAGTTACCGTCGCGTGAGTTTAACTTAAACAGGGTTAACTAATAGCTCGCTAACGGAGCCGACACGAATAAAATTAACTTGAACGCTTTTCTAGTTTTCCATTTAACTTACCGCGGCACCGTAAAACTTAAGTTGAACGAGGATAACTTCATTTATGTGTCGTTTACAACAAAATTTTATGCTATTGGATGCGTTCGAAAGTTTGTTGAAAACTTCACTCACATAATATATGGCTTATTGTTTACGGTTTTTGAATATGTATAGGGCTTCGTAACATGCAAAGGTTGTATTTATATTATTTGTATTGGAAAATACTGGTAGACAATATTGAGTTCATATTCTTTTAATAAAATCAGGAACCAATCTTTTAGATTAAACAGCAGTCGTTAAGCCAAGTTAGAGACCTTTGGGCGGCTTGAAAACTCTGACACCAGGTTGGCCACTAACCGTACGATAAGAAGAAGAAGATTAAACAGCCCTAAACATATTATACAAAGGGTTGCTTAACGTTTGAATCCCCAACCGGTTCTATGAGACCGCGCTGTTATTGTTTTACTATTGTGTCTCGTTTCGCGGGTATCTGAGTAATTAATAAATAAAGTACTAAAACAAGAAAAATAAAAACATTTAACTAAATAAAAGTAGGTATATAATTATTAAAGACAATAACTCCTAGTTAAAATATGGCGTCAAAAAAGTTCTCCACACTGCTGCCGCTGTCGACTAGAAGTGTGCCCAAAAGACTGGCGGCACCACCTTGTTGTATGGCAATGCTTGATCGCTAATAAACATAATGACTAAATACTTAGTACTAAATTCAAAATAAATTATAATAAAACCATAGCATTAGCGGCCTTATAATGTTCCCACTGCTGGGACTCAGGCCTCCTCTCTTGGAGAGGGAATGGGCCATAATCCACCGCGCAGGCCCATTGCGGATTGGTGGATGTCACATGTCTTCGAATTTTTGGTTCTAGGACATGCCGGTTTCCTCACGATGTTTTACTTTACCATTTTGAGAGCAGTGGTGAAGAAAAAAATTACATAAAGTAATACGCCTGACCGGGTTTGAACCCACGACCAACTTGCAAGTCGTGGCAGTTACCACTGGGCCATCACTGCTCCCAATAATAATAATAAGACCTACATAAGTACATATATCTGAAGAAAACGAATACACAATGTTTTGTAATTATATTATTTTAGTAAGTAGTATAATGTTGTTTCAAAATATTTGAAACGCTTACACAAGGCTGTAAAATTACAAGGTGCAACACACCACAGATTAAAAAAAAGCACAAGCGTTCCATTGTTAAAATTTTCCCGCCAGGTCGTGTTCTACATAATGTAATATTAGTATTACTAATACTTAGTTATTTTTATTTTATTTGTGGAGTGAAATTTATACAAACTTACCTAATCTTAGCTTAGTTTATGAGTAGGTATGATATTTTTAATGAAAATATTAAATTAATATTCTTCTCTGTATATTAACTTCGGTTTCTAATCCATTTCGATGCAGCATGAATGCGGATGCTAATACAAATATTTCGCAATAAGCGACTGCATATCTAATCTTCACAACCCAGTATCTGGGCAACACAATACCCCTAGAGTCTAGGGGTATCGGCCTAGACAAAACCTGTTGTTTGTCAAATTTTCAACCTCCTGAATAATTGTCACGACTACCAACAAATGACATTCGGAACCAATAGCTCAACGTCCTTCCCGAGGCACGGTAGTGTATCTGTAAGGAATCGATGGTAAACTATCCACGGATCGTCCTAGGCAAGCACTGCTTTTTGTTTTTGAGGTGAGAGATCATCCAATGACTTCCCCCGCTCTAGGGCGGAGCTCGGACATGTCAGACTTTTACTGACTAAAACCAGATCTAAGTTCCTCCAAGCCTTGCATTCTAGAAACACGGGTATCCCTTTCAGAAGGCCCCAGATGCAAGCATGATAAATGATATTTATTTTGCAAATAGGTTTTCACAAACACTTTTACACGTAATTTTTTTTGGACTTTTTTTTTAAATTACTAGATGAGGCCGGATTTTCTTCATTTAATTCATTGCTTACCCTTTAGTTCTTTCACATCCTAGCACATATTCAGTATTCACCGCACCGCAATACATAACGACCACTAACTATAATACACATATCAAGCTCCGGCCACCAATTCAAACGCAATAGTTAGGGATCGCGTGCGGTAGGCCATTACAGCCCGCCACGGATTGCGTACACCATTGACGTCTCATTCACAACGACCTGCCGATAACACGCCGATATCATATGCGAATGGGAATTCTGAACTAGAAGCTAGTTAATGTGCCAGATATAGGTGATGTGATCGGTTTTTGCGCATTTGTGTTTTATGCAGTAGGTGTCTGATAAATTGCTGAGTTTTTTTTTTAAGTTTCTCTTTTAACCTACCACATACCCACAAAACGAGACACAATAGTAAAACAATAACACCGCGGTCTCATAGGACCGGTCGGGGATTCATGAATTAAATCCAGATTTTATTTTTCCATTTGCTTGTTATTTTGTCAGATTATTTTGGCGTTGAGTATATAAAAAAAGTTACATGTTTACGTACCTCAGTTGTACGTGCTGCGGTCTTCCCGTCGGATTATAATTTAGGTGTCTTTGAGGATCGAGCGAATAAGCACTTGATAAAGTAGTGCGCCTCACTATCAACGTTGTGATGCAATCGTTAATGGTGAAGCGCGCTAGCTTATTAAGAGCCAATTCACTCTAGCCTTGAAGATACCTAAATTATAATCAGACGGGAAAACCGCAGCAGGCAAATTGCTCCAGTTCCTCGATGTACGCGGTATAAACGACGAAGCAAAATGCTTAGTCCAGACCGTAGAGGTTATTTTAGTTATTATTTGTCTTTCAGGGCCGCGGTAACTCTTTCGAACAATCCCGCAGCCCTGGTATGCAAAACCTCACTGCGGACTTAAATGCTGACGTAGCCCAAAAAGCTGCCAAATTCAGCATGCAACGTTTGCCGCATGTCTAATGAGTCGAGCGGGGCACACGTCCGTGTCCTCCGAGTCATTCCACATTAGACCTAGATCGAAAAAGTGGGAAGCTGTAGTCTTGATTCAAACTGATATTAAACAGTCGATAAATCAACTTTGTCTCGCCATCTACACTTAAAAACCTATCATATAAATATATGTATACATAATACTGCAACGCCTTAACACAAAGGATCCGCAAGTGCACACAGAACCCTAAACCGCCGCCATCAATTATAAAATCAAGAAAGATGCTTCCATTCAATGCAAGCAATAATTATTATGGTATCCGCGTCGGGACTGATTGACTCCGTCCTTTGTCCAACCGACAGTGTCACAACACGGTTATTATGGCCACCATTCGACTTGGCAGCTGGCATTTCACGAATGTACCATTCACTTACTTGTTCAACAACATTTTTTCCCGCTTTTGAAAAGGTCGGCTTCGCCACTTGTGCAGGACAGGAGATACAAGAACCTATCAGCAGTTTTGTAACTGAATTTTCGACTTTATTTACTTTTCAATAAGAGTTACTGTTAAAATGTCCTGATGTTGCTTAACAAGTTTGTGATGGTGTCCGTTACATAGTCCAATATGATCTCATAATTGCATTAACTTAATTAACACTTTAGTTTTGTTTGTTGGTATCAACAGTAGATAATAATTGTTTGTGAACAGAAAAAAATACGATGTGATAAAAAGTTGTAACATATAGTTAAGGAATGTTTATGGTGGTATAGTAATTGATCGAGCATGTCCATCTACGTAAACGAGTTAGATAATATTATAATGAGAGAGATAAAGCCTATTAATGATGCCTAGGGGACCTATGGGCTGGGATATAAAAACTATAAAGGTGTTTAAGGAGAAGGAAGTACTTTGATAAATGCCAGAGAGTATTTAATTGATATGCAAACAGTATTTGAGAGACATGTACGATGGGTCGTCATTAATAAGTTGCTTACACGTTGTGTCGTTGATTAATAAGCATATTGACTACAAAACAAGTAAACAAAATTCAAATTACGACTGTAAATTTTTGTCAGCCGTTTGAAATATCGAAGTAGTGTGTGAAACTGCTCAAATATAGTGGAGAGGATCTTAGAAGTGTGCGAAGCTGCAAAACAAAGAAGTTTCTCATCATTCAGTTTTACAGTTAGTTTTGACACTTGACATTCCCACTTGATTTTTATTTAATTTGCATATAACATCATCATCACCAACAATTTTACGACATAATGTTAACTGGAATATTGTATTTATTTGCCAGTTGAAATACATCTCCATCATATTTAACGTACCGGCAAACGTCGTAATCGCATTTTAATGTATATTTGAAAGCTCGGTAATTCAAATAAAATCTTCGTCAATTGTCACCGTCAGCAGCGGACCTTCCCAACATCAATGGCTGTCCTAATGTCGTTTGTGTAAAAAAATCAATTTGTTATGAACCCGCTTTGACAGTGTAAGGCCGGGTAATTCAGTTCCAAGTGAGCGTGGTTCCTGCGACGGATTGTTTAGTTTATTTTACTTTTGTATGCGCGTGAGCAATTCACACCTCCCCCCTTTACTGCTTCCCCGCTTCATTGTGTGTTCAAACTGCGTGTCAGCTTAGGGTTGTCAGTTTTACATAGCTTGATAACGCGGCTATCACGCAAAAACACGTCGCGTGCTTCGCGAATACAATTTATGTCTCGATTTTAATCGACAGCTTAGCAGTCGTTTTTTTATCGAATATATATATTGTTTGGGTGTTTTAAAACAATTGTACACTCGTTAATTAAATAATATGAAATAATAAGATCATCATTACTCAGTTGATTATTATGAATGATTAATTATTGCGTCTAAAGGTCAACAGCTGTTTCGTCAAATATCAACAAAGTCTAAAATAAAAATATGTTATAATTTCACTCGCGTGAGAGTCAAGCGCCACGGTTGGGTAATTTTAGCACTTTTGGGTTAACTCTTTTTGCAAAGTTCTTGTCCTTCACATTTATATCCGAATGATAAATAGCTGCTGTACACTTTATACAACGTTTCTATTAGTGCCAGGACCTAATAAATTTGCGGTGTTTCGAAGAGAAATCGCCGTATTTTTTCAAAACTTCACACTAGCTGTAGGATACTCTGTCACGAACAGATAAAGAACTGACACCATTATTTTACTTTCTTTTATATTGACTTGGTTTTGTAATGAACTTTTTAATTAATTAAGGCTCACACTTGCGCATTAGGTCAGCCCTAATGAATAGCAGTTTGCGTTTATTTATTTAACCGAAGTCGTCATTACAATGAAAGTCGGCCGAAGTCACTGGGCCATGTTATTCGATAACTGTGCCGTTTATCCACTAGCTAGAAATTTTTGTAACAGCTGCGAATTTGTATTTACGTATGTTCGCGAAACGATAAAGGGAACAATAAAAATTAAGTTTTTTGTTATAAAAAGTGGAGACTTCAAGTGTAATCTCCATGAAGTGCCCTTTGAGTTCAATGTATTTCTGTAGACAGGCTACATGCAGTATTTTTATCATAGAAAAACGATTATGTATAATTTGATTGTGCTTTCGTGTACCTATGTCTTTGTGTTGTGACACATAAACGGTTTATCTATCTATTTATCTAAAAAGGATATAGCTAAATGTTTTACCAACGACTTCACCACCAAGATAAACATTTTTTGAAACTACCGTTTTGTTGAAGTCTCAGGAAGATTCATAAGAAGAGAAACTTGTACTAACGGAAAACAGTTTAAGAACACTTTTCTTTAAACATTAAACGTGTTTCTAGTTGTCAATATTAAGGTTAGCAGGCTCAACACAAAAAATTGTTCTTATAATATACTATATACAACGTCAATACTATAGTGGCATATTTGATGGTTTTAACCTAGCCTGATGATGATCAACGCTGGCTTAGACCAATCCTTTTCATCATGCCTTCCATTGGTATTCCTACTATAGACACACTAGACTAAGACGAATGAAACTTAAAAGGTCATTACACTGACAGAATTAGTCCAATGAATGAATCAATAAAGCTAAAATCCCCAAATGCGATTTGTAGCAGAAATCCTTTCAAAAGACCGCTTTTCTCTGAACAATACTTAACTAAGTATATGAATCAATAAAAATAATTATACTAAATAAGGATCACAATATAGTATTGGTTACCAATTCCTTTAGCGTTTCCTCTGTAATATTTAGGGTTCCGTACCTCATAAGGAAAAAGCCTGAACCCATATAGGATCACTCTGTTGTCCGTCTGTCTGTCAACACCCTTTATATTGAGAACGCGTGAAGGTATCGAGTTGAAATTTAATGTTTGAATACCCGACCGGTCCTATGAGACCGCGCTGTTATTGTTTTACTATTGTGTCTCGTTTCGCGGGAATGTGATAGATTGAGCCGTATACTCAAGTCTGCGGTACCGTGAAGCTGTGTAAATTCAGGAATTTAACTGTTTGCATAGGTAAGTGGGTACGAAACCCTTAGTGCGCGAGTTTGACTCGCACTTGCCCAATTTTTTATATCTTTGGTAAGGAATAATTTGAAGGAGGACGGTTGTAGCGGATGTCACGTCTTGATCCCTTGTTATGAAGTATCAAGAAGTTTTGATTATGATTCCGACGCTTAACAGCGTTTCTTTATAACAGGTACCTTTTAAAACTGGGTCTGGGTATTTCCTGGGTAGATTTTGGAACTGTTTCCTGGAGTTGTATTGTCACTTTAGAAGAGACATGAAGTTAAGTTTGGCATGGTTATGCAGTGGTTAAGAAATTGGCTGCTACGCTGCATGTCGCGGGTTGATTCCCACATGCGTCAAATATTTGTGTGGCCTACAGATACTTGTTCCATGTGTGTCTTGTGTATGTATGTTTACAAGTTTGTGACTACACCCACGCAAAACGGCCAACGGTCAGCAAAATGTCGGGTATAAGACAAAGCCACAGCGCTGATTTTCAGCACCAGCCGTCTTATTACCTATTAGCTTCTTTGACTAGCGTACACCATCAAGCTGATATCTCTTCGAAGAGTACTTGAAAAGCAAAGCACGTTCAAATCGGGCTTAGTCCTTTGCAGAACGGGCAGGGCCGGAGAGAGAGCTCGTCCGGAGAATACGGCAGGCAGACTTCCGGTCAGATTGTTCCAAAACTGAATAAGCGGGTCTCGTTAAAAAGGGGAGAATTATTTTTTAACCGACTACTCGAACGTTTACGTTAACGTGGTCGAGTAACTAAAAACACCTAAACTAGGCCATCCTGAATTACAAACATATCTACACCCCCTATCCCCTTCTATCCATCCATCCATCTCTGCGTAAATATTTATTTTCTGCTTCTGAATTAAATTAGAGGATAATCTTTTAGTCCGATTTACCAAAAAAAACTTCTCACGACTTTATACCTACCTGAAATCCTGAATTAAATTGAATTCACATAAAGCAGAACAGAGTTTAATTCGTAAATAATAATGTTGACTCATAATATATAAACTTATTTACCGCGATTATTTATTCTGATAGCAACTTTTAATAGTCTCCAGATTATAGTTTAAAGTTACGTAAATGCATCTTTAATGGCGGAATTTAATGTCGGATTCAAAATGAAGATATCTGAACAAAAAACTAAATTGACTTTACCAATTGTTTCCTGTAGTAATAAAAGTACGGGGAGACATTAAAAAACTAACGTAAGCGTGGAAATGAAATTGAATTTCCGAAAAGTAATATGAGATGTCCGTCCCGAATTATTTTTTATTACCCTTAGCGGCCATTTTGTGTCATTTACTTAACCTGTTATCGAGGTAAGGCCGGTGAGACCGATATTACGAAAATACACCATTTATAAAGGGAAAACTAACCAAGCGAATCAAAAATGGCCCTAGTCCTGCGACACAGAGGTTAGAATCGATTGTAAAACCGATTTCGAAGCACGTTATTACGTTCGATCCACATAATGCTATTGTATAACTAATAATCAGGCAGGACTTCGATTCGTTTATCTCATTTCGGTAATGTGTTTGACTCGAAATAATTGGAGGTTAAGTTCCACGTTAAATTGCTTTAGTAGTCGCTGTCACTAGTAAGGTCACCTTTTGTTCTGATGTTTGTTGATTGTTTTGAGAATCTTACGAAACTGGGTGGCTTTGTAAGTTTGTGTACACTATCGCAGTTCAATCAATCCATCTGCTTAGTCTATTAACAACATTTTTTTAAGGTGGGATATCATCCAATGACTTCTACGACTCAGGGTGGAGTGGGAGGGAGTTTCTAGTTTTTACTATTTAAAACCTACTCCTGTTGCTTCTTTACCTTCATTCCAGGTTCCCAGGGTTCTCTTTCGCACAAGCTATGGCCCCAGTAGGCTTCGCCCGTGCTGGGCCCCTACGGTTTTTCTGGCATCTCCTTGAGGCGTGCGTGAAAATTCGGACGGGGTCGAGATCCCGGCGGCCAGGGCGTGAGGGTCATTTCCACACGCGTGCGGTCGCTTTGTTGGCTTGTATTACTGTTTTTCAGAAGGAGGCCTGCCATTCCTCCTCGCTCTGGATCATAGCCTGTATCAGGGCCCGGTGCGAGAGGTCGTTGCTGTCGATTGCCCACACAAGGACATGACCATAGCGGTGTTGAAGATTTAAGTTATTGTATAAAATGTACCGTTACTTTTTGATGTACAAGAAAGTTTATTCTATTCTACTCTACGGCCGCCATAGAAAACGGGGCGTCTTGGCGACAGAGACCGATATTGCACACGTGGAAGTTTGTCTCTGCAGCACTCGGCTCCAAAATACCCTCACCTGCGGCATGGGCGAATTCTACCTCGGTTGCAATGACAAACTTTCTCTCCATTTGAATCAAAATGTACTATTTTCATGGTCCCTACTGGGTAACACAATACCCCTGGGTAAGACTGCTGTCAGCTTTCCTGACTCCTGATTATCTGTAACTACTGTCAAAGTAGGAATAAATCTACCGACTGTCGGGGCAAACGGGTTAACGTGCTTTCCTATCCACGGACTGACCTCGGTTAGCATAGCTTAACTTCTAAGATGCAATTACAATTATCAATATGAATATTAACTTCAGGTATCTAGGAACTTTAACTTTCTTGTGATAAACTGGCTAGGAAACAAAACTTGGGTTTTCTGTATGATACATATATTTCTGATCTTTCCAAAAACCTGCATTACACATACTAAAATCCTTCGTATTTCTGATCGTTGCAATTTCAAATTGAAAACGAAAATTGCGAGCATACGTAATAAGAGAGGAGAACGCCGTCTACGTGACGCTATTTAGCGTCAAACGACGCAAGCGCGAATTGGAAATCAAAACAAGCATTGATCCACAATCAAATCAAATCGAAACTTTAGCGTCGTGATCGATAACATACCATCCGATTATCGAAATCACGATCATTTGTGTGCAACGATAATCTTACACGAGAAATCCTTATAAAAACAACCATAAAGCTTATTTTAAAAGAAAATAAAATTCCATTTTCAAACTTGGTTCGTATTCCATGTCCATAAAGTCGATCAAAAAAGGTTGATTCTGATTTCCATTCGAGTTGCGATTTCAATTCGTTCGAAAATCGATCGTATGGTGCAATTCGAAAATGTTACGAGTGCAACTATTTCTTTGGATTATATTAAATTATAGCTAGCCGTGAAAATCGTCCCGTAATGTGTTGGCGAGATTACCCGTCCGTGGGACTGCGCGAACGTATCATTTGGCTCGATCCGCTCCATCTCTAAGTGCGTGTAATGGGGCGTAATCTTTGAATTAGCCGTTACAATTTATTGATTCTTGTTTTGTTTTTACAAATGAATTATAGCTGTGTGTACAATGTTTTAAAAATGCATAAATAATATAGTCAAATTGACGTCCATATAAATTCAAGGCAATTTATTTTGACATATAATATGAACGTTAACTGCGTCAGTTGATTGTTAGGCGTTTTCATTTCACGGTCGCATCGCTTACATAGTTGAGAACAGGTATCGAAGTGCCTTAGTGCAATGCTAATACTAGCTTTACGGATTATAAATTCAATACTATTACATCAGGTGCGTGGTTTATTTTACGAGATGTTTCGTCAATAAATTGCACGAGTGAATGCAACTGACCCAACAATTGGCCTGCTAATTGATATACCTACTGAATATGAATGAGTATATTTTATATTAGACGTTCCTTTGTAAGCAGTAGAAATTTTCCCTGGCTGGTAATAATGAAAGAATACCATTAACATCTGTTAAAACTACATTACGGGCGCGATACGCTCGCTTGGTGCTCGGAAACGCTAATATTACGAAGTTGACGTAATTTGTGAGCGTCGCTGGGTGCGTAGCTTGTTACTAAAGGTTCCGCACATAAAATATGACTTAATTTGCTTTCAGTATTTGATTGCGTGTTGATTTTGGAATAAGTTCCGTGGATACTTTATTAATCGGGTCGGTAAAGTAAAGTCAGTGTTAATGAAGTTCTGAGCTTATGATTAAACCATTACTGATCAGTTAGAGAATTATGTCTTACCGTTAGTACTACTATGCTTTTAATTGTACGTTAATTATTTGTTTACGAGGAACTATGAATACAATTTAAAGACTGTTACAGTAGATCGTGCGTAAGAAGTAGAGTCTATAACAATAATATAGCCTTTGGTCTCCAACCTTTTTGTTGTCCAAAGTTTATTTCCTTTTAAAATCAACTGCTTGGTTCTTATGTCAAATCAATAAGCATATTAGTAAGTGCAATAAAAAATACTTGTCTAGACACCAAATACTTTCCAACAACACATGAATCTAATTTTGGTGCGATTGGGGATAACGGTTTTTGATGTTTATAAACAATAGTGTAATATTTGTTTATCATCTTACATTTCTACCCCAAGAAAATAAATGTCAAAAAACCAACAAATCAACAATAATAAAATGGTTTAAAAATGCATTGACAGACTCCCTCAAATAAGGTATATAAATAACATATATATTACCGTCGTAAACTCCTCATAAAATTAGGGCGCAAACACCGTATGGTTTACCCTATTCGTTGAACTCACTGTACCCTAAAAATGTTCCATAAAAAAACGTTAGTTGGCACAACTAATGTCGATGTAATGAGCCTCTTATCTCACTAATTAAAAGTCGATTTGGCGCACCGAGCTTTCTGTATGCCGACTGCGACATCTATACATAATACGACGAACTAACAAACTAACTGAGCGAATCCTTTTACTGTATGATTAATGTATATAGTGACAGTTAGGTAATTAATGACACCGATTAGAATTGAGGGTACCTTTTTATGAGAAAACTATGTTTGAATTCGTAATGACTAACTTTTTTACTAGTTAATCGTCGGTAATCGATCGTCATTAACGATAAAAGTCATCTAAAGTTTGATTTAGAATATGAATAATTAATCATCATGATTCTTTTGCTGGTCAAGAACAAAAAAGTTAATCAAATGTAGTGGAAGTCGTTAGTGTAAATGAAGAAAGCCACACACGGTTCGTCAGAATTAGTTGGATTATTCTGTTCATATTGCATAGAGGGTGGGGAAAAAACAGCCAGGCTGAAGTGGGAGTGGGCTGGCCACATTGCACGAATGCACTAGGACAGATGAGCGAACGTCGTCACTCCCTGGATTTTCTGAAGTTGGGGTGATTTTCTGATGTTCGTGGGTCAAACTTGGCCAGAATATAAATCTTATATTCTGGCCAATTTTGACCCCAAATAGATAGGTTTGGAAGGAGGTATTTGCCCAGATGTGGGATACAGATATAGACTAAAAATGCATTGTAATTAGTTTATTACAGGAACTCAGTCACTATAATTTTGCCTATAAAATTAGATGCAATATTGTTATAGAACCTGTGCAAGGACCGGAAAGTCAAAATAGGGAAATCTTTCTTTTAAAATATTTCCCTTAAACGGTTTTTCGGTCTTTTGATTTCCGGGTAGATTTCCGAGATTCTAGATTCTGAATCTGATCTTATAGATGTTTGAAAATCAGATTATATAAATAAATAAATCACCAACAGGATCACCCATTTTTTTGGTGGGGAAATCTTTCAATGAGTAATCACGCCCTCTCACTCCACCTTAGAGCGGATGTAGACTCGCTCTAGGGTGCCCCGCGATCAACTTTTACTATAAACTAGGTGAGTTTTCAATTGTTCTTCAATTATTTTTTGCTTTCAGGGCCACGGCAGTCCTTTCAGTTATTTCTGCGGTAGAGTCACTCGTGTAGTCGTCTTAAAATAATTTAAGGGATGTTTGTCACTGCCTGTTGCTTAAAATATCCTTAAAACAAATCCACTTTCCGCTAAGACCCAAATTAAACACTTCTTCTAAACCAATAAGACAAAAAACCGTACCTAACCCTTTTTAATTTGATATTTCTGGCACATTTTGTAGCACAGACCTACTTGTTCCCACCACCCGCGTTAAGCTATGTAGGCACATAAAAAACGCCATGTTTAACTTCTTGACTGGCGACGTCGAAGCCGAGACCAATCGATTCAAAGACGAAGCCGAGTTTGTTTAGTCCACAACCCGACCGAATCTGCCCAAAAAGAGGAGTCGTGAATTGAATCCCTGTGGCATTGCCTCGAAAAAACGAATAAATGAGATGAAATTGATTGTTCGAAGTTCACTGCTGGTTGGGAATGTATTTAGAGAGGTGAGTAAGGAATAAATGCAGCAGTGGATATGTTGATGGACTCTTTGGTAGTGTAATAACCGTGTTGTCGAGTACCGACGGAAGGCTCTGAAAAACGCTATCATCACGAGCGCATCCCGTTCGAAAATGGCCATGGTAATGGTATTTGTTTGTTGATTTTCTCTGTTTTCGGCCTGTAACTCGATTTGCTTTTTGTTCTCGAGATACAAAGGCGACTAAATTTCGTTAGTAAGTTATTTCTCGGTCGTGTTTGAGAGTTTGAGAGCGTCGTGACGGTTTTCGGGACGGGAGGATACACGATTCGGGCGTGCACAATCAATTACCTTGTCATTAAAACAAATATTGAGTTAGGATTCAGTCTCCGCCAGTCTGATGTAGACCAAGCTCGTATTGGCAATTTAACTTTGATTACAATGATTTACGGCTTTTAAATTGCCAATATTAAGAATGCATATTTAAAAACTTGCGGTATGCGTTTATCAATTTAAAATTGCTTCTATTAAGAGGTAAGTGAATGAAGAAATTTCATTTCGATTAGCACTAATTAATCTGGTGGTTCTTGGAATTAATCAATAAATAGAGTTATCAAAACAAACTGACTAACAAGAAACTAGTCAAATTAACAGTAGTAACGTTACAACACTTATCTGAATCGAATCACGTTTCCTTTGACCGCCAATTCTGTTTAAAGTCACTGACTCCGTTGACTTTAGCCAATTAACCGTACCTTTTGTAATAAAACAAAGCATCGAATCGAATTATTTGTTCGTTTTGTTGAAAAACCGACGTAAAATCACAATCGATACTCCGACAAGAAAACTGGGCAAGAAATGGAGTTAACGTCCTAACTAATTTGTTTTTAAATGAGTTGGTGAAATGAAAAAAACAAAGGAAAACTGAGACAAAAATCAGGGACAGTCATATCCGGAGTACCGAGTCACCGGAGACCGGCGAAGAAAAAATATGATGCTTTGTGATTTGTGATTGATTTAGTTAACCGCAAATGGACACAATTGGTCATCCGTTCGACACATTAGTCAGATTTCCGACACCAGACCTTCACACTAAAATAGTTCGTATTCCCTATTAGTGTGGGTCGTTTTCCCTGTAAAACTCACCACAAATTGAGTCGGCAACACTTTTTTATTATTCCCCACACTCTTTAATATTGTCACATTAATCGCAAACGCATCATTTTTTATCACGTTCGCATCAAAAACTAATTACCGTTATTGCAATAGCGCAAAAGCTGCGCCCGGACCGGATGCGCGTAATTTTTTCTAACGTGTCCGTTTCCGGTCGTAACAAAAAGTTGAATATTGAATTTGAAAAAAAAAAATCATATCCCCTAACTGAATTTACGCGATCCGGGGCACTAACGACGGTAAAATAACAATTACATCGAGCCAGATCGTATCTGCGTAATTTGGTGCGCGGACAAATTTCGTGTCGCGCGGTAATGGCGGCCGCAGTTTTATTGTGTTATTTACACAAATAAAAACGTTTATTTTTACATTTTCCCAAAATTAAATATGGGCCAATTTACTCTTGGAGCGGGAATTACGTTGTTAGTTATAATTTTGTGTGATTCGGAACAAAATGTGGCGGCAAGGGCGCACTGGAGCAACACCAGAGCTAGCGTTGTGTTGTTCATGTGTTATTACTTGTGTAATTTGTGTCGCAGCTGTAATTACTCGTGGGAGGAAATCCTCGTTGTTTTGTAATCAGTCGTACGTAATGCGCAATCAGTTTCCAGTGCCTGTTTGTCTAACGTTATTATGATGATTGTGTTTCATTATAATACATTTAGATTTGAATACGAACACGGTATTGCAATAAAAAATGTTAACTGCAAAGTAATTTGCGGAAATCATGTTTTTCAGCGACGATAACATAACATGCTGGTTTGATTTAATATCTGAAGTAGGATGTATTAAATATATGAAGTAAATGGGGCTGTGACATGAAAGCGCAGGAAGCCTAGATGTTGGAGTGAATTTAACGCTCTAAAAAGTTGGAAAAGTAATTTAAATGACAAACCATGAAAGTAAATTAAAGATGAATTACAAAAACATGAAGCAGTGCTGTATGAAATGAAAACGTACTCAAAGCAAGTGCCCGCAATCAAGTTGATGAGGTAAAAATCATGCTTAAAGTTTCACACAGTAGAAAAACTCATCTAAATCACCTAAAGTGGTGTAGTTTACTTTCTACGACAATTTTGGACGAACCATTCTCCTTTGTTCGAATTTAGAATTATGCTAAACATTATTATGTTAGAACAAGCCCCCGTAAAGCGATTTCATATAATTATACACGGAACTGCACAGAAGGCTTTAGATTGTGCCAAATGTCATTTTAATAGTTTTAATTACATCTCTTGGGGTAGGCTAATTGCATACTGATTGCTACTTATACTGTACATCATATTTATACACTACTTTATCTTGTGGTAATGTTAGTTTGTGGAAGATTTTTTCTTTATGAAGCTTAGGATCGACTTTAGATATGGCCTTATAAGTCATTATGGACGCCAACCATACGGATTAAACGTTTTGGGAACGCATTCATTGTGCACACAGCGGAGGCCTGGGTTGACGAAAGAAAACCCCGGGTAGGGCAAAGTAGGAACAGGAGTGGGTTTTAGTTAGTAGAAGTCTGACACGCCCTCCCGCTCCACTCAGAGTGGGAAAAGTTATTTTGATGATTCCCCACCTTAAAAAACGAGAAATTCCCTGCCGGAGTTTGTGTTTCCTTATAGCTACAAGCTGAGGGTCTTTAAGCGTGCTCCATCGTCCGACCATATTATCACTTACCATCAGATGAGATAATGGTCAAGAGCAAACCTATCAAAATTTTATCCCTATTATATTTTTAATACCTATTCATATCTACATTTAATATTTTATAGAGGAAAGGTTTGTATTTTTGTTTTTTATTTTCGTAAAATACTGGTATTCAGCTAAATCCGGCTTGACTGGTAGCCGACCTCAATATAGTAGGGAAAAGGCTAGGCAGATGATGATGAGAGGAAAGGTTTGTATTTTTGTATGTACTTACTTATGTATTTTTTTTTGTAAAGTATGAACATAAAAAGCACAGAACCTATTTTAAAAAGTCTTTCGCAAATATAATGCTACTCTGTCACTGAGTGACATAAGGATGCGGGCGAAGCCGTTGGCAACAACTAGTAAAAAAATAAATTAACAAACGGTGATCAAAAAGTAATTTTCACACCTTTAAAACACGTAGATACTTTTATAAAATGATACTGGTACGGTGTAAGTATGAAAAAGAAAATTAAGATATAACGACGATATCTGACGATATATTTTTTAGTATAAACCAGTGCTTGACTGCAAACCCACCTGATGGTAAGCATTAATGCAATCGTTAATAGAGAAACTATTTTTATTAAGAGCCTACTCACTTTAGCCTTGAAAGCCTCTAAATTATAATCGGACGGAAAGACCGCAGCAGGCAAGTAGTTCCTTTCAGACATTTTACAATATAATAATCGATCTAGGTTCTTCCGGTTTATGGTTTTTGCCCTATGTCAAAACCATAACCAAAAACTATAGCACCACCACTACTCCACCTAAATCAAAACCTAATTCAATAATACGGTTTTTTTTAACAGACCAGGTTATCATGGGTGTTATTAGTAAATCTTTTTCAGTAGTCGTAAAGAATGGTCTTCTTCTTCTTCGTTTTATCCAGTTACTGGGTTGTGAAAGTCAGATAGGCATCTGCATTCGATTTAACTAAAAACCTTAGACTCAGTTTTCATAGTTCGGAGGATTTAGGGGTTCATCAGCAATCTTCTTTATCTAGGCAGTAAAGAAGACCTGTTTAAAAGATTAACAGAACAAAATAAATTGATAAAAAATAACATTATCTAAAACCTCTTCAAATATTTACCAAGAACCTCTTTCTAATTAACTCTTTGAATTTGAACAAAACTGCTACGTACGGCAAAGTCTTCATCATCTGCCTAGCCTTTTCCCAACTATATTGGGGTCGGCTTCCAGTCAAGCCGGATTTAGCTGAATACCAGTATTTTACGAGGAGCGGCTGCCTACCAGACCTCCACAACCCATTAACTGGGGTAACACGGTACTTCATGGCAAGACTGGAGTCAGATTTACTGGCTTCTGACTATCCGTAACGACTGCCAAAGATCTCCAAATGACAGCCGGGACCAACGGCTTAACGTGCTTTCCGAGGCACGGAGGAAACTTGTTATGTTAAGATGGTCACCCATCCACAGACCAACCTAGGCAAGCGTTGCTTAACCTCTAAGATCGACCTGTGCGGCTGTTATTATCTAGCCACGAGCTCCACGTACGGCAAAGTCTTACATATCATTATTATAAGCCTGCCTGTTGTGTCTCACTGCAGGACAATTCCATTCCTCCACTCTTATCCGTTCTTCGCCACTTCTGGCCAATCCTTTAGGTAGGAGTCCAACTCATCACGTCATCTCCTGTAAAGTCTCAAAATTATGTATTTCTTTTAGAGTACGTTAGCGAGCTACATGTTGCTACACAACCAACAACCTCATTATTCACAACAACAACTAAATAACTACAACTAACTATCGATTAAAGTACTTCTGTTTTTAGGGTTCCGTACCTCAAAAGGAAAAAACGGAACCCTTATAGGATCACTTTGTTGTCCGTCTGTCCGTCCGTCCGTCTGTCAAGACCCTTTTTCTCAAGAACGCGTGAAGGTATCAAGTTGAAATTAAAACCATATATTGAAATCCGCGGTCCCTTGAAGTTGTGCAAAAATCAAACTTGTAAGTTGACGGGAAAAAAAGATACGCCCGTTTATGTTGCAAAAACGTACATTTCGACACTGTCAAAGGAATCAAAACTCATAGGGTGCTTCCCGTTGACCTAGAATCTTGAAATTTGGCACGAAGCAAGGTATTATAATAGCACTAATATCGGGAAAAGTCTGAAAACTGAAAATTTTTAGTTACGTCACAAGAAAAAAAAATTGAAAAGTCTTCAAGACTCGATTCGAGAATTAAACTGTTTTTATAGGTAGGTTGGTACGAAACCCTCAGTGCGCGAGTCCGACTCGCACTTGCCCGGTTTTTTTTTAAGTGTTGGTTTGAAACATAAAATTATTGTAAAATATTATCATTTAATTATTTTTTTCGTTAGCCTAGACGTGTTGCTTTCTTTCCTATTACGGTCCAGACATTCTCTTTCGTGCCACCTTGAAGTAGTCTTCTAGATCATTCTACTACAGGGTACTTTTCCTGCCGGTCGGACCGGTGGACGGTGTCACCAATGACTCCATCCGCGTCCATAGTCTAACACCTATTGCATACGTCTATAGCAATGATAGAGGAAAGAATAAATAAAGAAAGAAAAAGACTAAAAAAAGTTGTAATGAGGTGTTGCGTTTTGTTTTTACACTTAAAATATTGCGCTCGACTCCTCTTTTGTCACACTCCAAAGCGAAACTTTTGCGTCTCGGTGAGCGACCAGGTCTAAGCATCAAATAGTTTACCTATCCTGCCCAGCTTTGGATGGGCAGGATAGGTAAACTATAATTACATTTTGATGAGTTTGTGCTCCAGGGAGATCGACAGATCGCCTTTATTAGCGTCTTCATGGACCAGTAGTTTTTCCAATCGTTTTCGATAGGACGATCAACTTCGAAAGTTTCGAAAGAAACTGTTGCTGTTATTTATTGATTTCTATCTGATCCGGATTGAATCTACGTTAATTACGTTTGTTGAAAATATATTTTTGGTAATGCAAAACAAAAGGTATATTTTCGGAATTAAAAACTTTACATTTAAGTCGTGATCTCATCTCGGTGGCAATAGACCTGAGGCCCAACCACAAACGCATAACGCGATCCATTTGTCGACCTAAACTGAACTGTTAAAAGGATGAAGCTATGTATATAAAGAGTAACTCAATTCCTCTTGCTCGCACGCCTTTCATTTTAACACGTCGTTTACAGGGCTCTGAAAAAATTGTTAAAATGTATGGAAATGTGACATGTTCTTGAAAGGAAATTTTCAGTTAAAATCTGAATAATATAAGAGCTCTTCAGTTCACACCACAAGATACAAACATTTTGAAAAAACTGTACGATTCAAGGTTTTATAAAGCAAGGCAAGTTTTATTTCATTTTAAAATATATAGGTATAGGTAAGAATTAAAAATGAAATACATACTATAATTTGGTCACGTGGCAAATGGGTTTTACTTAGATTCGTGTCATTCTGTTAACACAATAAAATAATAGGCCTTAATCATTATAAGTTTTTTTTTTATTTACAGTTTCTGTATTGACGATTTGAAGTTCAGAATGTGAAAAAATAATTTATTTCCTTTTTTTAAAGTTAAGTAAAATTTGAAAATGATTACTATTTTATTCAAGTCAGGTACTTTACTTAAATTGCGTTGTGCTTGCTTGTCATAGGATGTTTATGGCAGGTTCCTTAAAAAACTTAAAAATGTAAGATATATAAAACTTGTGTCAATACTCCTGCACCATCCCATCTTCCAAGCTAGTTGTTTGCTGGTGCTGCTGCTGCGGCTGCGAATAACTTCAAGCGTCGGAAATATATTAACCTTGTGTATATTTTCGCACCGGGGTTGAAACTCTGGGATCGTGGGATCCGAGTGCTCACAAGTTGTACAAATATCTTGGAGACACTTCGCGAGATCTATGGACTGGCTTTTACCTCGGACAGAGGATAAGCGTTCACATATAGCGTGGCAATGCCACCAGTCTTTTGGGCTCATTACCAGCCGACAGAAATGTGGTGTGTGGTGAGTTTTTTGACGCCATATAAGAGTTAGTTGTATTTAGTTTAGAGTTTTTAGTATTTTTTTTTTATTCTACTGTAATGATAGTTAGTTAACTATTTTTTAAATGTAGACCATCTGTGTAAATACCTAAATATAATCTTATATAAAATATATAAATTTACACGGATTATCCTCATGTGATGTTGCATTATAAATCGTTCTCGATTTGTCTATAGACCTAAGTACATGTAGCTATATAATTTTGTAACAGAGAGATGATACACAGAAAATATAAATGTTACATGGTAAAAATTGTCTTCTAAAGTCAAGGTCTAGTAAAGATAAGGTCGTTGGGCTCTGGCCTCATTAGCAAGGTATATCTATCAAAATTGTTGTTTATATCTTAAAAATCATGCATTCATAATAACTTTAACTAAGAATTCATCAACATTTTAGAACCCTAAACATATTATAGTTTATTATCATGACCATAAAATTTATACCACTGAGAAAATTCATTGACTGCCAAAGTTGTATCCGTTAACTAAGTTGCAGCTAGTTGCAATACCAATAGTGGTCTGTTTATAGCCTTACATGCAATTTGCTCAAAGAAGCCGACACTCGCAGATAAATAGTACTCTCAGCTATATAAAGTTTTCATAGCTTCTAATTGGATCCCAAATATGGAGTCCTATATGTCCTACAGGGATAAAGGCATCGTTTAGAATAAAAAGTAACCAATAAAGCCAAACACGGAATCAAAATAGAAATATGTTTTAATTACAAATGTGATAATACTGAATTTGGAATTTGAAGCTGTTACGGGAGAAATTAAATGCAAGAGTAATGCATTTATTAATAAAGGTAAGAATAGGATTTGTGGCATATATTATAAAACTTTAAGAGTACTACAACAAGACGAAATCATGATTACTTTCCTTTCACCGACATGTACTAGCTTAAACTAAGTTTACGGTCTTCACTTAGGGTCTGTAATGGGTACAAAGTAATCTCCCTCTAGCTCAAATCACCCATTAACTCTCAGCATACTTAATTACAGCGCTAGTGGGCCACAGTTAGGCTTTTGACACGGCAGACAAACGCATATATCGTGACTTCGGCCAGTAAAGTCAGTTTGTTGATAAAGTCAATTAGCGGTATCGAAGTAGGGACCCGTATCAAGTGATTCAGCCCACCGTCGCGGCGGCGGTGATATCAGCGCGCCGCCATTGGCCGGGCGTGCCCAAGGGGAGTGGTCTCGACCCGCTACTTTTTTGTTATACTTTTTCGAGCGGTGCGTAGGAGAGCGTAGCCGGCTTTATTCTCTACCAGTCGATTGAAGGCGTTGGTGTGTTATAGTTTATTACTCTGTTGTCGTTTGATACGTCACGGGGTATCATGTAAATTGTGGCCTTTATTGACGGCAATTTATTCGTGTTCACTATCTTTCGTCTCGTGCTTAATAAGGACTTTATTTCGGAGTTCATCGGTGTGAATTGAGTGTGGTAAGTGTTTTTCAATTATTATTTTATTGCATTCGTTTCATTAACTTTTTATGTGAAAAAGTATAATCGGTTATTAGTATGTCATTGTAAAATAAACTTTTAATTGCATTTCTATGCAATTTTAATATTTTTGTTTCTGGGTGCAAATATTGATTTGAATATTATTTTATTTACCATAAAAATGCATTATACTTTGCAATTTATCGATTGTATCTGTGCTGGGCTTGTGAATAAATTAATGACAGACTAAAAATGAAATGTATTAAAACGCTTTACGATTTCTTAAATTTTCATGGTTTGTTAAATTGTAAAATCGTATTTTTTTTGCAAATCTGATTTTTATATCATGTAAAGCATACACACTACCCATAGCACATATTACATAGTATCGAAGATGGGATAAAAATCTGTACAGATCATGCTTACTTCAATTACACTTCACTTAGTTCAAAAACACACACTACTTAAAAAGAAATAGCAGTAATATTTCATAACTGATTAAAAAAAAGCATTCCTACAGTCCCAAAAGATACGGTTAAAAATAATTAATTACCGTATTTGCATGACGCTTCCCATCTTCCTAATTATGCGTTACAACGATTTATTAAACTAGTGACATTACTATAATAACTAGGACCGCTTCCATTAATCAAAGCCCACTAGGTTATTTGACGGCTCGCATCATATTTTTTGGAAGTCAAAAAAGGCATAATACCTGATATTTTAAAGGCATTTGCATAATTAGGTGAATTTTATTGCTTTATTGAATTAGGGCCGATGTCAGCCTCAAAATTGGAATCAGCAGGGTGCCTTGTGTTGTTAATTTTGTTTATAGCATGTATTATGGTCAGCTTTGAATGTTATTCCCATATCTCAAGCTCTATAAAAGTTGTTAGATATTGTAAAGATGGACAACAATAGCGTATTTATGTTATTGATCTTGATTTTATTAGCCTCGACGCCGGAACGTGTGGGTTATTTCATATTTTTTTATTAAACTTAACCCGTGTAGTGTCATTTATTTTATTGCTGTCGTGTTTGTGGGCAAATATGTCGTGATCATAATTTGTTCAATTTACATGTATTTTAATTATAATACTATAAAATCTATTTTTAATTGCTATTAAATCTGTAATAAAAATATTCTATTCATATTTTTGCCGACGGCGGCGCCGGCTGGCAGTGTCATGTGTCGAGTTTCTTTAAATAATATAAACTGGAATATAAAGCTTAGTAAAAAATAAGCTCATGATATGAAAGAGAATAATTTTGCATGCTTACGAATTCACAATGCATTACTAAGTAATTTGCTTTTTGACAGAAATTATATCCTACTTCCTACTTATGTATGAGTTTATATTATATTATCTACAATTGTAATAAAAGTTATTATAAATGCGAAAGTTTGTGAGGATAGATGTTTGTTCTTTTTTCCCGCAAAGACTACTTAACGGCTTTTGGTGTAAATTTATATAACATAAACATCAAAATAACAGAATTTTAGACTATTATTTATATTAAGTAGGAAAAAATATATTATATTCAAGCGGATACAACCGCTGCAAAAAATTGTACTTCTAAAATAAATACAGAAATCTTAATTCATTAATAATAATATCCAATACTAAATTGTTAACTTTAGAGAAAGATTGCATAGAAACTTATTTAGGGTACCTAGTAGAGAAAGTGATATTAATAAAACTGTTAAATCGGTAAAGGGTACACACACAGTTAACTTTTACTTTGATAGCACACAAATTGTTATAATTATTACAAATACCATCAATCAATACCAATTGAAACAGCAGAAATTACTCAAAGATATTGCTTCCACTTTTATATTAAATAAAAATTACTTTGTAAGAAATACAAACAAAAGTGGCTAACGTTACGGAATAGTCAAAACTGTAGGAATATGTTAATGTTTCCTGAAACTCAACACTTTACAATTCGTAATTATCACAAACTTTCATAGAGAAGTTAGTAATAATTGTTATATACTACATGATGTGTTAAAATGTAATTACTTTTTCCTCGTAGTCACATTTATTACTTCAGAAATGATTTGTAACTCGCATACAGACGTTAGATATCTTTATTACCCTTTCAACTGATCTCACGTCTACATTGCTGCAATGTTCACTAAATTGAGTTCTCACATCACAATAGCCTTTGGAAAGAGTGATTTTAACCGATTTTTTACTAAAGGGTTGGCCGATCTCAATTCGATTAACATCACCAGTTACAATGACCCGCGTCACTTCTCCGCTCGATGAGAAGTTGATCCCGAGATGAGCATCGCATCGAAGGTCAGAGATCTTCATAGACTAGGCGATACGAAACCTTCGTGATGACTTGCGGATGCCTCCGGAACGCGAGCAGCATTGTTGATTGTATTAGACTTAATTAGATCTTAATTAACATTCTGGTTTCTCATTACACGCTACTCGATGCTACTAGCCGCGTTCGTAATAGGAATGTCCATTTACATCCATACCGCTTTTATCTTGATTATTTTTTTAATATTAAAATTTGAGATTCTCCGTTGTTCGTTATGGGGTGATGAAATTGAATCGGATGTTATTGAGATTGTGATTACGATAAATAATATTAGCTTTGTGAATGTTATTAGACGTTCAGACGCTTTTTTTCCCAAGTTCTTCGAAGAAAAGAATGATGTAGAAATGTGTGCTATTCCAATTGATAATAATTTAGCTGCCGACAATGAAATAACCAAGAATGTAATGGAAAAACTATGCAATGCGCTAATGCAGTTGGAACAAAGGAATAATTAAGTTAATCAAATAAATCTAGAACGGGGAAACCATACAATTATGAATTTTATTGCTTTGTATTCAGATAGAATTTTCCGAGTGACTAACACTGTGTTGAGTGGAGGATGATGCGTAACAGGAATTTGAACTTGTAGTAATAGCATTAGCGTGGTAATGTCAGGGTTATCAGGTAGCAGACAGACATCAGTCAGGGGACGGGTGAGTCAGACGCTTGCAGCTCTTATCTGAAGCTCAGCGGCATAATCCGAGACGCCATTAACACTTAACTCCAGAGCTAATGGACAAAAACGTTTAATCCCTCAATTCTTAGAGCTAACGATAAAGTGCAGAATGGAGATTCCAAAGTTTGGATAAATATTTGTTTTGTTTACGCTGTTGAAGGTGTGGTTTCAATGTATGTTGTAAAAGTGCAAGTTTATATGTAGATAATAATTATGTGTAATGCAAAATAAAATGAACGTTTATATATTATAATAATCACAGAGATACATTTAAAGTATTATTTAGTAATGAAGCTAACAATTACATGCCTAAAACTAAAATATTCGATGCAAATAAATTCAATCATTAATAATTCAAACTTTAAAAACGTTCTCATGAGCTTAAATAGATAACTTTACTTACAATAGTTAAAACAGTCGATTATCACCCAAGTCTTAGTATAGACACAAAAAAAATTAATCCAGCAGGCGCCTCATTGTTCCTATCGCTCCTAATCCTATTATATTATAATTCTTTCACTGTACCCCTGCATAAAGGAAATGTTATCTAATCAGAATATATTAAAGGCCCATAATAGCTTATCGTTGGATCAACGATACAAAATTGTTTTTCTTTGTATTTTTTTCTATTCATTCCATTATTTTCTGCTAACATATTTTTTTCTGTGTCCAAACAGGAAATAGAGGTTAATTCTGTAATTGAATTAATAGAATCGTGGTCTTGTGCCATAGAAACATGTATTTTATGGAGTTCATTTCACATTTCCATACTTAATCGAGTGGTGCAGAAATCTGATCAATATCTACCTAGTGCAAGGCAACATAAAGGATGTAATGATGTGCAAAAACTTCAGAAATGGTTGCAGTTCATAGTTACAAGATACTACTGCTTAGTAAACATAATATTTTCCTACTTTTTCTTTCAATAAAGTTCAGATTTCCGTTTTTTCTCTACTCAAACCATATTTTAGGATAAGAATACAATTATTCATAAACGGTATTTCGCTTTTATGGTGTCCAATTAGCTCTAACTTATCGCTCTCATTGATTATTCATTTTCTTGTGTTAATTGAGATTCTAGTTATGATTTAGATGTAACGAACGAACATTGAATGTAAAGTATAGAGCGAAGTCTTGCATAGTTTCTATAAATCATTCATCGCTAATTTCACACCGTATTGTTAACTCTATAAGGCTGCGTATAAATCAAATTATTACACTTTTTCTATATCACACAAGCATCGGCGATACAGAGTTTAATTTATTCTTACAAACATGGTCTACAATTATATCGCTACGTGAATCGATTAAGGTACACCACTTTAGGCCGTATAGCTTCACATACAACATTAGCTATTCCAAAAGCATGTTCATTTACGGTACTAAACTCTGACATTACAAGTTTTTACATTCTTTATAACGACCAGTGTTATCCAATAGTGTATTAAATTATTACGATCTTTGCCAATATTTATTACGAGGGAATTAATTGAAACACTATATCGTTCACAAGCGATACACGTCGACTCGTTAATTAATTATATGCTAAAACTCGCGTATACCTCTTTCACACATTTTCAATTATAGATTGAATATCGTATGTCATAGTTACGGTTTTTCTCCTACAAAGGCGTATATTGGATCGAAAGTTTTCTTTAAAATTAGCGGTAATGGAGCAAAAAGTCAAGGTTTATTTGCAGTCGAGGGGCAAACGAACTCCGTGCAGTCGGTACCGCTAGTTGTATATAAAAAAATAGTCTAACAATGTGTCGATTACCCGCTCGGTAGAGCCAATCAGTGGATAATATTCGTCAATATTCATCGCGAGATCGCTGGAGCGTTAAAATTTACATCTTGATTGCTTTATTTAATTTACCCAAAGTATTTTTTTATTACGCCGCAAAGAGGAAACGCTGGACCGTGTCTGTGGTTAATTTATTTTTTCGTTTGCTCTCTAACAGTTTGCTCGCAAATTTCACTGAGGCTTTTCAATATTTTTGTGTTACTTGCTTGTAATTAGATTTTTTACGTAGAAAATTTCAATTTCTAGGAGAAGCGGTTGTTTGATATACCTTCAGCAGAATAATTACGGTGTTGAAAATGAATTCTATTACCAGGAACATCTGGGGATCGTATAAAAAATATCTAATACGTCTAGTACATGCCTTCCCCATAGATACGAAAAACTTATTATTTACGATGCTCATAGATGACAGGTAAAATGTGTGACTAGAATTTTTTGCTGAAATAACTTAGCGAAGTAAATTGAGAATAATTAGGAGCTTACAGACTTCTATAGCATGTTCGTATTTATAAGCAATTTGTCAGAATACGCTTAGTTAGAAATATGTAACAAGGTATAAATTAATGTATTCGCGTACTAGTTACTAAACAAATATAATTTTTCATGAATTCTACTTCATCAAAATAAGCTAAATTAAGTGTCTAGCAACGTCATGGTAATACTAGACAAAGATAACGGGTTGAACTCGACGCCGATACACGAAGTCGTAATCGAAAGGAGTGAGAAGGAGAAAAGCTAACTTTTACTCTAAAATCGAGACAGTACAGGTAAACCTAATCTACATTAATATAATAAAGAGGTAAAGTTTGTTTGTTTGTTTGAACGCGCTAATCTCAGGATCTACTGGTCCGATCTGAAAAATTCTTTCACTGTTAGATAGCCCATTTATTCAGGAAGGTTATAGGCTATATAACATCACGCGGGACTAATAGGAGCGGAGCAGTAACCATAAATGCGGGTGAAACCGCGGGGTTCAGTTAGTCCTAAAATAAAGCTAAGTCTGTGTAGTGCGCAATGGATCGCGATTACCGGCGCGTGCGACAGATGCTCCAGCGCAGGTGTCGTCACGCTCCATAGACACAGCAGATAGACACTGACCAGAGACAGCCAACTCCAAGCTAGCGGCTAATCATTCGTGAACTATTACTAATCCCATTGAACATCTACTGCGGGTAATAACTGAATTTAATGAACATTAAATCTGTGACGACAATAGAATTTAAATAGGATTTACAATGGTTTATAGGATATTGTGATATGGTTTTCCTTCCTCAATTAGTCATCATGTATGACGAAGTTTACGAAAACAAAAATTCCAGAATCTTTGCCCAGTTGTTTATCATTGTATTGCGACATATTTTGTTTGATACATGAAATATTTATAGGAGTGGAGTATGGACTAATAATTATCATCATTTTCTAGCCCTTTTTCACTATATTTGAGACTAGAGGCATGCTCTTTCTTTTCTCGGGCTATGTATACAGGATATAAATGTGGATGACCACCGTCTATCTAAAATAATACCACAACAATATCACAAAATTCGCAGTAATATTACTTACTGGATTTGCCCGTATAAAGTCTTAATAAACTCACATTAGCATTTATAATACTAACGTAGTATGCCTTCTTGGATACATTTTCAATAATAAAATCTCTGTATTCCCTTTGTATAGTCATAATAAAATCTGTATCTCTGTATCAACGTCTCTATTAAAATACAAAACAAATTAAAGGAAATACTTGATCCGTATTTCTTTTGACTAGAACTGTTCTGTTACTGTCACATTTGACTTTCCATTCCCACAAAAGAATAGTCAATCCGTTAATTGTGAATATACTGCTAGATACTATATATACACTTACATAAATTGATTTTATGACTATTGCGTGTCATTCACCGTGAGAAATACTTTCTTATTGTGTAAGTCTCACCTAATTTTACAATCGCTTAATCCATCCTAGGAGAGATAACGTTAATAACTTTCTATTTCTTCCTCTTTCAAGTGTTGTTATGTCACTATTTATAATCTCTTCTTTGTTATTGCTATTGTGATCATCTTTACCATATCTGGGATTCTACATTTTAGTAAAATCTTCTTGTATATTTTTACCTTCTCTCAAATCCATGGCTCATCTCTCTCGATTTCAAGTTCTGGTTCATTTATCTGATTAATTATAATTACATGTAATGCCTCTTTTTCTTAATTGGCAAAAACACTTGACGTTTTTTCATGTTTTTCTTTATAAATGTTACATGCTTAATTAACGATTATTCGTCGTATCTTGAATTTATTGGAGCGTTTCAATCAATTTAAAAGTTATAATTACGAACCGCTCATAAATTATTTATCTAATCAATGTCTCTCACAAATTCCGTTTCGGAGATAATTTTGTCTATAACGTTAGGGTACTTTTATAAAATTAACTATATATATACGATTTTGTACATAAATATTTATAGAAAAATTTGAATTATCAAAGCTCTACTGTTCTGTAGTACTTGTATCTACGTATATAAGTAAAACAGTATCTGAACCTTTAATTAAATACGTTTATAGTAAATGTTTGTAGGATTAACGACGTATTTGTCGTAACGTAAATATTATCGTATTGTCTGTTCATAATTATCTCTCTTAGTTTGATATCTAATACATAACCTACCTACAGGTACCATGTAGGTATGTAGTAGGTATGAGAGCTTTCGTCTAAGTATACTGAAAATGGTAAATACCAATGGGTATTATACAGAAGATGTACTCAAATTAGTCATCACATAAGCAATTTAGTTTCGGAATTATGCATTCAGTTGAAGTTACTTTAAAACTTACACCCACATGATATTGTCACACAATCGAATCATAAAATCATCTTCATTTGCACTAGGACAATTTTGTTCATCAAAAATTTTTTCGATACTTACCTATTAAAAGTTTTAATAACAAGCCAAAATTCACCATGAAGAATCCAGCCTCACTTCTTTATCAATTGGCAGACAACGACAAAACAAGAGACGCTATTTATCAACTACAAAAGGCAGTTTAAATAGGTTTTTACACCATTTAACACCCACACAACAATCAACTCCATTACAAAGAATTAAAGCACATTTTCAAATTTAGCTGAATGCTGGAACAAAATATAGCGTTTAATTATTACTGAAATGTAATTAAACACTTGTTTAATTGGATCTCTCTAGTTGATTAACTGTGCTAATTGTTTCTCAGATATAACGAATCGCTGTCTTAGTCCGGTTAGAAAAATATGCGGTAATTAACAACATTACGGTAATTCTTAGTTTTGTTCTTGTTTTTCATCATCGGCGTTGTTGACATTGTATGCTACAGTTCGCTAGTTAATTACCATTACATTGAGATCAGGAATTTTGTGTCAAAGAGACAAAAACCTACCAGTTTTTGCCTCATGTCTGTCAGGTTAACTAAATACAGTTATATTTTTATCAAAGATCACGTCTTTGACATCAAAATCGGTAATACAGGAAATTACTCTACAAGTACTTTAGTTTTTATCTTCGTCTTCATAAATATTATCTTTATTCTGTATTTTATTGCTATCAATAAAAATGTTAAGTTAAAATATTCTAAGTTATAAACACTTTTTTCTAACTAAATGGTGATAATTTTTGCTGTGCTATTGCGGTAACTTCGTTAAAAGCTTCGAAGCGAAACGGTATTAAAAAGCATTTTATTTTACTGTTAGTACTAATTTTAAATGCAGATCTAGGGGCCCTAGTCATTGTGTATTCCTTATTCGTAACATTTGTGAATATATTAAGCTGTAGGAAACTTACCAATATTACGGACTATTGTTTGTCAAATTGTTTAGTAATATTGCTATCAAGACGATAGCAATATTACTAAACAATTTGACTGTATAGAAAATTGTTAATACCTAACACTTTGAAGACATTTTATCTATCTATTTGTATAATATCTTCGAAAAGTAGTGGGAGTATTTCTGCTAAGCAAATATCTACATACAGTATATAGGTAGTATACAGTTCAATTCAATTTCAAATGGATATGGCCACATCTGTTACTATTGTGAATACCAAAAAATACTCAAAAGGAACGGCACTATTTCGGTTAAAAACTAAGTCATTGCATTTTTGAAATAATTAATTTTTTTATATACTTAGGTAATTTTTTAAATTACTTATGGGCTGAAGCTTGACCATTGATTCACCTGATGGTAAACAGTAGACCACGCTTGTCTACATATTCACTTTTGACTTAAAGAAGTAGCCAGAATATGTTGTAAATTGCACTTTTGAATTTTCTCTTCGAACACTTGCCGTCTTTAACCAAAATAATTAATGATCCAACTTCTCTTAACGTTAACTTTTTACTCAATCTTAAAATTCGACATATTTTTATCACCGACCATTACTTTCTCAGTTGTCAATATGAACACGTCCAAAACCGTTTCAGTGGTAGCTATCTGCATCGGTGCTTACATTTTATTCTCCATCAACAATGGCGAATGAAGAAAGCGGATGTTTGGTATTGCAATTTAGATGGGCAATAATGATAGACAGTTAATTGTGCTTGACGTTTGATCACAAGGGTTTGTATAGCCTGAGTCTCGACACAGCCCGTTGCATTGTAATAACTGGTAACATTATCTTTTAATATAATTATATCTTGTTCATAATCAACGTAAATAAAACTGTGAAAGGTTCACATGATAGTGCCTCCAGGTTTAATTGCTGATAGTTATCCTTGTACATGTGTATGTCGATATTTACTATCATTTTTTTTTTTGAAGAGGACATGTTAGTAGACACTTCCTAAGCTCGTTGTTTGCTGGTCGATTATCTATAATGGTTTCATTCGTTACTAGACAGGCTGTTATTTAGTTTCCTTGATTGGTATCTCTTCACCATCTTTGTCACGTTTCATAGTTTAGTTAGGTTGGTCTTCCGTCACATCATTGTTATTATCGATCGAATGCGTTTGGTGTATGTTTCACATTCAACTTTTTACTAGTTACTTACCAACTGCGTTTTCAAAAGTTATGTTTTGTTTTAAACCTAAAATTGACTACCCGAATAATTAAAAAAAGTGTTAATTAAAATAGTCTATAATTAAAATGGAGAGATATCTCTTAACATACCGCAACCTTGGAGGCAAGTGGCGATGGCGCGAAGCAGCTCAGTCCGTCAATAACAGCCACGACCACTCTGTCAAGAGTGCCTGACAAAGAAGAAAAATAGAAAAAATAATATAATAAACAACATCAACAACAAAAACAATATAATAAACAACAATAAAACAAAAACAAACAATAATCAACCTCATTTTCTTTGTTACAGAACTCAATTCCAACTACCTCATCATTTTCTACTTCCCTCACTTCATCATGGGTGTCTCTGAGCCTGGTTCCTCTACCACCCCTGACCTTCCGCCCATGGAACATGAACGTCCAGGGTCTGGCAGCGGGCTGGATGACGAAGACATTCCTCAGAGGAAGCAGAGAAGATACAGGACCACCTTCACGAGCTACCAGCTTGATGAACTGGAGAAGGCTTTTGGAAGGACACATTACCCTGATGTTTTTACCAGGTGAGGTGATAAAATATGTCATGACAATGCCCATATGATAGTACAAAAATTTATTTATTCATACATAATTATCAAAACAATTTAATGCTATGCATGTTTTTGTCGCTCTTTGCCAAACATTATGGGCAATCTCTCTCGGATAAAACTTTATTAATCAATCCCCGAAATTGTAACTCGTATAAGTCTCATTTTATTGAGTAAAAACAACGAAGTGTCTCCATCTTGCGAAATATCAACAGCTTTATTAAGACGCAGTTTTAAATAAAACATTTTTATTGTTACAGAGAAGAACTCGCTTTGAAAATCGGCCTCACCGAAGCTAGAATACAGGTAAGAATAAGATTAATAATTGCTGTTTTTTCCGATAAATTAGTACCTAATTTTGTTCTCTCAGACTTTAAAGTATTTCGAAATCATCCATTTATTCATCGGGCCGATATTATTAAGTCAATCAAAACGGCGGTTAAGGTAAAGTAATAAAATCAGTGCGTTTTCTTGAGCGGTGCGACAAAAAGTCGCACATTAGGCCCCCTGCGGACGCGCGACAGGACGTCTGCTTCACTAGTCACGCTCAGTCGGATAGTTTACACATTCCAAGCTCTATCAATATGGCACATAAAATTTAGTTGTAAGTACCGCTTTTAATAATTTACACTAGTTAATTTACACAGTTGGATTCAATTATATGGATATTTAGGAGATAAGATATTTTCAATATGATATTAATGGGTTGTTTCTCATTGAGAAGCTGAAGAGTTCTGGACTTCCCACGAATCTGTCGGAATGAGGTTACGGGGTGAGATGCATAAAATTGTTTTTAATAAATAGATATTTGGTAATAGAATGTCCAGATGACGCTTAGGTACCTATTAAGGACACGGTCAGAATGAGAGATGGATATTTTGAAATACTAATAAAAACATCTATGCTTTGATTTAGAAGCTATACTAATAAAATATTTATAGTAGAATATAACTATTACACAAAATACTTATAAACACTTAGCTATACTACAATTAATAAAGGTATATATACGTTTTAAACCAAAACTGCTAATCAAATACCTTGGTTTGTTTTGTTGTTTCTTCTCAGGGTGGTCAGCTAGGAAACACCGGCTTCATCTAGATTACTATCAAAAATAACATTTAAAAGTGTTTTTTAAAACCTGTTAATAAAATAAGTACTATTTAACATTATTACTTAAATTAAAAAAATCGATGTCGACTGGAAGTGTGTCGAAAAGATTGCCAGCTTTGCCACCTTGATTGGCAATACTTAGTCTATGCTTTATAAACTACTTTTACTATCTAAATAATACCTATTTCTATTGTTCTTTTATGTCGCTTTAAAAGCGGCTTAAAGATAATTAAATGCACTGATAAATAAAACACTTTAATTACACTCTATAATCAAGTTTGCATAAAATACATAATTAATACAATTATTTACATTTTGTTTATAAAAACTTGCAGATATAGGTAGAGAATTGTTGTTATTTTTTGCGTATACAGGGTGCCCTTTGGGCTATAAATTAAAGGATAAGTGTATACCTATTTGTAAAATTCACACGTTACAATAAAAGTTATGACATACGGACAAACAGTCCCACGCGTGTTGCGCCAATCAAGCAATCAGTACGTCTAATTAACATTTATAACATATATAATTACTTACTCATGACTTTATGGTACTCATTTCATTGATTAACTTAAAATAAGCTTGTTTGAAATACTTGTTTGTTAACTGGAACATCCATTAAAATTAAGAAAATTTAAAACTCTTCATCTTTTCTTTGACCTACATATTTTTTTCCACTTCGCCATCTAGTCCCTAACTAAGCAGAGCTTATGCTATTAGTACTGGACAAGTAATCAACATATTTATATATTTCTAAATTAATACAATATTATAGATAAATTACACCCAGACACAGAACAAATGATCGTGATCATCACACAAACATTTTTCTTGGGTGAAAATCGAACTCACGATCTCTGGCATAACAGGCAGGGCCAATAAACACTAGACCAACAGGCTAGTCCAATTTCTACCTAAATAAATAATTTTCTAATAGAAACAATTTATGTGATACAAGTTTTTTCCAGAATTGGGTACAAATTCTTTGTGAATTTTCTATTTCTTATTCCTACTCGTAGTTCCCATTTTGAGACATATTTAATTTCATCTTTAAATTCACCCTGTATAGCCCACTTTACTTGAAAATAAAACTTCTTAACAAGCAGTTCATTACTCACTATAAAATTAAACGCAATTAAGAAAACTGTTTAAGTTGTAAAAATTAAATATTTTTCTCACGTACAAAATTCGCCTGTGGGTAGCCATTTATAACGTTGACCATATTTGACGTTAAATTAAAGGGACAATTTCCATTAAAATACTGGTGCACACTAGCAATAAACTTTATTAAATTGAGTGTGTTTTAAAGAAAAAAATGCATAGTTTTAAGATATTCTGACATTCCACTTTACTGTAATTGTGTGTTTTTCGCCTTGGCAAACTCAGATGTCTGACACTTTATGATATACTAGCTGTTACCCGCGGCTTCTTTCGAATAGTGCTTATGAACAACACTGTCTTTAGGTTAGAACAGTATAGTATATCATCAGCCTTATAATGTTCCCACTGCTGGGACTCGAGCCTCCTCTCTAGGAGAGGGAACAGGCCGAAATCCACGCGGGCCCAGTGCGGGTTGGTTGGTGGATGTCACAAGTCTTCGAATTTTTACTGCCGCGACCTACAACTTGTAAGTCGGGGCAGTTACCGCTGGGTTACCACTGCGAGGACAGTGGTGCAAGAAAAATGTTATCCGTTTCGGTTATGTCCTCCCCCTTCCCCCCAGGAATTAAGATGCGTCTCCTCTACCCGGGAATCAAGTCCCGTTTCCGCAGTAAAATAAAAACTAGTCTACGTTACTCATTATAACACAGCTGCTGCTATATCCCAATGAAAGTTCTGTCAAATTTGGTTTACCCGTTTCGTTGATGTATTCAGAAGTTTGTAATCCCGTTCCTGTGTAGTAAAGAAGGCAACTAGTTACTCCATGTAACACCAGCTATTCATCAGTGAAAGTCCTGACAAAAGCGATCCGCTTCAAAAGTTAAAAATTACATTTCTGTTATACTTTCTATATTGACTGTACAGGCTTATAAACGCACCCACGATACAGCATTCATTTCTGGTTAACTTAAAAAAAAAAAGTCTTGTAAACGCTATCAAATAATCTAGAATTCAATCGCAATTGTAAACTAGATAAACAGATAGTAGAAACAATATACAATGACTCAAGAATTAGTTAAGTAACCAACGATTTACGATACCTTTATGCAGTTACTTATATAGCTAATAAGGCTCATTGTGTGCTAATATTGTATTAAATATGATTTAGATAGACTTGTAATAAATCAAAGCAGCCTCAGTTTCTTTTATAGAAGCTAGCGAGACTAATAAAGCATCATTAGCACATATTTTTTCTCGCTTTAGTCCATTTTAGTCCTTATCAGTAGATATATTGTATTTAAATGCTTGGTTCCACATTCTTTATTGTGTAATTATATTATGTCAATAAAAGCGTGAAGCTATAGACATGCGTAGTACATTTATATCGAGGCTATAGAGAAACAGAGCCCACGTATGCCACGTATATGCTATGCATTGTTACGCATACGCATGTTATAGACTCATAGATATCAGTCCGAAATAATGGATAATATATACATGTATCATGAATTTACTTAAATTGATAACTGAGAAACATAATTATTTGGTATATGCATTGATGTAACACGCCGTCTGTTTCAAGCAAGAGTCTAGATATCATTATGCGTTGCATACGTGAGTTCAATTTGTCTTTAGTTCGATTCCTGTTACAATTCACAACATGGTACCAATTCAAAAATGAATACCACAAAACACATGACGATAAAAATTTTACAATTTTCAAAAAGGTCACGTGAAGAAGTTAGTTTTTTCATACTTTTCTTAAAGTGCACTATTAAAAGAGATTAAAACGATTAATATCTGTCATTACGATGTCGATGTATGGTCACAGTACGAAATCAAGCTTCCTTATATGACATGTAGGGAAACGCGGCTCCGCCTGCCACATATCGGTGGAACGACACCTTAATGATCACTTAATCACGGCATACGAGACCGTCGGATGTTTTCATTAATGTCCGAGTCACTGCAAAATTGGAAATACGACTTTGTTGGAAATTGCCAATTACTTAGAAAACGTTGATCGTTTTTACCTGATAGACGTTTCTGGAGTTAATGGAAAGGCTTCATTTTTTCTTGTCAATGTGAGGAGCATGATATTGTATTTGTTGAAAGATTAATTAGTATGTATCAGTTGCAATCTTTCCTATTGAAAGGAAACCTCCATAAGGAGCCAATGCACATTTTGCAATGCAAATGCGACGTGCAAGAGACACATTAATATTAAAATTGTACAATTAGTAGGTAAGTCATTATTTATGGAATGGAATTTCTGTCAACTTTACATGTATGTTGATTTTTTTAACATATTTTTTTCTGATTAAATTAATCAGGAATATATACAACATATATACAAAGCTCTAGTTGAAGCCGCAGCATCAATTACACAAGCTTTACTAATAGGTATATCAAACCTACGATCATCAAATTGAAATATAGTTATTATTTTAACAAAATCTTAATTGACTGCCAGAAATAATAAATCACATACACATTTAAATCTATTTCATAGACAGAAGTTACTAAACATGTACGATTTTATGTTATAACAGTTTTTAAGACATTAATCATCAAATTGATATAGTAATTAAAATGAAACACAATTTGTAGCATTAATCATTTGAATGAATTTAATCATGCTTGAAAAAAATACTGTTCCGTCTCGTCACGAAGCAGAAAGCAGATCTTTCAACAATTTCTTTAATGGGCGCCATAAAGTTGATTGTGGCGCCGATATAATTAAAATATAAATAGTTTACACTAAAATAATTATCAATAGATTATCGTACTTATACAATAAATAAATAAATATATAATATAATAGTCATGTCCATGTAACACAGCTAAGCGTGTATTAATTAAAACCTTTTTGCCTTCAAAAGCTACCTCCAGCTAATGACTGGACATTCCATTTATGTCCGGATTATGCCTTTGCAAGCAACACGCACAGTGACTCTTAATTAACTCTGATTTATGTTAGATTTCTTGCGTTTTTTATATTATCAACTAATAATACTGTCCGTAGGTCGTAAACTTTCTAGTTGATTGTTTAATTATGTTCTGTGAATTATTAAAAACTACTAGAACTAGAAAGTTAGCTTATAAATCTATGTGGAAATTGATTTGCCGTATATAATGAGTGTTGCCATCGCATAATACGATAATTATTTGGTATTGAGGAAACGCTGAAGGAATATTACTTGGTGGATATTGAAAGGAGTTTTTTAATTTGCCCGTTTTTTAAAGTTCAACCGTAACTATGGTTTAATGATGATTGCAATAAACACAGACGCAGGGAATCTTATTGTGAGTATAAGTGTGAAGGCATTAAATTAATTTTGTTGCAAGAAATGAATTGATTATTTACTGTTTTTTCTTTAAATATTTATTATTTGATTGTCTTGTGCAATTAAGGCGACAAGTTACTCGTAGATTATGTTTTGTTTTGACAAACTGTTTCAATCGATTAGTGTTGTAAATTGAAGAATTAAAATTGATTCTCCACTTGACTTGCATTTTATTTTCTTTTTTATTATTATCGACTTGCTGCGATTTCGCCCATGTGAAAGTCGAAAATTATTCCAAAAGAATATGGATATAGCGTGCCCGTGTGTCAAATTTCATCCGAACCCGTTCAGTCGTTTTAACATAAGATAGTAACAAACATAGAAGTACTCAAGCATATACATACACCCCTTTATATTCTATTTGACTGACTAAAATAGAAAGGTACAGTCGAAGTTTCGGAGGCTAGGAGCGTGGAATTTTGCACAAGGTTTCCTTTTATAATTTAGGCGAACATTAAGAAGGGATTTACGATATTCAATACGCACCCATTAAGGGGATATAACGGGGCCTCAAGTTTTTTATTAGAACACGCTAATACTTTATGATATATTTTTTTTGTTTGGGCTATGTTATCTGAAACACACACTAATTATAGTTGTTTACTAGTATATATCATAAGGGTTATTCAGAAAATGTCCATACTACATTGCTAAAGTTTTTTCCAAGGTCTGTTTAAAGATCTAAACTGACTACTTGGAGTTACCCTCCCACTTGCAGTCCTATCCATCTAAACTGCTCTTTCCTTGTCACCAGGTCTGGTTCCAGAACCGTCGTGCTAAGTGGCGTAAGCAGGAGAAGGTGGGGCCCCACGCTCACCCGTACAGTGGCTACCTGGGGGGCTCCCAACCACTGCCGACTTCTGCCACCCTGCCGGGGCCTCCGCACCCATTGTCACAGCTTGGCTTTGGATTGAGGAAGCCGTTTGATGCTGCACTGGCTAGCTTTAGGTGAGCATTTTGATTTTTTTTTTAAACGAACTTGTAAAGTCTTCAAAACCGAGCAAGTCTTTTGTGAAAAGTGAACAGGTTACTTTTAAGACAGGTATGCTCTAGCCTTTACCATTCGGGTGTTGGGTGTTTAAATACATCCATCACTTAGATAAAGTAGTTAAACGGGATTTTAACAATAATGAAAAAAAATAGAATAGAATAGAATAAACTTTATTGTTCCTACACCAATAAAGTAACAAAACTTTTTCTTTCAATTTTTTTTCTTTTCTAATTTTTTTTTTACTTATTCACTCTTTATTCTTGATATTTTTGATTTTTATTCTTATTTTTATAATTGTAGTCATGTAATTGTAATAATTTAAAGAATCCTCTTAAATAGGTTTATAATTAGCATTTTATTTGTATTATTTCCTGATTACTAATTTCTGTAATTTTGCCCACAGGTACGCAAGCACACCTCTATTCGGAGCCCAGTACCTACCCCCTCTCTCACGCCCCCCTCTCTTCGGGGCCCCGCTCTACGCAACATCGCCTGCGCATTTCCATTCCCTCTTCGCCAACCTGAACATCCCCGAGCCTCCCCGACTATCCCCCGAGCAGTCCCGACCGGCACCCGAACTGTCGCACCCGTCTCCCGACCTGTCCCGACCATCGTCCGATCATTCCCGATTGTCGCCGGAGGTCACTCGGTCCCCTGCGCCTTCCATGTCGCCCCCGATATCGCCCGGCAGTGAAAGCTTGCATATGCACCCAGTAATGGATGACGTGCGTACTTCTAGTATCGCTGCCTTGAGACTAGCTGCTAGGGAACATGAACTAAGACTCGAATTGCTGAGACAAAGAGCAGACATGATGTGTTAATAAAAGAAATCATATTTTTTTCATTAAATGTAAATAATTCTCTAGATGAATAGATTTAATTTAAATTGAACATTGATTTGGTATCCAGACAAGTATTTTTTCAAGTTTGTAAATAAGTTTATCGTAAGCATGTTATTTTAGTTTTAAGTTCTCATTTTCCAATCGTAATGCCGTCCTTTCTTATGTAATTAAGTATTACTTTATAAATAAATAAACGCAGTTATTTTTACAATAGATGTTTGTTTTACCTACCACATAACACCTTCCTATGTATGAGTATAAAAGTGTACCTAAGAGACTTTTCTTCAGTTTTAAATGCACATGTAGACAATATACTACCTACATAGTGCAAAATTAAAAAAAAGCTTGGATGAATGAAGCATCACTTACAAACCATCATTGATTACAGCAACGCTTAATACACAAATCTATCAAAAATACAAGAATAATAAATAATAGATATCAGTCTTGAAATCCCTGGAAATTTCAACGTATTGGCGAAGTAAGAAGTAAGTAACGTAACTGCAAGGGACTAGGCGGTCTTTTTTCTCGAGATAGGCGTTTCGATCTGTTCTAGGCTCATTATGTGCCTCACAATGAGGCGTATTAAGAGTGAGTCCGAAATCCGACTAAACAAGAGTGAACTTGACCGATTTTCGGATGGCCGAGACCATAACATTTTGAGTGCTGAATACATCCTTGGAATCCATAATAACATGATGACTTAGACAGTCATACAATCCGTCATAATTTCAATAGAAAAGCATGAGTCAGGGGTCATCAATCGTACGTTTCTACCCATGGATAACCATATTATGGTCTAAAGCTAGCCATGACAGGCTAATGTAATTAATATCAACGGTTTCATCCGCAAAATATGGCTACGATCAATTTGTTCGACTGACTATTACGTGGGGATACGGGTGTGGTGTTAGCGTATAGCGTTTTCTATGCAAAATCAGTCTGTGAGGGGCAATGACCTGAGGAGCTCGTGCTAGATAATAACAGCCGCACAGGTCGATCTTCAAGGTTAAGCAACGCTTGCCAAGGTTGGTCTGTGGATGGGTGACCATCTTAACACAACGAGTTTCCTCCGTACCGCGGAAAGCACGTTAAGCCTTAGGTCCCGGCTATCATTTGTAGATCTTTGGCAGTCGTTACGGATAGTCAGAAGCCAGTAAATCTGACCATGAAGCACCGTGTTACCCCAGTTAATGGATTGTGGAGGTCTGGTAGGCAGCCACTCCTCGTAAAATACTGGCATTTAGCTAAATCCGGCTTGACTGGAAGCCGACCCCAATATAGTCAGGAAAAGGCTAAGCAGATGATGAGGGGCAATGACCTGCTGGAATGCCTTTGAGCGCAAAGAGCAACTAGGTGAAGCAAGTGGGTTGTTGTCAGTACAAGTCTGATATTTCCTCTTGCCCCACCCAAACTGATAGAAGGAATGAAGTATTTCAGAGTAAAATGAAAAGCAGGAAAAAATATTTCACGAATCTTATGAATTTTCGCCTAAGCTTTATAAGGTGTATAGACAGTAACAGTTCTATGCATAATCAGTTAACAGCCGACGTAAAGATAATACAAACATACATTATACAATACATAATCAGCCTTATAATGTTCCCACTGCTGGAACTCTGGCCTTCCATCTTGGAGAGGGAGTGGGCCGCAATCCACCATGCGGGCTCAGTGCGAGTTGCTGGCTGTCATATTTTCGAATTTCTGTGTCTAGGACATGCCATTTCCTCATGATGTTTCACTTTATCGCTTTTAGAGCAGTGGTGATGAAATATATAACACAAAGTAAAATGCGTGGCCGAGTTTGAACCCGCGACCTTCTACTCGTAAGTCAGGACAATTACCACCGGGCCACCACTAGATAAATACTCGATACTACGTAACGGAATTACAATGTTTGCCTTATTTCTTCGAGTAGTTAATTTTTATAAAGAAATTAAAACGCCACTGATGCTGCTATAAATGTGGCAACCTACTGGGCTCAAATACTTTGAGGGAGAGGAAAACCATCGATTCGAAAGAAGAAAAAGAAGTAGGTACCTAACACGACCAGGAAGACAAACGTCGATGTCAGATTCAGATTAAATGAATTAATTTGAAGACATAGGAAACATTATTTAGGTACTCGTAATATAGCTAATAATAGTATACACTACAGATATTTATAATATCTAGCTTCTGCCAGCGGCTTCGACCGCGTAAAGGTAGGCTCGTTCAGTAGAGTTCTCTACAACGGGAGAAGTCATTGAATGGTTTCACACCTAAAAAAATTCTACAACACACAATTTTCTATTTTCACGCGATTGAAGCCTCTGAAGGCAGTTAGTAGCTATATGTAACAACAACTCAGGAGGCGGGTTGTGGACACCTGAACGTATTATTGCATGTTACTTATTCTGAAAGTGTTTTTTTTTTATCTATACTAATTTAAAGAGGTAAAATTTGTAAGTTTGTATGTTTGTAAGTTTGTATGTGGGGGTAATCTCTGGAACTACTGGTCCGATTTGAAAAATTCTTTCAGTGTTAGATAGCCCATTTATTGAGGAATGCTACAGGCTATCACGCTACGACCCACGGGAGCGGAGCAGTAACGGAAAATGCGGGTGAAACCGCAGGGGATAGCTAGTATACCATAAATTAATGCTTGACTGCAAAACCGCCTGATGGTAATAAGTGATGTAATCGTTGATGGTGAGGCGCCCTAGTTTATTAAGAGACTATTCACTCTAGCATTGAAGACACCCTAAATTATAATTGGATGGGAAGACCGTAGCAGGAAATAGAATTGAATGGAAGGAGGAATGTTCTAGTCCTTCGATGTACGCGGTATAAACGATGAGGCAAAGCGCTTAGTGTTAAGACATAGTTTTAGGCTATCACGGTTTGTTTCACAATTTAAATTGTGAAACAAACCGTGAAAACCACGGAAGATATCCCGTAAGTGACAATTTAAATTGTTAAGACATACTTCTGAAAATGTACAAACTACCTAATGATTATTGATTGATAGATGATTTATTATTCAATGAACTTACCTAAAAGTAAAAAAACAGCGCAGTAAAAACTGGTGCAGGAAAATGACCGGTAGAAAAATTCCGGTCAAGGTTTTGACACTTTAGGCGTGAGATGAAAATAATGCCTAGTACATTGACCTCAAGGCACCTTTGGACTGTTTGGCGGTCAGCGTGACTCACGGTCTGACGTGGTTCGAGAAGAAAATCTTTTTGTTTGGTGTTCGGAATCATAGAGCAAATTTTATGTTGTAGCTATTGGTGCAGCATTATTTGAGAGTCGAGAAAAGACAAGAAGTCTTGAGCATCTACGCCGAGTTGCTAGCATTAGCATCTTCATATACCTATAGCATTGGCCTTGTAATGTTTTCACTGTTGGGACTCAGGCCTCCTCTCTAAGAGAGGGAATGGACTGCACCACTGGTACTTGGTGAAAAAGATGTTCACCATGTACTGATGTAGACAGCGTTTCATATTTTTAAGGAGATTTGGAAACACATTTAGTGTGCGTACAGCTAAGGAGTGAAATTCTCTGCCGGAGTTGTGTGTTGTTTTTGCTGATAGTTACAACCTATGGGTCTATAAGTCAAGAGTGAATAGGTACTTCTAGCTAAGCGTGCTCCATCGTCGGCCACAACATCGCTTACCAGCAGGTGAGATAGTGGTCATATGTGAACCTCCTTAGCAAAAAAAAGTTACCATCGCAAATCGCAAAGGGCGACTGAGGAAATACGGGTGGGTTTTAAGTCAGTAAAAGTCTGATACTTTTTCTCGTTCTTTTCGAAGCAGGAATAGACATTTTATGAATTAGAAAAGTCACGTTGACCAGTCTAGACACTACATACATTCATGAATATATTCATACGATTATTTCCTTGACCACCTAAACAATGCAAAATATATGTTGATTGCCTACCTATTTGTTTCAAAATAGGTAACAATGTAAATATTTGCGAAAAGTGAAACACATAAATATTAATGTTTGCGAATTTAAAAATAAAACTAGATTTATTGAAACAATTGGCGATTTAAGTAATAACTATATTGTAGTTGGAGTTGGTGTGAAATAAGTAAAAATAAAGCCCGAAGTGCACAATAAGAAGAAAGAAAGTTTATTACACAGGATGTATTCCGGAGAGTGTACACAGGAATTGCATGATTTGATTCCGCCAAGCCATCTCCTTTCTACCATCGGACAAACCGTCGTACGGCGAGTATCCACCCTTAAGTTGTTGAAACCTGTACGGCCCGGATTAAGCACATTGCCTCGTCAATACCGCGTACATCGAAGGACTGTAACAATTTGTGCAGTTCCTGCAGTGGTCTTCCTATTCGATTATAATTTAGGCGCTTTCAATGTTAGAGTGACAAGGCTCTTAATAAAGTAGGTACAAGTTTAATACTTCCAGACGACAGCGGTGCGGAAGAATTTTTTGACGCCATATTTTAGGTTACAGTAAGACTATGTAGTTAATTAGTTAAGTGTTTTTATTTTTCATGTTCTATATTTAATTAATCATTTAGTACTTATAAGGTATAAACGACGAGGCGAAAGTAGTAGAAATGTCGATTGGAGTCAGTATGGTACCATGAGAAAGCCCATACAAACCCGCTTCCCGCTACCATTAAAACCCCAACCCCCTCACAATCCTCGCCGCAATGATTCACCGCCTCACCGTCTCAACGTCAATCACACACAATCATCACCAATTTGGCATTAGTCACCCAAGGCCGGTGAAGGGACGGGTTACGTGCCGCAATTAGGCCTGACCTCATACTCCTAGGGACGATACTGCGGTTTTAGTCTAAGTCTAGAATTCTAGATGGTACGTAAATATAACCTGACTAAGTATGTTTTGGTAATTGGGCTGGTTTTAAGAGATGGGATTGTTTTGTGATGATTTTAGCGTTAATGATGATGTTTTAGGTGTAATGCTAATGTTTGGAAGGAGTTCGTGACTAGATAATAACAGCCGCACAGATCGATCTTCAAGGTTAAGCAACGCTTGCCTAGGTTGGTCTGTGGATGGGTGACCATCTTAACATAACGAGTTTCCTCCGTGCCTCGGAAAGCACGTTAAGCCGTAGGTCCCGGCTGTCATTTCTACATCTTTGGCAGTCGTTATTTGCCATGAAGTACCGTATTACCCCAGTTAATGGGTTGTGGAGGTCTGGTAGGTAGCCGCTCCTCGTAAAATACTGGTATTCAGCTAAATGCAGGTTGACTGGAAGCCGACCCCAATATAGTTGGGAAAAGGCTAAGTAGATGGATGGCTAATGTTTAGCAGTCCTTGGAAACTATGTGATCCCTCTCATCAAGTGATTCAGATAACATCGCACTTAAAACCTCAAAAAAAAACGTTGCTCCGCACTAGGAATGACTCCTGTATCGTGGGTGCGTTGACAAGCATGTTTGAATATGGGATGCCGCAAGGGTATCGACTCAGGATGGGTCCCACATTCCGATGTGGGGTTTACACACCTTTTCCGGCAAATGTCATACTTACCGTCTGGTCTCTTCCCATCGTCACGTACCAAGCCCAGCAACTACTGAATTTTTTAAACAAATTAATTTAAATTTTCTTAACTGATTTACTTTTTAATCTAAGCAACACAACTCATTTAAAATTCGATTCTCAATTATTCGAATATTTGTGATTCACCACTTTTTTTTCTAGAATAAGTACAGTAAACTACTAGTGTTTGACTGCGATCCCAAATGGCGAAGCGCCAGAGTTTATTAAGAGCCTATTCATTCTAGCCTTGCAGAAACCTAAATTATAATCGAACGGGCATCAATGTTTAGGTATGGCCGACGAGCAATAATATAAATAAAACTGGCCAGTTCACCGTCCAGCCTTACAGTAAACGTCCAGACCATGCCTGAGTCATTGGCGGCGCTTCGTGTTCCATGCACATCTCAAGGAAGTGTCAGCAAAATCATAAGGGGCCAACAAGGTTGACACTCGCTAGAGCCACGGAGGATATCTAAAAAGGTAACCCAGTGTCCTAAAACGGAATCAGCAACTGAAGGACACCGGTGAGGTTTTAGTCAGTAAAAGTCTGACGCAGGAGCTTTACCCTACAGCAGAAGAAATTATTGGAAGTTATTACACCTTAAAAAAAATGTTAACTGTATAGTATTTGGCAAATACGCAAAGGGAGCCGGTGTTTCTGCTAAACCGTACAAAATCCCAAAATTCGTTTTAACAAATCAAATTTTAACCGTCAGTCACATTTTTAATTGACTACCATAGTGTTACTTATTGCGATTATCGTGCATTCATCTGCGTCTAAACTGTCACCAATTGTTAATTTCAAGTAGTATACAATTTTTTTTTAATGTGAGAGATTATTAAAATTATTTCTCACATTCGAGGAGCTCGTGGCTAGATAATAACAGCCGCACGGGTCAATCTTCAAGGTTAAGCAACGCTTGCCAAGGTTGGTCTGTGGATGGGTGACTATCTTAACATACCGAGTTTCCTCCGTGCCTCGGAAAGCACGTTAAGCCGTAGGTCCCGGCTGTCATGTTAATGGGCTGTGGAGGTCTGGTAGGCAGCCACTCCTCGTAAAATACTGGTATTAATCTATCATATACCCGCGAAACGAGACACAATAGTAAAACAATAACAGCGCGGTCTCATAGGACCGGTTGGGGATTCAAACATTAAGCTAAATCCGGCTTGACTGGAAGCCGACCCCAATATAGTTGGGAAAAGGCTAGGCAGATGATGATGATACCTATTTTTTTATGTGGGAGATTATCAAAATGACTTCTCCCGCTCAAGGCGGAGCGTGAGGACGTGTCAGACTTCTACTGACTAAAAGCCCACTCCTGTTCCTTCTTGGCCCTTATTCCAGGATCCCGGGGTTCTCTTTCGTCACCCCAGGACCCCAGTGTGCTTCGATCCTGTCAGGCACCTATGGTTTGCTGATATCTCATTGCGGCGCGCAGGGAACAGTACTATAGTTCAACTAATGAAAGCGCGACCCGAGAAAAAGAGGTCAATCTAAAAAAAATGTATGTGGTATTACTAACTCGTAGGAGAATCATGTCTTGACACTTCATATTTTTTTTATTTCCTACAATTGCGGCTGAATAATGTTGCCAATTAAATTTTAAAAAATCTCCAGTTCGCGCTTTCATTAGACGCATTCTAGTCGTCGACGACATGGGCTTGGTCCGGACTGTTACAAGTAGGTATACCTATTAATGATTCGATATTGGCTTGCTTGACCTTTCCAATTGAATTTTAAATTACTTAAGTAACATGTTAATGAAATTTAAAGAAAGTCTGAAGGCCAAACACTCGTGACTAAATGCAAAATTTTCTACAACTAAATTTTTTTTAATGTATTGTTATCAACTAGCTTCTGCCGGTAGCTTTGCCCGCGTGGAAGTAGGTTTTTTTTATTATTGATATAAACTAGTGCCTTATCGCGATCACACAAGGAGATGTCAGCAAACCGTAGGGGCCCGGCAGGGCCGAAGCCTCCTGGGAACACGTGGTATTCTGAAAGGTTGACAACGAGTCCCCCCAGATCGAAGGCAACGAAAGAACGAGGTAGGGGTTTAGTCAGTAAGAATCTGACACGCCCTCCCGCTCTGCCCAAGAGCGGGAGAAGTCATTCTGATGATTACCCTACCAGAAAAAAAAACCTGATGGTAAGAGTGATGCAATCGTTGACGGTGAAGCGCACTAGTTTATTAAGGTTTCTCCTAGACTTTAGTTCCCCGTTATTAGGGGCTGAATTTTAGAAGTATCTAAATAACTTAGTGCTCGTTTACGTCATAAAAGAAAACCTTGTAAAAAAATGCGCCTCTAGTTCCAATAGTTTCGGCTGTAGCTTGATATCACAGAACAGTTGAAAGAGGTCAACTGTTCTGTGGTTGATATGTCAGTCAGTTAGTTACTTCTTTTATATAGGACTATAGGTATATAAGACTACCGTGCATTCATCGGAGTCGAATGTGACACCGATTGCAAATTTCAAGTAGATAGGTACTATTAGTGATACGTTACCTGCTTGCTTGACCTTTCTAATTTAATTTTAAATTATGTATGCAAAATGTTAATAAAATTTAAAGAAAGTCTGAAGGCCCGAGTATTAACGGGTACTCGTTAATACAGCATTTTCCAAAACTTCACTTTTTTTTTAGAGAATTATTGTTTTTTTCTCGTAATACTCGTACATTGCGTCATATGAGAACTTACATTACTTATATTGGAGGTATAAAGTTTATACATATACCTACAGGAAAAGTTTTTAACCACTGCGTAAATTTTTTTGGTGGCTCAGTGTAAGTAATAGAACACAAGTCGACTTCAAGGTTAAGCAACGCTTGCCAAGGTTGGTCTGTGGATGGGTGACCATCTTAAATAACGAGTTTCCTCCGTGCCTCGGAAAGCACGCAAAGCCGTAGGTCCCGGCTGTCATTTACAGTCGTTACGGATAGTCAGAAGTCAGTAAATCTGACTCCAGTCTTTCCATGAAGTACCCTGTTACCCCAGTTATTGGGTTGTGGAGGTCTGGTAGGCAGCCTATGCTTTCCGAGGCACGGAGGAAACTCGTTATGTTAAGATGGTCACCCATCTACAGACCAACCTTGGCAAGCGTTGCTTAACTTTGAAGATCAATCTGTTTTCTATTACTTACACTGAGCCACCAAAAAAAATTTACGCAGTGGTTAAAAACTTTTCCTGTATACAAATCGACATGATTAAATTTTTACAGGTTTTTCGAGTCTATAATGTACATTTTTGTTCGAAGTCGTATAATCCACTATTTTTAATTAACAACAAAAACGATTGATCTATTACCCAATATAATTATTTTAATTTTGATCAAAAATAATGTCTAATTGGATATTAATAAAATTATTTTGTTTCCGAAACAAAGTTATAAAGATGTTTTTCTGCTAAACAATTTTTGATTATCTTCAGTTGAACGTGTTGTGATTTAGGTAACTAAAATTCAAAATACTTGGTTACTTCTTATATTATACAAGTCATCATCATCTTCCTGCTCCTGTCCTATTTTACTTGGGTCGACGGCGCAACACGTTTTTTTCTTCAATTCTGTACTGTCAACCGTCACGCTTTCACTGACTCTCTTTTCTTTCATATAATTCCTCACACAATCAATGCATAGATTATTTTCATTCTTCCCATTATTACTTTATATTACCAGCATTTTAACTACTTTACAGGTTAACGAGAAACTCACTCTCAAAAACGAAACCACATTTCATAATCACCCTTTCCAAATACCGAATCATAATCTCATTATCTTTTTCAACTAAACTTTTATAGTCATTTAAGTATAACGAGTCGGTCAGTCCCTCGACAATCGACTACGCAATCTCTAAAGCACTATTTTCCATACGACAATCAAGAATACATAAAAGGGTCCTTTTCAAAATTATATTTAATAAACATCAAAATTTTATTAGTATTTATTTGACAAACAATTACACGCATCCTTTGTGATGATAATGGTCCTTATCATAATATTTTATGAGCTCCGCCGGGCAGCGGAGCGCGGGTAGTGGTGGGCACTCGTATCTATATCGACTTGACTTGAGATGCTAATCTGTGAGTAACAGATTAGGATCTCAAGTGTTTATTGGAGAAACACTAACTGTAGTGAAACTTTATAGTTTCATTTTAAGTGATAAGTGGAAAGGTGACGATAGATGGAGTTAGAAAATAGAAGAACATACTCAATATGCAAATGTTGCTGTATATTGAAATTACCTATAACATTTTTAGAATTTTTTATCGAAAGCAAAATCGTGTTGAAATGTTAGACAGCAAAGAAATAGCTCTACAAACCATTAAAATATCAACTAAATAGGTATGCTAACAAACGAAAATTGCTCTAAAGGTCACACATAGTTATACCAATTTCCTAAATTAAATTTAAAAACTCCTATTATTATATTAGAATTTTCTAACATCGATAGATTAAATAAGTGGCGTGTCAAATCGATTTCCACGAGCATTCGTGGTATACAAATGTTTATCGATACAATTATCGATAATACCGCTCCATTGCGTTTGATTTTTTAGTGTTGGATCCTCGGCTGGCAAGCGCCTGCGCCTGGCTAACTTTTATTCACCGATCTTTAGGTACCCGAGTTTATAGCTTGTCGTAAATTATACGATGGAATAAAGACGTTTTGTGAACGTGCAACGATGCTGGGACGTTTCGATTTAAATTATTTTAAATACACTCACGGTTTAATGCGGCCGTATTTATAATAAGCTTTGTGTTGAATCAATTTCGCTTTAATATTTGGCATCGTTGTGTGTCACGCTCTAACTTATGTGTTTGTTTTCTTCCTCCGTGCCGCATGCTTGTCTCGATATGTTTCCATTTCGCTGATTTACATCACTGCTTTCGATATTTTTTTCGATTACTTAAAAAATGATTATTATTGAAGTTGACATCAGCTCAATCAAGAATGGGATTTTAAATAAATTATCCGAATCTAATTTCTACTTTTGTGTCATTAAAAATATGGATACGTCACTATTTTCGCTTGAAAAAAGAATTTATAGTCGTTATACGTTTATCTTCTGCTTAACTGCTAATTAGATGAGTTTAATTTGAAATGGAATGAATATTTAATTTATTTAACGAGCCTGACGACGGCTTAGTATTACCAATTAGGTGTGAATAGCTAGTCCTGATGGTTATCAGATTTTGAACTACAAAGTTCAATTTTTAATTGGAAAGCGGTTCGATTGGCTCTAGGATTCGATGTCAAGTCACGTCAGCACTAATGTTTCCGTAGTTCATTGCCCTAAAAGTAATGGCTTCTGATAAATTGTTTTAGTACTTCTTAATCGATATATACCAAGGTTATGTTCGCTCTGTGCTTGAAGGTTTTCGGCTATAGTTGGATATACAAGAGGTATACAGATTGCAGGATGGTCGAAAGAGGTACCGTGAACATGGAACGCAAAGAGCTAGTGAAGGAATAAGGGTGGATCAGTCAGTCAATGTCAGAGGAGCTCGTGGCTAGATAATAACAGCCGCACAGGTCAATCTGCAAGGTTAAGCAACGCTTACCTAGGTTGGTCTGTGGATGGGTGACCATCTTAACATAACGAGTTTCCTCCGTGCCTCGGAAAGCACGTTAAGCCGTTAGTCCCGGTTGTCATTTGGAGATCTTTGGCAGTCGTTACGGATAATCAGAAGCCAGTAAATCTGACTCCAGTCTTGCCATGAAGTACCGTGTTACCCCAGTTAATGGGTTGTGGAGGTCTGGTAGGCAGCCGCTCCTCGTAAAATACTGGTATTCAGCTAAATCCGGCTTGACTGGAAACCGACCCCAATATAGTTGGGAAAAAGGCTAGGCAGATGATGATGATGATGAGTCAGTCAATGTCTGAAACTCCCTCTTGAACCCCCTAGAGCGGAAGATATTATGATGATTTCCTACCATACAAGAAAAAACACATAAAAGAGCAGCATATCTAAACTCAACCATCACGAGTAGTCCAGGAATGCAGTCGCTGAGACCGAAATTGAATAGGTAGATGGCATCATCACAATTATGTGCAAAAAACTCCACAATTCTAAATTTATAGAAAAAATAACAGGTTTTTTTGCGTTTCCGAAGTTTTGATTAATTGATTTATGTATCTAAAGTACTTATAGGTTTAACTTTAATGGTTTTACTGTCGCTCATTACAGATTGTACTTACTACTACTTATCATTTTCCATTAATATTTATATGCAAGCAATTTTATAATTTTTTATTTTTTAATTTGCAAAATATAATAATTGGAGTATCGCCCATTCCATCTCCAAGAGAGGAGGCCTCAGTCGCAGCAGTGGGAACATTATAAGGCCGATAATGCTAAAATAATGCCTTAGAAACAGCGAACCTATACAGCCTCAAAGCTGTCTTAAGAAAGAGAAGTTCGATATGAGCTTTGATATTAAACTGATCACGTCGGTACGGCCGCCACAGAAGACGTTGACTTGGCGAAAGAGACAGATGGTTTCTGTGGGTAGTTTTTGTGTTTCGTCGCAGGTACTAACATAACAAGTTTCCTCCCCGCCTCGGAAAGCACGTTAAGCCGTATGTCCCGGCTGTCATTTGTAGATCTTTGGCAGCCGTTACGGATTGTCACAAGCCAGTAAATCTGACCTCCAGTCTTCCCATGAAGTACCGTGTTACCCCAGTTAATGGGTTGTAGAGGTCTGGTAGGCAGCCGCTCCTCGTAAAATACTGGTATTCAGCTAAATCCGGCTTGACTGGAAGCCGACCCCAATATATTTAGGAAAAGGCTAGGCAGATGATGATGAGTACTGACAGATTTTGTATTAGAAAAATAGGCTGCCATGGCAAATAACTTGAGATTTAGTATGCCAGATGGTAGGTTTTATTCCCCAAACAAAACCAACATTCTTTCAGCCACATTGCGCCAAAATACGTAACCGATTAAGTAATAACACACTTAAAAACACTAATAATAAGCAATTAACTTCAAAACTAATAGTTTCCCTGCACAAGAACACAGGTACGGTCCCAATTAGTCTTAAAATTATTTATAGGGTACCCTAAACATAAATTTTTATGGCACTATACATTGATTAGTATAACGAGCCAGATACTGTTTGATGATCGAATTAACATTTTATAGAAATTAATCGATTCTCTATTTATATCGAGTATTGTATCGATATGTCATAAACGTCTAGTTATCGCTAATGGTAACATATGGTTGAGGCAACTGTTATCGTTTCCTGTTCGTGTTTTATATCTGTTTTTTTTTTGGTGAAATGAAGGTATTGGTTCGTTAGATGAGAAGGAGACATTTGGAAAAAAATGGTCTTTGATTTCTTAACGAGACATAAGGAACTATAAAAAATCTAACTTTTCATTTCCTTCATATCTATGTAATCGTATTGACTTAGTAAGGTATATTAATTTGATTCATATCAAAGAAAGTTAGCGTAGGCTTTTACAGGTATGCAGAATAGAGTGTAAAGTCCTGCAAATCTCTGCTGAAAATAGAGCTTAATTCGGACCAAACGTGTGATGTGTCCGGTTTTGGCAACTACCCGATAGTTGATTTCTGACTGTCATAAATTTAACTGTAATACCGCTATGCAGGATTTTTAATTATAGTTCCTAAGATGTCACTACAGGCTTTTTTTTGGGGATGATTTACTAAACCAAAAGATAGATTATTTTTTTATTTGGCACACATTATACACACAGTGTAGAAAAACATTTAGGAACTTAAAAATAAATATAAATAAAACTAACAATTCAACCAGTACTTCCTACTTGCGTCAATCTCCGCAGGGTTCCTACTTCAGGGTAATTAAAAAAGAAAACCACAAAGGCTGAGGTGGAAGCTTAGCTCTGCTCCGCTCCCGCCTTAGCCTTCTAACCTAACCTGTCCGTGTCGGGGTGTCCTAAAATTCTACTGCTAAAACTAACAGACTAATATCGCGGGTTTGGACTAGGCGACACTAGTTCACCCTAAAATCGGGTTTGGCCGGTAACAGATAATCTTCCGCCTTTAGTATAATTTCATTGAACGAGCTTCCTTGTGCGTAAATGCAATTTTATTTATTTTTCAAAATCTAATAAATTACATTACTTAGTACGAATTACAATAATGATTGACGTCAATTCTAGTACTATTAACATTTAGCGTTTTTGAACCCTGACTTAGATTCTAGCCTTGAAAGCATAAACCTTGTACAGTCAAATGTATGACTATTTAACTAAAATTCACTAGTGCAAATAAATTAGAGCTTTCAGATAAAAGCTAATCTATATCTTTAATTATCATTCTCGGCCTTGTAATGTTCCCACTGTTGGGAATTTTTATTCCTACCTATAAATATACAGGTAGGTATAAATAGAGACACTGATTGACATATCAACATGGGCCGAAACTAGAGGGCCTAGAAGCGTGATATTTTTCTCAAGGTTTCCTTTTATGACGTAGGCAAGCACTAAGAGATAATTTCCCAAAATTTACGCCCTTGGGATAAAAAGGGAGTACAAAAGTTTGTATGAAGAAAACTAGGTACGTGGGCAAAGCCGCTGGCAGAAGCAAGTCTATTTGTATATCCAAAAGGAAAATCTCGCTCACTGACATATCAACGCACAGCCGAAACTTCAGGGCTTTGGTGCGAAAAATTTTGGCCATGCTGTGCTTTTATAATGCAGGCGAGCACTAAGAAAGGTATTCTCAAAATTCACCCCCTAAGAAAAAGAAACCGAAGTATTAAATGGTATCCAACTCTCAGAAAAAAAATAGTACCAGTAAAAATGTAAACGAATTGAACAACTACGAACACTTTGAGCAACCAGAAATTAAGTTCTACACCATATAATTAACAAACGACCATAAAATAATCAGGGATATACCATTAAAAAGAAGATTAAATAAAACAGCGAAGTTTATACCAACAATTTCTTCGCATAAACCGTCTTCAAGTCAACTATTAACTAGTAATAGCGCATTAGATCATAGACTATCACTACAATGTATTTTCTTAGAGCTTTTTCTTGTAATAATTGCTGGCAATGTGCAAGTTTCATAATTAATCGACTTGGATTCGATCCTTGTACTTGAAAGACGCCGCCACCTTTACTTAATATCAGGTACAATGGCTATTATCCGCATGTGCGTATGGTTATAAGTTATAACTTAGAGCTTTCTAACTTAGCAATAGCTTGATAAATGTCGGCTTGCAAGTGGTTAGTAATTTTAAAAGGCAGTGTACTGTACTAACGTTCGAGGAGCTCGTGGCTAGACAATAACAGCCACACGGGTCGATCTTCAAGGTTAAGCAACGCTTGCCAAGGTTGGTCTGTGGATGGGTGACCATCTTAACATATCGAGATTCCTTCGTGCCTCGGAAAGCACGTTAAGCTCCCGGTAGGTCCCGGCTGTCATTTGTAGATCTTGGCAGTCGTTACGGATAGTCAGAAGCCAGTAAATCTGACTCCAGTCTCGCCATGAAGTACCATGTTACCACAGTTAATGGGTTATGGAGGTCTGGTAGGCAGCTGCTCCTCGTAAAATACTGGTATTTAGCTAACTCCGACTTGACTGGAAGCCGACCCCAATATAGTTTGGAAAAGGCTAGGTAGATGATGATTACTGTACTGTACTAACGTTGAAGGGGCGACTCTTGTGTAATGGAGACTGTTAGAACCAGTTAGAACTGATGCCACTGGGTTAGAGGTTGGAACTCAAAGAGCAATTGAAAGAACAAGGGTTTTTTGAAGTGGGAAATCAAGTAATTACTTCTTCAGCTATAAGATGGAGCAGGAGGGCGCGTCAGACTTTTACTTTTACTTCGTCTTCTGCTCGATGAAGGGGAAAATGGAAACTAGGTATTTTTACTCCTCCACTTTCAGATGAAAATAAATAAAGGAGACGTCCAGTAAATGTATGCTTGGGCCTAAAATAATTATAAAATTAATAACGTTCTTCTTTTTTTTATTTTTGTAAGTAAATCCTGTATACAATAAAGAATAAAGAAAAAGACCTTACATAAAACAGCATAAATATTTTCAGTTTTTAAGTATTAATAATATTTTTTTGATATTGCATTATCACGATAATAAATATGTTTTGTCTTAATTCTAGCAAAAATTACTTATAATAAAAACTAAAGCTATTTTATAAAACACCAATTTTAGGTTTGACATATAGATATGAGTATGCCACTACCTTATTTGTGTCAATTGTTTTTGTGTCAATCCAATTAACTAAGGTTCAAAAAGTTAACCCTTGAGTTTTAACTTTAGACATGTTTACGTAACACATATATTATCCACTCAATTCCAATTATTTCGATACTAAATTATAAATAAACAAAAAAATTGATTACTCATAATGAACGTGAATTCACAAAAACAAATGATTGTGTTAAGGCGGGACACACACGCGACCCAAGATTACCAATGTCTGCATTTTTGAAAGATTTAGTTAATAATATTGGTATTTTGTCTTTAACGTATAATAAAATGCCAAGAATTTCAAAGATTTAAATAGAGTTTTCCCAATACTTTGTTGGCGTATACGAAAAATCTCGTAGCTGACGTCTTTATTAATCACTAGCTTTTGTCCAGGGTTTCGCCCGCGTACATAAACTATAGCCTATGTTCTAACAGTGAAAAAACTTTAGTTATCGGTCCAGTACTTTCAGAGATTACCCTCTACAAACAAAAAGTCAAACTTTACCTCTTTTTAATATTAATGCAGATGTTAACTAACAATGCCCGCCCTTATAGAAGACATCCTTGTATACGAGATATGTCGTACTTAAACACCAGCAATATTAATTCTGAGTAGGTATATCTATCAAATTCTACCAGGTATATACTGACTTGTAAGTCCGAGAATGAGGACACGGTCGGTCACTAATTAAACGAACTTCATTTCAAATTAACAGTTAATACAATTATCAGAACAGGACTAAATTTACACACTTATTTCGAGTCTTACCACCAAAAATCGTTACATAGTTGTGACTCATTCACTCAATTTTAAAGCTAGAAAACTGGAATAAAAAAAAATATGACAGTCTAAAACGAAAATCTTGTTAAAAAAAAACATGAAAAACTCGCACAGTCTAATCATTACATTTCCAATGTGTACCTACCTTAACAAGCGGATAAGATGAATCCATAGCCGAGTCGTCATCGGCCAAATTAAAACTAATTTATGTTGATTGAATTCATAATAGAAAACTATCAACACGCTCGGAACGGCGTTTATGTGCTGTTCCCAAATAAGACACAGGTATTTTTTTTATTATTCTCACTAGGTTGGTCCCTGTTATGGTATTAGGTAAAGCGGTTTTATGAATTTTGTTGAGAGATTCGAAATTAAAGTTAGAGACTGACTGACTGACATATCAATGTATAGCTGAAACTACTGAGGCTAGGAAAGTAAAATTTTTCACAAAGTTTCTTTTTATGATGTAGGCGAGCACTAAGAAAGAGTTTTTGGAAAAATCATTTCATATTTTTATTCATCATTTTTAAGAGGGTTATTTCGCTTGTATGTAAATTAAATAATATATTCCATAAATTGTAAACCAAGTAAATAAAGTAGATAGGTATTTTTTATTCGTTTGTCAAATCAAACCCTATGAAAAGATTTAGTCGAAGTTAATGATTTTATGGGAGAGCCTTATTCCTTGGCTTAATAAACATGAAATTTGGTGCATGAAATTGACAGAGTGGTTACAAAACAACTGTTTCTACAGTATTAAGGAATTTATGGAAGTAGGTAATAAAATTTAATAATTTAATTTATAATAAAAAGGAATGTTGACGATCAAATTGTATACAATAATGTATGGTAATCGAATTTTATGAAGCTGTATAATTGTGATAATAATAATAATTGCATGGAGAATTACATAAATAATTATAAATAATTTGCACGCTTGCTTGCAGGCAGAATACAGTGACTTTTAGGTTATAAGAACTTTCCTTGTAAACGATGTATTTCTTGCAAATAAATATTTGAATTTGAATTTGCTAATTCTAATCAAAAGGAATAATTATGTACTCATTATTAGTTTTTCTCTCATTGACTCTCAAAACTTTGGTTTAAGGGGTGTTAAAGTTTAAAAAGAGGAGAGCGTTATTCTTTAGGTTAATAAACTTGGAACTTGGTACAGATTCTTATCAAATGAATAAAAATACTGTCGTCATTAGCTTTTCAAAACAACAACAAAGGATTTTAAAACTTTTTGCAAAAACATTTCTTCAATTAACCGTTTACAGGGCTACAGAATTCAAACAGTAAAATCAAAGCAACTTGAAATATCAGATTTTTACTCACCAAAACCCGCACATATTTTGCACTTTTGCAGGTATAATTACGAATTCAGGAATTAGGTTTTGTGAGTGTTAAATACTAAGTATATAATAAATATATACTTCAGTAACTAAGTACAGATTGTGAAAATCTTTGACCTGTATGTCAGTATAACAAAAAAAAATTGGTATTGACGTCATCGTCGGTAATTGACAATGATTGACGAATAATTAACCGATGTAACCTCTTAATCAGATTTAATTTGAATATCTTTTGCTGACGGAACTATTGTTGTTGCATTTAACAATAGAAATAGGCTGTCTGCTTTTAAATGTCGTGTTACACATGTTATGCATGCATTGCTTTTATATGTTGTGTGTGTGCGATTGCATCACTGCTTACCATTAGGTGGAATCGCAGTCAAGCACTAGTTTAGGTTACATAAAGAAAAAAATAATAACGTTGTACTGTATCTATGATTTATACTGTAAAGCATAATTATTATAAAATAAGTCGTAAAACGTACAGTGCAGAATTAAGTAACTGGATTATTGAATGTAGTAGAGTGACCTTTTTTATTTTTATTTATTTACTTATGATCCATATTGACTGAATTAAATTATATTATTACTTTATTTTAATAAGATCACAGTGGGATATTATTTAAATTTAGCTTTCCACGTGGTTGCTCACACCCGATATCTGATTAAGTATTTGAATTTGAGTATTTCTCAAACTCTAGCCCGAAAACCTGTCAATTTCAATGATTTTGAAATATTTTTAACTTAAAGTACCGAAATCAAAAATTATAAGACTGAAATTCTATAATGAAACACTATTTCGCAGTCTGTGTATCCTGATTGTAAGTAGTAATACAATTGTTAATGGCAAAGCACATTAGTTTATTAATATGATATTTCAATCCAATTCAAATGAATACCAATATTTTTATGTAGCCAAATTCACACTATAGGTACACCGTCAGCCTATACAAGAAAAGTATCAAGTTTTATTTCAGTTATCTGTACAGCAAAAATAAAAACACTTAACTAATTAAAACTACATAATACTACATATACACTAAGGGCCTGTTTCACAATGTCCGAGTAGGCACTACTCACTGAATAAATTCAAAAATTTGACAGAATTTGTATGAAATTATCTGTCAAGTAAGATACTCGAAACTTAATCATAGGTGGTGAAATAGGCCCTTAGTCTTACTCTAATCTAAAATATGGTGTCAAAAAATTCTTAGACATCGCTGTCGACCGGAAGTGTACAAAAGACTGACGGGATTGCCACGTTGTATGGCAATGCTTAAGCACTTTTTAGCACACGGCCAGAGATTAATCTCTGACCGAGGTAAAATTATTTTAATTCACATAGGCCTACATGGTCATTTATGAATCAGCAGTAGCTAGTACAGTTCTAAACAACATGCATATCTTACGTACAAGAACCGGCAAGAAAATCCCCAGTTTTCTTTGTTATCTGTTTGTTACAATATACCTACCTACTTATAATATTATAAAGTTGAAGAATTTTTATGTTTAAACGTGCTGATCACAGAAACTATTGGTTCGAATTGAAAATCATCATCTTAGCCAAAAGACGTCCACTGCTGGACATAGGCCTTCCCCAAGCGTCACCACAACGACCAGTCCTGTGCGTCCATCGGATTCCCGCGATTCTCGCCAGGTCATCGGTACACCTTGTGGGAGGCCTCTCAACACTGCGTCTCCCGGTACGTGGTCGCCACTCAAGAACCTTCCGTTCCCATCGACCATCCATTCTGCGAGTAATGTAGGGCACATTGCCACACACCCTCTTGCCGATTTTTGTAATGGACAGAGGATTTATCGAGGAAGTATCGAGGAAGTATCCAAAGACGCGATTGAAATCGGAGGGGAAAGCTAGTGTAGGTAGGTATCTCTATACAGTTAGATGATACCACCTTCTGCATCCAAAACCTTTGTTACAAAAATCTTCTGCCAGTCACCACAGGTCGTTGTCGTAATGACGGTCATTATGCCACAGTTTCAGTCGTCCGAGTAGGCTAACCACAACTAATGGTCGCCTAACGACTGGGATCCAGCAATTTGAACAAAACCACAGCGGTTGACTTGTGCTGCCTGTTTACCTGATTAGGACTTGGTCTACTGAATGAGATGTAACTGTGTCACGATTTTTTGGTAGGACCAGATAGAAGTGTGTTTTATTTCGTACTGTTATTTGGGTTTCTGATTCTTAAGCGGTTTTAAGTTGAGGTTGGATAATGCTCTGTTGAGTTAGGTAAGTACGAACAACGGTAAGTATACCGAGGTGGATAATAATCTCGGTATGAATATAATCTAAGGTATCTCCCTAAATTTTTGGTACCTACTGTTGGCCAAGTGGTTGAGTGATTGGTTGTTGCCCTGTGTCGCAGGTTGGATTTCTTTAAGGAACTAAATTTTAGAGTTTTAATAATAAGTTTTTTATTTTTTTTCACCACAATAAACAATAATATAATACAAACATTGGAGACTTATATAGATATACAATTTTATTGAATCATTCCAGTTTATTATGGGAGACTGGCGCTTAAGCTAAGCTTTAGGGGTCTGTATTTTAGGTCACAATAAACTCCAACAGATAGATCCTATTAATTTATACTACATAATACTTAGTATATTCACGTCTCTCCTCAGCCCGCAATGGCTAAGGACAGACGTGTGTGGAAAAGGGAGAGGGAGGTCTTCGCTAAGCAGTGGGACATAATACTAACTAATAGTATTTATGGTTTATCGGTTTAGGTGGTTAACTAAAGGTAAACAATCTTGGTATGTCTTTTTATATTAAAGAGGACGTATATACACAAAGATTATTAAAATTTAATTTATTAGTTAACCATCTACCTATTTGCAAAGATTTTTACATACATTTTTTAGACAACTTTTAGATAAAAAGACACGCCAAGATTGTTTACATTTAGTTAACCACCTAAACCGATAGACCATAGTATTTGTTTTTAAATTGAGAGTTTATTACATCTTTTGTAATCTGTGGCTCGATAAAATATGTATTTAAGAAAAGGTGTAGTTAAAAATATAAAACAGGTTTGTATGTATAATATGTCATTCTAGTCCTTGTGAAAATTCACGTAGATATTTACAATCATAATCCGACCAGTAACTATTCGAGTTTGACGGACGCGGTGGAAGTCCCCATCTAGTCGAGTAGGTGTAGTAAATGATATAGATGACAAAAACGGGTGAAAAGACTTCCTATTAAACATAACGGGAATACAGTTATATTGATAACGGGTTGTAATAATGGATAATATTAGAAAATAACCGAACAATAGAATTCTAAACACTGACGAGGTCATTTTGAACCATTGTTTTACTATTCATATTATTTTATTGGAAGTTTGTACGATTAGCTACGTTTAAAAGGTCGACAGGAAAACCCAGGTGTTTGATTGTGTCAAAATATTTAATGTACGAGTAGCAAGTATATTGTGCTATCTATAGGTATATCTAGAGGTATGAAATATTTTCAAAGTATTATTAGATCAGGAAAGAATACGTGTTCGAAAGAGTTACTAAGGCCTTGGAACACAAAGAGCAACTAAAGGAACAGGGGTGTTTGTCAGTAAAATTTGATGATATCACACAGAAAAAAGGTTTTGCTAGAATTATACCTACCTATCTGTAGTTAGTATACCCATATTTTGCTAGTGGGTGTGCCTATTGCCATCAAGCGGGCACAAATAGACAGAGACACCTAGCAGTATCTGGTGAGGGTCGCGGAAATCCAATAGTTGCAAGATGAAGAGGACGCGTCGATATGGTGACACTTGGGGGAGACCTATGTCCAACAGTGGACTTCTTTCTGCTGAAATGATGATGATGATTGGCGTGACATGCAATGTTAGTTAATTGTTAGTTTTATTTATATTAATTTTTAATCTTCAGTTTCAAAATACATGTTATTTTTTTCCTACACTGTGTGTATACATAAGTCCATGTGTTCCCAATAAATAATTTTATTTCTTTTTATTTTTTTCACAAATGTAAATTTCGCTTTACTGCCAGAGAAAGAGTCAGCCTTTTACAGACTGAAACTTATCCTTGTTCATCCAATAGCCCTTTCCGTCCTAGGGTCCCGGTAAGTCCTTCGAATTATCCCGCAGTCTTAGCAGGCATCGGTCCTTGCTCCCTCCGTCAAGTAACAGTAACACCTACTTGAGGTGTGCATTCAATTTTTCTTCATTTTGAATTAGATGGGGCCGGTATTTCTTAGATAATTTTAATACTTACCTAAATCTTAATTGCAATTTATACAAAATTGTACGTATTGTAGTTACTTTCATTTGAGAGAAGGTGCCTTCATTACTATTGTAAAATAAGCAACACAATTCTCCGTCAAATCAATAAAAACCAGTGCTAAAACTATAATCCATCTGAGCAGAAAATTTCACAACTACAAAATTGCCGTTTCAAATAATCCGTTTGCATAACGATAATTTTCTATAATAATTTTCATGTCTTAACAATAATTCTTATTTCTCTAATGGCTGCCGATCGGCAATTGTTTCGCATCGGTACACAAACCGATATCATTGTGGTTTCATAAATGGTTCGTGTTACGTTAGAAATAATGGAAATTAATTATTTTTCTCTTTACAATAGGTTTAAATACTATACACATTAAACAATACTTAAAAACTACAACTATACCTATATATATTCTGCTATTGTAAGAGTCTGGTGCCTGAAATAGGTTTTCGAGAAAAGCCAGCGGTAGAAGTCTCCACTAGTAACAAGTTTCAGCTTTCTGGTTATTTTGTAGATTTAGTGTTAAAATATTTTTGAAGTTTTATTTGTATAAGACAGCGTGATTTTTTTTCAGTCTATGTAGTTCTTGTATGAGAGGAGGCCTGAGTCCCAGCAGTGGGAACATTATAACGCCGATAATGCTAATGCTATGTAGTTTATTACTTAAGCCACCAATTGTTTCAATAAAGTTACATTTTTTAAATATTTTTTATCTGCCGCATAAGAAAAAACATGAGCTTGTGTAAGTTGGTAATTCAGATTTATGAAGATGAAGCAAGCGATTCCTTTTTTAGAAATTCATTCAAATTTCTAAAAGATGGTTGTAATCAATCCTTAGCAATTTACTGAAAAACAACAGCTCAGCTGGTTTCAAATTTTGTCGCAAGTAAAGGAGCTTTATATTCGCAAAAACTTCAACTAACTTTTCTCAGCAATATTTTATTTCTGACTCTAAAAAAAATCCTTCAACTGCTCATCTTCAAAACAACTCAAAAACAGAACCTATTTCAAATAATTTATCTATTCAATCGTAACATTTCGTAGCTCACGGTAACAATTACGATGGCGACCGCGATCAATTGCGATCGCACGCGACTTCCTCGACGCGACCGCAATCTCGGCGCCAAATCGATCGAAACCATCGAGATGTTTGCTTTTGCTCTTATCTGTCATTATCTGTGGTGTAAAGTGGTTCTACTCTATGACTATTGACTATGGGTAATCAAGTACAATGGGTTTGGATTTCTCTATTTTTGATCTAAGATAAACATGGTCTGATTTGGTACGTGTGTGTGTTATAATTTGCTGTTAGGCGTAAAATGTTCTGGGATGTTTGCCAATTTAGGTATTTATAAGTAATTTCCTTTAGGCGCAAGAAAAGCTTGTCAAGGATTTGAACTTTTGTTGAAGTAGGTATTGGGTATCCTTCACTGAACAGAATCCTCTTTATCTACTGTGTTACTCCTAAATACTCTTTAACATAGTTTTAAATTTTGCGATACAATTTTTTTTATTTAACGCCTTTTCTGCATTTAATCAGTGTCAAGTTTAGGAAATTATTAAGTTTTCAGTCATTTTCCATAACGAGTTCCATTTATTATTTATTTTTGCAGTATTTGGCAGAAAATGTACCTATATTTAATTAAATTTATAGAGTCAGCCTTCTCGACAAGCTTCGCTGTAGTAGTAAATTCTACAATAATCCTCAGGATCATGTTACAAAAATCGCGACTATTTCAATGATTCCTCATATTATCCAGCTGCGTAGACCCCTTACATACTAAACTACATCAATTTTAAAGCTCAATTTCCACTAGAAACCAATTTGTAAATAATTAAAATCATTCAGTGTCTACTGAACTTCTCTCCAAACAATCTCGCCAAAAAACCACTGCGGTATGTCATCCAAATCAATGGTGAAAACAGGCAGGAAATAACTGCATGTTCTTATTTCAAATATAAAAAATCCAATTTTATTTTAAACGAAATCCATCACTGCTAAAAGTCTTGATATTCATCATACACGAGTACAATAACAATAGGTAAACATTTAAATGCAATCCATTTTTAATTCTGTGGCCAGCTTATCAAAAGTCTAGACGCCATTTGTAACGGGCGAGACGTTCTGATTTCAAACAAATTTCAAATCGACTTCTTTATAAATGTCATTTGTTTGTCGACTTCGGCGCGTGCCCGCTAATGGAAAGCTTTACCCAATGATTCGTTTTTGGAAAAAAATTAAGAACTGTCACGAACTGCAATTTGTAAGCTATTTTGAAGTTTATGTGACAAAAAATAAGGTAAGAATTCGATTGTGTCTAATGTACAGTTTGGATGATTCGGCCCGCGTTCGTGCTTACCTTATCAGCCAGCATTATTTGCTTCGAGTTTCGATGTTTCTTTTAACCTTTTATCGAATCCCCAAAGAGTGTTTTGAATTAAAACATTATTTGCGTGTTGTGAGCGAATTTAAAGTGCTTGGCGATTAATCGAATCGAAACACAATCGTGTTTGATTTAATCGATATTTATTTGGAATTCGTTTTAAATTACTTTGGAGAATTCTTTTACTTTTAGGTTTTAGATATTATGTTTTTATAGTCAACATTCATTAGCTTTTTCGAAATAGAGGCGTGCCAATATAATTTCTGCAAGACTGCTCGTACAATAACTTGCTTATATTACACAAACTAGCTGCTGCCAGCGGCTTTACCCGTGTAATAGTAGATTTTTTTTTAATATTCTGTTATTTCAAGAGTTCATACTCCCGGTTCAAAAGAATCCCATGTCATATTCCAGTACTTGGTCTAGGTACCCATGTAGACCAAGTGCTTGCAAGTGCAAGGATTCTGTGATGCCAGTGCAATGTGTACCCATGTGTTCAGCCGTTCGAGCATGAAGAGGTAACAAATATAGGTACACACAAATTTTCGCCTTTACGAGTATTTATAATATTAGTATGGTAGTGTGATATATTATAGTGCAACTAGCTTGTGCCAGCGGCTTCGCCCACGTGAAAATAGTAAGTTATTCCAATGGAACATACTCTCGGGATAAAACGTATCCTATGATTGGAAGAGATGAAACGTCCAGGTGTCACTACGGTGCAGATCACCCTAAGGACACAGTCGAGCATACGATGGGCAGAACTTGGAAGTCTGCCCCGCTTGGGCGAAGCACCCCCGTGTCCTCGTAGAGGCCATCACCTATTTTTGGTAAGGCCTCTACGAGGATACGGAGGTGCTCGTAAAGGCCTTACCAATAAATAGATGATGGCGAAAACGAGTTTTCAATAACTCAAGTTCAAATCAACACCTGGTGGCGATTGTCTTAATAAACTAGTGCACCTCACCATCTACGATCACTGCTTACCATCAGGTGGGATCGCAGTCAAGAACTAATTTATATAACATTAAAAAAAAATGTTTGCAAATGGGTCAGACGTGCTGGTCACATTATTTATAATATGCAAGAATAGGTAAATACCTATTCTGTAACTAAATAGTTAGATACGTATTTATTAAACATTTAAATTATTTATGTGTGTAAGTTTATTTCATACTTTAGTTTAAATATTTTTACAGAAAAATATTTGATTTTTCTGCCTAGATTTCTTTTTAATTTTTCTTTTGCAGATGAGGTTTTTCACCAGGTGAGATAGTTAGTGATCAAGCGCGAGCGACGATATCATTAATAATTTAAAAAAATGTTGGGTAGAAGAAATTCCTACAAAATTAAGTTATAGTTATCTGCACTCATGTTAATTGTAATATAATTTTATCTATTACTATTTACCAATGTGTATAAAAATAAATGGGTAAAATAGACTCATCTCATTCTATCCTTCTAGAAAATACGTAAAGGCTTAATGTTATGTTATAATAATGTCGAGGTAGAAATAATGGTGGCAATTTTTCTTGCCACAAACCATTTGGTACACAAAATCTGCAAGAATCGAAATCTGATTAGAAAACTTTACAGTTACAAAATGACATAATCATAGGTTTCCTGATAGCTGATGTCATAAATTATTTCTATACAGAGTTGACAAGATAATAATTTCCAATTGGATGATAATTTCAATCAAGTTTCTTAATTTACTATTTGAATTAATTTATTGAGTGGGCAATAAATTGTTATTAAGAACATGTTCCATTAATATATTTGCGGGTGCGTTTTCATTTGGCAAACGTGGTCTTGTAAGATAGGTATAGATATTGGTTAACTTTCATTTCTGGGGTTTATTATTAGCTTTAGCATTATCGGCCTTGTAATATTCCGACACAAATCCGTCTTCGAAGTTTTAGTCCTAGGACATGCCGGCTTCCTCACAATGTTTTCCTTCACCGTTTTGAGAGCAGTGGTGATGAACTAATTACACAGAGTAAAGCGTCTAGCTGGGTTTGAACCCGCGACCTACAACTTGTAAGTCAGGGCAGTTACCACTGGGCCACCACTGCTCTTAAACTCTCTTTTTATTTCCGGGGTTATTTGTGAGTCAAAATTCAGTTGCGCCGATGTCTAAATATGTCATAATACTCATAATTTCCTTTTTTCATTGCTACTTGGACAATAGACTGGATTTGCATTAGATTTACATATCCACTCGTAAAATTCAATGAATATAATTAATTTAATGTTTATTCAATTCGGGTTACACGTGGACAAATATTAATGTAATTTGAATAAATTATTATATCATATTGTTTTGTCCGTCTGTCACCAGACTAAACGTTTGACCTCGTCGTTTATACCGCGTTCATTGCAGGACTGGAACAATTTGCTTACTGCGGTCTTCCAATTCAGTTATAATTGGGGTGCCTTCAGTGCTAGAGTGAATAGGGTCTTAATAAACTAGTACTCCATCAACAAATGCATCACTGCTAACTATCACGTAGATAGGCATAGCATAAGCCTAGTAGGTATCTGCTTTATAATGTTCCCACTGCTGGGACTCAGTTCTCCTCTCTAGGAGAGGGAATGGGCCGTAATCTAACGATCTCACGATGATTTCCTTTACGGTTTTGAGAGCAGAGGTAATGAAATAAATTACACCAAGTCATGCCTAAACCTGGCTGAGTTTGAACCCGCGACCTACAACTTGCAAGTCGGGGCGGTTTTCTATCGTTTAGGTTTCAGGGAATGTAGTTATATAGGAAATTGCTCAATTTAATTCCGCTTCCGTTTTCCTTCACTGTTTTGAGAGCAGCGGTGATGAAATCAAGTACGAATCGCAGTCAAGCACAAGTTTAAACCTAATTTTGAACAAAAAAACATACAACACAACTCCAAACATTAATGTCTAAACAAAAATTCAATCAGCAACGACTCAAGGCCAATACCGGAGTCATTAAACTTGATTCTTCAACAAAAAGCCGTAGGACGGGCGATTCGATCCACAACCCCTGCTTCCTCGCGCATTCAGCAAAAAACCTGAGATCTTCGATAACTCAATTTGGAGCAATTTATTGCCAGACGGTAATAGGTGCAGCTACCTTGCTTTTTCTTAATTAGTTTTGGATCGACGTGACGATATGGTGGATTGTTAGGTGTAGGACGAGAGTTGGGATTTGTACCTTGATTTTAAGGCTACGTCAGACTTTTTGTAGGACACGATATAGTATGTGACTATATTTTAATCGGAATAAAATATAGTCACAAATTATATTCTGACCGATTTTTTGTAAGACGTGCGCGTTGAACTATTGCTATCAGTGTGTTCTATTTTTCTCCCTTCAAAAAACTAGGTTTCCGATTATTATCGGACGTGGGGCGGGCACCGTAAGTGAACTGAATGTGTTTTATGGTGGTTTGCAAATGAAATAACTAAAGCTCAGTAAAAATACATAGGACTATAATGGATAAATATTTCGATCAAATAAACCAAATCAATGTTAAAATTATCAGTAGTCGAAAAAGTTGGAACGTGCAACTTAGATTCAATTTTTTTGACTGACCGACATTTTGACAATTTAAAAGTAAATGGTCTTTTTCAAATAATAGTTTTGGATTTTTGTTTATTTTTTGACCATTTGTAAGTATGCTAAACTAATATTCTTTTTTAGTATGGTTTTTTCTGAAAAGCGCGCAGGCTATTAGAATTTCAACTATTGATTTAAGGAAGAGTAGAGGCGTGGCGGTAAATTTCTCATTCATTTCGCTATCTCTTTTATATACAGACAAGCTGTGGGCTAAAAGAACCACTTATTGGACTTCATTAAACGCAAGGTGACATCGTGGCAGACCAAGGCGAAAGTGGAGAGATGAGCTGGACAACTGTCGGAGGGACTGGCCTGCAATAACTGACAATAGACGTGTGTGAAAAGGGAGAGGGAGGCCTTCGCTCAGCGGCGGACATAATAGGCTAACTAACTAACTAACTTTTGTATAAACGTAACCTAATGACGGTGTCGTTACATTTCTGTCTCTGCATCTTTATTCTGTTAACCTGTAGAACCCCGTGGCACAAAAACGTGCCAGTAAACAAGTAATTACCTTTTAACTTTGAGAACCGCAGGAAAAAAATTGTGCCACCAAACCCCGGCCGATTTAAAATTGTACTCTAGTAGTATAATTACAGAAGCAACAGAAACAGAGCAATAACAGTTTATATTATTAATATTATTTATATTAATTTATTAATATTAAATAAATAAATAAATAATAAAAAATGGCGGGCCCCACAAGGCTCCACAGGTTCGACAGCTTTCACTTGTACCAGATTTAAAAGGATTCTAACTTACTTATTATTGAACGAATTTGAAAAAATATTTTTATTCGATACTTTTATTTAAAAAAATATAGTTCTAGACCAATTTATACGTAAGTATGGCCTTCGTGTCTCGACTTACTTTTCAACAGACAAGTAACATCACATGTTAAACAGTTAACTTACTTATTAAGTTATTTTTAAGAGATTTACATTCATTCTTGGCGTATAAAAGTGGTAGAGGACTCTTTCACCTCTCGGGTTTGATCAACAACAGCCTCTTGGGGATTGATTGAAAGAGCCATTGCGCCACCACTATAGTAATACGGGTTTTAGTGGGTTTTAGTCAGTAAAAGTCTGACAGCTTCCCGTGGTCCACCCAGAGAGAAGTTATCTCGGACCATTTCACCAAGGAACCAAGGCCTTTGGCATATAAATTACCTAATGCTAATTTTTTTTCATCTTTCTGTTCCTGATTTTGTCACACTTAAAGCTCTAGCCTCTATTAATCTGCTGATTCCCGAGCGGATGCTGGCGTCCGCACATCTATTGTCTTTCTATTATGTATCTAATTACGGTACTCGAAATAATAAATGCTCAAACTGAGTTGTAGTATGAACTACTTGCGATTAATTTAATCTACTTTTCATATTAGGCAATTAGAAACATAAGCTACTTCCGATGGACTCGAGCAGTAGGAGATAGCGTCATAGCGCGGGCGGCGCCGGGTGAGCGGGTAGTCGAATAATTACCTCAGTTAATGCCGGTCGGCAGGCTCTTGTTTCGCAAATCATCGTCGGTCATTTATTCAAACATTGTACTGGTGAACAGACAAATGTTAGAACTTTAGTCGTTTCGGAAACAGTTCTATAGCGTTTGAATTTAGAATGGTTTTCTAAAGGGTTTGAATTAATAAAGGTTCTATAGCGTTTGAATTCAGAAAAGGTCTATGGTGTTGGAATTAAAAAAAACTGTATTTTATAGGTTTTATAGTGTTTGAATTCAGAAAGGTTCTATATAGCGTTAAAAGTGAGAAAAAGTAGCATATTATTAATTTGAACTGAGGTATGAAATCTTGGATCTAGATATGGATACAGATATAGGAGCAAAATTATAGTGGTTACGTATATTTAATTATTATATATGTAAATTCCCAGTGCCTGTTATGTTGGTGATTCTAAATAAATTCCGCAATATCAGCTAGTTTCGGTTATTATGGATATTAGAATTTTATTATTATAATAGTAAAATTTGAAGCAAGATTTGATTTTAAATTTTTATCTATAGATTACTATTTTTGTTTGTCCGGGCAAATAAAGAAAAAGGTATAGAAAAGCCTGTCAATGTGGCATGGATAAAAGGCGTGAGATGACCTATGTCTACGAAATTTTCTTCGCGACAGTCAAACAGGAAAATTTATTTCAAAAAACAAATTAGATATGCTGCTAAACTAGGTTAGGAAATAGAAAAAATATATAATCAGGTTTGTGATCTTTAACCTAACACGTAGCTTGGCGTCTTCTAACAGAGCTGTCAATTTTACAGTTCATAAAATAGATGACCTGCCTGTTTTTGCCAGTAAAGCGAATTTTTGCTCAACAGCCTAAAAATCCACGTAGGTACAAATAATAGTTTAGTTGGCAGTTTCAGATTTTTGTCAATTTTCTGCTTACGTATCTTAACGTTTGAATCCCCAACCGGTCCTATGAGACCGCGCTGTTATTGTTTTACTATTGTGTCTCGTTTCGCGGGTATCTGACTAATTAATCCGCGTGTCCTGTTTCTTGCTTGGCCTCAATGTAGTAAAGAAAACTTAAACTCAACAATTAAATCAGTTCGCTAACACTGTCGTCTCCGACAGTACAGTAACAGAGAGCGATGTAAATTGAATTAGGGGGCGTGTACACGGCGGCCGCGGAGCCGCGGTGCCGGACCCATGTGAGGACACACGGAAGCAGCCCGCCGTTGTAATTAATTGTAAATATACAAGACATCATTATAGCGAGCTACTGATTTCATCCTGAAAAATTAAATGGTGGTAGCAGACCAGTTGATGATTTCAAATATGGTCTTCCGACCTGGCTAATTCGCCTCATGGAAACACTAAAAGAGTCTAGTTTTCTTTCTGTCGTTGATAGGTTCGCGTTTGACCACTATGTCACCTGATGGTAAGCGATGAGGTGGCCGAATATGGAGTACGCTAGCCTAGAAGTAACCTATTTATTCTTGACTTATTAACGCTTAGGTTCAAGCTATCAGGATACAAAGAACTACGGCAGGGAATTTCCCTCCCTAGCTGTATTCATAATGAATTTGTTACTAGTTTCTGAATAGTGATTCTGAAATCTTGTAACAAACATATACATAGTTTATTAATTTGTCCTTAAATATGATGGTAACATTGTATGAATATAAATTGAATTAAGGGGCGTATACTTAGCGTGGTAGCAGCGACTGCCGCTACGGGAGTTCGATACCGGGTTCATATAAGAACAAACGAACATATTAAATTAATTGCTGAAAAACTTATTATGGACAATCATTAGCTATCGCTGTTCCAGTAGGGTTCAAAGTCGAAACATTTTATTCAACTAAACCATTTATAGAAACTTTTAAAGTGTCAAGAAGTCGGTCACGAAGATGTTATGAAAAATCTGATTACTTAAGGACGGTGTACACCCAAACCCCCTTCGTTTTCTTCCTCATTTTGCCAATCAATATAAGTATATCATATACATCTGAATCGACTTAATTATACATGAAAATTGTATAAAAATATTGAGTAGGTAAGTTCTTTCAAGCACATTTTCACAGATAAGTTAGATTCGGTCGTATTGGTATGATAAAATGTACTCCCGTAGAATATCAGTTTTACCCATGCAAGGATAATGAACAACAGGTTAGAAACCGTGGCTTTAGGATTATTTTGAAATAATTTTTTGTTCATCAGAAAAAAACACGATAGTCACTCTGGCAAATCGTTTCTAACAAAAATCTTGTCACAAAATAATCTCTGGACTCTTTACTACAGGACTGCGTTGAAAACTATTTACAGGACTGCGTTGAAAACTTCATGAATCCCCGACCGGTCTCATGCGACCGCGCTGTTATTGTCTTATTATTGTGTCTCGTTCCGCGGGTAGGTATGTGATAGGTTAATCTGCAGTCCAAAGTAACATTTGAAAAGGACTGGTTTACAATTTCAGGAGTATAATATTTATCGATGACAACCCAAAATATAATCGTGAATCGAGAAACATTCACCCACAATGTTATGGTACCATGTATTAATGTAAATTGAATTAGTGGGCGTATACACGACCCGATGGCGGTAGTCCTATACAAGATACATGTCTATAATTATGTATAATATATAGTATAGTATATATATTGGTACACGGAAGCGATTGATAGAGTATATATAGTGTTGGATGTTTGTGGACGCTGAGATTAGCTACCTCTTTTGAAATAGTACATTTTAATTTGGTTATTGTGCTCCATGATTTTGATAGAAGTGGGGGAAGTTTGTCATTGCGACCGAGGAGGATTTAGCACGAGCCATCACTTAACGCTGATTAAATTTGATTTCCCCACTTTTAGGAACGATAGAGTTAACAAAAGTTCTAAAGGACCATGGCAGATTAAAGGCAACATTCATCCTACTAATACATTTTTTTGTTAGCCTGTTCTGTCCCACTCACACTTTTTAATTCTGACGAAATCTATTCGCACGGAGTCCCGCCATCTCTTTCGTGGTCCGCTAACGAAAACTTTTAAAAGACAAATATTAATTTTGTAATAAGAACACTGTCACTGATACGGCTTCAGATCTTTGCCGAATAACCGCAAATTAAAGATGGGAAAATACCTCCCCCGCTCCCCCCCTCGTTCCTTAATACATTCACCAATATCGAGAAACCGTCCCGATCCCAATTACCCGCGCATATATTTTGACATGTCATGTGATTTGAATTCGGAACACGTATCGCGATAATGCGAAACGTATAGAGTATCTTTAAATGAAGCGTTAAACCATTTTATTTTCTTAATATATCGTTTGACAGTTAATTAATGTTAACTTTTGATTGTGTGTAGGAATTTTTGTTGCCATGCGTTTGGGTTTATTATTTTTATTTGGGCTTTTTTTCCCTTATTTACTGTTATACTTATTAATGCACGCTGATGTTGAGTTGAGTTTGTGACAAGTTGTTTTATAAGTATTTATTATTATATTTACATATAATTAACTTTCTATACCTTTCTCCGTAGATTTTCATAACACATATTGTGACCGCACGTATTGAATTGAGTATTAATTATGCCAAAACAATATCCATAACAAAAAATAACAATAGACACAAAAAAAAACATAACAGCTTCTGGTTATAAGAAAAGATAATGAACACAAAATTAGTTTTGTCTATTAAAAATTAAAAATCTCATTCACGAACCCATTTTTCCCAATTACAAAATTTGCCACATCGTTACTGGCAACACAGAGCGGTTGGATATTTTGGCGCCAACTCGAGGCGGCATTGTTTGAAACAAAGCGACGCGGGCGCAGTTGATTGCGCGCCAGTGACTTGCCAGTAGGTACCGGGCGCCCGCGGCACACCGTGAAATTGGGCACACAACATATACAAGGTTCCGTACTCTTAACAACGATAAAAGCTGCAATATCGCAAACAACTTAAAAAAAACTTTTGCATTTTCTACACTCAGCGCAATACGGACAGTTAAACGCCTAATAGTCCAATTTTTGTCACTTACGACATTTACAACTCTCAAATGTCATAAGCGACATAAAAACCTATAATATAAATTTTCAACGCTCGGCATAATGACGACAGTTGAAATTAGAACGGCACAATTTACGTCGCTTACGACATTTGGGATAGAAAGTCAATTTGAATAAAGAATGTTTCAATTTTCGAATGTGTAAAATTATAAGGGTTCAGGGAAATTGATTTCTTCGGTCTTTGATGGAATAGAATGCAAACCTGATGGATAGTTTAATTTGGACGGTTTTGGGAACGTATCAGTTTAAAATTGATTTTGATTTTATTGCAGAATATAGGAAATGAAATCTCACACATTGAAAAACGCATTACTAATAATACATGCAATGTATTTAGCAACGTCTGAAACTGAATCAGTTTTAGAGACTCCAATTTTCAAGATTTTTAAAAGAAAATTCAACTAAAAATCTGTTCTCTTATAAGTATTCTAGTTTCCACTCTACATGCACACCCCCAAAATCTAATCTAGTCGGCATATCGCTTTCAAAGTACGCCTTCTTAATCTATTTATTGATTCAATCGTAGCTCTCTGCTCCACAATGCTGGCAAACAAACAACGGTAGTTCATTGTAACCGCGTCGGCTCCTTTGTGACTAACTAAACGTCGATGACTATACATTTCGTTTTAATATACACGATATAACGCGTTATATAAAAGACTACTTATATACTCAAGACAAAAAAACCTTGAACCCGCGGCGGTATTTGGAACTAATCGAAAATGTATGTGGCCCTGATGTTTGCGCTTAGACAGTGGCTCCCTCATGATAGCTCAAGTTACACTGGTCGTCTAGTACTTTTAATGCATTGTGATACAGATTGATATTATAACTAGCGGTAGCATTTTTTTGGCCGACGATATTTCAAGTCGTATTTTTTTATAGTATGGAAAATCGTTCATAAATTAGACTGGATATGAGAGCGTATAAGAAATGTATTGGCTGTAAAATGGCGTTAAATTAGGTAAGTAAATATATGTTTAGAGTATGTATAGGAGAATTAATTTATGTCTATGATCGTTTACATTGAGCAACAGATCATTGTGGTAACGGAGCAATAGACAAGAACTAGAGTTGTAACTGTTTTTCGGACTTTAAAGCTCGCACGTGTAACAATTTCTTTCTCTTTCTTTTATTAATCTATTTCTTCAAATGATTTAAACTAGTGCTTGATTGCGATCCCACCTGATGGTAAGTAGTGATGCAATCGTTGATTGTGAAGCGCACTAGCTTATTAAGAGCCTATTCACTCTAGTCTTGAAGACACCTAAATTATAATCGGACGGCAAAACCGCAGCAGGCAAATTGTTCCAGTCCCTCGATATACGCGGTATGAACGACGACGAATTCTTAGTGTAAGGCAATATTTTTAAAAATAAAGTCCAAATTTTGGTACGAAGAAGAGTTGGGGTACGATTATAGTGGGCAGATCTCGCCATTTCTTGTGTACAACTGTACACACGTAACCTAATGGTGGTGACGTCATATTATTTCAGTGTATGTGTCTGTAACCATCAACGATTGCATCACTGCTTACCATCAGGTGGAATCGCAGTCAAGCACTAGTTTATGACAATAAAAAAAAATTAATACTCCTGTATCGTAGGTGCGTTCACAAACATGTAAACTGATATAAAAAAACACCCAGACACGGACATCTATCTGTAAGTCATACGAATATTTATTTCGTGCGGGAACAACGGGGGCAACTAATCGGATACCCATTGCGCTAACCGTAGCTTCGAAAAAGGTGGAAATATGTATGTTAATTGTTGCTTGATTTAATAACAAATGCACCAATGTTTTCAGAAAAAGATTTTGTAGTGTTATTATTTTGGTCTTCTTATTCTGGCTAGAACTTGTGCCCTTTAATTGGGGTTGGCCCTTCTTGTCTTCATTTTCTATTGAGCATGATTTTGTAAAACATTTTATACTGAACAATAATGTGTACTATACTCAATACTCAAATCTTTATTGCATTCCACAATGTAGGCTTAGGTGGTAAACATTTGCCAAAAGAAACAATAATTATGGACCCTATCGGGCACAGCCTTCAAATTAATTCACGCATCACATTCTCCCGAATAAGAAAAACCCACCGCACTACAATTAGGTACAAACTAACCCTCACCGAACTAAGACATTACAATGCTAACCCTCTCTTTGGCCCTTATTATCTTCATTTTGAATTGACCATGATTTCAAGTAACATTTTATACTGAACTATAATGTTAAGTTACTATAAAATGTTGTATAAAAATCAAATATTTAACTAAACATTACTTCAACCTGAATAGTTGAATCTAGAAGCCTCCAAATTCACTCACACATCGCATTTTACCGAACAAGAAAGCCCCACCGCGCTACAATTAAAAACGAACCCTCACCGAACTAAGACATTACAATTCTACCCTCTCTCCACATAAATCGGGACCAACCCTTTTTGTCTTCAGTAATGAGTTCATTACCATACAAATAGGACTAGCCTGGTATAGCCTGGGCCAGCGTATAATTGGGTACAGCACCCCGCTGACTCCAAGGCTTTGACCACGCCGAACGCGCGGCCAATCCAAGATATTCCCGTTTCGGCATCCAGATATTCGGCACCCAAGTTAGTCCCGATTCGGCACCAATAGGTATTTTGGATGGTGGACAAAATCCCAATCCAAAATACCTATTGGTGCCATAAAAGTGATATCTATTGAAATTTCCATTAAGTTAAGAGTAGGTAATTAAGTTTTTCTATGTATTTGAAGTTTTTTGTATTGGTTACTAACATCCAAAATACCTATTGGCGCCGAATCAGGAATAGAAAGAAAGAAAGAAAAATGTTTATTTGGCACATATAGACATACACAATGCAGAAACAACAAATATAAAAAAGTAAAAATATAAAAAGAAGAAAAACTAGCACTGTGTGTGCCACGGCTGCGCCAATAGCTTGGGTGCCGAAAATTTTGGTCCCGAAACGGGAATACTTCGGCAATCCGACTGAAATATATATATGTGAATGTTGGCCGCAATGATTACTTCACAAATATTGGTAGATGGTGATTAAATGTGACCCTATTTGTTTATTAGAATATGTAGAGCGATGTTACTTTTGTAAAAAATGTTATTAGTTCGTACGAATGCATGGACTATGTAATAAAAGTGATATCTATTGAAATTTCCATCGGGATAATTAAGTTTTTCTATTTGAATTTTTTTTGTTGATTTGAATTGATTTTGATAGACTTTGGTGACATTGTGGTAGACATGCTATCTTTGTGTCTGTAGGTGTTTTTTTTAGTTGGGAAATCATCCAATTCTCCCGTTCTTAGGTGAAGCAGGACTGTCTGAGTCATCCCTGTGTTACTTCTTTAATAGTCCGTCTAATGAAAGCGCGACCTGAGAAAAAGAGGTTAAATCCAAAAAAAATGTATGTGGTATTACTAACTAGTAGGAGAATCATGTCTTGACACTTCACAATTTTTTTTATTTCCTACAATTACGGCTGAATAATGTTGCCAATTAAATTTAAAAAAAAAACTCCAGGTCGCGCTTTTATTAGACGCACTCTACCTTCGTTGCTATGCTAGTTTACTGACATCTCCTTGAGGTGCGCGAGAAACACTTATAAGCGCCGTCGACGACTCAGGTTCGGCCCAGACTGTTACCGGACGGCCCATTGCTCGCCGTCCGCTAGTCGATGTTATCATAGGTACTAATATACAGTCAACTTCAGTTCAGTTGGCACATTCGCACTTACAAGATTTTTTTACTTTTTTTATTTTATTACTTTAGGTATGCACAAAAATATTGTACAAAGGCGGACTTAATGCCTTAGGCATTTTCCACCAGTCGACCTTAGGGTGGTGCAGAAACATAGTGTAGTAGGTGCAACTTACATAAACAAACTAATAGAAAAATAAACTAATACAAATGTCTAAGCAGCACGGGTTTACGACACTTCTCCGTGGGCGTACGACACTTTAATTACTCAGATACCCGCGAAACGAGACACAATAGTAAAACAATAACAGCGCGGTCTCATAGGACCGGTTGGGGATTCAAACGACGTTTAGTTTCGACGTCTACGACAAAACTTCGAGGGGTGTGACTTGCCAAGTCTAGGGTGACGCAATCAAAATGTATTTATTTATTATATTCTTTTTTTTTGCACACAATTGACAGGAAATGACCAAAGCCAAAGTACAAAGGGCAGGTTTAACGCTAATGTAATGATATGCCTTATTCTATTACAATCGACTTGCAAAATCAGACCCAGTTTTAGGTAACAATAAATAATAGGTAATCAAATGCCGCAATTATCTGTATTTCCATTAAGTCGGCTATAAATATTGGGGTCCGATCGGGCGACAGATTGGAACAAAATCCGCGGTTGCCTGCAGCGGTTCCGTAGACGAAGGCCTAACTAGAATTTATGGTTGGAGGACTAATGTAGAATGTTTAGGGCTTGGACAATCGTTGTAGTGTTGAGAGGGTTAAAGTTCCGGACCGGTCGATGTGGGGAAGCCCTGTGTCCAGCAGTGGACCTCTGACTGATGTAGAACATGATACTTTTTATGCTGGGAATATATGCCTTAGAAATCATTTTCTACGCACATGCGGACAATGCTGCTGTATTCCGATAATGTAGCCATAGCATAAGTAGAGTCGGGTAATTAAATTGAACGGGGACGGCGACGTACGACCTCCAAACATAATACTTTCCATATTCAGAGATTCATCATCATTAATTTAGCCGAAAGACATCCAGCAGCAGTGGACGCTTTTCGACTACACGTCGCCACAATGACCGGTCCTTTACGTCTCGCATGCATCGGATTCCCGCGACCCTCACCAGGGCATCGGTCCACCTTATGAAATGTCATCGAACTCCTGCATCTTATGCTGCGTGGCCGAGACTCCAGAAACTTTCGTCCCCTTCGACCATCAGTTCTATGAGCAATGTGCCCTGCCCAGTACTAACTGCCATTTAATTTTGGCAATTCTTCGGGCTAAGTCGGTAACCATGCTCCTTCTATGGATATCTCCATTTCTGACGTGGTCACGCAAGGAAACTCCGATCATAGCCCTTTCCAATGTCGTTTGGGTAAGTTTAGGCCTTCTTATGAGGTCAATTGTAAGCGAATCGAAGATTAGACAACCCTATTGACATTTTGTTCATATTTCTACTTCATTCGGCGTCGAAGTTGATTTAGTTAGGGGTCCCACGCTATCTCAATTCATGTTACTAAATTAAAATAAACGGAAAGCGAATTTGTTACCGCTAATTGTAAATTGAAACATAATTTATTGTCTACTTATCTAAGTACTAAGAAGGTTTGCGTTGTGTTATTTGTGTAAATGTATTTTTTGTTCTGTCAGCCTTGTTGTATTTTAGGTCTTTTCAATTAATTAAATGCCTAGAAAAACTACTTTAGTGGGTTTTTAATTTAAATTTTGTTTTCAGTCAATGTTTTCAGTGAATAGTATCTACTTAGATACTTTTAGAAAATTAATACGTTGGTATATGTTTAGCCTGCACGTGGCTGTTATTTTTATGACTTTGTTTGAACCTAAATAATTCGAAATAAATAATTAAGCAGGGCTAGAAACTTACATGCCAACACATAATGAACTTAGGCAGACTAAAAAATGACTTGACAAAACATTCCATGGCTATTACCTAAGTACAGTTTTTACCTATTCGCCTCTAGCCGGAGGTCGCGGCTTGTCTAATTATGATAATTACAATGACACGTACTTACGAGCCGCCATAATTATGTCAATACAACTACAACGCCTAATAAACAAAAGTCGTACAAAAACAGTAACACATTAAGAAAATACCGTCAACCGGTGTCCTTTGTGAACTTAAGCACTGGCACTTATCAATAAACGCAATTAGAACTCATTAGAACAAATCGATCAACCGGAAAAAAATCGCGCAGTAATTGACGTCATTGGCGACTAAAAAGTCGCTCGGTCGCAATTGTAGGCCGCTGAGGGGCGGCTAGGCCCCGCCTTCGGAGGCGTAGGGAGGGCCGCGCGAGTGCGGCGCGCGAGGAGGACGGAGGACCAGTCGGCCTCACCACCGCGGAGTCACCGCGCGTTGCGCGCGACTGTCGCAAAAATTCGCGCAAACACCGCCGGGAACATACGCGCCTCTCGTGCAACCTTATGCTCTTATCATTCGCATCCGAGTGACTCGAGTGCTTACACTGTGGCAATCCTCATAATAAAAACAAACAAGCAATTTAAAAACAAACTGTGACTAAAACTTAAGTGGCCAGTGACTTAACCAGTGCAAAAATCTCGCGCCTAAAAAAAAATTGCAATGAGTTCCAAATACGAATCATCTGTCAAACTTTCCCGCGCGTGACCGAAGATGTCAAATAAAAACAAAAGTACTGTTCTGAATTTGTTTTGTGCCAAGGTAGCTGTCAAAAATGGACTTGACAACTCGTCGCGGGGACATGTTGGACGGAACCGGGGAAGTTTTATCTTTGAACGGGACTGAACAGGTGTGTCGGGACCTAGTGAACGGAACGGAGAGCGGTTGTGACGTGAGCACCGTGACGCCGGAAGTCACGCCGGCGAGGAAAACCAGCTCGTTCAGCATCAGGAACCTCGTTGGGACAGGAGATTCGGATAGGCCTTCTGACAATACGCCTACTCCAAGCGATGGTAAGTGATGTACTTTTAATTGTTTTTAGCAACGTATAGGCATAGAGGTGAAAGTACAATAATATTTTTTTAAAAGAAAATTAAATTCAAGTAGACATGTCAAAAAGTTATGTACAAAAAAAAACAGCTGATTGAATTAAAGTGAATTTTAATGAAATTCTCTAAATTATGAGAACTAGTTAATTTAGGAAATCTTCCCAGGACCATTAATTAATTTTGACATGTGAACTATTTGACATTCGAACTGAGAAACACATTCCGTATTAAAAACTGGTACCAATCTTACATTACTAATAACCGCCCAAGGATATCGACTAACTTTGCATGATTTTAAATATAATTTTAAACAATTAGATTAAACTGTTTTTTAAATAGTTGTTCCTTTTGACGTTCAGGTTAATTTTAATTGTTTGATTACACAGATTTATTCTGACATTTGACATTAATGAATATTCTGATTAGTGGTAAACAACAGTGATTTGTAGTTATAATTACATAATGAGATCAGTCGTGGCCCAGTGTGTAAATAGCACATACTTTGTGTAATTTATTTAATCGTAACTGCTTTAAAAAGCCTCAAGTCTGCTATACTTCTATTCTAGTATCAAAATTGTCGATCATTGGCTTCAAAATTGTTGATTTTGACAAGTACAATTAGCAGACTTGAGGCCAAGGGGCTTTACCATGACAAATTATGTGTTAAAATGTACGCATACAACATTTTACCTTCATAATATTTGTCTCAATGGGTTTGTATTTTGACCAAGGGCCCTACCGTACGTATTAAAATGACAGGGGTGTGAGCGAGAAAGAGAAATATACCTATAGCTCTATCTCTTTGATACTTCAGTTAAGGTTGTCAAAAGGAACGCGTTAAATCCTCGTGATGGGGCGTCAAACCTTGTCCCAGCAATGAGAACTTTATTAGAAGTATTGTGTAGAGTATCGGAAGGATAATCCGTTTTTTTTAAGTTGAAATCCTTTCTATTAATCTAGGGTAATTAAGAGAGAGAGGATTCTTTTATTAACGAAAACGACCTCGGTATTCCCTCGCACTTTTGCGTTGGGAACTACGGATGCTAAATATGTGATTGCCACTGCATCATAAGAAAACCTAAGATCTTAAGACCTTGAAACCAAAACTTTAATACACACGTGACGTGCATGGACGTGGATGACATTTCACAATGTCGATTAACGTTTGAATCCCCAACCGGTCCTATGAGACCGCGCTGTTATTGTTTTACTATTGTGTCTCGTTTCGCGGGTATCTGAGTAACTACGGTTCTCGCCCTATCTTAGAGAGAAGAATTATGCATGAGTTTAGTGGGACTATTACGGCCTAATTAAGATCGAAAAATGTGCCTAAGTTGGCGCATACAAACAATACTGTTGCGCAAGAGTGTTTCGACATTAGTTTTGTTTAGATGTCGAGGTGAAAATCGCTCACGGCTTCGGCAATGCGCTGACAGTGGCGTAAGATACATTTAGTGTGATGCTCTGATCATATACGCGGGGTCAGGGATCACCCAAGAGGTTAGGAAAGAGAAGGAGGGCTTTGCCCAACTGTAGGATACTATAAATCTATTACAAAAAAAAACATTCATTTGAATTTGTGTAGGTGGCCTAAAAATCTACATCAGTGAATATTTTTTTTTACATGTGTATGGTGTACAATAAAGAGTATATAAATAAATAAACAATAAATACTTTTTGAGAAAAGCTTCAACTATTGTAAACCAAATACAATCAGTACGTATGCCCAGCCTTTTGCCCAACTAGGTTTCGGTCGGGTTTCAGTCAAACCAGAAGCAGCACAACCCAGTAATTGGGTAGCACGATTTATCTGGTTTCTGATTATCCGTAGTTGGCAAAGATCTACAAATGGCACTCGGGGCCTATGGCTCGGCTTAACGTGCTTTCCAAGGCACGGAAGCGTGGTATGTAATAAATGGTCACCCATCTACTGACCAACCTCGGTTAACGTTGCTTAACCTTAGGAATCAATACATATTATGCTGTAATTACTTAGACAGGATTTTAACTGGCAATCCGACAAGTCCTTATAGTAAGTGTTTTTTTTACAGAATAGTATAAAAAAAGATTTTATTTTCTGCCTTTATATTAATTAGCACTAGATAATTGCTACAAAATCCCAAGGGAACAAATTTGTGGGATAAAAAGTATATCCTATACTTTAACTTATAATAATATGCTAAGACATGGTAACGAATCAATTACTTAATTACCGACAGTCAAATTTCGTAATACTAAATTACGGAGGGCATTGACGTACAAGCCCTTCTTACATGCGTCAGACGGCCGGCGGCCTCCGCCGGTAAACAATGTGTATGTTAATGTTTATTGGCCTATATTCTGTTATTAAGTAACTTATAAGAATAGTCGAATTAAAGTAACAACCAGATTAATCCCACCTATGTGCCTATGAGCCTATGTCCAGCAGTGGACGTCTTTCGGCTGAGATGATGATGATGAGCCAGATTAATCCATGAAAATCATATATAATTTTTTTGCATTTTGCAGGTCACTTTCAAGTTACAGGTTGATTAAAATATGATTAGCCGCTGCAATACATATTTATAAATGAAATCGTAATAATTAAAATCATCAGTACAACCCTCTCAATTCATTTTACTCTATTGAATGGCTGTTTCATGAAAAAGTCATTCAATAGGGCAGGGGTTCCCAATCTTTTTTTTTGAAGAAGATATTATGTATAAGTACATCTTTATTATAATTATTATACCTAGCCTATATATTGTCCCACTGCTGGGCAAAGGCCTCCCTCCACTCCTTCCATCGTTTGCGGCTTTGAGCCACTTCTTGCCAATACATGGAGTACATCTGTATTATAAAAAAAACTGTCGGTACTAGTATGACATTGTTGGAATACATTTAATCCAGAATTAAAAGAGTGGGCGTATCAGACTTTTACTGCCTAAAACCACAACTATGATCAGTTTTACGTTCTAGGACCACGAGTATTTAACTTATTTGTTTCTTGAAAATACTATTTATCTCTCGCCCTGCTTACTTAAGTGGTTGGCTAACCAGAACTTACTTAGCTTATACAACATTCTACCCGTTGGATAGTTATCACTTAGAACCAGATCACACTTTTCTTTCAAGATATGTGGCGTTTTAAGTAAGTACACACGGCAAAAGAGATAGCTCCATGTCTACTCATGAGCGTGCTTTTCAATCAATTAGCCTCGTTTTGATAACTATCTTCGCTATCTGAAATCGGTCGGTAAATGGATGTCCATCTATTAGGTACACACCGCTACTCCTCAGTGTCTTGAAAAGTACGTTAAATCGTTGTTACCAGCTCTCACTTAAAGTTTTTTGACAATCGTTATGGATATTAACGTTTGAATCCCCGACCGGTCCTATGAGACCGCGCTGTTATTGTTTTACTATTGTGTCTCGTTTCGCGGGTATGTGATAGACTATACGAAGCAAGAAATTCTGCAAAATTGTTTCAATCAGTTTCTGTATTATGGATGTCAGATAGGCAGTTGATCTACATTGATATTTTTTTAGGAGGAAAATGTTCCAATAACTTATCCCACTCAAGTCGCCCGTTGGTCACCGTCTCTACATTTATATTCCTACATTTTATTAGACTAGAAGTGGGCACCTATACACGTAGCTCGGAAAAAGCAAGACACATAGACCTTGCCTGCATACAAATCTCTTTTCCCAACTGTACCATAGTAGTTACTGATTCTAAACCGTTACAAGTTCCCCCTTAGAATTAGTGCCACTCCCTAAGTAATGCAATAAGTGTAAATGTTATTTATGATGTTGTTACTCAATAACTTCGCCATTTCTTGGCCAATCACCGTCTCGTTCTGACGTACAAATGCATTGGGCTATGTAAATTATGCTGTGGTTTTCGCCTCATTTACCACTCGTTGATAAGAGCTGAATCAAGTTATAATCAGGGTATGTGAAAAAAGAAAGAGTAGTTTATTTTTCAGTTCTACTAATGGTCTACTAATAACTTGTTTCGCTATGGGAGGAGTAAAGGAGTGTCAGATTTTTACTGAGTAAAATCCATTTTCCTATCAAATTATAATAGACTACGTTAACAAATGATAACGTGTTTTTTGACGATGGGAAATCATCAAATGACGTGTCCCGAGTGGGGTGAGAGAGAGTATCACACTTTTACGTAGTAAAACCCACCTATGTTTTATACGTTCGAAAGCCGTGGTAACTCTTAAAACCGCGGTATCCGGAAAGAAAATGTCGTGTCACAAATTAAACGCAACTCAAACGATACGAATTAGCTGTTAATAATTAATTTAACCAGTCATAGCAGTTAACGCACCTTTGTTATTTTCTCTTCTCAATATGACGGTACATTTCACTCCAGAAAGTGGGCCTATCTTTGGAAAATCATCGAGAGGGATTTTTAGACTTTTACTGACTAACACCCACCCGTGATCCTGCCCTTTGCATTACAGAGCAGCGGTGATTCTTTCGAACAATGCCGCAGCCCTTGGCAAAAGGCTAGGCTGATAGTAAGCAATATGTCATCATCATTTCAGCCGAATGATGTCTATTGCTGGACATAGGCCTGCCCTAAGTGTCGCCACAACGACCGGTCTTGTGCTTTTCGTATCCATTTTCCTGCAACCCTCACCAGGTCATCGATCTAACTTGTGGGACTACCAACGCTGCGTCTTTCTTTACATGGTCTCCACTCATGAACCTTTCAGCCCCATCGGCCATCTGTTCTGCGAGCAATATGCCCTGCCCACCGCTACTTAAGTTTGGCGATACTTCGGGCAATGTAATTTTGCTTCTTCTTCTTATTTTCGAGTCGATGTACTCCAACTAAATTTTCTCTGACCAGTATTTGGCATCATAAACGGCCCTATTGGCCTCGTATAGATCCTGAAAAGTACAGGTGGTTGTGCAGGATGGACAGATCAGCTTTAACTGTAACTTTGCTTCTCCTACATTTTACACGTGTTTTTTAGTACCTAGAACTGTATGTATTTATAAATCATAGCTACCTACCTATGACAGTTACTGACGTATAACCGGGGGATTCCTCTCCCGCATGACCTAAAGATGTCGACTCAGACTATGATTAATTTGTTCTGTGCGAATTATATGGCTCTTCTAACACATATAACATCGGGGGGTCTATGTTTAAATAAATATTGATAAGTATGTGGTTTACGAAATTTTTATGGTGTTACAAAATAGCATATATTATAGCTGTCATTAAAATAATTATATATGTATGTATATGTTATATGTTTGAATTTAGATAGTATAGTTTATTTTAACTTTTCTAACTTATTTGTATATACTGTGTCTCTTTACATCTCTCATCCAACCCTCCTGTCGAGGGTTTGCTGAAATAAATTTTGCTGAAGCTCAATTTTTTGAGGTTCTTCTCATAGAAAGATATTTTCAGATTTACTTGTAATTACCATAATTATATGATGGGAATAACTTTGAAATTTAAGCTTTGTCTATGAGTATTTTTTATATATTTACACTTATAAAGAGATAGCTGTAAAGTTCGCTTAAAAGAAGTAATCTATGGAACTACTGAAGCCATTCTGATTTTTTTTACAAGTATTTCTCGCATAGGTAATTCCTGTATGACATAGGCATGATTTGAAGCCCAACAAAGTAGCAAGGGTCAGCTAGAGTTTCATAAGTGGACGTGGATTGCCAAAACTGAAGCTATGAGAAATAGTGAAATATACGCAAAGGAGTTTCGGGCACGATTTTGATGACAAGTAAAACTGCAGCATAGGATTTTTCAAAAATCTATATTTCCAGCCAGGCTGGCTAGATTAACCAGCAGATTTAATTTTTGAAAAAAGAATCCCGTGTATTGTTCGTTAATATATGTAGTCCGTCTAATGAAAGCGCAACCTGAGAAAAAGAGGTCAAATCCAACAATTTTGTATGTGGTATTACTAACTAGTAGAAGAATCACGTTTTCACACTTCACAACTTTTTTTATTTCCTACAATTGCGGCTGAATAATGTTGTTGTTCAATTCAATTTTAAAAAAAAACTTCAGGTCGCGCTTTCATTAGACGCACTCTATAAGAAATAGTGAAATAAATATAAGCAAAGGACTTTAGGGCACAATTTTGATGACAACTAAAACTACATCATGGGATTTAAAAAAAAAAAACTATATATCCAGCCAGGAATCAAGCTAGTAGATTTTGAAAAAAGAACCCGTTGTATTGTTATACCACTCGATTATAATAAAACAATGAATATGCAGTTGACACTATTAAATTATACGTTGTTGTGACTTTGACTTGTGTCATCACTTGTCTTTTTTATCGAACATTTTTACAAAACCTATTTACAATTTCTGCAATAAATAAGAATAGAACATAATAGCACAGAAATCAATTACTTTAATTATATATTTGCATGCTTACTAATTATACGTCTAGAAAAACTGACTACGGTCATATTATATCGTCACTGCCGTCATAAAATCATGGCAGATGACTGATGACCTCATAAGGTCCTTGTTTTAATGATTTTATTGTGTTTTTATGGTCACAGATTTGACCATAAATTTACAATGTTAGCAGCAAATTAGTTGTCGACATATTCAGCATACGTCACCTGACGTGATGTCATTTGCAATTACAAAGAATCATTTATAATAAATTACAAATTATAATTGCCTTATTTATTGGCTGTATTTTAATTTATTATGTCGCTAAGTTGTTTTAATAAGTAGTACTTGATTAACCTTGATTTACATATCTGTAATGATAATGAGTGACGCGTTTGCACAACTGTATGTCGATAAAACGTTTGCGACAATTTTCATTACAGTGAAAGCTTTAGATTATGCAAAGACTAATTGGTTTAGATTTAGGGTAGATAGTATTTAACGTTTCACTTTGGTGACACAATTTTATCATGCTGTTAACTTATAAAATTATTTTTCTACCATTGCTAAGTGCTACATTTTTTGGGTGGCCTTTAAATAACTTCTCCTGTTCTGAGTGGAGCAGGAGTGAGTCTCAGACTTTTACTGACTAAAAACCACTTAAAGAAAAAAAAAAGAAAGGAAGAAAAACGGTTTATTTGAGCGGAAAGGCGCATACATGATAAGAATAATGAAACAAAAATAATAAAAAAAGGGAACTTCTGTTCTTCTTGTTGCTCTTTTCGTTACGGTACTACAGTAACTTTTTAAATGATAGAAAAGAACCCGATTTTGATTCCTGAAAACACTGAATTTCAGCATTTTAGTTAAAAACATATAATAAACAGGAAGGCACTTACAAATCGATCAACATCAATAATAATAATTTAGGTTATGACCATAAAAGCTATTTATTTTACAGTTATACTTAACCTAGCGTAAGCTAAACATGTTTTGGTCGTTAGAATTATTCGCGCATGCGCAAAAGGGCCTATCCCCGACCGGTCTCATTGGACCGCGCTGTTATTGTTTTACTATTGCATCTCGTTTCGCGGGTATTGATAGGTTAAAGTATTCAATAAAATGCAGTTTTGATATTTACGATATGCGCTTGGGCCACTTTATTAGCACTTTGCCAACGTCATGGAATCAGGGATTCGACCTCGTTACTCGAAACCGATTAGAATAGATATATTTATGAGTTTATTGATTTGCACTTTACATTTGACTAATCTTTAGAGCGTTTCCACATTATCCGATCCGATATCGGTGTCGGACGCCGATACGATATCGGGGTAAGTAAAATGTATGAGATATGTACCTGTCTTTCATATTGTCCGGCCCGATATCGGATATCGGAGCACGGCATTTCATACATTTTACTTACCCCGATATCGTATCGGCGTCCGATACCGATATCGGATCGGATAATGTGAAAACGGTCTTAAGGTGAAAGTGTCAGGGTAGCCCGCGGAATTCGAATTTTAAGAGGTAGGTTGTATAAAGTTAAAAATGTTGCAAAATATAGTTTTAACTTCATACAACCTACCTCTGGCCTGCAAAATGCAAAAAACGTAAGAAAATTTGAATTTCGCGGGCTACCCTGACGCTTCCCCCTTAACTGCTGCTTTTTTGGTTTTGATTCGTACCTAGCTAATTATTGCTAGCGCGATGAAAGTGGAATTAATTCTAGAAGCATGGATGTCCCAAATTTGACCCATTCCGATTCAATTCTATGTATAACTAAGACGTCCACAGTTGGACAAAGGACTCCCTCAAGTGTCGCCATAACGACCGGTCATGCTTATCTTTCATGCCCACGACCCTCACCAGATTATCAGTCTACCTTGTGGGAGGTTTTCCAACACTGCGTCTTCCGGTATGTGGTCGTCACTCCAGAACTTTTTAGCAGTGTACCCAGCCCACTGCCCCATAAGTTTGGCGATATTTCAGGTTATGTCGGTATTTCATATCAGTCCTTACACAATCCATCCATCTTTTCTTTGGCCTCCCTCTCCCTCTCCATCCATCCACATAATCCATCGGATATTATACTATAATATACATATTTTATAATTCAGCATCGTTTTGCGTTCACTGTTATGCATTTAAGTACCTAATTACAATTAAATAGTTGATTAGGCAAGTTAAATTTCCTACTTATGGTAAGTCGGTATGATAAACGCAGTTGTTATTGTTAATTTATATAATTAACCACAAAATTCAACGGAAATATCCAGCGGAATTATCCTGGAAATTGGCACATAGGAACTTCCCTTTTGGACCAAATTAAACTAGGACGATAAGTGCCTAAGTACCTACCAAAGGTTTGATTTGTCATCGAAAGTGAATAAATGGAACAATTTGCCTGCTGCGGTATTCGCGTCCGATTATAATTTTGGTGTTTTCAAGGCTAGAGTGAATAGTGACTCTTAGGGCCTGTTTCACAATGTCCGAGTAGCCACTACTTTCTGAATAAATTCAAAAATGGAACAGAATTTCTATGAAATTATCTGCCAAGTAAGATATCGGAAACTTAATCATAGGTGGTGAAACAGGCCCTTAATAACCTAGTGCGTCCCATCATCAACGATTCATAATTGCTTAGGTACCTTCTACTATTATTGCTAATACTTTTCAAGTGAGATCGCGGCCAAGCACTAGTTTATACTTATTAACCTATTAGGCTATTACATACCCACAAAACGAGACACAATAGTAAAACAATAACAGCGCGGTCTCATAGGACCGGTCGGGGATTCATGAATTGATTTAAAAAAAACCGGGCGAGTGCGAGGCGGACAGACAGACAGACATGACGAATCCATAAGGGTTCCGTTTTTTGCCATTTGGCACAGAAACCTAAAAAAAGAAGTAGGTAACTTACCCGCTCAAAAAGCGTATTTTATTAATACCTAATTCAATTATTGACGTTTACGCTGAAATCAGTTTGCAGTGAAAAACATAATTTATCCTTATCAACTATGAATATCATAATGATTTGATTAACAATATAACTTCAATAATTTGATTGTATCATTTTGTCACAAAAACTAAATCCGGTGCGGCGAAAAATGAATGTCATATAAAACAATGTCTTTTTCCGCTTTAGGATGGAGCAAGAGAGATTTTTTCAATATGAAGTGTCTTTTCTGTTGGATGCTATTTTTATATGGAAGTCACATGCTTCATGCATGTGACCAATTTATCAAAAAAAAAAACAACTTGATAATATAAATAAATGAACCATACAGCGCTTATTTTGTGGGTGGGAAATCCCCAATTAACTTAGCTTTTTCGTTAACATTTGTCATACGTAGGCGTCCGGATAAAGCCGGATACGGTCAGGCTTTTTGGCTTTTGTTAGGCTTTTTAATTTTGACCATTTTTATAGATTTGTGCGTTTGCAGGCCAGCAATTACTTTTTATTTCATTAGAATGTAAGTAATTTAAAGAAAAAAATTCGGAAAGGCATCAAAAAAAAGTCGGCCTTTTTAATCAAATGTCCGGCTAAACTATTTGGTTTGTCCAGCTTTTCGGTTTAAAGATCTGGCATCCCTAGTCATACATATGTATTGTTATTCTTTTTCACAACAGTTATGAAAATTAAGCACACTTCAGATCATCTAATCCTTACAAATTCAAAATAAATCAAACCAAAAGTCCACAGCCCGATTAGCACCCTCGCTCAGCGCCGGTACCATCGCTACATGACGTCACTTCCCCTAACCAGACGCTTCCGGAACTAAATTGAAGTCTCGACAGGTGAACGCTATAGGAACAATCGATTCGCGCTGTGCCATGCTTTGTAATCATTTGTTGGTGTTGAAGCTAATTTTAATGGCTGATAAAGTCGCTATAAAAATTATCGATGATTATAAGGGCTTTTTATGGCTAGTAGGATGTATAATAATAGTCGCAAGGTTAATGCAATATGGTGAATGTTCTAAAGACTAAAGGCAGAACTACATTGGGACCACATACGTCGATCTGGTCGTGTCGGTTTCCATCTACACTAATAATAAAGAGGTAAAGTTTGTTTTTTTGTTTGTATGAGGTAATCTGTGGAAAAACTGGTCCGATTGCTAAAATTGTTTTTACCAATAGAAAGCTGCTGTATTCCTGAGTGACATAAGCTATATTTTATGTACGCGGTCGAAGCTGCGAGTTGAACCTAGTTTAATATATTTTACATCAGCATTAGCAACATCGGCCTTGTAATATTCCCACTGCTGGGACTCAGGCCTCCTCTGCAGGAGAGGGAATAGGCAGTAATCCACCATGCGAGTTCAGTGCGGATTGGTGGATATTTTACATATGACATCACAACTAAACTTGTAGATTTACTTTAGACCACCGCTACGCGATGACACCTAGAGCGGTTCTACTTACAAATTAGGCGTTGTCCATCTCCTAGCACAAACATAGTCGAGATGAGCACCATTTTTATTATTTTAAAATCATCCAATGACTTCTCCGACCAAGAGTCGGAACGGAAGTTCGTGTCAGACTTTTACAGACTAAAACCCACCCATACCTGCCACCCACTCCTGTTCCTTCTTTGCCTTCGTTCCAGGGTCCTGGGGTTCATTTTCACATAGCCTATGCCTACTATGCCTTAGGATCCCAGCAGGGATCCTAAGTCCATGTTTGTTAGTGATCTTCTTAAGTAAATAAATTTATAAAGAACAAAATAATACCTTGTAACTCCCAAACGTGACAAAACTCTTAAAGGTATTATTATAAGGACACTGTCACGATCATCGTCTACAGACCAATGAATTAGATGATATCTTTTGTGGTCGTGTGACATAATAGCCTTCTAAGTTTCACTTTATGTAAATCACAGGACAAAACTAAAATCATATTGATATCTCTTTGATATTTATCACGTGTGTGGTTAATTTGGTAGATATATGCAGTACAGTCTTAGTAAGTTATGAGCAGTGGTGGCCCAGTGGTAACTTCCCCGACTTGCAAGTTGTAGGTCGCGGGTGCAAACCCAGTCAGGCGCATTACTTTATTTTATCACCACTGCTCTCAAACCGGTGAAGGAAAACATCGAAACCGACATGTTCTAGAACCAAAAATTAGAAGATTATGGCCCATTCCCTTTCCTAGAGAGGATATCTGAGTCTCAGCAGTGCCTACTTCATCGCGTGGGTTATATATAACCAATCCACGCGATGAAGTAGGCAAACACTAAGAGAGGATTTTCCAAAGTTCCCTCCCTAAGTGGATGAAACAGCCGTCTGAAGTTTATAAGCTACTGGATGAAGCTAGTGTCGTATAAAAGTTTAATATTTTATTGTTATTGTAAAAAGACATCGGAGAGAATTTTAAGTAAATCATTATCAATCGATAGCTTTAAATACCTACCACCTTCACCTTTAGCAAAAAAAGCTCCAATATTCGTTATTTCTATAGACCAAAGATTACTATAGTAAACTGGCAATAGATCATAAACCGCAGCTGTTTCAGCAATAGACCAGACAACTAGTTAATAATGTTCAGTACTTTTTTACCCTCAGCCCATGATATCAGTAATTCAGCTCGCCCTCTGAATACCAACTAAGTTTCTCAGTGGGTAGTCGTATTTCGCTGTAAGTTGGAACAGCGATGCAATTAAGACATATTACTCACTTTGAAGCACCGAGAATCGTGGCTAATTGGTCAGTGAAGTCGATCGATCAGGGGGGTCGGTGGGGGTGATGCAGCTTTGAGTTGGTATATGTATATAATAGTTATTTTCAAGTGGTTTTCTGGAACTTACGCTGTAAATACACTGTGAGGAGTACCTTACATTAGGAACTGCTCTATACGTAGCCTATACAGTGTGGATGCGTTCACAAATATATAAACTCACAAACACTAAGCACCCAGACCCGGAAGCAATTAGCTAGCAATTTAAGCAGAAGAAATTTTTGCAGGCTTTACAAAAATTTAGTTTTGTATTCTATTTGGGATCCAATCCATTGTCACGACATGGTGTGTAGCGTTCTACCACGCTAACCGTAGCGTCTTCATCTTCGTTTATTTGAAAATAGCTCCGCCTGCATGAAAGTAGATTTTTGCAAAAGATTGGTGGCATTTTTAAAATTAGGTACATGTATATCTCTTAAATTATAAATAATAATACTATAAATTTTAAAAGCAATATACTTTGGGAAATCCATAAAAAATGTAATCGTTTATACCCTTCAATTTGTCAGTACCTACTTAATTACTAGATCCACCAATCAGCTTAATTACATCAAACAAATAAAATAAAAAAATAACAACCCCACCTTTTATGTCCCCCCCAAACGAATACACCCAAGTCTACTCATGTAGTACAAACAGACAGAAGCGAAATAATTTCAACTGTAATTTTAATAATATAGCTACATAATAGTTGTACCTGGTCTGTTATTAAAAGCAAGTAACAATTCTTACGTATACGGCGCGGGCAGGTGCGTACGCGCAATCAATTAAGTATTTCGCTTGTAGGTACTTGTAACATGGGCAGTTTAGTTCCGTCATTTGTTCGTGTATTATTTTATATATTGAGCTGCCAAAAAAGGTTTGTGAGTTTTTATTCTGAAAAGCAAGAAAATTAAGTATTTTTCTTCCGTGTACATATTTATATCTATGTGTATTGGGAAGTTTAGTCAAATGGAGCTTTAAAGTTTTAAATGGACTTTAAATCTTTAAAATGTACTTTAACGTTTTAAATGTACTTTGAAGTTTTAAATGTACAAGAAGCTGGTCAAGCTTCTCAATTCACGCAGATATAACTTTTCTAGCCATTTTTTTGGTCTCATTCTCCTAAATTTATTATCTCATTATATCAGCTACAATTAGTTTTTACTACTAACAAAGTTAATACTGATATTATAAAATAAACAGATTTCATGTATAAATGACTAGTATATATTTGTAACTCTTTTAAGAGTAGATACAGGTACATAGACCAAGTCCTGGAATAGCACTTAGGATACTTAAGACATATATTTTTTATTCACGCTGGCAAAACTGCTGGCAAAAGCTAACGTACAAACTAAGCTAATGTCATGACCTTATAATGTGTAAATAATTAGAAAAAGATATAAGTATGTATGTCCGTTTGTACATATACATATTACTACTATTTTCTTAATGCATGCATACAATAGACGTACTCGCTCATAAAACCTATTAAAACTGACAATAGTGTTAATTTTAATTTGATGTGAATAATTAAAATGATGTATGTACTCGAATGTAATCAACATTTTAATAACCACCTCATAATAATGCAGGAAATTCTTATTTCAACGCCATTAAAAAAATCTTTAACATCTTTATAATATTTTATTAAAATGTTACAAACTTTAATACACGGTTTGAAAGTTGCAACCTTTAATTATAAAAATTCTTAGAAACACACTTTTAAAAAAATACCTTTGCTCCAGTAAACTTTAATATTTAGAAAATATTGCAGAATAGCGACGACCATTATAAAGTGGCCTCTGCTTAACAGTTTATTGGATCTGATTGATGGGTCTTGATAAAGTGGTGGTTGGAAAAAATTGCATGATTTTGAAAGCATATTCTGATATAATTGTAAAGAAAACTAATTATGAATGAAGTTATCGTGTAAAGGTGTTGTTTGAAACGTGCGTTTTGTAATTACGCGCATTATGCAGTTCCTAGCTTGTAAAGTAATTCTAACCATGCCCAATGATTATTAAAATGAGTATACGTTTGGAAAATATAATCGAGGAACTTATTTTTATAATAGGAAATGGATACTAAAATAGTCTTATAAATAACTTAGTGTATAAATTGTAATGAGTTACTATAATTTTTAAACTAAATATAAAAATAATAAAATGGTAACTTAATTATGTGGCGTTAATAAAATTACTTTGCGGTTTCTTAGCAAAATGGTACTTATTAAAGTACATAATTATCTATATAATACTTAAACTTATTCATTTATTACGAAACAAATGATTGCGTTAATTATAACTATTTATATATTTTTAATTTATTTACTTATTTATTTATCATAAATAAGTAAATAGTAGTATGTACGAAATCTTTTATTATTTAACTAATTATAATATTTTTAGAACACTCTATTGTTTTAAATATTGTCAATTTGTCACTAAAACGCTTTCAAAAAGGACTAAAATCTTTCCTTAAATTTAATTTTAGTACAAGGATTACCCGTGGGTCGTCTTTGTACTAAAATTTAATATAGTAAGGTAAAGGATAAGAGTCTCCTTACGACCATAAATGTCAAAAAGACAAGGGGCACTAACCCTCTAAAGAAAACCATGTCCAAACGTTTATGGTCTACAATCAAATTACACAAAAACATGGCTCCTTAACTATCACCACAATAATTTACAACCAAAACGAAAACATTCGAAAAATCCGAAGCACGCGCTGGAATCGAAAAACAAACATTCTGATATTCAGAAAATCTTGACTCTAAATAAAGTGCTGATAACTTAACAAATGACTTATGTTTGTGGAATTTAAAGTACTACACTGACGCAAAAATGATATCAACCCTAAGACGAGAAAGATAGGGGTTAAAATCCTTTGTTTTCGAAAAGGACTTTACACAGTGACATGGATTTAAAAGTGAGAGTTATCACAGGGTCCCATTTGAGCCGCACGCGCGGTGCCTGTCCCTTGCACTAAAAATAAATAAAACAGGATCACTTATGAAGCTCGTAAAAATAATGCCGTCTGACCATTACACAATGGTTGATGGACGGACTCCCGTACTAGCTCGGTGATACTCGGTGATAAGGCATAGTGGACAGCAGATGAAGAATGTTAGCTTCGTAAAGTAAAGTACCTACCATAGCTGAGGTTACTCATATACCTACTTCTTGTAAGTGGTTGTAAATTATTGCTTTTAGATGTCGTGGACGATGCGTGACGTTCCGAAAGGACATTTAATTATGTCTTTCAAGCCTTAGTAAGGTCAGTGGGTCGTCTTAGGGGCTGACTCTTCGATGGTCTCAGCATAAAGCGCATTTCGACGATGGAATAGTGGTGGTAACAAGCAATCAGAAGCCTGAATAGCTGGTCAAACTTTAGTTCAGAGGCATAGCATGTCTGGAATATCTAGAGAGAATGAAAACCGAACCTAATAGTGTGCTAAAATGAAGTTCACCGAATGGCAGCACTGAGGCGTGAGGTCCAGGCATCTGTCAACGTCAAACGTTAAATGTCAACGTCATGTGTACCTTTTCATACAAAAAGAACTGACGGCTAAGTGATGCCAAATAATGGAGCCAATTTCCCTGAACAACCTCATTGAAAAAAGTTCAGTAGAAATGAAAGCCAATCCTGGTTCAGTTAAGAAAGCAAAGGTTAAACGGATGGAAGTCATTACGGAAACGGTTCAAAGACAACGGTTATTAGCTGGTACAATGGAAGAAAGCTTTTGTTGAACTGTTATGAATAGGGTTTCGGAAGGCATTACAAATGTTAGCCTAAAACCAATCATGCTTGAAAGACTATAGGTAGTATAAAAAAAGCAGAATAATGTCTAACGCGAAACAAAAACCAAAAGAGACACATAAACACCTTTGAATAGCTGCAACTCGTTACTTCAGGTAAAACTCAAGATCATCCCTTAATGTTTGAATTCCCGACCGGTCGAGCGGTCCTATGAGACCGCGCTGTTATTGTTTTACTATTGTGTCTCGTTTCGCGGGTATGTGATAGATTAATGGCATCCAATGTCACTTGATTCGAAAATCTTATTCCTGATTTATTAAAACAAGCATTTACATCTAACCAATGATAAAAAGTGATATTCATCACTTACCTACACAAAAATATTTGTTGTTGTATGTTGCAAAGTTGGTCTTTCCCTCCTTTACAAGGCAAAGTACTTACCGAACTAAATAAATAAAATCACATTACAACCACATCTGAATAATCTCTATCGTATACAGGAAATTAAATGATGTAAAAAAAATTACACACAAGCGTAATAGAATGTGTATAAAATATTGTAAAATGAATGCGTCTGATGACCGTCGCCATTTTGAATTCTAGGTCTCATCGTCAGCGGGCGGAAATTGGCGGGAATCGTCAGTGCAATGCTTAATGGCCATTTTGTCTTTGGAATACGTTTAGTTAATTCTGTCTATGCATCAAATTGATTAACGCTTATTGAGGCTTTATTTAGTTCTATATTGCTTTAAATCAATAGTATATTGATTACTTTCAGATTATTAGTTTTTCCATTTCCTGTGTATGTGATATTCGACGGTTATGATCGTGTTGCGAATTCTGGTACTTTAACATGACGTTTTAAAAAGTCAAGCGTGCGAGCAAGAAAGATGAATGGAGCATACACACACGCTGTATAGTTTTGTCCATTGAAAAGTTCAGTTTAGGTCGTAAAATGGTTTGCGTTAAGAGCTCGTGGTAGGCCTTCAGACTTACATTTTGGTAGAAGAAAGAACGTTTATTTGCTGGTAGAATAACTTTCATTTTAATTCAGACCTCACAAACAAAAGTATTGCAAAAAAGTATTGTTGTTTTTGTATCGTTTAACTCGAGAACACATACAAAAGTAACTACTACGTATTTCTAAAGTAAATTAAGCTTTCAAGTAGGACTGGTTTTTCTAATAATTGTCTTCTAATTATATGATTGTTTATTTAGAAATGGGTCGTTCTATTGATATCTATTGATGCTATCGTAATTATTAGAAAGAATAACGTTATTAGATACCAAATTAGAGGATTGGTTTATATACACAAATGTATTGGTTATTTTTGATGCTCATCTACTTGATGTAGGCTATATCCAATTCCATCACTATTTTTACCTACATATCGAGGGTGAAGTGCCAATACCTCCTAACTGGCATTTTTTGAGAAAATTACTTTTTAGCTATAATGATTTATATGTATGGTTCTATCAATGAGTGTGTCACTTGAGTATAGGAAACTTCGTAACATACATAGATGCCCTGGTATAGATCGCAGGAATCTGACGGGTACGGGACGTACAGAACCTCACCATCAACGACTGCATCACTGCTTACCATCAGGTGGGATTGCAGTCAAGCACTGGTTCCTATAATATAAAAAAAAAGCGACCGTTGTGGCGACACTTGGGGGAGGCCTATATTCAGAATTGAAAGTCTTTCGGATGAAATGATAATGTTGATGAGAACGAATAGTTTTTTTACTCAATTAAGTTTTTTATTTATTGTAAATAGGCTCGCTTTTCACCCCCATCGCATCTCATGGTCAGCGATGATATAGACGACAATAAAGCACGCTTGCCTAGAAGGCTAGAGTGAAAAGGGTCTCAACATCAACGATTGCTTGCATCACTGCTTACTATCAGGTGGGATTGCAGTCAAGTACTAGATTATACTTATTAAAAAAAAACACCTATTCTTTGTACAGGTTCAAAAACAAATCGCTCGATTAGTCCAAATCGCTAGCGGTGCGACCTCACACGTTTTCCGGTAATTTAAAGTACAAGATGCAACATTAACAGATAAGAAGAAATAAAATAAAACAAACAGCTCCGCGGGTAATTTGCTAGCTAATGGCGAGCCTTATCTGGCTAATTAAAATGCGATTTGGCACAGACTACATGAACGCCGACTTACGTGATTGTCACACTGGTCCTGATAGTAATCATTTGATTATTGTTCTTCTGTTCTATTGTGTCTGTGTGTGTGTTTATGTATGTGTGTGTGCATGTGTGTGTATGTGGGTATGTGTGTGTGTGTGAGTCCTAGGCCAAGTTTTCCGTTGCGTTTTGAATTATTATTAGTGTCAAGAGTGCACATAATAAGAGCTGGGCTTGTAATTAAATACAATTCCGAGTTAATAACGCCGTACATTTGTCTTGATTATTTACTATAATAAGCTTTTTATTGTTATGGTCTTATGTTGTGTTAACTAGAGGTGGAAATGAGTTCTCTGGTTATGTCTCGGTGATTTTTCTGGGAAGGCAACTAGTATGTTATATGGCAAATCATATCAGATGATGGAATAGATACAACGTGTAACTGGAACAATTCAGAGTCTTATACACCCCGATTAGAAAGTTAAGTTACAATCAAAATTTAAACACTAAAATTTTACCAAAATGCACTTTGATAGTTAAAAAAAAATCAGCTGTCGTAAATTTAGTAAAATAATATGGCTTATCCTCTACATTGGTAGCGTTTCATTATTGGTGGCAAGCAACACAAACACGTTAGTGGAGCAAACAAGATTTATCAAAATGGATAATCTTTTTATCTTAATATTTTTGTTTATTTTATAATCACCTGAAATCAATTCAGCAACTGAATTCGAACATATTATACTTTCGGGATGTGCGTTAATTATGTTATAATATGATGTGCGTTTACGAGTATATGTTAGATGTGGTATATAAAAAGAAAAGTCGATCATTGACTCATCGAATCCCCTATACCTTTGTGATTTTTTCACAGAGGTTATGTAGATTATATAGATAAACGAGAAATATTAATAGGTTTTTCTGAAATTAAACCCACAAGGGGTTTAAAAAACAGCGGGCATAAGCTATTCAAAATCAAATTCAATACCATTTTCCAATTTATCTGTTCATGCTTATGTTTTGCCGCTTTACAAAAGGTCCTTAATATTCAAATCACAATGTGACCGTCTCATTACAGTTTTGATTTGAAATTATTTGCGGTTTTCCCAATTATTTCTGTCACAGACTTAAACACTGTAACTTTTTACTGCTATTCTTTGTGTTTTTGTATCATTTTAATTTATTTTTGTTTTGTTGTTTGCCAAATGGGTGTATATTTTAAAATAAATGGCAATTTAAAGTAACAATGGTTTATAAATAGTTCATTCTGTTTAATTTGGAGACAGGGTTGTGGTAGACAATAATATCTAGCATGTCTAATGTATGCACTTAATGAGGTTTTTCTAAAGGAACCTCTCGAGCTTTTGCAGTTCCATTAGTTTGCATAATTTTTGAATAGATTGTCGCAGCTAAAGGTGTATACTATATAGTCAGACAATCTATTAATAGTTATTGCTTTATTTTTGAGAAATCATCAAAAAACTCTAGGTGGAGTGAAATAGACTGTCAGACTTTTACTGACTTTACCCATCCGTGTTGTTTCAGGTGCTCTTTGCGTTCTAGGGTTTTGGTTACCTACTCTTTTGAATAATCCCGCAGACCCTATTCATACTCGTATACCTCAAAACACGACTTGTCTCTGCACTATTTACTTATATTTTTTCAGTCCACAGAGAACTCTATGTCCACGAATCATTTGTATTAAAAATCCTTCCAAATCTAAAAAACTTTTTAATTTTTTCCCCCAAGAAGTCCATGAATCGCCATTTGTTGGACGACAATAAAAAAAAAACACATAATAAGGATAATCACGAAATCGACCCTAAAAACTTTCAACCCTTCCTAATTCGTGCACGGAACCCACAATAAGAATCAATTTGTGGCACCTCACTAAACGCATGGCCGCCGAATTACAGGGCTTTGTGTCGTTACATCACTATTAGTTCGGAATACATTCGATTTTGTTTTATTGTGTTTAGTTATTGGATACTTTATGGCTTTATAGGTTGGGTTTGGTTAGAATAACGATTTCATCAAGTTTAAATTAATTGAAAAATTAGGAAAAAACTGACGAAAAAGATTTTCCAGAATCATGTACTAGATTCATGGTATTCGTTTGTACGTTGATGTCTGACACACTCTGTATATGCCACTGTTTTTATTATAGGATATGACGATTTCCTCACGATTGACAAAAATTCGCCTGCGTGGTGAATTTTTGTAAACATTGACAAAACCGCAATGGGCCCGCATGGTAGGTAGATTACGGGCCATCCCCTGAGTCCCAGCAGAAGGAACATTATAAAGCTGATAACGCTATTTAGCATCCAAAAAGGTGTAGCAACTTTTTCGAACTTATCAATTCAAGGCTATTTAGATCGATGCGGGATATGGACTCTTATAGAACCAAACATCTGTCATTGAATTGAAAAACTAAACAAACACATTGTCTTAAAAAAACCTTCACAATGAAGGATGTTCAGGAAAATTCACACCATGAGTTCGTGCGACTTAGCCTTTTCAGGTCTTTGGCTTTAAAAACGTATATACATGACGTTGACGGGTGATGTCTAACTAATGTCAAACAAAAGCATTTTGACAGGTGCTTGAACCTGACGCCTCAGTGCAGCCACCTAGTAAACATCATTTAAGAACACCCTCAAATAAAATTGAAAACACTCAACTGAATCAAAAAACAGCATTTATTTAACCCTTCCACCAAAATGGCGACAAATAATTAGTAAGCCATTAAGCCCCACGCTTCGGGAACCAAATGGCTTTTTTTCGCCAGCCAAATTGCCGTGCACTGAACTATCCGAGTATTAAAACCACATTAGTTACTGCTTAGCGTAACCGTTGACGATTATGCTCCCGTATGATCGAATTATGAAAATTCGAAGGTTTGGGAATGATTATAGTGTCATGACTTAGTAGGGACGAAAGTCGCCTTAAGTTGTTATAAAGTGTTTCTTAAGAATTAATGCTACAGGGTGGCCCGTGTAATTTAAATTTTCGTAAGTTGATATTTCATTATTTTGTAAACGACAACTTGAGTTGCTTTAATATGACCATTGATCAAGAATAGTCTTGGGTCGCAGTACCTATTTTGGACCTTTTACTGAGTAAAGCTCGCTTAGCTCTTTCAGTTGCTAAAGGGCAACTGAAAGAGCTAAGCGAGCTTTTCGAGGGCCACGGTTATCCTTTAGAAGAACCCCTCAACCCTGGTTGGTTTGCTAACAGTTCTTTGAGGTGGGCATGAAACACGACTCGCCGTCGACCTGGGCTTCGTCCTTATCAGACGACTATCTACCTATTATTCACTGTCCGTAAGCCAAGTCAAGCCTTGAGAATCATGGCCCGCGAATCCCAACTCGTTTAGCTTTCCTACAACTTCATCAGCTTTCTTAAATCGACAACGTAACTTAATTGAGATGCTACAATTTTTTTCAAACGTTTTTCTACATTTATAACGAGCGACGATTTTTTTACAGCCAACTGTCATGCTCATTTAGCATGGGTTAAAGCCTCATTCCCTCAGAATGGACCTAACCAACGCAACCTTTACAGAAAATCATTTCCTCTTCAAACATAATTTCATGAACAAACTGTGAACTCAAAAACTCATCATTACCTACAAAATTGCGCCACTTGATCCAATTCTAAAATAACGCTAACTTCACACAATTATTGCAAAATTGGACCTTTTTAAAGCGCTGTCGAAACAATAGAATAATCATATAATATTCGATCAGAGACCAATCCAATCTGGACTTATCATAACGATGATCAAAGAAATAACACAAATAACATTGTTATCAAATATATTATTACCCCTGTTATTGGATTAATGGCCCCCAAAATTGCTTAATAATGCACAACCATAGTAACTATTGTTTGAAAGTTTGTTATAGCCTATTGCCTTTCGTAATATCACTTTATTGAAGCAATAAAAATATTTGGAAGATTAGGCATTTGGCCGGGCTGTTTGATTGGCCGTTCGAATATTGATGTATGAATTTTTGAATCTTATTATCGTGATGTTGCAATGTGGTAGGTATTTATGTTGTCTAAAAACTAGTATGGACGGAAGAGATCGAGGAAATTTGGTCTGTTCGTCTAGTGGTTAGTGTCCCTAACTGCTATGCCGGAGGTCGTGGGTTCTATTCCCACTCAAGACTAGCGTTTGTGTGATGAGCACGATCATATTTCTGTCTGTGTTTGGATGTATCTAATTTAGAAATATATACGTATGTTTATTAGTTGTCTAGTACTCACGGTAACAGCTCTGCTTAGTTTGGGACTAGATGACGTTGTGTGAAAATTGTCATTATTAATCTTAGTTTATTTTTGTTTAAAAAATATATTAACGGACTAGCGAATAACGGAACGACTTTTGGCGAAGCAAAATCGCCTAAACCAATAATCTAATCTGGAATAAATCGTCTAAATGATCGTGAAAATCGCATCAAAAACAGACACATTTTTTATAATAACATCGTGGCTTCACAGACCGACAAGAAAACCGACTTTATTTTGTAAAGATAAAATAAAATATAATAAAATTATACTGACGGTATAAAAACCACGTAAAGTCACGAATACTGTTCTCTTTGGAATACCTTTTGATGAAAAAGATAAAACAGGAAAGAATCAGCATAGTGACTTCTATCGGAAAATTCCAGTTCACATAGGTTAAAAAATAAGCTGGCTGTTATAATATTGAGGATCGTAGAAAAATTTCTTTCGATGAGTGATTTTATGTGCAGAAGTAGGTTTGTTTGATCACATGCACCATTTTTCGGCAAAACTTGCTCCTAAGTTTATCAAGTACCAACAAAATTATTGAATAAAAAGAAAAAAAGACAGATGATACCTAAGTTATAATCCTGCCAAGAATTTTCCTAACGAACCGTAATATTTAGGTTTACCTGACTAAAGTTTTACCATTTAACGCCTCCACATTATAGTAACATGAAAATATAACATGTAAGATCTCTATATCGAAACAAACATATTTTTTCTCTTATAGTAAAAAATATCACATGTGTATTATTGCAAGTTTTATATAATTTTACGTGTTTTTTTAACATTTACTCAAGAAAAACTAAATAAGAAACATGTTTATTACAACAAAAACAAAACACGATGCAAAATATTAAAAATACATTAATTTTATTTTTAATCTGGTAACACAGTCACGTTCTCTCCGATATGAATTGGATACTATTTATGACTTTTATAAGTTTTCATGGCAATTAAAATGAAATGTCAACTTTTTTTATTAAAGCTACGTACAGAATAAAATGGAGAACATTAAGATAGAACATAGTAATATATAAATAGTTCGTGTCAAAAACTAAATGTTAAACGCCTACCCCAAGAGCTTTTTACTACTACAATACTTACTTGTACCATATTATGTTATTGGCACGACTTTTTTTAAGATGGAATTTTTTAACGTCTGGAAAAAAAACCCTGAAAATGTCGCTCTTTTCGTGCGATCGTGTGAAAATGAAATGTAGAATAAACTACCATTACAATAATTAACTAGCTTCTGCGGTTTTGCGCAGAAAAGTAGGTGTATTCATGCAAATTTTAGATCACTGTTTTTTTCTCTTAGATGTGAATTTTAGATAACCTTTTCATACTCTTTGTATGCACAATAAAAGGAACCTTTGTGCGGAATTGCAGAATCTTGGTCCTTGGTGTTGTATGTAAGTTAGGACTTTGCCTTTTATACATATAGACTAGTGACCCTCCCCGGTTTTGCACTAGTTCAAATTGTATAATGTACATAAACCTTCATTATTTTCAGCCATGGTTTAGGAGTACTTAGCGGATAAACTGACAGACGTGGAAAGCGCCTAGCCCTCGATTTCTAATTTAAACATTTGAAGTTGAATACATGTTTCTCAAACTCTAGCCTGATAACCTGTTATGACATTTAAGTAAGGTTTGATACGCTTAACTCACAACTATATTTCTGTCAGTTATTGCCTTACATTCTCTTCAGTCACTAAGCGCACAAAGGGTTTTTAACTGTATTAAGGTCAGGTTCAATTCTAATTGCAAGCTTACGTTCAGTTGTAACCCAACGTTAGGAACTAGTTGTCTGGCATTTAAGCTAAATTGAATGATTCCCATAATCTATTTTGATGCAGTCATGACAGTCATGTACAACAAGTTTTGTGATTGAGTTGTACCAAATACATACATTTCTTATTTTCCTTCTTTTTTTTAAATAACATTTGAATGAAGGACTGCGAGATTGTTTAAAGGACTCACCACGGCCCTGAATCTCAGGGCAACAGAAAAGACACAATTTTAGTCAGTAGGTACGTCTAACGACACTTCCTCTCGCTCCACGCATAGCGGGAGAAGTTATTTGATGATTTCCTATCCAAAAAAATGTCTTTAAGGCCTTTACTACACCTTAACTACATAAGTAATCCGAAAGTATTTTACTATTTTGTTTAGCCGACAAATCAGCTAACCCAAATCAGTCGAAGGAAACGAGGAAATAACAAATAGCGGTGTAAAAGTAAAAATAGAGAAACACAAAAGCTAATCGCTTCTAATTCGTCCACACGTAACTACCTCATTTGATCGAGGACTCCCTAAAATAAGCCATTACTTCGCTGATCGCCACGGAATTGTAGTATACATAGAACAGGGAATCGACTAGATATGGACACTAGAAATAATATTTTCGACACACTTGCTCATAAAGTGGCTGTTATTGCACTGTACTTAGGTATATAAAGGGGCTCGTTACCAAACTGTGACATTTTGATTACTATTATGCACATGTGCGGTAATGTAGTTAGAACCTTTTTGTACCTCTTTTTTGTCAAAAAGAGTTTTAAGACAAAAAAGAATAAAATTTGTTATTGCGTTCAATAGCATGAATTAGTGTTTTGCTTAGGTACTTATTTCATGCAATTTCGTGTTTAAATAAACTGTTTAAAATTTTACATAAATAATTAATTAAATCTTTCATCTAATTTGTATTTTCTGTTTATATGCAACCTCATTCTTATTTTTTCTAAACCAAGAGCTAGAGTAGCTAGTCTATGGCCGCCATTTTTCGCGCATGCGCGCGTTTAAGAAAAGTAAATTTTTTTGCCGCCATATTTAAAAATAAAATACAGATTTTACAAAAATGTCTACAACAACTATTTATGAGGAAAATTATAATATGCTGTACGCCTTCAAGTAGAAAATCTAAGTCATGGGACCACTATACAGTCAAAAATAGTTAATTATAACTTAACTGACTGCACATTTACGAACTGTTTCTCTAAATAAACTTTTCAGATACTTACTAAATAAGCTGATTTTTCGTTTATTTTCTTCACAAGTGTGTCGAAAAACGTCGTATGATACATGTGAGTAATCGGCGATTACCGTTCTTGGTTCTCTTAAGATCCTCGCCACGGCTCGGATCTTAATACCACCGCGACGGTAATCGCACACATTACACACTTGTATCATAATGTACTATTAAAATCTGTTGTGTTAAGGTAAAATGGAGATGAAACAAAAATATTAAAATATGAGTTATTTACTCAAATCTATTCTAAATATGAATTATTTTATAGGGCAAAATGGTCTATTCAAAGTATTTTATTTAGGGAAGGTTAACGAAGAAAACACTACTAGTACCTATTTGTCATACTAGTACCTATTTACGGTGAAATACTTAAAATGTAAAAAGGTGTTTAAGTGCAGTGGTCTCATTATATCGTTTCATGACTCATCCCCTTTTACCTTGACACCACAGAAAAACTTGTAGCTAAATACTATCAGTGGTTCCTATCAATTTTCACGTTCAGGCACCGTTTTTCGAGTTTGGTCCGTGTATAGATGACCATTCATTTTTATGGCAAGCTTTGACAATGACAGTAATCATCGTCCTTATAATGTTCCTACCGTCGGATTACAGGCCTCCTCCTAGAAGAGGGAGTGGGCCGTAATCCATGAGGGCCCAGTGCAGATTGGTGGTTTCCTTCTAAGACTCACCAGTTTCCTCACGATATTTTCCTTTACCACTTTGAGAATAGTGGTGATGCATGTGGATTTAAGTCAATAAAAGTCTGACACCCTCTCGCTCCACCCAGAGCAAGAAAAAACATTTGACGATTTACCACGAAAAAAAAGCTTTAACAATGCCGTCTCAAGGACTGCCCGACTAAACGCATTGATACTCTATGGCATTAAGTCTATGACTCTATAGTCTATGTTAATGGCCGCCAAGCACGGATACAGCGAGTGCCGCAGCAATAACAATTTAATATTTATAGACATGTTACATGGTTGTGGACAAGACATTTTCAACTTGTGAAAAGGGAAACAGTAAAGATGATGAACGATTGTTTGTTTAGTTGAGTAGGGCATGTGCCTAGTTAGCGAGGTAATGTTCTAGAACCTTGTAATGGTTTAATTCATGTAGCACATTAATATTGTCATAAGTACAGCGAAGATAGGAAATCTTATTTTCAGTTACAGCTGACATGGCACACGTACTGTGTGTTTCATCTCAATGTGCATCGCCTACAGCAGTGATTTATAGGTACTTAAAATAATAACATCAGCCTTACAATGTTCCCACTACTGGGACTCAGAGGAACATGACAAATAATGTCAGTTTGTAATTCGATTCAAACCTTTACATGAGCATTTAATTTGTAGTGATGTCATTTCTAAAAGCTCAAAACTTTTTTTAAACCTAACTACTTCAGTATACTGATTCCAATGAGACATTTTTGTTTAAACTGAGGTATCTGGCAAAACTTCATCGAAATTACTAACCCTTAGCATAGATCGGATTTTTTTTCAAACATTTAGAAGAAATACAGGTTACTAGATGTGACAAAATTCAAACTGAACTAATAAAACATAATATAACAATTAGAAAAAAAGTCATCTGAAAGTCGTAATAGGTACCTACTTGAAGCAATATTGATCCAAAAGCTACATAACGAATATAACTATTTATATGCTTTTTGACCATTGGTATATATTATATGCTCATATATATCTCCTAACTCGCAATACTACTTTCGTGAGAGGACAGGTACTCCAGAAATTTTATGCTTGTCGCTTTTAGCACTGAATCTAATAGCAATAAAGTTAAACTTACATTATTAACTTACTTTAGTTCGACATTAACAGCTCGCGTGGGCTGATCTTATTTCGCTTTGATTTGCCTTTTATCTGTTTACTATAAATTTTAATAAACATTTATATTATTATTGTTAATCGCTGTTGCAATTCTACTATTACGCACGCCATTTTCCTCGACAGCCTAATCTGTTATAACATGTGAGTTTTCTTTATCATCATCATTTCAGCCGAAAAACGTCATCTGCTGGATATAAACCTCCCCCAAGTATAGCCACAGCGACTGGACATGTATGTGTGATTTACACTACCTACAGCAGATCATCGGTCCACCTTGTGGAAGGCCTCCCAGTGTTGCGTCTTTGGGTACGCCATCGCCAGTTAAGAACTTCTCGGCCCCATCAGGCCATCAGTTTTACGAGCAATATTGCCACTTATAAAATAAGTTTTAGTTAGCTGTACACCATCTCCATCTGGGCCGACACATTATTCGCCCGGAGGAGATTAAAACTCTAAAAGCTAGGACTATTCTATATTTCTTAGAAGCCAGGCTAACAGAGTTACTCTTACAAGGTGGCGAGTCACAATAGATCATTTTGGTGGCAGTGACTATATCCCCTACACTACGGGTGATGTATAGCCCCTTATCTTCAAAATAATAATAATAGCTGTTCATCATGATGAAATTGTATTTACTCTCTTTGCTCTGTCGTTCTTATCAATCCTAAGGAATCCTAGTATTTGACTTCTTGTAACACTGAAAGTGGTGATCCTTATATTTAACATCATCAACCACTGGGTGATTTACATAATATACTATACACAAGAAGTTAACTTTAAAAGCATCGACCTGAACATTCAGTGTGTCGTGCTCTCACCAAGATCACGACGAGATCTCGTACTTCTTTCCCAAATGATGTCATCAAACAAATCTGAAGCAAATCGTGCTAATGTTGATACAATTATAATGACATATATTATAAAGTTATTTAGCGAGCAATTAACTTGAAATTATATACGCATTACGGGAAGACGCACTGCTTGGGCCACTTGAACCACATCCGGCGCGGGCGCAACAAAAACTGTGTCTATCTAGTGCGTACGCGCAGAACAAACCTCAAATGGTTTCTTTTGCTGCTATCAATGTAAAATGTGTTTGTATTGCTAGTCGTTTGTGATTGTTGCAGTGGAGCTCAACATTTTGTACACCATGCAATTTAGCAATCTATCAAATTCAATTCAGCAATATAGTGAAAATTTTAAATTAAACAGCCTTTTGATAAGTGTAACGACTATCCTAAATGTATGACGTGACGCTCTAAATTGGACCCCATTAAAATAGCGTGCTACACTTTTTACCGGCCGCCGATTAAATAGCAACGTCGTATATTGCCAGTTAAATTCTTAATGGTCACGAAATAAATCAACTGAATGATTTACTGTATTTGTTTATTTATGCGTTATTTCAAAGAAATCGATATTTCATCCGATTCGCCATAGTTAATGCGCATCAAATGTGTCTTTAAGTAAATAACGTTTTATGAAATGATTAATAGAGTAAAAAAATGTTGCGAATCTCTGTGTGGTACGTGGCTCGTGTCACCGCGGCTGCGCGCGCGCCGCTCCATTTCACTCCGCTCAATGGACGACCATTCAAATTACCCACAAACCGCCATCTTTGTTTTTTACGTACCCTCGTTTTTCCGTTCTTTCAGTAATAGTTGATTAAACTTGAGTTCGATAAACTTTATAATCACTTTGGCTGATGTTCTCAATTTTCGATCATTAGGTGACTTCCCATTTCTCTGCATTATTGGAACACCCACATCACATCACCTGACGAAGGATACTTAACATATTGATGATCTATTTAGTTCCACCCCAACCCCTCCTTATTATATCAGAAATCTAATTTCAGCAAGTTGCCGGAACACATGCCCACATTCGGGAAGGATTCGTCTACGCCAATTTAGCGGACAAAGATGTTCATCAGAAACAATGCAGAACCAATTGTCAGATAATGAATTTATGAGTTAACAGATTTCCAGCTATGCCTGCTCCTCTGGGAGCGGAGCGGAAACAATGAGACGGCGATTGCCGCTATAATTTCATAGTCGATCCGTTAACAATATCTAGGCGGTGATAAAAAAGTGATTTAGTATTATTAGGCGGACGATGCGGCGGAGATGCGAACGCGGAGAATCGATTTGGCGTCTCTGCGTGAAGTTTGTTTAGCGGAACGGTAGCGGGCGGCGGGGCGGGGAGCGGCGCGCGGGCGACGAGACGTGCGCCCGCGCGCGGCACGCCCGCCCCAACATTACAGCCTATACAAACTTTATTGGACTACGTTTAGTGACGCTTTAGTAAATAGTTCACCTTGTTTTCCACCGTCTTTTTGACACTGCTCCGCTTCAGCACCGACCGTTTTAACGGTCCCACAATTTAGCCTCGTAACATTATTACCACTGTCGTTGTTCAAGATAAACATCTATAATGTAATTTGGAAAATGAAATTATCATGTCCGTAAATGACATTGAGGGGTTCGAAGTAAATGAGGTGGCATTTCGTGTCTAAATTCACGTAGCGCGCGTTAACGACAGTAAACATTACAATTATAAGGGAGAGATCTGTATCTGTGTAATCGTTTCGGACTAATTCCGGACGATAGCTTCCCGTTAATATTCTGTTTACACTTGTAATATTACGAGACTGCATTAAAAAGCTCAATTATACACCAACACTGAATCTGAGTTTAAATTATTATAATTACAATGAACCCATGATTTTAGATGTCGTAGATAAACATTACATCCTGTTTTACAATAAATGTTATCATATTCAGCTAATGTGAGCCTTAGCTAATTGCTAATATTACATGCATCTGAGTCTAATTTGGAAAAATAAACTTGCTCTTCATGGTTGGGAATCGAGGATAAATTATGAATTCACTAAATGAGTCCATAATTATATTCACAAAGCTTTACAACGCTAATGTACAAGCAATTTGCACGATTTTGAAATCTCAGTGAATCTAAATAATCAAAACTACATTATATTACATGCTAGTAACATTAATATCAGTAATAGAAAACGAATCTCCGGAAGAAGATAATAAAAATGTTCCCGAAATGTCTCATGATGACAATCTCGACTTCCGGACCACACCGACAGAGGTCTTCGCTCTGTTATTAAATGCCGACAGTGTGTTAACTCGCCGCCACGTGTCGTCAACTTAGAAACCGCAAAATGTAGACCAACATATTGATGCGATTGATAAATTCAAAGATTTTAACAACCTCATTGATATAAGGATGAGAATAGACCAAATTTAATTTGCCAATAATAAATTCAAAGCAATCATAGCTCTAATTCACACCACAGATGAAAAAAAAAACAACAAAGCTACTGGCGCCTTATCATTAGCAACTTCCGAAAAGGGGCACATTTTTTTCATCGTCTATCGGCCGAACCTCAAAAGGACAACAAACTGACAAATTGTACCAACAAACAATGCTAAAAGCAAAAAAAGAAGCTCCCTCGAAAATGAATTAGTGGTGCCAACAAAGAAAAAGCTTTACGTAAGCGAGTAATTGCCTACTGCAACTCCTTTGTTGTTCGCAATGACAATGAAGCATAATGATAAAGGATTCATTATTTGTCAGTGTCCTTAATGCCACCTTTCAAATATTTTACTCGAAATTGAAACAGCAATTCATACTGAAAGCCTCGCTTAACAATCGCATGTGTAAGACAGTATGAATACAAGAAAGGAACGAAGCGGCCAGTTAAGCCTTTTTGTATTTGCATCGAGCTTAATGCGGAGACATTGTGTAAGTTGAACAATCGAGGATGAATAATTATTCAGCCGAGGCATCAGAATCCTTTTAACAATTTCAATTTTCTTATCAACAAGGACTAAGTCGAACGTCAGTCGTCAAGCAAAATCTTCGAAAATAAATTAGTTAATGTGCATAAAGTGGTCGAGCTCGTGACTGGCCCGCCAGTGAACCCGGAGTCGAGGCCACAATCCCATTTTTATCTTCGCGTCAATTCACCTTTGTAAAATATTGATACTGATAAAGCAATAACGCTTAGTAACCAAGAATTTCCTGTTTGATACGTCAAAACAAATCTCCGAATTCATTTGTATAATAGTAACTAAGTTCAAAGCCATATTAGTTTTGCTACCGATCCACGTCGAACATTTTTTACCGGTAGCGGTAACGACTCGAAATTGATTACCCATTTGGAAAAAATCAATCGAACGTTGTAATTGCTTTCTATCTTCTCAGAAATTCAATTTGTCAATTAAGACATTAAAAATTACTCTTGTTAGAGTCGAAAGACCAGCTCCGGTCGTGATCGTGGAAATCACGTTTGTTATTAATTGAATATTGCAAATAATCAATCGGCACCCACAAGCAATTACATCTGCGACGTAGGATACCGTCGGCTGCGGCGGGATGATATTATCGGCACGTATTAATTTATTGGCGAAATCGAATAGGGCTAATTTAAAATAGGAAAGGTGGGGAAATAAGTTTATAGCAGGCGGAGTTGCGGAGTGTGGTCGATGTGTAAGCTATTGGCCGGCGTACCGCAGGGGCGGGGTCTGGGCCCCATCTTTTATTTGAATTATGGATGAGGCATGCTGCGTTCGTTTCTTCAAACCAGTTGTGAGTGCCGCAGCCTCGCGCCCGCTCGCCTCTCCCCTTCTAATTAATTGATGTTTTCATTTAATTGCTTGTTCTGTAATTACTCGGTCATATCTGAAATTGAGTGTTTAACTTTATTAGATTTAGTGTTACAGCAAGAGAGACTTTTGCCCGTCGTTTAACTGTGAGTGCGAAAAATATATCTTACACTACTATTTCTAGTATTCCCTCTCATTATATTGCTTTATTTATTTCTAGTTTTTAATTAGCTATTGCTATAATGCAATTAACGTTGTTAGTTATAAAGCAACTGGAATAAAAACTGTTTAATTTATATTAATTGTATTATATTGCATTATAAAATTGGCGAGCCAGGTTTGATTTTAATTAAATTTGTTGTTAAATTGATTATAATTGTTGGTAGTTAATCAGACAGAATAATGATTGCTAAATTATGCCACAGCTTGATGGATGGTGATGTCTTCCTTATTATGCTTGGAGTATTATGTTTGTTTGCCGACGGAAACAGTTTTACCCGAAACAGTTTATATTTGCCAGGCAACCAGTTATTGTATACAAATATATTTGTCTTCTACTAGTATGATTTCTTATGCTGTTTGTTTTCAGTTATAACTTAACTGTTCGTCTATATCTACTTCAATAATTTGCTTAACAAATCACGAATGTAAAACATAAATACATTTTTATATTCTCAACCATTTTATTATGAATATCATTATTCTAATTATTGTTTAATCCTTGGTTTAATGGTAATTGTTTAATTTCTTATTTCTATTTCTTTGCATAAATTAAACATAATAACTTATAATATGTTGTTTTAAAACTGTTTTTTAATTTGGTATTTGAATGTAAAACTTGAATGGGCTGTTTCATTTGTATTTTGTTTGATGATTTTTTTTATTCCGTATCTGACTAACAAGTTTTATAAAAAAACAAATATATGCGAATAGATTTTTTTCGTCGTGAGAAAATAATCAATACCGATTTCTTTAGCCAAACATACATACATTCGCACACTGATTGTTTACTTTTAAAATTGCAAGCAAATACATTAACATTATATTAAGCAGTACCTAATATACCAACCTAGCAAAAAATAATTAACCTACAATAAAATCTGACAATTTTTTTTAAAGCTTTTTGTTGAGAGAGAGGGAGTGTCAGACTTTTACTGACTTAAACCCACCCGAATTCTTTCAGTTGCCCTTTCCATCGCAGGGCCGCGGTAACTCTTACAAACTCTTTAGAATCCCAGGGGGTCGTACAGGCTTAACTTACGCTAAAACTTATAGCAGGTGGCTCCATCTGTCGCCATTTTATAACATTAAACTGCATCAACATATAGTTAGGGAGCCATATCCTTGTATAGCGGTGACCTTTACATATTACAGTTCATTAAAATACTAACAAATTAACAAGGCGACGATTTCTAAGAAAACTTTGTAACCAGTTTGGAATAATTAAGCGTTTTAATCGATAATTGCTTCATGATCTGTAAGAGAGAGAAAAACTGATGTGTTTTGTCATCTTCTCATGTTAGGAGATGATACTAGGGCTAACAGTAAAAACTGGCCAAGTACGAATCGGACTCACACACGAAGGGTTCCGTACCATACATTGCAAAAAAAGGCAAACAATTATGTTTTGATCAATAATTGCTTCATGATCTGAAAGCGATACAAAAACGAATGTATTTTATCTGTTTCTCATGTTAGGAGATGATACTAGGGCAAACAGTAAAAACTGGCCAAGTATGTGTCGGACTCGCGAACGGAGAGTTCCGTACCATTATAAAAACGCAAAAAAATACGTTTGCGGTATGGGAGCCTAATTAAATATTTATTGTATTCTGTTTTTTAGTATCTGTGAAAATTTCAACTGGCTAGCTATCACGGTACATGAGATACAGTCTGGTGACAGACGGATATACAGTGGAGTCTTAGTAATACGGTCCCGTTTGACCTTTTGGGTACAGAATCTAAAAAAGGATGTAAGAAAAACATTCAGTTTGTAAGCTTTTTGTAAGGGCGATTAGTTATCTATACTAATATTATAAAGAGGTAAAATTTGTAAGTTTGTAGGTTTGTAAGTTTGTATGTAGGGGGTAATCTCTGAAACTACTGGTCCAATTTGAAAAATTCTTTCAGTGTTAGATAGCCCATTTATCAAGGAATGCTATAAGCTATATACCACCACGCTATGACCCACGAGAGCGTAGCAGTAACGAAAAATGTGGGTGAAACCGCAGGGGACAGCTAGTTAATTATATTATTGGATATTAAAAAAAAAACGATTATTTCTATAAGTAACGTCACATAGGAAAATAAAGAATAGGTACCTACACACAATTCTGGCCGAGAAAGATTGTGTCCCAAAATATAAAAGGCCACCAAGATTATTAACCAGGAGCGTCAGGAGTGGCACAAGGAAAGATTATGTTCAACCTTTGTTTACGCTGATGATGTAATTACAATTCCTGCACTCCTTGTCCAAATAGATCACAGCTAAGTTCACTTTTGAAAAAGCGTGTCCTTTTTGTATCATCATCATTTAAACCAATAGACATCCACTTCTGGATATGGGCCTCTCCCAATTGTTGCCACAACGACTGGTCCTCGTATCGGATTCCCGCGACCCTTACTAGGTCATCGGTTCACCTTGTAGAAGACCTTCCAATGGCACGCCTTTCGGTACACGGTCGCAGCTACAGAACTTAATGGTCCCATCGACCATCTGTTCTACGAGCTATGTGTCCGGTCTACTGCCACATAAGGTGGGCCTTTTTTGGTGTGTTTTTAGGAGACGATTGGAGCTAGTTGCGAGTTTTATAATATTCAGAAATATATGATCCACTACAGTAAATATGATCAGAAAAATATATGTTATTCTTCAGAATAAATGCTAAATAAATAGTTTGTTCAAAACATATTACCTACAGCTAATTTAGCTACAATAAAAAAAAATCACGAAGATGTCTCTAAAAATTACTTTTATAGAATAAAAACCGGATTAATATGTATGCAATCATTCTGATTGCTCGTCAGACTATCCTATAAGTTTTAAATTATATAATCAAATCTTAAGATTTTAAGTAAATCGCTAAAATGCTTCAATTTTCAAGAAAGAGATGCGCAAGCATCTCTTTCTTTTGTACACAGTCCAAAAGCGACCGCTCTTTTAATGCAGTTCTCTAAAAACATAAAAACGAAAACATTCGTAGGAAAAGCCCATTTCCAGTTTCTGTTAATCCATATTCCATTTCACCAGCAGATAGATTGCATGTTGCATTGGTAAACACAATAAATCACTCATTGGTTTTATCTCCATAGTAAATGCAAAGCGAGTACATAAATTATGCCGACAAGGTGTGTTTGGTAGTGGAGTCTACGCAGCCATGTTTCGACCATATTGGGTCGCAATTGCAAATATTAATTTATTTACCCGTTAGGCCTTTAATTGCAAAAAAAAAATAATGGCCTAGGTTGCTTACAAAAAGTATAGTGGATTAACAATGGTCAAATTAAACATTATTCTTACGCATAGTTTTTTTTTTGCATACTTATACATTATAAATTCAAGATTACTAATTTGTTCATTTGTAAGGGTAAGTAATAAAATTTATTGTATATTATTTAATTGTGTGGTCTTTGTCTAGGCACTTGGTAATGGTTCAATCTAGTAATAAAACATTGTAGGGATGGCCCTTTAACTTTTACTATTTTTAAATTCTATTTTTATACACACAGTTAATAGATAAAAATAGGCACATGATAAATAAGAGTTTCAGTGAAGTGTTTATTCCTATAGAAATTACTTCTAGCATACTTGCGAAAGCAGGAATTAAAAATGAAATAGATATGTTAATGTGCTGGTGCTTTTAATTTTAGTTAAAGTGGCGTCATTTATTTTATACTTTATAGTACTGAAGTCCCGGAGTATGCTGATGTGTAAAATCTTTTCTGCTCTCGGCAATTTTACTTTTTCCCTTTCAAATCAACGCATTTTAGATTTGCTGCTGCTAGATCTTATTATACATATATAAGACGTATAAGATCCTGCCAATTAGAAGCTACTAAAAATACTTAGAATAGAATATAAAAACTTTTATTCGGGACAGACACAGCACAGTGGTTACAAACACAAAATAAAGGAAAACAAATGTACAAAATGCAAGACTTCGATTGTAATTCTTGTTCTTCCTTGATTATTCGCTGCATACCAGATTCAACCAAAGTTATTGCAGTTCATATTTCTAAATATGTAATTTTTTTACACCAGTTATTTGGGATCGCTCGTATCGACCATATAGAATCTACATAACAACTTACCTATTATATATTCTTACCTATTATATATATTCATAACTATTGTGAATAAATTAAAAGTAAATAAAAAAAAACTACTCCAATCGCTATACCCATTGGTTTTAAAGTGTGTTTATTAATTACCTTATGTTAAATATGCAAGAGTTTTAGCTTTATATTTAAAACTTAGTCTAACTTAAATGTATAGAAGGTTTTGTTTATCTATCATTTTAATAACTAATGGTGTCACCAGTTATAATATTAACACCTTATGAGTTTGTTTATTGGAGTATCTGAGGTCTAGTAATTATGTTACTTGTGCATTGATACTGCCTAAACTTCTTCCAGCTATCCAGTCTATCTTCAGTATCTTTTCCAGTCAAACCCAACGCAGCTGTATAGCAGTATATTCATTTATGACACATTTGACTTAAATAATACAAAATCGAACCAAGCCATTTAAAAATTACGTTGCAAAAAATATCATACAAAGTGTCACATGTTAGTATTTTCAATGTGATCTAGTTCAAATGTTAACATTGTTATCGGTTTATCAAGTGCATCATCTAGTTATTAGTAACGTCTATTGCGTTCATCGATGCCCACGTATGTCACTTTTTACGCACTTCGACCTTTAAACACAACACTAATTGCTAGCCTTTAAGCGAACCGACGCACTTTATGTGCACATCACTAGCCGTGTCACCCTTCGCCCACCCAACTTAAATAACGGTCACGATAACTGTCCAATCATACTTTATTCGACAACCTTTACAGTAGCGCGTATTATACTATAAACATAAAATGTGACAAACAAACATTACGACAAAACATGTATAACACTCTCCAATCAACACAAGCACTTACAAGCTCGAACAAAAGTCCAAAAAGGACACCAGACGAAAATATGTGACGGAGGCATGCGGCCTTACCTACCGAGATAACCCTAAAATGAGGACATAACAAAAACTATACGAGCGAAATTAAAAGCAGCGACGTACAAGCAACTAACACACGCTCTAACGTTTTGTGATAAGCTCGTTGACTTTTTGGGGCCGACGTAATTTGTCGAAGGCGCCTAAGATAAAGGCGGCAATTTGGTCGCGGAGGCCCCAGGCACGCCGCCGGAATGTCAACCGGGGTAGCAGGCGCAGGGTTAACACGCAACACGATATGTACGAACACGTTTTAGAAATTGAAGTTGTAATTCATTTGGAGGCAATAAATTTTAACATTGTTTTGTGAAAAAATAAAATATGAGAGTTTAAATTGTGCTGTTTTTCGAAAAAATTACACAGCACAGGTGTGACGTCAAAATGTCATAGCGGTATTATGTCGTTTTGACAGAGAAAGGCGCGAAAACGCCATGTGCGCGCGGGCCCTTGGGCCATTCCGCAATATTTTACCACGGACAAACTGATCGCTGGAGCTCGCCACACGCGATACAGACCGGATAAAGGCGCGTGTAAACTATATGTCACGAAGTTCTGTATAAGCTTCACGGCAATATGTGTTCACTTATCGTGAATCGGCGATTTCATTATAAACCATCTCGGCTGTACACCAGTTATTACGTGTCACGCGACTCCAACATGACTGATCCCATTTGTATCTGTATTGACGTATGATACAACAGGAAAGGGTTATTTAGCAAATTGTGTGATGACAGCTGAGTTCACGATGCAGAAAATGATTGCAGCAGTGACTTGCTAACTACTTTAAAATGTCAGATTAAAAACACCATGACTTGATTCCGCCAACTCTTTTCTACTTACCATCGGACTACCCAATCTGCGGCTAGTATCCACCCTTAAGTTGTTGAAACCTCTACGGTCCGGACTAAGCATTTCGCCTCGTCGTTTATACCGCATACATCGAAGCATAATTTAGGCGTCTTCAGGGCTAGAGTGAATAGGCTCGTTATAAACTAATGCACCTCACCATCAATGATTGCATCACTGCTTACCATAAGGTGGAATCGAGGTCAAGCACTAATAGACATCAATTAAAAAACACCTTATTTACATGGCACTAAAACATTTCACAAAAAAAAGAACTCTTAAAAAAAACAAGGACGCAACCGTACAAGCCTATAACCTCCTTCACCTATTTCACCAAAAAAAAATCTTCTACCACACAATCTGTTAGTATTTCGTCCACGTCTCGGTGGTCGCGTGTCCCCTCACTAATTATACGTAACTACTTATCGTACGGACTCTGTCTCAAACCTTTTAGCTGGTGACGCAGTCAATAAATCTTGACATATCTTACTGACGGCGGCCGCTACGGCGACGACACACAAATATTAATTGCGAATATATTAATAAAACTGATAGTTCGAGACCGCATATTGATGGATAGTTTGAAAAAGGTTTTAGCGAACCTAATCCGGATATGGTTCTTAGAATGATTGGAATGTCCATAGACGTTAACATAACTCCAAAGTTAACGCCTAATGATAAAATTAGCACCTCTTTGTTTGCCTTTTATGTAAATTTTGACCTTTTTATTGTAACCACATAAAAAATTAACATATTTTTCATAGACATAATAAATTTTGAGTTACTTGAAGATTACACCACATCTTTGTCTAGTTTTAAATTAATCCATAAAAGTAAAGCAATAGATCAAATAAAAAATGTTCAAAAACAAGAACATGATTTTACGCGGTCAAGTTCATACAATCATAACATATTCATCGCAAAACGTGTAGGACACGGTCGAGTGCCTCTCACTACATGTCTAGACATAGGTATTAATAAATCTCCCCATATCTCCCAGTACATGACGATTGCCAACAAAACACTTTCTGATTCGCGCATCCTTGATTCTATTAATTGGTTTTCATATCGCTGTACGCAATGCTACCGTTTCGTCCGTCAATTAATTCATTTCTTTGAAACCCAGTTATATGTTGTCTATATCGGTCTTTCAGAGAAGGACTCACCCGCATTTCAATAAGAAATTATCAAATTAGTTTCATCGGAAATAAAAAAAGCTGCCGTGCGACCACAAAGGATGGCTGGCATTGTTCACAGATTTTAAAAATCATCCATAATTAAATGGAATTTGGTTTTTATAGGCGCGAGCGTTTCGCCATGATATAAATTCCTGCATCGACGATACAGTTGGGGCTATTGAAAAAGAAGTCATTTGCCACCCTGCTGGATGAGACTGTTCAATATTGAAAGGACATATCGCAATCCGGGTATATATAAACGACAAATCAATAATAATAATATTGTACTTAGGACCTTCTTTGAAATGTATAAGAACAGTATGAGGCCAGTCGCGGGGCGGCAAAAAGTGGTCAAGCTGAGGTGACTGATTCCGCGAAGAATCCAGGGAGCCCAGCTCTGGTTATAGCACACAAAATAACAGATTGTCGAGCATTCTTTATTAGGTACTCCAAACGGGCGCATGTCCTGTTGCTCACTCGGGTGGTCTTAATCATGCAAATATTGAGAAACCTGATAAAATGACCAAGTATCTTATATATTTCCTTCAAGTTTTTTTCTTTATATTTACACTAAGTGCTTATGAAATATTGCCCATTATTCCCTCATATATCAAACTCACAGACAAGCGCTACTAGCCAATAAATTATAATTTCTATGTGAATAGGAGTGTCATTTGAGGTTAAATGGTTTTTGCATAAAATAATTTAAATGGACAAATATCCATAGATATCGAGTTGGATTAATGACAATCAATTTGATATCTACATTCCAACTGATAGACTGACTTATAACATTTAGAATTAAACGGTTGACCATTTTCAACACGTCATATTTAGTTTGTATTGGTTTATAAATATGTACCTACTTTACATTAAAATATTGGAATAGCAAATCATGGCAAGAGTATATAATCTACTTTATATATTTTTATAAAAATATTGTACTAAAAGAAATTCTATGACTGATTAAGCATTGCAAGATATAAAAATCCCCATTTTCTGAAACAGTACTTTTTTAATTATGTTAGTGACAAGCGTAGATTAAATTATATCCTGGTTGTCATTTGGTCTAAAAACAACTTATAAGCATCATGGATTCAATCCCACGTTAATATTTATGAAACATCTTCATCAGAACATTGATGAAATGGAAACATGATTTCCTTTTCTTGCATCACTAGCCATTCTCCATCTAAATACCAGAACTGCTACAAAGCCCGGAAATTAATAGCAACGTTATTATACTCACACCTAAGCATTAGTAAGTGCCACACGTTCAAGCCTCATCTGTATAGAATACAAACATAAATTACAAAGATAAATAAGACATCTCGATGTAAACGCAATGATCATTACTGACGACAAAAACAGTAAATTGTTCTGAGAAAAAGTGAAATTTCAAGATAGAAACATCATTGAAGACACTGGCGACATAAAATGGGAATTGCGGGGAGCATTCAATGCAATAGGTGAAAAAAGCAATATACACCGAGTTGTAGATCGGTATATCTTTCTCGGCTCAGCATGAGACTAATTATGCTATGGGATGATCGAAGGACAGTTTTTGTTCCGCCGCGGTCGCCATTACACCCGAGTTTCGAGTCAGAATTGAGTTTTTAGTTTGGCATAACATAAATTGCATTTTTGTCACCCACCGCCGCCGAGTCGTGATTGTAAATGTTTTTGCTTGTTGATTACGAGCCTCATGTTTATTCTGCTGTGTCTTCATTAGTACCAGTATTTTGTTGTTTTTTGTTCGAAAGATAAAATTGGAGATACGATGATATACAATTTTGATTCGATTAGGTTGTCTTTATCACACCGTTATTTGATTTGCCACAGTAATGAGACTGTTATAGTTTCTGCTCTCAATCGTAAGTTTTCTTCAAGAATATAAATTAAACTGGCGAGTAAACATATCAAGATAGTGCAGAAAAATGTCTGTAGGTCATAAAATTCTTAAAACATGTTTTAAAAGCTCTTGAACACATTCCATTGTCATGGTTGACCGTACACATATTTTTTTATAGCCATTATTGTCTCAATGCTTGGCAAACATTCCTTCCAGATATTCCTCCTTGCACACATTTCACAAAATTCTACTTATTTCTGATTAAGAGTATCAAGATTATTATTAAGTGTTTCTAATAATTAGTACTCAATATGACTCTTGACTGTTATCCTTATCAAGAATTGTACTTGTGACTAATTAACTTCTTGCGTGAACACTTTTCCTTAATCATCTTGTACGATATTACTAACAATTATCGCTGTCACTCTGTTTATTTGCTTAATTTATATTAGTGGTGGGTGTTGTCAACACCTGGTAAAAGTAGGGTAACTTTTTCTTCAATATCAGAAGAAGCTATAGTTTCATTAATTTTTATTTAGCAGTAATACCTATTTTTTTTAATACATGTTTCAAATTGCCAAGCCCGTTTGAATAATTTATCAACAATTGATCCCAGCAGGTAACTTTCTTTTTTTCTTCCAAAAGGGGGTTTACACCATGTATTGCTATTCCCACTAAGACTGAAGGGGCCAGTAATTACTACACCTTAAGCAGCAGCTCTATGAATTCCGCATGCTCTAGCACCCGAGCCACTTCCTCGAAGTAAAGATCGCGGAATTAAGATCACAGACGAATTCCAAGAAATATTGTTTCAAATATCAACATTCAAGATTTAAAAACGATAAGAAAACGAAACAGAAGCAACTAATCAATTCATGATCCTGAAAAGACAACCTCGAACACCAATCTGTAAGGATCTCATATGACATAACCAAAATAAAGCCTAGTATTTAAAAGAAACAGTGACTGTGGCTATGTGCATGTAAAAGTGTTTATTGAGAACTATGCATTTACAGAAATAATTATGACTTTTCTTACTAGACTATATGTTCGTACAAAAACGCATTGAAAGACCAACTTCACGTTCCTACTGTCTTTTATCGTTCTAGAAACCAAACATGACAACGGTCCTAAATGATGGTCTTTAAAACAATTAGCATTTACGATTGTCTTCAATTAACCACACTACAGGCTAGATACACTACAAGCTAGATGCTCATACACTACAGGCTGACTACCAAATAGAAGTACAAACACAAAGTATATAAAAGTGAGGTTTCGTGCGGTATCGTAACATCGGAGCGGCATGTTGATTGCACCCCGGTTTAATTAAATAAACCGTTTCTTAGTAACTCTGTTTACTCGTTACTTGAAGGCTTAATGCCACAATCAGCGGTTATGTGTATACCGATGATATTACTAATAATGCAATTCTTGGAGAAGCAACACTGATGTAAATTTGTATATGCGAAACTGAAACTATGGTTGCAAAAAATTAAATTTTAGCTAGTGGCAGAAAAAAATACCAAGTTCGATATTGTTAGTTTGTCAAAATTTACAATTATGAAGCCAATGATCTACAATCCAGCTTCAAATGCAGATTTGAGACTCAGATCCAAGATGTTTACAAAAAATATATAAACAAATGATGATTGTAATGAATCGTTAAATGAAAAAGGTTTTAGTGAATTACATGATTCACTAAAACCTTTTTCTAATTCTCGTGGAAACTAAACACACGAACATATATTTACCAAAAAAAAACTTATAGAAAATTATGGCTACACTTAATTGCCTCAAGAATGTCGAAAAATCGTCAGAATTCTTCAACTTTACTTAAAGAATCTGGTTAAAAAACGGTTTCTTTCTTATGAAGCTTCGATACCATTCCCTCGCCGTCTTCAGTTCTTGGAAGTTGTTCATGTTGGAACAGGACACCGTCTTGATGAGCCAGTGCCGTGATCCGTTGAAACGTTTGTAGTCGCGTGCTAGGCACGTCAGTGGCAATCTGGTGCAAGGGATAAGCGGAATGGAGTTGAGTTGTACCGCCTTTATACACCACAATGTAATATATACTTTTAATAGTAATTTGATTTTTGTGATTGTAAACTTACTTCCAAATTTTCTTATTTATTTTTTCATATATACACTATTTTTTGTAACTCATAACTATGAGTTACAAAAGGTATAAGCATGGCAATGATATTGAAGGAAGTACGGAATCTCCTAATCCAGGCACAGTTTTACCTAAAAGATGGCTCCAAATACTCGTAAATGTTGATTATGCTAATTATGACAATAAACTATTTTGTATTTGTATATATTTTTATCTTTTTGTCTGTATTTCAAGTACATCGTTTTTAATGTTATTTTATTTATAACAAGCACTGTAGACCTAAATTTTGAGCCTTATCTTTTGTTTCTAAATATACCCAATACAATATAAGATTTCCTCGAATCCAGATTACGTTGCCTTAATCAAACTTAGTGGTCTCATTTCTAAGAATTTGCTTCCATCCATTAAAAGATTAACTGCTTAAATCTTTGCATCTGTATGATATATGCAGTCTTTAAGTGCAAATCAGTTCTTAGCATCAAAATGTATGTAACTAGCTTTGTCTTCTGACTTGTGGCAAGCATGTCAACTCTGTGTTCAGTGTAAGCGGCCGCGGAAACGAGCAATTTCCTCTTCCATTATAATTGATTGGCGTAATTGCGAGTGGATTCTTTCGCGAATGGCCCACTCCAAGTCGCTGCGTCGCCCAGGCAAACGTGATTACGCCTTTTGGCTAATAAGATAGTTATGAAAAACTTAATTCCATTAGACATATAGGAAAATTGTCTCTAACGATCTTATTCGTAGTGATTAGCTATGCGTTTTAACTGTTCATGATTAATCTCACCCGCATACGTTTTTGCATCTTACAAATGCTTATGAGGGTGTATTTTATTAACGTTACATGTTGGTGCCTCTATAGGCAGTTAAACACCTGATGTTGACAGTTATGCGCATTTAAATTAAAGTTTTGCTTAACATTAGCCAGAGTTTTGCTTACAATGTAACGGTTTCTAGTATTGCTATGCATCCTGTCATTTTCTTGGTTTAGTTTTATGGAAATTTGCGCTTAAGTACCTGTTTATGCACCATTAGTTTACTTATTGCTGTTTCTGTCTTTTTGTTTGTACCTAAGTATTGATTTGATACTTTGTTATTGACCACTTCTATGTCATTTGGTTTAATGCCTTTTTAAGGAGTTAGTTCTTGGAAGATATTTTTTTCTTTTTCTTGTGTTCTCCGTTCAATTACAGATTCTTGTTTGTTCAACTAAACTACTCATGTAATATTACCTGGTTCAGTAACATTATTAATATTGTCATAAGATCTGGTTATAACTCCCTGTTTATACCCTTAATTAAAACTCTGATCAGAAGGAAGTCAGCATCCTTAATTCCTTCCTCTACGGCCATCGATAGAACTTAATTCCTTTAGAAAAATACTAGTTACAGCAAGTCTGTACGCTACTCTATTATAAAGTGCAGTTTCTTCTACGTTATCAAGTTTAATTAGAAAACAAAGTATGATTGTCAATAATTACTTATTAATAAGCCTAAGGTATCAATCAACAGGAAAATTATCAACGTCAATGAAAACAAAGGAAAGATGGAAAATGTCAACACCAATTGTTAAAGGACTGAGAGTAGGTCCTTCGTGGAAGTAATGCCACTAATTAGATCATTTTCTTCATTAACTAGTTATTAACGATTAAGCATTATATCTAGAAATATCGGTTTATAATTGACGCGGCGCGGCGTCAGAGATGAGATAAGTGGTGGTAGGGTTCTGTGGTTAAGAGATAGAAACGATTTTTAAAAATCACGTGTAGTAGGTATTGTGTTTTGTTAAATTATTTCTTGAATTTGATCATTCATAAACAAAGACGAATTTAACTAAATCATTTAGTTTTTCCCAGCAATCATTTTTTTTTAATGATTCAGAGAGATCATATTCGGGGGTAGAACCCAAACGTGTTCACTACAAACCTAGATGTATAAGTAAGTTAGTAAATGAAAATATGTTATAAAAAGTAGTAATACCAATGTGTACTATTATAATATTATGTTGATATGAAAGAAAATGCTCTTTGACATATTTCGATAACTTCCTCAGTGATGAAATTGGGTTTCAAAGTTGACTACAAAATGACTGAAACTTGATTACATTTAAAACAGGAACACATCAATATTGGTGTTGTTGAACTTCAATGAGCTTTTTCAGAGGCAGAATATCATAGAATCAAAAAATTACTGTCAGTAAAAAAATTAAAAGATAACAGCACCTACATACAAAAACTGAGTACCCAGTTAATCTTAGACATTGTAATTATAGTCGTCTAATAAGATGTGGTTAACCCATTACAAACATACGCCGACATAATGACATTTCTCTCGAATTCTGTTCGCCGTGGGAATATCATCATTTGATACAGTTTTTCCCCGATTCCCACTATAGTGATATCAAAGTATGGATTTATTAAATACGGATTTTGGAACAATGCCCCTGTTGTGAGTCTAATTAAAAGAATAATGGAACAATAACTTCCATCGGTAATGGAACATGATGTACCGAAGATCCGACATTATTTTTCAGTTTTTGTTCAATTGTATTGTTCTATTAATAGATTCTATGATACTTGGCTATGAATGTAAGGCACTTGTACAGTTTTACAGCAGAAGTGTGCTTAATTGTTTCTTTTAACAATCAAATAAGTAGGCAAATCAAAGCGAAAGTTTGTAAATGTATTGCGTATATTTGTTACTTTTTCACGCTCGAACGACTCAGCAGATTTGAATGAAATTAGGTACACAGGTAAACCATAATCCAGAATTGCACATAGGATACTTTTTATCCCGGGAATATATTCTCTAGGGACAATTTTCTACTTTCATGGCAGCGTTCAAACATTTTAACCGTCTGGTGATTCTTTTGATGAAGATATTTGATGGATCTTGTTTCGGTAAACGTCCACAGCTGGACATAAGTCCCCCAAGCGTCACCACAACGACTGGTCCTATGCGTCTCGCACCAGGCCATCGGTCCTCTTGTAGGAGGCCTTTCAAACGCTGCGTCTTCTGGTACGCGGTAGCTAGTACTATCCTTATTTCCCATCGACCATCTGTTCTGCGAGATATGTGCCCTGCCCAGTGCCACTTGGTTTATTTATTTAATTCTTTATTGTACACAATAACTCATTTACACACATTCATTTGACAATTCATGTACAAAGGCGAGCTTAACTCAACAATGAGTTTTCTCCCAGTAAACCTTTGAGTGACAGAGAGAGATAACATTCGAGGGTAAAATCCATCCTCTTGGTTTCGTGATTCTTCGGAATTCTTGGCTCTCCTGCAAAATCTTCTACTTATCTACTAGGTATCTACAAGTTTCGGTAACCTTCGTTTTCCTGCTGATATTTTCTGTCTACTATCTACAAATATCATAAACTCAATAAAATAATATTACGAGCGCATTTCCCAGGCAGTTATGTCCATGCTAAGGCAACCAAGTTACTAGTTTAATTAACTACCATTAAAACGTTACAAACGTGTTTACAATAATTACAGAATGACATAAAAATAACTTAATGAATTGTGCGAATAACATACAAATGAGTATTGAATGCTATTTTATAAGGGTACGTTCACGATAGGTGCGTGAATGGTGTTAATTGTTGTTTACCTGCGATCCTGAAAACCTGTACCTATTTAAGGGTAGATAGATGCTACTCCAGTTAATGGGTTGTGGAGGTCTGGTAGGCAGCCGCTCCTCGTAAAATACAGGAATTCAGCTGAATCCAAATCCTTGACTAGAAGCCGACCCCAATATAATTGGGAAGAGGCTAGGTAGATGATGATGATGAGATAGGTACTACACACAGAGCTCGGTTACATTTTCATTTTACACGCGAAACAAACAATCGAAGTTGCATTAGTGATTGATTGGTTCTTTTACTTTGTAAATATTTGTTCTATTTTAATCTCGTTGATCATATAGTAAAAATATTTGTAGATATGTCAAAAGTCGACATAATTGTCGCGACAATGCTAAAATTGACAATTGTTATTAAACGCGTTTTTCATTGACAAATATTTCAAGGTTTCACCTACAGCTTTGGGACATACCTATTTAATATCACTTTTATTACACTGTCTATTCTACAATTATGTTGGTTCTTGACATAGGTATAAGTCGAATTGTCAGCTTTATACATCAGGGCCAAGATAGTTACTCCATGTAAAATATTTATACTGGAAGCTGGCATATGATTGTGTTCAAATACGGCACCACTTTTCACACCTTTCAATTCGGATTTTTTACATCCTTGTAAAAAAAGGATATAAAAATGCTATATTTTTCAGTCCTTGTGAATACTTACTCTTTACTCCTAAGCTCCAGAAAACAGAAAAAAAACATAAGCAAAAATCATCGCGACCTTAATAACTGGGTAAAGCTCTCCCAAGCAGCATTGTCCCTATTTATTTTTTTCTTTTGAATCTCATACTAATCCTCTTACTCCTCAAAGTGCATTAATTGCAACTTGTCAAAACACTGTCATCCAGAATCTTAGCTTCAATAATAATAATTTATTGACTGACAAATCCCATCGCGAAAACTCGTGCGTACAACTTTACATGTCACCCAAAAACACTCGCATAGTCAGTATTCTTAAAGCAGTAAGGTTTAAATTAGGTTATATTGAACGCAATTGAAGTTTGTCGCAAGGTCGGTCCAGTTTAACTAAGGGCTGTCAAAAGGAGGCTTTTTATTTATTTTGGAATGAGTACCGATTTATTCTTAATACTGTTTGTATGGACTATGTTGTGTGTGTGTTTTTTGAACCGGTATGGTTTGCGATATTAAAATATTGTGAACGTGGAATCGTTTTATTCGTCTGTATTTTGGAAGCTTGTAATTACAATACGGAAAAGAGTTAAAGAATAAATGTAGTAAAAATTAAAAACACGTTTTTAGACAGAAAGATCCAGTAAATGTATTTGTTTTAAACTCCATTTTTATGGATTCATATCACTGCCATATATATATATCTATTAAAACTGTTTTTGGTCATTTGCGTTACAACCTCAGGTCTGTGCTCAGGTTCAGTTGAAAACCAGCGACAAGCACTAGTTGTCTGACATTCATTCAACTGAACTTAGGTAATTTGATGCAGCTAAGGCACACAATTGTATTTTTTCAATAAAAATGTTTGTATGCTTTGTGTTGTGCCAAATCAATTCATTCCGCCAAATTATTTCTTTCATAAACTAAACAACGGTGTGAGTTACCTTCGTAGTGGATAGTTAACCTATTATTTTTAGAAATCATTTCAATCAAAAAAATTTCAGGTCTAAACCAACCCTCCCAACCATAAACACACAAACCCAATTATAATATCAATATAACTCTCAAATTACGATAAATTGCTCCTTCGTCGAATTAAATCAATCAGTCCTCTAATTGCCCCTTAAATGGTCGCGTCAATAAAATTATAAGCAACAATTACTAATTATAATAATTATTATAATCAGCCCATCGGCCACAAGAAGTCTCAAGTGCACAACAATTAGCTTTACAACTTCTGCGAAATTATAATAAGTAGTTGTACTTGTAAATAATAATAGGTTCATAATCAGGCCTTAATAGACTGATCCGCGGTTTTGACGTATAACAACAGACGTATTATATGTAGCATAAATATAATTAGTCTATAGGATACGATCCAGATAATTGCACTAGGGGTATAGCTTGCCATCCAGCCTTCTGGTAAAGACCAAGCCCGAGTCGATACCCATGGTGCGTTATGTCCTAGACGCACTTTAAAAAATGTCAGCATAATGGACTGGGGCCTTCTAGTGCTAACGCGAGCTAGTGCTGCGAGATTATTTGAAAGAGCTACCGTGGCCTTAGAACGCAAAGGGCAACTTAAGGAACACAGGATGCACACTAGATAGATGTACTAGGGATATAGAAGCCTAGCTGACGACTGCTTGGGCAGCAATTCTCCAATGACTTCTGTCGCTTTATGGCGGAGCAGGAAGACATGTCAGACTTTTACTGACTAAAATCCACTCCTATGTTGCTTCTTTGGCTTCATTCTAGGGCTCCGGGGCTCTTTTGCACAACGCATGGCTACATTAGGCTTTTCGTAGGGTTGGGTGTTATAGGGATAACACCAAATAAAAAAGAAAAATGAAGTCAACAAAAAGATTAAATATAATAGCAAAATTAGGTCAAAAACCTAGACTAGACAAGTTAAAGCTAAATTACTAAACTGATGAATCGTTACCTTTTTCAATAGAAAAATAACAATGTTGGATGACTCCACAAGTTACTAATTTTGCCTATGAATATTACTATTTCCAATAACTGACAAGGAAAATTATTTTTTTTTTACAATTGGTTTTCCCACAACGTTACAATACCTACCTCTATTCCTTTCAGGATCCACAATTTAAAAAAAATAACTCAATTCTCCCCTCACTTTCACCCGCGTCTTTGGTTACTGCTGCACTCCCATGGGTGCAGCATGATATTATTTAGAGCTTTCCTCGATTAATAAGCCATTCAACCCCAATTTTATTTTTTATCGTTTCATATAGCCTATGTCACTAAGTGATAAAGTAGCATTCTACTGGTCAAAGAATTATCAAAATAGGTTCAGTACTTTTTGAATACATTTATTACAAACAAAAATCCATAAATACTTCCTCTTTATAATATTAATAACAATAGATGTAGAAATAAAGAATATTATACACTAGTTTTTGACCGTGGCTTCGTCTGCATACATAAAATATAGCATATGTCACTCAGGAATTAATTCATGAATCCCCGACCGGTCCTATGAGACCGCGCTGTTATTGTTTTACTATTATGTCTCGTTTTGTGGGTATGTGATAGGTTAAAGTAGCTTTGATGGGTGAAAATTTTTAGCAATCCGACCAAAAAATGTTACCTCTGTATTATGTTAGTGTACAACTGTAAAAAGTGTAGATAAGTTGATTAAAAAAACACTAGCTATAATTCACTTCAAAATCAACTACCTATATTTCATTTCAAAATCAACAACCTACATTTCATTTCAAAATCAGCCACCTATCAGTCATTTCAAAGTCTGTCGTTCAAAACACGATTACGTCGACTAACACCCTACCAGTTATTTCCATGACATCGCAAAACGCCAGACAATTTATTTATAACCTAATCATTTAATTAACATGCATAATTAAACGTGTTTAATCAACGTTCTATGAATCTATGATTAATAGGATTGATAACAGCTGATTGTACGGTCAGCAACGTAATAGGTTGTAACTAGAAATCATTATAAGCTTAGGCAAGTTTTGATTTCCTTTTAAGGAGAAATTATTTAATTTAGAGGAAATTGGGTTTTGATGCTCAAAAGTCAGTGGCTTACGCCCGTTATCAATAACCTACCGCAGTTCATAGATAGATAGCTATCCCCGATAAACAGTAAGATTCTATTCTATCAATCCACAACTTTTGGTAGGAAATGCTATCCGTCGGTGGGTTATAGGAAAGCAAGTAAGGGCAAAAGGATAGATTTGTTTATCTTTAGTAGCTGCAACTGTAGATAGATAGCTTATTGAAAACGGGCGTTATACTGTCACTCTAGAAAAGTAACTTCATAATTGTGAAAAAGGAGAAAACCGAGTTCTGTTTTGTCTATGGCGTAACAAGAGTTACAGTTAATGCCCGGTCCACACATGGTCCGACAATGAAGTTTTGTTGTTATTTTAGTGATAAGTGATCTTTTGTAATTGTTGTATGTTTTGTGTTTTGAATGTATTTTATACTTTTTTTTGAGGTAGGAACATGATAACTTCTCCTGCTCTAGGGTAGAATAAAGAGGGCGTGTGTCCCTCACTTGCCCTTTGCGTTCAAACGGACTCTCTTGCAAGGGTTATCTCAGCTATGGTAAGCGTCAGCCCCGCTGGGAACCTTCATTTTGCTGATATATTTGAGGCGCACATGAAATAATAACCGACGCGATGTCGGCTTGGGTCTTTTACGGTGGCCAGAAATTGCACTACGACTCCTGACACGCGGAAGGCGGCAGCTGGGGCATGAAGATGTCCATTCCCTCACGGTTGGGATCATTTCTATCAATCGCATTACTGCTACGCTAAAGGGAGGCGTCCGCTTCTTATTATCACTCGCTCCGACTTCCATTCATACATCTACTAATCTATTAGAATCCCAAAAGTCCCAGCACTACAATATTAACTTTATAAAACTGATTATGCTTCGCCTAGTAACTATATTCGAAATCTTTTTCATCATAATTGCAGCCTAAAAAAGCACCCGCTGTTAGTCAACAAATATGGTTCAATTTATCTAACTACTCAACACTTTATTATGGTTCATTCTTAGGTTTTTCCAGCTACTATTCCTGTCCACAAAACTGATAATAAATAATATTTCAAAATAATAAAATCGATTAAATTATCCTTTAATCATAAATTTAAAATAAATTACTTTGTATTATTAAAATAATACTCATAATCAATAGTCAGGAAAATTACTTTCCTGTTTATTGTTAATATTAAATTTATTTATTAACATACACAATAATAACTACCCTTATCCTTACTATCACAAGCTATATTCGTTAAAAGGCTATTGTCACCTAAAATTATACTTAAATCTATCTAGAACTAAATTAGTCAGCAAACTAAAGTCATCGACCTCTTTTCTGCCATAATTAGATTGATTAAATATATTTCCCCGTCTATCTACGAGTATTTATAATGATTTAGGAAAATCATATCGTGATAATAAGCCACTAATTAAAATTAAATTGTTTTCAGACTCACTATTGATTAAGAGGATTTTCACTGTTTTTAGGCCCAGTTTGTGAAAATTATCAAATAATGAATTAATTGTACTTAAAACTCGCGGTTAGATAATAACAGTCGCACGGGTCGATCTTCAAGGTTAAGCAACGCTTGCCAAGGTTGGTCTGTGGATGGGTGACTATCTTAACGAGTTTCCTTCATGCAAAGCATGAAAAGCACATTAAGCTGTAGGTCACCGCTATCATTTGTAGATTTTTGGCAGTCGTTACGGATAGTCATAAGCCAGTAAATCTGACTCCAGTGCCATGAAGTAGGTACCGTACTACCCCAATTAATGGGTTGTGGAGGTCTGTGTCGGTGAATGGAAAAATATTGATATTCAGCTAAATCCGGCTTAACTGGAAGCCGACCCCAATATAGTTGGGAAAAGGCTAGGCAGATGATGACTTAATTCAAGAATCTCCGACCGGTCCTATGAGACCGCGCTGTTATTATTTTACTATTGTGTCTCGTTTTGCGGGTATGTGATAGGTTAAAGTTGTTTGTTCTTCCTTAATATTACTAAGGCACAAGCCCTAGGTGTACTGTCCACGGCCGCAGATTCATCATTGTACGCCTGCGTGAAGATAGCAAACAAAACTATAAAACTCTATCGATGAAACGGCAGCGTCGCGGTGTCGTGTCGTGGCTGCGAATTCGTGTTTATGATACTATAATATGCCTCCTTGGACAGCAGGCTTTAGTCGAAAGGCAGGCGTAAAATTGTTTTATTTCTGTTGTTTCTAAAATAATTATTCGTACAAAATCACAGCATTACGCTGTAAACCATCCCATAAGTGAAAGTCTTGATCCTATTCCAAGTCACACACACACACAACATTCAGACAAACACACACAGACACTACTTATGTCAGCGAACGTTATTTAATTTATGCAAGTTGGGATTATTAATATGAAATACGGATGTTTGCAAATCAGTTGGCTGGCGAGGCAAAAGCGATTAACGTCTAACCGGCCGATTAGACCGAGCGGTCACATCGCCGTGTTAAGGGTTACGAATATTAATAGTGAAGAATTAGTATTGCGGGAATTACTAGCGTTTATTGCGTGACAATTAAGGTTTAATTTATTGTTATTATTAGAGTGTAGGAACTCTCCTAGTGAGATTTTCATAGTCGTTTATTTTAGCAAATATTTGGTTTATGTTTTCCCCTTTGACCTCATCTAGGGACACGCCATAATCATGGCGGTAAATCTTCTCTTTGAAGAGTGGATATGGGTCAGTTTGGAAGGTTCCTGTACCGGATTCAGGACACCATTGTGCGTTCCGCTCGGAGGACATGGTGAGTCATACGGTAGAGGTGTACCCGCTTGGGCGGAGCACGATCCGGACAGACAGACCATGGGTTGACTTCGGACAAGGCTACCCGTGATCCTAGAAACGACGCAAAGGGTAACTGAAGGAACAGAGTTGTGGTTTTAGTCAGTAAAAGTCTGATACGCCCTGCCGTTCTACTCTAGAGTAGGAGAAGTCATGAGATGCTTTTTCACCTTAAAAAAATGTGTTTGAATAATCTATCCAAAAGATGATGATGGAATATTTGGAAATTCCTCAGAAAACAATCTCAAATGTCATACTGAGCATTATTTATCAAGGTCACTTCGTATCAATCAATTCAATTAATAAATATTAATCTTGACTAATAAATCACGTTTGAAGCGAGCACGCAAACACAGCACTATTCAACCCGTGAATGCTGGGCCACCTAGAGAGGCCCGAGTCGCCAATTCTCCGCGTCCGCCTTATCGCTCCTATCGGCCTCTCCCGCAAGATTTATGCGCGTCATAAACTTGACGCATATCGGCCGATAATGCGCCCGTCACCGCTCGAATCGCTCCAGGAGCGTGACTAACACGTCGCCTCACGCACACTGACGAAATTGAAACAATCCTACAACATCCATATTCCATATAGTTGCGCACAAAACGTGATTATTAGAAATAACCAGCGATTAACTTATTTTCCTCGTCAATTCAATTTGCTACAAAGGCTATGTAGATTATCATTAAACCGGTCGACCCCTCTTAGCGAGCGGTTAACGCTCGAAGGCAGTAGTAAGTATCAATGTGGAGTCAGCGTGCGCATCTAATGTCCTTTACACAAAGCTGCACTTACGTAGCGGGCAAACGATGCCATAATTACGGGTGTGGAGTGCGCAGGCGCGAAGGGCGATATTTGTTTGCAATTAGTGCCCGCACGGGAAGGCGATGTCCGGACGTCGTCGGTAATTTATGGTTGCGCGAAAGTACCGACGTACCGGGTTGAAAGTGAGGCCAGGAGCGCCCGCAGCTGCCGCGATACCGACTGACATTTCCGCGAGCATTCTAGGGTTAAATTGCACTGGCGCGCTTGAGAACACAGTTCGTCAAAACTGATGAATTGATGATGATTGAGATAATTGTGATGAATGTGTAGCTTGTCTAAGATGTTATTATATTGTCTTAAATTAAATCTTACAGCGAGAGCCTCTAGAAAAAGTGGCGTTATAGGCTAAAAGTAATATAACATATCTGAAAAAAGCTTTATTGCACACCAAAATAACTTTTTACAAAAACTTAAATCTATTGTTGTTCAAAAGAGTCCCTGGGGCCCCGAAACGGTATAGTCAGTAAACATGGAGCGAGAGGGATCTCACCTCACTCGGAGCCAGATTATTTGATGTTTTCTAAGGCCCAAACAAAAATGATTTCAATGAGAATCTTACTCGTACACTAGGTACAACATAAACATGCACTAGCGAAAAGGATTTATTCCATTCTAATATTAACAACTAATACCACTGGTATTTTGTTTAGGGCCTAAGATCTTATCCATAGATCATTCGGTTATTTTTTTAAATAGTATAGACTAATGCTTGACTGCGATCCCACCTGATAGCAATCAGTAATGCAATTGTTGATGTTGAGGCGCACTACTTTATGAAGAGCCACTCTAGTTTTGAAAACAGCCAAATTATAATCAGACGGGCAGACCGCAGTAGGCAAACATTGTTAACAGCTCCCCACAATGACGTATTCAGCGCTAATTAAGTAAATGAGTGGGTTTTTCTCCGCATTTGGTTGAAACAATGAAGTTCTTCCTGAATGCACCATGCCTACATGATAACAAATGATTTTTATGTTAAGGTTATTCCCCGTTTCATGAAACGGTTTCACACTTTAGTTACATAGTTTAGTTTATTTATATCTTATGATTCACACAAGCCTTATGTACTTATTTGTCTTCAGTTATTGTCTAAGATTAATATATATCACAATTAATTGTCTTTAATTTTATTTGCTTTTCTTAAAGTTTTGTTTTAGATAGTTATTCACTGTAATTGTATATATTTAGTAATAAAAATTGTGACTTTATAGCTATACCTACATACGAATTAAAAATAATAATTTGTATAAACGTGTACAAGAAAGAACTCATAGGGCATCAAAAGATGCATCCACATGGGAAAAGTGCCCAGAACGCTGGCAGCATTGCCACGCGTTGGGAAACAAAGCTGATTCGTTGATCGAAGAAAAGCCCAGCCCTCTGGTCACCCTCTGGGCCATGGATTGGCTTTTGAAAAGCAAACTCAGGACCCTGGAACGAACGCAAAGAAGGAACAGAGTGGGTTTTAGTCAGTAAAACTGACACGCCCTGCCGCTTCGCCCAAGAGCGGGAAAAGTCATTCTGATGATTTCCCACTTAAAAAAAAGCCCTCCGGTCACGCGAAGAGTCAACCAGCCATTTGTCGTCACAAAATTAATTAACATGTTTTTCTAGTAACTAATTTAAGACACATTAACGGCTTATTTCTTTTTTAAATTAGTAATATTATCTTATTATGAATAACTTGTGCTGTAAACCTAAACATCAAATTACCATTAGGTCAATTAAAAAAAAAATACCTTTCGAAGATTTTTTATTCACAGTACTTACACCTGGCCTTTTCAAGTTTTGCTTAAGTACCTACACGTTTAAACACTATCTATAAAACATAGTCCTCCAACAAGAATGTCTGTTTGTCTGTTAGCGATGACACTCAAATTTACGGAACTGATTTTCATGTTGTTTGAACAAATAGACTCAGTGATTCTTGAGATAGGTTTAAATGCATGAAATGGTACACATACATGAAATGGTAGAGAAATGTCAAGAATTTTAAAAAATTGTAACACCCTTGCAAAACTAGGACGGATAAAAAAAAAAATCTTTTACAGCACCAAGTACAATGGTCGAAAAGTGATAAAATGCACCGACGGATTATTACACGATCGACTAAGTAGTCGGCACTTAGTCGAAACACCTTAAATACTTTCCAACGACCTCATAATGACTTGTACCAAGCCCGTAAAAAAAAATACAATTATCGTATTTTTTTTTATATCTACTAGTCTAGCTAGGTACTTTATCACTGTTAAGTATCTAAAATAATTATCTAGCCTGTAATAACAATTAAGTTTATCATTGAGCTAACACTTTAGCGTGTTTCCTCGCAGATGAGGTGCGCACTCTTTTAAGCATCAATATTTCTTGTCACCATAAACAATTAGCGCCCACTTGTGGACATCCGTGAGAGTGTACACTAATGGCTGCTTGAAATTGCAAATGTGTCCGTCTGTCCGTAGTCCGAACCTTTGTCCGGCCGCGTGTGCAACAAATAATAATAATAACACTCGTAATTGTCGATTAGCACGAACGCTAAACGTGTGATCGAATTACTGTGAAATTATTTTATACGTGGCACAACACTATCCGCCGCGAATAATAAACGATTTAATGATGTTATTAATAACGGTTATGAGAGCAGCTTTATTAGTGACAGAATAATAATAGCACGCATTTAAGGGTTAATTGACTATTCAAACGAGATTACCATAGACAATATGTCTATTTTTTCTATTTTATTTATGTCAACGGTGTCCATTAACACCACATTCTGTAGTTATAATTTATTTAAGCTGAAGTGCTAGAACAGGAATAGATATGATATTTACATAAATATAAGACAATACGACGCATAGGTTGAAATTTGCATGCAAAAGTGTAATTTTGAACTGTAATTCTAGTGAAGGTATTTCCTGTTCGATTTTTAATTTAATAAAAATCGTGACGCAACGGTGTCTATGATTATTTGAAACACGAGTGAACAGAACTATCGATCAATGTTTTTACCAACGGAGTAAAGATAAAATCAACCCTGCGCGCGCCGCACCGCAATTACAACTCATTGAATTATTTTTTAATTTAGTGCGACAACACACGCACTCGGGAATTTAATTTCCTTCCAAGTGAGTAGTATCATTTTTTTTATTTATTACTTTATGTGTTCATCTACGCCTGTTGCAATTTCTAAAACTTTTATATTTTTCATGTCACATCGTAAAAATCAGTTCAATTACAATCGATTAATATTAAATTGTGATTGGTTTGTTGTATTCTAAACGATATAATTGCAATATAAAACAACTGAACTAATAAATAATTAAATAGATTAAATACAAACTGATAAATCTCTAGTTAAAATAATTGGCTAATAACTGTTGCCTATTATAGTCCGTACATTTAGAAATGTAAAAAACATCGATCAAAATTAAAAAAGACCATTGCTACGTGTCCCTATTTAAACGTATATCTATAATTTAAAACATTTAATAAAATTAATTAAGATCCTGTTATCGATTAATTAATTACAGGACATGTATAATACATTTACTTTTATGAAAGTCGGTACATAAAAGTATATAATGAAATCGGTAGCGCGTTTGTACTTAGTAATTATTATGCGATACGATCTTATCACCAAAATATCGTGATTGAAGTCTATTTAGATTTTAAAACAGATAAAAAATAAATCTATTTACAGATAAATATGTATTGTGTAGTTGCATAAGGTAACACAGATAGATAACGTGTTTACTCTATGCGCAATGATTAGAAATATTTTCCTATAATATTATACATGCGTATACATTTCTTTACAAGCATTTATTATTCATATTTTATATTATAAATGTAGAGTCTTGTCTGTCTGTCGGTTTGTTTGTTTGTGTCCATATTCACGCCTAAATCGCTAATCCAATTTTAATGAATTTCGGTGAACAGATTAATTGAATTTAAGAGAAAGACTTAAGATAGTTTATATTAGTTTTTATACCCAGGAGTCTCATGATATAATTTCTGATTTTCACACGGGAGTACCCGCTGGTAAAAACTAGTATTAATATGATATTGCTATCAGTTCTAGTGTACCATGAAATTAAATGGTGTACAACCGCTTTAATATTTTTATCTGCATGAATTATTTTAATTTTCTTGTATTAATAGTTCGATAATTCAAATGAGATACTTTAAGTGCGTAAACGCAGAATGTTTTACAGTTTTGTTGAAAAAAGACATAAACCGACTCGATAATTCATTTAAATATTATTTTATAAGACATGCATATTATGCAGTTGGTCGGCAACAAAAAAATAAATGGTAAACCAAGCATACATGGCCCAGTCAGTAATGTGCCCCCACTTGCAAAAGTAAGCCACGTACTTATTTAAAATTTAGTGATTATTTCAGCCGATCTGGTTAGTTTGTAAGTATGACGGCGATGTAAACTATAGACCATAATTTTAATTTTTGTTGTATAGTTTATACAACGATGGAACGAATAGAGGGAGGTCTTTACCCAACAGTGGGACAGCATAGGCTAGGTATAATAATGTAATGTATGTATAATATTTATAATAATTAAAATTTAAAAAGTAATTTAGTAATACATAAATACAGTAATACATACATAGTAGTTTTAATTTAGTAGTACATAAACTATCTATAAACAACGCAAGTTAAAATTTTAAACACGTGTCTTAATTTTGCAATCGGTCACCGACAGCGCCAAATATGCCTGGTTTACTCTATAAAAAAGCGCGATTTTTTTTGTTGTTATTCGCTTGTTATCTGGAACGTTAATGGCGCCAGCTAGTGCGCGGTATCTCTTTGTTACAACAATAATAAGATAAAACAATAAGCAGCGCCGAAAGGTGTGTAGTGCGAAGGTAACGCCTACATACAGCCGGGCCATTACGATAACTACCGCGTTTTAACACTTGTACAAGGACAAGAGGTCCTCTTGCTCCACTTATCTATAATTAACATATTTAACATACTGGAAACAACCTTAACAAGAACTTTACTTCGAACAGCTGGTTAAGAAAAATATGCTTTTGAGAGAAATATCAATTTGCCTTGCAGATTACTAGATCAATATGTTGTCAGCCTACTTACTATCAGCCCTACCAATTTAAACTCTTGTATTTTTATTTCATTTACACCTCTTTTCGTCGGCATTTTATAAAAATAAATTGTACACACTAAATAAAGTACCTAACAGCAAAAAAAATATTAATTAAAATATTTAAAATAATAATCTAAAGTTTACCTGTCAACTTGACCCCGCAAGTTAAGGGTTAAACACCGCCGCCATTTTGAAGCATGCGTACGCACACTATCTCTTCCTCAATCTATAATTGCATCGAGAAAGTCCCACTTTTCCCGCGTTTTTGCACACCCTACGACGTAATTCGATACAAATGACTGATGTTGATATTATTACAATTATTATACGAAGATTGTACTCATTTTTAGTGCTTGAGTTATTAAAATAATAACTATTATTAAGTTGCTGTTTATAAAAGACTATAAACTCTTTTACGACAGTTCCTATTTGCTGTGAATTTGAAAGTTATGACTAGTTATGTTTTATGAAGTCGTTTAGTGCTTCCAGTGTTATTTGAGCTCCTTCTAGTTTTTACCCCGACTTTACGTGCCTATAAAGTTGTTTTTAAAGGTTAAAAAACTGTTATAAACGTCCCAGGCATTATTTTCATTGTGTTTCTATTGATTTTTATCGTAGCATAATTGACGTTTCAAGTTTAAAAAAGTTACTACACTGCAAAATGATCGTTGACGATAGTTCAAGGAAGTTGTGACGTGAGACCATTATAGGGCAGATATAAAAAAAAACTAAACTAATTAGCAGACTCGCAATTCCAATTTTGAATACAAATTTCAATTTATAATTAGTCAATTAGTATTTTACTTAATATGTGTGTAATGTGATTAGCGACTTTATTATAAATAACATAAGCTGCCAGTTTATTCGAAAGAGTTACTACGAACACAGGTGGGTTTTAGTCAGCAGAAGTCTTTCCTTCCACCCAGAGCGTGAGAAGTGGTTTCATGGTTTTGCACCTAAAAAACGACCTATTACGTGAACAGCTTCATTTACAAGACACTTTGAATAGGAAGATTATTTATTGTCACGACTGAGAGAACCGTGCCTTTGTAATTAAAACAAAGTGGCACATTAGGGTCTCATATAAAAAAAAACTAAACTGATTTGCAGATCCGCAATTCCAATTTTGAAAACGAAATTTGAATTTAGAATCTGTCAATTAGTATTGAACTTAATAAGTGTGTAACATGATTGGCGAGTTTATTATAAATAAGGTTGCATATGTTTAAATCTATCCGAAGTAATTTATGCCAAACCAAGAAAAAACCGACACGATTATTTCGGTTTTTGTTACATCATTTTACAGCTAAACGTCCGAGACCTATCGTTATCCTGATTGATATAAATAAACTATTATTTTATAACACATTTCAATTACGACATTCGCATAAAAACATTATTACGTCTGCTTGCAAAACAGTGAAGGAACAAAAACGCTGCGATAAAGCAAAAACGTATAAAAAGATCACGTTATTTGATTAAACCTAATTACATTTCTGGTCGTAATTAACTTGCACGTATCATTCCCTTTGTTTTATTACAAACAGATACCAAATTAACTAGAAACCCCTATAAATAAAAAACAATGAAATTTAAACCCTATTGTTATGTTCTTAAGAGTAATAGATGTGTGAGTGGCCAGCATTATGAGTTGGTGAACGGTAGATGTCTTAGGCCGAGATAAGGCCGCATATTATTAAGGCATAATTTACGATGGAAATTATGGCGATTTGTTAATTTTATATTCAGCAGTGTTACAAGATGGCGACGGGTCGTTTAGGTGTCTCGTTCAACTATTTGTGGAGTAGTTATGATTAATTTTTGGATCGTAACTGTATGGACTCGAATAGACGGTTATGATTCATAATAATTTGATGCCAAGTCCAAAGAGGCCGTAAATGAGATCGTTTTAGATTTTAGTCCGCAGTTTAAAATAATGATTGTAAAGAGAATAACTGTAAATAAATTAACCTTTATTTCAGATCATATAGGATCTATGATAGCATATTCCTTCATTTTTACAAAATGGAAATTAAAACAATTATCTAATATATTATCATAAACCAAAAATAAATTTGAAAGTCAATAAAATGAAAAAAAAAATGTAGACGTCAGTGTGGACACATCTTTACAATAATGTCAGTTAGTGGCATTACATGATCACTTATCTAACTAATTTATAAAGAAGCGATTGTTTCTAATTTTAACAAATTTTGGCTAGTTAAATAACTGCTTAACTTCATTAAACCTTGAGATGATCACACTTTATAAAAACTAAAATTAGTTTAGTTTCCTGGTTCATTGGTGACTAAAAAAAAACATGACAAAAACATTTTTTTTAATAATATTCCATAACTTGCACACAACGCCATCTAGTGCCAAGCTAAGCAGAGCTTGCGTTATGGGTACCTACTAGACAACTGATAAGCATACTTATATATTTTTAAATACTATAGATAAACTACACCCAGGCACAGAACAAATGATGATGTTCATCACACAAATTTTTTTTCCTGGGTGGGAATCGAACCCACAACCTCCGGCATAGCAGTCAGGTTCACTAACCACTAGACCAAGAGGCCAGTCAACATTGTAGTATTTATACTCTTTTATCTTAACACGTGCCAATAAACTATAAAAAGTCTCACAACTACATAGATCTAGGCTATTAATTTTATTATAAATAACAATTTACCCTGTGCGCGCTATTTAAATAATTAAATTACATCAAATAAAGGAAAAATTAGCGAACAAACGTACAATCACTAGGAATAACTATAATTATGTAAAAACCCAAAGGAAAATGGTGTTCGAGCCGGTGTCACGACCCGCACGTTGGCAATTAAATAATTATACATAATGGTTGCCCATGCGCATCTGACTCAGCTACAACGACAAGCTCTCAAAAACTCGGCTTCAAATCGCTCGGATAGCATTGTCTCGATCAAAATCAAAAATGTTTTTAATTTACAATTTAAAATGTCACTTACGGGATATCGTTCGCGATTGTTAATTGTTTTGACTTCCCAATATTTCGACGCTGCCGCGCTGTTCCAAGCGCCATGATCGCGGGATGACAACAACAACAACAACAGCGTCGAAATATCGGGAACTCAAAACAATGAACAATCACGAAATATATCCCATAAGTGACATTTTAAATTGTGAAATAAACCATGATAGCCTAAAACAGTGTTTTTAATTTACATTTTTCTTTTATTATTGATAGGCTCGCACTTGACCGCGTCACACCTGATGGTAAGCGATCATGTGGTCGACGATGGAGCACGCTTGCCTAGAAGCAAACTATTCACTCTTGACTTACAGACCCCTAGGTTGTAGCTATCACATTACATAATTATGTCCACATGGGCACTTATAAAACGTCAGAAGCTAGTGCATAATTCCAATTGGTCGTTTCTTATGGAGAAGAACCGGCAAGAAACTCCATGGAAAGTAAATCTCCAAAGAAGTCTACTTTTCAAAAAATTATTGTGTTTACAATATTTCTATCTTACAATACTCTATCATTATATCGTCCATGAGTTAATACAACGATGTTGACTGTTGACTGCACGATGTTGACAGATCAATGCAGTTTTTTTAGGGGATATTCGATAGAAAGGGGCCAAAGAAACAATGGATGAATTGTGTGATGATATGAAAGAAAAGAGGCTTAGTGATAGCGTGACGTGTGACAGGATAGAATGGAAGAAAAAAACGTGTTGTTCCAACCCCAAGGCCTAGGGCAGGAAGAAAAAGAAAATTTGGTAGACATGGGGTCTTGGGGTTTGAGGAAAACTGGTGTATTTTAGACCGTAATAGTCTGATATGCCTTCTCAATTTACCATTAAAAAAAAAGTCTTCTGAATTACGCTCGTTTATAGTTACTAACCATTCGATGGTTATTAATTGATGCTAAAATAAATTGAAGCGATTCTGGAATATCAATTACATAGCAGAGCCAGGCTTATAATGTTCCCACTGCTGGGATTCAGGTTTCCTCCTTAGAAGAGGGAACAGCCCATAATCCACCACGAGAGCCCAGAGCGGATTAATGGATATCTTCGAATTTTTGGTTCTAGAACATGTCGACCGTACGATGATGACCTTGACAAATCGCCAAAGTCATCACCATCCACGTGCAAGCTTACCCACAAATTGTAACATCATAACATTGTATTATAGAATAGAAAAAGGTTGATGAATCAGCAATGATAGGTTATTAATTACTGTAATAAAATACAGAGAACAAACGAGATTTCTCGATAGTCCTATTAAGGTGGGTACCAACCGGGGTTACGGGGCATAATGTAACGTGTTACACAGCGAGCATTCGTGCAGTCAGTACGTCGTGTTACGGGGAAACCAGCGAGCAACGAGCCGCTCGTTGTTCGCTTTGAGTGCTCCATCCGGGTGTCGGTTTGTTGGCGAATCCTTTGATCGATTGTTACGCGGCTCAGTCAGTACGCTGTTGCAAGTCACATACGTCTTTCCTCTCGTAATTATTTCTATAAATTTATAAGTTTGATAAACAGTAATGTTTTTTCTTCTTCTTAATTTGGATGAAACAATAATTAATTAGAATCAAAGATACCAAAACGTCCTGGCTGTCGGCCATCTTGACCGAACTGGCGGCGAAAACCACACAGGCAAACAGTTTTGACGAGCATGTTACGCCGATTTTAGAACACAGCGTAATGTAATGTTACATTACACCTCGTGGGGCCCGGCAGGGCCGAAGCCTCTGGGGAACACGTGGTATTTCGAAAGGTTGACACCGAGTCCCCCCCAGGCAACGAAGGAACGGGGTAGGGGTTTAGTCAGTATGAGTCTGACACGCCCTCCCGCTCCACCCAAGAGCGAGAGAAGTCATTCTGATGATTCCCCTACCAGAAAAAAAAACATTACACCTCGTAACGTTGGTCAGTACCCACCTTTATACGATTGACTCGAATACTAGGAATATAATCCAACATTAATTGTGGCGCTATTTGCCACAAATTGCCCCACATTATGCCAGGTGCATTATCTAGTTAATTGCATATATCTGAAATTGTAATCCTAATACAGATAAATATCTATTTGAGGAATGAGGACAGGCTTTGACGTTTGTTATTAGTTTTATATCGGTTTTATTTTAATTCTAGTTTTCATATGACGTGGTGGAGGCCAGCGCGGATTCACTATCGTACGAAGACGGTAGTGTTTCTCGCGCGCGATCTTCTTCTTCTTCTTTTTTTCGTATCGATGCTCTCATCAAGATCTTTGGCAGTCGTTACGGATAGTCAGAAGCCAGTAAATCTGATTCCAGTCTTGCCATGAAGTACCGTGTTACCCCAGGTAGTTACTCAGATACCCGCGAAACGAGACACAATAGTAAAACAATAACAGCGCGGTCTCATAGGACCGGTTGGGGATTCAAACGTTAATGGGTTGTGGAGGTCTGGTAGGCAGCCGCTCCTCGTAAAATACTGGTATTCAGCTGAATCCGGCTTGACTGGAAGCCGACCCCAATATAGTTGGGAAAAGGCTAGGTAGATGAGGTAGATGATGATGCTCTCATCAAACTTTTTCTGCCCAGTATTTGGCAACCTGTGTGGCATTGGCCTCGTTTAGATCCTGCAAAGTGCAAGTGGTTGTGCAGGATGGACAGCATAACAAGTGCCGCATGTCCTGAGTAGCTGCTCTACAATGGCACTGCGTTAAGGATGGGTCGAGGAAGCCCCATTTGGCCATGTTGTTTTCACAGCGGCCAACCTGGGTCCGCTGAACTAATGAGATCTATCAGTAAAAACGTAGGGACCCAGAAAGGTCGAAGCCTATTGTGACCTAGTTAGATTCGCTTTTGAAAGAAAACCAGCTGGGGTCCTGGAACGCAATGGAAAATGCGATCAGAGTGTGTTTTATATTATTTTGTATGTTATGGCATATTTTCACAAGGATTTTAGTGGGCTCAAATAATTTCTTCTGGAAGCAAATGAAACTGCTAACAACAAAGTTCTGGGCCAGATAAAATCTGAATGACGTACGATTCAATAGGTAACGATTCTTTATCAATCAGCTGATTACTAACAATGATTTTAGGACTCATTGTCGGCAAAATGTTGATTGTTGTGCAATTTACTGCATTAACTTTATCACATGACCATGCTAAAAATGCTCTTTCTGATTTAACCACAGGCCAAGTGCAAAATAGAATAGAATAAACTTTAGTGTAAAACAAAATAGTAACATTTTTATAGAATCTTAAATCTATGGGCACAATGGCGGTCTTATAACCTTAGGATGGACTATCTTCTTCTTCTAGCTGCCCTTATCCCACATTACTTGGGGATAGACTATAAGAATTTAAAATAAAAATGGGGACCATTACCAATTAACCTGTTTATCATCAAGTGGCATCGCGGTCAAGCACTAGTTTACAAAATTAAAAAAAAAAACTATCCTTTTTTGGAGGACACATCGTTGGAAAGCCTCCCACAAACCTGCTTTCCGAGGCACATCTGCCTAACCTTTTCCAACTATATTGGGGTCGGCTTCCAGTCAAGCCGGATTTAGCTCAATACCAGTATTTTACGAGGAACGGCTGCCTACCAGACCTCCACAACCCATTAACTGGGGTAACACGGTACTTCATGGCAAGACTGGAGTCAGATTTACTGGCTTCTGACTATCCGTAACGACTGCCAAAGATCTACAAATGACAGCCACAAGATGACGTGGTAAACGATCGATGCGAAACGCATAAGACCGATTATTGTGACAACACTTGTAGGAGGGAAACCTATGTCCAACAGTGGACATTTTCTGGCCGAAATAATGACAATGATGAGCTATTTAACTGAGAAAATTATTATATTCGTACTCTTTAAATCTTGACAATCATACTGGTTACTCAGTAATAGATAACTGTAGATAGCTATACGCGTAATATAAGTCATAAAGGAAGTCGATATAATAATTAATGCATAAACTAGGTAGACAACTAGGTTACCACTTATGACTCACCTCTTTACTAGTAGTAAATGAGACGGGTAGATTGTAAGCTGCGTTTCTAAGATTGAAATTTTTCATTTTAATTCATGAATCCCCGACCGGTCCTATGAGACCGCGCTATTATTGTTTTACTATTGTGTCTCGTTTTGCGGCTATGTGATAAGTTAAAGTCGTTTAATAATCTCTCTGGGCGGAGCGAGAGGTAGCGCCTGATTTTTACAGCCTGAATCCCCTTTCAGTTACCCTTTAGGACTTCTTTCTTTCTTCTTTCTAACGTTCCCGCAGCCCTAGCAGACATCGGCCTAACTGGGCCCTGACAATTTTGCTCGCACAAGAAACAACGCACGAAGCCTAGCTTATCTTGGCTATTTGACCTATATGGGGATATCTCCATATGCTGACGATGACCAATATTTGATGACCTCTCTTTTTGTTGAAAACTGATATAATAAATAGGAAAAGGATTTACGTAGGAAATATTCCGGAGGGCCCGGGTAAAGTGGCATTGTTTCAGCAATTGACCTCCCTCCATTCATTCCATTTTTCTCGATTCTGCTGCACTTGTCAAAAAAAAAATTCCTTAGGAAGACATCGAAGTCATCCCGCTATCCGATATCGAATAAAATAATACCTAAATACATAATTAAATTACAATAACGATGATGAAATCAATCACTCATATCCGCCGATTGCTAACAAACATCGCATCTTACTCATAACTTCTTATCTTTCCGCAGACATCGATCGAGTCGGGGAAATATTTAGTTCGCTTCGTGTTAACTACACGTCAATAGCGTTTTCCTTTGAATCACGTCATCGTCAAAACAAGAAACAGGAAAATAGATAAAAATAGATTTTTAATCAAAAGTTTTTAACTTTAAATACTTGAACTAAAACTAACGCAAGAAACTGGCTGCGCGGTTTTGCGATAATGAGATGTAGGGACTTGTTTTTAGGTGGGATACTATCGAATGACTTCTCCCGCTCTTGGGTGGATCATGTCAGACCTTTACTGACTAAAATCTGTTTCTTCTTTATCATCGTTCCAGGGCCCGGGGCCTCATATGGCGATCATACTTTCACATAATCCCTTCTTCTTCTTCTTTTCGTATCGATGCTCTCATCAAACTTTTTCTGCCCAGTATTTGGCAACCTGTCTGGCTTTGGCATTGGCCTCATTTAGATCCTGTAAAGTGCAGGTGGTTGTGCAGGATGGACAGCATAGCAAGTGCCGCATATCCTGGGTAGCTGCTGCACACTGGCACCAACCCACATAAATCCTTAGGGGTTGTGGACAGTACTTTCGAAAATGGTTAACTAGATAGGCAAATGCATGACTATTTTCACAGTTTGATGGATCATGGCCGCCCGATAAAGCCGGAATATAACACAGAAAAAAAAGCTTGAAGTGTCAGGGAAAGTACACTTACCCCTTGAACTTGGTCAGCTCATGACAGCCGGCCGGCTTTCCCTGGCTTTCTGCAAACTTTTGGATCCAGTGGTGAGGAGATAATTATGTCACTCACTACAATGCACGAAACATATACACTAATTGTTAGCACTAATAAGTATGTAACTTACTAATAAGTAATGTAATAACGGTTAAGTTTAACAATTATCACTTCGCAATGTTTGATTTGATGGAAAAAAAAAAACATAGATCGGAGCCGCTTTCGGGATTTAGACAGCCAGAGAAAATGAATGAAGAGAAGAGAACGAAGTGGCTGGAAAATTGCACTTAACCCTTGAACTTGGTTACCACATGACAGCCGGCCGGCGTTCCCTGGTCGTTATGCAAACTTCTGGATCCAGTGGCGAAGAGATATAGCATTCACTACACTGCACGAGACACATACACTAACTGTTACTAATTACTAAAAAAAACCTGGCGGTAATAAGCAGTTAAGTTAAAAAAATATCTATTTTCTTGTAATGTACGCAAATACCGCCATGACAGTTGCGACATCTCCAAACGGAGGGTACTTCGAAATACGTCATCGTACAACTACCTAAAACAAGAAACAGGAAAACGGACAAAAATTGAATTTTAATCAAATTTTTTAACTTTAAACTTGGTTAAGTTTTTGTTGGTATATTGTTAACACTGAAATGCGATACTATTGTTGATCATGATGTTATAAATTGGTGGCATCAGACAAAAATAACGACGACACGATTTAGCACGGTTATATGTCCTGTCAAACGTCTGGACTTGAAAACTTTTGAATATATTCACGTCTTTAGGAAGATACATCTTTTAGGTGGGAAATCATCAGAATGACATCTTCCGCTTCATCCAAAAGTCTACTTTTCTACTAAAACCCGTACTTTACCTTGTTTTTTCTTTGCCTTGGTTGCAGGGTCCCGGGTTTTCTTTCAGAAACAAACCGATATTATTGGTATCTCTGTCAATTATCCATTGATCCACCAAGATGGACCCATGACCTTAGGTCTTTTTTAGATAGCGTGAGTAGGATGACAGCAGGATGAAAATATGCATCATTAAGTTGAGTGAAAAGGATAGGTAGGTACATTGTATGAATCTGACAGTTGTCACCCGCACCAACCAGTAGCAATTGTAAAGTCTGTTTTATAATCCCTAAGACTAAATTGACTCAGGCAAATGTCAAACTTACAAGTTATGACATATTATTATTATTATTTCTAAATACATACACATTAAAGATAAATAATTACACTACATACATCAATTATATTTTCTTTCTAGATCATTCTTTACATTTTAATAAATGGTTTAAGTAATAGGTTATTTCGGCTGGACCGGTCAATGTGGCGATGCCGCGATGCTAGGGTCGAGTCATGATCTTCATGCCAGCACTTCACGCCTTTCGGCAAAAATTATAAGCATAATGGACTCGAATTTGGTGCACCATTGAGATATGCATCACACTATAGTTCATATCTATTGATTTTTTTTAAGTACCTACCTACTTTTATTTTTATTGTTTATTTTTGTGTGCTTAGTTTTTGTACTCAATATTTTTTTTAAATATTGAGTTAGAATGTTAATGATCAAACTCCTCCGAAATTGCTTGACCGAGTTTTATGTTTTTAAGTATAGTTCTAACGCTACAATAATTTTTCTATAATTTATAATACAGAACCACTTTTACCGAGTCATCTATCTATGTATGTATCTATCTCCTTAACCATTTCCTCAATTACTATAATTTCTATTACACAAACTGTACTCCTGATAATGGTCACGTACACATAATTTTAATTCTGAAAAACTGAAAATATGAACATAATTTGGTATGAAAAACAATGCAACAGGAAGGATAGTTTAACTGACTATGACGCATACCTAAATATATATTTTTGGTAATAAGTAACACAATGAGTGGTTACTATGACTGGTCTTTTTCGGGGAAATACTAAGTTAACTCTGATTTTTAGGTATATGTTACATATTCACATAACTAATTTGAAATCCTTCCTGCATAAATGGAGAGGGAGGCCAAAGTAAAGACAACAACAAAGACCTGTGAGTTTTCATATCATTTGTCATACAATCCATTCCAATCCGCAGGATTGTATGAAAAGTGATATGAAAGAAAATGAAGGTAGTGATACCGTGATGAACAGGACAGAATGGACGAAAGAACATGTTGTGCCGACGCCAAATAAAACGGGAAAAGCGCAGGAAGATGACAATGATGGTGAATTTGAAATCCTTCCTTTAAAAACGGACCGACAGAAGTATAAACTTAACCAGCTTTACAATGTCTCCAGTTGGAAATCAGGCCTCCTCTCTAGGAAAGGGAAAGGGCCGTAATTCCACCACACGCGCCCAGTGCGAATAGATAGATGTCACATGTCCTCGAATTTTTGGTCCTAGGACAATTCCTCACGATGTTTTCTTTCACTATTCCGAGAGCATTAGCTATGAAATAAATTGCGTATAGAGCTTACCTGGGTTTTGAACCCATGACCTACAACGCATAACTCCGGGTCGTTACCACTTGGCAGGCATCGCTCAAAACAGTATCCAACGGAAAACTCACGAGAGAATGTTTTCACCATATTTTCCGTATTATAACAACTTTCTATAATGTTCCACCCTAATGATAATATCGCAAATACACATTCATGTTCTTCCCATAATTAGATAGCCACATTAGAAACTATTTAGCGGTTTTTGCATTACTTATGAATTGATGAACTTCACTCACTAATCTTACTTTCTCTCTGTTATATAAATTAAATGAAAACTCATTTATATGTCACTAACAATTACTTAGTTTTTGTTGTACACGGGAAATCACAATTATTCTTGAATGGTTTTTCCACGGCGATGTAATCTCAATCGTAAAATGTATACATTCTTTTGTATTAGATATCCGATATCATAAATTCGATATTTATATGACAGTAGCATGCAAAGGGTTAATAGAGGATTTGTTATTTGTGGAAATGTAAATATCTATGAAGTTTAGAAAACTTTTCAGATATAACTCACGGAAGGCAAAGAGATTCATAGATATGTTTGAGCAGGAAATTCGGTCCAAGCACAGATTAAAATCGGACAACAGCCACCGTAATTAGTTATCAAAAAATTTTTCATTTTAATTAATTTTTCTAATCGACCCAATTCCCTGATGGTATCACAAATGGAAACCGAAATACAAAATGTAAATTAAATAAAAATAAATGTACAATTTCGTTATCGTTTCCCAATCGCTCTATCAGAAGTCGATTCTATTATTTTCAAGATGGAAAACGTCGGCAAATCGGCCGATATATATCGAAATATGTTATCACCGATTACTGTACGTATTGTCATCTAATCAATGGATCTTATCTTTCGGAACTTTTGTTGTTAGATCAGATTTTATTTGTAAACTTAATTAGATCGAATACTGCATTACCCAGATACGAATAATCATATAATTGATAATCTAGATAGTTATCTTCTCGTTACCTAATTGGTTAATCAGTATCGTGATAGTGCGGACTTGGTTTGCCAGATAAATAAAAGTGCCGCTCGTTCGATAAAGGCTCGATCTCTTAGAGTTCCGTGTGTCGATTTAAACAAAAACTATTGTTTCTGGATTATCGACAATGAATCTAAATTGAACAAGCTTTGTTACCATGTCATGTATTAAATGGTCAATGTAATCTAATGTTACCAAATCTATGATCTGTTTATTCATTCAATGTAATGGGATTAACTTTAAGATTGATTAGAAGTATGATCGTGACTCTTTTTAGATATTTAATAAACCGCATATTATTATATATGTATGATAATGGCTTCCTATAGATACGTACGTACATTTGGTGCACAAAAATGGACTATAAGATTGTTTTTTTGTTTTTTATTCTTGTTCTTGTTGAGCAAATGCGGCATGCATAGAACCTTATGGTAAGTGACGAATACACTGGTCTAAATGAACCTGTTCCCTATTGATTTAAAGACCGCAAAATTGTTGCGGTCAATAAAAACAGACTACCACAGGGAATCCCTCTTTTTAGCTGCATGTACAATTAAATTGTTCGATGAATAAAAATGTGTAAAACTTGCTTAAATTTTTAAAGCAGAGATACTACTAGTGAAAATTTTCCACAGTACAGAGCAGTATCTATTCCTTAACGTTTGAATCCCCAACCGGTCCTATGAGACCGCGCTGTTATTGTTTTACTATTGTGTCTCGTTTCGCGGGTATCTGAGTAATTAATCCTAAATGGTCACCCATCTGCAAACCGACCGCTACAAACGCACCTTAACCGCGTCACTAAAACGTGCCCTCCCACACAATACAGTACATGCTATAGATAAGCAATTATAAATTCATAGAACATGAGTACAGACAGACAGACATATAGTACGTAATCCAATTCGCTATGATAATATCACAAAGGCGTAATATAACATAACTAGTTCCTATAACATACTCATATCTTTATATATATAATTCTTCTGTTTGTGTGTTTCTCACCTAACTCTTCCTAAATGGTTTGACCGATTTGGGTGAAATTTTATGAGTGGAATTAGGAGGTTTGAAAATATAATTGTACTATCGGGTCCAATTACCTATATGTGGGACTGCAAACTGTTTGCCATTTTTTATTTCACCGAATATACAACACTAATAATGTAAACAAAGACGAAAGTTTTCATACACGTACCAATGTACACACTCAAACGGCTGAACGGATTTTGATAACTTTACAATAATAATTAGTTGACTTGCATGTAACATAGTTTTAACCTATTTAGACCTATTTTCAGGCCTACCAAATTATACGCAAAAAATATCAAAAGAGTTGGTCAAGCCGTTTCGGAACATTTCGATACCAAAAATAGTGACACCAGATTTTTTAATTTTATGACCTATATGTTAGATGAAACACAATAACATAAATATACGTATAATGTGGGGAGCACTAATTCCACTCCACAAGCGTATCCACTAGCAGTAACTAGTATAATACATATTCGCAATATCAAGGCTTATCGCAACATTGTTTAGAACACGCTCATTCATACATCGGCCATCATCAGATGTGCTACGTCAGGAAGGAAAGTGCAGGAAAGAAAGAAAACTGACATGGGAGTGAGTGAAAGTGGGTGATTAATGTGAAACGTTTTGTTTTGTGTTGTCAAACGGTGGATTAAGTTTTTGTTGTTAGAAAAAGGTTTGATGAAGTTTTGCTAAAGTTAATTTAGTGCTGGTTTATTAGTGTCTATAAAGGTAATTAATTTGTTAATTATTTAATCATTTTATTTTATGAATTTTCCCATTTGTAGTTTTAAATAATAAACCTAATTTTCTATAATGACTCACCTTTCAGTTATAGGGAAAGAACCGACCATAGTCAATTAATAATAATAGAATAATGCATAGTACCGGTATACTAAAAAAAACCAATAGCATTTGTGTACCTACCAATCTAGCCAAGGAAATACATATTAACTACTATACTGAATGTTACGAAAAAGTCCCCAAAAATTTGGATATACGAGTACCTCTCCCATTACCTTGAGTACTTGTAGTTATTTCTAAAATCTTCCCTTTCTATCTTTTACATCCAAAAGGTGGAAAGAGGAGATCTATCGGTCTATACCATTCAGCATTTTTTTTTGTTAGGCCAAAGTGCGATGGATGCAAGACGGACTGGACCGGTCATGGTGGCGTCGCTTGGCGGGAGGCCTATGTCCGGCTTTGGACGTCTTTCGGCTGAAATCATGATGATGAGATGAAAGTGTCATCCCACTCTTAGGCAAAGACCCTCAAAGCGTTCCGCGACCCCGTTTAGCTGCAATTCATTTAAGAATTAAAATGAAAACGTAAAAAGTCTCACTTATTTTAATTAAAATAAACACTTCCGCGAATACGCGGTAATCTGCCAGTTTATTTCTGCAATTTGGTAATTTAATCGCACGCGATCTCTGTTACTCGGATTTAGTTGTTTTTGTAAGACTTTTTAGTTGATTTCCGACGGTTCACGTCATTTTGTATGAACAATTTGCTAGTAGAGTAACGTTATTAACTATTGTTCCTATTTCCTATGGTGGATTACTTAATTGTGTAGTTCAATCATTTCTTTTTTAAATATTTGTATCAAAAGTTACTTTTTGATATTATCGCGAATAGAAAGGATTTTTCCAATTCGATCTATACATAAGTCAGTTATATTATTTTTTTAATTTAGTAGATGGAAAACTGTCAAATAATAAAATAAATATGCACATAGGTACTGAAATATGACGTCACAGCTGATAGTTCGTAAGAGCCAGAATATGTCTACAAAAGTTCAAAAAATGCCCAATATTCCTAAAAGTTACATTGATTTGAACTGATTTTATCAAAAGTATATATACAACTAATTTAACCTTTGTAAATCACATTTTTTTAATTTAACCCTAGCGTGGTAGGTGTAACACTAGCTTTTGCTAGCGGCTTCGCCCATGTGATTTCAGTATTTCCCCTCATTATAAATTAAAACTCATGATATAAAAATAATGTATAAGTAGTACCTAAACTATATCACTCAAGGATAACGCAGTTATATTCAGTGAAAGAATTTGCAGAATCGATTTAGTAGACTCTGAACCTTTTACATACGAGTACTTACAAATTTTTTCGTAGGTAAGTTTACTTTGGACTCTCAATCCCTAACAAAGAAACCAAAATTGTCACAGGTCACAAAAGGTTGGAAACCATTAATCTACAGAACCTCTAATCGTTTTCAACAGAAACTAAGTTCAATGACCACGACCATCAGAATGCAATACAACGCTCTCCGTGTCCTATCTAGCCACTTTTCAATCCACTTATATCCACTACCTACCTACTAGGAAAATCTCCTTCTCACTAGTTCTATATATGTATCTATACTATCTATATCCTTTTATATTATAAAACAAAGTCCCTCATCGCGTCTGTCTGTCTATGAAAGCGAAAACTTCTGAACGGATTTTCTTGCAGTTTTTACCAATAGACAGAATGAAGAAGGTTAAAACATTTAGTAGAGAAAATTCGAAAATTTCAAAGTATTTTAACATCCGCAGGTAGTCGAAGCGGGTCGCTCATGCTCATACCTATGTAACTTTGCAAAGCTAGAGTTTGTTTGGTTGGTTGAACTACTACTTTTTACTGCGAATAAAAAAATAATAATTTTAGATTACCCATAAGCTATACAACATCACACAACGACTAATATCAGCAGAACAGTAACCAAAAAACGCAGGTAAAACAACAGGCGCCAGCTGTCTAAACAACAAACTAACAAAATAGAACAAATACAAATAAAATCACTCGCAAAAGATCAAGCAAAATCATTACGAGCAATTACAAACGTGTTGTTCTCTTCTAGCTCCATTAAAAATGATCAATTATAGACATAACACCATAATCAGTGACCAATTAACTTAATGCTATTAACTGAATTAAATGACACAATTGATTACTAGAAACGGAGGTCGGAATTATCGGTAATCGTTTCAAATCACGACACGTATTTTTTTTAATGCAGGACTTTTATAAATAGAATGCTTTGCTCGTGTAGTGTTTGAGGTTGTGATGTTTTTTTTTATAATATATGGGTAATCATCGCTCGTCTAGGGCGGTCGGAAAATGTCAAAAATCCGCAGAAAAGTTCTGACAAAAATAGAAACGCCACATCATATCCTGCGGGTACGTTTAAAAGATTTACCATGGCCCTACAATACAAAGGGCAACTGAAGAAACAGCATGAATTTTACCTAGTAAGAGTCTCGACACTTCCCCAGACCGGGAGAAGATTTTTAAATATAATAAAAAAAGGACCAGACTAAAGGAACGTTCTCTACAATAAACCATTCAGACAATCATTCAGACACTAACTGATGTGAATGAACTGGTACTTACCTAAATCATTTTAGATTATAAAATAAGTACTGCTGCATGACATGTACTCCTACCAACATATGCTTAATGCATATTCGTTTCGCGAAAACAGTAATTTGTCATGTCAATCCAAAAAACTAAATTAAATATCATTTACTTGCAAAATGAAAACTCCGTACAAAACTGCCATTTACCTAAAGATTAACTCGTCAATTTCGCTGCAAACCCTATTTATAATTCATTGCCGCTTTTGTACTGGTCGTGACACGCAGCGATGAAACCGGCCGCCGGTAATTAGCAAACAAATTGATTCCAACGCTAACCTAACTGGTACACACGATGAAAAGGTTTAGTACGTAAATCGGGTTACGAACGTGACAGAGGCAAACTATAGACTTTTATAATTTAGGTGTAAGTCTAGAGTGAATAGGTTTATGTAAGGCTAGAATTGCCTACTTCGGTGTGCCCGTCTGATTATAATTTGGCTGTCTTCAGGACTAAAGTGAATAGGCTCTTAATAAACTAGTTCACCTCACCATCAACAATTGCATCACTGATTACTATCAGGTAGGATCGCAGTCAAGCACTAGTTTATATCAATAAAAAATAGGTCATATTTCGAGTGATTGGTTTTTTGAAAACAACATCAACACCACATCGTCTTTCTTGGGCATGCCATAATCATGGCAGTAAGTCGCCCTCTTTGAGGAATGGCTCGAGGAATGTTCAGCTCGCCGTCCGGCTGTCTGGTAATCGTCCAAACCGAGCCCAAGTTGTCGACTGCATAAAGTGTTCCACGTGATCCTTAAAGAGATGTCAGCAACCGCTCTAGCCCAGAAACGCGCTAGGGCTGCAGGGACTTTGTGAAAAGAAAACTCGTGATCCAAGGACGCAGGTGAAGTTTTATTAAAAAAAATATATCATCTGTCTTTCGTTTTGAATAAAAGCAAATGCCAGTGCACAGTGGTAGGAATTTCTAAGCTATTTATTAATAACAAAAAAATAATTACAAGTATAAATAAAATCCACTTCAGATTCAGATCACGGCCGCAACTATGCCGCAATTAACTTAACTGCACACATAACTCATTTCCGCCATTACGATCCAATTTATATGTACTGCACGAGTGTGAAACTGTCCCTAAGGTATAATAAAACTCTTTAACATTACATCTCTATTATTAAAAAAAAAACTTGACAGCTTAGAACTCTATACTCTATAGCCGGCTGTCAATACTTTTTTCGCTTGACAGTTTAAGTAAGCCGTAGCCTGTAGCTGTCGGTACACAAGCCTGCGTTATTATCTGATATAATTGCCTTCCTATAAATTACAGGGCTATTAGAAACAATGTTAAAACTGTCAATGTGACGTTAATCCACATTAATCATTTTGTTTTGCGTCATTTCTGTGGAAATTGTTAGAAAGATATTTGAAAAATTAGTTAAAGCAATTTAACTGTCACTGAATTATAGTTTTTTTTGTTGATGAATGGGCAAAACATAAGAGGGATATTATTATGGGTGTCTACAGGAGTGGATCTTTCAATATTTATCTAGGGTCCTAGAGTGCGAGTTTTACAACTGCACAACTCGGGGTCACCATTGGGCCCCTCATGGCAGTTTACTTTGTATTTTTACATAACCACTGCTCTCAAAACGGCGAAGGAAAACCATCAAGCGGAAACCGCGATTCCCATGACGTAGAACAAAAAAAAATACACACCAACCCGCATTTGGCCCACATGATGGACTACGGCCCATTCTCTGCAGGATAGGAGAGGAGGCCGGATTCCCAGCAGTGGGAATATTATGAGGCTGATTAGGTAGTTTGTATGTACTTGTACAAGATCCTGTAATACCAGTACGACGCAAAAGATACTAACTAAATAAAGAATAGTTTGATTAGCTATCATTAGATGTGATCATAATAAATTATTCAATGATAATGAGTAGTAGTTATAAATTACCATAGATAGGAACTACTGTATTGTTTTTTTTTTCATATTTTTAATAGTAGGTATAGGTTATGTCATAATTATTTTGTAAAACACTTGATTGTTTTGTTTCCATTATTCGTACTTGAATAATAAAGATTTTTTTCATTAATTAAATATTTCTTCTTTTGCAGATTACTTCACCCAAACCCAAGAGTATCAGAAGTACGCGTCCGCCATGGGGGTGTCAGAGCCACCCAAGGACGATTCCCCTCGGACGACCCCCGAGCTGTCACGCGCCGACCAGTCCCCCTCCGAGCGACCCCCTCCAGGGTCCGCAGACAGTGACGACGCTGACGAGTTCGCGCCGAAGAGGAAGCAGAGGCGGTACAGGACCACCTTCACTAGCTTCCAACTTGAGGAGTTGGAGAAGGCCTTCTCAAGGACACATTATCCTGATGTTTTTACGAGGTGAGTTGAAATGAGAGATGCTTAACCACTGCACCAACCGTGCCGTCATGAGTTATAAATGTTAGTTACTTCTTTTAATATTTGGTAGGTTCATTATTTTTCGATATTAAGGAAAAATCTGGCCAGTTAAATTTTAAATTTTAAAACTTTAGGACATACATATAAATTGGTAACATGAATACCTACGACCTACATATTTCCCTCACCTATCTTTGAAATACCAAATAACTACAAAATACCCAGAATTTTGCAATAATCAAAGAACCTTAATCCGTAGAAATAATGAATAAATTCTTGAATGAAATCACAAAGGTGTGGTAAAACATTAAAATTTCTACTTATCAAGCATTTATCAATAAATAATCCCACTCTTCCTTGTTTCATAATAGGATAATGGAGATAAAATGGCCGCTTAACAGACATTAATTTCTGTATTAAATTAATTGCTGCAAGATTACCATAATCCATCGTAAAACGGGCTTAAGTTTATAACACCTTAACTGCCATTTACTCAACAACAATAGCAATAATAAATAGATTGCACACGGATTAAATAAGTCTATGGTTATTCTTTTTAATCTGTGGCACTTACCTACAGAAAAAAAATAACTGTCAACGGAATTGTCCCGCCTTATTCGCAACTTGCAAGGATGACATTCTCGCACGACGAAATTAACTGACAACATCAAGTTCGTTAAGAATTTAGTTAACAATTTCATTAGTGGGTCGGTATGTGGTCATGTAGGTAATAATTAGTTAATTAGGTTACTTTAAATACATATACATATACGTCCTGGTCCACTGTACGTACCTACGTCATTTTATTTTTCTTTTTTAAGCAGATGTGACCTATGTACTGTATATAGCTATGTACTGTATATGTACAGATACTGGTGTGTAGAATTTTATGCAGAATTTTTTAGATACCTAGGTATTCTCCTAGAGCAAGCGTAATTAAAGTTATTGTATCTATTTTAAGAATTATTTGCCCTTTTGTTTCAGGGAGGAACTCGCTATGAAAATCGGCCTCACAGAAGCACGAATACAGGTAAACATAATGAACCTTTTTCGATGTAAACATAATCAAAAATCCTCTCCCACTCCGATAGGTGCAAGGAGACCGTTTTCACATTATCCGATCCGATATCGGTGTCGGACGCCGATACGATATCGGGGTAAGTAAAATGTATGAAATTCCGTGCTCCGATATCCGATATCGGGTCGGACAATATGAAAGACAGGTACATATCTCATATATTTACCTTACCCCGATATCGTATCGGCGTCCGATACCGATATCGGATCGGAAAATGTGAAAACGGTCTTAGTATTGTTTCACATTATCCGATCCGATATCGGTGTCGGACGCCGATACGATATCGGAGTAAGTAAAATGTATGAAATGCTGTGCTCCGATATCCGATATCGGGGTAAGGTAAATGTATGAGATATGTACCTGTCTTTCATATTGTCCGACCCGATATCGGATATCGGAGCACAGCTTTTCATACATTTTACTTACCCCGATATCGTATCGGCGTCCGATACCGATATCGGATCGGAAGATGTGAAAACGGTCTAACGCTTATTTTGAGTAGGTACGCAAGGACGTTTAAAACCCTACCTTATGCCAAATTTTGACAGGTTTTCATGTTAAAGTAGAGTTTGAAAACTACCTACTCAACTTCGAATGTTTAAATCAGAAATCGGAAGTTATACTTTTTCTTACTATAACCAACCTGTGTTTTGTCAGTTGCTCTTTGTCTCCCTGGATCACAATATCAATAAAACTATGGTTTCATACCATGCTTCATTATCTAAGTTGGAACGAAAGACGAATTTAAATCATAACTTCACTATAGGTTGCTATAGACAACTTGATCTTTACAATATTTCTTCGGAAAGAAAGAAAGAAAGTACAACTAGATTAAGAACCTGTCAACAACTACATCAAAACCGTCATTTGTGTCTCCATAAAAAACAGCGAGCTCAAATTCCGTGTAACTCATAATAAACTTAAAAATAAACTTGTTAGTGCCATAAAATTAAGTGAGCCACATAATTATTTAACACACAATAACATTCAGCTGGTATCTCATTACGACAATGTAATTGTGGCACAGGACATGTTCGCATTAATGAAAATTACCTATTTCGTTTGTTAATTATCTGTGGCGATGTAAGGGGGGAGACAGACTGAGGTAGTAACGCGGTTTTTGTTTTAAAGTGAGAAACACACAAACAACAAATGAATAAATGAATATGAATATGAGAAATCATATTATTCGTACAGCTAAAGAGTGGAATTTTCTGCCGGAGTCTGTGTTTCCTGATAGATACAATCTAAGACCGTTTTCACATTATCCGATCCGATATCGGTATCGGACGCCGATCCGATATCGGGGTAAGTAAAATGTATGAAATGCCGTGCTCCGATATCCGATATCGGGTCGGACAATATGAAAGACAGGTACATATTTCATACATTTTACTTACCCCGATATCGGATCGGCGTCCGATACCGATATCGGATCGGATAATGTGAAAACGGTCTAAGGGTATTTAAGTAAAGAGTGAATAGGTTACTTCTAGGCAAGCGCGCTCCATCATCGACCACATCATCGCTTACCATCAGGTGAGATAGTGGTCAAGCACGAGCTTATCAATAATTAAAAAATAATTGCGACTAGATCGTAGTAGTAGTATCGTTTCGTAGTAGTTGTTAAGGCGTGATTGATTGAAAAATAACCAGGCTTTATTTATTATTTATGAAAATAGGAAGTAAGATAGTATAGATAAAAGCTTGCTAGATATGTAAAATATCGTACCTAGGTTAAATAGGGCACTATGTAACATATCTTTCAATTACATTGCGTAAATCAATTGATATGCAAACAAGACCAATCGAATAAAATAAATGGGCAATAAAGTCAACCATGCTTTTAATTTAACTGTAATCAATCTAATCAAAATCAGTTAGATTCAGTCTTATCACTGGTCTATATTGAAATGCAGGGCCGGATCTAGGAGGGGCAGGAATATAAGTACAGTTGGTTGAAATGAAAGCAATGGAGCTGAGACTCTGAGAGATTGAACCCTAGTATACTGATTTGATAAGAATTTTTTGTTTTTGCGTACATACACAAGGGATTTTTTTTTTAAATTTTTTATAAACTAGTGCTTGACTGCGATCCCACCTGATGGCAAGCAAGCAATCGTATCGTATAAGTTTGTAGTTTCCTTGCGTGATCGCATCAGTAATGAAGATATACGCAGGATAACCAAGATGACCGACATGACCCTGTGCCTTGGCACATAGCTCGCAGAATAGAAGGTCGATGGTCAGGACCAAAAGTTCTAGAGTGGCGACCACGTATCGGAGGACGCAGTGTTGGAAGGCCTCTCAACAAGCTGAAATAATGACCTTGAGATGGTCGCAAATGCAGATTTCTCAGTGTCCAATAGTAGACGTCTTCCAGCTAAAATGATGATGATAACACAAGCCCCATAGTATTTTTATAGTAATTACATGTCGTAAAAAAATAATCAGAAAAACAATACTAAGATGGACCACTCACACGCTTGTCAGGCCTTTATGCCCCCCGAGTCCGAACCCTAGATCCGTCCCTATTTCAAGACCTACCTACTAGACTATATTGAATCTAAGGCTAGGTAACCGCTCATTACCTTACACCTGCACCAAGACGAAGTCTGGAATACATTACCTCAATCAGCGCTGAGCAGATAATCAGTTACTTAAACACAGACTTGTTCCTTGTAAACAACTGATATTAGAACAGCTGGTAGTTAGTTTTTTAATGGGTTATGTGTTTTTACTTTATACCCGGCTGTGGAAAAGACAAAGGGCGAATGTGTAGTCATTTGTGAAAAAATTAATTCAAGCAAGAAAAAATACTAATTATAAAGTTAATCACGATTCAGTATTTGAAGATTTTGTTCGGAAGAGTTATCGCAGCCCTGGAACGCAAAGAGCTACGGATGATGAGCAATGGGTAGTTTGCAGCCCTATTTATTGACGTGACGTATAGTGTTTAACGCACGCAATAAAGCGATGCCAGTAAAACAGTAAGAGTTCAGCAGAGCTGATACTTGCTTAGGGTCACGGAGAATTTCTGAGAGGGAAACCTTGGACACAGACAACTCGCGCTCACCGACTGCACCCAGAGCGGATTTGATGATTTCCCACCTAAACGCAGGCTAAAAACTGAAATACTAATATATCTATTCACCTACAGAAACTAAATGCTAACGACCTTTGATAACAATTCCCAGTAAATTGAAATTTCACTATATTATGAACTATCTATTTGCTACATAGTCGTTTTATCTACCACATAGTCGACCTTTCAATTAGAATATTGACTTTACTTTGCGATTTTTGAACGTTTAATTCAATTCCAAATCAAATGCAAGATGCGTCAATCAGCATGTGCCTTTATGAAACGGTCTTGGATACCAGTACCACTAATTCCCGTAGTCCCAAGGACCTGTCGCGAAACCTTCAATCAGACCAGACCGAATCGAATGAGACGCAGAAACGACTGCAGTGATCACTATAATAAACTACGAGACAAGGAGTCGCGAAACGAACTGTGCTCACGAATGGAGGTGGCAGATAACTGTGTTATGTAGTTGTGATAAAAGTTATCATTTTTTCAGGCTCTGAAATATATTTTTCTTCCAACTATGCTTTAATTTCATCATAATCACCCTAAAAAGTCATTACAAAGCGAGTATTTATTGCTCTAGAGCAATAAAAATGTATGAAATTTCATTATTGCACAGTTTTTTTTTTAATCGCACCAAAAGGCGCCAATCTCAATGGATTAGCTCTATTCAGCCAGCCGATATAATATAGCCAATACTTTTTTTTTACGTACGAAATATTCATTTCTATCCTACTTGTTCCAAATTTAAAAAATGATTGCTGCTAAATCTGATTTAAAAATGAAATAAATTTAAAAAAGTGATTTGGCGGGAACTTTGTTAATTTTGTTTTGACAATATTTTTAGAAACGATAAAGTGTGATACTATTTGATTTTGAGTGCTTCGGCTTCGAATTAAAATGGAATCATCTAGCGACAAATTAACTCCGGAAAACATTCTAAATGAAGCCGACAGTGTTATAGAAACTTCTATTTTAACTGTTTGATATGAATTTCTTTTATCTACTATTCCTATAGGTAATAGTTGAAAGAAAAGCAGATTATGCACCTCGCCGAAAGTGCCCTCGTGCCTGTTAGATTAGAGCCCTCGCTGTCGCTCGGGCTCTAAATTAGGCACTCGGTGCAATAATAAATTACTTTGTGCTCGATGCAATAATCTACTATTATTTCATTGGGGACTACAGTTACATGCTAGAGAAATTTCAAAAAAAAACACTAATACTTGTTTTCCCTATAGATTGTCATGCCCTAAGATATACAAATAAAATAAATTATTTTTATTAGGGACATAAAACAGTTACATGCTAGAGAAATTACAAAAAAAAACTTGTTAAATATATTTTCTTTTTTTGTCAATTGATTTGTGCTTTCTAAATTGGCGAAGGAAAGCCTAGAGAGGGCATCAGAGGCTTTTGAAAATTGTGACATTTTGAATAAAAAGTGACAGTGACAATTGTTACTAAAAAGTGACATTCTATCGGCTATAATTGCCTGCTCTATCTGATAGTACAGATTTGTCTTATTTCGGAATCACAGGTTCAATTTGACGAGAATTTCACACTCCACATGTTAATTCTATAAAATTGTACAACTACATATGAAATAAATATATAAATAACATGGCAGTAGCGATTGTAACCAAGAAGTATGGAACCAATATACGCTGCCGTAATGTCACGTGGTCAAACCCTAGCAATCCGACTTTTCATCATTCATCAGCATGACGATTAGTGCTTGTGACGCACTTCAGATTGATTTTATAATAATTATTATTGAACAAATGCATAATCTCAATCATGATGCTGAAATTGTAGTACCTAAATATAAATTCACACTTTACTTATAAATAATAAGTCAGAAGAGGAGCGATACCGGTGGGAGATTCTGTCAGAGGTTTCGTCCGCGTGAATGTCGCGAAGACGGGAGACAAACCCAGGTTATAAAGTAGCCCATACGCGCAAAGCGTTTTTGGAACACATTTATTATGCGTACAGCTAAGGAGTAGAATTCCTTGCCGGAGTCTGTATTTTCTGATAGCTACAACTTAGGAGTCTTCAAGTCAAGAGTAAATAGGTTACTTCTAGGCAAGCGTGCTCCGTCCGTCGTCGGCCACATCATCGCTTACCATCAGGTGAGATAGTGGTCAAACGCGAGCCTATGCATAATAAAAAAAGCCTATTTTAAATATTTAATCCTTGGGATTCAAGCTTACTCCGTACCAAAATATAACAAAATCAGTTCAGCAGTTTATCCGTAAAAGCGTAGTAACAGACAAAACAGAATTATTTTCACTCTATAATATTAGTATAGATGAATCGCATAAAGCGGTCATTTATGATGGTTATTAATTATGGTGTAGTTTTTGCCACACGTCATGAATAATCATTGATTAATTCAAACTTTACACGTGTCTCGGTTTTTATCAGTTTCTTCTTGATGATTTCCCATATTATAGAAGTGATTATATGTTTGATTATGTAGATGTAAGCGGCTTTATTATAGAAAATCAACGTCAATCAATCCGTATGTGGTAAAGCTGAAGGACTTGTTAGCTACCAATGATTTAATTGAGTTTTAAAATTTATGTATACCAATATACACAGAAAAAGATTCATCATTAAAAAAAGTTTGTATAAAGGTATAGGTAGTGTATTCATCATATTATAAAGTAGCTACCTGTACATTTGTACAAACTTTTTGCAATTTTACCTATCCTATGATTAGGTACATCTTTTCAAAGCTAAATCACCAAAATTAAGATTGGGCTTTGTTTTTTTCGTAAATTATTTCAACACGTTTTAACCAATAATATCAAAAGACACTATAAAATATAATATATATTATTTTTAAACTAGTTATTGACACAAATCGCCATATTGACGTAACTAAGGCTAACAAGGCAACAAAATTACAATTTAATCATCTAAGGTTCTATGTTAATAAATAACTTAATATTCTCGCTGTTATGTTATCTTCAATTAATAAATGCAGATTCTGATATAATTGTCTGAATAAATGTTTACGTATTAATTAATATTAATACAAAATGCCTATTTATGCAATATTTAATACTTTATCGTGTAACCCCCGCTGTGCCGTTGGTTGATTTTCTTATTTTTACGACTATTACAATGTCGTTTGCATGGTTAATCTGTTTTTCAAAAGTGCTTAAGAAATTTTAAATAGAAATCTGACAAGTTCCTATCATAATCGACGTGTTTCACTATTAATTAAAATCAATATAAAATAAATAGGTATTTCAACATGCATCTAGGTCGTCATAAAACTGAGTGGACATTCCTGAATGCTTTTATGTGCTATAAAATTATCTCTTTGAACTAGGCTCGTCAATTTAATTGACGATCGAGAACTATAAAACTCAGGCAAGTGTCACAAATTAATTTTAATGTGTTCAAATTTTCCATAACTACTGCTAATTCTAATTTATGTGTCATATTATAGTCATTATTAAAGAACCTGTTTTTTTTACAATTTTCCTTCACTAATCTGACAATATACTGATAATAATTTGGTATAAAAATAGCCAAAACATAATAATTAGATGCCTTCTCCATTTTAGCAACTTGTCAACTTTCCTTGTTGCCCGAGATCTTTTAATAATCGATCGAAACCCCCACTTATTGGTCGCAACGGTGTATTTTGTTCACAATCGATGCGATTACTCGAATAAAAATTAATGGCACAAAGGATAAAGTAATCGAGACATACAATGGATCGATATAATTCGTATTGAAAAAGAAAATATCAGATGGAACATCAACCATTTCTTACTAATTGGTATTAAAGCGAAAATGTCTATATGAATAAATTGTTTAGTAAAAAACTAAACTAATTCAGATGAAATTATGTAAGTGTAGATAATGCGTAGATAATATTAAATAAAATGTCGACCATTTCTCAGTAATTGTGAGCACAAATTGTTGGCTAATCCTGTTATGGCTGAACCAATTCAGATGAAACTATGTAATATGTATGACAAAGATAATGTTGGGCAAAACGTCATTAAATTCTTACTAATTGGTACGTATTAGGTTGAAAATGTTTATATATATTTTTTGTTACAACTAGAACGACTGTACCAATTCAGATGAAATTATGTACCTAATAGGTAGAATGTATTTTTTATAATGAACTTGATACATAAGAATGGAGCCGGAGGGTAGTTCTATAATGAAATACTCAAAGTACAAACTAGCTAGCTCCTTTTGGAGTTTGACATTTTATTAACTACATAATTTAATAATGTTTTTATGTCGTCTTCGAGTTACAATGGCGTGTGGTGTATAATGTTTATTCTATGTAACAGCTGCTTATTGTGCCAACTTGTGTAGATACTGTGGTAGGCACATTTGGACAGGACTTGCTTCGTTAATTTAATGATATTAATTGTCCCTTAATCTATCACATACCCGCGAAACGAGACACAATAGTAAAACAATAACAGCGCGGTCTCATAGGACCGGTCCGGGATTCATGAACTAAAATTGTCTAATGACCCCCAAGCGTCGCTATAATTAGCGACGCTTGGGGGAGGCCTATGTCCAGCCGTAGACGTCTTTGGGCTGAAATTATGATGATGATGATGATGGAATGTCTCTTTAGGAAGAGTATGAAAGGGTTACCCTTGTTCCTAGAATGCAAAAGGCCACTGAAGGAACTTAGGTGTGGATATGGTAAATAAAAATCTGACACACCTCTCGCTCCACTCTAGAGTTAGATGATTTCCCACCATAAAATCACTTTAGGAAAGCAGTTGACTAGTTTTTATCAAACCTTATTTCTTTATTTTCTTAGCGCCGTCCTTCAGTAAAAGTGAGACCATCAATGGAACTGTAAAACTACCTTCAATTTGACGTTATTAATAATACATAATTTTAAGTAAATTATACTTTTAAATTGCAGTCTTTATGACCACTAAAAGTACATATTTATATTCATACACTGTTGCGTAGGTACGAGTAACTTTACTTTTTAGTAGGTTCAGTACGACATATTAATTGCTCTTTAACCATTTAATTATTTAAAATACCTTATTATTATGGGAAAAGTAACTGGCCACATATTTTATTGCCTTAAATGGTATTTTAATTTGTAATGCGGTATGATGGCCACAATGTATGGATATTTTCATTTACTTAAAGTATTGTAGCTATGTTTCCTTTTTTCTCTGCTTTTCATAACTACGTAATATCCACAGGTCTCCTTCAAAACTCCCCAATCTATTCGAAAAAGTCTAATACCCTCTGACTCCATCGCAGTCTTGCCATGAAGTACCATGTTACCCCAGTTAATGGGTTGTGGAGGTCTGGTAGACAGCCGCTCCTGGTAAAATACTGGTATTCAGCTAAATCCGGATTGGCTGGAAGCCGACCCCAATATAGTTGGGAAAAGGCTAGGCATCTGCCTAGCCTTTTCCCAACTATATTGGGGTCGGCCAGTAAATATCGTAATAAATATCTCTCTCCGATCGTGTCAACGAGTTATCTAACTCGCTGAGAGAGAAGGCGCAAGAATAGCAGTTTTACGTACATTACCAGGCACGTTGGTAGTACACCAATTACCAAACAACGGGCAGTTACTGAGAAATTCCTAGTGTAAAAACCCAATAGCACTCTTTGCTGGACCTGGTAATCGAACCGTAGACTTTACGCTCAGTAGTCGAGCTTGCAACTAGAAAACCAATGAGGCAGTTAGTTCCTACACAAGGAAACTATATTTTTTTTCTCAATTAATTATATACGAGTATAATTATAGGAATATCACCTCCTAAATGGACTACTATAGAAAGCAAAATTCCTGTCCCATTATAATTTAGGTTACAGTGAATTAAGGCTCTTAATAAACGAGTGAAATTCACCATCAGCGATTGCATCACTGCTAACCATGTGGGATCACAATAAAGCACTATTTAAGATAATAAAAAAAACATATAGTGAAACGAATTTTTGGTTCTAGGTTTCCTGACGATGTTTTTCTTTGAGAGCAGTGTTAATGAAATAAATTACACGAATAACATTTTCCGCAACGTATTTGCTTGAAGTCGACTAATAGCAAACTAAACAAAAAAATATTGAAAAACGTAAACCAAACTCATTTCTCTACCAACACTTAATGCCCTCCGAACGAGGCGACACCTTTGCATACCTTCACACTTTACATGAGAGGACCATCTTAAGATATTACGATGTCTTCAGACCAAACAGCTACCATCCATTTAAGTAATAGGCGCGTATTTTTCAAACCCTTGTTTATTAAATGAGGTCATTAGCAATTTTCTTGTATTATTACCAGTTGATTCGATCATGGTGTGGCTGGTGGCTAAAATGGCGCTTTGCTGAGAGTGAATGCGAATACTGTGAATAGGTAAAGCTGTATAGATCAAGGCTCTTACTTTGACGTGTTAAAATGAGAAGCGTTTGACGTAAGATGGATGGAGCTATACACCCTATATAACTCCATCCTAGAGTTCTGTGAAATTACTAAACTATTGCCCAAAAAAAAGGGAACATTGGAGTTATCCCAATGATGCGATCGACTGTAAATTGAAATCTGTAAAATTTATTCATTTCACTCATTAATTTTAAAATATTACCCTGCAAGCATGTTTTGGTAAAGACAGTTTGTTTCTTCTCCATGTAGTTTAATGGAAGCAGAGAATATAGATTGACAGCGGCACATGATCATACAAATAGACAGCAGTCCTCACAGTACTGGTACGTAGGTACTTAAACAATAAAAATGGCATTTCAAAAACATCCCAAGAACTCAAGTCAACGAGCTCACGCTGGGAACAAAGTTTATAGGCCAACAGCATCCAGCGCAGTTTTAGCGGTCCAGCGGCGTCGATCGCAGCGCCGAGCGGCCGACGTGGCCATTACCTTAATGCGCGACTCTGTTAAGCTATTAAACACGGCACCTGGGACGCGAGCGGTGCCTTTTTGCACCCACCGGCCCGCATGCCGCCAGCCAGACCCACACCAATTACAACATTTATAAATTCGCGGCCTCAACGCCGTATGAAGTCATATCCGTAATGGCCATTGTAAACTTAATAGATCATACCATACCAAACAAATTCCAACCGTAAACGGTGGTGTTTAAAGCACAATATCAAACAACCCCAACATAAAACGTTTCTTGTTTATCACAGCATCCGCTAAAACCGCATCGACATTTACAGAAACGCGTTTAATTTTTTACAATACACCATTTATCATAAGTGAATTAATTTAAATTGCCATAAAAATAACAGTTTACATAATGGCTGTACGGTTCGTGACGATTTTTTTCGTGTCTCAACATTTTTGTACGTGCATAAATATTTCATGGTATGATAATCGACCTTTTACTAAAGTATTGAATTGTAAACTTTTTGCTGTAAAAAGCTGGATTTTTGTTGCCATATAAAATATGATGGCTGTCAGTTTGAATGCTGCAATTAAAATTTAATAACACCGTAGGGTATAATTCTACAAATTCTAGTTGATTGCGTCGATAGAGACATGATATTACGTTCCGACTGGCTCATTGAATGGGCAATCAATCTAGCGAGGCTCACGACACGCAGCTCATGTCTTTATATTTATTAAATGGATCTATTTCTCGATAGAAAACACATTTAACTTACTTAATTCGCATTAGGATAAGGCTAGGTGTAGACACGAGCAAATAACATGGTTTCTTTAGAAACATTTTTCCTCGTTATAACTACATTATGGTGCAAAAGAATGATGGTTTTTCTTCTCAGGGCGCTCACATAAATAATTGTAAAAGACATCTGACGAAATTATGAAATAAACATGAGTTTGTTGAGCAATAATTTATTGTTGTTATAATATAATAAATATCTGTTTGGCTTGCAATATTTTACGACACGTAACTCAGGGATACAATGTAGGAGACAGTTTAAGGCTCTGTTCAACATGTTTTAATACATTGTAATATAGAAATATTCAATAAATGTATTGAATGATCTCATTGGTTTTGTGGGAGCAGCATTTATAAGACGTTGAAGGGTACACTGGAGTGTGTAAACAAAAAAGTACTTTTGAACGTTCAAGGTAATGTGGAAGGAAAGGAGTGGGCACGCCATAATTGTAGTGTTAATTTGTTGGAGGAGAGGGCTAGAGAGGCGCCTCACTTACTGATTGATGCAGGTCGTCTTTAAAAAAGAGAAGTTTGAGAGGTTAAGATGTCCATATAATTCCCAAAAAAAAGGTTTAATTTGTTTTTTTTTTCAAAATATAATAATTTATTAATGGTCATTGCAAGCGATGTGTTTTTTTATCTGATAAACAACTACAAAAGGTATACAATTTTTAAGTAAACTGTAAGTTATCACTAATATTATAAAAGTGAAAGTATGCAAATGTGTACATCTGAATCTTTGTTACTTCTGAACGGTTTTCGATGAAAATTGGTGTTATGTCTTAGTTGCATTCGTACATGGGATACTTTTTATTCCAGTGTGACACTAACCCATACTGTCCCATAGTTGGGCACAAGGATTCCTTTCCACAAACCACAGTATCCAAAATAAATAGACTAACGCTCAACCGTTACTGATTCTCACCATCTCTTCCAGGTCTGGTTCCAGAACCGTCGAGCAAAATGGCGCAAGCAAGAGAAGGTGGGTCCTCAGGCCCACCCCTACAACCCGTACCTTGGAGGGGCAGCGGGGGCGCCTCCTCCGTCCGTCGTGGCTTCCATGCCCAACCCCTTCTCACAGCTGGGCTTCGGCTTCCGAAAGCCTTTTGATACGAATGCCTTGGCTCAGTTTAGGTGAGTTTGAATTGTTTTGTTCGTTTTTGCTTTTTAGAGATACGTGGAATAGGGAGTAAAGTCCTGGAAACCTCTATTGGAAAAGGACCTGACGGGTGTTGTGTCTGGTCCGGGCAACTGTCCAATAGTTAAATTCGGGCTATTCTATATATTATAAACGTTCGGAGGACTCTGATACCGCGATACAGGATAGTTCCTATGTGACGACATAGATGTAGCTTAATCTTTACGACTGTGATGGCCAAAGGATAGAGCAGGAACATACATGTAGTCTAGGTACTACTTGGCTTTATGAATGTGATGACAATGTGAGCTACTGTTCTGCTGTGTTTCATATAAAAAAGATCAAATCAATTTCCATGAACCAAGCAAGTGATAGCTTTCTTTTTTTTTAAATTAAAATAAAACTAAACCTAACATCTATTTGCACCAATGGAGACAAAAATACAGTATTTTATAGACATCAAAAACAGAGCTAGAAAGTTTAGTAAGTTTATATTCAGTGAAGCAAAAACGTAAAGCTTATGATTTCAGCTTATTGGTCTTAGCTGAAATAACGAGCTTTTTTCCATGGATAGTTCGTTAAATCGATGGAGTATTAAATACACATATACTTAACATGAAAGCTTATGTTATCATGTAATTGTTTACACTGTCCTAACTATCTCCATTGTTCTGTCAACAGATACGCCGGCTCACCAGTACTAGGCGCGCAGTACCTTGGAGGACCACTCCCTCGCCCTCCACTCTTCAGCGCACCCCTGTACAGCAGCCCCCCCTTCCCTTCCCTCCTAGCAGGCCTCGCAGCCCATCCCCGGCAGTCCCCAGACCCGCCCCAAGTATCACCCCCAATTTCACCAGGAAGCGAGTCGCCCCCAACTCAACCATCAGCCCCAGAAATTGAAAGAAGAAGTTCAAGTATTGCTGCTTTAAGAATGGCGGCAAGGGAACATGAACTGAGATTAGAGATCCTTAGGCAGAGGCATCACACTGACTTGATTAGTTGAGCAACGTTGCCCTCCGATTCGGAGAACACGAATCCGGTTTCCTAATTGAAGCTCGAACCTTCGGCAAGGCTGGTCGCGAATCTAGACATGTTGAATGTTACTTATTTGTAAAATGTCAGGAATCAGGTTGTTATGATTATGAAGAACTAACGAAAATTGTATTTTTGCTTACTTTTTGTCACTTTGCTGTATGTATTTTTAGTTTTTAGCTTTGTTTCCCAGTTAATTGGCTGTATTTCATTGCCTTTTTTTTAAACTGTTCATTGTCTTGACATTTCTAGATTAGACTAAGGCTACAACCTTAAGTCAAGAGTGAATAGGTTACTTCTACATATGTTAGCACGCTCCATCGTTTACCGCATCATAGCTTTCCATCAGGTGAGACAGCGGTCAAGCGTAAACCTATAAAAAAATATAAGAAAACTCAGAAGTGAAAACGAAAAATGGTTAACATGACTGGTAAAATAAAAATTAAAAAACCAGTTAGATATCTTAATTGTAATTAAAAACTCAGTTGACACAGCCCTTGAAATATTTCTTCAAGATAATGACAAAAAGTGACGACAAAATTAAATGGCTCAGTACTTATTTAATTACACTAGGTTTCGTTTATTTTTGTAAATTAATTGAATGTACAGTCAAACGGGGTGAATAGGTACGAAGGAGTAAATAGACACAAAATTTGAAGGGGATGTATACGTTGTTTAATATTTTTTCAGAGCATTTAGGTACTTCAATTTATTCAGTAAATGTAATAAAAGTCGAATACTCTAATAGAAATTAATAATGTAAACAATTAAATGTAATAAAAGTCGAATACTTTAATAGAAATTAATAATGTAAACAATTAAACATAAACCAAAGTAAACATCCTAATAAAACTTTTGTCTCTATTTAGCCCTGCGTTCCTATTCACCCCGTTTAACGGTACTAAACCTGTGAGCTATAAAAATATTTACATACACTATATTTTGGCTAAGCGCCGTGTAAGATAACTATTGTAGTAAAAATTAGTACATTTATATGTTAATAATTTAAATATAAGATGTAGTTACTTCAAATCCGTCCATTATAGGCCTTATTGTTATTTATTGTAGAATAAGTACTTATTAATTTTAAGTTATGATTGTGAACTCAGGGAAGTCTCCATGCCTTTATTGTGCCTTTACTCACAAAAGTATTAAAAAATCGTTTTTGTATACGTAAAAAGAAAGGACAATAAAACCAAGTTACTATAAACAGTTATTTATTCTTAATGTAATTTTAAATTCTGGTATAATAAATCTGATAAAATATAAAATTTCTTAATTTTTGTAATGTTGATATATGCAATAAATCAAACATTTTCAAAAAGAATTGGATCATTATGTTGATCTTTTTTTACGCAAAAAATTAAACATCTTTTTCTTAATACTTATTTGTTTCGCGTGGGGATTGCATACCTATGTTTTTGGTGTGGTGTCGGTTGCCATTTTAATCAATAATAAATATTCAAAATTGACACGTTTTTGTATTGTTTTGGAAAAAATACATTATATTAAGTTGCACCAAAGATGATTGAATGTAAACCACAAATTACTGGTTGAAGAGAAAATTTTAATAGCTGCACAAACCACAGTGTCTTCGCTTCTACTGTTTGTTAAAAGGTTAAAAAACATCATTATGGATTATCTTGTATAAAATAAAAGTATTGAAACCTTAAACGTATTTATTTCCCTCGGAAAACCCCACAGTATAGCAACATCATAGATAAACGATGATCTATAAATATAAAACGAGGAGATGGTAACAAAACTGAGAAGTTTGGCGAGCTTAACTGTAACATTTTAAAAATGTAATAAAATTGTAAGTATTCAATAAAAAAAAAAAAAAAAAAATTACCATTGATTACTTTAATTAAAAAAAGAAACAAATCTCTTTCTACGAATTGAACTCTTGTTAAAGAAACAGAAGCACACAAACTATTGAACACAGTAGCTATTGCACAACTATACGAAATAGCGTTTACAACTAATCAAACGTGAAAAATGACTCGATAAACTATTTAAAATCTCCCATCAAATCAGCAATTACACCGCGTACCGTAGTAGTGCGCCAAAATCGATCAAACACACACAAACAGACAACCATTCAAAATATTCAATTAGTTCAATAAGCACTTTCGTTCAGAGAAATAATGTTCACCTTTCAACATTCTCCATCATCAATCACGGTCTTATTACACGTCAGAAGTTGAAAAATATGGCAGCTTACTGTTTGAGGGTCGAGTCATTCATCACAGAACCTTACAACAATGCCCGCACATTAATTACATAATCGAATTCAATTAAATTGTAATTCAATAACATGCAATTACATTGGATGCCGTCGTGGGTAGCTCAGTGCGTGGGTCGTTTCCGATTGGCTCATGATTAACCATTAATCTAAAATTCAATTATCTTATGATTTAACATCGTTTGATTGAAAGAAAGCCGTGACTCACGTTTATTAGTTTTTTTCTTAATTTCTACTAAAATTTTAATGGCGGCTTTCTGTTTGCTAGCGGAGAAATTGCCTGTGTCTAATTATAAAGTAATGGGACTTTGGATTTCTCAGAAAAGAAAATAAATGCGAATATTTTGATGGTGACAAATTACAATGACATTTTGGCTAAACAATACCGTGTTTGATCAGTTTGTTACTGGTATATTTTGCTGTTGAAACCCTCGTAACTAAAGTGGGTTAATGGTAGAACTAGTACTGACACTTGGTCAAGGAGATAGTTCATCCAAATCAAAATAGATTCCCGAAAGTCAAATGGCGTTGGTAAACGACAGTTCACACAAGAAGGTTAAAGGGTATGACGAACTATAAAGACTATGACTAGGTACGAGTAATATTAATGGAAACCAAGCCAATCAACGTCAATTCATAAAAATAATTTAGTATTCACAAAAGAATGCACTTGGAATTAGGTAAAGCACCGTAGCAAAGAATATTTATAGCCATATAAATAACATTCTACGAGTTCCAAAATCAGATATTAATGATAAATAAATATGAGTTCGGTTAATTTAATTGTAATCGAATTTTTATCCTCCCGTACTCATCTGGAGGGAACGCCTCCCGACAGCCGCTTATTATCTTATGCCATAAGGTAAAGGCGGTAGCGGGGAATGAAGTAGAGGCTTCGACACGATGCTGCGTAATAGGTAGGTACCTGATAGTTAAGTTACTCGTATAATAAAATTATGAGAATGTAATTAAGATTCGTCGAATAAAGTAACGTGTTTTAAATTCTATTTCATGTTGAGAAATGAAACCACTGGATCTTAACATGGTATTCGATTCGGAAATCATACGTACATGTATATTATGATTAGCAGCTTAAGTAAATGTGATAGTTAGCGATAGTTTGTTAGTTAGCTGGTAGTGTTGTACAGTAATAATTGTGTGGCATTAAGTCCGCAGTGCTCCTTACTGAGCTTTTACTAAGAGCACAGTGTTTCTTACTGATAGAAGTTTGAATAAATAAAAAAACTTTATTTTTCTGTTGTAATACACACATGAATCTTTAATGATCATAAAAACCCTTTAAAAACCGCAAGTCAACAAACCCTACGAAAGTGAAAGCATTCCCCATTTCAATCGCCTCTAACTTAAGCCAACCCGCGGTTACCGTGCAGGGTGGGTCTTCGCCAAATCTAATTATGAAACCATATAAAAAGTAAGAGAAGAAACAACATTTTTGTATGTTTTGTGGGATCCTAGAATTCACCCGTGTGAAACAGGCCTGCCTGTTGTGACAGGCCATTATAATTTTATGGGAGGGCTTTAAACAGGCAAGTTTTCATAGAGTATCTTAATTAAATTTTAGGTACTCTGAATCTATTCGCAATCATTTGTGAGTTTACAATGTGTTGGAAGCCATTTTTAATTGTATTAGATCATATCAGGGCTGATTGAGATCAGTACAATGAGTAACTGAATATTTCAAACAAGAATGAACTTCATCAACACAAAAAAGAGGAATTAACAGCTAGTCTCCACTGCTGGGACTCAGTCTTCCTCTTTAAGAGAGGGAATGGACCGATATTAAGTCTTTGGTTGTCGCCGATATGAGTTTTCAAGTGATTGGTTCTAGGATATGGCGGACAATGTTTTCCTTCGTCGTTTTAATAAAATGAATACAAAGTCCATCTAGACGCACATAACTCTGAAATTTATATGGTAACTACTAACAACAGATATCCACAGTAATTTATCTGAAGACCAGAAGCAAGCGTTCAGTTACAAAGTACCAGGGGAGCAGACGACGCGGGAGGCGGAATCCCAAGTAATTAAACAAACACGAGATCGGCCGGTCTCGTTAGCGGGGCCACGCCCACACCTAATCAATTCTCATAATTAATCGATACGCCCGATCACGATACTAACATCCGAATATCGATTACAAATAATGGTCGATAGAAATCCTCATAATGCACGCTTTGTTAGCAATCGGGTCATTCTGCATTTCGATTCACAAAAACTTGTCTCAGCGTACAAGTAACAACTTTCCTATTAACATTTTTATTTTTATGAAATACTTAGCGTATTTAATGCACAATACATTAAGTCAAGTTATTTAATGAGTTTACTGTCGTATAAATTACAAGTTAATTAAATAAGTAAATATACGGTAACACCGTTATTCCTCTATGGTAAGGCAGTTGTTTTTCAGCGTTTGCAACTAGTCCCTCTCAAAAAAGTATGGCCCTCGTTCCAAATAAAGTATTATTTGCGCGTGCGATTATTCGATTAAAATATTCCGACTTTCCGACGTCGCGAATCCAAATTATTCGTATCGAATCGTTAACTAAACGATGGGTGATTTTATACAATAAAATTAATTCGAAATAATAGATTTTGTACGCTTCGTTATGACCGCGACGAATCGATGCAATAAAAATTTATTAACGATTAATAAGAATTACTGAAAAAATCGCCGATAAAAGTAAACGTTGTTACAAAAATTGTAACTCAAGTTCAGAGTACCTACTTGTGTTTTACAACACAAGAACTTGTAATATGACGATGAGAGGAAACCAGATGGGATGATTATTATACCTTGGAAATCCGTTAGACTTTTGGGGTGGGTTGCAACATAATTATGTTTCCACCCTTGCATTATCACATCTTCTTACCACGACTGGTGAAGAAACCCTAAATTGGCGCAAATATAACAACGTGAGTTAATGTTTAAGCCGTTTAAAGTTTTGGCCCAAGGGTAACGAATGCTCATCGAGTTTTCAAGGATACCGGCAAACAGAGCGACCTCTTTATGTTAATAGATGGAGGTGGATGATTTTTGTGATCCCCAATGAGTTCTTTTTATACGCTTTTTTATACACAATTGCCAGCTTAGGTATATACAATTAAATATATTACCTATAGCATTAGTTTCGGACCAGCCAACATAACCTTCAGTGTCACCATTAGGCGTACAAATATAAAAGTAAGGTTTCTTATGGTCTCTTAAAAAACTCAAGAATATATGTGACTTAATGAGCATAGTGGAACGCAATAAGAATTTCTTGTCAAGTGGACTTGCAACAAAGTTGTGCCTAAGCGAATACTACTCCTACTTAATTCGTCATGCAATCTATTTTTGTATCGATTCTCACACAGGCAAATATTATGTCATTTATCTACATCTATACAAATATTACAAAGAAAAATTTAGGTTGATTTTTTTAGATTGGTGTGTGACTTATTTAATTCTGATGAATAAACTAAAAACTACTGAACTGATTTTTAAAATTCCTTTACCAGTAGAATGCTTTAAAATATAATTTTTTTTACTGAGTGATATAGGTTTTATATTTTCTACTTCCACGAGGGTGAAATCATTGACTCATAAGCTAGTAACAATTGTAAACGTCCACTCTCCATACAAGCCTTATAACCAATAAAAACTAAAACAATACCGAAACCTAACCTATGTTAACCTATATTTTTATACCATCTTTACTACATATGGAATGCAATAAAGTATTGAGTATTGAGTAACCTAATTTTCAGCCAAACTCCTCAAAATTAAGTCCAAATTGGTTTGGTTCGATGTTTTCACCAAACATCAGTAATTCAGCAATATCGGACTCGGTATGACACACCGTCCTAATTGAATAGGTTTTACAACATAATCAGTGCAAATTCGTTTACCGCGATAACTGGGTGTTATCCTTAATAATATTAACCTATCACATACCCACGAAATGAGACAAAATAGTAAAACAATAACAGCGCGGTCTCATAGGACCGGTCGGGGATTCATGAATTAAAACATTATTTTGCCTTATTTTTACCTACTGCTAAACTTAAAACAACTCCCTGAAAACTTACAAGCTGACCTTAAACAAAGAAACCACTACCTCACATTACTTAAACTCATCAGCGCTCACCATTACCGTGTTACGCTGCCCCTGGTTCCTAAACAGCCGATAAACTGGCCTTCCTGACTCCATCAATCAAAGCTGCATCCAATGAGCATCAAGAAGCGCCACAATGATTTATCAACGAAACGCTGCGCCAGCGCAGGGCGCGTAATGGCACTGATCACGACTTGGAAGTTGAACTTACTATTTTAAAAAATCAATTAATTTGCTGGGAACCTAATAGTGGGAAAGAATTTTGTGAAGGACTTAATTAATTGTTTTATATAAATTTGTAATTATCTTACTACGGTTGAGTGAATAACTAATCTATAACTAATACTAGCTGAAATGGTAAAAGTTATTCTGCTATGTAAATTATTAAAGACAAATTAGGAGGTTATGGCTGGAGTGTAAAAAGTAACCTACGTCCTATATTATCAGACCCAACAAATATACAGAAAAAAAAATCATAAATATCGTTCGAGGCGTTCGACTGAGTTTTGTTACAAACACTGTGTAACGAGAATTGTATTTATTAGATCTATACTAATATTATAAAGAGGTAAAATTTGTAAGTTTGTATGTAGGGGGTAATCTCTGGAACTACTGGTCCGATTTGAAAAATTCTTTCAGCTTTTATCTAACACTGAAAGAATTTTTCATCATCATCAGGAATGCTATATGGTAAGTTGTCCCACATTGAACCAGGTAAATTTCAAAGTCTCATATTGGGCTGGATGTCCAATCAATGCCTTTAATTTTTTGTGTATAGTTAGCATATTTATTTAGCTTCAATTTTGTAAAACATTAATTTCTCATATTCCTTTTAGTTTCGGTGTAAAACAGGTTTTTATGAAAAATGATTTTTGGTTCAATGAGTACCACAGGTGGTACACATTTAACCAGGGTATCGTCCACATTGAGACACCTTATTAACGATGTCTTCTAGTTCAATTTATAAGGCAAATACTTTGTAATAATAATAATAATAAACAGTAATAATAAAAATCAACCTTATATTTATAAAAATCACTTTAAATCATATGCAATTAAACCGAGAGTCTTAGTTTTATACATCACAAAACCTTTTCAGTCAAATTCTTATCATATTTTAATAATAAAAACAAAAGTAACAGTTTTTAATTATAAAAACAAAAGTACCTTCCATAATATAACAAATTAAAATTAAATTAAAATAATTGTAAAAAACACTCCTTTAACGACTGGGGTGTACAAAGTAAACCGTGGTTCAATGTGTACCACCCTCAGGTGGTTCAATGTGAGACACACCACGTTTTATCACTAAACTCAAAATTTTACCGACAAATCAATCTCTTAAAATCACGAATTATAGCGCTTTTAATTGCTAAATAACCGTAGAAAACAGTGTATATATAAATAAATTGATATTATTTAAACGAAAAAAGCTAAAACAGAATGAAATTGGCAAAAAATATTTACTTTTTGAGTCAGTTTGCTTTCGAATACTCCTCACACAACCACTTTGCACGCGATCGCCACGCAAACTAGTGGGCAGGAACGGAACGTCAATACCTCTCTTTCACTCATATTAGTGCGGTTTGGCAATGTCGCATTTTCGAGATTCGGCGGTGGTTCAATGTAGCTGCCTGGTTCAATGTGAGACACCCGACCCTATATATACCATCACGCTACGACCCACGGGAGCGGAGCAGTAACGAAAACTGCGAGTGAAACCGCAGGGGACAGCTAGTTTATTATAAAAAGGTAATATTATATAAGTTTGTAGGGGGCACTCTTTGAAACTGGAAAATCAATTCCGAAAGTTCTATCACTTATATGTCACTCCATCATCCTTCTATGTTCTAGGCTATAAATCATATTAGTTCCCTTGGGAAAAATGTGTACTTTCACGTGGGCGAAGCCGCAGGAAGCAGCTAGTTTGACATAATTTACTAATTTTTAATCAACAAACTCTAAGTCATAAATAATTTGCTTCAAGTTCCAATGTAAACCATACTTTTTTAAGGCCTTATAAGTATTCTAATTAATTTTTAAGTGTTATTACTTTATTTAAAAATGGTTACCTACTTAAAAACGACTTTAAATACACAAATCTAAAGTCGATACTTAGTCGGTAGCTACGGATTAAAATATTCTCTCAAATTATTTTCAACGTGTTTTGTAAATTTATTAGTAAAGTCTGAAAGTTTATTAAAAGAATAATTTGCTATAAATATAATATAATACAATAATAGGTATAATCCACAACTTTTCACACAACGCCATCTAGTCCCAAGCTAAGCAGAGCTTGTGTTATGGGTAGGTACTAGATAACTGATTAACATACTTATATATTTCTAAATACATACATATTATAGATAAATTACACCCAGCACAGATATAAGTGATTCATACAGATACAACAAACGATAGGTATACTATTGAAACTGCAATAGGTAAGTAACTTTTTAATGTCCTGCGTCCCAACAATGGGAATACGACTGCATATGCTAATATTATACAACCTTTGATGCAATACTCAGAAAATAAATAATAAGTAGCAACTCCAAGAGTAACTTCATTACAATAAGCAGCACTTTATTAGGTCAAATAAATAAGTAGATCAAGCTTTTGATTTTTGTCTAATCAATACTTACACCTCTTACACAATCACTAAACAATACACAAAGCATATAGTTCAAATAAATCAAATCATCTATCCAAATATTAATACGAGAACATCACTAAATTAAAATAACAAATGGCCGCCAATATCTCATACCAGAGACAACGTAGACTTTAAAACAAAACTACCATAGACAAACAGTAACAAATGAGTTCGGTTGAAATTGAATGGGCCAGTTTTAAATGCGATATTTTTGTTTTAATATCCAATTATGGAGTTTTAAATTATTCGAGACTTTTTCATATGTTCGAAGGCAAGTCTTGGACTAATTAATGATTTCCTCACAGCTGGGGATCCTTGGCGATTAGAGAACGCATCGGTATGTCGTTATGTTCTCAGTTTTGAAGAGTTGAGGATTAATGTTGAAAGGGAATTAGGAGTTTTTTTGGGCTTCGAGAATGTTTTTCGGTATATTTTATTTAAATGTAGATCAAAATTAAGCAGCATTAAGAATTAAAAAAGTAATTAGAAAGAATCAATTATCGGTGGAATATCAATAGCAAAAAAATCTCTAATTTTAGCGAGATCAAAGAATTTTAATGCAAATGTCACATGTCACGTAGGTGCACGTAGGAAGGTAGTTCTCCTAGCAACAATATCGCAAGCATCGCACTAATAGATACCTGAACACAAAGGTTTTACAATGTAACATTACATTGTTACTTCAATATTTTATTAACACACCTAGCTATGTTTATAGTCTGACAAGATATAAAAGATAATTTACATCCGAGTGCTATATTAATCGTAAAACATCAACACTTACTGTTAAGTGCTTATTTCCCTTCCTTAACTGTTTATTAACTAAGTTTTGGTGAAGGTAGAGATTATGTAATAAAATGCAAGTTATACCCATAACTATTACTCGTAACTTTCAAGAATAAAAATAATCATATGTTTTTTCTCATAGGCCTACAATGGGCGCTTATAAAACGTGAATTTAATGCATGGTTTCAATTAGTCATTTCCTATGAAGCAGAACTGTCAAGAAACACGACGCTTACTCTTTAAAAAATATATTTTTCGTGATACATATTATTTTTTTACAATATTAATAGGTAGACATGACAGGACAGTATAGACAAAATGTGACTCATGGTCCTAGGTCCCAATAGTAGTCGTAACTGAAAAAGAAACTCGTAGGCCCACACCAAAGGGTCTCGTCGACCACAAGCCTAATGCCGCTAATGCTAATAATAACGACGAGCAATGGGTAGCTGAGGATTTCTTTATTTTGTAGTCATTTCATTTCAGTTATCGTATGTTTATAATATGTTAATCATTTAATTTATTATGTTGCTTGTCCTGTGTGGACAAAAATATCTGATTATTCATATGGATTAACTAAATAAATCAAAATGGCATATCCAAGTTAACGATACTTTTGCCGAGCCCTGGTACAGGCCTTGGGCCGGTACGAGAATTAATGGGAGGTGGTCGCCTGCTTGTGCTAAGCAGTAACGCTAGCGATAAAGGCTGCTGCAACCGTGAGGGAACGAACTTCCTCACGCCCCACCCAGCTGCTGGGCCCCAAAACCCAATTTTCAGCCACCTTTGGCGTGAGCCTGCGGACAACGAGCAATGGGTAGCTCACCGTCCGGCCGTGTGGTAACCAACCGAACCGAGCCCGAATTAGCGACGTCGTGAAAGTGTGTAGTGTAAAGAGATATCAGTAACACCGTAGGGACCCAGCAGTGTCGAAGACTGCTGGGACCATGGGTTAGCTTCCGAACGTGAAATGCAAGTCAAAAAAGGAACATAGGCATTAGCGGCCTTATAATTTTCCCACTGTTGGGACTGAGGCCTCCTCTTAAGAAGAGGGGATGGGCCGTAATCTACCGCGCGGACCCAGTGCGAATTGGTGGATGTAACATGTCTTCGAATTTTTGATTCTAGGACCGACATGTCGGTTTCCTCACGATATTTTCCTTCACCGTTTTGAGAGCAGCGGTGATGAAATAAATTACACAAAGTAATGCGCTTGGCTGGGTTTGAACCCGCGACCTATAACTTGTACCTAAGTCGGGGCAGTTACCACTCGGCCACCACTGCTTGCTCAAAAAAGGAACAGGAGTGAATTTTAATCACTAAAAATCTAATACTCCCGCTCCTCCCAAGAGTCGGAGAAGTCATTGGATGATTTCCCACGTAAAAAAAAACAAATGAAGATGCTTTTGAGAGCATTAAATCAATATTTAAAACATGGAAAGGCTAATTATGGTTTACATATTTATGTATAATGAATTATCTCATCAGCGGAATATGAATAACATTATGGGAGCTGACAAAAACGTGAGAGTGGAGAAATGCAAAGCTGAGCTAACGGCTGCGGAAATTACTGAGAATGAACACATGTGATGTGATTGCTTGAATAACAGCATCATGAAGAAATTAATATAAACTGCCAGTATTGGACGTCTTGATAGAACCTCTCTCGGTGAAGCTTATTTTTGAGCGTGAGATATAAGTAAATAACATATCCTTAAAGCGAAAGGATGTATCAGACTTTTTCTGAATAAAAGCTGCATATATGTTCTTTCAGTTACACTTTGCATTCCAGGGCCGCGATGACGGTTTCAAGCTGATTGCTTGAAACAGCAACCCTGGCATCCTTTTATAGCCTTACAAATATTATGGATAAATTACACCCAAACACAGAATACATATATGATCGTGCTCATCACACGAACATTTGTCTTGGATGAGAATAGAACCCACGATCTCCAGCACAGCAGTCAGAACCGCTAACCCCTAGACCAACAAAGCAGTGCAATCCAAATATCGCCAGACTCTCATCACATCATTCTAGCTACCTCTACACGTCATACCACACAAGTAACTACTCGACTCTATGGTCTATCGGTTTAGGTGGTTAACAAAAGGTAAACAATCTTGGTATGTCTTTTTATATTAAAGAGGTCGTATATAATATACACAAAGATTATTTAAATTTAGTTTATTAGCTAACATCGATTTAGGTAAATACCTAGTCGCAAAGATTTTTACATACAATTTATTAATAATTATTAGATAAAAAGACATGCCAAGATTGTTTACATTTGGCTAACTACCTAAACCGACGGAGTATAGTAAGTTACTCGTCCAAATGCTAATAATAATTGCAGTATCACTACCAACTATTACAGGAAAGCTATTAGTTCCAAGTGACAAAAACTGAGCTAAGTGTGTGCGGGTCATTATTTTGATATTATTATGTGTAGATGAAGATGTCAGCTCAACGATTAGGTGATGTGACTAGGTTTTCGTGGAAATAGTGGGAATGGAAAATAGAATCAATCATGGAGGTTTGTTTTTTGGACCGCTGGCTTAATATTCTTATTCATAACAGATTTGCAGTGCCTTATATCTGCCAGCGATTGCGCCAGCATGCGCATACTTCATTCCAGGACATTATTTACCCTTGTACTAAATCTCATCCTTTGTTTAACCGTTTAAGCGTGCTGAAGCAACAAACATTATCTGTTCGACACTCTATTTAACACTCTCATCTCATACATGTATACAAACTTTCGTCTGTAAATTATTTGTGTGATGCTCAATTAGTTGCGCATACTAAGTAGGTTGTAGCAAATCAATGTGAGTTCGGTACTCCAGTCCAAAACATGACCCACATGAATATTGTTGAACGTAGGGTTATTTTTCAAGAGGCTCCTGGTCTTGAGGTCCCTGACATATCTGACATTTGTGTAAAGTTATTTTATTTATTTATTGTCTCCCTTACAACTGTCATTACACGTACCTAAATACCTAATGTGACAACGCAGTGCTGGTATCAGAAGCCGAAGTCGAGCCGAATCGGTAACCCAACATCCATATGGGTTCACCCCACTCGCCCCCCCTCCTCTTTAATAAAGCTATACCCACAAGCTGGAATGCCCCAAGTGTCCATTCACCTAAACGTTTGAGGACCTAATGATGCTACTAATGCTGCTATTAACGCGGCCACTTACTCGCCTCAAATTATCTCAAATGCAATCATTGACTCGAAAAGATGGTGCAGCGTTAAGTATCTTTAATCCGAGATTATCTTGGACTAACAGAAGTAAAATTTTCAAAGGACATATGAATGGGTTTTCTTTGCGGCAAGGAACGTCATCAGGTAAGATAAACGAACGAACTAAGAAATCCTTTGGATAATACAGGTATGTCTCTTAAAAACGTAGGGACCCTAAACAATGGAAGCGGAACGGAATACAAAAACAAACTTCTTCAAAACATCCCACCGTTCAGCTCTTACATCACACAATGAGGCGCCCGCCCACGGCAGAAAGGATTTAAATAAATTTCTAATAACTTACCCTTCTGTCGATCATCAAAATTGAATATATTCCAACCTATGACCCTATTTATATCAAACTTTAAAGCTCCATCCAAAGCCTCGCTTTAATTTTATTACTGGCATAAAAATACACTGTTTTACAACGTTTACAAGCATAAAGAAAGTCTCCTTTATGGTCTATCATAGACAATAATAAAAGAAATGAAGAAAGATTTACATTTCCGCTGTAATTAACTTTTTCTTTAGAGTTTTGTTAAATTGAAAAATAGAGCTTTTCTTCGAAATACATTTTATCCGTCATTAAATAATCGCAATTAATTTCATTGTCTTGTTCATCAGTGTAGATGCTCGTTACAAATCAAACGCGTAAAAAATAATTACGCGCTTATTACACGCAATCAAAGAGAATGTTGTCAACACTAATATCAGGCAGGCGTTTTATTACAACCCCACATGTTAACGACTAATAAAAAAGTCTACTATTACGTCATTTACATATGACGCGACTCAAACTATTATACCTCATGAAACGATCAAAAAAATTCAATTAACCAATATTTTTGGTACGCGCACACTTTTTTAAATTAAAAAAGAAAGGTAATCAGCCCTGGCACTAAATAATGCATGGAAAAAAATCAACAAAAACATTTAGAAACAAGCAAACGAGCTTGATTAGGGCCGATGTCACGCCGATAAAGGCCGTAAAGCCGAAAATTGAAAAGGTTACTTCATTAAAAACGCTATATTTTACAATTTTTAAACGGGCAGGTGAACCCTATGGCGGTATGAAGGGTGACCATAATGTGGAGCGTGGAGAATTACTGTTTGTATGTGGACTGTTTGCTCTGTGTTTTGTTTGTGTGGAAGTGTTTAAGAATTTAAGCTGTTGGTTACAAAATATTCTGACATGATATTGGAGAATGTGTACTCGTTTATGTCTTATTTGTAAAGTAATTATTTCGAAGTAACTGAAACTTAGTATCTAATTTTAAAAAATACGAATGGTTTTTGCGACATAATTTTATTCATCTTCATCAACCTGAATAGGAACAAAAAAGTCTTAATCTTCAAAATACAATCCTCAATATTCACATAACTCCTTTACAGTGACCTTTATAAAACCTTACATGACCAAGCCTAGCCTCACTTGTACTCACCCTACAGCCCGGCGTCGACTCCCGCGCACCCCGCTGCGCGGATCTAATGAAATAAACTGAAAATCAACACGCGTACCCGCGCCGCGCCTCCTTTGTGCCGCCGCTCGACCCACTCACGATATAATTAACACCAGAATTTATTATAATACTGTCCCGAAATAATCTTACGATGCGTGGACACGCTATTGTTGTTTTTTAATCAATATTATTGGCAGTTTGTTTTCGCGCGAGGAATTTGAATTTGGAATGTTTGTATTGTTTGTGGTGAGGCGCCATTTGCCTTTTCGTTTTTTTTTCTTTTTGTTCGGCTTTCTAGATTTATCACTTGCCAGTGTTGATTTAATCAATCGGTTTTTCGTAAATACTCTTCTGGCTTGGATAATAGGCATATAATATACGGATGTGAACTATAAAAACTATGTTAAAAAGAGAAAGCTCAGTCTTACTGAGCTAGTTTGTTCAAAACATTTCACTTCGCATTTGAAAGCTCTTCGCGGAATTGTTACTTTTAAAAGGGTAAAAATATATACGATGGATCAGAATAACACGATTTTCCTTACCAAAATCGAATGAAAAACTGTCCCGATGATGGAAATTAATTTTTAAAAAATTGTAGAGCGAAACAAATAAGGTTTTACTTCGTCTAATAATTCGTCAAAATAAATTAACTCCCTAGAAAACTGACCTATGTGATGTGAAGACCGAGACTGTATATCTCTACAATTCCTTTCCAAAAAACAATAATAGAAACAAACCCATACATTTACAATACGAACAAAGACTGGTTAAGCCCAACACACCAGCTGAGGTCAGGGCCTCATTCAAATGATTGATCAGGCTAATTCAATCAGCCTGCGCATAGACTGTAGTAGCCGATTGGCTCCCAAGCGAGTGATGAATTACACTTATTAAGTTAAGAAGTTCATACAAAAAATAGATTTGTATTATAATTTGAACGCTTTTTTGATCCGTGACTGAAGAATTTGGTGGTTATGTAAGGTATCAATCTTTATATGGGCTTTGGCTATAGACAAAGTAAGATTATGATTTTTAAAACGTTCTAAATTTAAAAGATTGGCACGGCCGACCAAAACGTCACATAGTCAATTTGAATTTTAGAAAATCATTAAATAGTTTACAATTTTTTTTTTTAATGTTTTTGGCTTGATATTACCTAAGTAAGTCAAAATGCACTCAAAAGAGACATTAGGACACGGATTTAACACATTCTAATGTTTTTACAGTTTAAAGCAGAAAATATACCGAGTCGGCCTTATCTTCGATCTTCGCTGAAACAGTCATTGCTCAATAAAGTTCTTAGCTTCTTTTGCATATTTTTTCCTTGTTTAGGATACTTGAGATACAAAACAATACCAATTTAGGCATATACTATAATGATATGGGGCGTAACCGTTATTAAGACACGTGTGCTCGAAATAGGCAGTGGAAGGAAAAGAGTTGTAGAAAATCCACACCCGCTTCCTAAAACCTATATTTGGAACCTATATTTTCAAAATTTAGATTTGAAGAAGAGCGGGTGCTAATTGCTGGTTCATTCAATAATCAATTTTGATGTGTTTTCAGATAAAGTTTTCTATTTAGTGTTTGTTGTTCAGTAAAAAATATTGTACCAAACTAAGCACAGGCTTTTTATCTAAAGCTATAATGTAACGCTCTTTTTCTTTTAATTTATACTTTTATAGAGAAAGTTTTGAGACAATTGGCGACACACTACACCAACTTTCAATAAATTTAAAACCAACAAATCATACAATTAAATATTTGATATGAAAAATAATACAAAAAATAGTTAAAATGATAATAACAAAACGCACTATACACGCGACTTTAAATGGTTCTTCCACTGGTATGCGGACTAATAATAAATTTTATTGTCATTTTTACATCAATAGAGAACCATTCATATTTCCATTACTCGATAATAAAAGGTAAATCGATACACTATCAATACGGTATTAATAAAGAACTAATATTCGTGTGTAACGGTAGGGGTGCGCTTGCACAGCGTGACACCGCTAGTCGCTACACATCCAAAGAGATGGCCGGACGAAATCGATTATGATTCGCAGGTGCAAATAATGATATTTTTTCTCAATAAAAAACTCAATCCAATACTTTTTCGGCCATTTTTTAGGCTTGATGATGTTTTAAATATTAATAGATTGAAATGATTATTTCATAAATATTGATAACTCGTTAATAAAATGATTGTGTGATGACCATGTTTGAGGATTAAATTAATGTTAGTCAATAATGTTAGAAAAAGCTAATAACATAGCTTTCGCATGAAATATGATATCAATATCGGCTAAATCGATATTAATGGCTATTATGGCTATTTATAATTTGCAACATCAACGAACCAGAGAAATGTCAAGGAGCTAATAACATATATTATAATCTTCTGCAGTTTTAATTAATAAAAAAGTATGGGGTAGACCTTTTGTTATTCATAAGCAGTGTATAATTTTCAGCATATTTATAGGTATTCATGTTTATTTATATTCCTATCCATAATTCTTATATTTTTAAATATGTCTATAAACAATCTATTTTCATCATCATTATATTATCAACATTGTTTTTTTTTTTAACAAGGAGGTTTAGCATGTATATGTCACCGTAAAATTCTAAATACCGTTAGATTATAATCTATTTCCCGAGATTTAAAACTATCGAAATATTGTGAACCCACAGAACATATAAAGGAAGTTTGTGAACCGTAACCATACTACACTACCGCAATATAATAGTTTCAATTCGATAACCGAAAAATAATTAGTCAACCTGTAAACAGTGGGTATGTTGCATCAAACGGTATTTACAATTTTACGGTGACAATAGATATTTGAGATACTCTTACCTTTGTTTTTTTAATTTGTTTTAAACTAGTGCTTGACTGTAATTCCACCTGATGGTAAGCAGTGATGCAATCGTAGATGGTAAGGCGCACTAGTTTATTAAAAGCCTATTCACTCTAGCCTTGAAGACATCCAAATTATAATCGGACGGGAACACCGCAGCAGGCAAATTGTTCCAGTCCTTCGGATGTACGCGGTATTTAAAACGACGAAGCGAAACGCTTAGTTCGGACCATAGAGGTTTCAACAACGTAAAAGTGGATACTCGACGTACGTTTGTCCGATGGACCTAGTGAATCCTAAAAGCTACCACCTGTCGATTTACAATTAATCGTCATCCTTGCAGTATCTCTGTAAAATTATCAAAATTAAACACCTCATGAGTTACACAAGATGACATATCAAATTTTTCCGTAATTTTCAATGTCAATCAGAAAAATTCATCAAAAGTATTTATGTATATATTATTCAATAATTCAAAATGTGTGCGATACGGAATCCTGGAGGAGCGCTGGCCTGATGGCTGGTGAGCGTACGTGACTTATCGCCACTACCACTCCATCAGTCCATCGTGCACATGTTGTAAGGAGGCTTTTGGACAGTAGCAGATTCAATCGTGACTTGTGCTCCATTGGTGTAATTGCCGCAAGGTGTTCTATTAAAAGAAATGGTGTGTGTGTCAGCCCTACACAACACCTCATTTGGTGACGCCTAAGAATTTTAGATGCAAGTAGTAGACCGTGCCTTGTTACTCGTGGTCCAGGGATGAAAATGGCAACCGAAGGAACAAGTGTGCTTTTAATCAGTAAAATTTGACACGCCTTCCCACATCGCCCTAGGAGAAGTCTTATTCTGCCTCGACGCTACCAAGTACCAAGTAATCTGTCGTAAAATTCTTGTAAATACTTAAATCTTAGTGATTCAGAGTAAAAAGAAAAATGGCTAGATTTAGAACCATTTTTTCCCTACCTGCCAAAAGGAACTTTATCTAAACACAGTGTCATCATCTACCTAGCCTTTTCCCAACTATATTGGGGTCGGCTTCCAGTCAAGCTGGGGTTAGCTGAATACCAGTATATTGTGAGGAGCGGCTGCCTACAAGACCTCCACCACCTTATCTACACACAATGTGTTGGTAGGCAATCTTTACCGTCTCTATTGTACCGACTTACAAAAATGGCAGCTTTTTTTTTGATATCGCCGGCCCTTTTGTGGCGAAAGCTCTGTAATACATAACCCAGAGATCTTCTAAGCCTCAAAGAAATGTCAGCAAAATGGACAGTGTATACTAAAGCCAATAATGAAAGATTAGCCATGGCCCTGCAAAAGGCAATTGAAGAAACGCAAATGGATTTTAATCAGTAAAAGTCTGGCAGTCCCTTTCACTCCGTTCGGAGCGGGAGAGGTTATTTGATGATTTCCGACTCATAAAAAAAGGTCTCTCGTCTATTGATAAAACTGAAGCCATAGATAATGCTCTACGCGGCGGCTACAGATATTCATATAATTTAACATTGTAATGAGACATGTCAGGCACTCGGATCCGTCTATGATGAAATATGACCTGTCTATGATTTATCGTAACATATTATCTTTTTTTTTCTCCATTCACCTTCATCTGTAAATGTAAATAAAGTCTGGCGTTTGATTTAATAATAAGCTGATAAGGTGCTCGATAATATATTGTTTATTTTAATATGTAGTTGATTTGCTTTTGTTTTTTGTTTCGTTTTTCTGTCTACTGTGCAATACACTACCACATGTACTTTTCAGGATATATGCGAGGCAAATGACAGAGCTGTGCAAGTTGCCAAATACTGGTCAGATGAGGTTTAATATGAGTGCAGCGACACGAAATGAAGAAGAAGAATATAAGGACTACTATCTATGGAGGCGTAGCTTCATATAGTCCGTCTAATGAAAGCGCGACCTGAGAAAAAGAGGTTAAATCCTAAAATTTTGTACGTGGTATTACTAACGAGTAGAAGAATTATGTTTTGATATTTCATAATTTTTTTATTTCCTACAATTGCGGCTGAAAAATGTTGCCAATTAAATTTAAAAAAAGAACTCCAGAGAGTGCACTCTATCAGCGTATGTCATTATACACTTCGTACTGTACGCCTGTATGAAGCTTGCTTACAAAACTATGACACTGTCGAGGAAGCGGCTGCGTCGTGCCATCCTTCAGCTTCACGCAGACGTATACCAAGTATACAACGAGGAATACGCGTCTATGAAGCTACACTTCCGTAAATTGTACGCCTTAGTATTAACTCAAAGAGGAGCTTGTGGCAAAATAATAACAGTCGCACTGGTCGATCTTCAAGGTTAAGCAAAGCTTGCCAAGGTTGGTCCGTGGATGGGTGATCATCTTAACATACCGAGTTTCCTTCGTGCCTTGGAAATCACGTTAAGCCGTAGGTCCCGGCTGTCATTTGTAGATCTTTGGCAGTCGTTACGGATAGTCAGAAGTCAGTAAATCTGACTCCAGTCTTGCCATGAAGTACCGTGTTACCCCAGTTAATGGGTTGTGGAGGTCTGCAAGGCAGCCGCTCCTCGTAAAATACTGGTATTCAGTTAAATCCGGCTTGACTGGAAGCCGACCCCAATATAGTTGGGAAAAGGCTAGGTAGACGAGTATTAACTCAAAATAGTCAACATGAACATCAACTAAGGGACGTTTCAGTTAGCCACGGATTTTTTTAGAAACGGTTACCGTAGCCCTGGAACGCAAACGCAATACATCTGCGGTTTAGCTGAACGACAGATCTGCGTTTTAGCCAGTAAAAGTAGCTTACACTCTCTAATCAGAGCGGGATAAGTTGTTTGATGTGCCACGGTCAAAATCAATGACGGAGACTACTAGAAAAGCACCGCGGTAATAAACTCAACTAGTTTTGGGAAAACGATTTGACTGTCTTAGATCAAGAAATTAATCAGAGAAGAACAGCAATAAAAGCAACAGCAGAATAAGCAAAACAATATCTCTGACTTCTGGGTATAGCTTTTCCTTTACCTAAATGATGGTCTTTATTATTATTATATCTAGCCTATGCTGTCCCACTGCTGGGCAAAGGCCTCCCTCCATTCCTTCTATCGTTCCCGGCTTTGAGCTACTTCTTGCCAATTCTCAAGGAAGACATTGACAAGACACAATCGACCCGCCATCTTGATGAATGGCCTTAAATTTTAGTATTTTTTCATTACATGACTGAAATTGTGAAAGCAATTACTTCCCCTAAATGTTCTCTCAATGACTCCTAATTTAGGGTTAAAGAGAATTAAAAAAAAATATTCTTTATTAGATACAGTGATTTGACATTTCATGTAAAAAGGCGAGCTTAACTCAACAAAGAGTTTTCTCCCAGCAAACCTATGAATTTGAGAATCACAGAAGAAGTAAAACAGATCCATCACCAAAACTTGAACCAACGGCCACACGTGCCAACTAATGAGTTTACCAGAAAATTACACGATTAGTGCTGTCCGATACAAACAGGCATACAGCAGTGAGCGATAGCCTGCCTCGGGCATCCGTCAACCAATCACGAAAACCTCCCCCACGTATGCAAAGTAGCTCTCCAAAAGGGTCTTTGTAAAACGGATGCGTTAAGTTCTATGCCCTATTCATTTGCGTTGTTAAAATGATTGACACATTCAATTAGTTGGGTGACCGGTAGACCTCCCAGCTCGGTTCTTGGCTATTAACCTCACCAGCTTTATTAGACCCTTGCTGAAGTACGAGCATTCCCCTTTTTGTCCTTCTTATTCTTATATTGGAAGGCGCAGGGGAGGTCTGTTTTAGCTGGTCCGTTAAAAAGGGTAGGGTTATCGCATTGTCTTGAGGTTTCACTGTTGTTTTCTGCAATTAGTGAAGGAATGGCGTGTCTCTGTGTAATAGGCCTTTCAGCGATACACATCGTTTCAACGAGGAATTTCGTTTTGACAGTGACGTATTGTTTTAGCGTTAATTTTTAGATTAATTTAAAACGTTGAAAGATTTACATTTCCTTCTGAGATGATTAATAAGAAATTCAGGCACTTTTGGAGGCAGGAATGTGAAAGACAAAGTGAATCTGGTGTTAACCTATCAATACGCGCGAAACGAGACACAATAGTAAAACAATAACAGCGCGGTCCTATGAGACCGGTCGGGGATTCATGAAATAATTTATCAACATGAAATGTTGGTTTTTATGGTCTGGGATGGTGGATATATATAGTTTAGGGTGGTAAAGAACATCATGGGTACCATTTATTAAATCATCAAATGATTTTGCCGCTCTGGATGAAGCAAAAGGGAGTGTAACTTTTACAGACTACGTAAAACACATAGTATTCCTCAAGTTGCCCTTTGCGACAGCCAAGGTAACTTTTTCAAACAATCCGCGGCCCAGGTAGACGTTAGCCCAATCAGGCCGTCAATCTTGCTGATGACATCTATATGAGATGCGCGTAGATAACAATGTGCTATCGTCCAGGAGTTGTTCCTTACCGGATAGCAAACTATCCATTGCACGCCGTCCGCAATACCTCGCTTACTGTAGCCAGGAATCACTGCTTAACACCCGACGTCCTAGGCGTCACTTGTGGGTTTGCCAGCGCCTCGGGGTTGCGACCATCTCCAGCCAGCTTCGCAGAATGAAGATTTCCACCCGTTCCCTTTCGCTCCGTACCAGGGCCAGACGCGAAAGGTTACCGTCGCATCGACCTTTGGTTGATTCGGTTAGACTGGAAAGCGACCCCTACATAGTTGGAAAACTTCGCAATGATATTAAAGTATTATTTTTATTTTGATGTAGGAAAAAATCCAATGACTTCTCTCGCTCTAGGGTGTTGTGGGGAGTCGTGTCAGGCAAACTTTTACTAACTAAAACCACACCTGTGTCATAATTCAAATTGTCACTTACGGGATATCTTCCGTGATTGTTTTTTGTTATCCCGTAAGTGACAATTTAAATTATGAAATAAACCGTGATAGCCTAAATCAGGGTCACACTTGTGTCGTTATGTTCCCCTTTGCATTCTAGGACCATGGTTTCGTCATCATAGAAGAAAAGAGAATTCCTACGGTTTTGCTGACGTCTCTTTCAGGCGCGTGTGGAACACAACGTGCCGTCTACAGCTCGGGCTCAGTTCGAACAGTTACAGAACGACCGGATGGCAAGCCACTCATTGCTTGTCGTAGGCGTACGAGCCAGTGCCTTTGGTGGTAGGGAATCCCTCTACGATTGTGTCCAAGGCGACTCCTGTTGCGGCGGCTGGGGCGTGGTGATCTCCATTACCTCACACGTGCGGCCGTCGCCTTCGCTAGCAATACTACTTCACAAAAGGAGGCAACTGCATACCATCCCCTCTCGCTCATCCGATGATAAAATGTTGGTAAAGTCCTAATTTCCTGCTGAACCAATTTACATTAAAGTTATAGTAACGTTTATTTTACTTAAACTATACCACAAATCGACGACAATCTCAATAGTATTCAATTTCCTTTCGGTCTTTTTGCAGATGAAATATAATATCCTGTAAGATAATGGGTGCATTATCTTGTTGTATATTAGTACCTAGTTTTATCTGTAACTAGCTTTTTAATTATACTTCCCTTTAAAAATTACATTAGTGACAACAATATTCATTCATTTGCTTTACTACTGACTATCAAGTTAGAAATTTGAAAAGCTCAAACTAATAAGTGTTCAGTTTCCAAAAAGGTTTTATAATTATATGTGAAGTACAAATTCTCGGAAGTCAAGAATTTTGAGTATTTTTCTGTTCATCTTCAGATTGTCTTTACAATCTCACCAGATGAGTTTGACAGAAGTAAGTACTACTAAGAGATAATCAGTTTTGTAACAGATGCTGTTATAGGACTAGGTACTCTTAAAGCTTAATAATTCTATGTAGCATAGATAGCAGGATGAGATCACGGATAAAAACCAAACCATGCTAACACATCGCTAAAGACTCATCTACCTAGCCTTTTCCCAATTATATTGGGGTTGGCTACCAGTCATTTAGCTGAATACCAGTATTTTACGAGGAGCGGCTGCCTACCAGACCTCCACGACCCATTAACAGGGGTAACACGGTACTTCATGGCAACACTGGAGTCAGATTTACTGGCTTCTCACTCCGTAACGACTGTCAAAGATCTACAAATGACAGCCGGGACCTACGGCTTAACGTGCTTTCCGAAGCACGGAGGAAACTCGGTGTGTTATGATGGTCACCAATCCACAGACCAACCTTGGCAAGCGATGCTTAACCTTGAAAATCGACCTGTGCAGCTGTTATTATTTAGCCACGAGCACCTCGTATCGAACACATCGATAAAGACTGGTCCCACCTAATTCAGCCAAAAAAATCTGTGGCTGAGTATTGTAGGTACCTATAGTAAAATTGGTGTATTTTTGTATGTTACCTACACAACTGGTCAATACAAGAAACCATTGAAAGAGACGCTTAACGAAAAGGCTGACGCGATACATTTGCTGCCAAATAGTGTAAACGTAGAACTTTTTACTTCTGGACTGTAATGAAAAACATAGTTACCGTATTCTGTATTAAAAACTAAATTGTCACTGGCTAAATGCAAAAACCGTGCGTAGGCCAAAAGAATTAGTCCTATCAAAATAAAAATAAAACAATAGGTAGTAGACAGTCCCTTGTTCTGTAGTCCAAATGTGAAAAAAAAACAAGCCAGTACTTTTTTTTTATGGTACGGCTACGTACGGCTTCTCCCACTCTTGGACGGAGCGGGAGGGTGTGTCAGACTCTTAATGACTAAACCCCTACCCCGTTCCTTCGTTGCTTTCGATCTGGGGGACACGGTGGACACCTTTCGGATTTCCCATGTTCCCCAGACAGTATTAAAATAATATCTATTTTCTTTTAAAAACAGAACCACAGTACGTTTTATTATATTAAAGCTTTCTTATACCGGCTCACCAGCTTCACACCAACAAATATCAATTTATTTACACTATATACCAGCACAAAATACCGCAATTACACAGCTAAAGATATCAAGACATCTACATTACATTTTAAATTAGATCATGACTTTCGTCAGTTTTTTATTTGATTTACCGGCACAATGGCGTCTCGTGGCGACCAATCAAAACCTCAGACGGGATGTAATGAAGTTGTATCGTGGTCAGACTGATTTCTGCTACTTTTTATAGGTATATTTCAATTAGGAACCATAATAGCAAAGGGTAGGCTGCTGATGGTTCATAGATTATGTTAGAGAGGTGTCAGTCTTTGATCGGAAAACGACTGCGATTCTCAGACAGAGCCGTTTACTCTGGAACCACTTCTGAAGTTATAGAAATCTAGCCTGTAACTTCACCTGCGTGAACGTAGAAAATTTACTCTAGGGCACATACTCCCGGGATACAAAGTATGATAAGAAGTTATAAAACGATCATGAAGGAACGGATTACAGTAATAATGTGTCAGAAATCTAAATAAGTCAGGGTCTTATTGTAGACCTCATTCAACGCTTTCCATCAAGCAAGATCGATGTATCTCAGGTGAGAAACTGTTCTCAGCTTCCCAGCCTCAGGAAGATGTTACTCTATGTGTAAAAAATATGGAAATCGTCGATGCAGACTTTATATAAAAACTAGTCATTTTAGAAAATCCTCTCTCAGTGCTCAAATACGTCACAAAAGAAAATTTTGTGCAAAATTACACTCGTCTAGTCACAGAACATTCGGCTGTATGTTGATATATCAGTCAATCAACTGTATCCAATAGACTAGCTTTTGCCGCCCACGCGAAAATAGGTTTCTCCGTAGACTCCCGTTTCATCCCTTTAGAGAGTGAATTTTGGGAACCCTCAGTCAGTTTCTTGTATAAATAGATGTACGTCACATCTATCACAATTTGCCGAACACGTTAATCTATGACGGTATCAAGTGAGACATAGTCGGTGTCGGCGCGGGCGCATCCCAGCGGGGGCAGATTGCGCGCGCATGACACAGCGCCGAAGCTGCACGAACGCTCCCGATTGACGCTCGTGCCTTCTATACGATGCCATTATATTAGTAATGGATCAAAAGCTTCCTTTCTTTACTGTTAAAAAACTTTGATCCGATTTCGATTTGATACAGCTTTGTTAATGCAAATATCTCTGTTCTGATAATAATAATCATTGAAACGTGAAGATCTACAGGTCTATAGGACCTCGTGTCAATGCCTGTACTTACTCTAGGCTTTGCAGATTCATTGAAAATATATTTACGGAGGGATTTCAAAATACAAACTCAAACCCTGAAAGGCCCATATCCACGTGTTAAAACGATAAATTAACTGGTTGCGTCCGAGAATTGCTATAGGGACCATCTAAAAACGACATCGCCAAAAAGCTTACGCCAAGCTCACAACTCAAGCCCGCACCCACAACGAGTCAACAACAATTTCCCATCGTAACAATATTTTCCAGAAAATTGTCCGCTACGATGAACATCAAAAAACAAAAGAATAACGACGTCAATATCATCATAAATACATCACTGGCCGAACACGGTCACATAAAACTCATCAGTGGGCATAAACCGCGGCCATATTGGAAACTGGCGGCATTTAATAATCTCATTGAAAATGTTGATTAAAGCGAGAAGACGCCTTTGCCACAAACTTTATTAATAGGCTTATGATTGCAGGCTCTATTAAAAGTTATCACAACACCACTGGACAGGTTGAACGAGATGAAAGTCGATTCTCTATGGCCAAAGAATCGATAAACCAACCATAGTGCTGTTAAATCGGTACGAGAGGTCTCGTACCGTTTGAAAACGGCTTTTGTTTTTGTATGTGGCGTGTATAATTCAATTACCTGGCCATCAATTACGGTTTATTATACAGTTGCAATTTTATATGGATTCAAGGTTGAAATAATTATGTTGTGTCTGATCGCTATCAGCCACTATCGGCACAGTGTTTTTTGTTTTAATTCTCAAATTACAAACAAGTATAACATCCTCGGACAGAATGTAAAAAAATAAAACATATTTTTCAAACTGACACTGACGTTTAAAAATCAGCCACAAAGGCTTTACACTTCGTAAACTTCTAGTCTATGGCTTGACGCGCCTCCTGTGCCTGAGTGATTGAATGCGAGAGCAAATTATAGGCTGTATGGACACCTTATTACTGCTCTCGGACTGTTAAAGCAATTTAGCTGACATTTAAATAATTCCGCACCGAATGAGGGCACCAAGTAATGACGGTTTACTTAATGTTACCTCGGCAACACCATGGGAGCTTCGTTCTTTAAAAATTGTCGCGTGCCTTGAGGTTTTGACGTTACAAGACTTTTAATTTTGAGGTCTTCTTTAGAAAGTGTCATTAAAATCCAGTTATTCTATTTTCGAATTTATTTTTAACAAAATGGCGATTAGCTGCACATGTTCTTGACATTGATTCACGATTTGATTTTATCAATATCGTTAGTTTAAATCAGATAAATCTTTATATCTGCATAATGATGATTTACCTTATGGCACTGTCTAAGTATGATTTACAAATTCCGTCTCAAGATGATGCCAGAAGGCAGTCCTTTCCATGGTGAATTTATTAATGTCATTAAACAGAAAATGGGAAAAACGGTAAATTGCCGTCGTATCTTAATGTCAGAGATATAAAAATAATCTTTACCCAATTTGAACATGACAACAATTAACGGAATATCGTTTTACAGAAACCGCCACCGGTTGACGCTCATCAAAAAATTTCTCTCGGACACGGAGAAAAAAAAACACAAATCAAAGGAGCCGTTAATCAAAACGTTCGCAGCGATTACACAGCATGTAAATTAAACACTTACGATTCCCACCAAAACACGAGATCGGAAAACTAAACAAATTCAGAGGCAATTACAAGTTCTCCCTTGTATTAGCAACAAAATGAACTTCGGTCTAATGATAGTGGTAGCGGCATGTTATGGGGGGCAATTACGTTGTGGGTAGCACAACAAAATCCGGTAGTTAATTAGGCTAAATTGTATAATGTTGGTGCGGCAGTTTGCGACGAGTAATTGCGGGCCCCTGGGCCCTGGGCCCCGGCTAGCGAGGACCGGCGGCCCGACGGCCAGGCTGATGTTAATTCCCTGATTTATTAACTAGTACTCTCTGCTGATGTGTGGAGTACTGACGTCTGAGGATTTAAAGGTTTTTAGCTGAGGAGTGGCAGGAGAAGCTTGTGACTGACAAGATGGATGGTTGATGTTGAATTTTTTTATACTGTGAATGTAAGTAAAGTGCGAAATGAAACGTAATTATTTTCCTCCTTGATGTTTACTAAAAGAAGTAGGATTATTTATTTATTTATTTATTTGGCCCTTCAACAATGACTATACATGTAAAGAAAAACTTTTCGATCTATAGTGTGCTTGTGATTATGCAGAACGAATTTGACTTTTCCTTATCTGATACTACATATTATGTCGTAATTTATTATGTAGAAATGTGACCCCATCAATATACACACAATAATATTAGATGCATTAGCAAACATGAAGAAGGAATGATAGGGGGGGGCTCCATATCAACTCAAGGAACATAATTATATGTAGAACAACTTATTAGGAAAGTTGATATAATTATGTTTATGCAGGGTTTCTCTTATGAAGAGAAAATTCTACCTACAGCCTTCCATGTAATGGACATCATACTTCACACATAACGATATTTAAAAAAAAGGTGTAGTTATTTCTCTTAAACGAATGCTTCACATCAAGGAGTCGCGCAAGATACCCAAACCAGTTATATCTCTATAACTCGTAAGTAATTCACATTAAATGTATAATTAACTCTCAAATCACTCAGCTGACAGCCAATTAATAACGACCGTACGACTTGTCTTTCATAATTTGAATTATTACCCGATGGTGTGGTGGATAAATAAAAACAAAATCAAATTATGGGCCATTTATATAAACCAATTTGCATGGCAAACTGTTACGACCTGGCGACACCAGGATATTATCTCCACAGCCCCATTTGCAGCCATACTAGTATAGGTTGATGATCCACTACGTAACTGAATGGACATCACTTGCTTTCGTAATCAAAGGTCTAAATTAAAAAACATATCTGTCAAAATATTTAAATTTCGAATGAGGATTAATGTCGGCGCAGTTTGTTTTTTGGATTGACGGATCACGATGGCGCGAAACTAGTCACGACCACGACCTTGTCGGAAACTGAAATTAGGAGCAAGAGTAGTCTTTTAAAGACTGTTCAAAGTTATTTTTAATATCACTGACGTCATAAATTAATTATTCTCTTTCGAAATGTTCTTAGTATTTACTTGCTAATTCTGTAATAAATAGATTATACTAAATATCCAGTCAGACAAAACCGACAGAAAGATGAAAAATTCCCCAAAAATGCGTCTTTAACAACAGAAGGTACAAGTTTATTTTAAGATAAATTGTTATTGTTATATGAAGATTACTTAAGACTTAACAACAATTTCTCACAAAAAGCTCAAAGAAGCTTTCAACAAACTAATAGAAATTAATGGAAAGCAATAGCAAGTGTCACACGCTTGCGACACGGATAACCACAGTCGCAATCAGCGGTTTAATCGAGCGACTATCGCCTTAGGGCATTTGCGGTCACTTGACATACGATGTGCGAACTCAGCAATTACCCAAGTCACTGATTACACGGTTCGACCGGTGATAGCTCTCTGTTCTCGCGATTGACGACTGACAATCGCAAGTTTGTGGCCAGCCTAAGAAATATGTATGAGATGTAAATTAAGGTCGGGGATTATGACAAAAATGGCTGTCAACACCTATGGATATCGAATGCCTAGTTAAATTTATGATTAATTGAAGAAATATTTTTTTACAAGATTCTAAATATTACTCGTATATTACATACAGTAATTTACAGACCATAAACATTCAAACTGATGAAAATAGTATAATTTCTGCAGAGTGGCTCCCTTTATAAAAATAACTTCATTGTAGAGTTTTTTCTTTTCAGGGTAGTCAGCTAGGAAACACTGGTTTCATCTAATTTAAACTGATGAAAAAAAATTGACGTGTAAAAGTGATTTTTAAAACCTATTTGTAAAATAAGTATCATTAATTATTATCGTTGCCATATTCAGGACTCTCAAAGCATTTTTTCAGAAGACAGATGGAAGACAACATAAGTATATAATTATGATATAATTATACATCATATGTGTCGCATCCAACTAGCATAATTTGCCATTTAGTTAATAGCCTAACCTGTTAACTAAACGGGACAGTTCAACTAACGGCCAGTTTTCTGTTGTCACCTTGTCTAGGTTCCGCGGTTCTGCTGATTCTGAACTACTCCAGATCAGATGGGGTGAGATGGATTGTCAGACTGTTACTGACTAAACCCCCCTACCCCCTATATTCCATCAGTCGCCACTGTGCCTCGCATCTTTCAGCTCAAAATGCTTCTTCAGGTTGTTCTTAGAGTTATTTTCAATTCAATTATAAGGTAATAAAAATATCGGGCTAAAACTTTTATGCAATATTTGTAAAGAATAGTACTGCCGCCATAAGGAAAAAAGACGTATCTAACATTTTTGTCGAAATTGAGTTACATACAAATTCGAAATCAGTAAAAAAAATGGCATCCACCCGTATTTTTACAATCCGCATAAATTAAACGGAACCTTATAAATCTAACTAATAAATAAGACGCATTTGCGATATGAATCAACTATTACTAAAAAGAAAAGACTGTTCTGCGTAGATGTGCCTTTTCAGCTTAGTGTTACGAAAAATGGGCAGGCGCAAGTGGTAGTAGTGCCTTTCTTACTTAGTATTGCTAGTGGTGCGGGGTGCACTTCAATTGCGTCCATTCGACATATACGTGCAAATTCAGAACTCTTAGTAACATGCGTTTTATCCCTCCACTTCACATGACCATACCAAGACAAACGATTTCCTTTCAACTTTTCTGTCACTGGCGTCACAAAATCTTACAAAAACAATCAGAAAACGTAACAAGTATGATGAATCACAGGCACAGGAAAGCAATTTTATAAAAGACATCTATAAGAATACTACGTTGAAAAGACGTTTCTGGCCAGATACGTCTTTTCATTGTAGTTTCACGTATTTTATTGCATTTTTTTTACTAAAAAGAAACGGAAAAAGTAATTTATTAAATACATAACGATTATTTTATTAAAATTTACATAATATTTCTTACAGATCAAATTCTTATACAGACTTTTGCACTACAAAATGATTATTTTCTTAAATCCCTTTCGGACAGCGAATTTTTTAATCTTTTGAGTATATATCTTTTTTTTTCTCCGTTTCGTACTTTATGCAGATACGTCCTTTTCCCTTATGGCGGCAGAGTACATTACGATATTAGTGCGTAATGATGGTTATAACATGCGAGGCGGAATTTCAGCCCGAGCCGAAGGCGAGGGCGTAACTGAGCCGAGCATGTTATAACCAATACGCACGTATATCGTACGACGTTTTTTAACACATTTGCGAGGAAACAGAAAAATTTTTTTAACATCTTAGTGTTTGGCGCCAAAGAAATCGAACGCAAATATTGTTTGGTAAAATGACAAAAATTACAAAAAATGACGAAAATGACTAAAAATGACTGAAATGACAAAGAGTGACAAAAAATGACAAAAATTGAGAAAAGTAAAAAAAATTACAAATATCACAAAAAATGACTAAAAACCACAAATAATCACAAAAAATGTCAAAAATGACAAAAAATAACAAAAAGTTACAAAAAATGACAAAAAATGACAAAAAATGACAAAAAATGACAAAAAATGACAAAAAATGACAAAAAAAGACAAAAAAAGACAAAAAGTAACAAAAAACGTCAAAGTGACAAAAAATGACAAAACATGACAGAAAATCACATAAAATGACAAAAAGTGACAAAAAGTAACAAAAAATGACAGAAAATCACAATAAATCACAAAAATGACACAAAGTAACAAAAAGTGACTGAAATGATAATAAATCACAAAAAGTGACAAAAAATGACAAAAAACGTCAAAGTGACAAAAAGTGACAAAAAATGACAAAACATGACAGAAAATCACATAAAATGACAAAAAGTGACAAAAATGAAAAAAGGTAACAAAAAATGACAGAAAATCACAATAAATCACAAAAAGTGACAAAAATGACACAAAGTAACAAAAAGTGACAAAAAGTGACAGAAATGATAATAAATCACAAAAAGTGACAAAAAATGACAAAAAATGACAAAAAGTGACAAAAAACGACAAAAAATGACAAAAAATGTCAATAAATGACAAAACAGTGTCAAAAAATGACAAAAAAACACAAAAGGTGACAAAAAAACACGAAAGGTGACAAAAAATGTCTGAAATGACAATAAATCACAAAAAGTGACAAAAATGACAAAAAATGACAAAAAGTGACAAAAAATTACAAATATCACAAAAAATGTCTAAAAATGACTAAAAACCACAAATAATCACAAAAAATGACAAAAAGTGACAAAAAGTTACAAACACTGTCAAAAAGTGACAAAATGTGACAAAAAGTGACAAAAATGACAAAAAATAACAAAAAGTTACAAAAAATGCCAATAAAAGACAAAAAGTGCCAAAAAATGACAAAAAATGACAAAAAATTACAAGAAATGTCAAAAAGTGACAAAAAATTACAAGAAATGACCAAAAATGATAAAATATGACAAATGATAAAATGATGAGGCTATTCAAATTTCGAAATAATCGCCGCGCACGAAATGGCAAATAATGCTGTTATGGAATTTGTATGGACTATAACTTAACTATTTGCTTTGGTATAACACACGCGTTTTTTATGACCCGCTTTACATATCTAAAACCGGTGGAATTACATCAGCTTTACGAGCAACTGTGTTAAAAATTATATTAAAGTTACCTTTAAGCCAATTAGAAAAAGAAACACCGAAAATCGATACAAAATGTCAAAAAATAAGTTTCTATTTCTACAAGTAAAAGACATCAACGACCAAAATACCGAATATATATTTCAAACTAATTTTTTTTCAGTAATCCACGGTAAAACCTTTCCAACCATCAAAGATCTTACAAAAAATGTTTTCAGCAAGACTATTTGACCAATTACGAGTACTTACTGAGCGCAACCTCAGTTTAAAGTTAAGTGGCAATAAACTACCCTACAGCCTACTGGCTGCTACTCTTTATAAGGACGAAGGCTTATGAAGCATAATGGTACACAATGCTATAAGCTTTTATGGCCTCCGTAATGCTGAACATTGCAACACCAATTTTGTAACTATGTTGGTTAAGAAAAATGGACGAAGATGGGCTTAGGTAATGAAATTATATCGGTTATTTTGTTATTTTCCAATGCTCAGTATTTTCTGTGTTGTTTTTTTGTTCGTTTCAAATTTAATTTTGTTTATCGTAAAAGTTGGGTGGTGTTTAAATTAATTGTATTTTTTATGTTTGAGACTTTTGTAACTTTCAGTCATTAACTTGTTGTGTAAACCTATTGTTCTTAAAAAGTAATGAGAGGTACAAAGTTCTTTTAATTGGGTTTAAGTTATTTTTTTGTTTAATTTTTTTATTGCCTTTGCACAGCTTGTGCTTTAAGCCAGTGCAATATCAAGTTTATAAAATATAAAGTTCCACAGTCACTTTGGAATTCATTTGATTGTGGATATAATACTTATTTGCAGAATTTCAGTCAACTATCTAATACTGTAATAACATTTCCAGCCTCATTTCACCAAGATCTACTTATAGTGGAGACACTTGAAATTTATACTAACTTTACGTCACAATATACTCTAGGATTAATTTTGCGAAAAAACTTTAATTATTCGCAAAGTCGGTCACTGAAAAATCCGACAAAATCTCCCGTTTCAAGTTAAATTAAAAATCAAAATTTATTGCTGTGTAATTTGAAAAAATAAACGTTTTATCAACAGACAGAACACTACATTCTATAGTCTATGCTCATTCGATTTTCGAATTAAACCAAAATCGATATTTCAAAGCTACTCAATCGATCAATTGCAATGCCTTCTGTGCAAACTACTTGTTAAACAACAGACTCAAAAATTAGCGATTTACATCGATTGATATCGGTAATTGTTATTCGGTACGGGTGAGTGCAGATTTGCGATTCGCCTCACTAATTTCTCACAGTTCTATCGATGTAATGGCGGTATCATTTTTGTGTTAACCGTGTAATCATGGCTGTGGGTAATTCGGTGTTAGCACGTCGTAATTCATCACGATTTTGTGCTGTATACCGTTTCCATTCTCCGACGTCCAGCGTGGAATTAGCGAGGATTTTTTGCGGTGTCCGTCTTTTGTTTTGAACGAGCCTAGGTTTTTGTTTGATTTAATTTGATCATTATCCCATCCATAATCAGCCTTATAACATTCCCACTGCTGGAACTCAGACCACTTCTCTAGGCGAGGAAATGGGCCGTAATCCACTATGCGGGCCCATTGAGGATTGGTGGATATTATTCTATACTTAAACAGAAACTAAAAATGTTGTGTTCAGCGCCATCTATCGGCAATTTGGCCACACTAAGGCTTGCAAGCTTCATCTTAATTGATGATTTCACGAATGTAATTGCAAAAAGAGAGTACCTGCTTACTTACATTCTTGTGGCTATACTAGGTAATTTACGTAACTTTAAGAGAAAAACATAAGGAGCGTCCTTAATTTGTTTTTTTCCTTAAGTAGTCAAGCTTGATCACTTTATTATTACCGTTAATGACTTAATGATCACCTACGATTTTTTGTTTTTGGAACATCATCAATAACACCTTAAGGGTACTGATGAACGTGTAGTTAAAACTTGCGACTTTTTTGTCGCTAAACTGAACACTTTTGAAAGTATACCAATAAAAATTAGTTCAATTTACATGATTTAATAAGTCGTGTCGACAACTAAGGAAAGCGTTACTTAAAGAGTTCTGAGTTCAGTTATTTATTAGTGAGTTTACAAGTAGATGGGTGGACAGGGAGAGGGAGGCCGTTTTGATGGATAATTTGTGTAAGGAGTGATACTTATGAAAGAAAAGGGAGTTATTGATAGTATGACGGGTGACAAGACAGAATGGAAGAAAAAAACGTGTTGCACCTACTCTAAGTAAAATGGGACAAGGGTAGGAAGAAGAAGAACTTAGGAAAGCACTCCTAAATATACTTAAGCCTCAATTGAAAGATTCAAGTGCTAAGATTGCTTTGCAGAAGAAGGTCCACGCTAGGTTCTTCATTAGCGATCATTGAGTCTACACTCATACAGACTTAGGTATATAGTTATGTGGTAGTAAATGGTACCTACTCAACAAATCAGATCATCTGTGGCAATCAATGAATGTTTAGGCTTGCGTTTGACCTCTAGGTATGTCACCTGATGGTAAGCGATGATGTGGCCGACGATGGAGCGCACTTGCCTACAAGTAACATATTCATTCACTCTTGACTTAAGAATCCCTAAATTAGCTATCGTGAAACACAGACTTTAGGGAATTCTAAGAATCCAGAATTATTCAAAGCTTAAATTTTAAACTACTGAATGTATCGGACATACTTTTATGTGTGACCCATTCAGCATTAAAAACTTTACATATAAATTTTACACACTTTAGTTGTGATAAAGTGCAACCGTATTTTTGATCGCTGACTATATTACAATATTAATAACCCTAATGGCACAAGTTAGGTACCTAATTAACCTAACCCATCCAAGAACTAAACTAAATCTTCCTCACAGAATCCACACTGAAAAGTTTCCAAGTTGTCTCGATTTGAGGCAGACAGATATTATCAGGCGAGTACAAAGTGAGCAGATAAGCGTAGAATTATTACATTACGTGCACTTACCGTGAAATATACGCCTGCGCTGTTTATCACTACTTAGGCTGAGGCTACATTAGGCCGCGACGCGACCTGCGACACGAGCGATTAAGGCCAGGCGCGCACTAGCGGCCAGCGGCCAGCGGCCAGGACGCAGCGGACAATGAGATACACACATTAGTATGAAACCGCCATAGAGCGCGTATGTCTGTCCGTACGCGGCCAGCGGCCACAAGTGCGCGCGCTCTATGGCGGTTTCATACTAATGTATGTATATCGTTGTCCGCCGCGTCCTGGCCGCCTGCGGCCTGTTCGGTAGTGCGCTATGGGTCTAAAACAAGTAAATGAATGCTCACGTATATGGCTACAGCGTACATCAAATATTACTAGCGATCTTTGATTTCTTTATGCGATAGGAACAACATTAGGTACTGAAATCACGGCATCGGCTACATCAACATTTATGAGCGAAATTGAAGCGAATTTATTAGAAATTTGTTCACTTGCACGACTAGTTCAATAGTGCTGCTAATATGCGAGTGGCTACATTCGCTATTGCTAATTCGTTGTTGAGCATGTGTACTGTAGCCATGTCGTCGCCGAATATACGCCGGAATTTCGCTTGTAAAGCCGGGTATCCACTTAGGTTCGCCGTGGTTTGCGAACACGCCCGCTCCGCAAACCAAACATAATGGATACGTCGTGATCGCGGAGCGCGACTGGAGCACGATCGGAGCTCGACGGAGCGCTCGGGAAGCGGTTTTTTGCGCGATCTCAAAGGGGAGCGCAGTTTAAGCACTGATGTTGCAACCTAAGTGTGTACACTGTACACGTTCACGTTCGCGGAGCACACAGTGTTCGCAAACCACGGCGAACCTAAGTGGATACCCGGCTTAATGTAGCCATACCATGTTTTTCTCGTTTCGCTCTTGCAGTCGCATCGCAAATCGCTGCCTACTGTAGCCTCAGCCTCACAGTACTCACTACCCGCCGCGCTCGCCGGCCACTCGTAGTAACTAGATTTACAACGTGTTTGCACTTTCTCTGGATTTCAATTTGAAATGTTTTGTTTGAGTTTGGTGATAAGTTTTGTGCGACTAAAAGTCATGAAAAGACTGTAGCAAACACTCTTCATGTTTATATCGATTCTTATTCTTCAGGCTTTAATTAATTATTCAAATAGTTTTAATTAATTAATGTAAAAGTTAAATTACAAATATTTTTAGGAAGTAAGTAGAATCTGTAATTACATATACTTACAGTATATTACTTATACATTGCGCACAATTATTCAATAATAATTTATTTATTTTTTACAAAAGAAATGGATTGATCGTTACCTATATAAATATTAGCTATAACTATGTAAATATATAAAGAAAATAAAAAATAAATAAAAAGTCATCTAAAGAATAGCGTCAAAAAACTCCTAAACATCGCTGTCGATTGGTAATGTACCCAATAGACTGGCAGCATTAGGTACCATTATTTACAACGCTACATAGAAATGCTTATCCTCTATCTGATGTAGGTAAAAGCTTCATTAATTAAGTCACTTTTCAATCTTAATCAAAGTAAAGAGACGGAAATCAAAGGAATTAAAAACTTATTTCATAATAAGCCAATAAGAATTAACACACAGTCACAATCACAACATCTCAATTTAGGATTGTAAACCAAACAAAACTGAGCAACAATAAAATTAATGTGAGCATCTCTCGTCAGGGCATCCGAGTGATGTTGCCCATCAACTTTACAGCATCTGGCTCGTAATTTAATTAAAAAATTCACAGAAAAGAGGCGCTGTCGGGCGGCGGCGGCGCAATCTACCAAATTGCGCAGCACCACACATCGGGAGCCCTAATTCCCTTAAATATTATTTTTGCATCCTTTATCGTATATTTTGAAATTAACCCGACCTCCATAATAACTGTTATGCCGACGTTTTTGATTAAATTCGACCAAAACCAATACTTAAATGTTATCAAAGTGTTATCTATCGTTCGTGAGGACAATTTGCGCGCGACCACATCGGACATTAGTGATTGTTGGAGGGAGAATGACGTAAGGAGAGGGAAGGACCTCCTCTTCTGTGTTTCGATAACGAACTTTTGATCTAGAGCTGCTTTTATGCTAAACTGGTGAAGCTTTTATGGCGCTAATCACACTTAGTTTGGGATAAAATAATTATACTTAATCTCGAGAGCTACTTAGTGGGATGATGCAAAATTAGTGACTAAATTAGCTAGACAAGGTAATGATGACCCAATGCATATTTAGTGGCTGTTATAATATATCTGCCAGAGTAATCTGCCTTGCCTTCTCAACTATCTACCGAACCCGATATGGATTCATATTGGGTTCGGCAGATAGCTTCCAGGTTACCAGATGCAGCTGAATATCAGTCTTTTACATGTACTGACTGACCTCCAAAACTCAGTAAATGGCTAATACGATACATCTGACAAGACTAGCGTCAGATTTTCTGGATTCTGATTATGTGTAATGACGATCAAAGATATCCAAATGGCAACCGAGACCTAAGGCTTAAATACGTTTTGAGACAAAGAGATAATTTTGGTCTATAAGGAATGTTCACTAATCTACGGTCCGACCTCGGCAAGCTCAGCTTAACCTCATAAGTTAAAGCAATTAGCCACGAGTTCATCAATTAAATACCAGATGAAGATCTTGAAAAAAAACTAAACCTTAACTACTTAGATACTAAATCGAATACTTATAAATGTTGAAGAGCGCTTCTACAACTTCTTGTTTTTATTTTTTTTAATGACCATAAATTAAAACTGACAGCCGTTGATTATTATTTTTCAACTAATAAAGCTTAAAAAACTTACCGTTTTTGTTGATTCAAGGACAACAGAAAAAATCTTTCGAAATCAATTTAAGTTCGCATAGGACTTAGGTAGGTATAGTAAATTTGTTATAGGATGGTTTCGGTGACAGCTGTCAGATTCATACAATATAGCTATCTATCCTTTTCTCTCATCTTAAAGATACATATTGTCGTCCTGCTTTCACCCAACTCATGCTATGTAAAAAAGACTATAACAAGGTCCCAACACGTCTTAATATGAAACTTTAATATTTTTTAAACTATCATGGAAATGACTTACACAAAACAATTTATAATCCCTCCATTTTTAGCTTCACAATTTTCCCGCGCTCTTGTCTCTGGCTAATAGTTTTGAGCGATTATGCATGGCAACACTTTATGCTGCATTTGCATAATGAAATTACGGCACGGCCCTCTGAATATCGCACTTATAAAAAATAGGTACGGAGTCATCGTTTACCGTATAAATACAAAATTGATTCGATCAGCGGTTATTAATCGAATTATCCGTACCCAACTGTAATCGATTGATTATTTAGGTATTTTTCAACAGTACTTCCAACATTAAAAAGATAATTGCGACTAATCGCAAAAGAAATTTCACAAAAATTTTGAACGCATTTTTAATGCTTCCAAGAATAGATTTATTAAATATCAATTTTCCTAGAAATCAAAACAACAACAAACGTAAAACATTTAAAAAAGATCGTGAAATAACGCTACAAAAAGAATCTCGTGATCGCTATCCGAATAAAATGTTTAATTACTTGATAATTACGAACATTTATTACAATAAATTAACTTGAGATGATCACGATATATCTGTTTTCAAGAAATTAAAAACATAATTACGGAATAATTTCACTAAGAAAGAAATAATTAGTAATGTTTTATAATTATTAATTTGAGGCAACGCTTTCCTTGACCGCTATTACAGAGTGGCCATATTTTAAACATGTTTAATACCATATGAACTAAATCTATGTTAATGTATTAACCGTATTAGGTACATCGCGTTTTATGTGCGATTACATCTGAATACATTGAGATGTTAGCGTGCGATGGATTTTACTTATCTGGACTAGTTAGTGAAGTGGAATTACAAGGATTATTTAGCTTTTTTTCTAACAGAGTCCCTGCACTAACGGTTTTTTTACCAGTTCCAAACAAGCTGTACGTTTTATTTGAAATAGGTCAGATTATTAAGGGTTTCACCACAAAAGTTTTTGAACATTCATCGCGTTACAACATAGAATAAAGGCAAAAATGCTTCATTATGCATTTTTAAATTTGATTGTCGGGATTTCATCTACTAACTAATTGGCTGTAATGGATTATAGCACATTCTCTCTTTTAGGGAGAAGTCCCAGCAGTAGCAACATTATAAGGTCGGAAAGAGTTGTTGCTGTCCTACATGTACTTACGGCCTGTGCCCTATGTTGCCTGACCCCTCTTATGATGGGGTTACAATTTCAGAAGCACTGATCGTTCCACAAGAATATGATGCAAAGGTACCAGATGGAAGCCATATTTATAACTACTCGAGAAAAAGAAAAAAGAGGTATTTTTTTATTAAATAAGATGTCCTCAGTTTCTCTTACGATATTTTTAACTTTCAGTTTTTTTAGGGTTCCGTACCTCAACAGGAAAAACGGAACCCTTATACTATAGGATCACTTTGTTGTTGTCTGTCTGTCTGTCAAGAACCTTTATCTCAAGAACGCGTGGAGGTATCGAGTTAAAATTAAAACCATACATTCAGATCTGCAGACTATTGAATGTGTACCAAAATCCAAACTTGTAAGTTAACGAAAAAAAGATAAAGCCACTGTCACACTTTGACGACTTACACACCCCTAAGTTGCAAAATACAATTATAATACGTCACACGACGACTACAATTATAATTACATACTATTTAAATGCTGGAGAATAGCACGTAAGTAAGTCAAAGTTATCAAAGCCTTGCAGTTTCCAAAGTTGGATATAAATGTAATGCAAACATCGACGACAATAATATGGATGACAGAAATAACACATCAATTATTTCCAACGCCAATCCTCTTAGAAATCAATTAATGTTTGAATCCCCAACCGGTCCTATGAGACCGCGCTGGTGTTGTTTTACTATTGTGTCTCGTTTCGCGGGTATATGATAGATTAATAGTCTTTATTCATTACATTTGTGATACAGTGAATGTGGATTTGTTTTTTCAGGGATTGATTCCCAAATAAAGAAGAGATACTCCATATCGATGCAAGCAAAAGTTGCGGGATTGTGTATGTAACCGCAGCCCTGGAACGTAAAGAACAATTGAAAGGACGTTGGTGAATGTTAGCCAATAAAGTCTGACACATCCTGTCGCTCCACCAACAGAGAGAGAAGTTATTTGATTACCCACCCAAAAAAAGACAGGGATGAAGCGACCAGTTTTGATAGAAATTGTTCTTTAATTCATGAATCCCCGACCGGTCTCATAGGACCGCGCTGTTGTTGTCTTACTAGTGTCTCGTTTCGCGGGTATTGATAGGATATAGAGCATTTTGAAATACATTAAGACAAGAATTGCCGGCAACACACTTGTCTGCAGATGCCTTAAAGTGGTTCAATCATTATGCAAATATTCTCCCATGTTTTGATGATTTCAATAAATTAAGTAGATAGTGCATACAAGGAGGTTCTAGTTTCCATCCATTTACCAGCCCTGTATAGTACGTAATAACAAGACAAGCTAATGAGTAAACGATTTAGCAAGTGCCTGTGTCACAGACCACTCTAACACGGCACTTAGGCCCTACACATCGCTTGCGGCCATCACTTTATAAAGTACAGCACTCATTCGCTCCTCCCACTTTCAACTAGATATTTCCTTAACTGGCAACATTTTTAAAAAGGTAGGTGTAAACTGCCAGTGCGGTTGCTTTGCAAATATTCTAAATTCAAATGGACGTTTAACTTCTCGTTCTCTGTTGCAACGGTTGCAGAGTGACCGCAGGTGGTATTGTTAATAAAAAGTCTGCATAGTCATCGAGTCATAGATAACATGATCAAGCTTTGCATAATTATGTATTATTATGCTCCGTACGTAAAATACGCTATGTATTTATATATACTCTACTACTATGTAAGTATTTATGCTGAGATAGGCTAATATTTAGCCTTGCGGAGTTTTTATTTTCTTAGTTTATATACTCATTACTCAGGTAATACAAACGGACAAAAATAATAATTGATATTACATATCAATTATTATTTTTGTCCGTTTGTATTACCTGAGCGAGTCCCCAAATAACATATTTTTAAATTATTTTGGATTAGATACATACTCGACACTCGCATATGATAAAACTAGCTATATTTAGAATAATAAAACTCTCTATAACATGGACTGTTCACCTAATAAAGAACAATAACATCAAAATTAACTCGGCACATTCGCAAGCAATTCCTGAAACCTAATGGCTAATGCATCTTGCGAAATAAATTATGTATGTGTAGACGTTTCATAATAGCGTGATGTTTTCACCCCATAAAAGGCGAAACCCGTGGATAAACCACAATATAATTGTGTAGGGGAGTAATAAAAACCGTTTTTCTACGCGAATAACCACGCCACGAATAGAAATGAAGTCGAATTTTAACTGAATGCGATACTTTTACTGAAGTCACTAACTGGTCATGTAGGTGCCATAATGTCAGTGTATATTTCTGTAATAAACTGGTTCCATTTCCATATATCTGGTCGATGAAACTTTAGTTTAGATCTTAGTAAGTTTACACAAAGTCGTCTGTCATCATCATAATCATTTCAACCGAAAGACGTCTACTCTTGGACATAAGTCGACTGGTAGAAAATGCCTAAGACCGTTTTCACATTATCCGATCCGATATCGGTATCGGACGCCGATCCGATATCGGGGTAAGTAAAATGTATAAAATATGTACCTATCTTTCATATTGTCCGACCCGATATCGGATATCGGAGCACGGCATTTCATACATTTTAGACCGTTTCCACATTATCCGATCCGATATCGGTATCGGACGCCGATCCGATATCGTGGTAAGTAAAATGTATGAGATATGTACCTGTCTTTCATATTGTCCGACCCGATATCGGATATCGGAGCACAGCATTTCATACATTTTACTTACCCCGATATCGGATCGGCGTCCGATACCGATATCGGATCGGATAATGTGAAAACGGTCTTACTGACCCCGATATCGTATCGGCGTCCGATACCGATATCGGATCGGAAGATGTGAAAACGGTCTAAGGCATTAAATTAGTTCATGAATCATCGACCGGTCCTATGAGACCGCGCTGTAATTGTTTTAGCATTGAGTCTCGTTTTGTGAGTATGTGATACGTTAAGTCCGCCTTTGTACGTTAAGTTGTGCATAAAGTTTTTAAAATAAAATAGATAAATAAGCCCCCATGCATCGCCACAAGACCTCTCTAGATGATCGGTCCGCCCTGGTGTGAGAGGTCTATACCTGTGTCATGTTTAAAACCTAAGTCATGCTAAGGTTTGCTAAGTAATAACAGCCTCACAGGTTGATCTTCAAAGACTTCAGAAGCCTATGCCTGCTGAATATAAGAGTGAGCTTCCATTACATACGATTATTTTTCCGTGCCACGATAGCACGTTGCTAATTCTAACAACCAAACCTGCAATAGGTTATCGTATTAGTTAATTACTCAGATACCCGCGAAACGAGACACAATAGTAAAACAATAACAGCGCGGTCTCATAGGACCGCTTGGGGATTCAAACGTTAATGGATCACAGAGTAAGCAGTCGCTTTATATAAAATCAAAGCCAACCGCGTAGTTGTGAAAAAGCTTGGCTAGATTTATTTTGTTCTTTTTTTTGTAGACAGAAGTGACTATCTTTCAGAAGCGCCTTTAGTACAAATACTGCATACAATGTAGTCAAAAACTACATAGAACTAAACGCACAAGTAGCCTTTGTAAGAATACAAGCAATTAGTCATACAATTCACACAGAACGTATTAATTACATCTAATAAACGTGGTCAAAGCATTCAGACAGCGCACTTTAAATCATCAACGAAAAGAACAATGTTGCCAGCGTTGCTTAACAAACTCCTACAAATGACACTCGAGTATAATTTATCTTTACTGGCAATACAATTAGCGGCCGTTCCTCCGCAAAATTGCTTTACAATATAAAATTGATGCCCACTTCATCTCTGTTTGTAGGTAAAACGTGCTCACTGGGTTATTTTACATATTTTGTGATAGTTTTTAATAAATTTTATTATGATTAGTTTACTTTGTAAAGTTAAACTGTTGGTTTTTAGGTCTTTGTAATTGCTGACCATGGTAAGGTATTTAAAAAGGTATCTATAATAAAGTGGCAGTCCACTTGTCTACCCTGTGGTAGCGATGGCTAAATGATGTCCTTACTTACAAAGATACGGGACAGGATATGTTAAGGCTACACTGTTTTTTAATTACTATTTGTTTCTCTAACAGTTTTTGTTGTTTTGGTGCATAAATTCCTCGCCAAACTTTACCGTTTGATGGCAAGCTAAGGATTGTTGCTACAAGCAATTATAAGTAGGTTGTATAATAAATATGTGTCTTCCTACTTACCAACTTACTAACGGGAAAGAGTCTAATATTCTTATAATTTACACGCTTTTACAATATAAAATCTATGATTTCCTGCTAATCCTCTGATTATATTTAATAAAAGGTAATTATGAAACGTTGACACAGTAAAAAGATAAAAGAAGAAGTAGTCGACTGCTCATAGCATTACTACGTCAGTGGTAAAGCAAATATGGTATGTTTAGGTCAAAATATCTACTGGTCGTAAAATTTATCTTTCTCATAATGTCGCTTTCGTGGAATAACTCTTTACCAAACTTAACGTAAAAAGTTTTAAAATTTATTTTAAAATTTAATAATTAATAGATAGGTACGTACTTATTATTATTAAATAAATGTTTACCAGTTAAAAACTTGTAAACATTAATATTATCAATACTGTTAATATTTTTAATGTGACCACACCTTTCCAAAAACTGTTAACTGTTTGTTCTACAACGACTAAAAATTAAGTACCTACCTATTTGTAATTAAAATTTTGTACCTATTAGACAAACAACCACAATTATCGTGTATTAAGCAATTAACCACAAAGGTTGTAATAAACATTTTAAAAGTAAAACAACGCTAAAATATCCCCACATAATGTAAATAAAATGTAAAAAGAAAGGTGAAATTTAATTGTCGTGCGTACATTTTAACGGCAGAAAATTATCGCATAAATTCATGGCAAGACTCTCTTTACTGTTTGATCACGATTCACGACACAAATTATAATTATACCACAAAGTTCAGAGTTCTAAATATTCTAGTAATTTGTGAAACTATCACGCAAAATGACAGGGCTAACATTTTAAGACGAAAATAGAATAATTTCTGTGCTCATTGTAAATCGCCATGACTGGCGCGCTACGCTACCATAAACAACACGTTAGTGAAGTTCTAACATTGTGTTATTTTTGCTGGAGAAAAATGCTCGGGGCCTGTTGGACCGAATTTCGAACAAACGCTTCCATTCTGGAGGAACTAGGCGTCAAGGAACGCTTGTCTACGCTGGGGCCCAGTCTTGGCTTGGCTTGGTTTTAAATACTTTGGCCAAATTCGTCGACGTGGAAGTGACTCCGTCGAACGCCTTGTTATACAAGGAAAGGTGGACGAAACCAAGTCGCATGGCAGATCACCGATGCGATGGACTGATTAAATCAAAATGGCTGTTGGCGGCCCATTGAACGAGTGCGCCCGGATGACTGTCAGCTGGCGGGGGGAAGTTGCTTGGCGTACCCTAACAGCTTCCCAGAGAGCTACCTTCGAGATAACCACGAGCACTCTGGCGAGAGTAAAACGACCAAGAAGTCAGTATTTTAGGAGTCAATGAAGATTGGATGATGATTTTCAAACCTATTGGCGGTTTGAAAATGGAAGTCAGGAAAAAATAATTCCGAGATATTCATGATTATAACGACCCAGGCACTGGACTAAATAGCCAGTACCGATAATTATGTGGCTGTAATGGCCGTGTGATCTAATAATAGACTGTTATTCTTACATGACATCAGAGTTGATTTAAAAACGGTTTAGTCTATGGTAGAGACTGGCCCAATGAGGAGGGATGAAACGCATGTTACTAAAAGAGTTATGAGTTTACATGTGGATGGATGGAGAGGGAGAGGGAGGCCAAAGAAAAGATGGATGGATTGTGTGAGAAGTGATATGGAAGAAAAGGGTGTGAGTGATAGCGTGACGAGTGACAAGACGGAATGGAAGAAAAAGACGTGTTGCGCCGACCCCAAATAAAACGGGACAAGGGCAGGAAGATGATGAGAGACTGGCCCAATGAAAAACACCAAACTATAGTACATTCGCGTTAAGAATGCAGTAAAGTCATCATTGTCCGTCGGCCTAGCCCCGCCCCCTAACCTATCAAAGCTGTTTAAGTGTATTTTTATAAATTCATTAAACTTAATCTTTTAAAATATAATTTGTTTGGATTTAACACTACTGTAAATACACATTTATCTTGTGCAGTTGCACTGATAAATCACTACATTCTTAACGCGAACGAACTATACCTTTTTTTTTTTTTTTTTTTTTTTGTCGGGGGGAAACCTTCAAAAGGCGCCTGGTCTTTTGGGGAAAAAAGACCAGGGAGTGTGGGATTCTTACCTCACTAAAACCACCCCGGTGATCACCATCTGCACATAGAGAGGGCCCCGTGTCCTCTTAAAAGACCACCCCGGCACCCCCTCTGTACAACGCCTGTAAGGGCACATCCCTGAGAAGACCTTGAAGGGTCTCCCCTGTTCCTTGTTGTGCACGGCAGCACGTGATCACTGTGCCACCGTCCTTCCCGAAGTCACTCACTGGGCGGACAGAGTCCCCTCTCTGAGAGCCCGTGACCTCGGTGTCCCGCCTACCTTAAGTATTGTAAGCGGGGTTTCGGCGTTTTAGGCGTCGGGGCGATTGGCTCTCCGACGCCTCCTTCTGCGAGTGGGATCAGCCCTCTCGCGATCCCGCTCGGCGGCCTCCTTCTGTACCATCACGGCCTCACAGAAGGACGCCACTTCCCTCCAGTTTTCTGTCTCTGCCAGCATAGCTCTCACTACTGCTGGCAAAGACAGATCTCGCCCGATTTTACCTACTAAAACCTGCCGCTCAGAGGCCCACGCAGGGCACTCTTCGAGCGTGTGCTGTGCAGAGTCAAGCTCACCTCCGCAATGGTGGCAATTCGCCGTAGCCTCCCGCCCAATCCTATTCAGGTACTCACCGAAGCAACCGTGCCCGGTCAGTACCTGAGTTAGTCTATAGGAGATGCGCTCTCCTCTTTTCAGCCAGGCTTCGAAGTATGGCAGTACGGCTTCGACAACGCGCTTACGCGAGTATTTCGGCTGCTGAAGCCGTTCGCGCCACTTCTCGAGCACGTGTCGCCGTTCCTGCCGCCTCAGCCGAACGAACTATACCTACTAGCTGTAGTATTTATGTCAAAATCACTTGCAGAAATGATGCTTGCCGGCTTGATTGGCGGTGTGGTTGAGCGGTTGCCTGCTGCGCTGCGTGTCGCAGGTTATATTCCCGCCCGGAACAAATATTTCTATGACGTACAGACAGTTGTTCCGAGTCTAAGTGTATTTCTGAATGCGAATTTACATGTTTGTGAACGCACCCACGATACCGAAACTGGTAAATTATTTCTAGTGTGCAAAAAAGTCTACTGAAAACATTGTTACTCAAGAAAAGGCCAAAACAAGTTAGATACCAGGTAAGGTAAACCCATCAGTATCTGTCAGATAGTGAAGCCTAAGTGAAGATCTATCCTGCAAAGATGAAAACGTTATGAAAAAGACTTGCAGTACAAAAATCTCAAACCCCCAGTTTCTAGACAGACACCAGTTGTTTCAGATAAAAACACTGAAATTGTCTTAGAAATCTTTTTGTATTCAATTTTCTTTTCTTACATGTCAATATATGAAGTGACATCGACTATATCAAAATCAATTTTCAAAAATTATCAATGTCTCATAAAAAACTGCCAGCAACATATTAACCCTTTACAAATTAGTTGTCCTGGAACGTATAGAGCAACGTGAAGGAATACTGATGAGTTTTAACTAGTACAAGTTTGACACTCCCTCTCGCTCCACCCAGAGCGGGAGATATTACCTAATCTAATTTGCCCTTTATATTTAGGAAAATGTTATTGAATATCGAAAAAAGTCACAAAATTAATGAATTTTGAGAATTAATTATCTTTTCGATCCATAAATAGGTTGACCAATGTATCCTTTCTACCTATAGACTTCCAAAAACATCAAACTCCTATTTTAAGTTAAACGCATCATTATAATCTAATGTTACCACAATACGGCTGCACAAAACCATTATGCCAATCAAACCGTCCTCATCACGTTATTTCGAAATATTTACAAGGAAATTATCTAAAATTAGTATAGAAATACAGATGTTGTGGTTAAGCCTAATAACCCATCCTTGAGGCCGGCTAATCTTTACCCAAATTACGCCGTTTTTGAAACGACATCTCTATATTTTTGATGGCTTTATTAAGTGAAAATATTGTCAGGAAACGACTTAATGATTGAACGGTTGCACGCGAATGCTCGATTCATATTATGTTTTTTTTTGCTTGCTATGAAAGCACAAACAATTCTGCTATCTACACGTAAAATTATGATTCGTGACATTTTTTATCTATGCTCAAGCAACTGGTTTGAGTTAAGTCTTCACAAGGGTCCAATTTGTATTTGGCCCATCCTTTAATTTAGGTATCTTTTAATAGGTAAATATCTTCAGCTGATCAAACATACTTTTACCATTTTCCGTTACGATTGGGACATTGAATTCCTCTGAACTTCACTTGAAAAATTCCGCCAAAAAGACCCAGAATGAGAACCTGTCTTGTCCTATACGTAAGTACCTATTTTTCAGTGTGTGTCTAAGTAACTGGTACACATCTCTACTTGTAATTTTTAACCCACTAACTTTCGCCAGCGTCTACACCCATGTCAAAGTAAAAATTACGAAACAGGTAGGACTCTCAGGATAAAAAGTACCTACCTAATTATCCTATATGCTATTCCAGGACGTCGTCCACTCGTATGCCAAATCCCATTTAACCATAAAAGCTTCAGCCTTTATCTATAATATTGTTGTAAAGCGTGACTCTAGCACTTTTTAAGTTTAATTTCACTTCACTATTTAGTTACTTACTAAGTTCCTAATAAATAAACGAATTTAATTACCCAAAGAGACGGGCAGCTGTTATGTTTATTCACTTACATATTATAAGTTCTTGTCATGTCGGTCCTTTGCCCAGCAGGTAGCAAGGCGCGACGGTGGGCAAGGCCTTATTAAGACCTCTTCAAGCAGGTGAATCGGCATTTGGGGCACTACAAGTGCGGTATTTAGTCACAATAGGATGATATATTTATTAATTAAAAATAAATGTATTGGCCATCATTTATTTGCAATAATTATGGAATTGGCAGATGGCTCTGCATTGGATGTGGCTATTACATCTGCAGTAGGTACGTCAAATAACCTAAGATAATTGTTGGCTACCTAAGACGTGCCATGCAGACAGAAATATTTTTCAGACATTTCCGATGTAGGAATGAGAGACTGGAATCTGATGGATGCGAGCATGCGAGACGCACAGGACCGTCCCTATTTTCAACAGTGGACGTCTTTAATAGGGGACGAAATAATTCATATTGCCACCAACCAAGCAAGCATCTTCGGGTTAATAGATACTGACAATTTCCTGATGTATAGGTAAAAACCAATTCATACCTACTTAATTTCACTGCCCGCACTGGAAATCGAACCTAAGACCCTTCGCTCACCAGTCGCACTTGTGACGATTAGACCATGAAAACTACAGACTTTTTAACGTATATTTTGATACACGAAGATGTCAGCGAAGTAACATAGCAGTAGCAAAGTAAAAATTATTAATCCGACATTTATAAAATGACAAGATCATCCATCTATATGATTAACTCAATTTATACAGAGACAGATACCCCAATTACAGGCAGGCGACGCCGGGACGAAAATGAAGCAATTTGTGGCAATTGAGGGACAATCTCAATTTATCACTATTATCCTTTGGCGGTTAATCCAATGCACAGCCTTTAATAAAGAAACCTGGTCTGTGGTAGACTAATGGGAGGAAATAATCGAATTATGTAATTAATCAAAATTGAGACGCCGACGTTTAATATCGTAAAAGAAATTGACTGGAAAGATACAATTTGAATAACTAATAAAACTTGGTATATCTACCTATATGTTAAATAAAAATCAAAGTTTGTTGTAAACGTTTGGTGCAAAGGACAATTCAGGTCAAACATTCATCATTCATCAGATTGTCATGAAACTGATATGGTGTCTTGAGGACGCTCATGATATTTCCTGGCCCACACTGGACATAGGCCTCCGCCAAACATCGCCACTGTACGTCTCGCATCCATCGGATTTCCGCGACCCTCACCAGGTCATCGGTCCACCGTGTGACCAAAAATTTATACGTAAAAATCAATACTTTACTCTTTGTACCTAATTTCCTGTATTTTTTTTCTTTTTGATTTAATGTGTGCACATAAATAGTTACATAAATAAATATTTTAAGCGTGTCTAAACTATTGATCAGATTGATGATTCTTTGGTACGGTATTCTGAAGATGCACATGAAGGTTCCTAGTCCAAAAATCTACATTAATACTTAAATAAATAGTTCCCAAATCCCAGGGGGAATCTCCGAAAAGGCTGAACCTATTTTGACAGATCTTTCACTTCTTCTTCTTAGCATGTCGATGGTAAAACTAGTTAAATACCTTGCTTGGCCTAGTATTCGGCCACGGCAATGCCTTCCACTGATGCTGTCATTAGGTCCTTACGTGAACAGGGCACATGATGCAGGATGGAAGGTGGGTCATGGTCTGTGGAGAGATGCCTCAAAAACACCGAAGATCAGAACCAACCGAGAACCCCCATCTGTGGAGATTGTCTTTACTGTGCCCAATCTGGGTGCGGAGTCTGTTTAGGGTTTTTCAGGTTGGCCAAGGCGACTTGGGTCCAGGAGATATCCGGAGGAGATGTCCGGCTATCCGTCAGTCAAGTTTTATCAAGCCTCTGATAAAACTTGACTGATGGATAGCCGGAATTTTTTGTTGCTACAAGGAGTAACTAAGGCTACGTTTCATTTTCCAGCAGAAACATTACAACGAAATACGTCTTTAATAAGTTAAAAAATAAATGCCAATAATAGTTTTTAACGGCAATAACAATTGCAAATTGCATTTATTTTTTAAAACCTTGATTTTTGTACGAGTTTTCAAGCGCCAAAATTCGCAGAGCCTAACTTCAGACTCTTTATTTTTATTTTTATGCTGTAGAAGTGCCAGCATTAGGCATTTTAGTAACAATCTTCTTTGCACAATCCTAAAGATAAACTAGCACTTTGCCAACGATTGCGGTCGCAAAAACGTTTTCATAAAATTTTTAACACTGCTTAAATTGTATTCGCAGGGTAGTTTTGAAAAATGATTAATGAGTTTATTTTATACCTACTATTATGTGGGTGACATTTTGAAACGTTTGATAGACCGTAGATAGAGCCATTTTCAGGATTAGGATAGACAGACAATACAGCTCGAACAGTGGAAAAGGAGAAATACACTTAGGTACCCCTTCAATTTGATCACCACGTGGCAGCTGGCCGGCGTTCCCTGGCCTTCTCCAAACTTGTGGATCCAATAGCAAGGAGATATAGCACACACACGATATAGCATTGCACTAACACACTGTAATCAACATCATCATTTCAGCCGAAAGACGTCCACTACTGGACATACCTAGGCCTCCCCCAAGCGCCGCCACAACGACCGATCCTGTGCGTCTCGTATTCATCGGATTCCCGCAACTCATCTCTCACTACACTGCACGAGTCACAGGCACAAACTGTTAGCGTTATTGGTCTAAAAAAGCGATTGAATTGAGCAACTGATTATCAATTTTCTTGCTATGTTCGCGGACGCCACCGACTAATTGTTGCGATCTTTTCAAACGGGAGACTTTCAATCAAGTCACGGACCTCATAATATGAGGTCCGTGACTTGATTGAAAACGATAAATATATTATATTTTTAGGGATCAGAAGTGAAACAGATAAAAAATGAATAAATAATCTTTAATCACACTTTCACAAAATTATAAGATTATGAAGTAGGTACTAATGAAATAAAATCACACGATAACGGTCAAGTAGCAAGTCCGTCCTCAACGCCGACCAAACGAAAAAAGGGCGGTTGCCGCACCGCGCGCCTCTTTTATAGACTACCGTCGGCCGCCGCCTGGTGGTGTGACGTCACGACGTCGCCTCGCCTCCAGTTGCCAACACGGCCTCTCCTTCACTTGCTAACACGGCCTCTCCTGACGCTCTGACGTCCTCGTCAGCTCTAAAAGATGGTCCTGCCTGATCTGTAGTAGTGTTTTCCAAGTCTTCATTGTCTCCTGTAATCAGACACATTACGCAAAAAGATAATGCGCATTATACATAAAATGTGACACATGGAAATCTTTGCTAAGATACACCGAGTATATACAAGTAACTTGGTCGCGTTGCAGACAGAGGCACCCAGTTAGCGTGTCTCACAACGGCTGTCGGCATAGGCACAAAGTTAGCATACCGCCCAGACTTCTACCAACACTGTAGGCATAGGCTCCAAGTTTGCATACCTCCCAGCGGCTGTTGGCATAGGCACAAAGTTAGCATACCGCCCAGACTTCAACACTGTAGGCATAGGCTCCAAGTTTGCATACCTCCCAGCGGCTGTCGGCATAGGCACAAAGTTAGCATACCGCACAGACTTCAACACTGTAGGCATAGGCTCCAAGTTTGCATACCTCCCAGCGGCTGTCGGCATAGGCACAAAGTTAGCATACCGCCCAGACTTCAACACTGTAGGCATAGGCTCCAAGTTTGCATACCTCCCAGCGGCTGTCGGCATAGGCACAAAGTTAGCATACCGCCCAGACTTCCACCAACACTGTAGGCATAGGCTCCAAGTTTGCATACCTCCCAGTGGCTGTCGGCATAGGCACAAAGTTAGCATACCGCCCAGACTTCAACACTGTAGGCATAGGCTCCAAGTTTGCATACCTCCCAGTGGCTGTCGGCATAGGCACAAAGTTAGCATACCGCCCAGACTTCAACACTGTAGGCATAGGCTCCAAGTTTGCATACCTCCCAGCGGCTATCGGCATAGGCACAAAGTTAGCATACCGCACAGACTTCAACACTGTAGGCATAGGCTCCAAGTTTGCATACCTCCCAGTGGCTATCGGCATAGGCACAAAGTTAGCATACCGCACAGACTTCAAGAAAATACTTGTCTTCAAAAATGCGACGCACGTCTCGGGAGACCATTCATCCCTCCAGGGCAGCAACCAGGCAGAAGTTGCAGCTCACAGCGCCCGCAGTCCAGGACTCCAACTACACGGCGAGCACCGCGCGTACCAGGATCAAGTTTCCCCGTAGACTGCGACGTAGGCATGTGGACGCTGTCGGTCTTCATTGACACGCTCGTCGTGATAGGCTTGGTTTTTACACCACCGTTCGGCCGTCCTTTGTCTTCTCATTTCCCGTAGCGGTTCACGGTTCTGACCTGTAAACATGCTTCCAAAACTTTCAACTGCGAGACAATCGTCTCAAATGATCACCAGTATAGCGGTGACGCAGGGCTGCGCGTCCTCACGCGGCTTCGGAATCGCAATCCCGAGACTTGCTACGTGACCTTCTACTCACAATATGGCGGCTACGATATCGGTTAGGACGCGGGGCACAAGTTTGTGAACCCGAACGACTCGATCTAACCATCCCAACTAGTAGTTGGCAACTACCCGCTTTTAAGTAGAAAAAAAGAGAACTTTAAAGATCGAAACTAGTAATTTGTGGGCGAAACGAATCTTTATCCCACTTCTGATTTTAGGGATCAGAAGTGAAACAGATAAAAAATGAATAAATAATCTTTAATCACACTTTCACAAAATTATAAGATTATGAAGTAGGTACTAATGAAATAAAATCACACGATAACGGTCAAGTAGCAAGTCCGTCCTCAACGCCGACCAAACGAAAAAAGGGCGGTTGCCGCACCGCGCGCCTCTTTTATAGACTACCGTCGGCCGCCGCCTGGTGGTGTGACGTCACGACGTCGCCTCGCCTCCAGTTGCCAACACGGCCTCTCCTTCACTTGCTAACAATATTATATTTCTCTCGAGGTCAGTGCGGGACAGAAAGAAGATAGGATAGGTATGTGCTAAATGTAAAAAAAAATCGTATTCGGTAAATTTTCACTTGGCAAGTTCAAAACGATATTGGTGCAACCATCGGGGGTAGTTCCGAAAATAAATAATGATAACCTTTATTTACCTAAATTACCGTCAAACGGGGTGAATTTCACCCCGTTTGACGCATGGATGAATAGGAACAAAACTTTGATTAGGATTTACTTGTGTTAAATATTTTATATTGATTTCTATCTAAGCATCGACTATTATATAAATAAATAGGAATATTTAAATGCTGGGAAAACCTGTTAAATAATGTGAAAATTCCTTTCAAGTTTTTGTTCCTATTCACCCCATTTTTATAAACTTTCCCGCACACAGATATTTTACACAACCCTCTTTTGTCATAAAAGGAAGCTTTGTGCAAAATAAGGTTTGATAAGAGGCAATTTTCGCCCTCCACACACTCAAAAAAAGGTTGTTTTCAATAATTATCAATTGCATTCGTAAAATTAAAGATGATGTTTTTGTTTTTATTCAGTAATATTTTCGCAATAAAACAATTGTTGCCAAGTTTCACACCCTCCTTTCGTGTTACTAATTCCAATAGTAATAACGTCAGTCAATTTCTCCTTTTATATATGTGAGAGATAGGGCCGGCGCCCACTGCCGGCATGGCAAGGCATGCCGTGGCATCTCTCGGCATGTGGCATCCCGCCTAACCGCTGCGCAAGTTTCAACCATAGTTCAACTAACTTAGCAATCATAATTCCTCGACACAAAATGACCCCTAAGGGACGGCACTGGGCGCCGGCCTTTACGTCTCACGGGATGCAACGGTGCGGTACGGCATCCCGTGGAATGAAACGGCATGACACGTCATACCGTAGCATACCGCGGCATCTTGGTATCGAAATAAACTAACATGAATTCTAAACTCATTTTAATAAGATTCAAAATAACTTGATTAGTAATAAAATCCTTTGCCATGATACGCCGTGCCATGCCGGCAGTGAGCCCATACGGTTCATACAGCCCTCTACTGGCCGTAATTCGCTTCATATCTTGGGGATAACATAATTTTGAGTCAAAATAAAAAAAAACACGCACATATTGTGACAATCAATTTAATAAAAATACAAAACTAGTTGTTCTGCTTAGACTCCTTAGCATTTTGAAGTGCCTGCGTCAAGTATAGTTTAGCAAGACTCTGGGAGCAGAACTGACTTATATGCTGGCTGTAAGTGTTGATCTGGCCAGCGACGATCATAGGGTTGAGCCTAGGCGGAACGGGGTGGGGCTTGAAGAGTTTGTTGACGTCCTCTTCAGGTAGAGGCGGCTCATCCTTGGCGGCTCTGGCGAGGTTCTCCTGGGTCCTCTTGGCCAGCCAGCGGTGCTTGTCCTGCTGTTGACGGACCACCAGCTGTTGGTATCTGTTGAACTTGATAGCTTCTTGGTTGAGTTCGTCGACGCGTTCCATTAGGCTGCGGAGTTGGCCTGAAGATGGAGAAATATTGTTAATTTGAGATTTGTGTTCTCCGGCGTGAGTTATACTATGAAAATCGGCGGGTAGTAAATGCCTACGGCATTATGGCCTCTAATACTACACGGCACGTTTTTCGCTGTGTGTAGGCAGGGCTAATTCGGTTTCGGTCTCAGGGTGGTGAGGCTAAAACAGTTTTACTCCCGTTAGAACGTGCCCAAAGAGCAATTCTCAAGGTCGCTATCGCTACATTTCGCTCTTTTAGATTTCCTACGCACGAGCGCTACATACCATGTAAGGTGCTTACAGTGCGGAAATTATTTACATTAAACGTAGTACTACACCAGCATTCTGCACTTCCTTATGACCCAGTACCCTTTGACAAGAGAAGGAAGGACTTGGTTTGCATAAAGCCTCAAAACAGACATGCCTTTGCTAAGCGTTTTTACGTGTTCTTAGGACCTTTTCTATACAATAGGCTCAAAATAATATTTTAGATTTAATTTACTCTTAGGCACAATAAGGGAAGGTACAAATCTGACGGAACTTGCGTCGCGTATTATCGGTCGCGTAACGCCAGAACAGACAAATGTATAGAAAAACACTTGACCGTTCACACTCAACCGATGATACGTTAGTGCGTCGAGCGTACAGCGTCTATTCCGTTTCCATCAACGCATTGTCGGTCGACGTAAGAGCTAGTGAGGACTTTTTTGCTAGATCTTGGCTTAAATTATCTGTCTAGCGACAAAAAAATATAGCGACTATTCTAACTTTTATTTCTTGAGTTTACAATAAAAATAAATAACTACCGCTCTGCTGCTGCTGCTGCTGAACGGACAAACTGATTAGACGCTTAATGTGAAAGGTCTACTTTGACGGAGTGGACGCGACCGATGATACGCTCGACGCATTTTCCGTCAGATGTGAACCGTCCCTAATTGTATGGAAAATCTTTTAACTGTTGGCTTATGCTCATTTTTGTGAACGTTGTTATTTGAATCAAATTTTATTCATTTATATTTTTTATTCAGTGTTGTACGGACCACTGCGCGAGATGTCCCGATCAACTTTTTTTACGCGATACAGAATTTCGTAGTTCTTATATGACGGCATAGATGTCGCCACCAACCAAATAAAACCTACCTTCCAATACTGAAGCAGTTCCCAGGTCCAGGAACTTGGATCCCTCCTCCTCGGGGATCATCTCGGAGAGCTCAGACATCATGATATTGGTCAGGGGAGAGTTACGGATGACGATGGGCACCTCGATGAACAGGCTTTCGTAGCCTATCTTCAAGTTGCGGAGAGCCTCCGGGGTGTAGTCGCCTTCCTTGTACATGGCGATGGCCTGGAAACGAGTAACAAAGAATTAAATACAGGGTCTATTTAGCATTAGCATTATCGGCCTTATAATGTTCCCACTGCTGGGACTCAGGCCTCCTCTGTAGGAGAGGGAATGGGCTGTAATCCACCACGCAGGCCCAGTGCGGATTGGTGGATGTCACATGTCTTCGAATTTTTGGTTCTAGTACATGCCGGTTTCCTCACGATGTTTTCCTTCTCCGTTTTGAGAGCAGTGGTGATGAAATAAATTACACAAAGTAATGCGCCTGATTGGGTTTGAACCCGCGACCAGGCGCATTAAGACCCTGCAAGTTGCAGGCACTTTTACAGAAATATGATCTTGATTTTCAAGTACAAGCAGCATCTTCCTGCCTTCAAGCCTTGTAACATGTTACTTGTGATCTGCGCAACACGTTTTTTTCTTCCGTTCTGTCCAGTTAAGTACTATCACCGACTCTCTTTTTCTTATCACTCCTCACACAATTCATCTATCGCCTCAATGGTATCCCTCTTCCTCTCCATCCATCCACATGTATACTCGTAACTCTTCACATGCATGAAATTTAAGTTCCATCCCTCCTTTTCACAAAACCATTTTTTAAAGATAGAAATTCATCCAATGAGTTCCGGGCGTGTCAAGACTTTTACTGACTAAAATCACACCTATGTCCTTCAATTATCCGTTTGCGTTCCAAGACCACGGCTACTTCAGCTTTTATAATATTTAGTAGTGTTATTATAGCCTTAGAACTATTCCGGTAATAATAATTGCTTACTTATTTCCCTATTTGTTTGCTGTTCTATTTATTGTCAAGGAAGATGATGATGAGTTTATTATTGGTGTATGATTAGTAAGGTACAATGCAAAATAGCATGGATACCTTAATGTCTATTTTCCCGTGGATGTTTGAGTTCAAGTGTTCGAAAAAAACTCATTGTGTCATTCCTCGCTTCACACGAATTTTTTCCTGTACTATCCATGCAATTTTGCATCTGACTGTACATAATGTATTTAGAACCTCTTTTATTTATTTCAACACAGTAAAAATAACGACGACGCTTGGGCGAGGCCTATGTGCAGCAGTGGACTCCTTTCGGCTGAGATGATGATGATAATTATGAGTAAAAATAAAACTAAGTGTTTTTTTTTTGTTACCCTATTTTGTCCCACTCATGGGCAAAAGTATACCTACATAAAAATCTTTTGTAACAAACCTGAGGAGTTAAGCGATAAGCCTTCAGGGTCAGGAACCCTCTAGCAGACTTCTTGGTGTCATAGATGACTACCACACTCTCCTCGATGGAGGTCTGGTAGTGGTACTGCGACTCCAGGAGCGACTGGCTCAAGAAATTGCCGACATCTGCGCTCTGGTACCTGGAGAAAATATTTGTTTGGTATTAGTTTGGCATTTGTTTGGTATTAGTTTGGCATTTGTTTGGTATTAGTTTGGCATTTGTTTGGTATTAATTTGTCATTTGTTTGGTTGGTGTTTGGTATCACATTGGGCCACTGTAGTCAGACTGAAAAGTGCGATAAATAAATTAGGTTCTTCAAAAAGGAATAGGTTTTATTGTATTTAGAAGCAACTCCTTTTTGAAACCTGTATCTTTTTTATATTAAATAAACAAAAGTATCTAGTGTCTGGAGGAGCTTGGGGAGACCTTTGCCCACTATTGAAACAGTAAGAGTAAGATAAAAAAAGATGGCAGGACTACAAAAAATCACTTCCAATGTTCCCCTCCACTTTTAGTCCAAAGTTAGTTAGCCTGTTGTGTCCCACTGTTGGACAAAGGCCTTCTTCTCCCTTTTCCACTTCCTCTCCCTTTTTTAGTCCAAAACAAATGTAATATAACTGGGGTTGGCCAGTAGGTAAATAACAACTGGGGCAGGCCTTAGGTTTTGTAAATTATTATTAAAGTGAGCAAGCTTCTTTGTTTTGGCACAAAACCAGAAATGAATCATGCTAATGTTGCTTGATTGGTTAACAACAGCTATGAGCCGTTTAGTAAATGGTGATCCACTTAATGCTAATGAGCCTTAAGTGGAACACCACTTTATTATATTAGAAGACTTTTTGGCTCAGCTATTCAGACCTTTCAGAAAATTATAAAATATGCCAGCTTATATGAACACTATACTCAGTTTGTTTAGGTAGTTAACTAAAGGTAAACAATCTTGGTATGTCTTTTTATATTAAAGAGGTCGTATATAATATACACAAAGATTATTTAAATTTAGTTTATCAGCTAACATCGATTTAGGTAAATACCTAGTCGCAAAGATTTTTACATACAATTTATAGACAACTTTTAGATAAAAAGACATGCCAAGATTGTTTACATTTAGTTAACTACTTAAACCGACGGAGTATAGCAGTTTGCGACTTCGTTCGTGACACAAAAACTTTAACACCGTATTTTGTGGGTAGTTTTGAAAAAGCGAATGATGCCAATGAATTGACAACTCAATAATGAATTGACTCAAGAAATAATAGTCCTCCTTAAAAACTGCATAAATTGTTCTATTGAGGGTAGTTCTGAAAACGAATTATGACAATTTTATTACCTACTATTTCTGTTAAGTTTCAACTGTCTTGATCACATAGCCTTCTGTATACCTTCTGTATAAAAACAAAATTCATCCTTTACGGGTTTAAGGTTGAATTTCTAAAAACCCCTTCTTCTTTATTCTTTATTGTACACAACATTTACAAAAAACCCCTTCTTATTGCTCTTCTGCATAATAAAAGAAAGCCTTGTGCAAAGTTCATGTTCCTAGTAACTGGCTGTCACTTAATATGTCAGTCAGTCAGTTTCTCCATCAGGTTGAAATGTCCATCAGTCTAGATTGAAATAGTCACAATACGAATAAAATCGATCCTTAGTAGTATAGTATATTATCGTTTGAATCCCCAACCGGTCCAATGAGACCGCGCTGTTATTGTTTTACTATTGTGTCTCGTTTCGCGGGTATCTGAGTAACTACAACGGGCTGGTATCCGCAACTCCACGACTAAAGCGCATATTTTGCGTATGGGTGGGACAAAAGAAAGTGTGGGAAAAAAAATCGATCCTTACCAGCCGACATGAAAATGATCAACGTTGACGCGACGGAGTCTCCTCATCATATCCAGCTGGTACTCCTCCTCATCCATGGTGTCATCATGCTTCGGGAACGGGAAGCAGTTGGTGATCTCCAGGCGGTTCTCCACAACGAGACCGAGCAAGGCCCCCTGGGCCACCTCCATGTTGCTGCATGACTCTTCATGGCAGTGTTTCACGATTTTCATAACAGCCTAGAAATGAATTCGAAAATACATATTAAAACCTCAAAATATGTTGATTAAAGGAATGGTACTTAGCTTTATTTATTTAAATAACTAGTAACTTGCTCTACCTTTGCAGCTTTACTGTTAGAAATCTTTGAAAGTCCCGCCTTTTCTCTACTACAATATGCATGTTTTATACAGCTAAACCTTTCTCATGAATCAGTCTGTCTATAAGTGAAAACCTTTTGAAAATATGTTGTCCTTTTTAGTTTATTGCATACATACAAACAGTCTCGAAGGCGGACTTTGTTTTATAATGTGTAAGAAAGGATGAGTTGAAGATTATTATATTTATAAAAGACAACAAAGGAAATTAGAATGCTATAAAGAAATTTTACTGCTCTGATTAAACTTATCAGCACATACATACAAGGGGCCTGTCTGTATGTATCACTGATTTATCACGAACATAAGTTATGTAATTTATTCAAACAAAACAATAATAGCTCGCCCACATATTAAAAGCAACAATACCATATGAATTTCGTACTATAATAACAGTATGTTGTGTATTATTATAGAACATGATCAAAAGAAATCAATTTATCAAGGGTAGATGCATAGTCTTTTAGGCGGTCCCTGGCAATGGCCGGGATTAACGCCAGGCAGAAGAGATGCATAAAGTCTTTGTTACTGTCAGAAAGCAATGGAAATGCACTTCTTTTACACATTCAGTTATGAATGTTATGTGGATCGTTGGACAAGGAAAGAGGGCTCAGAAAAGGTGGACGAATTGTGTGAGGAGTGATATAAAACAAAAGCAATGATAGCGTGACAAAAGTGTTGTATCAAGCAAAAAAAAAAGAGCAGTTACTTGCAACCGCACTGTTATTGTCTGACTATTGTGTCTCGTCTTGCGGGTATCTGATAGATTAATTCAATGGTAAGGACCTGTAAGTCGGCTCATACAATAATTTAAATATTTTAAAATACCAAATGCAGAGTCTTTCTCTATGTATCATTAACTTGAGCAAAAAATAATTTATTTTATAAAACAATTACATGTCACCCACATGTTAATAAAAGCAAAACATGAATTTCATACTGTATCGACTGTATGGTTTGTATTTTACAACATGGTCAGAAGAAATCATTAGGGTAGAAACAAAAATTATATTTCTTTTGTAACACATGGTAATATTTTTTTTTAGTATTACTAATTTTTGAGGTCAATGGGCTCTGTTTGTCATCAAAACTGCACTTTATAGCACAATACTTCTTTGTTTAATCAAATCGATTTGAAGTACATGATACTTCAAATGTGTAAAATTCCACAATTTGTTTTTTACAGCAAAGTGTGATGCATAGCTAAAACTAGCGATGAACAACAAACAAAGAATGTTATTTTTCACTTCCAGTTGACTGGTATAGATTAATCAGCAGTTAAACTGAGCCAAATACACCTGCCATCATTTAATCCAGTCAACAAGTGTGTCATTGCTATTTTAATGATCATTTGTATAATCTATAAGCAAGGTATTTTTTCCGGCAAAAATCTTTAGTTAATCAATGTTTACAAAACATTGAGCTTTTTATAGTCGCCTTGTTATGCAAACAACCTAATGAATTCAGCATAAAACATCCAAAATACACAGTTCCCAGATGCTAATGTATCCTGCCAAAGTTACTCAATGTCACACAGTGAGATCATCTCTGTAACAGTCTGCCGGCAGTCGGGTCACCGAGGTAAATGTCCGAAAAGAGTGCATGACTCATGCTTAATAAACTTTCACAATGTAAACAAATTACATGGACTTCTATTAAATGGTACTTTTACTAAAATGCCTAAAATAAAGTAAAACACATAGGAAGATTGAGTTTTTAGTAATGATAGAGCAAACTGTGAGGGTAGAGTAATATTTATGACTTTGTTAAAAGTTTTTAAGAAACGAATCGATAAGTTTATGTTCACAACATAACCTATACGGTCGGTCGTAAATGTATTATGAAGTTGATAATAATAACATAGGTTTGCTTCATAATACTAAGTAACACTTTAGAAACACAATTAGTACGACAAAATATTGTGCATTTGCTGCAGAAACTGTAAAAACAAAGAATGCATGACGTGTCGACGAGGAACAGCTTTGCACCTATATCTAGTATTTTAGCGAACTTTCAAGATTTCAATAAAAACATGCCACATGAATGTAATAAATTGTGTACATACCAATCCATCGCACTGAACGTATGTAATCGTAGCTTCAGTTTCAGGAACGCGCCTGGCAGGCCCACCACGGTTCGCCATTTTTATGAAAGAATGGCTTGACTGCTTGACTTCAAGAATTTCGACATTTGTCATAGGAATGTTACCATCATGAAAAATAAATAACCGTTATAACCATATTTTTACTAGAGATGCTACACGAAATCGACGTTATAACGATAACTTTTCTATTGCATTATGGTTATCGTTTCTATCTTGTCTTTGGAATAATCAGCTGTCATCTGTCAATTTTATTATTTGTCAATCACAAGCACAGAACCCAAGCAATCAGAAGTTGTAATAAAAATTCTTATCAAACAAAGATAAATAAATCAGTGTTTTCGTAATTTACTTAAATATTCTGTTGTCAATGTACCTAGTAGTGAACAGTTCCATTCAGCAACTTAATATGTGCGATTTCGACTTGAGACAGTGTGCATTAGTTCTTCCGCCCTGATTTAAATCGATGATACTCCTACTTTCAATCCAATGAAGAAAGGAAGTGATCATTGAATAATGAGTCAGCATAATTTCTGGAGAGGACTAACACCGTTGAACGTGCCATCGACACAGCAAGTACCTGATAAAATAGTAAAACTATGTGCTCTGGGCACAGACTTCATAGTGTTAGGAAATGACCATGGGCTTTATCACTGCGAAACGGTCGAGGACACCTTAAACTTTAAAAAAATTAGTGGCATTTCAGCAATAGACATATCATACCATAATGATATCCTTTATATTATAGATGTCCATGGGCGGCTGTATAAGACAAATGCTAATTTTAAAAACAAAGAAGAAATTATTGTTAAGGAGGATGCCAAGTGCTGTCCTCATGGTTTTAAAAGTTCAAGTTATAAAGTGAAGTTTAGAAATGTAGTCACCAGTGATTTTGGACAGCTCTTCATCAGTAGTGATGGGCAGCTGTGGGGCTCCGGCTCTATGCCCCAACTTTCAATAGACACTAGTAATGTTAAGAAAATTCCATTTTTTGAAGGAAGGACTGTGTATAGTGCTTCAGTGGGTCAGAACTTTGCTGCAGTAATAGCTAGGAAAAATGTCAGACGATCTGGCAACTGTGATACAGAAAGTGATAATGATGATGAGGAGGTGTTTGCTTCAAACTGCTCACAATGCCAGACAATAATAGGCCTAGCATCCCCTGCATCCGTGCCATCCCTATCAGAAACCTGCCCTTTAGGTGTTCAAATTAGTAAGTCTAGTGAAGATTCAAGTAGTACTACAGCCCCCCAAACTGATGTTCATGTTGATGCTCATAGTTTAACAGAAGATTCTAGTCCCTCATCTGAGGAATCAAAAATTGCAAGAACAAACTCACAAAAAAACACAAACTTAGAAGAAGATCACAATTATCATGATGCTAAATCATCAGAAGATGCTGATGACCAGACAGATAAAGAAAGTGAAATGGGGGAGGCATGTGGAGAAAAAATAAATAATATATTTATAAACACTGATGCTGCTAGACAGTTTCTGAGTAGACAGCTCTCTTGGGTATCAGCCGGTGAGGACTATTTAGTAGAATACACAGAAAAACCCACCAGAATAATAAAAGAGAATGTATCAAACCTTACCAACTTTGTTTACGAAGGAGTAAAAACTGTAGGAGACAAAGTGGCAACATTATCACGGCATGTTAGTGGCAGCAGTGATAATAATGATACTGTGGAATTACAAATGAGAAGTCACCATGAAGAAATTAATTCTCTAATGTATAGCTGTACTTCTAATTGCAATCTGGAAGATTTGCACTTTTCCACAAGCACTTTAAGCAGTGAAAAGGAATTTGAAGCTGCAAGAAAAACAGAGAACCTCAAAAACATGTCTAAACTTGGTAAGAATATTTTAGCTACAGAATTATGGACCTGGGGTGACATATCATATGGACAATTGGGTGTAGGAGACACAATGAAAAGAATTAAACCAATGGTAGTCATGACCTTATCAGGTTTTGGGCTTCAAAAAGTTTCTTGTGGTAAATGGCACTGTTCAGCTTTAACATTAGATGGAAGACTCTTCATGTGGGGCTACAACCAATTCCATCAAGTCAGTTTTGATACTAGAGATGACAAAAGTGGCCCTAAACAGTTCACAGAAAATTCTGACAGTGACAGAGTAAGAGATATGATAGCAACTGATCACCACACTCTGGCATACACCCACAATGAAAATATATTCTACATGGGTAAGCATACTGAAGGGTACACAGACTCTATTGTTAATTTGAATATCAAGAAAGAAAAAGAAGAAGCTGAAAACCAAACTGACATGACTGTAAAAATGACTGATTCACCAAATTATGCAAGTAAACCCCAAAATATGTGCTACCATTGGAGAATATTATCTTCTGGCAACATCAGCTATTGCTCAATAGAAGAGACGTCCGTATGTCCAGAATTCCAAGATCTGTCTATTGCTCAAAGATATCTAGAAGAAATGCTTTTGATATATCATAATCTAATTAAACCTTTTCTAAAGAAAAGTAAAGCTGTAACTACACATTCCAATATTTACGAAACAGTTTGTGATATTTTTGGTGACATATTAAACATTACTGCTCTGAATGTTCTCTCAATGTGGCAGTACGCCGAGAAGCATATAAACGAATGTGATATTTCTTTGATAAAAAATTTAGAAGAGTTTATTTATTTGTACAGAAAGTATTACGTAGCTGTAAGCAATTTGATAGTTATCGGCGGTTTCGCGCAGATCAACAGTGTCATTGATGTCCCGTCTACTGTATATAGTTTGTTTAGCGACCAGCTCCCTACCAACAAACAGAAGAATAATAAAAAGACCTTGGAAGCCATAGTAGGCCTCGCGTTCGTACAACCTTTAACAAGATTGAGCTCTTATAAATGCATAGCTCAATCACTATTGCGATACAAAACGAAAAGAAAAAAAGTAGACACCAAGTCGAATATCGATGAAAGATTGAACAAAGTCATAGCTTCCCTGGACTCTTTGATAGACGAACAAGAAAAGAAACGCAAGGAAGCAGACGTCACAAAATTGTTTTGGGAGACAATAGGGAAAAGTATTGAGCAGTACCGAACGCCTGAACGACGACTAGTAAGAGAATCGAAATCTCGGCAGCTGAATTTAGTGAATCCGGGACGATTTTCGTCACACTGGTTTGTTCTATTCAACGATCTATTTGTGCATGTAAATGGAAGCACACCTAACTTGCATCCTTTAGAAACCTTATGGGTGGAACCAATACCGAACACAGATTCTCTTCAAAGCGTCATTCAGCTGACGACGCCCGAAGAAATTATATCAGTTGCAACAACTACGGAACAGGAGAAGACGGAATGGACGCATGCTCTGAACACTTCCATTAGACTTGTGTTAAACAAAGATAATTTTAAACCTCCTGCTGTACGGACGGCCAGTCACACATTTTCCAATAGGAACGCTTTTTACAAAGAAGCAAAGTACACTGGAAGATGGTTGGACGGTAAAATCCATGGAAGTGGAAAGGTGGAATGGCCTGACGGAAAGCTGTATGTGGGGCAGTTTCAACTGAATGCGTTATGCGGTCATGGAAAGATGGAAATGCCAAGTGTAGGTAAGAATTCTAAATTTATTTAATTGACTAATTTATTCTATACTTACGGAAAATTAACTAATACGTGATTTTATCCAGGCCAAACCCTAACAGCGAAACGCGGTAAATGCGAGATCTAAGAAATCTAGGTACGATCGGACCTCCCATTTGGTTCGACTTCGAACCAAATCAGTCTGTGGTGTGTGTAATTATTATTCATTATATTTTGAGTCCGCTAGCAGGCGGCAGGGCAATGTTTGTTCCGGGGCCGGATTTGGCCCGTCGGCGTCGTACCAAGCTGGCTGGATGTGTTAAATCGAACTCGCGCTAATTTTTATTAACCTGCGCCAAACCTTACGGAACAGAGCAAATGAAGAGAATTAAATATTTTCTTTTCTCTTACAATCATAATTATGCCTAAATCTGGGCTACGAAATTGTTCGCAAGAGTTACCGTGGCTCTGGAACGCAGGAGCTGGAGTTTAGTCAGTCAAAATCTGCCGACCACCCTCCCTCTTCCACTCGAGTGGGAAAAGTTATGTGATAATAACCCAACTCAAAAAAATACCTAAATTTAGATCTAGATATTCCGACTTTCTAAACTAGGCATTCCCAAAACGTAGGTACCTACCTACTACCTACGTGTCTAAACTTTCGCCGAGTAGTCGATGGAGAGACACGAGTGAAAGCCAGTCTGCCATAAAAGGAATCTTATCTATAACGGCCATTCAATCTACTACCTATTGATTTATTAAGCTTGGCATTTCAATAAGAACATTTTTTCTTTTATTTCAACGTCATTCATTTATTACGCTCTATGCTCTATGACCAGGAATTCTTGGCGCGAATTACTGCGTCACAATTGGCGCGAAACTAAAGAGCAAAACAAACATTGCGTCATAAATTCATAATAATTTCGATGTTGTAAATTCAAGTTATTTTTATGACTTATAATACTTATGAATGATACGAAATGAATCATTATTTGTACCTACTAATGGTGATGATTATTTACAAAGTAAGTGCAAGTTAAAGCATGATATAACAAATAAATAGCACATTGGGTAGGTACATCTTTATGTACTGTGCCTTTTATATTTGTCGACAAGGAAATACTTGTTGTAAGTAACAAGAAAAAGAATGACGAATTAAGTATGATAAGAACTACACACATCAAAAATGTCTAGGGATCAAGCATTTTTATGCGGATTTCTTGAGATTGAGATGTGGCTTTGTAATAAATTTATGATTTTATAAATTTATATGGATCCTTTTTGGTGCATTTCATAATTTGAATCAGGAACTGTGAATCAAATTCGAGTAAAAGATGAAAATCAGCTGTCAATATTTTCCCTATAAAAATATACAACGCATTGAAGACATTATTAGTGCTACTGTTTCCCTACTACTGATTAAAACCAACGTTATTATGGAGCGGCGACGACATTTAAGCAGGGAAGAAATGCTCAGAGTCGTGGGAATGATAGAAGCTGGTTCCCGGCAACGTACTGTGGCTTTAGCTCTGAATACAAGTCAGAGTGTTATCAGTTGACTTTGGACACGTTACCGAAGCACTGGTACCGTGGCTGAGCGCCATGGAGGACGGTATCGCTGCACCACACGGAGACAAGACCGATACATTCAAATCTTAACTCGAAGAGCTCCAACAATAACCGCCATGATGTTAGCCGTGAGGCTTCATCACTCTTCAGGGAACTTAATTAGCGACCAAACAGTCAGAAACCGCTTGCATGAAGTGAACCTTCATTCCCGAAGACCGCTACGGGTACCACCTATAGCAATGCACAATCGTAGGATTCGATATCAATGGGCTCTTGAACACAGAAATTGGGCAGAAGAACAATGGCGTTTCGTGTGCTTTTCTGATGAGTCTCGTTTTGGTATGAGACCGGATACAAGACGTATACGACACTGGAGAACCCCTGGACGCCAACAGCGATTAAAATCCTGCCAGGAAGTCCATCCTTATAGTGGTGGAACCATCATGGTATGGGCGGGTATTTGGATCGGCGGAAGAACTGAGTTGATTTGGATCAGAGGCAACCTCAACGCTCAAATTTATGCTGAGACGATTGTATCAGACGTCATCGTTCCTCTACAAGTGCAAATCGGTCCCTTATTTCAGTTAATGCATGATAATGCACGACCGCACACCGCAAGAGTTGTAAGACAGACTCTCGCCGCAGCTAACATCAATGTCCTGCCCTGGCCTGCTCAGTCGCCAGACTTGAACCCGATTGAGCATGCATAGGATATGCTACAGAGAAGAGCTCTGCCGAATATGGAGGGTATCCAGTCGCAAGAAGACCTTTTTTTGGTTGTTGCAACGAACATGGGCGGCCATTCCACAGCGTGATTTGGATGAACTCATTTTGAGTATGCCAAACCGATGTTCTTGTGTTGTTAGTGTTCGCGGTAGAAACACGGATTATTAATTGTTTAAGTTACCCAATAAAATTTTAAAGAAAACTGTTATTTCAGTCTTTTTTTCGAACTTTAATGTTAGTGGTTCAAATGTCAAAAATCCCTTTATTAGGAAAATGGCAAATTTCTTTATTAATGCAAAGGTGACTTGGTTTATCGTTACTGTGACAAACGAAAACACTTTATTTGATGAATCCTTAAAGAAAATTTTAATTAATATCAATCAGGAGAAAAGTTATTGCAAAAATATATGTTGATCCCTAGACACTTTTGATGTGTGTATATAACACTTAACTTGTGTTATAGAATTTAAATTAGAATTATTTCGGTATGAATAATTTTATTGTGTTATGGTTTTGAAACAGCTTTGATGTGAAACTATAGCTTTCAGGTGATTCTACTATCACTGCCGTAAATAACTAACAGCGGCGCCTAGTCACAAGGCTAGTCCCTGCAGGGGCGCAGAAATTGTATAAATCTAGTCCTTGTTGTTTTTATGGTACTGTATTGTTTTTCTAGGAGCACTGTTATAGAACCTTGCACCGGGCGTAATTTTTTTTATTTTTCTTTTATTTATTTTTTTATTTTATTACATTTTTAAAGTTTTACAGTTAAATAAAAAGTTAATAATAGCACTATAAACGTTAAATATAGCAAATTAAACACTAGATCATTTCATATTACAAAACAAGGCCCACACCGCCTTTAGTCTGTCTTTCTGCGATATACTTATATGTAGGGTCGGGTGTCTCACATTGAACCAGGCAGCTACATTGAACCACCGCCGAATCTCGAAAATGCGACATTGCCAAACCGCACTAATATGAGTGAAAGAGAGGTATTTACGTTCTGTTCCTGCCCACTAGTTTGCGTGGCGATCGCGTGCAAAGTGGCTGTGTGAGGAGTATTCGAAAGCAAACTGACTCAAAAAGTAAATATTTTTTGCCAATTTCATTCTTTTTTAGCTTTTTTCGTTTAAATAACATCAATTTATTTATATATACACTGTTTTCTACGGTTATTTAGCAATTAAAAGCGCTATAATTCGTAATTTTAAGAGATTGATTTGCCGGTAAAATTTTGAGTTTAGTGATAAAACGTGGTGTGTCTCACATTGAACCACCTGAGGGTGGTACACATTGAACCACGGTTTACTGTGTACACCCCAGTCGTTAAAGGAGTGTTTTTTACAATTATTTTAATTTAATTTTAATTTGTTATATTATGGAAGGTACTTTTGTTTTGATAATTAAAAACTGTTACTTTTGTTTTTATTATTAAAATATGATAAGAATTTGACTGAAAAGGTTTTGTGATGTATAAAACTAAGACTCTCGGTTTAATTGCATATGATTTAAAGTGATTTTTATAAATATAAGGCTGATTTATATTATTACTGTTTATCATTATTATTATTACAAAGAATTTGCCTTATAAATTGAACTAGAAGACATCGTTAATAAGGTGTCTCAATGTGGACGATACCCTGGTTAAATGTGTACCACCTGTGGCATTGATTGAACATCCAGCCCACTATGAGACTTTGAAATTTACCTGGTTCAATGTGGGACAACTTACCATACTTAAAAACTACTGATCTCATTTTTATACGGATTTCACCAATAAGCAGAGTGATTCATGAGCGAGATATAGGTGTGGTTATAGTAAGTACATTCTTATTTTAGAAAAATAATGCGTAATTGGGACGGATTGCTAGTAACAAAATAAATCCCTATAAATTATTAACAAAGAATGGGTTTACAGATTTTTAGTTACCATTTTGCCTTTGGGAACCAGTGTTATCTATTGCTTCCCAATCGGTATTGTGGTTCGGTAATACGTAATATCACTGCGGTTAACCTATTAATATATGTTTGTACCTACCTACCTGTAATACCTACCTGCCAATAATATTTTAATTAAGTAGGTACCTATACCTACCTACTAAAATACCAGATGGGCGAAAAAAAAAGTCAAGGCATAAACTACATAGAGGAAATATCAATTCACGTTGATTGTCTCCAATGAGAGATCATTTAAAGTTATGGCGTCTATTACAAGTAGGTAGGTACCTACTTAGGGATATATCTAACATCTCACAGCATCTTTACTTCAAATAATATCATTACATTGTATAAAACAAAGTCGCTTTCTCAGTCCCTATATCCCTATAATAATAATAATAATAATAATAATAATAAAGTTTATTCACAAAATAAGAGACAACCATACAGAAACTTAATTATATGGGTAGGTACATAAAATAGACAAGTTGTTGAAATTCATTTTTACAATTTGGCAAGTCTTATCTAGGTATATTAAGAATGTGAAGTGGCGTTATTTTAAAATACTTTGGTTGTCTTTGGACTGATTCACTCTATCCCCTCGTACTAGTGTAGAACTGTATCACGAGCGGATAGGGTTCCTCAACCTTATTACAACAGTTACACAAAGTTCCAGTTACAGCCACATAGATAATAAATCTCAATACTGTTTTATAAATAAGTTATATGAATGTAAATGTCTGTTTTGTTTTTATGTTTGGTTAAGAGTATGTGTGTATGTGTGTGTATATGTGTGTAAGTTTATGTATATGTTTTTATGTATGTTTGTTTGTGAGTGAATTTTTGTGTGTCTCATTTAAGTGCCCTGTTTACACCAATCTTTTCAGTAGATTTTCAGTTTTGTTGTAGTCTAGTGTTTTTAGATATTTCTCTAAAGTTTCTTTGCATGTTCGGCTATCTAGATTTTTCAATTTTAGATCTTTACTTACTGTATTGTAAAGGTTAGGGCCAAGATAATTATGAAATTTTTGTGCAAAGGATGTTCTGCATTTGGGTACGTTATAAACTATATCTAATCGCCGCCTTTTTGTAAAGTGCGGCCTTACTTTATGTTGAGCCATAACCTCATGTTTAATAAATAACTTTCGTACCGTGAGAACTTCCAGTTCAGAGTAAAGTAGGTCTGTCGGATAAGTGTACTTCTTACGAGAAATGACCTTGAGTACCATGCGTTGGGCTCTTTCGACAACCAACATAGTGGTTTTCGAAGTTCCTCCCCATACATTCAGACCATATATTAGTATAGACTGACATAGTGCTAAATAGATTCGTATTAGTAGCTTAATATCACATGCATTTCGAATAGTTTTAAAAACATAAATCAACTTTCTTGCGCGATTTCCAACTTTCATGACATGTTCCTTCCAGTTTAGGTTCTGATCTACAATCACACCGAGATACTTTATGGAATTTGTTCTAGTTATAGGGTTACAATGACAAGAGCTTGGATTGATGCACTTATGAGATTTTATTATTATCGAACTGGGTGGAGGTTGAGTTCTGGCGTTAATAGTGAACGTAACAAATTTAGTTTTATCAACATTAAGTGTCAGCAAATGATTGTCTAGCCATAAGGTTACTAAAGCAAACCCCTCATTTGCTGCTTCGGTTACATCTTTCCAACTGTTGGAACTGAACAATAAAACTGTGTCATCTGCAAAAGTTACTATTTGACCATTTCGTAAAAGCAAATTGCAAAGGTCATTGATATATATTAGAAACAGCGTGGGACCCATTACACTGCCTTGGGGCACTCCGAAGGTAACATTTTCTTCCAGACTTACACTGTTATTAACCTTTACAACCTGTTTTCGGTTTGTCAAGTAATCTTGAAAAAGTTGGAGGGGTATTCCTCGAATTCCTAAGGCCTCAAGTTTGTTCAAAAGGATTGGTACAGAGACGGTATCGAAGGCCTTTGCCAAATCTAGGAATATTCCTAGAGACTTCTGACCCTTATCCATATTTTCGACTAAATACGAAGTTAGTTTGTGTAGAGCGTCGGCGGTTGATACTTTTTCTCTGAACCCAAACTGATTATCTGATAGAAGTTTATGGGCTTCTAGATAGTGTTTTAGCCTCTTATTAATTAGTTTTTCTAGAATTTTTGAAAAACTAGGAAGTAAAGAGATTGGCCTGTAATTCGACACCATAGTTTTGTCTCCTGATTTATAAATTGGAACAACAACAGATTTTTTGAAGGCATCTGGAAATACACCTTTTGAAAAACAAGCGTTGCAAATATGTGCTAATGGTGTAATAAGGGAATCTACCGCTCTTTTAATAAAAAGGGTGGAAACACCGTCCCATCCAGAGGAGCTCTTAGATTTCAAGTTGGCAATTATTTCTTTAATTTCAGTTGGATCGGTTGGGAGAAGCGCAAATGAGTTTAAGGGTTCGCCACTCGGTCCTGGTCTACGACGCTTGCTCAGCTCTATCTCATTTGTAAGAGTCCTGGACATAATGGCGTTTGCCAATTTACTACCGACATTGACAAAGTACCTGTTTATGTTATTTAGTGCGTCTTGAGACTCTTGAGGTGTTGAACAAGTGGAAAGAAGCTCTGATGACACTTTAGGGGAACTGTCTAAGTTAGCCATTTCTTTTACCAAACCCCATTGTTTTTTTATGTTATTACTAGCCTTGACTAATTCCGATTTAAAGTAGTTGTTTTTAAGGCTTCTTAGTAAACTATTACATTTATTTCGGTACCGCTTGTAAGTAATAGCAAGGGTTGAGTTTTCTGGGTCCTTTCTTAGTTTTTGGTGAAGTTGATCACGATTTCTCATACATCTGCATAGGCCTGGTGTGATCCAGGGTTTAATAATTAATTGTCGTCTAGGCTGCTTAACGGTGTTTGTGCGAAACAATAAAATGTCTTTGATGATATTTAAGAAAATGTTCGTCATTGCATTTGGGTCATCATTATAAAACCTGTCTTCCCAGTTAATCATTTTTAAGTCACTAATTGCAGCATCATAGTCAGTTTTTGTACGAAATTGGTTTTTTTTATTAGGTCTAATTTTCATTTGCAAACGCAGTGATATCATAACACTGGAGTGGTCAGTTAAGGTGGAATTACACACTATAGTCAAAGGTTTTAGTTTTGTTTTGACAAAACAGTGATCGAGACAATTTGATTCTCTAGTCGGCAGAGTATGTGTGGTAAGAAGGCCGTAAGACGCAAGAAGATTTAAATACTCTGTTTGTTTAGAGTTGAGTTGTTCATTTTTAATATTAATATTTAAATCGCCCATTAAAATTATGTTTTTATAATGGTCAATACTGGACAAGATTTGGTCTAAAGAGTTTAAAAAGGGGTCTAAATTTTTAAAGGCTGGAGGTCTGTATAATGAAACAACAGCTAGATCGTTGTTTATTGTTGTCACAAGGCAATTTACTTCGCGACAAAAGTTTGGTTCATAGACATTCGCGTGCATACTAGCTTTTAGGTATAATACGATACCGTCATTTTGATTAAGGTACGATTTAGTACTGTGAGTTGTGTAACCTACCAATCCAGGTATGATCGAATTTTCGGATAGCCAAGATTCCGTAAGCACAATAAGATCGTAATTGATATCTAGTCTCTTGAGGAGAACAGTAAGCCCATCATAGTTACAGTTTAGACTTCTGATATTTTGATGTAGAACTGAAAACGACCTTGCAGCTGGGTCAAATGCAGCCTTGCAGTGCTCCGGCATGTCAACAGCTATAGCATCGCCGACACTGACGGCATCGTCAATGTCATTTGCGATACCTTGTATATCAACCATGTTCTTTGTAGGTAGAAATAAAAATAGAAAACATAGCAATGATATAGCTAAGACAAGTTACCAGAGCACTAGAGAGCGCAAAGTATAGTGTATTGAAGGCACGTAGTAAGACGCATGTAAGTGTTTTGTGTTTTAGTAAGAATAATGTGTGCGTGTTATGTATTAATGTGTAGTGAATGAGAGTTGTTGAACAATAAACAAAACAACAACAGAAATACTTAATTACTAACAATATGAAAATACTCTTACATGATAATTCTAAATGAATACAAAGCATGCATGAAATAATAATAAAAAACTCATGGCGGTAATATGTGTTTTCGAGAAAATAGGTACATAAATACACAGCTAGTCATTTAGCCTGCTGTAGGAGATCTATGTCTGATTCATTTTTAATAAGAATCTGCTTTTCTCCTTCACTTTTCCTTAGGAATACTTTGCCGAGAGAAGTCCAGCAAAACTTATAGTTATTCTCCTTTGCAAATTTTCTAGCAAGGTAGAATAGTTGCTGTGCTTTTGGCGTCAGGCACTCGGACAGGTACACCGGCTTAGGGGGGCCCTCTAATTTTATATGTGACGTGTTTAATTTATTTTCTTTGCTATTTTTATTAAAGTTTCGTGCACTTTTAATGAACTCGCCTTTAATGTGCATGTTCGCAAAGTCCACTATTATTGACGATACGCCTTCTTTCCTGTTTAGCCGGAACAAGTCTTTAATGTCATACTGTTGTTGGATGGATACACCGAGAACCGAAGCCACTTCAGTCACGATTTTGCGTAGGTCTTCTTTGGACTCTCCAGTTGGCTTAGCAATATTTCTTATTTCCATCTTTGACAAGCATGACATTCTTTCCAAGTTTTCAATGCGATCTTCCAACTGATGAATATAGTTCAAATCAGACTTCCTCTCAGCTTCCAACGTCTCTGTTCTGATGACAATATGTTCATATTGCTTAGTTAGAGTGGTTAATTTTTCTTTTATTTCACTGTTCTGCGTAATTATCTCCTTTATAGTGTTCTGTAGCGACTCTAACTTGCTGTCCATTTTTGCTGTATGTGACTGTAACATGTCACGGATCTCGTTCATGAAATCATCACCTTTGCGTTTTCGAGTAGTAATATTTTCACTTTCAGCTACAGCTGTGGTGGAGGTATGCTTTTTCACTAGAGTCTGCGCTTGAGTGCATATACTCGATTTGGCTTCTGAGTCAGAGAGCGTACGTGTCTTTGGAGGAGTTCGCTTGAGTGACATTATTACACCTTTTAGCAGGAATTAGTATAGCAAAGCAATAAAAGCTGTTATGATCTATTAGCCACAAATAAGCAGGTTGCTGTTTTTGCGCAAATATTTAAAAACAAAATACAAAAACAAACTCAAAAATTTGCAAAAACAGTTGAGTGTCCTGGGAAGCGAACCTAGGCACCTTCGCTCGTAAGTTCAATGGGCGTTTCAACTTGCTACGATGCTTCACGATAACACTGCGAAATTTGCTGATGTATTCCTGATGGCAGTGTCGATCAGTCTAGCGGTGTTCTAATGTGTGACCATATAAGGTAGCGTTTTGTGCCGTCGCGCGTTGTCTGACTCACCACTGGCCGGCGAATTGGAGCGAAGCAGCTTGATGACTCACACTTTAATTACTTGTACGACGATGACTTGCAACAATTTTTGTGCTGTATTTGTTCAACTTTACCAATTAATTGTTTTGATATTATAACAACAAACACATTTTACTAAATTGTACAGTGTAAATGTACTCAATTCATTTAGATTTAGAACGTAAACTATTTTAATTGATACGGAGGAACTTGTGCACGTCCACTGCGTGTGCGCTCGCGCGGAGGAATGTGCGTAGGAAAGTGGAGGAAAGTGTAGGAACGATTTTTTCGAGGTCAAAAACGTTCTTGCAACTAAGTGAGCTTGGAGGCTTGTATTGATGATTTTTATGTTTATAATTATGTAACTAGTTACGTTTTACAATCGCTTAAGTATTTTTAACTTCATACTACCTACCACTGGCTTGTAAATTGCAAAAAACCTAAGAAAATTTGAATTTCGCGGGCTACCTGAAGCATTCACCTTAAATCTTTAAAACTACGCAACGGATTTTGATGCGGTTTTTATAATAGATAGAATGATTGAAGAGGAAGGTTTATATGTATAATACATGCATAATATAGTAGAGTTACACTGATAAATTTGCACCCGTGCGAAGCCGAGGTGGGTCGCTAGTTTATAAAGTAGATATTTTTTTGTATGTTTGAACGTTTATAAAATAATAGTAAAGTAGTAGAGCAGTGGTGTCCTAGTAGTAACCTGGTAATGGCACCGCGCCTTATGAATTGTAGGCCGCGGGTTTAAACCCAGCCAGGCATTACTTTGTGTAATTTATTTCATCACCACTGCTCTCAAAACTGTGGAGGAAAACATCGCGAGAAAACCGGCATTTCCTAGAACCAAAAAATCAAAGACATGTGACATATTACGCCAATCCGCACTGGGCCCGCATGGTGGATTATGGTCCATTCCCACTCCATGAGAGGACGCCTAAGTCCCAGGAGTGGGAACATTATAAGGCTGATTATGCTTTATCTACCTATAAATAAAAGTAAAATGAAGTAGTAAAATAAAAGTCGGATTGAAAAAAAAAATCTTTATAAGATAAACAGACGAATGGTTTCTACTTATCCAGGTTACACAACGTTAATATGACAAATGGGCTTTCCTTAAAGCGATCGTTGTTCTCATCAAAATGAACGACTTTTAATATATAACCAACACTGAAATCACGAAAAAAAAATCCGTTGCTCCATACATTTTTATGTTCACATAATTTGACAAAATGTATGGAGAAGCTGATTTTTTTTCATGATTTCAGGGTAGGTCGCATAGTAAAAATTGTTCATATTGATGAGTACAACAATCCGTTTTAATTCATGAATCCCCGACCGGTCTCATTGGACCGCGCTGTTATTGTTTTACTATTGTGTCTCGTTTCGCGGGTATTGATAGGTTAAGGAAAGCCCCCGTGTCGTATCAACGTTTTATATCAATGTATAACATCACGCTATGACCCACGAAGGTGGAGCAGTAACCAAGGTCGCGGGGGACAGCTGATTATGATTATTTTACATATAGAATAAAAAATACATGACATTCTTATAGCAAGTTCATAGCTAATATATTGTAAGTATTTGTGGTATATCCTACTACAAACACACTTAAAAATATTAGTGTCAAGGCTGATATTGTGAAATTTTTACACAATCACGAATGTGCTAATGTTTTGAACACATTGTAGTTATATGTTTTACCCATAGATACGTGTCGTTTCACCTATATTCAGGATTTAAAACTACGTAACACTGAGGGTCCGTTCACACAGACCGGCTCGGAGAGGAGAGCAGATTTTTTATCACGTTGAAAACAGAGTTTAAGTATTTGTAGTAAGGTTTATTTTTGCATGTGCACTGCGCGTTCAAGCATTCTTTATGACAAAACACAAAAATCTGCTCTCCTCTCTAAGCCGGTCTGTGTGAACGGACCCTGATTGTGTGATTGTTTGTCTGGTTCTATGCTTGCTAGTACTTACTGAAAGAAAAGTAGACGTCCTTTAATTATCTTTCCTGTTTAACGTCATGGTTGGCGCAGTGGTTAAGCGATTGGCTGCTCTACTGGGTGTCGCGGGTTCGATTCCTGTACAAAATAAATATCTATATGACGCACAGATAGTTGTTCGGCGTCTGGGTGTCTTGTGTATGTGAGTTTATATGTTTGTGAACGCAGCTACTCCAGTATGGAGTAATTCTTACGCCCATTTTTAATAAGCTATCTATCTACAGTTGCAGCTACTAAAGATAAACAAATCTATCCTTTTGTCCTTACTTGCTTTCCTATAACCTACCGATGGATCGCATTTCCTACCAGAAGTTGTGGATTGATAGACTGAATCTTACTGTTTATCGGGGATAGCTATCTATCTATGAACTGCGGTAGGTTATTCAAAACGGACGTTAGTGAGGGTTAACGTTTTGAAAAGATTACCTTATATTATTTTATAAAAATTAAACCATAGAAATTCCACACTCATTAGGGGAATTTGCAGCCGCGGCTATCAGTCTGGTTTAACAACATGCCTTATGCCTACCAAAGGATAATAATAAATTCCTCTATTTGGGCATTTAGCACTATTAAATTTTCCTACATCACAAATATTTTACACGGTCACGATAAGGGAAGTATGGAGTCCACATAGATACATAATTAAAACTATTTTCCTGGAAAACATTATTTTTAGGATAGTCCTCGCCTGTACCTATTTTCTAATTTTATATAATTTTTAATCATTCTATATTCTAACCGCTCGTTTTCGATAAGGAAGCTAATGATGCTACCCTAATTGAATCTAATTATAAAATTCCCTAATTAAAAATAAAACTAGCTGACTTGGCAGATGTTGTTCTGCTATATCAAAATTTACTTATCGACGACATGTAATATTTTGATACATTGGATTACATTGTTCAAATTTCAGTAGAGATCTCAATTTTATTTTAAAAACATAATAATTATAAACTATGTTACTCATTGAAGATGTAACTTTGGTAAAAAAAAAATCGTCAGTAGTTTTTGAGTTAAATCGTAATACAAAAACAAACAAATCATTCCTCTAAATATCAGAAAAAACAAAACTCACTATTTCAAACAAAAGCCTTCACAACTAAACAACGCATTCTAACAAATTACAGGAATCTACGAAGGCCAATGGAAGGACAACCTCCAAAACGGTTACGGCGTCATGAAATATACAAATGGCGACATATACGAAGGATATTTCAAAGATGGCAGTCCCCACGGGCATGGGATCAAGAAGCAAGGGGACTTTACTTCATCATCAGCTACCATTTACACTGGGGAGTGGGTCAATGGGGTCAAGCAAGGGTACGGAGTAATGGATGACATCGGGAAAGGGGAGAAGTATTTGGGGAACTGGGCTGACAATAAGAAGAACGGCTGTGGCTTAATCGTGACCTTGGACGGGATTTATTATGAAGGGATTTTTATGCAGGATGTTTTGACGGTTAGTAGAGATAATTACAATTATCAGCTTTGTAATTATTCCGACTATTGAGACTCAGGCGTTCCTATCTTTCTATTCCGACGGGGAATGGGCCGTAATCCACCAAGCGGGCTCAGTGCGAATGTGTGGTAGAGATAACAAAGCGTAAGAAATAAGAATCAATGCTTTTGAAAACGTGTCTAGATTAAGTATATTCTTAATATTCATATTCCACAACTTTCACACAACGCCATCTAGTCACAAACTAACAGCTTTAACGTATTTTGCCGACAAGACTGACTCGATAAGTACATAATGCTGCCAGATACTACAAAAAAAATAGTATGATTTACATCCATATTCAAAAGAAAACGAAATATTATGTATTAAAAATCTAAAGGGGTCTCCAAGGTGGACCGATAACCTGGTAGGGGTTGCGGGAATCCAATGTATGCGAGGCGCAGAGGACCGTTCATTGTGGCGACACTTGGGTGAAGCCTTTGTCTAACAGTGGATGTCTTTAGGCTGAAATGATGATGATGATCAAAACAACTAAATACTAACTAAAATTGACATTGACCAAATTCACAAACTATAGGTACCAACTAAAATAAATAAAGAAATCTATCCTAATTTGATATATTTTATACCAATCTTTCAGGGTCTCGGAGTCATGGTTTTTGAAGACGGTACCCACTACGAAGGAGAGTTCAGATCAGCTGGCGTATTCTCAGGCAAAGGAATTCTAACCTTCTCCAGTGGAGATAAGATCGAAGGTTCCTTGAGCGGAGCGTGGACTGAAGGTGTCAAGATATCAAACGCTACCATGCATTTGAACGTATCCAATCCGGTGCTGCCAACGAATTCTAAACCTAAGTGAGTTGAATTAAGAATTGATTTTAATTTTTCTATCGATGGCTTATAGGATGTCTAAGTTGTGTACTCAATTGATCTGCAAAACAAGCCATCATTCGCAAATAGTGATTGAATTATAAATATATGATTACTAAATTGTTAAGGAATTCTTTGTTTGAACAGCTGCGCTGTACAAAAGGTTTGCTTCCTTATTTCAATAGAGACAAGGTCGAATTTACACAACTGATGCTTCCGACGTCCTTGAGTTAGTTTTCGGTCGGTATGGCTTAAAGTGTAATAAAGATTTTCATGATTTTAAACTTCAGATTGAGATTCTTTTGTTCCTTTACAGCCGAAACCAATAACCTATCTATCACATATCGGAGATAGAAAAACAAATGAAAAAACAGAAAACATGATAATTTTTGTATTGTATGATTTGTTTTACAATCTCCAGTATGCCAAAACTGGAGATCGATAGGTTATTGGTTTCAGCCGTTAGTAAACATAGGTGATTACAGGTGTTTTTCAATATAACTTTATGAATCCTTCTGTCAGTAGTTCTTTTATCATTATTATAACTAGCTGCTGCCAGCGGCTTCGCCCGCATGGTAGTAAGAAATTATCCCAAAGAACCATATTGTAAGATAAAAGTATCCTATATGCTAGTCCAGGACATGGTCTATCTGTATACTAAGTTTCATTGAAATCCATTGAGTAGTTTTTGCATGAAAGAGTAACAAACATCCATACGTACAAAACTTTCGCGTTTATAATATCAGTAGGATATTTTTAATTGACCTATAATTTTCATTATTACTTAAATTATTTTTTACGTGTACCTATACAAGCTTATAATTATTATGTACAAGTATACCCGCATGAAAATATTATTATGAAAACAACAAGCGTAAAAATATAAAATATGTTTTATCGTTATAATATTTCTTTTCAGCTCTTTCGGAAAACGAAGCGTCAAACCAGACCAAAAATGGAATGCTCTCTTTCGCCAATGTTTCCAGTGCTTAGGCGTCTCAGAATCCATCCTCACTCCAACTGGCAACCATTTCGCCAATGGGCCATCTGGCAATACCATAGACAACGCTAAAATCTGGCAGAATGTCGCCGTTGCCATATCATGTTCACACAAAGACAGGAATAAAATGTCTATGAGGAAAAGAGGTAGTGATTTGGAGAAGTCTGTTGATTGTTTGGAAGTAATACCACAGTTTGGACAAAAGACGCTAAGTTTGGAAAGCTACGCGGAGTTACAACAATATTTGTACAATGTGAGTATAATTTTGAATTTCCCTTATTCTGTGACTTTCTTTGATTTAAACTTCTGCTTTCAAAATGGCTTAATTCTATGCTTTTTTATGTATTTGTGCCAAAATCGAAATCAAATGCCATGTTCAAATCAGAGACTGAGATTCAGCGCTATTTTTAATGTAAAAAAATGTTGGTTTGCTTAAACTGTTTCTGAAATTACCGGCCAGACCTTACTAGTATTTTTGCTGAGAAGTACTGCAACAACAAACTCTCCAACAACACAACAATCTTTAGAGAACCAGTCTAGGCCTAGCGAAAGGGCCCTATTTAAAAATTGTATATATCAAACTATCAGGACAATTAAGATATTAAATCTCTTTTAAGAAAGGGATACCTTATCAAAAGACAGGAGAATTGTAATCCCAAAATTACGAATGATTAAAAACCCTCATTTTCACGCCAAGCATCTGATATTTTTAGTTGTTTATTTATTTCTACAATTAACTAGCTTCTGCATGCAGCTTCACCCGTGGGAAAGTAGAAAGTGCATAGTCGCTCAGTGTATGCAGTAGCGTCCTACTGGTGAAAGAATTTCTAAAATGGGCCAGTAGTTTATGAGTTTATTGATTATTATAAACAAAAGTACAAATAATAAATATTTGTATATAAAGATGACAGTTGTGAAAAGGAAAAGAACATGCATGGGCTTACAGGAGTTCCAAAACTATAACTAAAGACCAATTTCTGAATTAAAATTTGGAGTTGAGTACCTATTTAACTAATTCTATACCAGTAAAACCTGTCAAATCCAAACAGTCAAATCAGTTTTCTAGTTCAGATCTAAATTATTAAATTAAATAAATAAATAAAAACCAGTCAAACTATGACATCAAAGTAGGTTTTTACTTTTTACGCATCCTTAACTCCAAATGTTCGATTCAGAGACCAGCCTTTAAGCTTTTACTAACCTTACACATATCTTACTTTCTCCTTTCTTATTTTACTACAGCTTGCTCCATATCCACAGGCCTGCGAGTCTAGCCACCACCCTCTAGGCCAGCTAGTCTTGGGTGTGACAAACGCCTTCAACACCACCTACGGTGGGGTTCGGGTGCACCCCCTATTGCTTAGTCACGCGGTCAAAGAGCTGAAGAGTATAACGGCTAGGTTGTACCAAGTTGTGAGGCTGTTGTTCCCCGCGCTGCCGCCAGAGGGAACTGATGCTGTACTGCCTTATAAGAAGCGGGAGGATGGGCAGGAGGTAGAGCATGAGGATAGTAATCCTATTGATGGGTGAGTTTTTCTATGTTTTAGTTCATCGCTTTTTTTTTTGTGGCACGCGTGGAACACTTCATGCCGTCGATCCAAGCCGAGTTCTCGGTCCGGACGGTTACTAGATGACTGGACGGTGAGCTCTTAAAGATAAACCCCGCGCCTTTGGTGACCAGTATGTGGCGCCGCAGCCAAAAGTTAAAATGTTCTCAGATCAACCAAGCAATTAATTTTTTTTTGGTTACACTATTATTTACATTACGTTATTATTTAAATGCTGTCACCAATTTCCCACCAAAAAATAAACTAACATTTACAAACCAGAAAAAAATACCTATATAATTAGGGAAAAATTGCTTAGGATGTTTGGATTCACGACCATGTAGATGTTATCTAAAATAAAAAGATTTCTAGATTAAGCTATGCCCTATGGTATGGCATGCGTGCCATAACTTTTTTTCAGAGGGAAATCATCAAAGTCCCTTTCTGGGTGAAACGACAGGACGACGACGATAAAGTGCAGTTTAAAATATTATTAGACAAGCTATACGGGATAGGAATACGAGGAAAAGCTCATGAATGGTTTGCATCATACCTAAAGGATAGGGTACAGCTAGTAGAAATTGAATATTTCGATAATAACGCAAATGAAATAATTAAAATAAGATCTGACAGAAAAGTAGTAAATGCATCAATCCCCCAAGGGAGTGTTATAGGCTGTTTATTGTTTCTTATCTATATTAATGACCTCCCTAAAATTATAAAAAGCCCATGTGTACTATTCGCGGACGATATCTCTCTACTCACCTCATGTCAGAATGAAAACAATGTAAACGCCGAATTGAATTCCCTACTTTCCACAGCTGTAAACTGGATGAATAACCATAATCTAGAAATAAATTTCTCGAAAACTAAATTAATTACTTTTCACCCCCACCAAAAAGCCCCATTAAAACTACATTTTATGTATAATGATATTAAATTAGAACAAGTAAATGAGTTTACTCTCCTCGGTTTGTCTATAGATACCCATGTAAACTGGAAGTCCCATATACAAAAGATACGAGCAAAACTTTCAAAATTTTCATACGCCCTTCGCGAAATTAAAAAAACTACCAACCTACAAACTGCTCTTGCTACTTACTATGCGTATGCCCAGGCATGGCTTAGCTATGGGGTCATGCTGTGGGGTAATAGTGCTGATTCACAGACCATATTCATTTTGCAAAAAAAGTTAATTCGTATAATGATCAATATAGAACAAACAGAAAGTTGCAAACCATATTTCCTAAAACATAAAATTCTCACACTTCCCTGTTTATATATCTTGGAATTATGTAAATTTGTCAGAAAATATCCAGATTTTTATACCAATTGCGAAGAAACACAAATACGATACACGTCTCGACACAATAGAAACAAAATAAACATACCCCGATCCCGACTCAAAATGCACTCAACCGGCCCTTTAGTAATGTCAGCAAAAATTTATAACAAACTGCCGAACGATATTAGAGAAGTTAAAAAAACACACTTATTTATTAACAAACTGAAACAACTTCTGGAATCCAAATCATACTACTCGGTAAAGGAATTTTTAGAAGATAAATCGATTGCAAAATAAATGACTCCTGTCTTATTCACCAAAGCTAATGTTAAGACATCTATAACAATATTTAATATAATAGACTATAAAATATGCCAAATAAAATAAAATATAAATCCCTAATTAATTTCTTTTACAAAAATACTTATACATAGACATTATAATAATGTTCACACATAATTAATTTAAATTTAATAATAATGACGACAAAATATAAATAAAATATCTGACATAGTTATAATAATGATGATACACAGACATACCTAGTAATAATATATATAGATAATTAATAGAAATAAATACATAATTTAATAACGATGACTATAAAAATAAATAATAATACCTGACATTTAATTTAATTTACTTATACAATGACATAACAATAATATACATAAACTAATGAATTTAAATAACGACAATTTTATAATAATTATGACAAAATATAAATAAAATATATGACATAATTTAACAACCTGATACACAGACACAGACATACCATTTATACATGACTAGTTTAAATAAATACATAATTTTTATAATGATGACAGCAAAAAATAAATAAAAATACCTGACATCATTTAGTAAAATAAAGACATTATAATAATGAATATAAATAAATAAAATATACCAATACTTAGACATAGTAATAAATAATAGCATGCATACACAATTTAATTTAAATAGGTACATAATTTATTAATAATGATGACAAAAATAAACTGAAATATCGTTATTTTATTAGCCTTCATCCTCTCTCCTAGCTTTGCTGTGCCCGACAGGGTCCATATTGATCCTAACTATGTTTGTATACCATCTTTACTACATATGGAATGCAATAAAGAATTGAGTATTGAGTATTGACCTTTACTTTTACCTATATATTCATTCAGTTGCCATCGGTAACTCTTTCGGAACAATCCTTCAGCGCTATCAATGCATGGTATGCACACTGGGCTATCAATTAATATTAACATGAAACCAAAGAAAAATTATTATCATTGTTGTTTATATTAATTTAATTAACTTTTCCAGCGAAGTGGTATCAGCCGCGTCCCTCCTGCAACCGACCCTGCTACCTCGAGTGCACCCGGCACTCTTCGTGCTGTACGCCCTGCACAACAAGAGGGAAGACGACCTCTACTGGAGGAGGCTCCTCAAGTGGAACAGACAGCCGGACCTCACGCTCATGGCGTTCTTGGGGATTGATCAGTAAGTATAACTTGAAAAAGATATTCTTGTAGTGACATCTATATCTATTTTTGTGTACAATAAAGAATTAAGAATAATATAATAATATTCCAAAACTTTCACACAACACCATCTAGGCATCTAGTCTCAAGCTAAGCAGAGCTTGTGTTATGGGTACTAGACAACTGATAAACATACTATTTTATTTCTAAAAACATACGTATTATAGAAAAATCACACCCAGGCACAGAACAAATGATCGTGCTCATCACAAAAACATTTGTCCTGGGTGGGAATCGAACCCACGACCACCGGCATAGCAGTCAAGGCCACTAACCACTAGCAGCCGAAACCAATATCCCTATCTATCACATATCGGAGATAGAAAAACAAATAAAACAACAGAAACATGATAATTTTTGTATTGTATCATTTGTTTTACAATCTCCAGTATGCCAAAACTGGAGATCGATAGGTTATTGGTTTCGGCCGGAAACCAACAGGCCAGTCAACCAACTATGGCGCCGCATATGAACTAAACTACGAAACCTGCATCGCGCAATACATTTCTCCGCGCGATTTGAACTTATACACCAGCTCGCAGTTGCAGCTGGCAGCTGTCCACATCAAACAAAACATCCACATCATACATCTAGGTCTAGGTCTAGGGATCCTCGCTTTTCAACGAGGTTTGCGGGGCTACCCAAAAATAAACTCTGTGTAGAGACTGTCCTGTCTAATATTATTATTGGTCTTTTATTATTACACTTAGCCGATACGGTCCTATAACTGGGCAAAGCCCTCTCTCCATTCCTTCTATTGTTTCTGAGCCACTTCTTACAAATTCCTACGGCAGAATTATAAATGATGACTAGATTTTTAAACTTTTTTTTGTAAATTAAAAAAAAATACCAGTTTATAAATGTGCTGGAATCTATGACATCAGAGACAGTACTAATTGAGCTTAACGTTATATACAAATAACGACACTAAAGGTATGATTCCGAACTCGGCAACAAGCAGCATTGCTGTTGCCGCAGTGCTGCCACTAAGGTGCTGCGCAGCAGTGCTGCCTGCCGCGCTGATTCCGAGCAAGGCGGCAGTGTCGCTCTGTTCCCCTTCTGAATCTGAGAAATTCATTATTTTCTACTCTTGTTGCGGCGGCAGACGCGTCACTACTGATCTGTCGTGGCGGTAGGGCGACACTGACGCGCAGCAGTGCTGCCGCTGCATTGCTGTCGCGACATTGCTGCCTAGCTCGGAATGTAATCTCATATAAGCCAATAGAAATTGTACGGGGACCAGTAGTGTCGCGGCAGCACTGCTGCGTGAAGCGTGGTTCGGAATCGTACCTTTAGTTACGCCACAGCACATGGGTAGTCTATTCCTCTTAAACATTTACTTTAATCAATAACTATTTCCATTCTAGAAAATTCTGGGTAGGCTACACCTGCCCCAACAACCAGCTGTCTCCAACGTCCCCCCTCAAAGAGCAGCTGTTCCAAGAAGCGGTGGAGACGCTGCAGCAGCTCAAGACCACCTTCTCGCCGATCGAGAAGCTTCTCGTTATCAGGAGCACCTTCCAGAAGATGACTATCGCTGTTCAACAGGAGTTGGGTAAGTCTTATTTTATTGTGGAGAGTTTGCTGTCTGAAGTATTTAATTCATGAATCCCCGACCGGTCCTATGAGACCGCGCTGTTATTGTGTCTCGTTTTGTGGGTATGTGATAGGTTAAACCGCAAATCAAAAAACGTAGCTGTAAGCCACCCAAAAACAATAAAATAAAATTAATAAATAGATGGGTATTCAGTCAAGTCTCACATGCCCTCTCACCCCGCCCTAGAGCGGGAGAAGTCATAGATTAATTTGGCTCGTTATTGGTCCAGTTAAAAATTATGATCCACCTCCTACCCCCTGTGCTCCAGATTATGCAGCCATGGTTGCTTCTGCACTGCCACGATTTTTGCGAATTGCGAAGTGGTTATGTCATCATTAGTAATCGGCGTAGGTATTGCTATTCCCGGGATTTTGTGACTGTTATCTTAATATGGATATGTCGCTGAGTTCCGGGAAATATTTTATTTATTTATTTTATTATATTTATAGGTCCATAAAAACGGTTCTCTCATTTTTTATTAATGTATTTATACCCTGTATGTAACATTAGAGCTAATATTACTCGATTGTTCAACAGTATTTAATAAATACATTGAAAACATTCTTCAGAATCCCGGGAATTCGGGGGCATATCCATGTTAACATTAACATTCAAGTTTATTGACCCCAAATAGCACTACCTATGCCGATCACTAGTCATCATGTAAGACCGAGCTCATTGATAGGTTGATTGCTACGTCCCTGCCTAAACGTAACCTATTCACCCTTGTTTATTTAATATTCATACTGTTTATTTCCCAGGTTCCAACTACCTCTGGAGTATGGACGAGTTGTTCCCAGTATTCCATTTCGTGGTGGTCCGCGCTCGAATCTTACAACTGGGCTCGGAGATACACTTCATCGAAGACTTTCTAGAGCCGAACATGCAACATGGAGAGTTGGGACTTATGTTCACCACGCTCAAGGTAATGTGAACTTTATGTACTAGGAATAGAGTAGAAAATTGAAAATGCTGTGAAGAAACGTATGACATCGATCTATGAATCAGTACTGGGTGCTCTAGGTATTGTTCAATCCTTACAGCTTACGAGAGGAGGCCTGAGTCCCAGCAGTAGACCGTATAGACTGAACGTGCACTAGTTTTTGACGTTTTATAAGTGCCCATGTAGGCCATGTAAAATTAAAAATAGTTTTGATATTGAACGAGGCTAGAATAATATAAAACTGGTCCACCTTTTGGGAGGCCTTCCAACGCTGCCAGTCGCCACTTACACTACACAGTAACCATGGTTTTCCTGTGGATATCTTCATTCCTGATTAGATCTCGCAAGAAAATTCCGAACACTACTCTGCTCTTCATTGCCCTTTAGATAACTTTAAGCCTTCTGATAATGAACATTATAGATTTATCATACTAAAGTATAATTTCCTTAATTTCCAGGCGTGCTACTTCCAAATCCTTCAAGAGAAGATGTCGATGAGTTGAAGCGACTGTATGTAAACAATTGATCTCGCAATACTATGGTGCGTACGTTTAGTTGTAGCTTGCGCAATAATTTGCTATGTAAGTCTTCGCTAGGTGTTCCGTTAGCTTGTAGCTGCGACGTATGCAATTTGGAGTAATTAAACGTAAATTCATTTTTACCTGTGGTTAAGCAGATGTGCATAATAATACTTTTCATTTGCTTGACCCAGCGTGATAATTACCGTAGTAACTATATACGAGTCACCAGAATGTAACTTTTTTCTTTTCATTTAAAATGGCCGTCCGAAACAGATTTATTCAGTACTTTGTCGTTGCAAAGAAAAATAGACCCAAACATAAAATCTTATTTTATTTGTTAGGTTTGGCCGCCCGAGACATAGTTTCTATGCAAAGAAAAGTCGACCCAAACATCCAAAGATTAATAGCAATAATTCGGGATATAATTATAGAGTGGAATTCTATAAGATCACATTTAATTTGTTATGTTTGTACGTTGATCCACGTTTAGACACACAAGGTAAAGATTGACATGGGTTACATACGAAAGGATAGCATGCAACCCATGTTCACAACAATACAATCAGTGCATAAAAATGACAACTCTTGAATTGAGTTTAGATGTGATGGTGGCGTTACACAGTGTTTCATTTGATAAAAAAAATCAAATGAAACTAACGTAAAGTTCAACATTAAAAAAATGTATTTGAAATTGACACGTGGGTGTTTTACTAGTGTATTTTAAATGCATCCCTTGATCGATAAATACAATAAACAGCAGAGGGGTTTTATTTTGATCATAGGAAACACTGTGCGTTCTGTTCCATTGAAGCAATTCAAATTATCAAACAGTATAATCCTGGCTTAGTGTAACCGAAAGGCCGCATAGTAAGGGTTTAACTTTCAAACGCCCGCTTAAAGCTCAAAGATTCAGTTGGTCCTGTAGCCGTTGTGTAATGTTCTCTCAGTGTAAGTACAATTGCTATATTTAATTTATTAAATCTAATTCAACAACAAATTGTATACGTCCTTAACCATGATAATTGTTATGAAATCCTTCTTGTTATATAATTGTAAAATGTCTATTACGTAGTATGAAAAAGGTAACTGTACAGAGACCTTTTAAAAACAGACTCGTGTGATCTTTCGTGTAAGTATTTTTAGACGAAAACACACTCATAATATTTGAATCTGATTTCATGATATTAATTTTATTTATGAAGAAACCTGCGGTAGCATCTTTTTGTTAATTTATTTAAACAATGTAGTGTTATGTCAACTTAAAGAATAGTATCTTAAAGTTGAAATTGTCTTAAAAAACATATTATGATAGCCTCTTATGTCTTGAACTTAGTAGTTAGCTAAATCAAATTGTATTTGATTTTTAATTTATGAATATAATGTATATTAGTTACAAAACGTTTCTTACTAGAGAGAAAACTTATAATGAATTCATAAAATAGTGTCATTGTAAAATGCCACATTTCTTTTAACTTACCTCATAATATTGGTATTGTGTAAAAAAGATGTATTTTTTTAAAAGTGTGTGTTTAGATGTGTTACTGTTTTTTCGACAATGTTGTTTGTAAGGGTCTGTAGACGGTCCATTCTGCCGTCGTCATTAAAAAGGGGACAACTAAGTACTCATTCACGTTGACTCGCGGGCGCGGTGGCGGATATCGCGGTATATATGGCGTAATATCGAAGTGTTCACGTACGAAACGCACGTGCGGTCTAACTAGCGAGCAAGCTAGCGTGTGACGCGCGTGGCGTGCTCGCTGCTATATCTAACGCTTGAGGTGTACGCGTACGTTCACGTCCAACTAGCGGCGGAGCGCGCGATCCACCCGCGACGTCAGTAAGTTCAAACCGTATGAACTTGTCGCCAGGTGCAAACGCTTAGCGGTCAATATGAACACGAAATCGCTAGGTCTTCGCGACCGCACCCGCCACCGCGCTGCGCGTTCCAACGTGAACAAGTACTTACACTTTGAATTAAATTAAAATTTGTAATCAGAAAAAATCTGATTCCGAATAAGTATTTCTGCAAAATCAAAAAAATGTTCGTTTTGCCCTTTTTATTAACGACGGCAGCATTATGGTCGCATATTCGTTGATGACCAGCGGATAAAATGAGTGTTGTGTATAATGAAAAAATCATGCAATATCATGTGCCTACGAATGTTTATGTAACCAACATTCACATGTGTACTTTTCATAAAATAAGTCCAGGTGCCTTACCATGACGTGTGAAAATAGAGATGCGAGGTATGTATACCTCCATCTCAATAGGGTGTACCCTATACAGGAAAAGTTTTTAACCACTGCGTAAATTTTTTTTGGTGGCTCAGTGTAAGTAATAGAATACAAGTCGACTTCAAGGTTAAGCAACGCTTGCCAAGATTAGTCTGTGGATGGGTAACCATCTTAACATAACGAGTTTCCTCCGTGCCTCGGAAAGCACGTTAAGCCGTAGGTCCCGGCTGTCATTTACAGTCGTTACGGATAGTCAGAAGCCAGTAAATCTGACTCCAGTCTTGCCATGAAGTACCCTGTTACTGCAGTTATTGGGTTGTGGAGGTCTGGTACTAGGCAGCCTATGCTTTCCTAGGTACGTAGGAAACTCGTTATGTTAAGATGGTCACCCATCCACAGACCAACCTTGGCAAGCGTTGCTTAACCTTGAAGATCGATCTGTGTTCTATTACTTACACTGAGCCACCAAAAAAAATTTACGCATTGGTTAAAAACTTTTCCTGTATATCTCCATCATTTTAACAGTTCAGTATATAGGATGCTCATGGTAAGGCTTCTGTAGCAATTATGAAACTAATAGAAAAGAGACAGCTATTTTAAAACGAAAGAGGTTGGCAACTTTTCTTGCTTTAGGTGCTGTTGAAAACTTATTTCATGAAAAGCACACAATGTATGTATTTTAAATATTATGAACCCCCCACCTTTAGAAGACTTTAAGAACACACACCATTGAATTCATTGAATACTCCTATAGACTTATTTTATTACAAAAGTATTTATTTAAAAAGTATTAGGTACCCAACTAGTAAGGTTTTGTTTTAGATATTATAGAGTCTCATTTTTAATCCCTGAGACTAAATTGACACAGACAAATGTCAAACTTACAATAATAATGATGCCAGTTCTTTTGTGTTGTTTGTGACAAGGGTGACAATGACAACCCACGTAATGTCATTTTAGTCTCAGAGATTAAAAAACAGACTTTACCTACTATTTGATTGTATTGCCTATGTTCTAGTTTAGTTACGTTGAGTGCCAAAATTGTTTTACGCCGTTTAGCTTTAGTATAATATAAAACGTAGTGTGTGGACGAGACTTTATGCTTTTAAAATAAGAAAATGGCGGATCTTGTTTTATTAAAACCGATAGTACGATTTAAAAGACTTGAAGTTAGTTACAGGTTAGTCTTGTTCTTATTTTGAATGCATAACAACGAATTTTATTAATTAAAAAATACGGTAGGCAGAAAATAGTACTAAATTGTAATAATTTGATCTCTTCGTAATGAAAAAATTTAAAAATAAAATCTTTGCTAGTCCACTCACTATGTTCTTGACCATTCCATTTATTATTAATATTTAAAATGTTAAAATATAGTAACAATGCTAAGCAATAATCCAAAGGTCTGGTAGTACAAAGAATAATTGTTATGTAGCGAACAAATTGTTATTTTTTTATTTGACTTTTTTTGTTGCTCAGTGTGAAAAATTGTTTTGTTTTGTAGTTGCAGGCCTAGCGTTTATGTAAGGCTGAGAATGCGCTGAACTTTGCGAGTCGCCTAGCCCGTTATTCATTCGGTAACAGATATTTTAGTTAATTTCTTCCACTTGATAGGTGACTTGTTAGACATTGCAAGCCGCCCGGCAGTGTGTCTTCAGCCTATGACAAGTTAGTCCTTGAAATAGCTGCGTGGTGCATTAGACTTTTTATCGGCCGAGTGAGAAAATGACTGGCACATCTGACGTCACCACATTCCTCCTACATTACGCTGTTGCCGAGAGCACAGTCTCAGTAAAAATGCCTGTGTAGTACTTCAGTGTGAAGCCAAACTTGCCAGTTGGAAAAATGTACAAATCTGGTATTTTTTAGCACAAATGAACTACATCTAGGAAATTAATATGCGTCATGTAAATCGCAGAAAAGTTAACAGTTCAGAATTGCCCACAGACTTATTGTTAAAAACGTTTTTGATTCAGCGTGGGATTATTAATACAGTACCTAATGTTATAAACCTATCCACAGACACAATCGATCATTAGCGGCCAAAAAGTGGTTTCCATTTGATTAAAAAAATGCTTTGAATTGGAATAATTAGCTTATATATAATAATATATCTAATACTAATCAATAGCTGCCTCTATCCGTCTTACTAGTGCAGTGGTTCCCAACCTAGGGCTGTGAGAATTTTCTAAATAGGAAACCAGTGGTCTTAGAACGCAATAGGTAACTGAAGTTCGCTCCATCCAAAGCGAGAAGTCATTGGACGATTTCCCACTTTAAAACAAAAGTGGTTCCCAACCTATCTTTAACTGGGAACATTTACATTTCATATTTCGAATCACTGCACAGAGGGGACAGAGAAAAGTTTCTTTTTCAATAAATAAAAGTTGCCTAAAGCTGGTTGACGACTTGAGACATTAAAGTCCAGGTTACTTTACAATTTTACTTCACCAATGTCTGTTAAGTTCAAGATAAACTTAAAAAACAATTGAATATCATCTACCTATTTATAGAAAAACCCTAAAAAAAATTTCAGTGGTAACCCCGCCGTTTAATATTGACCCGAAAGAAGTATTTCATTGTTACAAAAATACCATAAACTATGAATGTAGATTGTTATGATCAAAACGATTGTTGAATGCAATTGATAAGTACCATATCATTAATGTTACACAAATATGTTAATTACTATATTTATATCTTTGTCCTATGTGAAGTGTGTTTAAATATTTGAAAGTATATATTTAACATTTAATAAAAATTCGCAGTAAAATATTGTCTTTTAACATCATACCACCAATTCATTCCCGATTTCCAGCCGCCGTAGGCGTTGGCATGCGACGGTGAGCAATGGGTAGCTCGCCGTCTGGTAACCGTCCGGATCAAGCCAAAATCGTCGACGGCGTGTAGTGTTCTATGCGCGCCTCAAAGGATCGAAGCCTACTGACGTCTTTTGTTGAACAAAAGAAAACCCTGGGCCCCTACAACGAAGGCGAAGAAGGAACAGGAGTGAGTTCTAGTCAGTAAAAGTCTGTCATGCCCTCTCGCTCCGCCCAGAACTGGAGAAGCCATATTGATGGTTTCCTACCTAAAAAGTGTTCGAACGCTTAGTTCGCTTTTGTTTACCCGTAATCAGGAATGTATACAAAATTATTATAAGTATATGCAAAACCTTACACGTGTCTAGTATTTTTATCTAAAGAATCTATGTATAAAAGGAGACTGAGCGAAAGTGGTCTATGAACCAATAGCAATACTGTTATGGTACTTATGTAGGGACACCTCAACTACACCCTTGTGTAAAGGTGCGTCAAAATCTGACCCGTCAGTTTTGAGAAAAATAGTACTTTAGAATACACGTATTTTACCACAGTTTGTGATACTTTTTTGTTCTGATTTTTAGGTATTCTCCTTATTTTTTTTTGTTTTTTTAATCTGTATCTATTTAATGAACAAAACAACGAAGAACCAAAGTAATATATTGTGTTTTTATGTTCTAGATTCCTCATTTATTTGTTATTCATTACTTTGGTTCTTCGTTGTTTTGTTCATCAAATAGATACAGATTAAAAAACAAAAAGAAATAAGGAAAATACCTAAAAATCAGAACAAAAAGTATCACAAACTTGAAAAATACGTGTATTCTAAAGTACTATTTTTCTCAAAACTGCCGTGTCACATTTTGATGCACCTTTACACAAGGGTGTAGTTGAGGTATCCCTACATATGTACCATAACAGCGTCGCTATTGGTTCATAGACCACTTCCCATACAAATGCGCCCAGACTCCTTCCTTTCAAAACCGTATCATGGAAAATCACGAAGTTATAAGTTTATGTTACCTGGTTATCCGTAGAAATACACAAGGTCACCACGCAGTGCACCCGCGCCGGTTAGTCTCTCCCTCTAAGTCTTTACACTAGTGATATCAATTCCCATCACACTTGCAGACTTTGGAATGTCAAGTGTAGAAGTAGATAGATATTATTATGTACTTTATTCTTAAAACTATCCGTAAAAAATAAAATGGAGTCAATATGATTTGTTGCTCCTTATGCCAAACAAATTTTTAGATGAATAAAAGGTGTTAATGAAGATTAATTAAAGGTAAAACACCCAAGGGTGATTGTACAAATAATAATTTTCTAAAATTGACCATCTTGGCGTGTTTAAAAATGTTAATCATCCCTATTTACAATAATTTTCTAATTACTACTAACAATATCTCATATCAATCATTCACCCGATAGTTTTCGCATATGATAATAGGTTCAGCCACTAAAGCCTACGACGCGCCCCCGACGGGGCGCTCGCTCGCGCGGATCGCATGCGCACACACATGCGAATCGACTGGAGGCATTTTGTCGACTGAGGCCGAGGGTAGTGTATAATGTCACTCGGTGTCCAACTTGTAGATATTTTTAGGAAAAAATATAACATGGTGTAAAAATTATTGGAATCGATTCAGTTAACGATTTTGAACAAACTATATAGGGTTCGCATATACTAAAAATAATGTTGTATCGAGGCGTATTGGTATCCTCTCACTAAAATGTCGTCTCGATATGAGCTAAGCCTAATAGTAAACTGTAAGGAAGGGAAAATGAAAACGCACATAATTTATTAAGGCTATTTATTTCATTCCTATAAAATAACATACCAAATGTCTCTTTTGTACAACGTCATATCAAAAATGTACACCATTATATAAATTTCGTCTCAGGTAAATGTTACCTAGCTACTCTCGTGTCTCCCCTATTATTTTCATGGCTATTATTACATATATATAATTATAGTCCTCTCACGTGCCTAGTCTGATAGGTACAAAATGTTCACAATACCGAATCGGACGCAACTTTATAAAAATACATAACAACAGAATTACAACCGCCTTGTATTTCTATAAAACGAGTCCCCCGTAATGCTGTACAATATATCTACAATATGCCAACTTCTAGTTACTGTTAAAATTCACGTGAAATTGAATCGTAATCGTAAAGCTTTTAAGTCCTGAATACATTTTATGTATAATATCTTTAAAGGAAGAATATTGCACTGTTACTGTTATAAGCTGGAAGTTACATCCGTTAAGCATATTGAAACTCTGGGATATATTATAAAATCTCAAATAAATAATATACAATTTGTATGGGGAAGAGCGGTAAATTGACATAAGTAACATTCTTACGCGAGCCTAAAATTACAAACTATCACATAAATTAGCTTCACGAAATTACATAGGCACAAAATAATTCTGAAACTAAAATAAAATACTATTCAACATCAATCTTTTCACCGCCTCGGGACGAAAATGGACTCCAGCGTCAAACATTTTAATTGTTTGTTACGAATAAGACTAAAACTACCGAAGATTTTGAGTATTAAAAATGTATCAGGTGTCTGGGTGACAATTTGTTTGCGTAGCGAGTCGGTGAAGAGATCATCAGAGGCGTTGTGATGCGATGCGTTGAAGGAACATACACTTATCAAGAAAACTAGCAAGATTAGCTACCTTTACTTTCTCCCTCCGTCGCAACTCATAGAGAACGCCAACATAAACTTACGTCAGTCTCGCGTAAAAATATTTAAAATGTACAGATATAATTTTTCTATTACCAGTTACACGGTAAGAGGAAATCTAATATTGCAGAACATATAATTTATAATATTCAGCACTATAATATAAATATTTCATAAGAATATAAACTTGATAAATACCGCTCTAAGTGGGTATAGATTTAATTTTTTGGGGCAATCTCATCGTATAAGGCAGTGACAGGTGGGTAGCTATTGTTTATCATGTGTATAAAAATTCGAGAGTATTTCTTTACATAATTTACTTCCTAGAGGCAAGAATTGATGACCGATCGACTCGAATACGAAAGATATGTGGTACAGCATAAGCACAACCTTATTATAAAGAATCGTAATAACTGACTCATACATTTTGTTCGTAACGTTAAAACCAGCAATGCTGTTGTATTTTGTACTTTGTTTTCAAGCAACTAAAGGTGAGAGTGCAAGTGAATAGGTTTTGCAGTGCAATTCTTGTCGCGTGTTAACAATAGGTGTAAGACACCTTGAATTAGTAATCGTTATCTGGTGAATTACGAAACAGTACGCGACTCAAATTGCATTCGATTCAATATACTGACCAGCCATTACATTACAACTGCAAACAACTTGACTAACGCGTAAGTGATACTCGACCTTAGTCTTACTGTTAGCTGAAATTACGTAACTATTGAATTTTATTACCAGTAGAATTCTGTTCCATTCATTTATAGTTAAAATAAATCATAGGTGTTTATTAGACAAAATCGAGTATCGCTTACGTTAAATTACTCATAAAAGCACCGATAGAAACAATCTCAAACAATTCAACAAATAAGCTCATTCAGAAATATAATATTACAAGAAAAAAAAAACAAGTTACATTTTCATTTCATAAGTCCTTATACATCAATGTTAAATTACATAAAAAATCCAAATTAATGATACAACAACGATACCAAATCTCGCTATAAACGTTAGACATAAAAGTATTATTTTATATTCAATATTAAAAAATACGACATTATTAGCAAAATATCAATCGAATTTTATTGCATGCATTTTTAAATAAACGTTAACAATTATTCTCCTAAATAATATTGTTGGACAATAAAAAAAAATACGAAAAGTAATTTAAAAAAATTGATAATAAAGTTTTTTTTTTTAATTAGATGGTCACAGGGAGTTGTTTCCTATCAAGCTAAATACATTTATAAGAAAACGCGTCATTTAAAACAACAGAATCCTTAAGTCTATAGAAATCAACGTATATATTACTATAACATCCTAGGTCTATGTTAATGCTTACAAATAAATGCTGTCTACGTGGGGCTATGGTGACGTGTGACGAGAGTGAATAAGTGATTATATTAAAGGTGTAATCCACATTGCGTACAATTGTTTCAAGTTACAAGAACACTAACTCTACTTGTTTAAGTTTTAATATGCTTATCGAATGTAGATTTCAAGTTTTAAAGCTCATTTTCAATCGTGTCAAGCTTGAAAACGGGCGCACATTGAGATTTTTTTTTAATGATTTGTAAGATCCAATCATTGTACCTTCTTAGATAGTATTCTTATAACACTACGAATAACTCGATTCGATCTTTATGGAGCTAGCTGACTAACAAGACCTTTATTTCTACTTCGTTATGCGTACGCGCATACCCTTACGAATCTCCAAGTTTTCCTGATTTCCTCTGTTTACGTTAGTTGTTTTAAATATAAAACTGCCACTTGGATATCGAATACTAAGTGCGCCCGCTGTTTCAAAGGGAGGCGGTAAACAGTTCAGGAGATAACGGTTATAACTTCGGAGGACTATAATTGTCTAACTTATATGGCCTCTGTAACGACGTGGATTACAAGCGCACTGTGTGAATCTACCTATATCAAGGATACACCTAGCGTTAAGCGTACATATACCTAAACATATGTATAAGGTATATACATACACCTGTGTAGTCACTAAATAACAAACTAACGCGTATATTAAGGAGAAAGTGATCATCTATATTGATATCCTAAAAAAATCATCAATTTTCAATCAGTTAAGTTAATAAAAATCTTATTTACAAGCTCCTACAAAACAATAATAGTCCGACATCAAAAGATAATACGAAAAACAATAAAACCGTTTTGCTAAGCAATTAAAACAAATAAATACATGGCGTGAATGACCAAGGAGTTTTTATATAACGTTACTTTTTGTCCGCCAATTTGGATATTCTCAGTATGTAAATTTTTTGTATACCAATTGTAAAAACCGAATGTGCGTAGTTTACTTAACAGTCAATAATTTCGAGCTGCTTAATCAACTAATACTGAAAGCACCATTTAGTATTACCTAATTTAATCAATTCTTACGTAAGTCAGTTAGTTAGAAAATTTTGAAATTTTAGTATTTAGGTTTCGACCACACTTGAGGCAAAGATATGCGATAAGATTATTTACGATATTCGATAATGTAGACGGAAATATTGAGCTTCACCGACACGTATTCCGGACGTACCACTTGAATGCCAATAAATGCATTACTAAGCCAACTTCACGACAATAAATGCAAATTTTGGACTGAAATAAAAGGTTTCTTTATCCAAGGAGACCGGTATGATCAAAACTACGTTAAAGATCCTTCGTCCGTTGTACACATTCCATGTTATCGCTACGCCTCTCGTGTGCAGTCGCAACTTTACGTTGTTAATACTTGACACCCAATAATTTAACATACAAAAATATTGCCATCATAAAAATATTTCGTTAAAATTCATAGAGATATATTCATTTTAGTTTTTTTTTTTTTTTTGTATAAATGGCATCAAATACTACAAAGCTAGGTTAATACTGAGATGACGAATTTTATTATAATATTTTTAAGCATGCTCTGATTTCTGCTCTTGTAGAAAAAGGGACTATAACTTAAGTAGTAATCGATTTTCATGCGAATCCTAATTTCATCTGGTCGTAGAAAATATCCTCAGATTTTTGATAGTGTCGCTACATTCTTTACAGGAGCAGAAATAACATAATGAATATGCATTTAGATGCCAAGTTGATCTGATACTACGTTCACCCGTGTGTAACATACAATTAAAAGTATTTTATTCATAATTAATCATTAAAAAAAACCACTCATTTATGACACTGTCGCGATTGACTCCTTATTGTCATCAATAACTACTTAGGGGGGAGTTTTACCGTAAAACACAAAGGTATGTACACACTAAAGTTAATAATATGTTACATGAAGTGGGATAATGCAATACTTGATCTGTCTAATGTGCACAAACCTTAAAGTGACCCGTATTACATCACTTCTTAATAATTGACAATTGTTTATCATTCATTGTTTATTTATAAATCAATACAATAAGTAAATAATTATTTTTGCTTAGAAATTAGATACAAAATGTAAATCTATATTATATAAAGAAATATTTTATAGAATAAATAATGTGCAAATCTGTCGATAATCTTGTAAAATTAATAAGTGATTTCGTTTCGTATATATTAAGAGTTCGAATGTAACACGAGTCACGGAACAGTGCGACGCAATTCACCTTAAGTGCTATTGTTCTGCCACGAGCGCTTCTCTTACAATTCAATTGTTTTGTATAATATAAATGTATGTACATTATCATATTAATTCTAACCATGATTCAAGCGGCGACCATCATTACTCTCTTATAAAAATATTTACACATTTCGCTAGTGCTGGATACTAATGCTTAAATCCCAGTCGAATTTTAGAATCCGTGATTATGTTACAAGTCTATCAATTTAAAGTTAACCATCAATATGTAGTCAAAGACGAAGGCAAATCATAGAGATGCGACATGTTGATTTATCGATTCCTATCAATTCTGACAAAACACCAGAAATGAGCGACACATAATAGACTGCAACCACGCCGGTAAAAATATCCTAACTTATCTGTATTTGATCCCAAGCACGATATAAGTTGTCGAATAGTTATGAAAATGAAATTCAATGAACGACGATTGCATTTTAAAAATACACGTTAAACATACGTTAGTCAGCACGAAAAATATCGATAGAATTACGTCCAAATATATACGAACACTTCGTTTGCAAGCTCACCAGAGAGTGGAAATGTTAAATAAAAGATTATCATCACAAATCCATCATACAGACCACTTACGCACTAAGAAATACCTAAAATGTAAAATAGGTAGAAATAATGTCCTCACTATCCAGAAGGCAAAATTGGCACTTAAGACGAAGTTCGCTCCTTTCTTGAGTGTTCGGAGGAGAGTAGCGGCCGGGGCTGTTCGGTTCGCGTCGGGCTCGCTCGGCTGCGCTCGGGGCGCGTCGGGCGCGCTCGGGCCGGCTCGGGGCTGGCGGCCCGGCGGCGGCGACGGCGCGCGCTATGTGCCGGGCGAGCTGTTCGCCGTGGGGTTGTACGGGTGGTTCGAGTTCCGCAACACTGTGTATACACTGTCCACCTTTGCTAGTTTCTCGAAAAACGGTATCAAGTCCAAAAGTTCTGAATCTGTCATGTCGTCGAACCATGACGCGACAGGTACCTGAAACGATAATCTTGAGTTAGCTACACATTCTAAACATAAGATTTTATCTGCTTTCTTCTAAATCACGATGAGAGCGGGTGTTCATTTAATTTTTTATTCAGCCTGGTTATGCCAAGGCTAAGGCCAAGCACTGCATGTCAAACATAAAAATTCAAAATCCTTCGTCTCTTTACTACCAAAAGATCAAATGGTAGAAGATGGCGGAGGCAATAAGTCCGACTCTATACAATAAATATTCTTAAACAAGGTTATATTGGTGACTACTCTGTACTGCAGACAATTGTTGTCTGATGGGCAACTGCCCGATAGATGACTTCGGCGGGCTGATTACCTATGAAACAGCGATCAGCAAACAATTCGCAATCATCGCGCAGTCGACGCGCGATCAATCGCTTAACGTCAAAAAGATCCGTATTATCTAAAAATGGATTGCTGATCGCTCGCCGATTGTTACCATGCACTTATTGCTGCGACCCTAGCGCCAACAGCAATTGAGTAACAATTTGGAGAACTAATTTATTGTCAAACTACGAGTTAAAAATCGGCCAAGATAGTGTCGCCACGCTCAGTGTAGGGTTCCGTAGTTTCCCGTCCGTTACAGTAAGTGTAGGTACCCAACTTTTCAAATACTGTTAGTCCCATCAGGTTCAAAATAATTTTCCTAGAAAGTCTTTATAAAGCTTTACTTTCCAGAATTTTTCATGTTTTCTAAACTTATGGTTCAAAAGTTAGAGGGGGGGGGGGACACGGTTTTTTACTTTTGGAGCGATTATGTCCGAAATTATTGATATTATCAAAATTTTATTTCAGTAGACCCATTTTTTATTCATTTTTGAATACCTATCCAACAATATATCACACGTTAGGGGTGAAATTAAAAAAAAAATCGCTGTTTACTTTACATGTAGGGGGGCTACCCTAATAAAACATTTTTTTCCAATTTTTATTTTTGCACTTTGTCGGCGTGATTGACATACATATTGGTACCAAATTTTAGCTTTCTAGAGCTAAAATTTTACAGAAATTAAGCGAGGACGGACGGACAGACATGGCGAAACTATAAGGGTTCCGTTTTTGCCAATTGGCTACGGAACCCTAAAAACTTACAGCCATTTAAAGATGTCGACCTGATGCTATGTCAACAAGTTTTAAAATAATATATTATTTTATTTTATATGTGTTATGCAATAAAGTTACTTTAAAGAGTAAAAGTAATTTATCCTGTTTCAGTATAAAATGACCAACCGAGAATCCAATGAGCTTTTGGACTATCTGGCAGAACATACCACTTTAGTCAAAGGTGTTGGCCTTGGTTCAAGGTCTAAGGAAACTTAAGATAGGCAAATGTATAATATGTTGGCACTGAATAAAGTCTTTTAAAGCACACCCAATAAGTTGAAATGTTAATTAAACACACGCTGCAGATATAACTACACAATTTAACTAATAAAATACTCGATATAGAAAGCTAATTTTTATTGGCAATCAGAGAGCGATAAGCAAGCGATCAACAATCAAAGAAATGGTTAACGCAATTTGACAGCTAAATTTGCTTGCCGATCGCTGTCGCATCGCTGTCAAAAACCATACGTAATACGAAGTAAAACGCTATCGCTAGGGATTCGAGTGCAACAATGCACATTTTAGTTAGTCGATTGCTCCATAGAGGCAGCACTATCGCTAGATTGCTATCGCGTGGTTTTCGCTAATACGTAATACGAATTAGCGATTGAAGAGCAATTTTCGTGCAATTTTTGCTATCGCTTGGCTTTTGCAAGATACATAATCAGCCTGCGGGATGTCATATCTGTTCAAATGGAAAAGAACTTTAATTGCTCGTTGCAGGTTTTCGTAGTTGTTGTGTGACGCTATAGATGTCACTACGGGTTTGACAAATGTCGTCTGCGTCGCGTATTATTCCACGCGCGCCCCAAAGAGACATTGTCAGCAAACTGTAGGGGTCCGGCAGGGCCGAAGCCTACTGAGGCCCTGGATTATACGAAAGAGAACCCGGGGACTCTAGAATTAAGGTGAAGAAGGAAGAGGAGGGGTTTTAGTCAGTAGAATTTTTAGTCCTTCGATTTACGCGGTATAAACCGCATACATCGAAGGACTGGAACAATTTGCCTGCTGCGGTCTTCCCGTTCAAGGCTATAGTGAATAGGCTTTTAATTAACTAGTGCGTCTCAGCACGATTTGCAAACGATTGTATCACTGCTTACCATCAGGTGGGATCGCGGTCAAGCACTAGGTTATCCCAATTAAAAAAAAAAGAAATCTGAGACGCCCTGGGAGGAGGGCGTGTCAACGGGAGAAGTCATATGGATGATTTCCCAAGTTAATAAAAAGGGGGTTTGACAGGTTGTTAAGAGTTTTACTCACAGCATTGTCAGGATGGAATATATAAGAGGCGGGCGAGTTGTCGACGATGACGACGCGCCGCAGGTCGCGGCCGAGGCTGTTGAGGTCCTTCACGTAGTTTCCGCGGTGGAACACGCAGCTGTCGCGGAACAGTCGCGCGCGGAACACGCCCCATCTGGAACAACACGTTACTAACATTAAAAACTGAGAACAATTTTGATTGGGAACATTGAAGATTGTATCCATAGATTTAAGTACAATTTATAACTACTTTTGGTGTACAATAAAGTATATTACATTCTATTATATTGAGAAAAGAAAAAAAAATTTACGGCTCGGTAGGCCAACTATTGCGGTTAAGCGATTAACTGCTGTGCAAAGTGTCGCAGGTTCGATAAACGCACGGAACAAATATATGTATGGCCTACAGATAGGTGTTCCGGGTCTGGGTATTTTTTTTATGTGAATTTACATGTTTGTGAACGCACCCACAAGACACAGGAGTAATTCCTAGTGTGTGACAAAGTTTAAAAAAAGAGAGAAGAAGAAAAAAGGATTTAGGACAACGCTGCATTAGTCATCATCATTTCAGCCGAAAGACGTCCACTGCTGGACATAGGCCTCCCCCTAGCGTCGCCACAGCGACCGGTCCTGCATCTATCGGATTCCCGCAACCCTCGTCAGGTCGTCGGTCCACCTTGTGGGAGGCGTTCCAACGCTACGTCTTCCGGTACATTAGTGCAGAAATTGAATTACGTCACGTAAATATGAAGCGGGAACTACATAAGACCGACGCGTGGCAAAGATATTATGAAGCGCTAAAAGTCTAGTTGTCATATAAAATGTATGGAGACCGACGCGCCCAGATCGGCGTACGAAGCCCACGTGTGCGCAATGTAGTTCTACCTTTTATGGAAAGACAAATATTGACACAGGATTGTTAGGACTGGAGCATACTTAACACCAAATATGAACCTTAAAACCATTGTAATAAAGTCCAAAACGAATAATCGAAACATATCTCTTGTCTGTTTCGTTTGAAAATCTTTACTGAACGAGCAGAGGTTCGAATGGTTGGGGGCCAGTATGTATTTAAAGCCTAGGTAATAGGGAAGGAAAGTCTATGACTACAGGCAGTATCCTGACTCTTTCCCATATACGATTTTTTTGGGCCCCTCAATGATGAACTACTCTGCCAAACTCCCTATCTTTCAAATAATTCCTCACGCTCTGGGCAGAGCGAAAAAATGTGTAAGACATTTACTGACTATAACATTTACCTTCTAGTGTCAAGGTATCTCTTTCGATTAATCCCGTAACTCTGGCAACCTAACTTATTTAATCTTAAGGCCTGAAACTGCGTTAAGCGGGCACCCGCGCGGTTTCATACAAAAGTGCTCCGTCGCGGGGACCAGCGCGGGTGTCCGTCACGGGGAGGCGCACCCCGCACCCACGCGACGGGGCCCGCCTCCGTGCGACGGAACCCGTCGCGGGGGCACGCGCGGTCCCCGCCAGGGAACACGCACGGGCTTGTTCAGGGTTGTCATTTCATCATTTGACAAAAATGACATAACGAATGTTGCCACTTTTTTGCAATTCTTAAATAGTGATGTACCTCAACCGTAAATTGCCGTTAATAAAATCAAGTAGTATCGTTTTTTATAATAATTTTTCCTGAATAGTAGATAGCTATTTAAAATGAAAAAATACAGAAGTAATAACGTATATTTTTATGTTAAACATTTAAAAAATATTTAATGAATGATAAATGATATTTATTTTGCAAATAGGTTTTCACAAACACTTTTACACGTCAATTTTTTTGTTGGACTTTTTTTTACTAGATGAGGCCGGTGTTTACTAACTGACTACCCTGAGAAGAAACACCGAAACAAACTCAGAATTCTAATCGATATGAAGACTGGTTAAAAAATATTCTCCCAAAATTGAAACAGAATGCAGTTATACTGATACTGTATACTGCAATCAGTTTTAATTTTGGAAGAATATTTTTTAACCAATCTTCATATCGATTAGAATTCATTTCCTTGTGATGGTCATCTAGCCCCTTTTTTGCATCGAAAACTAGTGCACCGCCATCCACGAAACTGTCTTCGCTTCCAAAGTGGGACAGTTTTTTTTTTGCTAGTCGTCGTTTTGCTATGTAATAATATATTAAGTTCTCCATCGACACGACTATACAAGCACACCGTTAAAATTGAACTAGCGACACTGCGTAAATCGGTCTCCGCGACGGGTCCCCGCGACGGGGACCGTCGCGTAGCCACGGAGCCCACCCGCGTGTCCACGCGCGTAGACACGCGACGGTTGCCCGTCGCGGGCGTCCGCTTAACGCAGTTTCAGGCCTAAGAAATCATTTCTCCCGCTCTAGGGTGGAGTGAAAGGGGTCGTCAAGCTTTTACTGAATAAAACCCGCATAAAATCATTTGTCTTTTGCATCCGATGGATGCTAGACGCACAGGAACGGTCGTTGTGGCGGCGCTTGGAGGAGGCCTATGTCCAGTCCAGTAGTGGACGTGTTTCGGCTGAGATGATGATGATTCTAGGGTCACGGTAACTCCTTCAAACGTTCCCACAGAACATCTCTAGAATTTGAACGCAACTATCGCGATTTTCTACCAAAGACATTTCTAATTAATCTACAAAACCAATCAGTTGGCCTAGTGCTGCGTAATAGATGGCCAAAGATAACAGAAATAGCGTTATAATCGCGAGCATTACTCTGATTCACACGCGACGCACTCACGCATCATAATGCATTTTCTAATTACACTATTTAATTATACGCCTTGTTACAGTTTAAAGCTAACTGATTAACATAATTGAATTATCTTTTATGTGCCTATGTGTGTCATACGTGCTGCTATGACATATTGTTTATTATGAAGGCAGACAACACAAGTTATTTTATATGTTCTGGAGTTTCTTTTACTGTATTGTAGCCTTTTCTGAGTGGTTTAAGTAATAGCTTCATAGGGGATACTGTTTATTTTTTTATTACCCTATTCTGTGTCTTAACCTTTCAATACCCGCGAAACGAGACACAATAGTAAGACAATAACTTACAGCGCGGTTCTATGAGACCGGTCGGGGATTCACGAATTAATTCTGGGCAAAGACTTGTCCAAGTCCCTTCTAATCTCAGGCCAAGTATGCTCTATTACATCGTGCTCTAAATGCGATCCATTTTGCGACCTAAACTGAACTATTAAAGTGATGGAGCTATACAGGGCGTCCCTCTTTCTGACTCGCATAGCTGACATTTTAACGTTATATTAAGGCTCTAGATCGTCACACTACCTACGCCGTGGTCGACCTCGACAGCATCGTCCTCCCACAGACGTCCAGAGATAGACAAATAAATATTAAAAAAAACACACACAAGGGAGTCGAGAGCAGTGGTGTAGAGGGAGCATGAGTCATGTCATGACGGACAGTATAATTGAGCTTGATGTTTTTGGTGTCATGCAATAAATATTTTGCAAAAAAAAATACCAGGAACACGTCCATTACTTGACATTAACTTCCTCACGCGTCGCCAGTTCGACGTAAGATTTTTTTTTATTTGAGCTTTACATTCCCACAGCTGAGCAAAGGCCTACCCCATTTTCGTCCAGATATATTTTTCTTGAGCCACCTTGAACCAGTCCTTGCATAAGAATAAAAGTTTGTTTTTTAAATCCAAAATTAAACATTATCCTTGCATTTCGGCCTTGATTTATTTTACAACTAACGGTCCAATGCATTAATACACTAAACGCGACACAAGAATAAGTTCTAAGAGCATTTTAGATCGTTTCATGGCCACATTTTTGCATAATAAAGCCAGATAACAACGAAGTAGTTAAAATATCAATCACTTCTAATACAATAAGAGAATTGCAAGCAGGTGCAACTTCTAGGTTATTCATATAAGCATCTAACATCTGTTTTTTGTATCCTGAGACTAGAATGACATTACAACATAAAAGAACTGGCATCATTCCTATTGTAAGTTTGACATTACCTGCGTCAATTAGTCTCAGGGTATAAAAAACAGACGATAGTTATTTTACAATAAAGAATATGCATGAAGAAATATTTATTATTTAACCTGTGGAGCCTTGGGGGGACCGCCATTTTTTATTATTTATTTATTTATTTAATATTAATAAATTAATATAAATATTATTAATAATATAAACTGTTATTGCTCTGTTTCTGTTGCTTCTGTAATTATACTACTAGAGTACAATTTTAAATCGGTCGGGGTTGGTGGCACAATTTTTTTCCAGCGTTTCTCAAAGTTAAAAGATAATTACTTGTTTACTGGCACGTTTTTGTGCCACGGGGTCCAACAGGTTAATCAGTTTCTCAATAAAATATACGAAAAAATACTAAAAACTGTGAAAAAAATATCAATTACAATTTTAAACAAATACTCGTATAATATTTGTCTCTCCCGCTAAGAAACTATTTTATAGTGTTCGTATTATGAGTGTCATGGCTTTAAACGTCAAAATATTATTCGAACTTCTTTTTCATAATAGCAGCTTTTAAACTTTATAACTTCGTTGTTGATTAAGATTTTTTTATTCATATTTTTTACCAGAGCTAAAAAGTATTTAATTTCGCAAAAAAAAAAACAATGTTTTCATATTCCATAATGCTCATTACAAAATCTAATCAACACAGACCAAAAGTTAATTAAGATGAATAATTAAAATCATCTAAGTTCATGTGTACTTGTTCTTACTTCTAATTAAAAGGCCTATTACACCATTCTTTTTTACGAACGGTCTTAGTTTACGTCGCGTAGTGTAATAAGGGTAAGACGGTCTTACTACTCGGTAGACTCAACGACAGTCTACGTAGACCGGTCGTAAAAACGGGTGGTGTAATAAGCTTTTAACTATTACAGCCATATTTTGATACATAGTTGAGTTTGACCGCGACCTCAACATTGTGAATTTACATACTAGAATCAGCGCTGCCAAGTTTCACCATTGTTCTACCATAGTAGGTTAATTTTCGGAACGTCGACGTTTTTGGTAACGAAAGCATAAACATTTAATTGGTAGGGAAAGCATGACTACACAATAGCAGCAGTGATTTGGCAGCTATTAGGCTGTATACACACGCATCACAACCACGCCACTTCGCGGCGACAAAAAGTGGTTACGTGTGAATAGTGTCGCTATAGTTGCGTTGTAGTAACTACAAATGTCGAAGTGGCTTGTGAGTACGTTGTAGCCAATGTTTAATAGACAGAGTAATTCGCGATGTCGCTGGTGGTTGCATTGTGGTAGCGGTGTAGTCGATCACCGGCACATTTTTTTTATAGTCTCTATCTACATGATTTGCTTTTCAAGTTACAGCAGACATCGTGTACAGCGAAGGACAGCGCTAGTACTCCAATTTTTAGCAATATTCTTCATCGGGAGGGGATATCGCTTTCAAACCTTCACAAATTAAAGGGGTTTGTTTCCTTTTCATTCACCAGTGCATTGTGTGGCGTGTCAAACTGTGACGAGTTTACAACAACCCAATTAAAGATAAAAGTCAAAGCGCCTAATCCTACCTAACCAAAGTTTTGTTTCTATTCACCCCTGTTCCAAATCACCCCGTTAGACGGTACGACAGACTTACAGTACTGAATGAAGTCATTATTTCATTAAGAACAGAAGACTCACCTGTCCAATAGGTCAGCGACGGGGTCAGCGTACTTAGCGAGCGAGGCGGTGAAGAGCACGCACTCGTACAGCTCGCCACAGCGCCGCAGGAACTCGTCGACGTGCGGCCGCTTCAGCACGTACACCTGGTGGACGGCGCCGTCGATCTCGACGGGCACCACGAAGTCTGCGTTGTTTATCGGCTGGAAAGATTGGAGACTGGTTTAAGGACCGTGCTTGGTAGACTTGGTATTCTTTATGATTAAGTAGTTCTGTGAGTCACGTACAGTGTCGCTTGTTGTGGTGACGCTTGGGGGAGGCCTATAGAATAAACTTTAGTGTACACCAAAAAGCAGCAGCTGACAGCAAAAAAAAGCAGTAGCAGCAGTAGACGTCTTTCGGGTGAAATGATGATGATTAAGTAGTAGGTTTTCTTTGAGACCAAGTAGTGCTTGCGTCACGTACAGGACTGGTCGTTGTGGCGACGCTTGGGGGAGGTTCACGTCCAGCAGAAGACGTCTTTCGGGTGAAATTAATGATGATAATTAAGAAGTAGGATTTCTTTGAGACCAAGTAGCTCTGTGCGTCACGTACATGACTGGTCGTTGTGGCGACGCTTGGGGGAGGTTCACGTCCAGCAGAAGACGTCTTTCGGGTGAAATTAATGATGATAATTAAGAAGTAGGATTTCTTTGAGACCAAGTAGCTCTGTGCGTCACGTACATGACTGGTCGTTGTGGCGACGCTTGGGGGAGGTTCACGTCCAGCAGAAGACGTCTTTCGGGTGAAATTAATGATGATAATTAAGAAGTAGGATTTCTTTGAGACCAAGTAGTTCTGTGCGTCACGTACAGGACTGGTCGTTGTGGCGACGCTTAGGGGAAGCCTATGTCCAGCAGTAGACGTCTTTCAGGTGAAATGATGATGATGAAGTATTGGAAACGGTATACCGTCGTGGTGTCAGTCAGCCATAGTACACGTGATTGCTTATAATATTCATATGGCTGCACGATTGTTCACAAGAGTTACCCTGGCCTTGGAATGCATGGTGGCATCACAGCGAACCCTACCAGGATAGACCAGCGCTACGTTATTCATTGTCTAATAACAGCAATATATTTTTTGTATAAGTTATGTGAGGTTGAAATAAATATTTTATCTTTCTTTCTTTTAAAGGATTACTGAAGGACCACAGGTAGGATTTAGTTAATAAAAATCTGACAGTCCCACCTGCTCCACCCATAGTGGAAGAAGTTGATGAATGGCCACGTCAAAAAAGACTTTCATGGTCATAGTTACAAACTACTTTGTCAAAGGTCGTCCATCTCAATGAGTAAAGGGTGACACTGCGGAAATATTGACAATACCGTCTATAGCATCTCGGTTCTCCATGCTTGCGAATGCATACAACAACACAGACATCTGAGAAAGTACCAAGCCGTTTATGCAGGTATAACTCAAGCAACGTAAGAGCATATCGTGTTTTCTATCAAGTTACTTGGAAAACACGTTTTTAGCCAATTAAAACTTTAATTTGGACAATCAGTGAGCTAACATGTGTTTGACATTTCTAAATGCTAATAAAAATTCCGGAGTACTTGTCACATGTGGTGACAAGCCGAAATTACACGCACGGCCAATTATGTTTCAGGCGCTTGTGTCAACAAGTCATAAAGAAATTAAATAAATCATTGTCTGCTACCGCAGCCGTAGAGCATAATGACATTCTGATTATACCGACGACTGAATAAAGGACGATCTTTATCAACATTATTTCAAACCTTACTTCTCCAAAAAAAGTTATAAGTTCGAACCTTATAAAGTTATAACCTTTTTGGAAAAGTTAGGCTGGCTGGTAATAAAAAAAAACTAGGAAGTTTGTTTTCATTGAACTTCACACGCAACTCAATACATAGCCAATGCGTGACTCACAGTGCAACGGATTACTCATACAATTATTATCTTTAAACTATTGTGGTTTAATCAAAAGGTGATATCAAAATCAATTCCGTCGACTAAATGTAATGAGAGGGTTTTATTGTTATTTTTAAGACCCACGTCCCGTCCGAAGAAGAAATAATTTTGATTGCATAATCTCCAATTTGTAAACGGCCAGTGCCAAACAAGGACCACCAAAGACAAACCTCCCAAAACGATTGAAAAAAAATAAAATGATCGATATCTATGCAAAGCCTATGATTTCATAACAAACAAACCTTATAATAATAAGTAAAGATACTTTTAAAACGACAACTAACTGACAGGCTAATCGTGTAACTTTAGAATTTTAATCTGGTAACTTTAGCAACATAAGCATGTAACTTATATGGTAAGAGAACGATTTCATTTAAACTTTTCTTCGTCTCAAATATCAAAGGGAACGATTTTGGTTATGTTCTGAGTATCTCTTTAACATAAATTGGTTGGTGATGCGTTAGACTGTACTTTTCTTAAGGAAAAGGAATGTTTTGTATGGTTACTGAAAGACTGGAGGTAAACTAATGATAATTTGTATTAGAACCAGCTGTCTCTCGCGGTTTTAACTGCGGCTTTGGTTACGCCTAAAGGAGGCAAGCATCCTTTTGGTCATAGCGTGATGTTATACGTAAACTCATTGCTTTCCTTGATAAATGGGCTATTAATATAATCCAGAATTATTCTATTCGAACCTAACCTAATTGTCACAAAAGTAGGCCATTATGGACAATAACTAAAGTGGAGGATATAATAAGCTGGAAATATCGGTTATCAATTTAGCCTAAAGCCTATAACGTACGTGACCTAGAAGCATTTTTAGGTTTAGGCACGCACGAGACAGCCTTCTTTAATAAAGTATTCCTTCTTGAAAATGTATAAAAATCAAACCAAATTTTCCCATGTGTGCCAGATACATGAGAAACGAGTCTTGTAATAAATATTAGGTTACTCAAAGAGCAGGTCAGAGAATCCTCATGAAAGCAAAGTCTTGGCGTATGAAGAACGCATAAAGGAACTGGTTGTACATTTGTGAATCAGCGCAGGACATCCTTAAAGCAAAACGGAGGGCCAAAACGAAACAAGAGTATAAACGAAAATGAAGTGAAATAAGCAACCTAGTCATTTGAAGAACAAAGTATGAGATTTTACTGTAGTAAACAAATCACTAATGACTACAAGAGCAGCAAAGTCCATTGTTATGTATAAAAAAAGAACACAAAATGGTTCTCATAAAAACAACAATTAAAATTATGTATGATGTTTTGAACTTCGAAATACAGGTAAAAGGGTTATTTCATGTTCTAATACCAGCAAATGCGTGACAAAACCTAATTCCACTTAAGTACTGATGACGTGGTCATAAAAAAACCACCTGTTTAAATAACTATGGTATTAACCGACTCATTTAACAGAACTAACAAACATAATATAAATCTTAACACGCCAAAACGAAATGGATTAATTAAAGCAGGAAAGGGTTAGACTGAGAGGGGAAACCAGTCACAAAATAGTGGGAAATACGCTATTACTCATACTGCGTATAAAGTATAAACAAGAATGCCATCGTAAGTATTTACAATGAAGATATAAACACTGATATTAATTGATAATTTGCATAAACCTAATACGTAGTAGACGTAGAGGTCGCTCCGACATGTTATTTGCGTGACGCGAGGCAACTTCGTTTTATTTATGTTACGTCCAAGAAAGCTCCAAGGAAAAAGTATACTAAATACTTACTACTTATTAGCTTTACTACAACGTTTTTATTAATCAGCTACATAGCGTGACCGACATTTTCTTTCCCTACACAAATACAAAAGACTGAAAGCAAAATGTTTTAGAACGACGAAGCCGTAGAACGTCCAAATAAAGCTGTTTGCGGTAAACATTCAGTGGATAAGCGACCCAAGCCGTAAGACACACAAACAACACACCGAAGCTAAATAAAGTCAGTCCTGAATCGATCAATCCAATATAAAAGTGATCTTGGTAAATTACTCAATAATATGTTAAACAACACTTCATTGATAATGATTGCTTTATCGAGACCTTTGTGCACTCGATTAGACACTTACTCTGTTCGAGTTTCAAGATAAATTGTATACAGAAAAGTTTAAACAGCAAAGGCTTCTTTAAAACACTGGCTTGGTCATTTCAATACAAACTTTGGGCCATCAGAGACTGTAAGAACTTGCGAGAAGCTGTTTGGACAAAAACAAGTCAATCCACCAAAACTGTGTCCGAGGTTCCAAATCCGAAAATAAACTTTATCACCCGCATGAAACCCAACGACTTCTTAGCGTGCAAGCTCAACTCACAAACTCAAATTATACCTAAGATCATTAGCCATTGACGAAGTTATCAATACGGAGGCAGTACGTAACCACCACGCCCGCGTCGGTGATCTCACGACCTAGCTAGTAGTCATAACATAAACCTAAATTATGTTCCCTCAGAGCATGTAATATTACCAACGTGACGGTTAACATAACTTGAAGATAATTTATTTGTGTAACATAACCCCAGAAGCCGATTGCTCACTATTACAGTTGCGGAAGCCAAAATTTTGATGTGTGAGCGTAAGATAAACACGGGAGTAGCAAGAATTAGCTGCGCAAGTATTAATAATATGCCACGAGTTCATAATATTATAAACTTCCGAATTTCCCGTTCAACTTGCAGGACTGTTTTGCTAGTTGTAATCAGTTTAGGACCAAGACTCGAAGCTCTAAGTTAGAAAAGTTGTCCGATTGACCTTTGGGCAAGTTTTATTCAATGTTGGCTCTCATTTGAATAGTAATATCAATTTTGCATTAAGGAGAACGTTACCGTGGTTATGGTATTTCAAATCCCTCTCCTGATCCAGATACTGTTCCTAAAGTAAAAGTTTCTTCTTCAGTTACAAATATCGATTTAAGCTAGCAAAAACATCATTTGCTTCTCAAACAAGATTTGTATCTAAAACCATCCAAAGGCGACTTTACGCGTTTTGGTATGAAATGGCTGAGATTTATCTTCCCAGCTTTAGGAATGAACGTTTTATTGTTACCGCAACATAAAACAGTCGTACGAACGACCATATAGTTCAGCTAGATCATGTTATTTTGTTTTTAATAGACCACCCATGCACTGAGAGGACAAGAAATCATTGCCACATCCAAAAATAATATGACTGACATCTTAAATCCATTATCAAGTTACCCAATCTTTATTAAAATCGAATCCAATTCATAATCCTCATGTCAAAACTTTGTCAGACCTTTTGTCTTTTAGTTACATCATCGTGTCAAATCCAATTCAATTAATTTAGTTTCACCTTCAAGTAAATCTGATTGGATGTCCGTCTGTCCTACATCCATATATTACTGACACAATTAAACCATTTGGATTATTAATTAACCGTTATATTGCTGATCAGATACAGGTCAATATTCATATTAGATCCGTACCGTATTAACGGTAGGTAGAAATATACCTAGGAAGCTTGTCTGACGACTGTCGTTTACAAAAACTAGATATCTTGACGATATTTTTTTTTGCCAAATAATTTATTAACAGTATATATTTTTTTCTAGATTCTGCCAGCGGCTTCGCCGGCGTGAAAATAGAAAACTATCCTGTACCTATGGCTCACAATAGCAGGATAAAATTATCCTGCAATTGTGAGACATAGTATACCCGTGTGCAAAATTTTCCTGGAGCAATTTCCGTGTAAAGGAGTAACAAACATACACACTCATACTTTCGCCTTTGTGATATAATTCTCACCGAGTTATAGAATATTGTATTTGATAATTATGAAGAATATTACTGAGTACCTATCCCGTTCACGTTACAGAGAAAACTAAAGCTGTAGGAATCCTTCATTCACGCTTCTATCAAAATCCCCGTGGATGTTCTTTTGTGGCAAGCGGATGGGATGAGTCTGTCAGACTTATACTGACTAAAACTACACGGGTTTCTCCTCGTTGCTTCTTGCTATTGTGCGATCGCAATCCGTAAAATCACCCCAGAAGTAAGCATCCTAGCCGAAGCTTACACAAATAATCAAAACCATACCGATAAAAGAGTACGTATTGCCCTTCAACAACTTTCAAGGTCCACATTGAACTATCGGTTAGGCATTGTGGATGGGAATTGATTCCCGATTGTGTGGCCAAACATATCCAAGGCCGAAACCTTGACACGGCCAAGCTAACCAAAACTGAACTTACAATAGCAGTTAACATATGGCATAGTAGAACAGAAATCGTGTTAACAATGCAACATTTGCGGTTTTATTAACTGTTGTATCAGTTGGCCAATTTGGCCTTGTAAACCTCACGACAAATCCTACTCTGTAAGCTCAAGAGATTATTAGGACAGAATGTATGCGTGATTTTTTACTTACGAAGATTAGCTAAGATTAGGTCAAATATGACGGAAACTACATTTGTAAATAGAAGACAATATTGAGCAACTTTTCCGGTTCATATGTTTGCACTACATCAAGTTTTCATATGCTTGTAGTATTACGACAAAACCGTACTTGTCTTGTTAGTTAAAAAGAGACAAAAAAAACTTTCTACATTGCGCGCTGGTTTTTTGGATTACAGAGTGATTAAAAAGTTCGTTTTATTTGATCCATCAAGATTGCATTTCTAAAGTGAAGGCAGTGTTTTTGCGTTTTCTAAGCAAGTGCACGTAACAGCGAGTGCTCCATTAGGGATCGGAAGTGAAGGGTGTCGGTCACCTCATTTTCTATACCACGTTCGCTGTACTCGCACACTGATCTACAGACAAAGTCGCCAGCTCGCGTAAACGTATGCACGATCACATTTTTGCTCGGTTACTGCCTACTATTTAAGGGCCTTACTGTCAGGGATGTAGAAGACCGGGCAAAGTGGAGCAAGCTAAGCCGGAAGGCGGACCCTGGCAAAAGCCGGGACTAACGCCTAGTAGAAGACTGCCTACTATTTAAGATATTAGAGCTCACAGATGCGATTGGACGCCGTGTGAAGCGTACCAATTAGTTTATTTACGTAGCAGTCAAAGTTCATTGCACACCCTACCTGGGTTACGTTAAAAATAGTCCAGTCAGTTCAATAGAGCAAAAATTGAGCTTGAGAATCTTTATATTCAAACTCAACCCACATTATCTCATCGCTGGCCGCTAGATATAGATTGACTGATGTTTAGTCTCTTAATACCATGCTATATGTAGCATGAACAAATTGAACTGATGATGCCATGCCAGGACGTAAGGCTATCTGAAAGTGGAAGTGTTGACTAATAAACTTTTTAATTGCACTGTTTAAGGCATCAGAATTTTAATCGATTTCACAAATGGGAGAGCTCGATAAGGATGTCGACTGGACAGTTATAGAATACAAATAAACTCATTAGGACATGTGCACTAAAGTATGTATTCGCCTGTACATATGACAGAGAAAATTCTAAAGATATCAAGCAAAGAACTGGGACACAATGTAAAATTATTTGTACGATTTCAAGATTTGCGACTAATAATGACAGATAATTTGCTGCAGTCTGTTGGAAATAGCGTAGATAAATTGCCGAAATTATATCACGAAGACAATAGATGAAATAAATTCAGGAATTCATCGTGACAAGAGACAGTTAAAGAACAAATCGTTGACATAGACAATAAGAACCGTAAGAAAAATGAAAGCAATAGAATATTATAGGACTGATACTTTTCGCCAGACATTACAAAGTCTTAGTGTCCAAATAAAGAAGATAAAATATTCGACAGATCGACAAATTCTTTAAAGCGAGGATCAAATTACTAAGACTCATGAATGCGATTGCTGTCTGTGCAATTTTGAACGGGCATACCGACCAGGGCGATCAAATCTTGCTTAAATAACGACGTATTGAGAAATTTGTAAGCATTTGAAAATACTTGACTAGTCGACGGAGGCAATGAAATCTGAGGATTCTGTTTTAAGAATGTGGTAACTGGTAAACATTGACAATCTTTTTTTATCGACAATGCAATTTTAATCTAAAACAAAAAGCGAAGCAAGATGCCAAGTCATTGGAACGAATTTCTGGCATAAGGTTAGTTTACTAATAATCCACCATTCACCCATACAGTATCCGTATTTTTTTACGGATAGTGTCTAAACTGATCGCGACAAACTCGTTCATAGCTAGTATCATCAGTTTGTACTTGAGGCAGGTAGCCACAGCCACTAGGAAGTATTTTTAGTACTGCGTACATTTGAAAGGCTTCCATTCCATAGCCACGGCCTGCGAGAAATGCCTATAATTTCGAATGAATCGAACTTTCTGTTTTATTTCATCACAGACATTATGATGGTGCTTGTGATCACGAATAATCACGATCTATCCAAGTTATTATTAGACTAAAAGTATGACTGATATATTTATTTGGCGCCACGATTATGGTGGTATTATGTTATAATTTTAGTCAGAGAAGACTGAGTAGCAGATGGCACGAGCAGTTCGAGAACTTTTAAAGAAAGCGATTGCCATGGTGCGTATTCGCCCTAGGATGTGGTAAAATGAGGAACGTGTCGTGACAAAAGTTTGGATAAATTCACTATCCATGCTGATGACTTGAGTAGATGATGACGACTACTAAGAAACTGGATAAATTGTAAGACGAACGATATGGCTAGAAAGAAGGCGACATTCGAGATGATCAAAGTTAGAGAAGTATCTATAGAAGAAGTCGAACAGCGCAGAACCCAAGTAAATTAAGATAGGGACCGGAAAACCAGGTAATTTTTTTATTCAAGTGCCCACGCAGTGTGTTTATTCGGAAAATTTACCACAGCCCTAGGCTGGAAAGCAAAGGAAACTGATGGAACACAGGTCGAGTTTATCCACCCAGAACGAGAGTATATTTTTGTTGTACGACGAGAGTATATTTTTGTACTTGAAATAAATGGTCACAAGGATTAAAGCATTCTGCAGAGAAGACACTACTAGGTACTTGTAGCCAACATGTCATAATATATTGTTTACTTTTCCTTTTACACCATGAGAGAGAATAGCTATCTATTTTCATACTCAATCATAACAATTTTACTCATGCGACTTGACACATGTATAATAGATTTTCCTGTCTTCTGTTTACAGCTATCGAAGTATAGATTGATACAAAGCATTTTCCTCTATTGATGCATGTTACGTAGCTGACGAGCGACGATGTATGCACCGACAATAGATGGGTGTGGGTGTACTGGCGATCGGAAGTTAGAAACCGACCCATTGAACTATTGTGGTCTACCCACTCTATATTTATAGACACGAAGTTGTTTTAAAGTACCTTCAAGACCTCATAAGTTTATTGGCAATTAAAACGTAATGTAGCTATAATAACAGACGGCAATGGCATACTTGCATATTATTTCTAACGTATCTATCATCTTTGTTTTGAGATTATAGTAAAAGGTCAGTCTATATGTAGAAATGACGATGGCTGGATTTAGACCATAGACGTATTCCTTGATTGCCTGTAGCTATAAATTTTATTACACTTTCATATTTTTCTGACATGAGCAGTTACATGGATCGTAAGTTGAAATATGCAATATTTTGCTCAAGCAAATTCTATATCACTATGTTTGAATATTTACATCCACAGTACGTTTAAACAAAGTGCATTTCGTTCTTCGGTTACAAAATAATGACAAGCGCTGATAGAACGCGTTCTCAATAATCTAATAACATTGTCGTAACCGATACGTTGCAGTCATTTCGACTTAATGTACCATTCAATCAACGATGATGACCGTTTTTTATCACGCACTTCGGTATTGGCAAAGCTTCAAATTAAATCACGTCGCAGAGTGAAATGGAAGCGAGACTTTCACATTATCTCAAAGCTGTTTTACAATATTAATCTGACAATTTCCCGTTTCGCTGCGAGCCCTTGGTCGACGGCACGCTCTAGTTCCCAAACTGAAATGTTAAAAAGAGCAAGTCTTTTGGAACGGGAACAAACCGGTCAAATGCGAATCAACTCACGTGGTACACATTCCTAACCAATGTAATTATTTGGGATACGGACCGCTAAAAACATAAAACGTCTGTTTTTACAAGCTGTTGATTTAACTTGGCGGTTGTAATTGGGTTTTTAGGGTCATCGCTATTATAGAGTTGGAATCGCGTCAGCGCCGCATTCAATTTACATTTCTTTGTGCTTCTAAACATTCGAAGTTAGTGAATGGCATGGCTCGGCACAACAACTGTTTGCATTCTATGTGTTCGCAGTGATTGCTGCGTAATCGTCACTTTGACTGGCCGCGGGTCTCTTTACCCACTTATTTGTTGACCACATTGCGCAATTAGTGACGAATATGAGGAAACAAGCATCGTTAAAAGCGATAACATTAAACTATTAACGAACGTACTACAGCAAATTGATGACACACATCCATTGAGACTGCGCCGAGTCGTTCGAAGACGATTAAACCTTCGATAAGACCCTTTTGAAAGACAGCATTTTTGAAAGAGGAAACTAAAAAATGTTCGTTTTCGAATTTCCGATACTAAATCGATCGCTACCTGTGTATCTCCATTTCCTTTGCGCAACCTGTTGCCACTTAAAATACATGTGCTGATTGCTTAGGCACTTGTAACGTTCTAAATATGGGAAAGCAAGGATACCATAAGGCGTTATGAACAAGGGCAAGTTACAGATTAGAGCAGTCAATATGCGTCACGCAGATTTCGTTTCCCACACTATTAACGTATAAAACCAATGACAGGGGGATTTGCGTCAGAATTATACGGGGAACCGAAAATACTACGTAATACAGTGTCGCGGCTTTGTGATTACATTACAAATTATTCAATTCGTTCATTACCGCGTCTAGCGTTTACACGATAATTTCATGAAGGTTGTTATGCAAACTCGGAACGTTTCGTAGGCGCAGCTAGAGGCGCCCTTGGCTTCAGATTATGACATCATTAAATAAGTCGTCTCGTCTCCGAAGTAGTCAGGTGTCGCCAATATGGAGATACGGTTTTTATTGGAGTTTGGGCACTTAAACGGTGGCTCGTCACGCGACGGTGTGCCCCCGTCACGAATCTGTGATTGGACAGTATTCGGTTTGGCACGCCTAATTTGTTTTATAGCTGACATTATCATTTTTTATTGCAAAAAGTTTTGTTAAAAGTTCATAAAATAGTAATATTTTTGTTGTAGTTTAAAGAATATGAAACAGTTGTGCGTTGCACTATTTTGCAATTAAAGAGACTTCCGCCTCGTTATCTCGTACGGCAAAACTGATAAATTACTTACTTGCATAAGTAATATTGTTGATCTTGTAAATAGAACTAATATATTTACATTGTGAGAAAAACACAATGGAATACATGTCTGTACTCTGTATGTTAGTCGTCCTTATGTATGAACATTTTATTAGCACCAGACGTGATCCAAACATTACATATTCCATGATAAAAAGCACAGTCAATTAAGATAGAAAAATCAAAACAATATTAGGACAACAATAATCTGATGCACCAGCTCTCAAGGTTATCAAACACGATATGAATGAAATAGGTGTGATAAAAGATACATTATCTGCAATGTCGGAACGAAAAAGTGATAATGTGGCGATAAATATTTATATCAATAAGATATGGCTAACGATATAGGTAAGTTTGGCCAGACTGAAAACAAAGCAATGTCATTTTATGTGCGTTGCACTTTTTGTTGAAACTACGAATTATTAGAATGATTTGCAGTATGAGACACGCGAGACAATTGTTAGTTTGGTACATCACAAATGATCAGATATCATCACTCATCTTCATTAGACATCATATTTTTGTACATTAAACAATGATTACGTATTTTCTGTATTTTTTGTTCAATAACATTGACCGACGAATAATTCTTTGCCGTCGTGTTTCGGATGAATTAATGTATCAAATTGACCGATTAATAACAACAAATCGATTGAAAAACTTACCAACAGCAAACGAACCGCTGATAATGAATTATTTTAAAATAGTAAAAAAGTAGGCCAGGGGACAGGTTTTATGATTATTGTCCGAATGTTTTGTCGCTGGCGAACAAAACCATAGCAGATTTTAGAGAAAACTTTCACTCCTCTACGATGAAAATGGCGTCGTGTTATAAAAAGTTTACTAACTAATTTCTAGTAGATATTTTCCTGTTTACTGTACGAAATTCGACGTAATTTCATAAGAAAATAAACGTAGTATATGTTTATTTTTTTATAAGAATCTTAGTAAATATTTACGTGACGCCAATTGGCTTAAAATCGCAGAGATAAAGTAATAAATAGAAGTTTTAATGAAGTGAGGCAAAAGTAATCACTACTACTTCCTGTATACAAGATAACACTGTTGGGATATTGTTACAATTTGATAAGTTTGTGTGTACCTTCTGTTTGAGTTTCAATAGAAGATTTATAAACATTCACAGGGAACTAAGATGCTGGGCATATTCTTGCTAGCTTCTTATAGGATAGTATATTGGGCTGGTATCCGCAACTCCACAACTAAAGCGCATATTTTGCATACAGGTGGTAATGTGTCATTTGACCCATCCCAGCTCAAGAAAGGCCAGCAGTGCCTTGGTATTACTGAACACTTCACAGAGGGCACCTGGGTATGCAGGGCATAGTCTGTATGATAGCTTCTTAATGATCGCTAGAATGTGTAATAATTCTATCATAATAACAATTAACGTCATTCAGATTTAAATTCATATTATTTTCGATATGCTTAGCCTATCTTGCTCAACTATGAAGGATGCTTCCCGCATAGTTAATTTTATTCTTGAATCATTATACTAGCATTTTTAGGCTTGCCTCAGTGACTATTTCCATCTCCAGGGACTGACCATTACAATCCTAGCCCCTGTGTTTTCAATTTCCTACTTTATAAAAATTTATAAAACTGCATGTATTGTTACATTTTTTTCTCATATAAAAATCATAAGATATTAAAGTAGTTACAATAAGACCGCTACGCGTTAAAAAGAAAAACATTACCCATAATTATTTGTTCCTTAACAATACAACTTTTTATAAAAAATACCTACTTACATAGAATCGCTGGCTATAATTGGACATATAAAAAGAGTGAAGCATTTGAGCTTGGAATTTAATCACATAATTGCTGCATTGTCTGACTGTTTATACTTATGTGAGTCATAGATTAGTTTCTCAACTATGAAGATCCCTCTTTGGTATGTCAAGTTAAAAAAGATGGGATTTACACTTTGATAGCATACAAAAATACCTCTTTCAAAGTGGAATAATGGTAAACATTCTACGAGTTTGTTAAAAGTTTTATGTAACTTGAAAATATTGTGCAAAACCTTATGTGTAATCAGGTGTCAAAGATATTCTTGCTTTGGCCTCATTTTCACATATTGAAACCCACTCTTTAATATATTGTGCGGATGGTTTTAATGTCTTGTTCTTTTTATGGAACTACATTTTGAATTATAAAAACTTGCTCTTAGGTTGGTAGCCATGAATCAGCTTCCCAACAGTGTCTTGTGTCAGTGAATTTAGGGTAATTACTGGCAGCTCCTATTAACCTACTCTATGTTAGCTTGTACAAATGCTTGTATTAACTTTTTCTAAGAACACCTCACATAAAATAGGCATAAAAGAGTGAGCAACATTTATATTTTATTAAAAGTAATGTAAATTGTAATGAGAATATCGTTTAAGTGTTTAATCATAATTATTTTGTTTTGTTAACACAAAAAATGACATAATTATGTTTTGATAAGTTCTTTTGATAAATTATGAAACTCATTACTATTACACATTATACATACAAGCCACACCATTTAGATAACGAGATAAGTACCAATTTTGAGAATATAATAAGCTTATTATGCTGGTGATACCAAGAAAATAATGTATTATATATATACAGTGAACATACAGGACACAATGAATTAATTAGCTTCGTAAGTAAACAAAAACCTGTTTTAGCCAAGTTTTAACAACTAAGGTCATGACCGAGGTAGAATTTTAGTTTTAATTTTCAATAACACTCTCTGAAAAAAATAAACTATCAGGTCTTATTTATATAAACATGGGCACATACCTTGAATGAGCTGTGAACTAATGTTTCGTCAAGATCAATGACCATACACTTTTTATGCATGTCCTGATGTCTCACTGGTGGTAGCAGCGGCCGGGGGGCATGCTCTGCCATGACCAGCAGCCCCCGCTCCTGCGGGAGCGGCGAGGCCCGGCCATCGATGCTGTTCGCGCCATTGCTGCCCGGCGGGCCCTTGCCGCGCCCGCCGCGCCAGCAGCACAGCAGCGAGCGCAGGAAGCCGCCGCCACCGCTCGACTTCTTACTGCCGATCGGGGCAGAGCCCGACACCGGCGTAACGTCCCCCTCATTGTGCTGGCCGCCAGGGGATGGCCCTAAAACAACCATCGCACATCAGAACACTCCAACACAGTAACACTCACGCGGAAGCCCCAATAAATATCACCAGTGGAATCGTAAGGAATGAGAGGTTCTCAAGGTTGCTGTAAATGTTATCGCGTCCACACGATCCAATTGTTTACCTCAGAACACGCACGCGAAACGGAACCCAGGGTATTCAAAACGAACGCTAATCCACTGATCTAACATCGATCACGATCAGCAAATATTTACGAGTTATGAAGAGGTAACACTATACGCTCTAATTTGATGCTAGTAGGTAACAGGTGTAATTCGGTTGGGATTTACCTCTGTCGGATCCATAATTGTTTAATTGCTCGTCATCCCGTGACACCTGAGTTATAATGGACGATGCGTCCATTTAAACATTTGATTTTGGCCCTAAGACAAATGGCAACGGAGTTTTTGTAAAATTTTAACACCATAAAACTATTTTTTATCTCCCTTCTATCTTACAAAATGGCAGGCTCTTGGCAAATACCAACTTCAAATGCAGCCAACACATAAAAAATATACAATCTTATTACTCTTTCTACCACGCACAAGTCCAGAAAGAAAGAGTGAAGTGACAATATTTCACATTTCATATTTTGTAAAGTTGCTACTTCTGTCAACAGCCAAAAATAGTTTAGCTATCGTTCAGAACCTAAAAACCTGAAAATAAACACACAATGAAATAGTTAAATTTTATAGTATTAAATTAAATATTTTATGGACATAATTATGAAGTATAATTGAAAAAATGTTTTTTATTTTAAAAAGTATACCATATCAGATCAACAAAAATGTGTGTTTACTTTAAAATATTTAGTATTAGACCACATTTAGCTGTCATGAAAATTGAAGAATAAAATAATAAAATGGTGTGTTAAATTTTCATTTTATGTAAAATTTTCAAAATTACAGCATTTATAAAATACTTTTGTTTTGTGTAATAGGTTTAATTTATTATCTGTTGTACTTTCATAGTGATGTCTTTATAGTAACAAGATACTCGTTTATCAAACAAATATCGACTTGGCTAAAAAATTAACAATTGTTTCTCTGTGGTTTTTTCATTTTAATAAACATAAACATTGAATGCTAAATTAAAAGGCTTTTTATCTTTAATTTATTTTGCTTTTAGGCGCACCGTAGTAAATGAAAGCCTTTTGAATGATTAAAATATTCTCGTCTAAATAATTCAAAGGAAATAAAAGTTTTAACATATAATCGAGTCGACATTAAATTGTACATTTAGATATCTTATGATTTTTTTAAACAATTTTGAAAAAAATCATAAGAATGATTAAATGGTTCTTTGCTTGATATTTTTAATATTATTAACTAAAAATAATAATCGACTAGAATTCTAAATCGATTGAGTAAATTAAACTAAATGTGGCAACACTAGTGACGAAGATGCTGTGTCGACTTGTCAAAGACAGAGACAGGTTTGTTTAGTTTTTTCCAAAGAAAAACCTTAAAAACGTTTTAATTTATAACCAATGTGTGGCAAGCAGAAAGTGCAGTAATTTTGAAGCATATTGACCCCTGAAACTGGTCAGAATGTCGCAAAGGGATCCTGGACCTATACCCAATAGGTGGTTGAGATGTCCACGAAAGGCTACAGGACTGGTTGCTGATAAGTTTATGGCTTTCAAGACCCCTTTGGGAGCTCAGTTCAATGATAAAGTACCTGAAGAAAACCGTTTCACACCATCCATGTTGTTTGTTTACATGAAAAGTATGAAAGTGAGTCACATTTTCAATGTCAGCTTTTTTTGCATTTGTTTTGCTCTAAATAATAATTTGTTGCCGTAATCAATGCAACTTACGTTTTGATTATCCTAAATGAAATAAGTAGTAAATGAAGTCAATATCCGAAGAATAAAAAAACCATACTTGACCTAAAAATAACATGACACAAATTATTATTGTTTTCCTACAAAAATTCTATTTTTAGAGTGATTAGAGAATGTCAACATGCTTTACAGATGGGTTTACACAAAGCAGTTGAATAACCTCTCTTTGGTTAATTTATTCCTCCTTTTGTAAAATATGTACATAGAGATAGAAATTATTGAAAGTAGAGTTAGTGAATGATGGTATTTAAATTAGTATGTTTTTCTAGATAAAGCTTGGTCTGTGGATTGACCTCACCAACACAAGTAGGTTTTATGACAAGGCAGAGGTTGAGGAAACTGGCTGTAAATATGTCAAAATGCAGTGCCGGGGACATGGTGAAACACCATCAGCTGAGCAGACTAGGTAAGGAGTAACCAACCTCAGTAATGTTACATATAATATAGTTTGTTATGTTACCAAGTAACACATTATGATATGTGAGCTGAGTTTGTTTCGGTGTTTCTTCTCAGGGTAGTCAGTTAGGAAACACCGGCCTCATTTAGAATAATAATTATGACAAAAAAAAATGATGTGTAAAAGTGTTTTGTGAAACCTATTTGCAAAAATAAATATCATTTATCTGTATTAAAAGTAAGCTGAATATTTATCATTTAAAAAATTACAGAAAAGTTTTACTTACATATGTATGGGTCACGTAAAACCTGCCAACAAAACCATTAAATATTAATAAGGAATCAAGATTAAAAATTGATGTCTATGCAATATTACAATAAATTCCTTCCTGCCAAGCTTAAGTGAACTTATAAACTATTTATTTATTGTTTGTAGTGAAACAATTACTTGTAAATTCCTTGGGATGCTTAGGCCTGTTGTCCACAGATGCGTTGCTTTTTAGACGTATTCCTATTCATCATTATACTCTTGGTGTATGCTTGCAAGAAGCTTACATAGAAAACAATAAAACCTTATTGACGAAATATAATGACGTATATACATCTATTCTTCCTATAACTAGATTTGGTAAAATGTCAACAACTTTCTGTTTATACAGTGTAAACCAGCTGTTGCTAGGAAGCTATGTAAACAGTTTCACTCAACTACAAATCAATTTTCAGGGAATTCATCTCGTTAGTTAGCAGATTTGTGAGTCAGAAGCCTCTGGAGTTAATTGGGGTACATTGCACCCATGGCTTCAATAGGACAGGGTTCCTTCTTGTCTCCTATATGGTGGAGCATCTGGACTGCAGCGTTCAGGCAGCCATCAATGAATTTGCAAGAATGAGGTAAGTTGTCCTTGAATAAATAGAGATAACTATCAAATGGAATAAACCAAATAATGTATTACAAAGTTCAGATTCTATTGCAACCCATACTTTTATAACTTACTCCTATAACAACTTCAAATCTTAAACATTCAGATTTTTGTGCAACCCATACTTTTATAACCTATATCAACTTCAAATCTTACGACAAACATTGACATTTAAGTTTGTTGCATTTGAGTTGTTTGAGTTATCAATAAAACATATAAAACTTTATCAAAATAAAAAGAATTTTCAGAGCTCACACCTTCATTTCTCATTCTCTATGAAATTGTATTTTTATTTTTGAATGGAATGTATGTGTACTCATAACTCATTTAGTAATGTATTGTTTTGTCCCTCCTCCTCTTCACATGTATGGTCATCATACTAAGACAAAAAATTCCCTTTCAACTTTTCAGTTACTGGTGGCAAATTTAATATAACATGTAAATTTTTCAGGCCCCCCGGCATATACAAACAGGACTATTTGCAAGAGTTGTTCCGTCGCTATGATGAGGTGGAGTTGACACCTGCTGCCCCTGTACTGCCTGATTGGTGTCATGGTAAGTCAGCTAATGTTAGTGTAACTGTTTACTATGTTTAACGGTTCTGAAGGATTGTCTGGGTTTTTCTGTCACTGAGCCATAATATAGCTGGAACATTGAACTGTTGCAATTATGTTGGCTTTCATTGCTAGTATCAGAAGTCTGTTTAAGAAAATGGTGAAACTGGCTGACTCACGCATATATATAGAAAAGACAGTGGCAGCCCAGAGTTCTCTGCTCTGTATAGTAAAACCTGAATAACTGGGTTTGTAATCATTTTTGGAGGCTTTTCATTTACATAGTTACTTAAATACCCAGGTTTACAGTGACATTCTCATTTAAAGAGACCTCACGAATATTTTTGATTGTTTGCAAACATATCGCCTTTAAAATACCAAATTATGAATTAGATGTCTCACTCTGAGGCTATGGAGTTAAAAAGCTCAAGTGTTACGTTTTTGCAAACGTAAAGTAAGATTTCTATAATTCGCAATAACATAGGTATCTCAATGAAAATTTTTGAAAGCAATCAGATGTTTCTCACGGATTTAAGGTCCACTTAACCAGAAGCCACTGTATCTATGAAATGTTTTCAGTAATTTTTCTCTTAACTAGTCAATCAAGAAACAACAACACTATACAATTTACAAAACACGAAAAATATACTTGTAAAACTGACTTCAAAGACGTACTTACAGAAATAGGAATCATTCCTACAATCCTAGTCCTGTAAACTGAACTCAACTGATTCCGATATCAAAATATAATTTACTTTACTAATTAAACGACTTTTCTCTATTATTTTCAGAGGAAGAAGACGACGTAGATGATGATGTTCCTAGTAATTCTCAAAATTCTTCAACTTCCGCCGCGTAAGTCTCAGTCACTAATGAGTCCCTTTTCATGAAATTAACACCTTTACACCACATAAACAAAACTAATTAAGTATAATTACTTTTTGCACATAAGCCACGCCTAAACAAACAATATGAAAGATTTGACTACAAAGCACAAACATGGTTTCAATGTGTAGTTCGGTGTCTGATTAACAATCTCACAATCGAGATAACTTATCTCCTGTTTTCATCAGCTACTATTATTGTATAAGACAAAAACTCAAAAATTATATGTTATGATTTTCTTTGTAGATATATTATTTCGTCCAAGAAATATCGCACTTGCACATATAGATTAGATTGGCGAATTGTGCGTAAATAATATGATTTTCCAACTAATGTTAGGTGTAGATAATGTATGAAGAGACTCTTCAATTTTAATTAATTGAATGCTATCAGTCTGTAAATATTTACGGCAAAATGGGGACGTCAGATTTTATTAGCGATGCGTTCGAAGTGCACTTACAATAGATCCATTATTCTTGTTCTTAGTTTCAAAGCAATTGAAACAGTGGTTTCTAAAGCACAAAAGCCTTTTGAATGCCATTTTGGTGCAGGTCATTCAATTTTTAACTCCAGTTTTTGAAACATTTCTTTGCACATTTTTTTTTTTTAATAAAAGCGAGTAATAGCATAACCGCTGATAGAATGGAAGAAATTAACTTTGCGCTTAGCTCAGGTAAACATCCTACTAAAAATGAACTTTCTACTTTATATGATACATGAAACATACAAAAAATGAAACACCCTACTAAAAATGGTACATTCTACTTAAAACCGAGCAACTGCCCTGCCAGGCATTTCATCAAATAATTTCCATTGCAGCCCCCGCAAACATAAAGGCAAAGGTAGAAGAGAAACTACCCACAAGAAAGCCACATTTATGCCGGGCGTTCGCGGTGTGGAGCCTTTTGACACTCAACCACGACTCAGTGAGGTTCAGAAGAAGACGCAACATTTCTGCGAGTGGCAAACCACTGGGTTCCCCGGTTCGCAGCCCGTGTCTATGGATACAACGAATTTGAGGAAGTTGCACGAGAAACCTTATAGGGTGTCGTGGAAGGCCGATGGTGTTAGGTATGTATACTTGTGTAGTTTATTTTCTACTAAAAACCCGTTTTCAACCTCGCACGTGTTGGTTCCTGGTTTGACGAAAGAGAACCCCGGGACCCTGGAATTAGGGCAAAGTCAGTAGAAGTCTGACATGCCCTCACGGTCCGCCCAGAGCGGGAGAAGTCATTTTGATGATCACCCTATTAAAAAAAAAGCCTCGCACGAGTGTTATAAAACTTTAGAAATCCTAGTAAAGAACGAAAAATATTTTGTTTTGTACACATAGATATACAGTAGGAACATTTAAAAACACACTGACGCACTGTTTGAAAAAATGACAACTACGTGGTAATTGCCTGACGCTGGTTTACAGCTGAACCTTACTTAAGTGTACTACAGTTATTTAATTGGGAGCAGGCAGTTACTTTTTCTAGGATTTTCTCTACTATAATATTTATAAATATATTTACAAAACCTAAACCTTCGTCATCAATCATTCTGTCTGTTGGTGAATCCATTCAGTAGTTTTTCTTCTTTTACTTCGAACTGGCGTTAATCCCGGCTATTGCCTGAGTCCGCCTTCCGACTGAATTTCTTCCACTTTGCCCGATCTTCAACATTCAGTAGTTTTTGTGTTTATGATATGGTATGGTTTATAAGGGGACTTTGATTTATAATATGTACGAAATGAATGATATCTGCGAAAAGTATACTCTAACCTATGGGGTAGGCAGAAACTACGAGTTTAATGCAAAAACAACATGGTACATAAGAAACACATAAGTTCCGAATCGGCTACTGAATCGATATCACCCATTTTTAAAACAGGTAATTTGTTTATCTCAAAATAATCGCGAATTGTTTTAGGACAAAGAATTACATGTTTTGATAAATTCTTGATAAATCTTGATTGTGTCACTAGCATGTACTGTATGTGTGTGCATTAACACCGATGCACTACCAATGCGTAGTGTGTCGATGCCCATATTATTTTCCTACAATTAGGATGAATAATTTCTTAAAAAACACTACCTAAGTGCATCAAAATTAAATGTTAGTGTTTTGATTATGATTGTTATTTAATTTTCTATTTGGGGTTTGGGGTAAGGGCATTATTCTAGTGATACGTTGTAGTTCCTACTAATTATAAACGCGAAAATCGGTGTGTGTTACTCTTTTACTCAAAAATTACTGAATGGATTTCGATGAAACTTGGTGTAAAGGTAGGCCATGTCCTGGAATAGCATACTTTTTATCTTGGGCAGTATGTTCCCGTGGGATCATTTTCTACTATCACGTGGGCTAAGCCACAAATAATCTTTATATAATTTGTCTTTTTTCTGGGCCCGCGTGGTGGATAGGGAATATGCATAAAAAATAAAATGGCCTGATTTTTTTTTTTCCTAAACTTTTAAGGTCGTAGTAATACACTCAATTCGTTATTTTCTAATTTAATATGCATTTAGTTATTTAAAACGTAAATCAAAAAGTGAAAAATTTACGAGCGAAATTCAAATTTGTAAAACGCCTCACCATTGGTCGTATGAAAACGACCAATGGTGAGACGACGACGGCGACGACTTTGACGTCACAGGGCACAAAACTGACAGGAATGGTGAATTTATCTGGTGTACTTTTTATAGTGTTATACACATTGGTATCATGCAATATCTATAAAATGGCTTTTTTCTTCTTCCATGATTATTACGCGACTAAAACACTTTGTTATATATCAAACTAACTCTCAATGCAAACAATAAACTGACAGGACGTAACCTATGACGTCACGCCTCAAGCGCGCGAGAAATAGTAGCGTTTGAACTCGTCAAATTAAACCAATATTTTTAAGATTTTATAAAAAAGTAATTACTACTCTTACGGCTATGGTTTATTTTTTTTCTACATCAAAATGAAGTGAATATTGAATAAAAAAAATAAAAAAATTGCCTGCATATTCCCTATTACGGCCCATTCCTTCTCCTAGAGATGATACCTGAGTCCTAGCAGTGGGAACTATATAAGGCTGATGGTAAGCTATGCTAATTTGTCTTCAGATATATGATGCTGATCGACGGAGAAGGTGAGGTGTACATGTTGGATCGAGACAACTGCGTGTTCAAAGTGTTCGGCCTGCGGTTCCTACACAGAAAGGATCTCAGAAGGCATCTTAAAAATACTCTACTGGATGGTGTAAGTTTAGATAACCTTATCATCTATTTTCTGAAAGCCTTATAATTTAAGATCACTTAACCTGCTGTAAAGCAGGAACTACATCAGACGGACTTAAACGTAGGCCACGCCTGATTTGCACGTAGAAGACGTCGCGTGGCGTGGATCTAATGTAGCTCTACAAGTCTAGTTGCCATATAAAATATATGGAGAGCGACGCGCCCAGATCGGCGTACGCGGTCCACGTGTGCGCAATGTAGTTTTACCTTAAGATCTCATGCTCACAGTTGTGGTTATTATTTTTAATAGGTGTTTATTCCCACTTCTGGACAACAGCATTCCTCCATTCTTTCCACAAAACACTGTTTTGTGTTGTTTCTTTTCAATTCTCGGGAATGGCAGTTCTGTCATCCCACCACCCTATTGCCATTGGAGTGCAGAAATAATAACAGCTAGTCAAGACTGTGTTTCGCCTTTTGGTGCAAATTGTAGGTAGCCCGCCGTACGGCAAGAACGAAGTCTGGGTCGAAAGTGCGTTGTTCCATGCGCGTCTCAAAAAAATATGCAGCTCTTGCTGTCGTTGTTCAGAGCCTGTTAGGAAAGAACACTCATCATCATCATCATCTCAGCCGAAAGACGTCCACTGCTGGACATAGGCCTCCCCCAAGCGCCGCCACAGCGACCGGTCCTGTGCGTCTCGCATCCATCGGAACAACACTAGATTTATAATATTCAGTAAAAGTGGACTTTTCACCCTCTCGCTCTACCCCGAGCGGGAAAAGTGATTTGATGATTTCCTGTGTAAAAACAGGTGCAAACGAGTTGGAAAACACCTCCCTATTATATAACACTTTCGTTTACCTGAAATGGTGTGATGTGATGTTATATTAAATGTAAATTTCCAGGAAATGGTGATAGATAAAGTGGACAACCAAGACATACCTCGTTACTTATGTTACGATATCATTAGCTTCGAAGGGACGGACACGGGCAAAATGGAGTTCTACCCGACTAGACTGAATTACATTGACAATGAAATCGTTAATCCTCGGTAAGCAAATAATTTAGGTTTTTGTTTTATGTAACTTCGTATTAGAAGAAAACGACTTTACAGTCGGATTAGGGCCTCAAAGAGATGTCGATAAAATGAACGAGGCAGTAGTTACGATACCTGCTAGGGGGATTGTTTGGAAGAATTACCGTTGCCCTGAAATGCAAAGGTCAACTAAGGGCCACAGGTGGGTTTTTGTCTGCTAAAGGTTTGAGTCTCTCTCGCTCCACCTAGATGGAGCTATTTGACGACTTCCCACCAAAAAAAAAATGTGTTTTAAGACGCACAGCAATCAGTTGATAGGCCTTGTTTCTTTCTCTATTTTTAGAAAACTTCTACAAAGTAATAAATTGAATTGAATTTTTGTTAAAAAGAAACCTGAACTACTCAGGCGCATACGTAAAATTGAGCTAATACATTTGCTAATGGACAGTTTATATATAAAACTTGCTAACCGTATGCTCAGCAGATTCTGCATCCAATTTCTTCATAGAAAATTTTGAATTAAAAACCCGCTAATTAGTATTTTAAACTAATCACATGCTATTTATTTACAAATGAGTACCTTTCATTTGTATGTACCCATAAACTATATATATAAAAATCAATTGCTGTTCGTTAGTCTTGCTAAAACTCGACAACAGCTGAACGGATTTATCTTATCTTGGTCTTGAAATGTTCGTGGAGGTCTAGGGAAGGTTTAAAAGGTGAGAAAAATTGGAAAAAAGGTCGGCAGTACAGTCTGCCGGGTCAGCTAGTTATTTCTAAATTCTTCTTTCTAATTCTTGACAGGCATCAAGCGATGAAGGAAGGCATAATAAAGAAAGAGCGCGAACCGTTCAGCATACGTCTGAAACAGTTCTGGGAGCTTCCCATGGCGCGACAGCTGTTGGGCGAGAAGTTCGCCAAGACGCTGTCGCACGAGCCCGACGGACTTATATTCCAGCCTTCTAAGGAGGTTAGTATCAAAAAGTTACTTATTTTAAAAAAGTCGCCAATTGCTAGTCTGGCTCGCTCACGAGGGTTTCCGTGCTGCCCGTAGCAATAAAAAACCGCATGTGCAAGTCGGACTCGCGCACCGAGGGTTCCGTACCAACTTACGATTTATGAATTGTTAAAAAAAAAAACTACTAACTAGATGTCGTGCAAACCAATTTTCGGTGGAAGTGCGCATAGTAGTCTACTTCGTGTCCAGTTCGACCGCGCGGCCATAGCGTTTTTTTTAAAAAAAAACCATGTCAATTTTTTGTAAAAATTTGTCAAAGTTGATTCCCAAAACCATAAATTTGTCAAAGATACGGTTAAAAAGTTATAAGGGTTTGAACATGGCCGCGCCATTGAAACGCGGCGAACCGCGCGGCCACTGAGATCTTTAAAACTAAGCCTTGTAGAGACCTGAAATTTACGCAAATGCAAGATTTAATTTGTAAAAAATTTGTAAAAATATAAAAAAAATACTCAGGTTTATAGTTTAAGAGCTATAACACTAAAACCGAATGGCCGCGCCATTGAAACGGTGGAGAAAACGCTATCGCCTGTATCTCGCTGAAAAAGCATCGCAGAGGTCTGGAGTTTTTTGTAATACCTAGATTTTAATTTGTCAAAACTAGTAAAAATACAATAAAAATTCTTAAGGTTATATTTCAGGAGCTATAAGACTAAAACGATATGGCCACGCCATCGAAACGGTGAATAAAACGTTATTTCGCCTGTATCTCGCTGAAAAAGCATCGCAGAGGTCTGGAGTTTTTTGTAATACCTAGATTTTAATTTGTCAAAACTAGTAAAAATACAATAAAAATTCTTAAGGTTATATTTCAGAAGCTGTAGAACATTATCAGTATGTGGTGCGATAGAGTGACCATGTCTTATTGTTTACAGAATACTTTCTACTTATTGTTACAGAAATTATAATTCAAGGATTCTAAATAAAATTAAAATGAAACCATAAATATAAAAACAATTATGTTTATTGCTTGAAAAGTCAATAATACAGTTACAGTCCGCGTGGACTTACGAAAAACTAGCCCTAAGATTGGTTTAAATGACGCAACTCCGCCCCTAAGCTATGTGATTGGTAATGCACACTATTGCATCTCACACGCGCCACCCCCGCGCGCCTCCGCAGTAGATCACTTTTTTATCGTGTTAACATCACAACGACACACTGATAACGAAACTCTTACGCTTACGTCGCTGTACCACAGAATAATAAGTACTAACGGCTGTACGCGTCGCACTGACCTGCGGAGGCGCGCGGGGGTGGCGCGTGTGAGATGCAATAGTGTGCATTACCAATCACATAGCTTAGGGGCGGAGTTGCGTCATTTAAACCAATCTTAGGGCTAGTTTTTCGTAAGTCCACGCGGACTGTAACTGTATTATTGACTTTTCAAGCAATAAACATAATTGTTTTTATATTTATGGTTTCATTTTAATTTTATTTAGAATCCTTGAATTATAATTTCTGTAACAATAAGTAGAAAGTATTCTGTAAACAATAAGACATGGTCACTCTATCGCACCACATACTGATAATGTTCTACAGCTTCTGAAATATAACCTTAAGAATTTTTATTGTATTTTTACTAGTTTTGACAAATTAAAATCTAGGTATTACAAAAAACTCCAGACCTCTGCGATGCTTTTTCAGCGAGATACAGGCGAAATAACGTTTTATTCACCGTTTCGATGGCGTGGCCATATCGTTTTAGTCTTATAGCTCCTGAAATATAACCTTAAGAATTTTTATTGTATTTTTACTAGTTTTGACAAATTAAAATCTAGGTATTACAAAAAACTCCAGACCTCTGCGATGCTTTTTCAGCGAGATACAGGCGATAGCGTTTTCTCCACCGTTTCAATGGCGCGGCCATTCGGTTTTAGTGTTATAGCTCTTAAACTATAAACCTGAGTATTTTTTTTATATTTTTACAAATTTTTTACAAATTAAATCTTGCATTTGCGTAAATTTCAGGTCTCTACAAGGCTTAGTTTTAAAGATCTCAGTGGCCGCGCGGTTCGCCGCGTTTCAATGGCGCGGCCATGTTCAAACCCTTATAACTTTTTAACCGTATCTTTGACAAATTTATGGTTTTGGGAATCAACTTTGACAAATTTTTACAAAAAATTGACATGGTTTTTTTTAAAAAAAAACGCTATGGCCGCGCGGTCGAACTGGACACGTCTACTTCATATATTTTTGTTTAGATTTTTCATTCTCTTATTTTAGAAGTTACAGGGGGGGGGGACACATTTTTCCACTTTGGAAGTGTCTCTAGAAAAAAATGATATTAGAAACCTCAACATCATTTTTATAGATACCTCGCGTAGGGGTATGATGGAAAAAAAAAATCAGTTCTAATCAAGTCAAGTTTTCATGATATGAATTACTTTTCGTATTATTGATGTTATCTTATTTGTATGCTTATTTATTTTTTAGAGATACATACCAGGGCCATGTGAAGACGTGCTAAAATGGAAGCCAAGCAATATGAACAGCGTAGACTTCAAGTTAAAAATCGTCACCCAGGGTGGACAAGGGTGAGTTTACACATTTTTGTATTAACCACAACTACATTCGCGTTTTTTTAACATAAAATATAGCTTGTAATATCACTGAAAAGCGTGTATTTCTATTAATGAAAGAATTTTTATAATGGTATATACAGGGTGAAATTTTCAAGTGTGTGGGGTGTTTGGCCGAATCTGTAACTGTGAAAAGTACGCACAAAAAATACTCTTTGAGTATTGGGTTTTCAGTTTTGGGCTCGATTTTAATGAAAACTAAAACTTCATTATTGATAATTTTTTTCAAAAGCAATATTGAGGTATTTTTATTTTTTTCATTTTCTTTTAATTTCCGATTTGGTTATCCACAGGGTTGAAAGTTAGCTTTTACAAACATAAACAGTATGACTTCTTTATGTCATTTAACACCTTTATTTCTCGCAAAATGATGTAGAAATGTAAACACACGTTTCACCACTGCCACAGTCACAAATCAAGCCACCCAAACTTCTACAGAGATCTTTCTATAGAATAAATAAAATCATTAATAAAGGAAAACTAAAGTCCAAAGTCATCATTCCATTGATCAATTGATTTTTTAACTATCATCATCTTCTTGTCCATGTTACTGGTAGTTTCTACGCAGACCATGGGTCTTGTGTGGCTTGGCTAACATCGTTTGGCCAGTGCCCTTTGGAAACTTCGACTCTTCATCAACAAAAGCCATAATGTTTAGATGTTGGCATGAGCAGCGTTTTGCCATTTTAGACTTTATTACAGCACCTATAAATACACATTTTGATTGCAGCATCCTGCCTACAAAAGTCGGGTACTTATACGTCGGTAAACTGGACCAGCCCTTCGCGTCGATGAAGGTGACGAAGGACATCAAACACCTGGACAATAAAATCATTGAGTGCACCTTTGAGAACGGGCGATGGGTCTTCATGCGGGAGCGGACGGACAAGTCTTATCCTAACAGCTATAACACTGCCACTTGTGAGTATTTTGAAGAAACATAATTGTAAACTTTAAGTTCTAGTAATGTGTGCCCATTGCTAGGTAACCTATTGGATGACTTCTTCCGAACGTCACACAACTCAACTAGTAAAAAATAGTGAGACTTGTGCATACCAACTAACTAAATAGAGAAATATGTTCAAAGACTGTTTACGGATATGTTCATATTATGACATACAGCGCACTCTGGTCGTAATTAAAAAGTCATAGAATCGCATACGCGTCTTGCCTTTTGTCTGTTTTCATAACGTACCAAAATAATCGTAATCAAGCACACGAGTCTGTAGGGGGGGGGGGGGGGTATCTGTAAGCACGCGCGATGATCTTGAATAAGGCATTGAACGTTACAAAAAGACACATAGAATATAAATTCCAGTCTGATAAAACAACCGAACGTCGAAGACGCGCGACCAGTTCGCACTAAAGGACCTTTCTTACCTTTAAGTATTCTACTGCCTCTTAAATTTCAGCTACAATAACAACCATAAAAAAATCTTTTTTTTTTCTACAGCGGTCTGTGAGAGCATAAAGGACCCAGTCACCAAGGAGATCCTACTCGACTACATAGACAATCACAGGTTCCACGACGACTCGGACATGATGCCGCCGCCCAAGCGCATGCGCCGATAGCGACCTCTACCTTAACGACACCAAATTAAAGGTGGCGCGATTGACCATCTTATTACTTTTTTGAACATTAACCATAGGTTTTTATATCATTTTGAAGTTGCATAAAGTGCAATTTAATTAATTACCGATTTTTCAGTTGATTAGATAACTAGAAATATAAAATAGCGGTATGACAGCTTTTTTTAAAAGAAAATATGACAGAGCGCCATTTATTATTCGGATGAAAGTCGTCTAAATACAAAAAAAAACTGCAATAATTAAATGGTAAAATAATTAGCTAATAATATTGATTACACATTAGTCATATTTACACACTAAATGAAAAATTAAAGCAATTCTAAAGTATTAGTAAACAAAGTTAGTTCAACGAAATCTAAGCTAGGTTTTGTACCATTTCATTGCTTTACATTACACAGTTGAACTGTACACATGGGCGTACCTACAAAGAAGCAAAAAGGGAAACTCTTCACACACTACAGCCTGACTTGAAGCAGTTTTTTTTTTTCACTTTTAGGGCCTGTTTCACCACCTATGATGAAGTTTTCGATATCTTACTTGGCAGATAATTTTGCCTGCCTGTTCCATTTTTTAATTTATTCAGGAAGTAGCGGCTACTTGGGCATTGTGAAACAGGCCCTTACATGGACGGATAAAACTAGTCCTAAATGTAAATGAAGGGTACCGCGATTTTAAAAACCCCCCGCTTTCGTTTGCATCTTACATTCTTCTGCAGTCGATAAACCTTACCTTACCGACGCGAAGTGCCTTTTCTCAAACTATTCTACACAGTTGTTCTCTTTAGCTTTTCTGTGTACTTGAGCGTCATTAGTCCCACTCAAACCTCTCGGCAGGTTTAATCTGCCATTGAAACTCTTACTAAACAATCTTATCATTTTTTTTTTTTGCTATTCCTCGACATCTAACTAGAAACTAGAAACTGGGAACGCCCATGGTGTACGTCGATTAATTTTTTTCATTGGAGTAAATGTTCTGCGAGTGGTCCAACTTCATAAGTATCATGACTATTATTAGCTAAATCAATTATTATTGAAAATCATTATGAAACTGTAGCTATTATATTGCTAGATCATATCATAATTAAAATTTAAGTGGTCCATCATGTTTTAAACTGGGGTTTAAACAAAAACAAATTCTAATTTAGAAGCAATAAGCATGGCAATCGAACGGTCACTTTACTCATTGTTGTTGTTAATATCAACTTAATAAGTTACTTAATTGTAATATGTATTATACATATATGAGGGGCTTCTTCACAAAGCTTTGTTTATTTTGGAATTCACATTATGATGTGATTTATCTTTTGTGTATTAAGGAATGTTACGTTGTATTAAACATTATGAAATAAAATGTATGGATAGTTTATTTATGAAACAGAGAATCAAACAGGACTAAGACTATGAGCCTAATAAATCAGCTTGTCTCGAAAAAGCGACCGTCGCGGTCGTGATAATTTATTCGGTAAACCGGAAGAGCCCTCGGTTGGCTAGTAGACGACGATTTTGGGTCCGCTGCTCAAAACGAAAAAAACGGTCGCTTTAGATTACGGCTACGGCCCTGAGTCAGAGTATTATTATATGGAAAGCCTGAGTTATCTTAATCTGTATATTTACACAGACTCCTTTTGTTTAAAGTGATAACAGTTGTGAAACCAAGTGGAATACATGAGAAAAACCCATGCCTCGTTAAATCTTGCTGGCAGTCGGAAATCCTACCTAATCAACTGCCCCTGAGTTATCATCATTATCCTTCCCACATCCCAATAGATTTGAGGTCGGTACAGCATGACTTTCTTCCATATTACTCTATGTATTCATTGGAATAATCATCTCCTGCCCTATCCTATCTCTTACTTATAAGAAGTATAATGAAGGCAGCTACATTGCTCAGGTTTTTCATGCAAGGGTCATGGTCTTCACCTACCCAATCATAGACAAATGTATGATTGAATGCAAGAAAAAGAGTACCTTATCCAGAAAATAATATAAGATTTTGTTGTGATCTAAAATAAATAATAACTATTTAAACAAACAAGACTTTTATTTTAATAACCAAAAAAAAACAACAATTTATATATTTTTTTGATCCTGTGACAACCTGCCTGGTTAGCCTTTTCTTGTGTTGTCTGAGGATAGCATCTTGCCAAACTAGATAATTTTTATGTCACTACAATAAATTTAAAAAAAATCCCTTCCATACCACAAAAACATGGCGTTTTAATAAATAAATCATTAAGCTTGTCCTATAAATTGCTCTCCAGTTTATCAAGATGTTGCCATTTCAATTCTCCATCAACACTGGTACAATGAACCTTCTTCTCTTTGGTCAGCTTTGTCAAATGGTGGTTGACATTATATGCTGCTGCGGTCCATAAATGTTCTGGTGTATCAGTGTAAATTAATTTCACTAATTCCATGGCATTTAGTTGTAAATCCTTATTTGACTTTAATGTCTTTAGTATTTGCTCCTCTCTCTTGTTTCTATGCTCTATGTAATACTTTATTTTATCAATGGGTTTCTGAAAATGTTTATTATTGTTATATTCAAATAATATTAAAATCAAAGTAGACATCAATATAAAATAGCAGATTTGCTATTCATAAATCATAAATTACTAGGAGACCAATCAAAATAAGCCTGAAAAAAATTACAAAGAAAAAATACCTCAACAATATTTCCATGTCCTGGATAAATAACTTTAGGATATAAGTCACGAATTTTGTCCAAACTCTTCATGTATGTGTAGAGGTCTTCAAAGACAGCTGTTCCTTCCCCCAGTATGCAGTCTCCACTGAACAGGGTATCTTCTTCTATGAGAGTCAGCACCACATGGTCAGTGGTATGGCCTGGAGTATGATGGACTTTAACAGTGGCTCCTTCTACCTTAAACTCTTGGCCATCTGATAACCAGTTGATTGGAACATTAGTTGGTAGCTCATCAGGATCATCCTCTTCACTTCTCATATGCTTCCATACTTTTGGTTTTCCTGGAATAATAGTATAGTTTTGAACTCTCAATATTCATAGAATGACATCATTTGAAGTTATCTGTACTATGACTAGGGCTTTCAAACTCGGATAGTTATCAACTCCGGAGCTAGTTACGATGTTGAGCAATCAACTCCGGAACTCCGGAGTTGGCTCCGGAGTTGACAGCTTTTTTAGAAATTAATAAAAAGGCCCTTTATTTTAATCAATAGAAGTTTTATTTGCAAAGGAATTCAGTGTTTTGTTTAAAAATTTACTGTCTGACAGACAGAAGTATTAATAGACAACTAAAACGCACTATAAAATACTAAAACCTCTCCTCTGCCTAGCCTTTTCCCAACTATGTTGAGGTCGGCTTCCAGTCAAGCCAGATTTAGCTGAATACCAGTATTTTACGAGGAGCGGCTGCCTACCAGGCCTCCACAACCCATTAATTGGGGTAACACGGTACTTCATGGCAAGACTGGAGTCAGATTTACTGGCTTCTGACTATCCATAACGACTGCCAAAGATCTCCAAATGACAGCCGGGACCAACAGCTTAATGTGCTTTCCGAGGCACGGAGGAAACTCGTTATGTAAAGATGGTCACCCGTCCACAGACCAACCTACTACTACTGTGCGGCTGTTATTATCTAGCCACGAGCTCCTCCTATACTATACTATAAAATATTAAAACAATCATAAAAAATAACCATTTGTTTGGCAAGACTACTTAATGATTTTAAATAAGTAAGAAACTTTTTGTTTCAAAAATTACCGTCTGACAGACAGACGTTATAATAGACAACTAATACGCATTATATAATATTAAAAAAATTAACAATCATGGAAAAATAGACATTTGTTCGGCAAGTTACAATATAATAATAAAATAATAACGACCTAGGTACCGACCTACCTATAAAATCTACTTTTTTTGATATCGAAGTTCTTAGTAATACGTTTTGAGACACGATAAGGCATTTAAAGATGAGTCAAAAAGAGAACTTTTAACTACCGAATAATACCGAAGTGTTGTACTAAGGACTTAAGAAGGAATCAAACAACGGGTGACGTATGCTCAAGAATTAAGTGGCCTGCGTACACCGCGCGCTATCTCGAGTTGAGACGAAATAAAATACGTTTTTGAGGTTGATGGAATCAATCCAGATAGTATAAATAATTCTTGGACACACTGACTGGAGTGAAGTCATCATCCGCACACTGACAGTTGCTTGCTGTGATAGCAATACAAACTATTGGAAATTTGGGAGATGTTCCGTAATACCAAAAATTATGAATGAAAAATTAATGTATTTCCAATATTGTTTCGAGTATTTATAACTTAATAATAATATCTGTGTTCCTACGGAGAGATATTTCGAAATATTGTGGTTTATAATATAGAAAAAACAAAATAAAAACATGACATTTTCGCTGTGAAAATGTGCAAATTTAAATTCACTTAAATTTCGTTTGGGGTAAGTTTTTCAACAAAAAGACGACGTAGGAACCTAGATAATTATTGTCTGAATCCGAATAACATCATATTATGGTGTAAATATGCTTAAACTGCAAATGATTTTGGTATTACGTTTGTATGGATAATTCTAACGTCGCGCCCGCCTTAAGATGCGTTTTTCGTCGTTTTGTAAATAATGTTTACATGATTTTTGAAAACCGGTTTCAACTCCGGTTTTCTATTTCAACTCCGGATTTTAAAAAATGCTTAATTCGCTCCGAAACTCCGGAGTTCCGAAACTCCGGAACTCCGGATTGAAAGCCCTAACTATGACAGACAAAGCCGGATTTTCTGTAATATAAATTGTTTATAAATTTGATCTAAATAATATCACACAAATATTGTGAGCCAAAGTGTACCTGTCTGCTAGTTGTTCATTGAAGATCATTTTGGTGTTGTGTCATGTAAGAGACTGAACAACAGAAATAACCAAATAATTTCAACAACAGAAACATGAACTGTTTCTACAGAATTAATGCATCATAAACCACTGCTGGCAAAGTACTTTGTATACCCTGGTTGCTGTGTAAAACGGTCAGTAACATTAAGATGCTATAGCCTTCCTTGAGGAGCTGAAGTGGATTCAACAACACATTACTGCCATACGCAGCAACCATACGCAAAATACGCGCTTTAGACTTAGGGTTGCAGACACCAACCCGAAATACAACCACTGCTGGCACAGTATTTCTATCCTTCTCTTAGGCAAAGGCCAGCAAAACCGTAAATAAGTGTTGATTAAAATATTACTGTTCTAGTTCAAATAACAACTTCTCACCAGCTATAGAACCATAAAGGTCCTCCACTCCACCAATATGGTCATGATGCCAATGAGTGACAATAATATGCTCAATGTTTGCTTGCTCTGATTTTAACACCTTGCTCAAGTTGGTTTGGTACTCAGGCACATCTTTATCACCAGCGTCAATGAGTATCCGGCTGAAAAATAAAATAAAAGTTTACATAATAGATCAAGGCAAAAGTATGTTGAAGGACTCTGATGAGGAAGTAGATTATCTATATATCTATATATATAAAAATGAAACCCGTTTTCCGTTGTCACGACATCACATGAAAACGGCTTGACCGATTTGGGGCTGATTTTTTTTTTAAATGTTCCTTGAAGTTCAATGATGGTTCTTATGGAGAGAAAAATTAAAAAAGAAAAAAGTTAGGTAAAGTAGGGTAGGTAGGGTAATGTAGGGTAGTGTAGGGTAGTGTAGGGTAGTGTATGGTAGTGTAGGGTAGGTAGGGAAGGTAGGGTAGGGAAGCGTAGGATATGTAGGCAACGTCATTTGACGGGAGCGAAGCCGCGGGTAAAAGCTAGTTCCAAATAAAAACATAAGACACAACAGTGAATTAGAATATTCAGTAACACAACACAACAATTGTGTAAATATAAATATTTATTTCTCTTCCACAAAGGCATTTACAATAATAATGCTATAATATTATGTACATTATTTAACATATCAATTGCAGTGCTACCCGAGCAATGGTGACCCTGTGGTAATGGCTCTGATTTACAAGTTGTAGGTTGCAGGTTCAAACCCAGCCAGGATCTTTACTTTGTGTAATTTATTTTATCATCAGGAAGGTAAACAACATAAAGAAACTGCCATGTCCCAGTACTAAAAATTCGAAGACATGTGACCGAACCGTACTGGGCCTGGTGGATTACAGTCCATTCTCTCTCCTATAGAGGAGGCCTGAGTCCCAACAGTGGGAACATTACAAGGCTGATGCTATGCTACCTGCATTTGTGAATGGCTTACACTTGTGTTTGCTTAGGGTTTGTAAGTTAATACATTTTTTGTACTGGTATCTATAGCAATAACCAAGGGCGTCGCCAAGGGGGGGCAGCTGCCCCCCCCTAGAGATCAAATGTAGCTAGCCGAAAAGCTACCAAAGTGCGAGCAATTGATTTCCTTAACTATTAATAAATGCAGAAATTATACTTATGCAGCTATATTATAAACTGCAAGAAATTATAAATTTAAGGAAGCTACTGCTGTTTCGGAAAAAGTCAGCGAAAGAAACAGCGATACGCGGGGTTGCGACAGTCGACAAACAGGATCCAGCAATTGGGGCTCAAGGTGGCATTGCACAAGTCCGAGGCCATGTGCTTTTATGGCCCTCGGGCCGCGCCACCATCGGTTTCCCAAAGATTGGTTGGGGGGGGGGTCCACATCGGCGTCGCAAACTGGACAGGATTGGGGCTGCTCTGAAGCGGCTCCTGCCTAACCTAGGGGGTCCAGATGCCCCCTGCCGGAGGCTCTATGCGGGGATCGTTCGGTCCATGGCCCTTTACGGAGCGCTGGTTTGGGTGCCGTCACTGGGTAAGCGACCGGCGGCCAAACTGAACCCTTGCCAGAGGGTCATGGCCATCCGGATGGTGCGGGGATACAAGATCTCCCTCCCTGCTCGTGCGATCTGAAGGCAACAGTCCTTGCACGCATGCACGATTTGCGCGTCGAGATGCAACGCCGGGGTGAAACTCCGCTGCCACGACAAGTCGCGGTGGCATGGCGACTGTGACTGTCGCAACCCAGTGCTGGGCACGCCGTCATTGCGGTGGTAAGTCCCCTCTTTGGGGAGTGGTTGGAAAGAGGTTACGACGTCCTCTCGTTCCGTATGACGCAGGTCCTCACCGGACATGGTAAGTTCGTGAGGTTCCTGCATCGGATCAAGGAAGAAAGTACGCCCGGGTGTCACCACTGTGTGGACCACCCGGAGGACACGGTGGAGCACAGGGTAGAGGTGTGCCCCACTTGGGCGGAGTACCGCCGTGTCCCCGTGGAGGTTATCGGCGGTGGCGATTTCTCGCGCCGGGCCCTGGTACAGGCCATGGTCCGGAGCGAGGAGGGGTGGCGGGCGGTCGCCATTCTGCGAAGCAGTAATGCTAGCGAAGGAGGCTGCCGACGGCGAGCGCACGAGGGAAAGGGCCTCACGCCGCCGCCGCCGAGATCCCGATCCCAGTTTCCGACCACCGTAGGCGTGGACTTGCGGACGGCGAGCACTGGGTAGGTCCGGTCCGGCAGACCGGTAATAACGAAGGGCCGAAGCCTCTGGGGAACACGCAAATTCCGAAAGGTGTGCCGTATCCTCCCAGATCGAAGGCAACGAAGGAACGGGGTGGGGTTTAGTCAGTAAGAGTTTGACACGCCCTCCCACTCTGCCCAAAAGCAGGACAAGCCATTCTGATGATTCCCATTTGAAAAAAAATTCGTAACCGAGGCAAAGACTTCCAAAGTGCTCTCGGCGTTCATATTTTTTATCATCCATAATATTGCCCCATTGCCCCCCCCTTTGTCATAAGCTGGCGACGCCCTTGGCAATAACTCTTATCAAACAAATCATCAACCCCCACAAAACTGTATTCAAAGATCAAACCTTCAGAAAGAAAAGACTCAAAAACAAATTTTGTTTGAATATGAGTTATAGAGGTCACAATGGTGCCTCACACAATGTTGTAAGGATAAAAATCTAAGGCTGAGGAAAAGAGTTACCATGACCATTGAACAGAAATGGCTCCTGAGGGAACAGAATGAGATCTAGTCAATAAAAGTCTGTACCTTCCTCCACCTAGAGCCGGAGGAATTATTTAAAAAATTGGAAATGATTATTTGCTTATAATGGAAACTTGCTAATCACTTAGTCAACTTAGTACTTACTTCTTTCCAGTTCCTAAGAGGTATGTGTTGGTGCCTTGCAGGGTCATAATGCCTGGGTTGCATCCTAGAATCCTAAACACCCTATTCGTAAGTCTGGACACCGCTGGAATAACATCTACCATGGTTGACTATTATATTATTAAAAAAATGATGTAGCAAAGATAATTTTGCAGCAGTTTACTTTTACACTAGTACCTATGTCAATAAGGATAGATGGTATCTAATTATTGTTCTTACAATTACTTATTAAAGTTATACTTCCACTGATAAGATAAGCTGCTCTGTAAAACACCTCTGCTATAGGTAAATAATGGTTATGACATACATAAAGATAAAACAAATAAGCCTATTATTCCGGTGTCCAAAAATACACTAACCAAGCAAATTCATATTTTTCGTGTACTTTACAGATCAAAAAGGCTAAGCTTTTAACCAAAACAATGCTGTTTATTTATATAAATAATGAACAGCCATTCAAAACAATGCCAATGAATAAATCATTAATTTAAATTTAACAAAAACGGATAAAGTACTATGACGAATTCGAATTTGTGGACTTTGACAGTGTTTATCTCATCTCACTCATTTCTTTTCAAACATTCACCAAAGAACTTGTCTTCGAATTCTACACCACAGAACACAATTTACAATTTGTAACTCTCAGAAGCACAGCAAGCGCTAAAGCTAAGAAATTCGGGCAAACTATAAAAATAATAAAGAGAAAAATATTTTTAAATTTATTCTATTTTGAATCAGAAACGCAGATAAACAGAAGGAAGATGACAGTGACAAATGACAGAAGTTGAGAAGTGACAACACAAGAATTTATTTTATTTGCCTTTGCTCCTTTGCTGAAATCGATTTATCAAAATATCGATAATTTTTCATTTTTTAAGTTGCACATGTTTTTTAAATCTATTCTTATATTATGGCGGCCACATACGTAGCGGTATACCTGAATGGTATACCGGAACTGAAGGCTTGTGCAAGTATACCTGACGTCCATAGTGACCACACACGATTCAAGTATGCCTGTGCAGTCTCTGTTTTGCGCCTGTGACAAACCGAAGAAGTCGTGTTGTGCAATAAGTATTTTGTGAAATATGCCACCGGCACCCACAAATGATGACGTTTTGGCTATTGTTGGTTTGGTGCTAGCTATTAAGAAAAAAGAGAAGTGTAAGAAGAAACGTTCTGTATGATGTAAAGAATGGTTACTAAAAAGAAATAAGTATGCAGCGTTCTTTTTGTCGCGAATATGGTATTCTTTACTTTTTATTTGCCATAGACATGGTAACTTTCTGTATAAATCTATAAACTCTTCTAATTTCTCTCTATTACTGCAGCGTGAATCGACAGACATTTTGGCGCGAAAATAACCACACAAACCGACCGAAGCACTGGCGCGCGTGCGACTGAAGCGTTCCGACACACACGCTCATGCATACTTGCACAAACTAGTTTGCGCAGGTATAAAGATCGTAGTTTTGATCTGCCTACCAGACTTGTGCAAGTCAGGAAACTTGTGCAAGTTTTGCCACACATACGCTCCGGTATACTTGCACAAGCCTTCAGTTCCGGTATACCGTTCAGGTATAACGCTACGTATGTGGCCGCCATTATACAGCTGAAGAGTTTGTTTGTTTGAACAAGCTAATCTATACTCCGTCGGTTTAGGTAGTTAACTAAAGGTAAACAATCTTGGCATGTCTTTTTATCTAAAAGTTGTCTATAAATTGTATGTAAAAATCTTTGCAAATAGGTATTTACCTAAATCGATGTTAGCTAATAAACTAAATTTAAATAATCTTTGTGTATATTATATACGACCTCTTTAATATAAAAAGACATACCAAGACTGTTTACCTTTAGTTAACTACCTAAACAAACGGAGTACAGTGTTGGACATAAATAAATAAAAATGTCCAAAGAGTATTGAAATTGAGCCAAATTAATGCCGAGCTTATTAACCGGAGACATTTCCTCACTGCAAGCTGCTACTGGATTGTAACGATAAGTCACTGCATCGACTTTAAAAAAAAATCGCATCATTAGCGAGTAGAAATTCCTGATTTATTTAAGAACATTCTCGGGAATTTCTCGTAACTCTTCGTGAAATCAGGACGGGACGCAAATGAACCTAGCAAAATAAACTTGACTAGATACTCTCAAGGAGCCTAATTGCCTATCCTTCAGATAGGCAATAATAAGAAAGCTTCAACTCTTTATATCTGTGTCGAATGTGAATTCCCCTCAAAGTACTTTACGATTTCCCAAACACTGCGTTTACGTCAATCTCAACAACGTACCGAAAATTAAGATTAAACACAGTGTCAGGGGCGTAGCTACCGCCGTATCTGCCGTATCAATTATACGGGGCCCCCGGGCCACGGGGCCCCGGGCCACCAAAGTGTGTAAGGAAAAAAATAAAAACTTTCTAATTTATTTTATTTTACAAATGACAAAATTAAAAAAAAGAATAAAAGAAGGAAAGGAGAGTGAATATTTTAAATTTGATTTTTATTTGTAAAATGGTTAAATTTTGTTATGATAAATAAATATTTCTTTTCACAATATTTTTTTTCTTTTGTGAAAAATCTTTACCCCCATATAAGGGCCTCCAAACAATTTTTTTATACGGGGCCCCGACAAGGCACGCTACGCCCATGCACAGTGTTAATCTCTTTTAGAGTGTCCATTGAATAGTAAGAAAGGGACACACCACCTCTTTCCCGTCTTACTGGGTACAATTTTCCCTTTTGCTTGTCAATAAAAAATATGAACTTGGCTTCTAATCAAAATAAAGTACACTTCAGAATGTATAATATTGCTTCGTAATCTAGTCATTGTAGTCCGTACATCTGTAGGGTATACAAGGTTGTTGCTTGATAATCAAAGAAGCTGAGATAAAATGTCTGGGGCCAAGCTGCTAGCGTAAGGATCTTGTTATACCCTCGACTCTTCCACAAATTTCAAGATTTCTAAAAATTTGTTTCTATAATACTAAATGACATCAAAACGATGGATGTGGGAAGACTTTTAATGGACCAAATACGAAAGTTAGTAAAACAAAACTATAGATATTCTATGAAAGGCATTATTAAAAAAATGTCACATGCCATAATTTACTCTGTGAGCCGTCCCGCAGGGGGTTATTAAAAAAAATAACTTGCTGTCACTTTCTAGTTTGAGTTTGACTTTGACACATTTGGTGACATCTCTAGAAAAGATGGCTGGTGTGCTAGCAAGAGTAATTCAAAGAACAAAACCACAATTGGGTACATTATTGATAGCATAATAAGCCTCATAATATTCAATATTTAGCCCTTGATTGTGTTCCTAATAGACTAAATTTCTAATCAAGTACACGAGTCATTGTTATTGTTGGGGTGCGTAGTGTGGACTTACATAATTTTTACGTTTCGTTTTAGGTATTGTTGGCCCGCTGGTGGCTAAAGGCAACAGCAATGTGCCGGTCCGCTACCAAGGTACGCAGAAGCAGCCAGAGGGCAAACAACGAGGCTCACCTCTGAATGACTCCGACAGAATCTTCACGAACTTGTACGGTCGACATGACTGGAGACTCAAGGGTGCGATGTCGCGCGGCGACTGGTACAAGACCAAGGAAATATTGCTGAAGGGTTCCGACTGGATTGTCAGTGAGTACCATTCCATTATAAATTACCTTTATGTACACAAAAAAGACAATGCCTCAGTCTAGGACGCATTACTCCTGTATTGTGGATGTGTTCACAATCAACTTAACCCACATACACAACATCCTAATCCTGATCAACTGTCTGTATGTAGGCCATACAAATGGATCAAATGTCCATGCAGAAATCAAATCCCTGTTATGCTGCTCATCAGCCTACAGCGCAACCACTGTACTATTTATTATGACTAGTTACATGTTTGTAATAATAATATAATTTTACTTCAAAATTAAATAAACTCAACTGCCAACTTGGATAACATCAAATAATTTTAACAACTTATTCAGACTCGGAGATAATGTGTAAAAGAAATGTTCTAAGTTGTATTTTGAAGGCATTAAAGTAAAGAGAATAATCAAATATTGGTCTCCTGAGGGCCTAGGTCCTACGGAGCAGCCAGCCACTTGTGGACTTTTTTTTATTGAGAAGTAAATAATATTGTGCAATATTGCTACAACAGTAATGTCTATGTATCAAGAAAATATTGTGTAACTGACCTATAAAAATTAAGTCTTCTAAAATGTGACTACTAGAAATAACTGAAAGGTTTCAGGCAGTCTACTGTGTATTGGTGGAATTAATTTTAATTGACTTGACAAAAGTTTTTAGAGAGTTAACAAGAGTTGACACTCTCGAGTCAATAAATATTGGCATTAAAATGATAGACATAAGAATCAGCTTCAAAATTGTCTAATGAGTTTGTTACCTTAGAGCATGGTTCCCAAGGGGGGCAGTAGCACCCCCTAGTGGGCACTGGACCTTTTCATGGAGGGTGGTAGAGGATTCAATGAGAAATAGGAGACTGGACAGTTGTGTAAAAATTAATTAATAAATTACCCTTAACTATACCCTTAACTATAACCATGAGTAGCACAATTACAAAAAGAGAATTAATTTTTAATTTGTGGTTATTAATAGAAAATAGAAAGACATAACATTGGTATAATTAAATATTATGTAAAGGGGGAGTTGGAATTTTGTTTTCTTGTAAAGGGGGCAAAGTAGCTGAGGGGCAGTAGTTCATATAAGGTTAGGAAACTATGCCTTAGAGGAACAAACACATACATAGGCTGATAAACAAATTACTGTTCCCAGTGTTCTGTAGTTGTGTCAGTGTTCTGTCCTTTTCTAATTCAAACTATACAAACAAATCAAAAATATTTACAGATGAGATGAAAACATCTGGTCTTCGTGGTCGCGGTGGTGCCGGTTTCCCCACGGGCATGAAATGGTCGTTCATGAAGAAACCCTCGGATGGACGTCCTCACTACCTTGTCGTCAATGCCGATGAAGGAGAGCCTGGCACCTGCAAGGACAGGGAGATCATGAGACATGACCCGCATAAGTTGGTGGAAGGTTGCCTGATTGCTGGCCGTGCTATCAATGCCATTGCCGCCTACATCTATATCAGAGGAGAGTTTTATAATGAGGCCAGTAATTTGCAAGTGGCTATTGCTGAGGTGAGATAATAATATTTAGATATAATATATTATCTTAGTGTTTCATTGCATACTTTATTCCGTATAGCACTTAGAAGCTGATCTATGTCCAGCTGTGGATCTGTTGGACCTATGTATTTTCCATGTGTTGACAAAAACCATACATCATCTTCCTACCCTCTACCCATTTTATTTGGGATCGGCGCAACACGCTTTTTTCTTTCATTCTGTCTTGTCACTTTCACGCTAACACAACTCCCTTGTTGAAAACAACCATTAAAATAAAATGAGATTATTATAATAATAATTTTTCCTTAACGTCAGGCCTACCAAGCTGGTCTCCTGGGCAAGGACGCGTGTGGTTCCGGCTACGCGTTCGACGTGTACGTGCACCGCGGCGCGGGCGCGTACATCTGCGGCGAGGAGACCGCGCTCATCGAGTCCATCGAGGGCAAGCAAGGCAAGCCGCGCCTCAAGCCGCCCTTCCCCGCTGACATCGGCCTCTTCGGATGTCCCACTACTGTCAACAATGTCGAGACTATTTCAGTTGCGCCGGTAAGTCTCACTAATTCATGAATCCTCGAGCGGTAACCGGTGACCGCGCTGTTATAGTCGAACTATTGTGTCTCGTTTTGCGGGTATCTGATAGGTTAAAAAAGGTACAGCAATGATAAAAATCAAATAAGATTTGAGTTTTCATGACCATTTTTGAGAGAAATATTTAGTCAAAATTAGAATGGGAGGAAAATAGTAATAAATAGAGATGGTCAAATAATTTTATATCAATTTCAATTAGTTCCGTAACAGTAACCAAAAGGTACATTAAGTAGGTGACTACCAACATAATGTGGATTAAAAGTTCATGGGAATAAAAAATGAAAAAAAAAAATTATTTCTTTGGCCAAAAGCTTACTTATTTATTAAATTAGACACACTAATATAATAGCTAATGCGTGTGTTTAAGTTAATACAAAAAACTGAAATTACAGTTTTTATAGATCAATAAAATATTCTTTAAGGGCTTTTTAAAGTCACCCGAGAGAGGACATGTCAGGGACATCAATAAAATTTGTATAATTAATGTCCAATGTAAAAATAAAGATTATTTCCTTGATTCGCTTTTTTATACACATTTTTTTCATTTTTAAACATTTCTTTTTCTTTCTTTCTTTAAGATTATTATTATTATAAAGAAGGACATATAATCATTGCATCATCCGACCTTCTACAGACAATCTGCCGTCGCGGCGGCGCATGGTTCGCGTCGTTCGGGCGCGTTCGTAACCAGGGCACGAAGCTGTACAACATCTCGGGCCACGTCAACACGCCCTGCACCGTCGAGGAGGAGATGAGCATCCCTCTCAAGGAGCTGATCGAGAGACACGCCGGCGGCGTCATCGGAGGATGGGATAACCTACTGGCTATCATCCCTGGTGGATCCTCTACCCCGCTTATACCTAAAAGGTAAGTTTCTTGCACACACACACTAACAAGACAAGTAACTACCACCACCACACCAGTACCGCCACCACGCCATCACAACCACCAACACCACGCCACACCACACACCACTGAGAACACACCACCAGCATACCCTGTTTGTTTGTTGGTTTTCCTTTCCTTTTCTGGCGAAGTCAAACTAAGAAAAATTTTGCGCTTATTACTCCATAATTATAAGGTTCAGGAGATAAGCATTACCCTCACAGAGGAAAAAAGACACATCGGTCATTGAAGAATGAAATATTTACCCGCTAACTTCCCTGAAGATGCTCTACCGCTCTTCTGCCTAAATACTAATTGATACTGATAGGCTTATAGAGCTATACTAGCTTGTACTAAAGTTTTAGCTCCGTGCGCGTTTCGTTTTTCAGGTGTTGATATTCTTCAAATTCGTTTGAGCTTATCGCTAAACCTAGCCTAAGAACTAGGCAACTCCTTTAATTGTTGAAAGTTTGAAGCTTTCTATGTTTCTACTTCAAAAAATGCCAGACATTCATCTTTTAGGTCCATGCAACGCAAAGATATACACATAGAAAATTCATAGATCAATAAAATTCGAAGACATGTGAAATTCACCAACCCGCACTGGGCCCGCGTGGTGGATTACGGATCATTCCATTTCCTAGAGAGGAGGCCTAATTCCCAACAGTGTGAACATTGAAAAGCTACTGCTATACTATAATATATCAGGGGTGGCCAACTTGATTCGACCCACGATCTACCGTTTACTAATTAGACCTTGTGAGATCTACAATTACAAAATTAAATTAACTTGAAAAATAAGAATACGAGAGCGAGCGAGCTTAAAAATTTGAGCAACCTGCCTCAAATAAGATCAATCAGAAGTCACGGCGAGGTCCAAGTAAAAACGCTCGCCCAGATCGACTGGACTAACAGCCAAGATCGATCGGTCGATCGCGATCGACTGGTTGGCCACCCCTGCTATATATCAATAAATGTTATTTACGAATAGTCCGATGATTTTCTTACATTCCACAGCGTCTGCGACACCGTCCTAATGGACTTCGACGCTCTGGTAGCGGCTCAGTCCGCCTTCGGAACAGCTGCCATTATCGTGATGGACAAGTCGACGGACATCGTGAAGGCCATCGCGCGCCTCATCATGTTCTACAAGCACGAGTCGTGCGGACAGTGCACGCCGTGCCGCGAGGGAGTCGGCTGGATGAACAAGATTATTTATAGGTGGGTACCTAGATGTTCTGCTTAGATTTAAGTATCATTGATGGTGGCGTTCGTAATGTTCTCAAAAGTGCAGGTGTTTAGACACTTGGACACTCCAGCATGGGTAGGAAGTTTAACCAATAAACTCTTAGAGAAGCCTGATTTTAAGGGGTTCCGTAGCCAAATGGCATAAACGGAACCCTTATAGTTTCGCCATGTCTGTCTGTCCGTCCGTCCTCGCTTAATCTCTGTGACTGTTAGCACTACAGTCAGAATTTTAATTCGATTCCAGATTTGACATTAGCCACAGTCATTTTGTGAAATAATGATACCACATATAATAGTGCAGTGATGAACACAAAAATCGATAAACAATCAGTGTGCCAATTAAAGACTAAATTATTGATTTTTATTTAAATAAATACGTAATTATTCATAATAATTATTTATTAATTAGTAATCGCTGCTCTATTTTATAAAAAGTTAATATTTTTGTTTTTATATTAAAAACAAAACTTATAATAAAAGAGTCTAGATAGTAAATTATAAAAGAAAAGTCTCAGGTCTAACGACCTGAGACTTTTCTTTTTTTAGTATTAATCGTTAAAACTAAATTATCAGTTCAGAAATATTTAATTTCCTGATATACTTAGTTTACGAGAGTAAAATTATAAACGAGAAGAATCGATCCGGAAATATTCCATTTCCATATCGAATAATTTCGCAACGTCACTATTTAGTACTTGTCATAACGTGGCAACACTGAAATTGTCAAATCTGGAATCGAATTAAAATTCCGAGTATAGAAAGCTGAAATTTGGTACCAATATGTATATCAATCACGCCAACAAAGTAGTAAAATAAAAATTGGAAAAAAAATGATTTATTAGGGTAGCCCCCTAAATGTAAAGTGGAAAGTGTTTTTTTTTTTTATTTCAATTAAATATTTATTCAAAAATGAATAGGGGTTTACTACTACAGACGGGAAACTACGGAACCCTACACTGAGCGTGGATCTTCTGCTTCATAAATACCACAAAAAAAATTAGGACTAACTTCTTTTTTTTTTTTTTCAAAATCTAGAACACTTAAAAAAAATTATAGGGAAACTTTTTAATGTTTCTTATTAGCTACACCTAATAGTAAAAGAAGTTCTGGGTAAAAACCCCCAGGCACCGGACTATATTATATGTTTGTGTGTTCAGAAATGCAATTATATAGTTTATTCCAGAAATCCCCACTAGTTAAATAATATCAGCCAAGGGTTTTGAAACAATGACGAAATAAAAATAATAGTTGATAGAATTATCCATTAATTTGGCAACAAGATAAACACCTCAATAGCAGTTAGAATAACCTGCAGGATAAGCAAAGATAATGTCATATTTATTAGCAGTAGGACTGATGATGTGTTTTTAGTTGAGGCTGAAAATCGGTAAAATTAAGATAGCCCTCAGGCTAGACAAAACTATTTACATTTAAACTTGAAAAATTAATTCAGTAAATTACCATTTTTAACAAAACTGACTTACTGGTACTTATGCTAACAGACGTTGCAAACGACGCCCGCATTATTTGACATTTATGTCGTTAACATAAGGTTGAAATTACAAATATTGACACAGTTGTGAAATGCACTACCAACTGTAAAATGACAAATAATTAAAGTGGGGTAACACCGAGGGTTTATCCCAAATTTTAAATTATAATAACAGGAAGTAAAATTTATAATAATAGTAATCTATTGCAGGTACAGGAAGAAACTATTTAGGGTAAATGTTCACATTGTGAAATTTATAAAAATATTATGTAATGTGTAATTTATCGATTTAACCTATCACATACCCGCAAAACGAGACACAATAGTAAAACAATAACAGCGTGGTCTCATAGGACCGGTCGGGGATTCATGAATTAATTAAAAGCGGACGTTTTATTATACACCAAAAACAGCAAATTAGCCATTAACACTAAATTACGTTAATTATAAATGCCTTCTCACGTTATTTATTCATGATCAAACAATTTTAAACCTTAATTTCAAAGCCGTAAGGGCGAGTGTCTGGATTGTGTATTTTGAGTTAAGATTGTTTCAAACTCTATTTTAATGCAAAATTTTGACAGGGTTTCAAGCTAAAGTTTGAGAAATACTCTACTTCAAATGCTTAAACCAAAAATCGGGAATTAATAGATTTCAATACATATAACATCACTGTAATATTATTTAAAATTGTAACGAAATTATATGTATCTTTACAGAATGGTCGACGGTAACGCGTCGCCGAAAGAAATTGACATGCTATGGGAGATCTCCAAACAAATTGAAGGTAATATTTGTTTTATACATTTGGCCTCTATGGGCACTTATAAAACGTCAGAAGAACGTACTGTTCCAATTGGTTATTTCCTTTGGAGTAGAATTGGCAAGAAACTCCATGGTTACTCCTTTAATTATTTTTTTTACAATATAAAATAAAAAAATACGATATGGGAGGACACTGTAGATCAGCCAATATTGCATCCAAAAGCACAATAAAAATAATCATAATGAAGATACAAATAGGAGGTAATGTAATGCAAGTCCCCCCACTGGAAAGACTTTGTCGATGTTTCGCGAATTACCTATACGCCAGTCATAAGTGCGCTTGGGTTTTTCAAATTCATACAACCCATTGCAATAGAAACGCGCGTTTGTTAATTTGTCACAATAATTTTACAATACTTCCTGCTAGGGTTGAGGATTGTTCGAAATAGTGACCGTTGCCGTAAAAGTCTGAGACTTCATCTCGCTCCACTCAGAAAGGACGAATTCATTCAATGACTCATCATCTACTTAGGCTTGTCAGATTCCAGTCAAGCCGGATTTAGCTGAATACCAGTATTTTACGAGGAGCGGCTACCTACCAGACCTCCACAACCCATTAACTGGGGTAACACTGTACTTTATGGCAAGACTGGAGTCAGATTCACTGGCTTCTGACTATCCGTAACGACTGCCAAAGATCTATAAATGACAACCGGGACCAACGGCTTAACGTGCTTTCCGAGGCACGTCATTCAATGACTACCATACAAAAAAAATTACGATCTATTTTGGTACAGAAACCAGGGACCGGACAACCCCGCTTAAGAGTTAAGCCTTTGGACTGGGTAACCCGTTCATGAGGTAACTCATATCGCAGTGTTACCTTTTGTTCGAGTTACACTCTCGGAACCCAGCGAAAGGGTTAACACTTTTAATAAGGTAACCGCTTGAAGGGGTTAACCCCTTCGATGACTTAAGCCTTTCAAGAGGTTACCTTCTTGAAAAGCTTTTTTTCGTGTTAACCTGAATTACCTAATAAACTTGAGCTGCGTGTAGGTGGGGGTGCTTGCACCCGTGCGGCGCCTCATTGCTTTATTATTTTTATTTAGTTATTACGTACGAAATTGATAACAAGTGACGCGTTTATTTAAGCGAGTTAACATTAATATTTGTTTTTCAACTTTATTTGGATGCAATTTAATTTGTTAAATTCATTTCCTGGATAGTGCATTGATTAGTTTGTTCGTTTCGTTATCGACTTGTGTGTGCAGTTTTCGATTCTTTGGAAACCTGTGAAACTTGAACTAACTAAGAAGCCAAAACTCTTCTTAGTTTTTATATAATGTAGTGCTAAATTAGAGTATAACTATCAATCTAGCATGATATTTTACATTTGGTAGATAAACACAAACAGATGCTATAAGGTAGGCCGCGAAATTGAAATTTAGTCATTAGGCATACAATTTTTTAGGGTTCCGTAGCCAAATGGCAAAAACATGATGAATGAAATGACGGACAGACATGGTGAAACTATAAGGGTCCGCCTTATAGTTTCGCCATGTCTGTCCGTCCGTCCGTCCTCGCTTAATCTCTGTGACCGTTAGCACTAGAAAGCAAAATTTGGTACCAATATGTATATCAATCACGACGACCAAGTAGTAAAATAAAAATTGGAAAAAACTGTTTTATTAGGGTAGCCCCCCTACATGTAAAGTGGAAAGTGATTTTTTATTTATTTCAACCCTAACGTGTGATATATTGTTGGATAGGTATTTAACCTATCAATACCCGCGAAACGAGACACAATAGTAAGACAATAACAGCGCGGTCCTATGAGACCGGTCGGGGATTCATGAATTAAAAATGAATACGGGTTTAGTGAAATAATTTTTTGATAATATCAATAATTTTGGAAATAATCGCTCCAAAAGCAAAAAAAAATGTGTGCGTGTCCCCTCTAACTTTTGAACCATAACTCATAAGTTTAGAAAATATGAAAAAAATCTGGAAAGTAGAGCTTTATACAGACTTTCTAGGAAAATTGTTTTGAACTTGATTGGACAACCAGTTTTTGAAAAGTTGGGGACACTTATTGTGACGGACGGAAAACTACGGAACCCTACACTGAGCGTGCCCACGCTCTTGGCCGGTTTTTTTTTGTGGTTTTGACATTTATAGTGGGTACCTACATCATAGCTACAGGACATACATCATATACATTTTATAAGAAGTTTTTGTAGCTGACTGTACAAAAACACGTCACATTTTTACGTTCGAGCGAGTTGACGACAGAAAAAGTAGATGAAATCTGAAGGTGCCGACTTGCGAGCGCTCGCGAGTTTACAGTAGCGAGATAACGACCAAGCCGTAAACGGCTTGTTCTAATACTTTTATTTAGCTCTAAATTACCTACATAAAAACTAAGAAGAGTTCTGGCTTATTAGTTAGTTCGAATTTTGCAGGTTTCCAAAGAATCGAAAATTGCACACACAAGAGTCAATAACGACACGAACAAATCAATCTATCACTATCCACGAAATGAATGTACCAAATTGAATTCCGTACAAACAAAGTTGCAGAACAGAGATTAATGTTTATGATCAAACTAAAAAACTATTTAATATGCGTTTCAATAAGCGGAATGGAAGATTTAGAAATACTACTGAATAAGAAACGACTCTTAATAAAAAACGACTTGACCTGGCAACACTAAACACGTGTACACTTCGGACTGACGAGAAGATCACCGAACTCAAGGAGGAATTGAGTAGGTTACGATGGAGTATTCTGGGATTATCCGAAGTCGGAAGAAAGGGGGGACACGATAATTCTCAAATGTGGTGACCTGCCCTATTTTCGGGAGGGTGACCAGCAATCCCAGAGTGATGTCGGGTTTTTCGTCCACAAGTCCCTTATGAAGATCGAGAGTGTGTCGAACAGGGTGGCTTACCTTATACTCAGAATATCAAGATATTCGCTGAAGGTTATACAGGTTTATGTCCCAACCTTGACACACTCCGACGCCGATTCAGAGCCGTACATGGTTATAAAAGTCATTTCACCGTGGTCATGTGGAACTTTAACGCTAAACTGGGCAAACGAGACGATGACATTACATCGGTTTGGATTTGGATGTTCGGAACCACCGGGAACACCTACTGGCTAGCTGAATGGAGAAGGAGGGCCTCTACATGATGAACTCCTTCTTCAAAAAGCGTGAGCATAGGAAGTTGACCTGGTAAAGCCCCAGTGGTGCAATTAAAAACAAGATTGACTTCATCTTGTCATTCACTCTTCATCAGCAAATATTCAATGATGTCTCTGTGATCAATGCGGTGAAAACTGGTAGTCATCAACTCATCGTGAAAGACATTGAATATCAACATCAAGCTTGAAAGATCTCGACTGGTGAAGCCTACGCTCCATCCAGCACAGATCCACCACGGACGGATCCGCACGGACAAACCGTCGTACGGCAAGTATCCATCCTTACGTTGTTGAAACCTGCACGGTCCGGACAAAGCGCTTTGCCTCGTCGTTTATACCGCGTACATCGAAGGAATGTAACAATTTGCCTGCCGCGGTCTTTCCGTCCGATTATAATTTGGGTATCTTCAAGACTAGAGTGAATAGGCTCATAATAAACTAGTGCGCCTCACCATCAACGATTGCATCACTGATTACCATCAGGTGGGATTGCAGTCAAGCACTAGTTTATGGTAGATATATAAAAAAAATCCAGCTCCAAAACTTCGAGAGCTTTCAGCTTGAACTGCACAATCGTTTCGACTGCCTAGATAGATCCGTGGACCGTGGAAGAGTATAACGAGGGTTCGTGAGAACTGTGCATACGATCAGGTTTTTGAAGACACACCGTATAAATAACAACAAGAAGCTCCCTGATCAAACTCTCGAGCTTATGAAGAAGAGGTGTGAGATGATTCTGCACTGATAACACAATGCGTGCAGATACCGGCAGCTCAATAGAGGATATCGAAGTCCTTAAAACGCGATCTTCGTCACTATGATACCGAAAGGATTAAGGACGTAATTGAGTGGAATGAGGGCTCCAAAGTTTTTATAAGAGATCTGTCTATTGGGCAGAGTCAGCTCACGGAACTGAAGACTGACGGTGGCAGTCATATCCGCTAAATCGGAGCTCTTCGGAAAGATCGAGGCGTTCTATGGACAATTAGGATACACGTCTATCTCTAAACCCACGGTATATCTAGCAAACGACTCAAGAGCTAGATTGACCCGACACTATCAAAGATATCCCGGACGTCAGCCTGTACGAGATTAGGATGGCTCTGAAGCAGCGTAAGAACAAGGCGCCGGGTGAGGACAGAATTACGGCCGAACTTCTGAAGGCGGGTGGAAAACCGGTCCTTAAGGCCCTTCAGAAGCTATTTGATTCCATGATACACGAGGGGGAAACGCCACAGACATGGAGCAAAGGTGTGGTGAACTTTTCTTTAAGAATGGCGACAATGCCCTGCTTAAGAACTACAGGCCTATCTCACTTCTGAGCCGTGTCGACAAGTTGTTTTCCAGAGTCATCAAGAATCGTCTCGCGAGCAGGTTCGATGACTTCCAGCCTCCCGAACAAGCCGGTTTCCGAAAAGGTTTCAGCACCGTGGACCTCATACATACGCTGCGGAAGACTGAGGAGTATAACTTGCCTCTCTGCTTAGCGTTTGTGGACTACGAGAAAGCCTTTGATTCGATCGAGACTTGGGCTGTACTGCAGTCTCTCCAACGGTGCCAGATTGATTATCGGTACATCGAAGTGCTGAAATGTTTGTACGAAAACGCCACTATGTCAATCCGATTTCAGGACCAGACCTCGAAACCTATCCTCTTACAGCGGGGTGTGGGGCAGGGAGACGTTATTTCTCCGAAACTGTTCACGGCCGCATTGGAGGATGTCTTCAAGATTATGGAATGGAGTGGGCGTGGCATTAATGTCAACGGCGAGTATATCACTCACCTTCAGTGGCCGACGATATAGTAGTTATGGCTGAGACTAGGGAGGAGCTCAGGACAATGCTCAGTGATCTCAGTAGAGCTTTCGAAAGAGTGGGACTTAAAATGAACATGGATAAAACCAAAGTCATGGTAAACAACCATGTAGCACCCGCTTCTATCAAGATCGAGGACTCACTCTCTCACACACACACACTCGAAGTTATGGACGACTGCGTCTAGACAAGCGGTCCAGTTGGGTAGGTCTAACTTTGAGAAAGAGGTCAATCCTCGAATACGACTCGGCTGGGTGGCGTTCGGGAAGCTGCACGGTATTTTCTCGTCCAACATACCACTGTGTCTCATGACAAGTGTGTGTTGCCAGCGATGACTTACGGAACAGTAACGTGGTCGCACACAATGGGCCTCATCAGAAGGCTAATTATCACCAAAAGGTTAGCCTTCTGATGCTCGGATTTTCTTTGCGTGATCATATCAGAAATGAAGATATCCGCAAGAGAACCAAGGTTACCGACATAGCCAGAAGAATTGCCAAACTTAAGTGGCAATGGGCAGGGCGCATTGTTCGTAGAACGAATAGTCGATGGGGACGAAAGGTTCTGGAGTGGTGGCCACGTACTGGAAGACGCAGCACTAGAAGGCCTCCCACAAGGTAGACCGATGACCTGGCTAAGGTCGCGGGAATCCGATCGACGAGAGTCGCTCAGGGCGAGTTGTTGTGGTGACGCTTGGGAGAGGCCTATGTCCAGCTGTGGACGTCTTTCGGCTGAAATGATGATGATGACGAATAATGACTGAATAAGCAGTACCTATATGTCATTATGTGTCATAAAATCATGTGCAACAACATTTTTTTGTTTAAATGTAACATTTTCAGTCGTAATATATGGAGATTTTAACAAGAGAAAGTCAAAAGTACGTAATGTCAAATGATTTTGAAATAACTTTTTTTTTAAATAACTTGGTTATGCACCATTGGCCGCATCCCACTCGCTTCATTTTCTCACTTTAACATATTCAGAAACCTAAGTAGATAGCCAGTACAGTCAGCATGAACAAAACCTCGGGCAATAGCTAGTTATTTATAGTCATGGTTTTCAATCTGTTACTTATTATTTGACTGTACTTTATACGTGCGCGAGGGTTGACGAAAAAAAAGTAGGTGACATCGAAAGGTTCAAACTCGCAAGCGGCTCGCGAGTTTTGCAGTAGTCAGTTGACGAACAATCCCCAATAAACCAGTAGGTAGACATAAAAAAATAATAATATTAAAATGCATATTTAGCATGTGTAAATGTTTTGTGCTACGAGCAAAATTGAACTATAAGATCATATTGTAGTCAATAGCTACTATTCCATGCTTACCTACAAGTCACTCGACAAGTCGATACTCGCAAGAATGGCGCCGACCGCCGGTGGTGTGATGTCACGTGCGGTTTTGGTTATGCAATTTTCAAGCTAATGTCGATTGTAAAGAGTGCATATTACAATGTCATGAGATGGAATGGCTTACCTTGTTACCGTGTTACAGGGTTTTGAAAGGGTAACCCCCTTCGTAACGGGTTGTTTTGACTCGTTCGAAGATGTAACTCGTATCAAAGGGTTTATTTTTGAAGCGCTTAAAAAAACCCCTTCAAAAACCCATTCAACGAGTATCCGGCCGGTCCCTGACAGAAACTGGGCCCTAACCTAGTTTAGATTAACAAGAGTTATGCAACATTGTTGCAATGATATCTTTTTTTAGCTGGCAACACTAAATGCAGTCTAGGTGTGACGTGAAGACACGTGTACAGTAATGTCACCATATTATGCAATAGTAGATTCCTTACCTGCAAAGGCCTTGTGAAAATTCCCTAGAGGAAGCTGTTGTAATCATCAACATTTTATTTGGTATTAAATTCAGAAGGCATGCTTAATGCAGTGGTTGAGCGATCGGCTATTGCTTTACGTATCGTGGATTCGATTTTCGTAAGGAACAAATATTTGTATGGCCTACAGATACTTTTTTTTTACTATGCATAGGCTCGCGTTTGGCTACTATCTCACCTGATAGTAAGCGATGATGTGGCCGACGACGGAGTATGCTTGCCAAGAAGTAACCTATTCAGTCTTTTACTGTACTTATAACGAGTCTGGGTCTTTTACGTGCTTATGAACGCACCCATAATACAGAAGTAATTCTTATCAACAGAAGTTTAAGTAAATAGTAGCTTTATGGGTGCCCGCCCACGACCGTATTATAATCCTTTAGTTTATTCTGAACGACTTTTTGTAGGTCGTGTGCGTTGCACTATTAAATTGCTATCAGTGTGTTCTATTTTTCACCTACACAAAAATCGTTCACCTATTGTCGGTCGTAGGCGGGCACCCTAAAACATCAATATTAATTTGGTCCGCAGGGCACACAATCTGCGCTCTGGGCGACGGCGCCGCGTGGCCAGTGCAGGGCCTGATCCGGCACTTCCGGCCCGAGCTGGAGCGACGCATGGCGCAGTACGCCGCCACGCACGGGCCCAGCAAAGCCGAGCGCCTCTACTAGAGCCAGCCAGTACCAGCCAGCTTGTATCACGACGCCTGCTTGCTATGCGTTGCGAGATGGGACGAGGGAAATTACGGTCACTTGTGTCGCGGTGACGGATATATCATAGCGATGCGCGATCGCGAGAGGTTTTATTCGATGGTTTCGATTATTCCAACATCTCGATTGTTTCGACGTTGACTCGAGTCCGACTCGGTCTGTTACTACGACTGGCGCTTGGCTAGGTCATTCGCAAGTTGTTTGAAAAACCCTGATTTGACGAATCGAAAACTAGCGTTCGATTACGTCAACTCGAAACAATCGAGAAACATCTCGATTATTTTATAGAACTGCGAGTTTATTTTGACTCGATGGTTTATTTTAACGACTGCGATTCTATCGATTGTTAAAATATCTCGAAATCGCTCATCGCTAATATGCCCGTCAACTGCTTCAGAAGCGCCAAGACACGACACAACACTATTATACATTTTATGGAAAATTAAATTCGCAGAACCGAGGGACAGTCGGCCAGGAAAGTGGTGTATCTAAAAATATCGCTGAGGTTTATTAAATTTGTACGAAAAAAGGTATTTACTGGAACCGGTCATTGGCCATCAATAGTTGTACGATAGTATTTTCAATTGACAGCCGGCTATTGGCAAAATTGTGGAACGATTTTTGACGCAGCCATAATCTTAAAAATTGAATTGAAGTTTTTATCTGCTGCTTTATGAAGTGCAAACGATTTTCAACCTTAAAGTGGTAGACTACTTTTTTGTCAACTATCCATAATATTTGTACAAACTTTTTTTGCTTGTCTCTCCTTCTTATTTATTTTACAAAATGACTGAAGTTGAGAGAGGTAAGAGATATGCTTACACACAGCAATCTTAAAATCGCTCCAGTTTTTGATAATTATTAAAATAAATGTAGATAAGTTACTGAATTTATCTTTGTACGATTATTATTTTTTAATAACTCATTAGGCGTCGGATGATATTTTTCTGATAACCCGAACTGGAATGACCGTCCTAATATTGTGCGTACTTCGTCATCAAAACAATGAGATGTGGAAAATAAAGGAGGTTCTATTTCACAACACATTGCAACGGAAAATCAAACGTAGTCATTATGACGTCACGATAATGTGTCACTATCGTTATTTATTGTTTAATCTAATTCCCGGGACTCATTTCTAAAACGATTTTTGTCATTATATCCTCATATTTTTCTTAGAAATGCATTTGATGAAGATTTCCTTATGATTTTCCTGAAATATTAGTTGGAAAGACTGTTAAGTACAAACCTTAGATGTTCACAGAAATGAGCGTAAGCAGTGGTCTAAGTCTTGACTAATCTGCATAAAACATTACATTCTCAACTAAATACAATGTGTCCTTGTGTGAATATATCAATTCCTTTCGTACTTAACGTCTTTACCTCTTGTAAAATGTTGTAGATAAAAGTTTTCAAGTATAAATCCTGTAAAATACAATAATTTCCGTGTTATATATATTTATTTAAACCATCTGTGACTCGTTCAACACCGTTACTAATCGCATACGGGTGATCAAGTAATTTAGTTAATTTTGTATAATATTGTAATTAGAAATAAATGTTCTGAGATTTATACAATTTGTTTGTTTTTATAACCATTCTTTTATTACGTACTGCGGTTTTAATCATAAAAATTTGCGCGTTCGCACGTCTTCCAGGGAATGCTTTAGCGTTCTCTGGAATTGTATCTGAATTGTCGATCATTGACTTCATATTATTATTGTTGATTTTGACAAGTTTGCTATTGTTTACTGATCAAAATCAACAATAAACCCTGGCCCTGTTTTTTTTTTTAGGTAGGGAATCATCAAAATTACTACCCTCCCACTCTAGGCGGAGCGGGAGGGGGTGTCAGACTTTTATTGACTAAAACCCACTCCTGTTCCTTCCTTGCCCCAAATCCGGGATTCCGGGGATCTTTTTCGTCAACCCAGGCCCCAGAAGGCTTCGACCCTGTCGGGCCCATACAGTTTGCTGACATCTCTTTGAGACGCGCGTAGAACAATATGCGCCGTCGACGACATGGGTTTCGTCCGGACTGTTACCAGATGTCCGGACGGCGAGCTACCCATTGCTCGCCGTCCGCAACCCTGGCCCTGGTTGTATGTTATACAACCGACATCTATTGATTCATCTTTTTTTTTAACAATGTTATTACAAACCTTCTGTTCCATGTCGTATTGCTGCAATATAAAATTGAACCTTACAATCAGTCCAGATATAAAATAAAAACAAACATTTATTTTTATCATGAGCCTAATTAGTTTAGCTATTTATATTCGTCCGTTTCTCGAAACCAAATATAACCTGATAATAACAATAAGTATGTCAATATCAGACACTGCACTATCTAGATTATTTTGTATTGTTCAACTGAACGTAAGAACTTTTCGAGTTAATAATGATAAACTCTATTGAATCCCTGTTCCCAAATGGAGTTCTGTGAGATGATTGTCTGAATTTTGTATATAATAAATTTCTTTTGTAACGTAATTGGCGAATTCAAAACCCATTAGCCGATGAGTTAAACAAATCAACTTTCATGCTAGTGCAAATAGAGTTGACTTTAGAATGAATCATAATTTTCGTGTAAAAAGTCCATTGCTAGATACAGGCTGCCTTATCGACTGACCTTATGCATATCGAATCTCTCGGGAGAAGAGCGGCCAAGGGAAATCTGCCTTCTACATGGGAATCAGCTAGGTAGCCAGTCTTCATCTTCCTGCCCTCATCCCATATTACTTGGGGTCGGCGCAACACGTCTTTTTCTTCCAGTCTGTCCTGTCACCCATGATGTTATCACTAACTCCCTTTACTTTCATATCAGTCATCATACAATCCATCCATCTTTTATTTGGTCTCCCTTTTCCTCTCTATCCGTCGTCAGGCAGGTGGGCGACTGTAAAACAGTAGCCAAATCTTTTGCAACATGCTTGATATAACTGCTCTGGTAGCCTGTAGCATTAGCATTATCGGCCTTGTAATGTTCCCACTGTTGGAACTCGGGCCTCCTCTCTAGGAGAGGGAATGGGCTGTAATCCACTACGCGGGTCATGTGCGGATTGGCGGTCACATTTCTTCGATTTTTTGGTTCTAGGTTCGATGTTTTTGTTCACCGTTTTGGAGAGCAGTCTGCTGTAGGTAGTTAGTTCCCCCTCTGTAGCCCCGTAGTATGAGCGCATGACGTTCTCATTCATGGATTGCGTCCATCGCATGCGCTGCACACTTCCGCCGGGAGCTAGGACCCTGTCAGAGGCCGGTGGGCCTCGAGGTCCTAAGCCGCTCGGCGGCCGACGTCGTCCCCGTCGACGCGCAGGTGGTGGTGTCGTCGGCGGAGAGAAGTACTCGTCGCTGGAGCTCGACCCAACTGCCGCGGCCGGTGTGACAGCACTCACGATGGGGCTGGGTTCCGGCGCTGTTGAATTTAACAATATTTCATAACATTGCACCAGGTACGGTACTTACTTCACCACTTTTGAATCAGTTCATACACGTTTTGCACTGTCATGGCTCTTAATGTCATGTGATCCTACATGAGTAGGTACCTACAATAAGTTTTATCTGTACGATTTATGAGTAAAACTAATGAAACGGTTATCTTTTTCGCAAATAATAAAGTCATTCTGAATTGCTGATGGACATTGTCCTGGCTGATGTCACCGGAGTATCGTCACGTAGGCGTAGGTCTCTCGTAGGCAACTGTGACATATCATTAATTATTTGGTGTTAAAATCCTGAAGCTTCCCTACACAAAGATGTACAAAAAGCTATAACCAAATTAAACAACTAATTAAAGCCACAGTTGCTGACTGTCCTCAGGACATGTAAATTTATATTGAATAGAGTAGAAGATCCTATTCTATAAATTCAAAATAATTCCGGAATGGCCGCATTTCGACGGTTCTTCGCCTCGTACTAAACTCAATCAAAAAAGTTTCCTTTTGAAAAAACCTAACCTCCTTCCTTTGAAGAAGAATTGAGGCTTCCGCGGTGTTATTGCGAGTTTTTTATCTAGCTACTGTACACCTTCTTCTTTGAGATTGGACCTAAGCGAACGTCGAGTCGGTTAAAATTTCGAGCTCGTCTTATCCTATCCCGTTCACAAAAAAACTAAATAATTAAGACAGACCGCCTTAATATCTGTTGGTGGCAAAACATAGATTAACATAAAGGTGTAAGTATTTATCTATGGCTGCATTCACGTAAAAGCTGGTACCTGATGCCAATTCGCCAGCACTTATCTACAAGAGCCGACAACCTGATAGGAAGGCAGATAGGAAATTCCAAAGTTTCAGTCTATCTAGCTACTATCAAAATCAGAGACGTAAACGGATATAATTTGCAAGATAATGGACGGACGGGAAGTTTCACGTGGAAACATTTTAAGGGTCGCCGCTCACGGGCAACTCGCGACAGCCACTTCTGACCAGTACAACTGCGACTTTTTTGCCATGAACGCAGAATTATAATGGACTCTGACGAAGAAGGCGTTCTTTGTCGGTGTTAAGTGGCCGGTACGGGCCACAAGAAGCGAGCAGCGACGATTTGTAGCGTGTGACAACCACCAGGCGTCAACTGTGTCCGGCGAGTCTGTATAAAATGTGTGAAAACTACAGAAAATATGACGGCGGTGACGTTTTGTGGTCGTGGCCAGTGGTCTGTGTGCGGCGACCCATACCTAATCATAATCCATTCATCAATTTGTCTTGTTATCATAATTATTATAATGATGGATAAGATTTCGATGAGTCCAAATAAGTAGACAAAATACGTAAGATTGATTATGATACAAATTCAGTAGATCCAAGTTCAAAGCTGACTTAAGTCACGTTTGCCTTCTAAACAATAAAATGGGAATTTACGCTGAAATCGTTTAAAACCTAGGTACGTATTCCTTTTCGATAAGAAAAGAAAAGACGTTAGCATTTAATTCTTTCTTTATTTTTTTTAAAGAAAGCAATTAAATAATTAATTAAGCAAGTATATAATTACCTATGTGTATTTTTAAATAGGTCAGCAGAAATTAATACCTATTTGATTACCAGAAAATTAATATTGGCTTGGATTATACAAATCCGGGAACTTATACCGCAGCGGCACGGATAAAGTAGGTAAGTTCAAGAAGCTTCCGACATCCCCTTCATTTAATGGAAGACTAAACACTTTGTGAACTATACTCCGTCGGTTTAGGTAGTTAACTAAAGGTAAACAATCTTGGCATGTCTTTTTATCTAAAAGTTGTCTATAAATTGTATGTAAAAATCTTTGCAAATAAGTATTTACCTAAATCGATGTTAGCTAATAAACTAAATTTAAATAATCTTTGTGTATATTATATACGACCTCTTTAATATAAAAAGACATACCAAGATTGTTTACCTTTAGTTAACTACCTAAACCGATAGACCATAGCATTCAGAATAGGCTTGCATGTTAGGTACTTATTACTTGCACATTGTCAGCTGAACATTCGTTTAATGTTACTTAGTTAGTTCACGAAGTTTCCGTCCTTCCCTTCATTTTATGAATCCTATTAAATGAAGGGGATGACGGAAGTTCTTGAACTTAGTTTATCAGAAAATGAACTAGGGAAGGCATAAACAAAAATTAAACAATTAAGAGAGGTAGACCGACTCATCGAGTAATTTACCAATAGGTATTTCGGCTATAATTTTGTATTCATCCTATCTCCAGTTACTGGAGGTACTTACTCGTAGAATTTATCTGCTTTAGGTACGTACTTAAATATCGTATGTACATAATATAAAAAGATTGCGAATAATGACAACATTCGATGTCTGTGACCCTGCCTTGGATCGAACTATAATTTGGAAGATATAGGTACCTACATGAATTAGATTGATGTCTACACGTTCCCATATTTATAATGTCGCCTTGTCGTGATCTTGCGCCTATAGTTGTATTCTTAGCAAAACACGCCATGTGGCCAAGAAATGGTGAAGTAGTCCTGTTTCAGCAACAACTTTTTCGGCACCTAAGCTATTTGCCCGTTTTGGCTCATTGTGCCAAAACGGGAATAGCTTGAGTGCCGAAACAGGAATGCTTCGTAATTGTGATTAGGTACTGATTACCTAGGTACGTACTTTTTCAAAATTGTATATGTATGTACTTACCTACATTACCTACTACCTACTGACATGAAAACCTACGTACCTTCCTACACAGCTCTTGTAACTATTCTTAATTAAGGTAAGTACAAAAAACATAAAACACAGGTGAGCTCACCCACAATTGGATTTTATGCCTATATTCTTAGATAAATAGTTTGCTTATCTAGTGAATTAATTAACTTACCTTAATTTGCATGGTTAATGATCGGATTCTGTTATAGTTAAACCAGTCGATCACCATCATCAACACTATCCTACCTTTATCTCACACAACAACAACACTTTGGGTCGCTTCTCACAACATGTCAATGGTCGATTACTTTTATAAAAAGTCCTGTCTTTTGTCTAACCTAACATGAAGACACAAAGTAGAAAGTGGAACTGTATTTCGTTCTAATAAAACAGTGTAATTACATTGCATCGACTGTGTACATAATACTACGTGATGTAACGCACAACCGACACATAAGTTACGTCAAATAGATTCCTCCAATAAAATTGAAATTGGAACTAACTTGTTGTTTAACTGTTACGCACTCCATTGTATGAGTATTATTTCAAATTCAAACGTAACCACAACACTAACTAGAATCTAGAATTCTAGATGATTTCAAACGTTCCTCTGTTGCGTCAAATGACGTGTTGTACTAATGACGCAACTGTAAAGTACTCTTCGTCATTCAATGTTCTTCCCTCAAGAACTCGTAATTAAATGACTTATGTAAGTATGTTTTAATTAGGTAGTGAATTGACAGATAAGTTTTAATTATGATTTCTCTGCAGATAATTATGCCAAATGGCGTGATGTATTTACGCAGTAGGTACAAAAGATCCAAACAAACAATGAGTCAATTTAACTAGGTACTTACCTACCTCGTTTACTTTTGAATGGCGCCTATTACAATTAAATACTTGTTTACCAATCAGACTTACCTAACAGGAAAATCCGAAAATGTATATACATATCTGTAATTGTGAATGACTAAAGGACTGTGTTATATAGTATGATAGGCACTATTAGTCGTGTTTACCTGCAAAAAATAAGTTCAAAATGGAATAGAATATTTCTGGCCACGCATTTTTCCTATTCTATTATTGACTAGTTGTAGGTCTCATGGTTTTACCTACGTCTCTGGTTCGCTACACTCCCATTGGTCCTAGCGTGATGTTATATGTATAGTCTACAGCCTTTCCCGATAAATGATCTTTTTAATACTATGTTTGATCCAGGAGTTAAATAGAGATTAGCGCGTTCAACTAAACAAAATCTTCTCGCTTGATCACTATTTCAAGTGACGGTTAGCGATCATGTGGTCGACGTTGGGGCAGGCTTGTTTAGAAGTACCTAATCAATTCAGCCTTGACTTGAAGACCACCCGGCTGTAGCTATAAGCTATAAGGAAACATATACACCAGCAGGGAATTCCACTCCTTAGCTGTATGCACAATAAATGTTTTTCCAAAACGTTTAGCAGGCACTGGAATCAGACCGAATGGCTAATAATTTGAAAAATTTAAACCCTAACTGTCGTATAGTAAGAAAAACAAAAACATAGCCATCCTCATAAGGCCTAACATTCCTACCTATTGATTCCAGGTATTGCGACAATGAACGGAAGCTAAAAACTTTTGCCACCTACCAGGCCGCTTCGTGTAGTTAGTGCAAATATTATCCTTAGTAATAGTCTTGGCGGAATTTACGCGGTGACGGGTGACGTTACTGAAGACTGAAATGACGTGTATTCTCCTTTGTCGACCGTCAACAGCTCGTCAGTTGTCATACTGAATTACGAGAGTCCCGCTAATTGATATGGAAATACTAGCTGCTTCTAGCAGCTTCGCCTGCGTGATAGAAGAAAATGGGTTGTTGTAAACTTTTCGATTGGCCACACTTTGTGCCGGCGAATAAACATGTATCGAAAATGTGACGAGTTTACAATAATGCCAGAAAATTATCCCAAGGGTACCATACTTTCAGGATAAAAAATATCCTATATGCTATTCAAGAACTACTAGTACCTTTACATCAAGTTTCATCGAAATCCATTCAGTAGTTTTTGCGTGAATGAGTAACAAACAGCCAAAGTAACAAACTTTCACGTTTATAATATTAGTAGGACCAGTAGGACGTACATAAACGCATTATTTTGAAGTACTTACTTCAAAAACTGTGTCTTCTGTCCCGTTATGTTACAAGGCACTCCCATACTGTTTTAATGATATGAAAATGCTCCACCAACCGTCCGGTCTGACACAAAATAAATTGTCTCTGCTTTCATTTGAATGTTGAATAATTCCAGTATGTTTACCTTGTTGTTATTGACTTATTTTTAGGGTTCCCAACATCCGAATATGAAAAAAGAAACTCTTATAGGGAGTGACTCCATGTACAAGGTTTACGTTTTTTCTGACTGAAATAAACAGGTGTCACGTGAAAGGTGGAGAGAAAACTAACAAAATTACAAATAAACTGTTCAAATATTATTTCTTCCTTAATTTTAAAATAAATAGTTGCGATTATTTGTGTTGTTTGTAGCAGGATGTATTTAAGGTAGGTAAGGTGTTATAGATATGTAGATATGCATTGTGTTTACATAAGTACTTATAACATTAATTAGGAGAAAATATGAAAATATCCACCTATTTGTTAATACGTTGTCTTCGAATATATTAAAACAATATTTTTTTAAAGTAATAAGAAGTTCGTACCTAGTTATATTTCTTTATAAATTGTAAAAAATCTATTTATAATAGTAAAAAAATAAAATATACCAAATTCCTTCAGAACCCTTTACACGCGCGTCCGACTAGCACTTGGCCAATACTCTTCTGGATACTTCCGACTGCGGTTTTTCCCTACCTAAATATAAAACTCTATGCGACAGTATGGCACCACTTGTAATCTAAATAATACTTTTATGACGCAAGTCGATATCATGATAATCTAATCTTAACTTCCTGTAGCATATATTATTATAATGTTTGTCTGAAACTGTTTTCGTTTCCTATGTTTCAAGGTAGGGATTTACCCTTTTCAGCTTTAATTACTTGTAAACTGAAAGCAGTCAGTTTGGATATTTCAAACCCGCGTCACATAAAGCCGTTTTCCTGTAAGGCTCGAGTTGAAATGATCCCGTGATGAATTTACAAGTGACCTTTATTTACTGGCTAACTGACTTGTGCCCACTTCATTGGACGTCAAACATTTTTACTTAGCTTATTTCATTCAGAAACAAATAGTTTTACATCTCAGCAAATAAGTACTTAAATAAATAATGTAACTTTCGACTGCTGAAAAAATTTATAGTTTTTTTTTATTGTTGATAAGTTCACACTTGACCATTATCTTACTTGATGGAAAACGACGATGTGGTTGACGATGGAGCGCGCTTGCCTTGAAGTCAGGTTGTATCTATCAGGAAACAGACTCCGGCAGAGAATTCCACTCCTTAGCTGTATGCACAATGTCTCTATTCACAAAACGTTTTGTACGTATTGATGGGATGTCCACAATGTACCTACCGGTGGCGCATCACCGTACGCATGGTGTTTGGCAGCATTAGGCAAGTTATTACTTCCTACAAACAAACAGATCGAACTTTGTCGATCTTTGCAGACATTATTGCTGGACATATTTATAGCCTACTCCAAGTGCCTTCACCTTAAACGCTCCTGTGTCCCTCTCCAGCAATGAGATCTTCAGGAAAATTCACACCATCAGCAGGCGCCACTTAGGCGTCAGGTTGACATCTAAAATCATTAAAATGGCGTTTGGCAGGTGCCTGGACTAGACTCCTTAGTACTACCACCTGGTAAACGTCATTTTACAACGTCTTTCTACAGGCTTTCCAGCGCCATTGATCTTTGCTAATCTTTATCAATTTTAATTTTATGCTTCGATAATTTATTGCGGGCTTTTCAATAGCGTAATAAGACAAGGTATCCTATGTCCAATCTACATACTTATTACTTACTGATAGCCTGGGTTTTTTATATATCAATGGATCGCCTCCATTTTCTTTGTTCTTCATCAATGAAATTACACCGATAGTGGTTTTTTCGAATGAAAAGGATTATCTGCTATCTTGTTTTTTCAGAAAATAAGTCTCGTTATCGTCTGCCTAATTCTCTACTCTACTTATCGGCAGATTTCTAAGAAATGTGGATGTTCTCAATTGATAGAAACTACGTGTTTTGGGTTTCTTTGTGTTTGGGTGTGTAAAGGATGGTCAAATTAAAGGATTATATATTTTTTCTAAATTATTTTATTCCCTCTATCTCTTTCTTTTTTTCATAATCCTTATGATATCTTAGCGCTATTTACAGTTTGTATAAATTAAAGTAGTAATAGTTTATTTTACACAGTAAGCTACTATTGTACAACACACTTTCATTGATCATGAAAGACTTGACTACTTCAACTGTACCATTCAACATAATCCGAATGTACAAAAATTAAACAAAATGATTTTTTAAATAAAAAAAAAAGAAATGATTGATACAACTCAACAATTTTGACATGGTAACACTACCCTTTGATTCGAACAGATTAATTACAAAACAAACTTAAAATTGATCTGAAAATTTAGATCAAAAATAAAAACTCAACACCAAGTACCAAATGGAAAAAATAATTTAGTAATAGGAAGAGAGTGCCGACATCACACCGTCAGTTACAACAACAATAAATAACGTTTAAATTAAATAAATGGCACAGACCAAATTCTACAACCATATTCGGTACATGGTGAAGTGAATATATTTCTTTATCAAACATAATTTCGGTTGAATATAATAACAAAATAATAATTTCGTATGTTGATTAGCCGAATAATCACGATTTAATATAACCAAAAATAATATAATCAAAATAACTCTATGATGGAAGCAACTGATCGTTGAGAACAAAAGAACTATCACTTCTGTAACAACGTAATGGCAATCAAGTAATCGCTAAATAACATCGGTGGAGATCACATTACACGATATAACTTTATATAAATACAAAATATACATAGGTCATTTACCTAACACTACAGCAACAACTTCAATGCAATATACCCATCTATATTGATGTGAAATTGATATGATTACATTAGGCTCATGAGGAATTAACGTAGTAGTTAACTGAATGTTTTATAAATAACTGTTGCGACGCGGACGCCGGGGCGCCGCCCCTGCACAGCAAGGCGGCGCGGACAGCTTGTAGATCACAAGAACGCGATATCAGTCTCACTTATTCTGTCATTATGAACGTTACGACTATACCACAGCTCGTAAAAGCCAGAACGAAATAGTGCCAATAAAAGCCGCATAAACCTGAAGTAGCATTGTAACAGTGTTTGTTTACCCGCGCGGAGTTATGCGATTCTTATTGTTGTAAGTCCAGCTTCTACGTTTATAAATTAGTTCGCGTGTCCGGGACGGGCCAGCCGCCCGGCCGCTTGATCCCGAGGATCCTAATCACTAAATTAAAATCTCGACAGAGACTAAATATTTGGCTTGGGGCACTTCTTACTGAAAGTTGGATATTCGGCCGAACAGCGTAGGACTATTTCAGTGAGGACGACCGCAAGCCTTAGGAGGCCGGAATAACTTAAGTTAAATTCATAAATAAGGAAATCCAGGGCTTGAGGAGCGGCGCGCGGCGCTACAGGCAGTCGTCCATGTCGACGTCGGGCACGAGGCGGTCGTGCGACGCGGCGGCGCGCGGCGGCAGCTCGTTGCGCGGGTCGCGCGCCAGCCAGGGGTGGCGCAGCACGTCGCGCGCGCTCAGCCGCTCGCACGCCTCGCGCCGCAGCAGCGAGCGGATCAGGCACTTGCCGCGCGACGACAGGCACTCCGGCACCACGAAGTAGCCGCGCGAGATCTTCGCGAACAGCGACGCGTGCTCCGAGTCGTTGAACGGATACCTGCAACAACAACAAACCAAACGTTAATCATCGCTCATCAACACTGAAACTGATCGATGGGATATCCTGGATAGATTACTAATCTATCGAGCCTTGCTGTCCCATTAACTAGCAAAAAAAGTGCAAAAGAAAAAATGCTTATCGCATTTTCAGAGATAGGTCCGATCCATAAAACATCGTCCGAGAGTAGAGCCCCTAATCGCTAAGTTTTTACAAAACGCGGTCCCAATTAATAGCGATCCGATTGTCATTTAGAAAGGGCAGCTGCAAACCAAAACAAAAACTCAGGTACGAAGGAACCCTTCCGGCGACAGGTGATGCGGCGATTGCAGCCAAATCCCGAATTTCGTATATGTATAAATTACGGGTGCGAGTCGAAAAAGGTAGAAAACAAAGGCTCGCGAACGGCAGGTGCCTGCGGAGGCGGCGCGCGGGGCGCGGGGGGCAACGTCTTCGCCACATGACCGCGGCAGGTGCGGCGAAGATTTCACGAGCCTCATTTATATGTGGGTGATATAATTGTTAGCCGTTGGCGCGTAACGGCCGACAGGTGATCATCCCCGTCGCCAACGGTCGCCGCGACCCTCGCTTGTGATCTCCGCAAACGGTAAGTCCCACGCCCGGCAGGTGAAGACGCCCACCCCGCGCCCTTTGCATTCATTATGCGCGTTTAATTGCTGCTAACCTACATTTTGTTTTCGGACCGGATCCTTACTCTTTAGATAGGGACGTCAACGAAGGGTGAAGTTATGTGGGCATTAGATACGCACCTTCCAACGAGCATGGTGTACAGTATGACGCCGAGGGACCACATGTCTGCCGCTCTGCCGGAGTACGTCCGGTGAGCTCGCAGGATCTCGGGCGACACGTAGGCGGGACATCCTCGCTTGTCCTGAAGTAGGTCCTCCTCAGGATCGTCGAGAACTACTGCGTCTTCTAACGACTCTAGTTTTAACGTCGTTCTGAAACAAAAACAAACCGAGTTTAGTTTGATGGCCAGGAAGCTTGGGAGCGGAGCGTACATGAGAGATATGTATACATAATTAATGTTGGCCATTTAGCCGGCTACATTGGCAGTCCGCATGCGTTTGACGTGCATGTCCAGTGACCCATATAAATCGCGATCGTTTGCGTATAATACACAGGCGCGATACGCACTCGTCCGAAATGGATCCCTTTGTGCACAAAGCTTTGTCGGGCCACTATTAACGATTCGCGCGCACTGCTAATTATTATTAAAGCGTCATATATTAAATGCGTTCACGTTGCAAAATAGTTTCGGGGATACGGCGGCGGCGTATCGGTGCGTATGCAACAATAATGTCATGTAAATAATTACATAGCGAACCATAAAGCTGTTCGGTGATGCAATAGGTTTTGTTTCATCACTTCGGGCTTTAGGCTCACCGTGCGCGACCTCGTATTTCACAGAGCGGCCGCATCGTTTCGAAATGCATTATTAAATGCACAGTTGGAAACATTACACCGGCATCGTCGTATATGATTGAATGTAAACTAACTCCAGTCCCGCGACAAACGGGACTTTTCGATGTTTAGTTTCATGGGAACTCATCGAGCCTATTGCCTTTGTTGAGTCAAACGAATTGCGCGCTTTACCATTGCCAGGTTGTGTAAACGCATTGAAACTGAGTCGGTTGCTAACATTTTATTTTAATAACCACGTCAAAGGAAAAACAGGACAGGTGCGCGCAGGGCGGTTTCGATGCAGCAAAATCAACATATGCATTAAACGCACACATGCACCAGGTATTTTTAGCCGTCTTAGTAATAATATACAGGGGAATGGAGCTAAACCAATTTGAAAGAGCAGCTCCTGTACTATTTATACGACGATAACCCTATAATTGTCTAGTGAGAATGTCGAAACGAATTGTAACATTCGTTTGTGAGGAAATGTGTAAGTTTCGATTGGCCGTGCGTATTCCGAAAGCTGAAGGCAATAAATATCAAGTTTGCTCAGAGCGCAGTTACAAAACCTACGAGTTGCGGTCTCAGCTGTTTGACAAATAGTCTGCGGACGTACGCAAGACTCGCGGAGCTGACGGCTCGAGGAAATCGCATCCAATAGCTGCCAGCGAGGCACATTAGACCGTAGCGCGGTATTAATAACGCGTTGCAATACTTCTAGATGTTAGATAAACGATTGCTATTTATTATGAGCACATTTTACCAAGTGATCGTGTCGTGACAATATGGAGCGGTTGGCTCCCGCTAAAGGTTACTCTCGTTAAGACTGTCGCAACGCAACAGCGGTCGGTTATCAAGTGAAATATGATGCTGGGCCGGCGAGCCTCGCGAATTGGTGTAAGTCCAGATGATAGTAGTAATGATGGAGTAGATGGTTGGTGGATGCGCGCTGCAGTGGTCGTGCGTGGCCGGGCACGTGCGGCGCCGCACGCGGTGTAGCAACAGATCCGCTGTGGGAACTAGTTGACGAAACGCGTGACGTCAGCCTGCAACTGCACTCCGGCCCTTTTTTGTAATCCATCAGTGAGCGGAGCCGAGTCTGGAGGGCGTCCTCGTATCCGTTTAGGTCTCGCGACTGCGCAACTGATCCTAATTAAATCCCTACAACGGCAAGGCTAAAGTGCGATGTCTGCAGTTGCAATCGATTCGAATTTCGCAACGTGTAAATAAGTTATACGGTGTCGTAACGCGGTCGGAAGGTTGGCCGGATTTCCGAGCGTGTTCCGAGCGGTGGCCTCCAAGGATTCTCGCGGTGTCTCGGGCGCAGGCTGCGGCCCGCGGGCGAAAGGACACCGCGGCTTTACGCAACGCACGCACCGCGGGCCCACCCGGCACCAGCGCTGCTCGCCGCCCCCATATCTAACGCAGTCGTGAACTCGTGACGTACCCACCCGAAACTTAACAGTCTCTATTACTAAATTGACTCACGTTTACAACTTCGCAACGGTGTTAACGAAATATTTCGTTAAAATTATACGTTTGTAAGTGTGTAACGTTCTCCTTAACATTTCTTGGTCAAGTTTGTCTACAGGTGGATCGTCGATTCATGTATCGGTACTATGTTAGTTAAATGTCGCAGGTCGATTATGAAGACGGATCGTGATATGAGCGGCGCGGTGTCGGTATCAGCGCATGTGGAGCGTGTCGGCCGGTGGCGTGTGCGGCGGGAGATCGCCCACAATTAGCGGGATGCGCGCGCGTTTCGCAACCGCCGCCATTGCTCAACTCAACCCTGACAGTTTCGTAACAAACAATGGCAGTCATCGAGACACAGATGCACCACACATGCATGCACTTCCTGCTCGAGTTTGTATCGGCGCGGTATGACGAATACTTGCGCAAACGCTAGGAAACGCTTCATAACCGAGTGTACACAAATCCGAGTCGATGTGTCAGTTGCACAGATTGCGAAAGGCTCTATTTTAATAGTCGAGTCAACAATGTATAATTCGAGTTTGACGCTCGATATCAGCCGTTTCCGAGCCGACAGCCGTGCCTACGGTGCGGCCCGGGCGCCCGCCGGCGGTTAGTCACAGGTTTTCGTAACCCGCATTGTAGGGACATGTGATGTCGTAAGCGATGCCAGTTGCCTCACCGCGGAGAAGCCGCCGGGATACGTTGGGAAACCATCCCGAGCCCGACCATGCCCAATTATATGTCGGCTGCAGTGACGCAACCTGATTGATAACAGCATCGGAACCAAATCAGACCTCAACTTCTCGCCTGTCTTATCTCGGTCGGCGATGCGTGATTCACACGTTTTATGCCGATTTTTATTATTTATATACATACCTACTTATAAGAGTTACCGCCTACTATCGCTTGACAACTGTGTACACTCATAGTGTACATTCCAGAATTTAGGTCTCAAAACCGCGCTGGCAGCGGCACAGTTCGCTTTATCAGAGCGCCGATAACGAAAGTCGAGCTGAGTTTTGAAACCGAGCGTTGGGCCGCTTGCGAAAACGCTAATGTGAACATCGGTTGCAAAATTGTTTTAGTTTAAAAATCGAATGCAGTGACAATGGTGGCTCGGCCAAGCTCGAGGATCGCTGGCGGGCTGCGAGATGTCACACCCGTGACATTTCATCGCGCGGCTGTCGGTGAAGTAAGGAGATCGAGTAGCGCAACTGCGGCGGCCGTATTTGGCAGGCGGGCGGCGTCCGCGGCCGCCGCGTGTCACAATGGCGTAGATTATGAACCGCTTGCGATATGGCATGTTGCAAGTCCGGGCGGCGGTCCAAGCGCCTCCGCCGAAATAATCCCGTGTTGCAACGCGCGGACTGCGGAACGGGCGCCACTCCAGCCAGAGCCCGTTGCGCAAACGCACTACCGCACGCAATTGGCCAATTGCGCACCATCTCCGAATGCTCGACGGGCGCGACGTTTACGAAACGTACGATACCGTTCGATGACCCGCGCGCTTTTATTACGTGACGATTGTGTAATGGAAGAAAGCGGACGGAATGCGTGCGCAAAAAGTATCCAAAATCTCGTCGAATTCCGTCTCGAATTGTTGCAATTACACCGTTACGCGACGTCGTGTTAAATCCGGTGAGCGGTCGACTTTCTAACGCGGGGTCGGTGTACGCGCGCCGTGTCGCAACAATTTCTCCGAGCGGCCGTCGCGAACGAAGAAAGCGCGACCTCAGCGGCGTTTTGCAATCGCACGCCCGCACCGCGGCGCTGGGGAAAGACACGCTGAGCGCCGTAGAAAGCGTACATCGACCCGCGCCCGCCACGCCACCGGCACACCACCCGTAACCGCAGGGAGGCTTGCGACAGTGCTGTTAACAAGATTCCTGCAGCCTCCTGCGACCGCAGCAGCACGAGCCGTTAGCATAACAGTAGTGTTCAGCGTGTGCGTGATTGGGCAAGTGAGCCCCGCGTTACGCAAGTCGCGATAAAGCGACGCATGTCACACTCGTGAAACACTTCCGTTCATTGACTCCTTCCCGATATAACTGCGTTGTCTGTTTCGAAATACTTTCGCCGGCCGCCGTAGCACACGTGTGAGGACATTGGGCCACCGAAAAAACAGCGAGTTGCATCAGTACTCTTCATCTTTAAGGGCCATTTGTTGGACACGCTTGAGACGCGTCGGCGCAGGCCCTGGCGCCGGAAGACCCGGCGCTGAGCACTACCCGCGTGTCGCAATCGCTCGCGTAACGCTCCTTATGACTAATTTAAAGTAAGGAATTCTGTCGTGCAGGATATTACACGAAGAATCAACGGGTAACCGGCTCACTGGCACGTTTGCGTATTCACTTTCATAACTCGTTGTTACGTTTTAAACCGACTTTTCCAAGTGTTGGGAAACGTGCGAGTAAAAAGCTGGTGCTCCCACATCGCGGACGAGTAATCATCGTCATTACACCACTATTACGTGTAGAAAGAAAAAATAAGATTATCGTGCGACAGACTGTGATTAGTTACGACGATAGCTTTCACGCTAACGATGACACGTAACTATACAAAAAGTAATGTCTCGTTTCACCGTGCATCGCCGCAATCATGTGAGGACACCTGGCGACAGGTGCGCGTGGCTCGGAGGCTGTATAACAAGTACCAGTACCTCCATAAAGGGCAGCTGTGCGATGTATGTCGCCGACAGATGCGGTCTAGATCGCTCGATAAATAAAAAGAGCAAATCCGCATCCGTATGCGTCCGCGCAGCTTCCGCTGCACGCAGCCGGAATCGCCGATTGTTTCACTCGCCATCGCTTCCTCCTCAGCACAAAGAGTCGGAAGTGCCAAAGGTGCGAGATGAATGCTCGCCCGCACACATGTTGTTCTATATAGGTTAGAGCAGTTGGCACATTGTAAGGGTTGCGATACAGGCAATGGAAATTAGAACGACGATTAATCATGAAAGCTATGCCCGCTGGTCGGACGACGCAAGAGCTTGCGATATGTAGCGAACGGAGTAGAGTATTGCGAACTGGCGAGGCAATGCCGAGCATTACTGAAACTGTTGGTTAACTATTGGATCTGGTGAGTGGCGCAAATGTATGGAAAAATTAAACGAGACAATGCTCCGTCGACTTTACGGCTGATTTATATGCGCGGAGCAGAGCATCCTAAAACCTTTGGTAATCCGACGTTTTGTAACGGTGTCGCTTAGGCACAGAACGTTTCGCATAGTTATCGCAATGTATTAAACGGCTGGTCCTTACGCTCCATTTCATAATGTGCTTTGCACAACTGTCGAAACAAGCGCGCGTTTGTCTCTCGAACACGTCGACTGACTTGTTCTAACTAACTTGTAACCAACACTCCATTACATTCGGGCTAAAAACTAGTCAGTATTGGAAATTAACATGTTTCTGTCGAAGCGAAACAGAAACAACGAAATATAATCAAGCGTGAATAATAAACAAAATGATAATGAAACGTCAGACATTAACATGAGCACGCGGCGCTATGGCGACATTTTGACACCAATAAACCGTTTTAACATTTCATATAGAGACAATAAACACAATGTAATCGTACATAAGTACAAAGCAGGAATGAATGACGCAGGATGATTTCGAAAACGCGAAATAAGCGATGTTGCGATTTCGCCTTGTGAAATACATTTACTTCGTGATTGCAGAAACGCGTGGGACGACAAATAGGATTAATCTCCGTCGATTCCTAACTATTACGAGGCAAAAATAGCTTTTTATACTTCACGCTACACAATTGAGTGATTTCCAGCGAAATTATAAGGAAAATCTGTCGAGAATACTCTGATTTATGATGGTTTCAACTTGTTTTCCTATTGAAAGTCTTCAGCTCCATGAATAAGGTATAAATTGAGGTAACGACCTAACGAGCTCCGTTTATCGCGATTTTTATCAGCATTTCACTCGTATCTTATCTTCAGAAAAAACCTTAAAATTTTCACCACTTGTTTATTTGTTTAGTCGGCAACGTGAGTGATAAGCAAATATTTTGTAATGTAATGAGTGAACTGTTTGTTGTTACACAATCTAGTTTAGCTTATTTATTGGTCGCTCGTTGCGAAAATGTGTAACATATAGCATGCACTTATTGTGATGCCATTGCTATGGAAATGAGGTGCGTGGCGCTGCACGAGTGCTGCTGTGTGTTATGAGCTGAGCTTTGACGTTATGTAGGCGGCTTTCTGGGAACCGCCGCGTCATTTGAATTCGATTCGAGTTAAACGCCGCCATTATTCAGCATCGCCGTCAGTAAAAAGTAGGTAAACAAAAAAACTTGTTTGCAAACAGAATTACTCTTGGCTCCGATACCGCTAGGCCTCTCGCGCCGAGTGCTTGCTAACATACCGCGATCATTATCTGAACTCCATCGAGTAGGAACAATAGCTGCTAGTACTGGGGTCCGTACGACCCCAATGTCGCTGTAGCACCGGCGACGGCGGCTCACCGCGATAAGACACGCAAAGCGTTTACTACATTCCCTTACAACTGAACAGAATCCATCGCAGCAGACGACATACACTTCTAGTGTGATATAGTTAACGTGCTTTACAGAAAGCAACCGCGGCAATGTACTGCTTATTGATTAAATTACTTGTCAGGAATCTAGAACAAAGGTTGTGCTCATTTTAGCTTATAAATGCTTTGATACAACAACACAAAAGAGAAGTTAAAACGTGTGTCGACGTCAACAATACTCGTATAAGGAAATTTTAAGCCGACCACAACTTGAAGAAAATATTGTTTTGGTCAAGTTTGTAAATAAATACTTATCTTCGCGGGATAAAAATCGCGAGTGGACAACTCGTTTCTACCGTTAAGCATCGCTGAAAACGATGCGTAAACATCGCTAATGAGAACCAGTCCAGAACGGGTTTCTATATTATTGATTACCGAGAAATGGTGAGATTCTAAGAAGCCACTCAAAAATATTTGTTACTATCGAATATTCTCACATATCGTTAATCGAAAGCGTAAAAGTACATAGGGCTGTACGACAAAGAATTTCAAACACCGTACGATTGTGTGAATCGAGAACGTGGATCGAATACGCTTCGAGTGATCGTGGTTGATAAACAAACTGGCTTCTAGGATTCGCGGACAATGCCCTTTGTGTTTTCGTACTTATTGGAAGACGTTCGGAGACGTGGCAGTGCTGGTGAAGTCAGCGGCAGCAATATATCTCAAGTTTACAGCTACGGTTCGAATGTGGCACGCCAAACAGCGGTACTTTCTGATTGGTGCACCTCGCCTCGGCGAAATGGTACCAGGCCCATGAAAGTATAGATGCCAACGCCACGATATCGTGATAGATAACACTCGCAACTTCTATTAATGATTAACACAGACTAAATATTTTGTGGCGTAGTGTTTTCTAAACAGTGGCATCATTTCTATTGAGCTCCTCCAATCTGACTCCGCAAAAAGCAGGTGTTCACGCTCATTAGTAAGCACAAAAACTTGTAAGGCTCATAAGAATCTATTTTTTGTATCCTCGAAAGTACGACGAACTATGAGATCATATAAGGATCAACGCTCCCTCGAATCGAAGAAGCAATGATCAACAACATTAAATTAAGATGGCCGGTCTATGCGGGCGTTCACCCCGCGATACTTTTTTCTAGACGCAATGATGTAACTTGGAAAGTGCGGAAATGGTAATTTCTAAACACCAACAGAATTACACGGAGACTTATTATATCACTATTCCGGGCATCTCGCTCGCGGATGCAACGCGGAGCGGGGGGAGGTCACTGAACTTGCGAAACTTCACCTGTCATATCCGAGGGGAGCGAAACAAAGCCAAGTGATGTAACCGAAGAAAGTGCGGAAATCTATCAAACTGTTGATAAATCGTGCACGCTGACAATTGTATTAGCTGCGTCGGGGGCGTCTGACAGAGCAAACGATTTAGATTTTGAAATCCGTAATTGGAAGTGGTCGCATTCCAAATTCACATTAGATGCGGTGCGATGGTCGCTTGCACAATGTTGGGCGCAGCGGAAGAGAGTGCGGCGAAACGGCACACACCGGTGATGCAATAAAGAAAGTGCGGAACTGAAATAGGTTTTCTAACGCGGTGAATGTACTCTATCCATTAGCATTTTATCATTCGCGTCCGAGTCCGCAGGCTGCGCGCCGAGGCTCGCGGCCGACGACCTCGCTGATGTCAGAGGAGCCGATGTGTTGTTCACGTTCGCCAACTAACTGATATTATGTATAATACCTTCGGGATGGAAATTACGATGCGAAATCACGAGCCTACCGCCACCAGTTACACAGAGCGTTACATCAAACTCTTGCTGTATCGGAGACTGCAATGAGTTAAGTAACGAGTGTTGTCACACTTGTTTGTTGCAATTACTATGCTGACGTAATACGTGCACTGTGCAACTGAAGGAAACATTATTTATATCATAGACGAATCATTTTACATACATGTGCAACAACTAACGACACCAGTGCTAACACTGAATTTGCAACAAGGTCTGAAGTCTTTACGATTGCAATATTCATAACAAAGCACATGCGAAAAAGAAACGCTTGCAGAAATGTAAGTAACCTACTTAAGTTAGCACTGACATGAATAATTGGCAAAAAATATGTTAAAAAGCGATATGTCAAGTTCAGTGGGCGCGAGGCCGATGCGCGAGCGCAGCGCTGCTGGGGGGGGAGCGCGCGCGGGCGGGGGGGGGGGACACGCCGGTGACAATGAATGGCAAAGCACCGTTGTACTTGACCCAGTATTCGGGCCGTCACGCCGCCGGTGCAGCGCTGACGTTCGATTGATGACATGCGTGAGACACGACCACACTCACTAACAAACGCTACCATTTCTCACATTAGCACTATAATTAACCAGTATGTAGCACAGCGATGGTTTTATGATAAGCCCGACATTGGCGCACTGACCCACTTGGCACCGGCCGTCAGATTTCTTTACGTCAATCAAAGAATATTTCCATCTAGCCGCAGTCATTAGCGGGACCGCGCTCGATCGCCTGCCATGGATGATGTCACCGTTTCGGAACGTGCATATTAGTTCAACAATTGAATCATTCCACTAACGATATTATTAAGAATTCTATCTCGACACGTTTAGGGCGCTGAACATAAACAACGGTCGATGTCGAAACGCATACAAAGTATCTCGCAAGCAGTTTCCGATATACATTAGTTAGCGGCTAGATATGTGGCATTGCGCAAGGTCGCCAGCGCACCTGCGCGCACCGCCGGTCACTGCAGCGACCGTTGCAGCTCCCACGACATACTGACTACATGAATTATTCATTAACTCCAGAAACCCAAAGGGTAACTTCAGGAATTTGGTGTCATCTGCACCTGCTGATCGACCTTTTGTATGCGTAGATTAATGCTATGAACATAAGTCGTAAATGATGTTACAGCAACCACTATTGGTCATATCAGTGCAGAAGCAAATGACAAAATGTACCAAAAAGCGTTTGCAGCGGTGTCGGCGGCGCGGGCGTCCGGCGCGGGCGCGCGGCAAGCGCACTCGTAATCATCCAAGTGGGTTAAGGTTCCATCAAGGATTTATTGCGGCAAGTCTCCGCTCCAAAACGCCGAGCGCTGGTTACTATGAGCTAACTGCACGCTGCCGCCGCCGGTTCCGCTGCATTTGTCCATTACAACTTACAACCTTTTGTTATTCCGCTGTTTTAATGTTCGTTCTCAATTAACGTCGTCGCTCAGTCTGTCACTGTCTGCATGATGAACAAGGGCAATTTTTTTTCCCGAAAACCACTATTTGAAATACGCTCAGAATAGTCCATTTCATTCACCTGTCAGCGACAGTTGCAACGGTCAGACACAAAGAGAGCCTGGACATCTTTTGTTTAATTAGTGTCGGACAAACAAAAGTAACTTGATCGTTAGGGCGTCCCTTTGTGCCAGCACTTAGAGAGCGTAACTGTAAAGAATAATGAAAACGTCCTTTGAGAGGCTTTTGAAATTTCAAGTGTAGCACAATTAAGCGCAAAACAAACAGGTTAATAAGTTTCAAAACGATCCAGATGTATTACAAAATTTCAAAAGCGGTAGCACACAACTGTTTAGCAACTGCATGGTCGATTCTTTCGCAACTGGCATCGCAGCGTCCGGACCACTCGATTAATTGTTCCTATCCTACAACATCGAACATTCCAACTCTTTTGTTTCATACAACAACCATTGTAGTTCACTTGAGGGTGCTTCAGCTTCAAAATTATTGTAAAACACTTTAAAACTGCTTGGACATATTGTAAATCACAGTATAAAATCGCCCTTATGATTTCAAAAGCGTTTTTATTTTATTTTAGTGAATGGACAGCTTTGGTGTTTGCAATTAAACGAACCCTTAGTTATGTGAGAAGTCGACCTCGCATTTAGCAAACTAACTTGGATTTATAACATCTCTCTAGAGCGGTTAGCAATTATTGAGCAAACGTTAGACCTCGAAATTCGCAGGCCTATAAATGGTATTTATAAAGCAAGTCCACCGCTTAATTTGTTCCACTATATCGCCTGTATTTAGTTCAAATATTCCTTTGGCAATTTTAAATTTAAGTTAGGTAATGAATTTAAGAAATGTGAACATTTGGCAACATCAGTGTAGATGACACGAGAAAATGATTGATAATGGAATTTTAAATAAGCATTCGATGCACAAAGGTGCAGGAGCAGACATAGGTGCGCGGGCGGCTACGGCAGATGTGCGCGCACGCATTGTGTCTGTAACAAAGGCAGGTAGGAACCTGGAGGACGTTATCGTGCCATGTGCTGCGTGTCACTTTTTCATATCAATGTATGTTTTACGTAAAAATCCAAAAAAACTTTAATCTGACCGAACAGATGGCCGAGCACATGTCGATACAAAAAAATCCGAATGCGAGATTAAAAGACCATACCTACAACAACGAATTTAAACATGAATAATGTTCACCTTCGTATATTGCTCACTTTTACGCGGAACTACTCAAAATTTAATTTCGACTCCAATCGCGAGCGCTTTGTTTTGCTGCGTAACTATATTAAATTAATTACGATGGTTTCCCTTTGTTACAAAAGAGAGAAACGAATTGAATCCCAGTTATCAAAATTAATAACGGCAAAACCAATTTACTCTGATCGCGTAATATCCTGTCCGGCGTATTTATTGAGCTCCGCAGAGTTTTCAATGAAATTGTTTTCCGCGCAAATGTTGGCCATTTAGTCTTACTGGCATCTGCCGCCGACTCGCACAGGCCTCAAAAACAAAAGCTAGTTATGAAAAGACCAACCGAGGGGGCTCTGAATACTATGAAGAAAGGAACGTTCGAAAAAACGGCAAATATTGACCTCGTGGCAGATGTCGAAATCCAAACTTGGTGCTGTAAGTGCATTTGAATAAACATCGCCTCTCGATAGTAACTAAACTCTGTTGACCTTCCGTTGTATCGAATATCGGGCCGTGTGCATGCATTTCAACAGATAGAGTTGTCATCACGTGTCCACACATACTGTTTGTGAGCAGCCATTGTTTCTGTAACACGGTTCTGTTATAGAGCAAAGGTGACACACTGCGTGCCAACAAACGAATGCTTTACTTCTAATTGCTTTTGTTAATGACTGAGCACCGATGCGCCATCAAGCCAAGCAACGTCTGAGGACCCTACAGCTAAATAACATACCAAATATAGACGAAAGGCTATAAACCCGAGAAATTGTTGGCTATTAAAGTTCTTTACGAGATGCCAGATTCACTGAGCTAGTCCTTTCCAACTAGAGGCAGACAATTTGCGACCCTGTTATAAATTCGTGAGGATCCTTTTGACGTGACAGGTTGGGGAGACTAATAATTCATGATTGTCTGTGCGGAATGCGAATATCGAACACGTGCGTGCAGGTAACTTCTCCTTGCATGTGCAATTCATTGTCTGCTCCAAAAGGTGTTTTCTTAGTGTTGAATAGGACGAATCCTTGCACAATGGTCGGTAGTTTTGTGTCGTCCCATCATCGAAGCGAAGATATGGAACGAATAAATCATGCGTAGGAGAGGAGTATAATGGCTGTATTTGTTTACTGGAACATCTGTTCGTGTTGGATCGTGACGAGGGTATAGAATTGGCAAAGTCCACAAAAAGCCGGCATTGTAACGTCGCTCGGGCAATTGTTGGAAGATTAACCCGATACGAGCGACAACAATACAATTTGGAACACCTTGACTTTTTTTTTCAAAATCCTGAATGAACGTCAAGGTAGTGATCTCGCAGTGAGGTTGTGTTACACGGGCACGGAGCACATTGCGGCATACCGCGACCTTATAACGTTATCTGCCCGTGATAACAGATTGCTGTGACCTCTAAAATGATTAGGTGTCTCGTAGATAAGGTCGAGGTACAATGACCGTGTCACAATCACAAATGTTCAAACAGTCATTACTGTACACTACCGTTCCCATGGTACTTGAACATTTTTTTATCATTAGGGGAGCGTATGCGCAGGATTCTGATTCTCAAGCACTCTCGACTACCGGATGTAACGGGACCGGAAACGGACTTTAAATAAAATAGAACTGCATAGTTTACACGGCAGATGGCTGACATTGTATCAGGAGAGACAAAAGAAAAGTTAAAAGTATTAAAAATAAGTGTTCTGTGTCCGGCCACATGGCTCAGGTATATTAAGTTAATTATCTTACCGGCGCAGCTCCGGGGATTTTAAATTGGATGGTGTCTAGTTAGACTCGAAATGGATGCACGGCAATTACGGAGTTGCAATTTTTTGACATTAATAAATTATAAAACCTCTTTTATGTTGAATAATTACATAATAAATTATCTTTATCATTAGTTCGGAATGTCATGTAGTTAGTTAGCAAGACGCTACATTGTATGAATATGCGCAGTTTCATTCTCAGAGGGGCGATAATGTTTTGTTTAATCTTCTAAATATCTGCTTCGGGCATTATCAATTTAATGACGTAATTCTAATATAATATTCAAGACTATGTCATCATGATACGCGGTTGTAAGAAAAATGAGCAAAGAAGTTATTTCAAGTGAAATCTAGAAGGCAATATGAATCAATATTGCATAAGAACGTGATATTCACACTCGCAAAAAAGCTACATCTACAAATTTATTACGATTTTCCAGCGGCTTGTCACGTTTGTCACGCGTACACGCTTACACGCGCGTTGGAAATTAACATACACAATATGGAATATTACTCATTATACTAAAATAATACAAGATACACGTACAAGAAACGTTACGATTTAAATTTGAACAGTGTTCGCTCGTTCCTGGTTGGGCGCGCGGCCGAATGGAAGGCGGAAGAGTGGCGCTTGCGCAACTGACATTGAATCGAGGCGGTCTTCGGACCGAGGCCACCCGCCCGATTTGTATATATGTAGTTTAACGATCATTTAATCACCGCTTTATCATTTCGTACTGATAGAAAATTTTCCTTATTCATTAAAGAAGTACTTATTTTAACGCGAAATAGAGGGATGCGTAAGAGGAAAACCGCAAGTCATGTACTATAAACATTTCCATTTTATCGAAGATTTCTCGGTAACAGGATGTGATGTGTAACAACACGCTTCGTTTGAACGCGGAAATCTTACACGAGAGTATATCATGAGAGCGATACGTTTCGTTTGTTTTCATGAGTGTTTTCTGCCATCCTGTTGTTAATTACGGCCGTGTCGTCACCGCCCCCGTTTACCTCCACGTGATCGATACTAAACAGTCTGATGTAAAAAAACTTTGCGTCCGCATCATTCGTAAACAACTCAACTTTTCAATGAATGTTGAAATAAAGTACAATTCTACGTCATTCAAGTAACAAATTTGCAAGTATGGGTGCTAATTTCAACAGACGGGCGGCGACAAAGTCACCGTCACATGACATTCACCAGCAAGAAGGTGAATAAAGTCAATCATAAATCTATGGATCAAATCGCCGATGTAATGCTTTATGAGCGAGATGCGCAAATTGTAGATAACTTCATGAGACGTTAATTCAATCAGCGATGAGAACACGCGCAAGCAAAGTCAAAGAGGTATGGTGAATGTGTGGCGCGTGGTGTGTGGCGTGCGGGGCTGGCGTGCCGGTGCATCGGAGCCGCGTCGTGTCGCAAGCGTGGCCGTGTGCGGGGTCCGCGCGTCCTTGGCCACGGCTCCAGCACGCCGCCGCCGACACAACGGGCCGGCCGCGGGCGACCGTGCGCAACCGCTTCCGTGTGCCGCTCGCGTCACAACACTCACCGCGAACAAACACTATTGGAATCCATACAATTACGCATCTAATCGATAGCACGCGCCGGAATTATTAGGTGCGTCACTTCACTACAGTATCCCACTCGCGGGGTAATTTTGCCGCTCTGACGTCAATGCTACGTAGCCTCGTAGCGGTTGCTACGGGTCACGTGGTATGGCCTATAAAGCCCCCGCACTACCCTCGCGTGGGAAGGTCGCTACTTCAAAAATGGAGCCGAATAACTGGGTGGTGGGTGCTCAAGTTCGAAACAATTTTCTTGGGAAAGATTAGATGAATTTTATACAGCTTCGTTTTGTATATAAATTGTTTATTAACCCCTAAAGTATCTTCTATGTTCTGCGACAATCGGGAGAGAAATTAAATTAGTTACGCACGAGATTTGTTTGTACAATATTCAAGTTGATTAATCAGTTCAGTACAGAGGTTTGATTGACACAATGTGGCGCGAGTCGCGAGGCAAGCGGGTTCATCGCGCAAACGCTTGAAAGGGTTAATCGGTGCACGTGAACTGAATGTGTGTTGATCACATCGTCGTATCGCAGTTCACACTAGGTATATTGATTACATCAGAGCGTCGCAAATGTGCGGGGACTCACATTTACGACAACTAACTGCGCAAATTCTCGTGAAATCTGTACAAACATATCGATTGTACAAAGAAAAACAAGAGTGGGTATACAATAGTGTCGCTAATGACGCCAGTCTTATTGTCGTACGTTTATACACGGCGATGACTTCACGTCGATACGGGATCATCACACTGACAATGTCACGACCCGCTCTCGGCGATCAATGTAAATTACACTTTAATATTAATGAAGTTAAGACTCCAAATCGCTTTGTGATAGCTCGCGCGTGTACGTGATATGTGTTTAATGACATGTCACACGCAGACACAGCGGTCAATTGTTTATTAATTAATAAAATATCGCTTTTGTGTCTTTCTCTTAATGATCTGATTTTGGGTACAAATAAAGCAGCGAAATTAATTTGTGTAACCTCGCGATATCAGAGGTCAGCTCACGAAAATATCGCAAACAATACTTAATTGATTTGGCATTGTCTATTGAATGTATGTGCAATTACAATTTATATTGAACGTGTCAATAAAAATCAAGTTACATTTTGTCAAGTGACAATCAAATGCAAATTCTAAAGTTACGTCAGCTCCAAAATCACAGTATTGTTTGTCGCTTTCGGTTACACAACTAGTGACCGCGAACGGAGGTCGGATCCGTTCAGTTCTCATATTTATTATAGTACGTATTCTTCAATCTCGAACGCGCGCGCCGAGGCCAGAACCACGAAAAGAGTACCGTTTCGCAACGCGCCGCATTTCAATGTCATTGTAAACGTTCCTGATGATAACTGAGCGCTGTTCAATAGGATACACGTACCGTAACAACACTTCCAATACTGTTTTAGCTTGCCTTGTCAGTATTTTGTTATCAAATCTCATTAAGCTTATCAGAATCTTATGATAACAACTTCCATTTAAAGAAGTAAAGTTTTTTTTTCAAGTCGATGTAAGTAATGTCCATGTTATTGCATAGGCTTGTGAACAAACATGTTTTTTTTTATTATTTATAAATAAACTGTCAATGTCAAGAGTGTTGCAACTGCTAACAAAGTTATGAGGTCTCGTTAGCGGTTCGCTAACAGCCCTAAACGTGAGTTGGCTTACGTTGCCCGAAAAAAGTTTAATTTTCCTGATTTTATGACGTCATGGCCTCGTAACCCATGACGAAAGAAAATCCGGAAAATCTTACTCCGCCGACGAAGCCTTAAAAACACGAAAAGTCTATTTTGTTTCGTGTATTTTCGTCACGTGAATCGTTTTTGGCAAGTTTGTGTTCGGCAAGCTGTGTTGTAACTTCGGCCGTGTGTGCAACGCTACGGTTGCGCTTGCGTCATTTCCTCTTGTTGACCGTGAACCGCGTTACGTCAGCGGCAGAGTTTCGGAACGAGATTAGGATGCTCCTACACTTCTATCTAGAGAACGATCGCCCCGGACGCTCCCACAACACTTTTATAATTAGAACCTATGAGAACATGCAATCATTCAATTCTATATTTTAGTAGAGGAGTAAATACCAAGCTAGGGGCTTGGTATTTAACAAGCATAGTCATTAAGGTTAGAGTGACGCGTCTTCGTAGTAACAAGATAAACGTAAGTAAATGACAGCGTTTAGGGGAATTAGTGAGTGACATCATGCAAACCTAATTAGGTCCCATATTAGTTGTTCATCTAAGTGAGCACCATTACTACTCCACTGGAATTGTGTAAACAATAAATAAAGGAAGTTTTTGTTACGAATTTATATCAATAAGGAAAACGAGTACTAACAACTCGTGCCAAAAGGAAAATAGATTTGTTTACACAAGATCTTACCAGCGTTTTCGTATAAAAATAGAAATCTCGTTATTTAAGAATTTCCAGGTGTATCTAATAAAAAGTTGACTGTATAGTTAGATGGATCAATGAAATGGTACGGTGGTCTTTTTTTGTTACAACGAGGCTATGACTAAAACGGTAATTTAACATTATAATGTCGAGGTTAATGTATCAAAAAATCGTGCCAGTGCAGCTAAACAGGAAGCCCGTAGGACAAATGCTCGTGACCAGCAAGCTAACAGCCATAATGACTATTGTTTTTGAACACAACGCACTTTAAATATACCAACTGGCATCGAGCAGACACCAGAACTTACAGCAGTTCTTTGAGTGAACAAAATAATTAAAGGCAAGAAAATAAGAATGTATAAGCAGGCGCGCATCCCGACGAACGGCAAGTATTTTTAGTGGGAGACGCATCACAACTGCAGATTGAGGGTTAATCGTATTTCTGGCCAGCGCCCGACCGGTTTGGACTGACTTTTTATTCCTACACTCGCATCGCAAGATTCGCAAGGTAAACGCTCCAAACACAGGGAAACAAGCAAACGAATAAATCACAAGCTTGTCAACTCGCTCACCGGTAAACATGGCAACGCAAAGGTTGTGAACTTACAAATAACTCGGGATTATTTTAGGAAAATGTGGGCGTCGGTTTACGCGAAGGTCGAATATTTGTAAGGACATAATATTCCTGTGTATCTCCGAATGTTTGGCTCTTCGCCCCCGCTTTTAAATATTTTGCGCACTAACCTCTCGACTCGTGTTATGTGGGTGGCAAATGAATGATACTGGATTGAAAATAAGGAGCATCCAAATTGCTAACGCCTCCGTTTTTAGTTTAATAGAACGAATAATATTTTATTTTTAGTAAGTCCGTCGAAAACGTGTTCGTCCGCGAGTCAGCCCACGCACTCAGGAATCAATGTGTTTGACAAAAATAAAAACAAAAACACGCAAAGACTGGAAGCTACCGCACAGCACAGCTCAAGTCTGATGGCTCGCTAAATCGAGTGTCGTCTGCAGAATATCGAAAGTTGTTGAACTTTGAAGCGAAACAGGAAAACGCTGACAGTAAGGGGCAAGAACATCTCGGAAGATTTACGATATTGGATCGGTAGCCGGGGTCAGTCGCCTGGACTGGACCTCACTTCAGCAGGAACTCGTACGAGCCTAGTATGTGTTTCTTTTTTCACTTCCAAGTAACTTATGTTCGCTTTCTCTCGATCACCGTTTAATATTTTTATTATTGCGGACTCGTTTCCTTTGCATGCACAAGTAGGCCCCGGTGCTCGAACCATGTCTTGGTGTTGTTTTTATTTTTGTTCGTGCGTTGGCGAGTGTAAAAGGACTCCGGCAATTAATGCACTTTCAGGTTTTGTATGTTTTTGTAGCGCGACTCGATGTTATACAGTTGGCTGCCAGAAGAATAGCAAACTTGAATTTATGTATATTATAGACCACATATAGCCGTCTCCACCTCAACTCAGAAGTTATAAATAGACTTTAGTTTAACTTCCAACTCTGTTCGTGCATAAATCTCTATAAACACGTCTAAAATTATCACCAATTTACAAAGGCCTTAATAGGTATGTTCACCTATTTATAAAAGGTATCCATGGAGTTTATATTGGGAAACATTTTAGGGTACGTATATTTAGCTGCGTAGGGTGCGAGGCTAGTGACCCGATAGAAATTTCCTATGATTCATCCCTGCACCCTCCGTTGCTTTGTTACCCTTACATTTTTAACTTCCCTCTTAGATGACGTCATCGAGTGCACCGCTGTTTTGTGGAATTCATCATCGTTCTGTCACGTCTGATTCATTGCTATACTGAGACTTTTATTTTTTTAGGTGACAAAGGCAGAAAGTATTTTTAAATTCCATATCCATTGTGTATTGTAAAATAGGTAAAACACTTGGCTTCGAGCAGTATCGGGGCTCGTCTTTTAATTGAACAGGTTCATCGAACTCATTGTCGTTTCGTGCCGATAGTGTTATCAGTATGGGTGACAGTTTTGTTGACTACAAGCATCTATTTTACCCGGTTAAATACAAAATCAATTTGGCAAAGGCCATCATCGAGAATTGGATAAAGCGCTGCGGTTATAACAAGCGTGTCGGGTGACGGTCGTGTTGTGTGTTGTTTACGCTGGATGAGTTCGGCGGTCAGCGACCTTCGCGACGCGGATGCGTCCGCGGATAGCGCCGCTGACTACGACGCCTCCAACACGACGCATCACACGCCCCGACCAGCTTTTAAATAAAACCGACACAACAAAAACTGCAGCGCTGAATAAAATCCCCGCTTCGGAGCAGCACAGTGACTTACAGTGTTGCTACCTCGTTAAAAACTAATCTCAACTCGTATGAAACGGGACGGAACGACGGAAAATGGAAATACAGGCCCGGCGCGTGTGTCGACGGTCAGTGATTCCACCTTCGACATAACTCGGTTCTCCCTGACCGGCCATGTGAGACGGTATTCAAGAGAGGGCGCAATTATACTGTCTCGTCCCTATTTAATTGCAGGCACGTGCATATTTTTTTGCCTGTAGTGCGAAGTGAATGCACCCATCTCCAGCAGGGCGCGGTCGCGTGCGCCCGACCACCGTGGAACTTTTTGCACAGCTTTTTAATGGCCGTGCCTTATGCTCCCGACGGGGAAGGTTAACTCGGTTCATGTTGCCTTTATCCGGCGTTCACGTCTACGGCTGGGAGTCACGACCGCCGTGACTCATCCGGTGATATCATGACATGACACCACCGTTGTTTTCCATGAGCTATGTGGAAGGCGAGCTAGATCACCAGCAGAAATGGAACGCCATATTAGTTAAAAAAATAATTAAGAACAAGGTGCTTGTGCGGAAACGGCACTTGAAATGGGATGTTGTAGAGCTGGTCAATGTCAAATTAATTTGCATTGTCCTTGACATTGAACGAAGCTATTTTGCATGACTATGCCGCTTTTTGTTCTTGTTCAGAAAGTGAATAGGAAAAGACGCGGAGCTTAGCTTTATGTTATTTATATGAATAGTGCTTTGTGACAAGTGGCACAATGTATTTTTAAATATAGGTTGTGTAGATGTAGGCAAACGGAGCGTGTCACAACACACGGGCGTCGTATCGGCGGATAAGTGCGCGGTTACGCAAATCCGCAGATATGTCGGCGCTGCGCGGGCGCGCCGCTTGCACAAGGTTTCGCAGACCTTTGTTTTACGCAACCGGATCGATTTAATAGCTAGTCGTGCGTTTTCTCAGCTGTGTACCCGATAGCAAAATTAACGACGCCGAATTGAGAAATTGTACAAAATTATTCTAATAGCGACAAAAGGATGAAGTCCATATTCACAAAGAAATTGTAACAAAAACTGGGAAGGAAGAGCGGGTTTCCGCCCTTTAGATAACAATAAACTTGTTGTGTATGTGCCCCCGGTTTAGCAAGGTGTACGTCAACACCGATCCATCGCCGCTTTGAATTCCTCTGACAATCGGATTTACTTTTGTATGGATGACACCTATGTCCGGTAATTCATTATTGAGGACATCGCTGACACATTGTGTTCTATCCTACGAGCAAGTAAAGGCGACTTTCGCTTGAGAGCATTGCACTATCGCCTGCGTCCGGTAGTCGCATCCGGTGTTTTCGTACCACCAAAAAAGGTGCGAACATGCGTTATTTATAGCCGTGACGAATGCTTGCGTCGTCCTCGCCGAATCATTTATTTTCAGAATGAGGGAAAAGTGTAGGCGTCATGAACTCGAAAGCATTCCAGGTTGTTTCACGGTTGAGGTGGCAGGCGTAGGAGCAATCGAAGTTATCCGAGCGGGAATGTCTTGCGCGTTCAAGGTGAGTGATGAGTCACTTTCATAAGACTCGATATGGCATCAGAGTTTTTGAAACGCAGCAAGCAGTAGCATCGGTTCCGCACGATCGCGCCGGTGCCGCGGTGTTGGTGCGCGGCGGGCGTCGGCGGCGGCCGCGCGACATTGGCACAGTTGCGCACGACCTCACCGCGCCGCGCTAGTCGCGAGCGAGGCCGCGAATAAACGCCCCAAAACAAGAACCAACAGTGCGCTTGAATTCCGGCACGCCTGAATCACGCCGTACAAATTAGCACTCGATGCGCGCTCGTTTATCTAACACGAGCGGCCACCGGCCAGCGGCCACACCCGCGCGAAAATACCAGCAGCGGATGCCAACTACGCAGCCACTGCAAACTCAGACACTTAGCGAAATAAAAGGTCCCTTACGCAAACTAGACAATAATGGCAAAGTACAACTGCACCAAAAGTTATACAACTAGCGAAACTGACGTATGGTTATATTATCGAGCGCCCAGTATTATGCAAATACATCGCTGTAATGTGGAGGTCTCTTGCACCACGAGGCTTTAGCAACTCAGTTTCAAAACGTTTTCAAAACCGCCGGCGTAGGCGCGCAGGTACCCGCGGCTGATCGACCGCTGCTGAGATATCGGCAACTACCTCGCGCCGTTATTTAGGTTATCGTGTTGCACATCTTTTTTTGAAATTATAGAGCGGTTGCGTGTCGGTTCAGTAATCATATGAATCGGTCGCCAATTTGGTAGAGATTTGGAAGGAAATGTTGTGAGGCAGTGGCCGGGCCGGCATGCCAGTGCGACGCAGCGGCGTCTACCGGGTGGCGCGGCGGCCGTCTATCGCGGACCAATTTGGCACATCCGCTGGCGAGCCGCGTGCCGGCTCAGCCGCACCGTAAATATCCCGTCCCGTTAAACACGATAGACGTGCGAATGGCGAATACACCATCCAAATATATTCGCGGAGAAACAAGAGTCGGCTAACATTTTTCCAGTGCATCTTCCGTTCCGTTGGTACAAACATCTTCGGGTGATATCATGCGGGTAGTTTAAAAAGCTCGTTTATACATATGTGGATACCAACAGATTATAGACAGTAAATATGAAGTTGCGTAATCGAATGCCGTTGGATCGTCGTCATTGTTTGCAATACATTCGATCATCCGATCCATCTTCTGAGCACCGTGTTACGCAAAAAACATGGGATGTTTTGTTACCTGGTGGAATTATTCGACGAAGTTATTATTTTGGCGGGGGTGGGATGCGCCCGAACAATGAGGCTGGGACAATTTTTGTACCTGAGCTTATTTACAAAGGACTGAGACTACTTTGGCCGACCGAAAATGGGCTCCGGCTTGTCTGGCACGTTATGAGATTTAGCTAATGCTCTACTACAAACTTACGAAGCAAATTAGATTTTGGAAACCATGCGGACAACGGACAAAGGCTATTTTTGTGACGCGAATGTATTTCCGCTTCGTTACATCCTGTCGGCAATGCCAAAATTAAGAATGCATTATTCGTATAAAGGTAGTTTACACTCAAACATCCGGCTTTCTGTCGTCAGGTCCGTGATGTCACCGGCAAGGTGATTTATTTTTATACATTTTGTCGTTAGTGTTTTGTTATTGTGATGGACAAGACATCCTTCCAGGAAGTGTCAAGTATTGATGATGTGTCGTCATGATAATCGAGCGCGTGTGACGTACAGCGTGCGTGTTGTCGTAGGGCGGGAGGATCTCTACCTGCGTTATCGCTCGACCTCGTTTCCCTCCCCAAGGCCTGCGCCCGGATACACCGCCCGAGATTTCTCTTGATAGTTTCTAGTTACACACGAACTTCTCATTTGTTATCTATTGTAACACTTGATATCAGAGAAAGTCGAATCCGTCCCCTGCAGCTGTGATCTCTTTGAGGTACAGTACGGAAATCTGTTTATTGAACTTGTAATTTTCGCTTCTTAAAGTCTCAGTGTCTCTGTAACGCTAGTTCATATTGAGTTACCTATTTCATTTCTTCTGTTTTTAAAACTTCGCAATTTTTTCAGCAGGGAAAAATCTGTTTTCATCTCAAAGGACAAGAAAAACTACGGACGAGTGTTAAGAAAATCCACTTCAAAGCGTCAAAGAGAGTGCGGAATCAATATTAATGTTCTTGTTTACCTTTGAGACGGGACGACGGCGGTATCGCGGGATGTTGATCGTGGCGTCCCGCCGGATGACTCGAATTTATAATCAGGGGTGCCTTTATATCGCGCGAGACGTGAGAACGGAGGTCGAAGGGCGGGACACTTGCTCGGGTTGCACCTTCACCGATACACCATTCTCACGAGTGCGAACAACAGCTGGCAATAGTGACCGGCGCGACATGTGCAATCATTAGAATTTATTAGGGCTGGACAAGGTCAGCTGCCCGCTTATGTTAATAGGGGTTTGTTTGACCATCTGAATAATCTGATACGTTAACTCCCTACAAAGGATGTCCTCTGGGAAAAAGTGACACACGTGATCATTAACTAAACGAAAGCCCCAGGTCACGGATTGCCAAAACAGCTGTCTACCTGCTTGACCTACACGCTAAGGTCCGTTATCATTAAGTAGAACAAAAAGCGATATTTCCGCTCCGACACCGGCACATGGCAAAACTGGAAACACATCTGCAATATCCTGCTTAATTTATATTAACGGTCAGACAAAACAGACGCCAGCAAGCAAGCGCGTCCCGTTTGCCCAATAACTAAAGTCTTTTGTACACAACTACACGCCATGTCCAGCGGACATTATCGACGCTATTGCAAATTGACCATTCAATGAGGTCTCTTACATTTTTGCTGAATTAAAATACATTTCAGAATCAGACGGTCGGTGCGGTAAAAGTTTATCTTTGCTGTTTAGAGGTTCTGTGTAATAACCAAAAGTAAAACATTCCGGCTTTGAGAGGCAAGTTCGGAAAAGGCTTCTCAAGTCTCGGCGTACTCTGCTATTACGTAAAGGGTAAAGCAAAAAGTTTTTACATTAGAGGTACGGTCGCGGTGCTTCCCGTTCCGCATCGCGAACCGACGCTTTTGACAACACTCGCTTTGATGACGCCACGCTGAAAAGAGTATTAAATTTTACCTTTTCCACTGTCTGTCTGTCCACTCAAAAGCGGACTGAATTAATACTGTTGCGCAAATACACAGATGGAGTTCGTTTTATTCGCGTTTGTACCGTATATTGCGTTTCGAACATGTCTGCGGCTAGGCGGTCATGTCAAAGGCATATTCGGATTCGCAACGTGAATGTCACAAGGGACAAGTCCAAAAGGTCAAAGAAACCATCATAGCAAAGTTTCAAGTTCGGGTGGGCGTACTGAATATTGTCTCAGAGAGGACGACAAAGATAATCCAATACACAAAAGGTTGGCTGTTGCCCCCGTCGTGGGAGGAGGGTCCGACAGAATTATAACTACAATAGGCGAGATTCTGACTTACAGTGGCTTTATAACGTTTTTTTTAAACATATTTTTTTATAAGCCTTTTGATGTTATCTGATGAAAATAAAGAATCAAATTAATTAATCTTATTAAACGGGCAAATACCAGGGGTCGGAATACGGGCAGGTGAATAGAATTCATTCGAAATCTCGAAGGAATGTGGTCGTTAAAATTACAATGTTAAGGGGTGCATAAAAATTATTTCTTTTTCTGGGGAGTTTCTCAGGATCACCTGATCGCATGAGGGCAGGTACCCGTATGAGGATTGACAACAACATAGGGGTGCGGAGGGTTACGATGCACACGTAGAGCGTGCAGTGCGGGTGGTGCGCAAGCGCATTGCTGCGGACCCTTGACCCGATTGCGGCGCGCGCAGTATTGTACGCAGCAATGACACCGCTCGCCTTGAGCCGCTAGCATTGCCGGAGATATTCGCAACAATGGAGGCCAGATAACATTTCAAAAGTTTGAAAATCCGCTGGTTCCTACCGGTCGGCGCGAGACCGGCGTAATTAATAAACGCGTTGAGTAATCCTATTGTACGATTGTCCTTTTATAATATTCGAGTTTTTCAATAGTCGTGAGTAAATCTTTAACTTGTTTTGTTAGTCATACGTCGAATGATTAAACGTAGAAGGGAGCTGTCCGATATCGATGCGTCTTTGGCGCCAGTGGCGCAACGTGCTTGCAATATCTACTTTAATTTATCGAGAACGACAACTAACATTTCTAGAGCGACACATACCGCATGTGAATGTCATAATGACTTGATAACAGTTTATAGGAGTAGCACAAGGCGATTGACTCACGGAGGAAACGACTCACTACTTAAAATACAAAGAGCATTTCCGTTTCCCTTCCGACCTTTTTATTAACTCATCTGTTTTCTCACGATCGATCTTTACAGTGGGCGTCATCGTTAGTAGTAAAAAAATACCGAGGAAGTAATCGATCGATCAATTTGAAGCGGCTCGATCGCAGTCGACATCAGTTGCTAAGGAACTGTTGCTTTAGATATTTTGGCAATGATAAAGTTCAGCGACTATGTAACTCGCCACTTAGCAAGATTGTAACAAAAAAAAAAACTTCCTATCAAAAGATTTAAATTACACAGTAAAAATAAAAAGAAAACTCACCTTTGAGGATCGGCGAAGACAAATTTTCTCAGCTTAAGATCCCGCAAAACAATGCCTTGTTCGTGACACGCGGCCACTGTTTCTGCCATTTGTCTGAACAGTCTCCGAGCTTCGTGCTCCCTTAGCCGTTTCCTCGCCCTCACGTATGAGTGGAGGTCTGAGTGCGACCGGGGGAAGATAAGGTACACCCTCTTATCACCGACTAGGACTTCGTGTATGGGGTTGACGTGCGGATGGCCATCAAGCCGATAGTGCGCTTGGAGTAAGCTGCTGCAGTCTCGTGACACCACCTACAGAAAAACATTAAAATTAACACTCCGATTCCACAAACTACTTTTGTGAAAGATAATGCAGTAGGTCTGAGTGCTCTGTCGTGCAAGCGATACCGCTACCGTTATCGACGGTATTGATTCGAAGGTGCTTTCCGGGAAAATTTACATGTTTCCTCTAAATCCGGCCGGCTCCTTGCATTATTCAATTAGTGACGTTGTGTTATTGGGGTCGTTACTATTTTCCTTTTATCGTTGACCTAGTTTTTCATCGCGTGTCACTATTAGCTTATTGTTTCATCATTTTCGTTATCTACCGTTATTTGTTTATTTAAAATGCACTATGTCACAAAAACATAACAGATCCAACATTTTAAAATTGTGTAGCTAAAATACCCGTCCATGTTTGTACATTCAAAGGGGTCCTATTTCAAAGCGGCCATGATTTAAAAGGGCTTAGTCTAATGTGAATAACGAGGTTGAAACATTTAGTGAATAGAGGCAAGCTTACCCTCCTTTGCAAATCTAGCCCGGTCGACATCAAACAGAATTCTTGGGTGACGACAAAGTAGAAATCAAACGAAACAGACAAGATAATTGTTGCAATACATTTTTCAATCGTGAATAGGCAAGAGTTGTCGACGTTAAGCTTTCTAGAACCGCTAGCGGGTCGGCTACATGGACTTGTACAGTTATTTTTAAATGAGCGATTGCTCGGATCCGCGTGTGCTGCACGGTGTGCCTGCTCGGTGCGATCGGCCACCAAATGTCAACGACATTGTGAACGCAAATTCCAAATCTGATTTCCCGACTCACGAATGATGAATCACGTCGCGTGCGTCAAACCATTTCTTTTTTGACTCGCGCTGTAAATAGTTTGCTGGTTATTTCGGCGCAGTCACCCTAGACACGATGTCGCGCTTTTTCGATTTCTATTAATGCTGGCCGATGTACGAAAATAAAACATGACCCATTTGTGGCCGTGTTTGCGAAAACATGAGGTATTGATAAGAATTCGCAATGTTGACAGAACACTTGATAATATTTGACATCGAACGTATTTTACGGGAGCTAACCTACTTAGCTGTTATCAATATTTGTATAATCACAAGGTATGTATATCTATTGCAAAATATTTGTAGAGCGTTCTCGACTACGATGTAGCCATAATTCGGCTTTGACTGTACCCACAGATCAATAAAACAGTCCCATTTACGGTAACTCAGCTCTGAATCAATCCAATTACAATGGCGAAGTACTTCATACATAAAATAGGAATACATTGATGAATTTCCTGTTCCATTGTATCAATCTAAGTCAAGTTGTTTATGTGTAAGGAGCATAACAAATTCGCAAGCCTTCATCCGTTCTCGGTTAAATTACAATAGTAGATTACCGTATAGGTATACGGCGCTGTCTCGATTGTTTGCAGATTGATTGCAGTAAGCAATGATATGATTCGATTTAAGTGCTACAACCTCGCGTATGCCAGGCTATGTTTGATAAACTCGGTTTAATGGACCTGTTAAAGCGGCAATGAATAAGCGACTCGCTGCTAATGCCGCTAGTGCCGTTGTTTCGTGGAGGGGGCACGGAGGGGGGGCCCTAGCCTCGCTATGACATTCGGCGATCGGTGCGTTATCAAATCGTCTATTTCACAATGTCAATGAGAAGGTCAAGCTTATTTTTGACTCGACGTGATGCGATCACATGTGACGTTACGAGTTCAAATTGTCTTGTTTGTTTAATAAAGATGGTAATTTACTTTTCTAAAACAAATACAGTGAGACGGTATCACACATGATGAATGTGAAACATAAACGTGGCAGTCGTGTCGGCAATAGTCGGTGTTGTAAATACGGTCGGCGTTTAGCAACGATAACGTTGCCACACTTTAACCTTGCCAAGTTCTCACGAGGGAAGTGCCTATTCTGTGCCTTGACAATACCCGTATAGGCCTTTGTTAGTCTCCTATGTATCCTGTATTGCCTTAATATAAAAGTCAGAAGCTTAGACTTTGAAATACGTTAGAAATAACGAGTTTATAAACGAGTTTCTATGGCCTGTCTCGTGATTCACTAAAGCCAATAGGGATGAGGCTTTTAAAAAATGTGTAAAGTTAGGAATGTTAGCCTCGCCTAACGATAGTTTACGAGGCGCGCGATAGCTCGCCTAGTGCAGTGCAACAATTAGCGAGTTATTATCATTATAATTGCCGTTATTGTTAGGTTATCGATTGCGAAAGTCGACACATGACATTGTAAAAACGGCGATGGCTGTGGCCTACAAGTGCGATCGAGCAGCAAGGGGCCATGACATATAAAGTTTGACATCGGCGTTCAACAAGATGCTATGAACAATGCACGCGAGACTCATGAAAAAACTACTATTGAAACATAATTATCGAATTATTTACTCAGAGCCGAGCCATTAGTTACTTACAAGGAGTGATTAAGAAATACATGTTTGAAATTCAAGTGATCTCTTCTTGGGGTGATATTATCTACATTTTTATTAATAACAAGGCTAATGTTTTTCGATACACGTGACGAAATAAATTGCCAAATAGAACTGGCTGTCAGAAGTCAGTAATGGTTAATTTTGGTAAAGTTTAATCATTGCATTGAAGGGAGACGACATGTGGGCATATTATTGAGTACTCGGCTTATCTCTACATGGGGTCCAATCCCGTGGGATAGTGAGAACCCTTTACTAAATATTTTGCTAGATATCGCATGTGTATAATTATACCAATATGATGTTTAGAGTTTGTTATTTATAATTTGTATTGTATAAATGGTATTCAATTACGAGTTTAATAGATGTTTGATGTAGCGTTTCTTGCTAACAAAGGGAGCAGATGTAGGTGGAACTTAACTAATTGACTAGCTAATTAGATTTGTGGAGGTACCTACTAGGTCGAACTAAAACAAGAGATTACGCACTGTATCAATCAAACAAAGCCACGCAATGGCTGTTGAAACCCAGCACAATTTCGACACGGCACACGTTACGCATCCTAGCCGCGTCGCGTGAAATAAAGATTGTTCTCTTTGGCCATTCGAATTTTGAAAATAAAAAAGTTACAAGCGAGAAGAATAATGAGTTCGGAGTTATGTTTACCAACTTTTTTGTACAGTCTTTACTTTGTTCGCATCAAAAGATACTGAACGAATGAAAACATAAATAGATTCAAAGTGAATATTAACGTGCTGCCATATTTGCATAAACTTTTGCAAGTTCGTTCGATAAAGTTGTTGGACCCGAGAGCCAGGTTGATAGCTAGGTACTATAGGTATTTATAGCGCAAGTTTACTGTGGCAAACAAACTCGATCTCCTCTACAGCATCTCGGTGCATGTGTAGGTAGGTATGCTATAACTCGTCGCGGTTCCGGGAGTCATTGCACTTACGTCAGTATCTAACTTATGTTTTAGAACAGTTTTAACGAAGTCTATCTATAACATAGCTAGAGTCAGATTAGATAAGTACTCACCTTGCAAACATACTCCTCTTGCGTTCGCACGTCCACACACCGACAAAGCGAGGAGCCCTCAACTTGTTCCAATAGGAGATATTTTTCAGCGACGAGCGCCGCTTGGAACTGGTGTTGAGGAGGCGCCGGGCTGGAGGGCGCCGGCGGGCTGGCAGGCGAGGGCGCCGCCGTCAGCCGGTCCGTCAGCACCGGCGACTGCGCCCTCTCCTCCGCTTTGCTGTCCTCCCCGCTCGCCGGCACGGGCACGGTCACGGCAGGCTTGCTCAGGCGCAGCGGCCACAGCAATGATGGTGATCCTGGTTCCATCACTAACACTTATCACTGTCACGTTACACTTATGTTCACAAACACACACAAACACTTATTAACGATGAAGGAACTACGATGAGATGAACATGATCTGCAACAAAACGAAAACCACCTATTAGCAATTTCCCGTTTGTGACACTTGCAAATTCACTGCACCGACGATGTTACAAAATTTGAAACAAAACGAGACAATCGACACGATTTAGTAACGTTATTTAGTAAGGGGAAATTACGAATAAAGTACGAACCTTGAAATGATTCGCCCTGAGTGGATATCGTACCAAAATTTGACTGTCCGTGGTCACGAACAAGTCGCTTTATTGTGTGAGGAATTACAGGAAGTATCTTCAAGTAATTCATGCACTGATAGACGGCCAATATTTTGGGCCGGTGTCCGCTCGGGTTGTTGTGAAACTAAACGAACACACGTCCTATTCTCACTAACGCCATTGCGAGACTGACGACGACGCTCGCCGCGAAGCCTCGGACCGGCAACCGATCCAACGTCCAATGTCGACACACCGTCAGCTTGCGTAGTACGCTACAATACGCCACGCGTTATAGAGACGGAGCTATAACTGTATGTCTGTCTCTTTCTATAATACCGCACAAATACATCAAAGAAAAGGAAAGAATGTGACCATTCATTTACTACGTTTGGCAATGCAAGTCGCAAACGTTTGTTTCAATATTTTTCACAAGAGCCAGGTAGGTAATAATATTATTTCACATTTACTTACCTTCAAGTTTTAATTAATTTAATAAAATATACCTAAGTTTTAAATCGACTATATTATGTTGATGACAATTTGAGGATGTTCTACATTTTTAGGAAAATTGATAGTTAATAGGTATCTTACCTATCATTGCAGCATTGTCGCCGGGATTTTTTGTTAATTAATGATGATGAGATCACACTAGACGAGCAAGCCAATTAAAAAGGTGTTATTTGACTTCTTGTGAGTTTAGTGTTTTTACTTACGTGATCAAAATCGTGTTTTCTTTTGTTTGTCTGTAGAGTTTTCATTATTTTCAGTCAGTAGTCGATTAGGTTGGTTTATATTTAGAGTAAGTAGGTATGTACCTACATGTATAATGAGGTGTCATGACTTCACAAGTCTCGTATCGATCGACATTCGATATCTCTCAAGTTCCCGCGGTCTGCTAGTTACACTTAGGCACTGAAGTGTAACCAAAGTTTGTCCTTTAACTTATATGTTACACACATTGTCTTGGGCAAGGCGACAGATAATTAATTTGATACCTACCTGCTGATTTGAAGAGACAGAGATATTTTTTTTGGGGTAGCCACATAAAACTTACTGAATGTAGGTACCTAGATATCAAAACGGGGCTCTTAAAAAATACTGGTAAGTAGGTAATCTAATTCGATGAACAGTAATTTACATGGCATTTATGAAGTTTCTTTACAATAGCAATGGTAGTGATTAGTAATATTTGCTTTTATTTTTAAGTAACATAACTTAGATTAAAGGGTATTCAGATATATAACAAAAAAGACAGGTAGGTAAGTACTTAAAAAAAACTCCTATTTACCCCCATTTTTTTTTAATTGAGTTGTCACGTAACAAGTGACACTGGTCATTATGGAGTCAAGACTTCAGTCTTAAATTAGATATTATCTATGCCTTCCGTCTTTAAACTAGGTTGGGGACTTACTAACGCCATAAACATGACATGCAAAACGTACAAACCGTGCGAAGCCAAAATAGAAAATAAAAAACAAATATCGCTAACATGTGAACCCGGAATGAAATAAATTATTGATTGATTTTATATCAGTCTGTGATTCAACTCAAGCGTAAGTTAAAGTTTGCCTCATATTTATCACAATTTAATGCAAAGTAGGTCGCCATTTATACGTAAGGTAACTAATTCTCAAGGTTATGCTCGAGTAGGTAGGTAACACTATAAGGATATTTTACTATTCTTTAAATATTCCTTATATGTATGAAATTATTAAAGAGGTGGAAAGACACCGAAGTGGTGGTATATCATAGGCAGCTAAAAAAAAATATTCTCGACTACCTGTATCTACCCGCGACTTCGTTCGCATTTGATTTTAGTCCCGTTCCCGCAGGAAAATAAAATGAATTTAAATTATTAATTATAAGATTAGCTACAAGTATTCCAATAAAAGTGTCATCAAATTTTGTTCAACCGTTTTGAAGACGTCGGTCCTAACCTATTCCTTAGTTTAGGAATTGAAAATTGGCTTGGTCCAGCCGTTTTAGAGATAAGCTAGAGCAAACAGAAAGACAGGAAAAGTAAACATTACATTTTTGTTTGGTAGAGGTAGCGATTAGCGAATATAATTTCAGACACTTCAATTCTATTTATTATACATACTATGAGTAAGAGAACGTATTGTTGCAAATTAACCTATCAATACCCGCGAAACGAGACACAATAGTAAAACTGTAACAGCGTGGTCCAATGAGAAAGGTCGGGGATTCATGAATTAAAAAAAAAGCCTTACCAATATCATATACTGGGCTAATCAATACCTCGACTATTTCTTTGTTATTGTAACATCGGACTTTATACCTTATCTAATTTTTCATTTCTGTACATACATAGTACATACTAAGTACACACATTCGTCACAGGTATATGTATTACCCAGATTACCCTATAGTAGTGAAATAAAGATACATAGTGGTGATTACCCTATAGTGGTGAAATAAAGATACATAGTGGTGATTACCCTATAGTGGTGAAATAAATCCGTCATAAAATTAATAATCGCGGTGCCTGCAGCCAGGACCAACCTGCTGGCGAGAACTCCTCTCACTAGAGCCATACGCGTGGTGAATGAGGTTCACGGGAGGGTTGATGTATTGTGGTGCAACTTGAGTGAATTCGCAAAAGTTACACTATATGTTATAAGTTATTTAGATTAAGATATTTTTAAACTAGGTATAAGGTGTAGATTTAAGATTTAGTTAGTAAAGCCAACCTGTCGCATTGGATCATATGTAGATCTGTAATGGTAGTGTAGGTAAGATTAAATAAATAAATAAATAAATAATTACGTCATATTTATTCACATTTTAAATTCATTCGCATTATTTCTCACGACACGGAAGTCGAATAAAAATAATAATAAGCATGTTTTATTTGTTTTATGAAGTAATAATTTTACAAGTTACACGTGTTGTTTGTAATTTTGTTGAAATTAAACAGGTTTTATTGAATTATTGAACTTCTGAACTAACGTAGAAATAAGTATGTATTACTAACATATTATTTTGGTATAAGGTTGTCTGGTGAATATCGCGGTCAGCGATAAGACCGCCATTGTACCCATAGATTTAAGTTTCTGTACAATGTACAACTTCTTTTGGTGTACAATAAAGTTTATTCAATTCTATTCTATTCTATATCACCAAAGTTGTCTTGAAATAAATAAAAACCTAATTATTATTTAACAAGTTTTGTTTTTGTTCAACCAAAATCATTGCGAAATAAACTTTATCTGCCCTCATATCATTAAGTAGGTACCTAAGTCTACCAATTGGGTATTTTCCTGTTAATTTTTGTACAATATTTTTATTATAAACAAGAATTGCAAAAAAATTATGCAGTAGGTAAGTAAATATTACGGTAGTACGAGTCTACCTATTTTAGCATGGTAATTTTTTTTTCAGGAAAAGTGGTGGAAACATCTCGCTTTCTCTTTTGTAAGCGCAGAACTTCATAGTAGTGACGTCATAATGTGACAAATTTTCGATATTTTTATTAGTTGACAGTTTTTCCTTCCTCTAGATTTGAAAGGTTTCTAGTTTACCTATTTAATTTCTGTTTACGATTTTAGACGAAAATGCTCAACGAAAAAAAAAGGTTTGCGTTTTTCCACTTGATCGTAAGCTACGATGTGGTTTTATCTTTATACATATGTATAACTCTAATAAAATGAAAAGGTTATCCTCCTCGAACAATCATAAAAAAAAAGAATTTATTTATAGTTACCGAAATAAAAACGAGAGAGTGCACAAAAGCCTTATACCTACCTCAATAAAAATAAAAAAAAAACAAAATCAATAATACAACTCTTGCCAATTGTCAATGCAATGTTTCGCGCCATCACCGGTTGCTAAGCAACGCGGATTACGCTATGACTGTTTGTTTATTTTTACTGACCTCGGTCTTACTTCAGAGCACCTCTGGCGGATTCTTCGAGAGCAGATAGGTCAGTAGTGTTATTCATCGCCTACAAAACACTTTTTTAAGTCTGTTTTATCTTGGTTTTATAAAGAAATGGGAGAACTTGGTATTCAATTTTATTGTAAAGAAGTTTGCAATATTTACTTAAAAGTAAGTTTATTTTTTATTTTCGACTCGGTACCTAACTCGTTAAAACTTAAAATGTACCTAAATTATTATGTGTTGACAAACACTAAAGAAAATAAGCAAGACACAATAAATAAATACATGAACCCTACTTGACCTCAATCTGGTTCCATGAATTGATGTCTCACTAAAAAAAATATGTCACATTCACTGCGTTGTAGATTCAGGGAACATCGTTCCGTCTGTTACAACGCAGTCAATGGAAAGCGGTTAACGCTAATGCATCGTCTGATCCTCATGTTTGCACACGTCTGGTTAACTTGATGATTCAACAGTCAGCGATTCGAGCGATCCTTTGTCCGCTCAACTTAGTCAGGGTTCACGCATTCCCGATCAATGAAGCACGGGATGATGATTTAAGAAGGGTCTAGCTCTTGTGAACGTATTACATTAGTGGCTGCTTGTTATTTCCGGGGTTAATTTTAAACTGGTATTTACGCCAGTAGAGCATATTTGTTCAAATCTTCACAGCTTATCCCGATGCATTCCGAAATATTTAGTAAGTATAGATAGTTATTCCACTTTTAAAATGTGGAATCTGGAAGTACAGATTAAAACATAACATACAGAGACAATATTATTTTTTTACTACTGAAAATCTGGGAAAACTTTTTAAACTCACAAAATTTGGGTCAGACAAATTACGGTTATGATTTGTTCATCAAAACTTCATGTCAAATAAACAAGGATATCAATAAAAATCTAGTGACCAATCTATATAAATGTAATTTTTAAATAAAACGTAACCAAATGTTAGGTCTGTTCCAGTTTCGGCGGTAATCGAAAATGTATCGTGCAGTAACAGAAAAACTGCCAAAAATAAAGATTTGTCTCGACAAAGTTATTAGACCATTGAAAATTAATTCTGACCATTGAAAAATACCCAACTTTTATGAAAGAAGATCAATACAGTTAGTTTTTAGTTGTCAATCACAAACGTTAGCTCAGGCGCTAGTTTTGGTCGGGCCGAATATTCGGCCACATTTTAGCCGAAATTGAAAATCCAGCCGGAGAACCTGCTTTTTGGCTGAAACTTGAAATTGGAACCAAAACCGAAATTTCATTCTGTCTCTACAAAAATCCATTGTGTCCTAGATAAATGACAAGCTTGAGTAACTTTTCGAAAAAGGAGGAAAAGCAGATTTGGGATTTCTAGTTTTCCGATTATGTTTTTATCTGTCTCTGGGTTAGAGGTATTTTTACATTCATCCTTATTCGTGACACAACGACCGAACGATGACTCATTTTGATAAAGTATAAACTGCAGTAGATTAATTAATTAGTACTATCAGTTCGAATAAATCGAACAGATAATATGAGGATGTGAGGTGAAAGTAAAATTCAACAAAAAAACTTTTTTAGGTGCGACAATATGACTTCGGGCGTGTCAGACTTTTACAGACTAAAACCCACTCCTATTCGTTCTTTGCCTTCGTTTCAGGGTTCCGGGGTTCTCTTTCGTTCAACCCAGGGCCCCAGTAGGTTTCGACCTTCAGGGCCCCTACTCTTTGCTGTCATCTCTGTGAGGCGTGCGTGGAACAATACGCGCCGTCGAAAGGACGTAAGGAGTTATTCCAATAATAGTTACCAGACAAAGGCAAAATAAACTGCCAAGCACCTGCTGATTTTTCCTTAGAATTGAAACAGGACAAGTTACGCATAATTTTTATGTTTCTGGAAATATTGTGATGTAGTCAGTAGGTAGGTTTAGTAATTAGTTAATAGCGTAAAATTTTCTGCAACAAGGAAACTAAGGGTACTTAAATACTTATTTTATATATATAATTGTTTCGTTCTTGGAATTTTATTTCTTTTATTTTTTTCTCTTGAATCGTTTTTCTCTTTATGAGTAACTGCGGGAATGTTTGAAAGGGTATGCGAACCCCAAAATTCATAGGGAAGGAACATGAACAAAGGTTTTAGTCAGTAAAAGTCTGAAAACTCTCTAACTACACCCTAGACCAGGTGAAGTCATTTGATGATTTTCCACTTCAAAAAAAAACATATAGGTAGGTTTTTTATTCATCAGAATTTCCAGGTGTCGGATTTTGGAAGAATAAATAAACTTGTTATTTTCCTTAAAATGTAGAAAAGAAGGAAAAGTTTGACAATTAATTTTTGAAGAAATATCCTGTTCCAATTTTATTTTGGAGACCCATGAAAAGTGGTCTAAAATTTTCTACGCTATCAAAATTTTCCTGCAAATTATTTTTACCTGCGTAATTTGAAGTGTTAAGGAAAATTGTGAAATATTTCTCAAAATGGTTCAAGAAATGGTTCTTCGTGTCGCAAACCAGTCATCGTTCAGCGTTATTCACATTGTATTAGTCAGCAAAGCTGTGAGACCACATTGGCCATGTTTCTGATTCCTTGTGTCATCTGCACCACGGTTTCCAACATTGACTAAACTGTGTGTAATTGTGTTGCAATGGTTAATGTGTAACACCTACTCATGTATCTGTCCTTATACTGATAGATTATACCTACTTACCTATTTTTATTACTGTCATCGAGAAAAGTTGATTTCTTTGTTCTGTGGATTAGTTCATGAATCCCCGACCGGTCGCGGTCGCATGAGACGCGTCGCTGTTATTGTCTTACTATTGTGTCTCGTTTCGCGGGTATTGATATAGGTGACGTAGAAATGACACATTTTTTTAAACTAACCACATGATATAGCTAAGTCTATTATAATATTAGTAGGGACAACTAACCAAAAAAGTAATTTAAGGTGCTTTTTGCGATAAATAATAGACGTCACACAAGCAAGAATGACAAAATTCTGTATCGCACAATTAAAGTTCTCCGCGCGATTGAAAACAGTTATGACAGCCCGAAATCATCTATCGGGCAGTTGCCCAAACTAGACATAACACTCCTCTGGTCGGAGGATCCACCATATTCAACGGAGGTGTACTGGAGGTCACTCACACACCTCCGTTGAACTGTCACTCTTTGGGCTCTCTGTTCCAGACACCTCTAAACGAAGTACCTAAATCAAGTTTATTTATTTTCCAAAATAGGTACAGTAGGCAAGAAACAAAAAAAATAGCTGGAACGGGAAACTGTCAAGCTGAAAAAGGATGCACAAACTGAAATGTGACGTCATACCATTAAGTTACGTGTGTACAAGAGAAATAATGAGATATGCCCATCACGCCCCCATTGTTACTCATTCCAATATTGGAAGTGCCAGATGCGGTTTTAGAAAAAGATTTCTTTTACTGTTATTTATTGTTTAGTATATAATAAACACAAGGTTTCATTTAAGTACTCAATTATTATGAAATTATTATAAATTCTTCCTTTTGGTTTTGCCCTTGTACAATTGCTAACCAACTTCTATCGTTGACTGTACGATTGTAATTCATAAGGCAAGCGTCACAGCTTTCAATAATCCGGTTTATACCCTATTGATCCAGTTTTACGGTTTGGGGAAGAACTGAAACATTACAGTTAGTAAGTATTTGTGGAACTGTACTGATGTAATCCAAATGGGCATTTACTAATACGTAATTTACGTACACTGTTACCACAATACCATGTAAGTGCGTAACTAAAATAGTTACCTACCTGGGTAGTGATAAAAAACATTGTTGCACATTGTTTTAACGTTGCGCGGTAATCTAGGAATGGAATGACGTCGTCATGGGCTATAGTAGGAATAGTCCTACTAAAAAAAAAAAAAAATAGAAAATAGTTTCAGGTCCTAAAAACTCTTTGTATCTACAATAGACATCTTAACTTTATTCTTCTTCAAATCTATTCCATTGTTTAACTTGATTTTTCTTCAAATCTATTCCGGTTTTATGATCAATCAAGTGATCTCTTGTCTTACTTTAAATCAGTCTACTCCTAAAAAAAATACCCTATGTTCTATACCAGAACATGCGCCAAATTTCAATTTTCATCCAAATCCGTTCAGCAATTTCAGCGTGAAGAAGTAATCAACATACACACACGTACACCTACACACGTGCCTACATATTAACTTTGGCCTTTGTATTATTATTAGTGTGATTAGGTTAGATATAAATAAGTATTGCTTTTTTTTGGGTGGGTCAAATGCGAAAATTCCCCGTACGTAATCAATCGATTTTTGCGATAAATCCGAGCTCGATATCTAACTCCTAATCATACAGAAAGGTCATGTAGGTATAATAACTATGCGTAAAGAAACATATCGAGGAATTTATGACAAAAGACTAGCATTTACCTTGTGTCCTGTAACACAAGTTTTTTCAGGCACCAGTCTCTTACAAAGGTGGATTACAGCTGAAATAATTTCTTGTAAACAACATTAATGATAAGTCACCTTGTGAAGTGAGAATAAATGGTAATTTATTATATTATTATTATATTTACCTGTGGCTTTGTACAGTGCAGTTATGACGCCACAGTACGTATACTTAGAAATTTCCTATCGGGAATTAATTTTCAGTATCGTATTTGTTTGTGTTCCTAGTACGTGTTTGATTAGTATTGATCGATTTTTTAATTTTTTTTTTTATAATAACTAAATAAATAATATTATAAAAAAAAATTATTTAATTATTTTATTTATTAGAGTTATTTAATTTAAAAAAAACCCTTTTCCTTTTTATACGTTTATGTCTAGGTGACGCAAGCGCGACTTCCGCAAACCATCACGGAAATCAGAATACCGCAATATGATGAAACCGCTAAAGTAATTACGAGCGTGTTTATGTTGTTACGTTATCATTTACTATTATTACAACGAGCATCTGATGCGCGCTGATACGAGCGCGAGTAGGCGCGGTCGCGTGGACAGATAGCAGTGATAACACGTGTTACCGCATTGTGGGAACGAAGGTGCATTAGCGTTACCGGCCTTGTTATGTTCCCACTGTTGGGACTCAGGCCTCGGATCTAGGAGAGGGAATGGGCAATGGAAGAGTATCCTTGGGATATTTAAGTAAAACTGACGGCAGAATATCTTGTAAAAAACGTACAACACTGTGTTAGCAAACTGTAGCGGCCCGGTAGGGTCGAAGCCTACTGGGGCCCTGGATTGAACGAAAGAGTGCCCCGGGACCCTGGAATGAAGGCAAAGAAGGAACGGGTGTGGGTTTTAGTCAGTAAAAGTCTGACACGCCTTCCTGCTCCGCTAAGAGAGAAAAGTCATATCCATTATTTACCACCTTGAAAAAAAAACCAAAATGACTAAGCAGATTATGAAAGGTTTGCGATCCTCCAGGGACTGCGCTTTGTGCTTGGGCACCGCTGGAACCGTCCTGGTTACGGCACTGTAGGTGCACCATGATCGTGTTCTTCTCCCACACTTCTCATCGTCTTTTCAGTAGTTATTTCCTTCTCATCCATATATTCCTTGTCAAAGTTCATCAAAGAGTGGATACACTTGTATCTCTCTGGCATTCAATCAAATATTAAACAATTTTTAATAATAAGTCAACAAAAAATATACATGCATAATATAGTAGAGTAACACTGATAAATTAGCACCCGTACGAAGCCGGGGCAGATCACTAGTTAAAACTGAATGCGTGTACTCCTTATTGACAAAACATTCTGCAACACCTTTCGCATTCACTAATTATAATTAGAGAATGCAATAGGTTACACTTAATATTTGTTGCTGTTGTAATCCCATTAGATTCGTACGAACTTACAAATTAACAACAAGTTCGGAGGCCTTACCGTGACGTAAGAGAGCGAGAGCTTCAACAATTCAGTTTAGGTCATTAAATGGATCGCGTTAAGAGCCCGTTGTAGGCCCTCTGGACCATCAATGTGGTCATTTACCATACCCAACAATATTGTAATACTGTGATCCAACAGTAGACTTATGTCTCCAATATGATATCTCATCTTTAGAGGAAGGAATTGGTAACTTTTGCAGCGGTGCTCATAGACAACTGAGATATGCCCATCTAGTTAACGTGTAAATTACCTCTGGACTCCTTCACTACGTATAATAAGCCTCATAATACGGGATCCAATCCTGAGAAACGTATTCTAAATGACTATATACGAAAGACCATTACCTACTAAGTTTTAATAGATGTTGGAAATAAGAAGCTGAAGATAAGTCCATCTATCGTTTCTTTTTCTCTACTTTAAAGATTTAGAACTTTCCTCCGCATCAATTGGTGATGCCCACACCATTCCATCCGAAAAGACCCGATGGAATTGACCTACAACTCGGTCACATTAACTTGACGCTTGGCGTCGATGAAATAATGTCCAAAAACTCTATAACAACAACAGATAACCAGCCAAATTATCGACGCGTGTATCGATAACAAAGATGCTGATCAAGTGTCCATACCTGATACTTGTCGGGTGATCTAAGCGAATGTGGGGGAAAGCGGGGGATGTTCACATTTCAGAGATGCGTCAAGTTAATATGACCGGATTGTAGCTATTAATATGTAGAAATTCACACACAGACGAGACACCGAAATCAAGTCAGGACGACACGACGATGTTTACAGAGATACAGTACAATGATACAAGCGTATGTACTCAGCTAATTATAATTTAATTATGAGATAAATAATTTTCCCCGTATCAAGGTTTCAATTTATCATTAATTAATTTTCCCTGCGTCAGTCAAATAAACATTTCTCACAAGGTAAAGTACAGTATCTCGAATTAACAACTTATCAGGCCTTTTGCGTTTCAATTTTTGAGTCATGTGAAAATTAATCGCGGGACCCAGAAAATGGCAAATAAGAAACAATAGTGGATTTTACTCAGTGATCAAAATGAAGAGAAGGATGAAGAGTGAATTAAGTTTTGACAGGCCCTCCCGGTCTGCCCTGGTGGCTTACCATGACGTTCAAAGTAAGATTGTTTTATTCTTATTCTATGGTTAGGAGATAGAGCTATAGGTACAGTTTGTCTAGCGTGATCCCACCAGGGTCTCAAGTCTGCTATTAGAATAGTATCAGAATTATCGACCATTGGCTTCATGATTGTTGATTTTGACAAGTTTTTAACTTGTCGAAAACAAAGGAGTGGGTTTTAGTCAGTAAAAGTCCATCACCCGGGTCTGGCCCTCCCGCACAAGTTTGTAACTTGTCAAAATCAACAATCCCTGAGCGGGAGAAGGAGAGAAGTCATTGGATGATTTCCTAGCTAAATAAAAAAAGTGGATATAGTCCGTCTAATGAAAGCGCGACCTGAGAAAAAGAGGCTAAAAATCCAAAAAAAATGTATGTGGTATTACTAACTAGTAGGAGAATCATGTCTTGACACTTAACAATATTTTTTTATTTCCTACAATAATTGCGGCTGAATAATGTTGCCAATTAATTTAAAAAAATAACTCCTGGTTGCGCTTTCATTAGACGCACTCTGGCAAAAAATGAATTGTCTTACATCATTCAGAGAGATGATAATCCCGCAATTACGCCGATAAGCCAACACGTGTTGAGTGTGTTTTTACGTGGCTTTGCACGCATTATTCTAGTATCTTATCTGTCTATCGTACGAGGATCTACTTGCACAAATAATGTCATTTTTTAATCTATTTTTAAATGCTCTTGAACGTGTTCTATTTTCTTCTTCTCTTGGAACAGAAAAAAAAATTAAAAGTCGGTTTGTTCTTTGAGTAATATTATTATTGTCTTTTATTTTACGTTCACATTTCCATGACTGACCTATTGTGAATTTTGCAATAACCGATATAAGAAAAGGTGATAACTAGAACGACTGCCTAGGTTGTTAGGTATCAGCACTCTTCATAGAGGCTATGTTGATGATGCATCCCTGCGAACTTTTAATTAAAATTTCCTTCTCATGTCTATGTGCATCCCCATGCAACGCAAGATATTGGTTGGCACTCCATGGCTCTCGCATAGAGCTATTGAAGGAACGCAAGGTTCAGTTTCAGTCGGTAAAAATCGGACACACCGATCCGCCCAAAGTGAGGGTGGGGCCATGGATGGGCTTTTGAAAGGAAAACCCAGGCCCTGGAACGAAGGCAAAGAAAGAACAAAGGAGTGAGTTTTAGTCAGTAAAAGTCTGACACACTCTCCCGCTCTTCCCTAGATCGGGGGGAAGTCATTGGATGATTTAACATCTAAAAAAAAAAGTTTACAGAACTATTAGAAACCCTATTGGCTTCTCGTAAGAAGCTGGGGAGCCGGGAGGGATCATTTGTAATCATTCCTCCATCACAAATGATTCCTCCCGGCTCCCCACGTAATAAAAAGAATATCTAAATAATTTTCATCATTTTTCCATTTCCCTTTGTATCATTGAGGGCACAAAACTTAAAGTTCTCAGAGAACTAAATTAAATCGTCAAACTAGCACGTAATATAATAACAAATAATAAAACTGTCAGGCGAAACTGTCACGTTTGCCTTCGTATGCAAAAACGGCTTGTTCCTCGACCTTCTGACTAACCAGAGAGTTTGTCATCACATGAGGAAGTATGCGTTACTGACCAGACCTTAAGGACAGCCGCACACGTTCGGTTTCCTAATTAGGTTTACTGAACAGGAATTCTGATTCTAAATTCTCATTGCTCTGCTTCAACAATGTGCACACGTTCTTATTTTTATCGGCAAAAAATATTTTATATGTTTTTTTTTAGGAATGTTTATCATTAGAATGACTTCTCCCGCTCTTGGGTGGAGCGGGAGGGCGTGTCCGACTCTCAATGACTAAACCCCACGCCGTTACTTCGTTGCCTTCGATCTGGAGGACACGGGCTTACCTTTCGGAAATGTTAAGCAGAGCATTTAGGTTTCCGATTCTGAATACCTGATCAGGAAACCAAAAGAGCGTCTGCAGTCAGCCTAAAAGGTGACACCTCAGATAAAGGTCACAGATTAAGGCCTAGCAACGTAGTATGACGTCACTTGAGGTCACACTCAGGTCCTTTTTCCTGATGTTAATACGTAAAACTCATGTTATCCTTGTGCCGTAATTGGTATTGGTGGATGTTCTTTGTTACCGACTATCGATCAGGATAAAAAATTCTTTACAAAATTAGTAACGATATTAAAGAATGAAGTACCGTGTTGCCCCAGTTAATGGGTTGTGGAGGTCTGGTAGGCAGCCGCCCCTCGTATTCAGCTAAATACTAAAAATACTGGTATTCAGCTAAATCCGGCTTGACTAGAAGCCGACCCTAGGTAGTACGAGTTTGTCAAATAGACAGAAAAGTGAATCGTCTAGAATCGGTCTGGCTCTGTATAGCTGATACATTATCAACTCTAAATTCAATGTCGATAAGGTCAAACCCAGGTCCTGTTTCCTTTATACGTAAACTGTTATCCGTGTGCTTGATTGTATGGAGTAATTGGTAATACCGAGTTAATTATCCTAATTGACGTCTGTAGACTGTGGAAATTCATGTAGCTTGTTTAAATTGGGTAGGCTGTCTTGTTGTGGAGTGTAATAATTATTATTATTATAGTCTAGTGAATTCCCTATTCCAGAGAGGTCTTAGTTACAATAGTGGGATGATTACTTACGAAGCTGATATTTATTTATTTAAACTTCATGCAACATGTTGGAACAAAGGCGGACTTTATGTCCTAGGCATTCACTACCAGTCAACCAAGGGTGGTGAAGAGAAAGCTAAAAATTAATCCCAGATCGTATTGCATTAGGTTATTTTCGTGGGTTTTTATTCGGAAGTAGTCCAACCGAGGAGATGTATAAGGAATCCCCACAAATCTTTAGAATGATAGCTACAAAGCTGAAAAGTTTGTTTATTTGGTTGTACGCGATAATTTTCGGAACTATGAATTGAATTGAAAAAAAAAAATAGTATTGTATTATATGATCCAAATCGATGAAAAATTGGGGTCGAATGTTATAGGGATTTTATTTTTGAGTAAGTGCAGAAAAGCAATGTCATGTATTAAAAACGTTTTTCCTGTTCAGCAACCAATTACAGAATGCTATGACACTGTTATGGGACTCACTTATCATCATTGCCTTGTTAGCAACAAGCGTTTGCGACATACAAATGCGAATTTTAATTTGAGGTCGGGCTCATGTCGTCTTCTTCTTTCCTCCATTAACTTATCACATACCCGCTAAACGAGACACAATAGTAAAACAATAACAGCGCGGTCTCATAGGACCGGTCGGGGATTCATGAATTAAAATACTAAGCGCTGACTGCGACTTTACACGCGTGAATGTGGAGAAAATCCCAAGGGATAGTCCCTTCTTCTTACTTTAACCTAAACCTTTCTCAAACTTTGGCATTAAAGTAGGATTTGACACGTTTTTAACTCCAAATTCTCATTGTTGTATATTATTAATACCCACTGGGCCCGCGTGGTGGATTACGGCCTATTCCCTCTCCTAGAGAGGAAGCCTGAGTCCTAATAGTGGGAACATGACAAGGCTGATAATGCTTAATTAATGCTTTAGATTATTATTATGTAAATGACGTAAGTTTGGACGCAGTTTTTCCCCATAAGTATACGTTATTTTGTGAATTCGCCATTGTCGCATACGCGTCCTGGGAAGCCGATAAAGACCCCAGCAACCACGGACAGCAACCGACAGATACTGTGACGTATGTCAAAATCAAATTTATGTCCTTTTTCCTGTACTAAGACGTAACATTTGATAAATTCATTCCTGTTAAAATTACTGGGAATTACGAGGATATTCGGTTAAATTAATTATTTTATAAGTAGCTATTGTTAAGCATTTAGAGAAACATTTGCGACGACCAGAGCTTCCATTTTGGCTTCGATTTATTAAATTATTCAATGAATAAAACATCGAGAGGAAACCAGCATATTCTAGACTAAAAGTTCAAAGAGTTGTTACATCCATCAAAGCGCGTTGGTCTTGTGTGGTGGATTACGGCCCATTCCCCCTAGAGAGGAGATCTGAGTCCCAGTCGAGGGAACTAAAAAAGTCGGATTTATTATCCGATTGCTATGGAGAAAGGATCGAAAAATCTAATAACCATTGGGCATTGTCACTCGGTCGTGGAAAAATATATAAAAATAAATAATAATAATGTATATTTATGTAAGTTTATATTGTACACTGGATTCTACCCTCGAATGTTATCTCTCTCTGTCACTCAAAGGTTTGCTGGGAGAAAAGTCATTGTTGAGTTAAAGCTTGCCTTTGTACATGAATTGTCAAATAAATGTATGTAAATAAGTTATTGTGTACTTACAATAAAGAATGGAAAATGGCTTGCCCGGATAAGGCGTTGCCCGAGAATCCATCATCCCAGAGACAGTGGGATGAGCCGCTCTGCAGGTTGGTACGGAATAATCTTATTAATACGTCCACCAATACTGCTGAGCGTGCCCGTCTACTGGCTGTGGGTGAATGGGAGTCGGGCCTCTGGCTACAGGTACTGCCGTCACTCAATATAGGTACTATGCTGAGTGACGCCACTTTCCGGATCGCTACATGCTTGCGTCTGGGTGCTCCTTGTGGAGCTCCACATCGATGTCAATGCGGTGAAGCAGTCGACCGCCTCGGACATCACGGCCTATCCTGCAGTAGGAGCGCTGGTCGGATAGCTAGGCACGCTAGCATTAATGACATTATCCGTCGAGCTCTTGTCACCGCCGGGGTGCCAGCTGTTTTAGAACCTAATGGCTTAGCACGCGACGATGGGAAGAGGCCAGACGGGATGACCATAATGCCTTGGAAGCTGGGTAGGCCTTTGGTGTGGGATGCGACATGTGTCGACACCCTTGCGCCATCTCATGTTCTAAGTCAGGCGGGCTGTGCTGGGGCTGCTGCTGCAGGTGCAGAAAACCTCAAGCGGCGCAAATATAACAACCTGATCGGGAGCTATATGTTTGAGCCGTTTGGGGTTGAAACACTGGGGCCTTGGGGTCCGAGTGCTCATCAAGTTGTTCGCGAAATTAGCAAACAACTAGTCGACTCTTCACGTGACCAGAGGGCTGGGCTGTTTTTCGGCCAACGAATCAGCATTGCCATCCAACGTGGCAATGCTGCCAGCGTTCTGGGCACTATTGCTGTTGACATCGACGTGGATGAATTTTTTGATGCCCAGTAAATGCCTTTTTTTTGTATATATATTTACGTTTGTACATACTTTTACCTTTAGTTTGTATATATATCTATTAAGTTATTAATATGTAAATATCTGTATCCTGAATAAATAAAGAATTAAATAATAATAAAAAATGGGTATGTAATTCACCGACTGATCGATACTGCCTGACCAGAGTCAAAGAATAAGTAATAGTACAAGTCCAGAGTGCTGGCCCGATCTTTATCCAAAGAATTAGCATCTCCATTAAAGGTGGGCTTTCCACCATTCTTCTGGGTGCGTTTCTGTCATGCCCAGATGACAGCAAAGCGGATGAGTAATTCGACACAGCTTACGTCAGATATATCTGACCAACACTCTCGCGTTTATTCCGCCAGGGTAGCACATCTACAACAAAATACTCCATCTCGTCAGATCTTCTGTCACTTATGGGGACAATCAGACAAGCGGCCTAGCTTCTTCTTCTTCTTATAGTGTCGATGGCAAAACTAGTCAAATACCTTTTTGGAGGTAGTGGGACAGAGAGTAAAGTCCCACATATCTCCGTTGAAAAGGGAGGATTCTCCGACCGGACGGGTGTTATGTCCGGTGGGCTACTGTCCGATAGATGATTTCGGGCTGTTGTATCTATTCAAATCGCGCGGAGAACTTTGCTTGCGCGATGCAGGATTCTGTGACGTCATATGTAGTAGATATCGCTACACCTTGCCTGGCCTAGCCACGGCAATGCCATCCACTGCTGCTGTCATTAGGTCCTCACGAGAACAGGCTACAGGGCACAGCCTACCTAAGTGAGATGGAGTACAATTACGCATAGGAACGAAAACACTTGTGGTTTCAGTACGACGCAACAAGGTTAAAAATATAGAGCCCTTTATTATCTTGATTCAGAAGATGTAAGTAAATAACTAAAAGTGTAGACCTTTCTCTTTGAACTCAATGCCCAAGCAGCTAACTAATGTTTCTGAAATAAACAAAGCCATTGTTTATCTAAATTAGAGACCCCATTTTCTACTTAAATACCTGATATAGGTAATGATTAGCGCTTACTGATTATCCAAATCCTACTTACATGATAAAATTTTGACAAAAGATAAGTCAATAACATCTTAGAAGTGAATGGAATTATTTGCATCAATAAACAATTTAATATCATAAAAAATATATAATATCAACGTTGTGGATGATTAGGCACGTTTACCGGGGAGAGAAAGCCCAGCTGGGTAGGTCTAACTTCAAGAAAGAGGTCAATCGTCAAATCCGACTCGAATGGCCAGCATTCGAGAAGCTGCACCAAGCTGCACTATCTTCTCAACAAACATACCACAAAGTCTCAAGTCTATGACCAGTGCGTCTTGTCAGTGACGCTAATGGTTCTGTTATGTGGTCAGTTATTCAAATACGGTCTGCCGTTTATGAGTAAAAGAGTAACAAACATACACACATACTTACAGGTACCTCTAGCATTCGCCTTTATAATGGGAAATAATAATGGTTCCGAAAAACAAATTAATCTCCAGCGATCTGTGGCCGACTATTATTCTAATTAACCAGCGTTATAATTAATTACCGACAAAAAACCCAAAACATTACCGAAAAAAAATACCTAATTTAACAACAAATTAGAGCATGTTCAAATTACTTGTTCTCCTCCTAAAAAAATGAGTCGTCGAATAACAAAACTAAACTTCCGAATGGAATACTGAACCTCCGACAAAATTACTAAGTTACCGACAACAGAGGTTTTGTCAAAATAATCATATTTTTACAACTTGCATGAACTGTTTTAATTTCTATTGTTGGTTATCAAATTTATTTTTTAACTCTCAATAATAATGAAAATACCTTAACTGTTAGGCCCGTGAGATCGGGTTACATTTTTTACTACCTATTAAAACTACATTTTATTCTGATTCATTCCGTTTTTCTTCGGTTGCTAGGATAACTTAAGATGCAAGAGCGAGCGAAGCCAGCTCAAGACTTGGGGGCAACCCGACTCGGACAGGTTAGGTTAGAAGGAGGTGGCGGGGTCGTAGTGAGCGAGCGAAGCGAGCGAACACAGATTTTTTTTTTAAACCACCCAAAAGTAGGAGCCCCGCGCAGCGGGGCTCCGTCGACTACGCCTTTTAATCAATTTTTCGAATCGTAAATATTCTAGAAATCTAAAGTCTACGTGGTTTTACATTAAAGCATAAATACGACTGTTCTAACATTTTAAAGCCTGAAATAGGAACTACTTACCGATACCCAAGCATACCCGTAGTAAGTAAAATTCATGATATATGATACAAGCAAAAGTTATTGTACAAGTACATTTTTATATTTTTTATAAGTTTCTGTATAACCACTCAGAATAATATTTTTAGTATAGTGTTACAGTTAAAATAGCACCACAGTCTATGAAATTTGAAAGGTAATTTATGAATTAATAGTTGGCAAATATAGATAAAAATTACAAATCATAGTTTTCGGTAGAACGTAATTTATGCCGGTAGAAAAGTATTATAGCAATAAACAGTCAAGTTTATTTTTCGAAGATTTCGGTATCTCATTCGGTCGTTTCGTAATTTTTATTCGGACAAAAGTAGTCGGAAAGTTAGTATTTTAGGCAGTAGATTTAATATTTTGAGTAAGGGTAATTCTTCTTTTTTTGTCGGAGCTTTTATTACTACCCCTTTATAATTTACGTAAGTAAGTAACTAAGTGTGACAGTCTGATAACTGGATCTTTGAGCTATTTCGATTACGTGCTCAATAAAACACACTATTATCAACAAATAGTAGATTATGTGACTAGGGAGTAAAGCAGTGTCTTTAAGGCGAGGGCGGCATGTTGAATTCCGAACAAAACGAAGGTTGCTAAGTTTTAATCCCGAACGTTAGTGAGGGATTTATATAATTAACTCCCGAGCATCGCGAGGGAGTTAATAGAGAAACCTGAGTGAAGTGAGGAATTAAAGCCGCCCAAGACAAAGACAGCTTTACTCCCGTGTTGGATACTCTACTTTTTACACCATGTGTGAGATGATTACAAGTCTACTACGATTAATTAACTAGGTACTATATATCGTATAAAACAAATTATAAATAAATTAAAAAATATGCAACATTATGTACACGTTAATCTCAACTCCAAATTAGAAGCAAACAAAATTCAATACTTCAATATTACTCTATAACTTTACTATTTTTTAGAACCTCCTTAACCTTTTCCTCAGTATGTGACCACATTTATTATTCTTTTTTTTTGTTAGTGGCCAGTTTCATTTTTGAATAAATTTGTTTGATGCACGAACATTTTAAATGACTGAAGGCGTATTTGACGTTCTAAATTAAAAAAAAACCATTATGCCCTAGGGATCGGCCATACTGTATTATCTCCCTAGGTGATAACGAGTTGCTTTAAGTGCAGGTTACATGACACATAATAGGGTCATTATCGAGCAGGTGGTGTAAAAAATAAGTTAATGAAAATCAAGTACAGTAGTAGTAGTAGAAAAGTACCGTAGTCAAGCACTTTAGAGACCTAGTATATAAAGTGCTTGGCTACGGTACTTTTCTACAACTAGGAACTCACCTATAAAATCTAATCAAATCTAGTAGCGATGACGTAAACCCGAACAGGTTTTTCCCAGAATACAACGATACCTATCTATTAATTTTTATTTACTTTTGATTATCACGTCACTCGGTACTCATACTGTGACGTGTACACGTTAGGTAGATCGTGATTACTTAGAATAGTACAGTAAGTCGTTAAACCTAGGAATCACGATAGTGACTCATCATAGTCTATTGAATGTGCAACAATAGTCTGTGTCATCTATTTATATTCCAGACATTTCTTATAAGATTTCCTCTGAGTAATAGACAAAATTTTCCCTTGATTACGATTACATATTTTATAAAATGTTAAAACCCTAAACCACACTAGCGGTTTATATGAGAGCGGTTATATGCGAGCCATATAAGTGTAGGAGCAGTGGTGGCCCCGACTTACGAGTTGTAGGTCGCGGGTTCAAACCCAGCCAGGCGCATTACTTTGTGTAATTTATTTCATCACCACTGCTCTCAAAACGGTGAAGGAAAAACATCGTGAGGAAACCGGCATGTCCTAGAAACAAAAATTCGAAGACATGTGACATCCACCAATCCGCACTGGGCCCGCGTGGTGGATTACAGCTCATTCCCTCTCCTAGAGAGGAGGCCTGAGTCCCAACAGTGGGAACATTACAAGGCCGATAATGCTAAATATATAAATGTGCAATCGCATACTGACCTTTGTTGAAAACGCAATAATATTTCTAATACTGATCGTGACAGACATTTTTAGAGGTGAGAAATCATCAAATAACTTCTCTCGCTTTGGATGGAAAGAGGATGAGGAGTATCAGACTTTTACTGACTAAAATAAAACCCACCTGTTTTACTTCAGTTGCCCTTTTCTTTTCATGGCCGCGGTAACTTATTTCGAAAAATCCCACAGCTCAAAAAATATCCCGAAAGCTTTATAAGTGTGGGTCAACCATTAAAATGAAATACAGTTTTAATAAACCAGATACAACTGTGGCTACAACAGTCTTAATAAATATATTTTGTAAGTTATTGAGAATGTAATATGGCGATTAGTATTCAATCGACTATTGTTCAAACCAGTTTCGACCGGTTATGTGTCAATTACAGATAAGCAAAGGCGGCCCACGAACTGCCACCGCCAAGTCTTTATATTGTTTAATTAATTTAACAATTAATAGATACAGGTATCGGTATTGTTTATTTATTAAAACTACGAAATTGTATCTACGTACCTACATATTTCTTTAATCTATTAATTATCTATCTTTGGTCTGTTTTTTTAACCCGGAGACTGATTCGACACAAGTAGGTAATGTCAGATTTACTATAGGAATGAATAAATGTGTCCTTTGTGTTCTAATGACATTTTAGTCTCAGGGTTTAAAAAACAGACCATAATCTAGTCTGATAATTAAACGCAAACGCAAACGTCATTTCGCGTATTATGTAACAAATATGATTGTTCTAATGACGCCCAACAAAATTGGGAAACAAACTTTTTATTTCTTCTGTTCACGTTTACAATGAAAAGTCTTGTAAAGTCGCAACCAAAATGTGACAAAGGGTTGAGCAACATTTCACCCTAAACACGAGTTAAACTTTATTGAAAAAGTTTACTTAGTCTACGCAAGACGGGCTTTATTTCATCGAAGACGTCACGTCACACAACTGTTTACGTCAGCGTCATTGTTCGTCGGGAAGCCACTGAAAGTGCGGCGACGTCGGCAAACTTCCAGCGATCTTGATACTTGCGACAAGAGTTGCCTAACATTTCTTGCACAGAAATATGCAAGATGTCTTGTAGTGTGATTATTTATTTTTAATTACCTGTTTTTTTTTCATTTCCTAATATCTACATTGTGCTCACATAATAGAAGCGACAGGAAATATGTAACCAAGATTATTGCTACTCACAATATGATTTAAAAGAGTGTCCATGGAGTTTCTTATTCGTTCTTCTCCCTAGGGACTTACGATTTGGAACGTGCAATTTAGCTTTTTGACTAGGTATTCAAAAGTGCCTGTAAATGGTCTACTTGAAATAAATGCTCTAAATTTGGAATTTTACTAACATGTAATAAATACAAACCTAGGCACGTGCCACGTACTACAATTTGATAGTAGATTTTAAACATATGAGTACTTATTAGAGAATGTATATTGAAAAAGAAACTGACTTATTTATCAAGTTGACCATACGAGTAGAATAGACCAAAATTGTACTTTTGAGTTTTAATTGATTGTTTTATAACTGCTACATACTATTACATACTAACTTATAAAGGAGGTACTGCACTAAATATATTTATACTATCTACATACTTACCATTAGGTACATACATACTATCTGAAAAAGGTATCGCGAAAAAATCTCTCCGCATCGCTGTCGACTGGCAGTGCCGTAACTAGCCTTTTATGCACCCGGTGCGAGCTTTCAAAACTGCGCCCCTAAAAAATTAATGCTCTAATCAGGCTCTGAAAATAAAATAGACAAATTTGAATACAAATAAATCTATCTATTTATTGTTTACCAAAGTATATAAGTACCTACTTAGTATATTTCTAAGCAGGAGGGAGTGTCAGACTCTTACTGACTAAACCCCTACCCCGTTCCTTCGTTGCCTTCGATCTGGGGGGGACTCGGTGTTAACCTTTCGGAATACCCATGTTCCCCAGAGGCTTCGGCCCTGCCGCCCGGCAGGGCCTACAGTATGCTGACATCTCCTTGAGGCGCGCGAGGAACAGAACGCGCCGTTGACGACTGGGCTCGGTCCAGATTATTTCCGGACTGCCGGACGGCAAGCTACCCAGTGCTCCGCGAACCCGCGCCTACGGTGGTCGGAAATCGGGATCAGGTTCTCGGCGTCGGCGGCATGAGGACCGTTCCCTCATGCGCTCGCGGTCAGCTGCCTCCTTCACTAGCATTACTGCCTCGCAGAAGGAGGCGACCACCCGCCACCATTCCTCGCTCCGGACCATGGCCTGAACCAGGACCCGGCGCGAGAGGTCACCGCCGCCGATAGGCCCCACAAGGACATGGCGGTGCTCCGCCCAAGCGGGGCACACCTCTACCGTGTGCTCCACCGTGTCCTCTGGGCGGTCCACACAATGGCGACACCCGGGCGTCCTTTCCTGCTTGATCCGATGCAGGAACCTCCCGAACTTACCTTGAGCTTTGGGTCGCGTTTTGCGTTCCTGGGACCGAATGATCCCCGCGTAGAGCCTCCGGCAGGGGGCGTCTGGACCCCCTAGGTTGGACAGGAGCCACTTCAGAGCGGCCCCAGACCTGTCCAGTTTGGGGGCCAAACGTCGGAAATGCTCCTCGAAAGTCCACCGGCTGTCGAGGACTAGTCCCAGGCACTTCATCGTCGACCCGACGCCGATGTGCCCCCCCCCCCCCTACCGTTATTTGGGAACCCGGTGGTGGCGCGGTCCGCGAGCCATGAAAGCACATAGCCTTGCACTTGTGCAATGCCACCTTGAGTCCCAGTTGCTGGGTCCTGTCCACGACTGTCGCAACCCCGCGTGTGGCTGTTTCGGCCGCCGCCTGGTACGACTCTCCCCGCGACAGGACCAGCGTGTCGTGTAGTGACCACGCTGACCCCGTCGGGGAGGTCGCCGCGCAGCACGTAGTCGTATCGATGTTCCACAGGGGCGGTCCTAGTACCGATCCCTGCGGAACACCGCACATCTCTCGCCCTCTCCACTTTCCCTGGTGACCGGGATAGATGATGAACCTATCCGACAGGTAAGCCTCGATCACACGACGGAAGTAGGCGGGCATCACATGGTACCGAAGTGCCGCCCCGATGCAACTCCAGGGAAGGGAGTTGAAGGCATTGGCGATGTCCAAAGACACCGCCAAGACGACCCTGCCCTGAATCACCGCATCCCCCGTCGTGAGGGTCCTCACGCGCATGATGGCGTCCACCGTGGAACGCCCCCTGCGAAAGCCGAACTGGCCGTCCGCAAGATCCGGCCCCACCCGCGCCAGATGTCCGACGAGGCGGTCTGCAATTACTCTTTTAAAGAGTTTGCCCACCTCGTCAAGCAGCACGATGGGCCGGTACGCGGACGGAGAGTCCGCGGAGCGCCCCGGCTTCGCGATGAGGACCAGTTTCCCGGTCTTTCAGCGAAGGGGGAACTGGCCTCTCTCCATGCTTGCGCTAAAGAGCCCTCGCAATCGAGACCTGAGAGCCTCCATGGCCAGGACCCATACCCTTCCGGGCACGCCGTCGGGTCCTGGGGCGGTGTTCTTGACACTGAGTCTTCGTACCACCGCCCTCATCTCTACCTCGGTCACCTCTGGAGCGTCGTCCTCGTCGTCGCTGGTGTGGTCCGCTACGGGCACCGCAGGTGGCGGAGCCATGAGCGGGGAAGAGTGTTCCCCTCGCTCAGGGAACAGATTGGCCACTACACCCTCCACAACCTGGGGCCGGAGACTTTGAGTCAGTGGGGGAGCCTATGGGCGGAGCTTGTCCCGCACCACCGGACGTCCCCATAGGTCCCTGTTCAGGGTCTCTAGCCACACATTGCGGGCCTCCAACTTGGCCCGCTTTATCTCCGTTCGGAGGGTGCGCCTTGCCGCTCTGTACCCCTCGTACAGCTCCGCCTCTCTGGCCTCCGCATCCGGCGGGCGGGTGCGGCGCCTGCGGAACCTGGTGTACCGGCGCCGCGCGGTGGTGCACGCCTCGCGCAGAGCCGCAATCTCCGGCGAACACCAGTACCCCTGGCGCCGAGCACGTCCTGGATACCTTACATGTGTTGTTGTTTCAAGATTGCTTGAAAAATGCGATATAGATATAACTATAGATAGTACAGTAGGGCGCGTCTACACCATGTTCGCAATAAAACAAAATGTACCTACTAGCTACCATACATGAGATAAAACTAGATACTAGTCTGGTCATTTCTGCGCCCCTCCAGGGTCTGCGCCCTGTGCCTGGGCACCGCTCGCACCGCCCTAGTTACGGCACTGTCGACTGGTAATGTGCCCAGAAGACTGGCGGCATTGCCACGCTCTGCTCTGTCCAAGGTAAAAGGCAGCGGGTGTCAACAAGGCTATTAGTCTATTTATATTAAAGGTCTTTATACAATTTATGTGCACAAGGACCCCACAATCACCAACAAGTTGATTATATTTTCGCCGTTGGAGGAGCTCCACAGCCACAGCGGCAGTAGGTACCAGGACTGCACGACGAGTTAGGAAGATGGGATGGCGTAAAACTGTCGACACAAGCCGTACTGAAGTTATACTCATTTTCCATGGCAAAATATTTATTTATTGTTATTATTATTATTATTATGAGCCTGTCGTGTCCCACTGCAGGGCAAAGGCCTCCCTTCCATTTTTCCACATTTCTCTGTCTTGAGCCACTCCCGGCCAATCCTTTAGGAAGGAGTCCAAGTCGTCACGCCATCTCCTTCTGGGCCTACCGCGTCGCCGGTTCCTACTGTTCGGAACCCAGTCCGTTGTCGCCTTCGCCCAATTTTGTGGCGACATGCGGCAGATATGGCCTGCCCAGTCCCATTTTAGTTTAGCGGCTGAGTAACCTACGTCTGCGATTTTTGTTTTGGAACGAAGTATACTGTTTCTTATGCGGTCCGTTCTTTTGACCCCCAGAATTTATTACCCCCAGAATTTATTTTATTTATTAACACATCATGAAAATAAGTTACATAGGCGGGCTTTATGCCTTAGGCATTCTCTATCAGTCAACCAATGATCGTGAAGAGAAAAATGGCAAGAGCAGTCTCTTGTACACGGCACGTTTTTCGCCGTCTGTGGGTAAGGTTAATAAAACGTACCGTGTACAAGAGGCTATAGACTGAGATACAACACTGATGAAACGCGGCGGCGGTGCCGTGCCGTAGCGCCGCGGTGCCGTCGTGTATGGTAGTTACTCAGATACCCGCGAAACGAGACACAATAGTAAAACAATAACAGCGCGGTCTCATAGGACCGGTTGGGGATTCAAACGTTAGCCGGTACTATAACTAAGACCAAAATATGATATCGATTGAGGAGTGAAAGTAGTTTAGGATACCTCACGAATTTATTATCGTTTCTAACTTTTCTGATTCATCATCACAACCCGATCGTAATCTATTAATGATCTAGTTAATCATTGAGACGTGACGCGAAGTGAGGACCCGCAGATTCTAGGTCATGCTACAGCATCAGGTTAAGGTCAGGTAATCTAAATAGAAATAAAAAAAAACTTATATTAGAAACTATTCCTGTATACGTATGTTCCTGTATGCAAATACGTTCATAAACATATAAACTTAACTTTTCGCTAACATCCTTCTTTTTTTTTAGTTGAAAATCGTCAAATAACCTTTCCGTCCCAAGCGGAGCGAAGGGTGTCTAACTTTTAATCACGAAAATCTACATTGATCCATAAATTGCTCTTTTCAGTCAAGGGCCACGTAAACTTCTTACAAACAAACCATCATATTTATATATTTATTGACACTTCATGCAACATACAAGTACATAGACGGACTGAATGCCTTAGGCATTCTCTACCAGTCTACCAAGGGTGGCCACCTTATATTGGTGGGTACTTGGGTACCATATGTTACCGAAGCATTGGTTAATGTGACGCCAGTTTACATATGTTAAGCGTCTTTCCTTCCCTGTACTAAACTACACATACACGAATCTCCTCGAAATTGTAAATAGGTTAATATAGACGTCATATTGACCATTGTCCGAAGGTAAGTCATGCATAGGTGACTGAAATGCGTACGTCACCCGCCACGCCGTGATGTCATGTGGAACAATATCCATTCCTTTCTCATGACTCGGGAATATGGCTTGACAATAGACGCACATACTTGTCCACTTACGTTATACCATAGTTTCTCAAATTATGGACTAGAAAGAAAGAAGAAGAAAGAAAGAAAACCCTTTTTCGACACACTTGCTCATAAAGTGGCTGTTATTGCACTGCACTTAGATATATAAAGGGGCTCGTTACCAAACTGTGACATTTTGATTACTATTATGCACATGTGCGGTAATGTAGTTAGAACCTTTTTGTTTAACCTCTTTTTTGTCAAAAAGAGTTTTAAGACAAAAAAGAATAAAATTTGTTATTGCGTTGAATAGCATAAATTAGTGTTTTACTTACTTATTTCATGCAATTTCGTGTTTAAATAAACTATTTAAAATTTTACATATTTAATTAATTAAATCTTTTATCAAATTTGTATTTTCTGTTTATATGCAACCTCATTCTTATTTTTTCTAAACCATCAGCTAGAGTAGCTAGTCTATGGCCGCCATTTTTCGCGCATGCGCGCGTTAAAGAAAAGTCAATTTTTTAGCCGCCATATTTAAAAATAAAATACAGATTTTATAAATATGTCTACAACAACTATTTATGAGTTTCAAAGCGCGGGAAACGTCAAAGTTGGCGGGAGTGATTTTTCTCGTGGTTGTTTTTAAAATAATTAAAAGTTACTATTATTATCGCGCGGCTTGTTTTTTTAGTCTGACTAATTAATGATAATGTTAATTTCAAATGGATGAAATACGTAACAATGTGAGTTTGTGTGACCATGATTATGAAAAGATGGACCAGGACATAGTTATAGAAAGTGAACAACCACTTAATGCTACTTTAATGGAGGAGATGAGGGAGAGAAAAGAATGTGATCAACGAGTTTTAGGGAAGAGAGGGCGGCAGGATGATGAAGAAATTGTGGGGGATGATGATTTTGTAACAGTAATTAGGGGGCATAAAAGACCTAACAGGAAAGGCTCAATAAACAATAGTTTGGTGTCAGAGGGTGATAAGAATAATGAGGAGAAGCATATTATATGTGTGACTGGAAAGGAAATGCTGCCAAAACAATTTGGAATGGCTAAACTGTTAAGATCTTATAATATCCCGAATATAATTAAAATGGTATACAAAAACGCATTCAAGGTTTTGATTCATTTTCAAAACAGAGAAAGTGCTACTAAGTTGATGAATTGTGAAAATATTGCCAAGTTAGGTTACAGAATACAGATGACTGATGAATTGAGTCTATGCTATGGGACTCTGAGGCAAATAGATTTGGAAACAGATGAAAAAGAAATTCTTGAAAATGTTAGTTGTGAGAGCGAAATTTTATCAGTTAAAAGACTTAAAAAACTATCAGAGAATGGAGAATGGATTGATTCGGAAACAGTAAGAATATGTTTTAAAGGTGCCACTTTACCTCTGTACGTGTACGGCTACGGTTGTAGGTTTAGAGTGGAACCATACACGTTTCCAGTGTCACAATGTTCCAAATGTTGGAAATTCGGTCACTTATCGAGATCATGCCCTACTAATAAAACAATATGCCCCAAATGTGGCAATCAACATCCTAACTGTGAAACTAATAAATATGTATGTGTCAACTGTAAAGGACCACACATGGCGATGTACAAGAAATGCCCTAACTTTTTAAAAGAGAAAAGAATTAGAGATATTATGACTAAAGAAAATTGTACGTACAGGAAGGGATTGGAATTACATTTAAAAGAGAACGAAACTCGTCAGCTTAACACTTCAACTACAAACACAGTAAGAAATAGGAATTTTGAAAGCTTAGAAAATGAAAATATAAGTTATACACAGAAAAAAACATACAAGAACGCGCTGACAGTAAATAGTTATGTTCAAAGTTCTAGTTTTGCATCAGATAGTATGACAGAAATAGACAATTTAGGAAAGAAAAATAACCAACAAAGATATGAACCGAGGAAGACGCACAAAGAGACTAGTCTTATAAGTAGTAATAGAGAAAATGAAAGTTACAATACCCAACCAACAACTACAAGTAAAAAAATCGAAACAGATGGGCGTTCAGAGACAGTGAATACAAGCTCTAAACTTGATTTTTTTAGTGTGTTCCAAAAAGTGAAAGATATATATTTTTCAGGTGATAGCTGGCTTATGAAACTACAGGAATTTGCTAAAATCATATTTGACTTATGTAGTCAATTTTTTATTAAAGTGTTTAAAAGTGAGGATGTGTGGAAAAAAATAATATTTATGTTCAATAATGGCTAACGTTAATACAAATATGTTATCTCTTCATATTGTACAGTGGAATGCACGTAGTTTGTTGCCTAAACGTAACGAATTCGAACTCTTACTTGCACAAGAAAAAGTACATATAGCACTAATAACTGAAACTTGGTTAGAAACGGATACACACTTAAATGTAAGTATGGTAAGTTGTCCCACATTGAACCAGGTAAATTTCAAAGTCTCATAGTGGGCTGGATGTTCCATCAATGCCTTTAATTTTTTGTGTATAGTTAGCACATTTATTTAGCTTCAATTTTGTAAAACATTAATTTCTCATATTCCTTTTAGTTTCGGTGTAAAACAGATTTTTATGAAAAATGATTTTTGGTTAAATGTGTACCACAGGTGGTACACATTTAACCAGGGTATCGTCCACATTGAGACACCTTATTTACGATGTCTTCTAGTTCAATTTATAAGGCAAATACTTTGTAATAATAATAATAATAAACAGTAATAATAAAAATCAGCCTTATATTTATAAAAATAACTTTAAATCATATGCAATTAAACCGAGAGTCTTAGTTTTATACATCACAAAACCTTTTCAGTCAAATTCTTATCATATTTTAATAATAAAAACAAAAGTAACAGTTTTTCATCATAAAAACAAAAGTACCTTCCATAATATAACAAATTAAAATTAAATTAAAAGAATTGTAAAAAACACTCCTTTAACGACTGGGGTGTACACAGTAAACCGTGGTTCAATGTGTACCACCCTCAGGTGGTTTAATGTGAGACACACCACGTTTTGATCACTAAACTCAAAATTTTACCGGCAAATCAATCTCTTAAAATCACGAATTATAGCTCTTTTAATTGCTAAATAACCGTAGAAAACAGTGTACTAACATTGACAAAGCTGCATGGCAGACCTATGGTCGACTTTTGACTGTCAGGTTTTGCAAAACCTTTCATGACTTTCATGAGACGGCTAGATGGCGCTGTTCAAACATTTAAAAAACACAGCATAGCTTAAAAATCTTATTACGCAGTGGCACTTAATATGGTTTTTAATACCTAAAATAATTACTAAGTAATAATAATATAATAAAAAACAAACATAAATGATTTTATTTTCTTATTTCCGAGTACTTAATACAGCGCCATCTATACTAAACCAAAAAAGCCAATTGGTATATTAGTTAATTCGACAACAGATGGCGTAGATCATAAATAATAAAATCCCTACATTCACAAAGTAGCTCTCATTTTCGCATACTCTAATAATTAGATCGGTAGCTCAGGTGGATAAGCATGGCAGAATATCTAAGCTAGTTCCACAGGGCACTGGTTCGAATCCCAGTTCTAAGTCCGCTTTTTTTAAATTTAATTATTGTATAATATAATTTATATTCTTTTTTTTATATTTTTAAACGTTTTTTATTTTATTTTTTGTTATAAATAATATAAAAATATGAGGTATAAGATGTAATAAAGGCATAATACACAAGTATACATACACTACTATATATTAACATTATATAAATATATATATAAATAACTTTCACAAATAGTGGTAAGTATTAGCATTATAAGTAATAGTTTTCTTACAGATTAAGATTTACTAAGTTACGAGAATTAGTAAAGGATAAGAAATGAAACAATTTTAGTGATATTATAGTTTAAGACATTTAATTCTCAAAGAAGAATACAATTTTTATTTCTTTCTTATTTATACAGTGTATAATCTAACTTAACAGTTTTACACCCAATTGACAATTATTTAATTCACGTGTTATGAGAAATACAAGCAAAATTTATAACTGAATAACTCTATTACAAAATGGAAGACATTAAAAAAAATAAAACTATACTCCGACGGTTTAGGTAGTTAACTAAAGTACCCGTCACGAGAAGCTATAAATTATGTAAACAAACATCTTTTACTATGTAAACATTTTATACTGCGAGATAAAAATAAATTGACCATATTCAATCGACATGAAATATAGACGGGTTATATGAAAGTAACAACCTATTTAATTTAGTTGGATCATATTTTAACGACGTAATGCGCTATCGTTTGTGTTTCTTGGTACCGGAACCGTCTCAGGGATTGTAAACTATCGGGACGCTATTTTGAAATAAACGCGTCATTCGAGTTTCCAATGCGTACGAGTTTGTTTCATTGCTTTATTATTGGAATATTGGAAGCGTTGTGTGGAGCATGTTATCAAGGAAGAAGATAATTTTTATTCCAAAATCGATGAGATGATTGAGTCACTGATTCTGACATAGAAATGGAAACATCTGAATCTGACGAATAATTATTCTTAAATAATATATGTTAATTAATATTTGTTACTTAATAATTTATTAAATCTTAAACACTTTTTTTGTTGGTCCAAATGTTGTGAACTCCTGAACACTTGTTTACAAAATTTATAGCTTGTCATGACGGTTACTTTAAATGTAAACAATCTTGGCATGTCTTTTTATCTAAAAGTTGTCTAAAAATTGTGTGTAAAAATCTTTGCGAATAGGTATTTACCTAAATCGATGTTAGCTAATAAACTACATTTAAATAATCTTTGTGTAAATTATATATGACCTCTTTAATATAAAAAGACATACCAAGATTGTTTACCTTTAGTTAACCACCTAAACCGATAATAATAGTAGATATTATAAGTATTCTAAATCAAAACTGTATTGTGCCATTCTCCTATTATTTAGTTTGATTCATAATGTTACAATACCCTTCCCTATAATATGCAACCTTATCGTCTGTTGTTTATACCCTGAGACTAAATGGACATATTAGTGTCAAACTTACTATAGGAATGATGCCAGTTCTTTTGTGTTGTAATGTCATTAGACGGTAGTTCTGTAAATATTTTACCCAGTCATAAATTATAAAAATATTACGTTTTGCATAATTATGGTTAGTGGTATTGACTATGATGATTGATTTGTGCATTATGTTATGACTAAGGTTCACAGCTTAAGTATTCGTTCCAGAACGAGGAAGAAATTGAAGCTTAACCTCACATCAATAACAATAATTATTGTAAGACCGGGTTATAGCTGTAATTTTGGGATCGAGTAGTTTATAATAATATCATTATTTCACCCACAAAAACAAGACTTACATGATTAAAATTAACTAACATAACAAAACAAATTCAGTCACTAGACTACTACTAGACTAAAACCTGTATTACAGATCACCAGGTCCTCACCCCACGGAATCAGACAGGTATAACATAACGAGGAATATATATAACACGTATTTAAAAACAAAAAAATAGCTGTAGCAAGATATTAATTTAGTATCTAAACGCTAATTTGCCTCTTTGCGCGAAGGTTTGTGCATTAAAAGTATGGTAAGCGTGGTGTATGCGTGCGTGTGTATTTAATTAGTTTTCTACTTACGGTTAAGGTATTTATTTCTCAAAAATAAGAAGGTAGGTTTTACACAAGGAACCGCAAAACAATTTCGACTTATGAGGGTAGGATGCAAATTAATGATTACTGCGTGCCTATAAGGCTTACGCCACAGTGCAGAATGTAAGCGATTTAAAACAATTGTTTTGGTTTATTATTTGTGATATAATTTTGATTTTGTTTTGTTTAATAATTTGTTTTATTTAATATTACTTTATAGTAGTTTGAGTAGACTTTCTTTATTTTTAATTTAACTTGTTTTTTTATTTGTTTGTATTTTTTATTTATTTTTATTTATATTTATTTGTATTTGTTTATATTTGTTTGTATTTATTCTTTATTTTTAATTTAACTTGTTTTTTTTTTTATTTGTATTTTTAATAAATAATTATTTTTTTATATTGGAAAGAAATACAATATGCATTTGGGATAAAATATCCATTATGGACCGTCGATTTGGAAGTTCATTTTTTTATGGTAGATAGTACTCATAAATAGAAAGCATTTTTACAAAATATTAAGGTGCGGAGACTCACAGTTTTTCAAGATATACATTTTTAAAGTTTCATGTAAATCGAAAAAAACACGACATTTAGGTTAGATAAATTGTCACTGTAGATGTCAAAGTTGACGTTTGACGTTTCTATGTTAAAAGTCATTATGATTTAGGCCCCAAACCGCCCCACAAATCGATGGAAATTAGTGTTCTAACCTAACATAACCTCAAACTTTAAACATGAATATCTCCATAACCATGGGGCTCCGCGGTGTGGGAGTGGTACCGGGGGGCAGCCCTTCACTCCCCCCTCCCCCTCCCCCACGCTGACCCTTAAATCGACGGTCCATAATGGATATTTTTACCTGCATTTGCATTGATTTTATTTTAAATGATATTTTTTCTGCAAATAGGTTTTCACAAACACTTACACGTCAATTTCTTCTCTTTTTTTTAATTTCTCATGTTATATAAAAAATCAATTTAATACATTTTGTTGTTATAAAATAGTGTAAAGTTATTACATACTTTATCCCTACATTAGGTTTGATCACTGTAGTTTATCAAATAAATTATAGCTACCCCGGTCTTTGTTATTACTCAATCCAATAGTCAACACTTTACATTCTTTTTAGGGTTCCGTAGCCAAATGGCAAAAACGGAACCCTTATAGATTCGTCATGTCTGTCTGTCTGTCCGCCCGTCCGTCCGTATGTCACAGCCATTTTTTCCGAAACTATAAGAGCTATACTGTTGAAACTTGGTAAGTAGATGTATTCTGTGAACCACATTAAGATTTACATATAAAAGTAGAAAAAAAAACAATAAACTTTAGGGTTCCCCATACTTAATTTTTTTCATTATACTTGTGGGGTATTTATGAATAGGTCTTCAAAAATGATATTGAGGCTTCTACTATATTTATTTTCTAAACTGAATAGTTTGCGCGAGATACACTTTCAAAGAGGTAAAATGTGTGTAACTTCTAAAATAAGAGAATGAAATGTCTAAAAAAAATATGTAATGTAGACTATTATGCAAACTTCCACAGAAAATTGGTTAAAACGAGATCTAGTAAGTAGTTTTTTTTCAATAATTCATAATTCGTAAACCGTAATTAAGTTGGCACGGAACCCTCGGTGCACGAGTCCGACTCGCACTTGCCCGGTTTTTTTAATATTTCGTGTATCCGCCATTTTGATCGATCACAGCTTGCAACCGCGAACTCATGGAGTTAATTAATTTTTCACACAAGTTTTGACCCCGTATAGAATCCCATACCTGCATGCAATGAGTACTCAGTGCTTCTTTAGTCCTTTCATTCCTATTGTCCCACCTTTGAACCATAATGCCCCATAAATTTTCAATGGGGTTTAAATCTGGCGATCTTGCAGGCCACGGAATGATCCGTATGTCCGATTGCTGGCTAAACCACTCTTGCACAATTATGGAACGGTGTATAGGACAATTATCTTGCACGAACGATATCTCTGGCATATCTTCTACAGGAAAAACATTCCGCACAGTGGGCAACATAACGTCATTCAGCACATCTATATAATTTACACTGTTTGCACGACTGGGAATTACAGTAAGTTCTCCTGGTCCTGAAGAACTCATCCAACCCCACATATTAACTGTTATACGCCCGGATTCAGCGTTAGGCACAACGTGATCACTGTCATAACGCGTATTATTCCTACGCCACAACATAACTCGCCCGTGCTGGCTAGACTTGAAAGTCTTTTCATCACTGAAGATGACGTTGCTCCAGTCGAAATTTATGTATTTCAACGCGAACTCCAATCGTGCTCTTTTATTAGCTTCGGTTAACAATGGCTTAATAGCATGTCGCCGATAATGTAGACCTTCACTATGAAGAGCACGATATACAGTCCGCAAAGATGTATCAAATAATTGTGCGAAATGTCTTGTTGGTATAAAGCCATTTTCCTCATAACCTTGCACCATAAGTTGACGCTGGTCTGGGTCAATATGGCGTCTTCTGCCAGATCTGCGACGGTGTTCCAACGAACCCTCTTCTTGAAACCGCTTTATCCATAAAGTGACAGTCTTTACCTATAAGGGAAACATATTATTTATTATTTTTGTGTATCGATAACCATGGATAATAAAATAAATAACGGACAGTGGTTTTAAAACATTACTTACGTTTAAGCCAGTTTCTCTCGAAATTTCAGAATAATTTAAGCCTTGATTATGCAATGCTATTATTTGGGCCCTCGTAGCCATATCAATATTTGCACGCGAACTCATGATAAAAATAAATATTATAAACTTGTAAACGCAATTGTAACCGAACTCACTCAAAGATAGTTAAGAACGTTATGCTTGAACAAAAAGATTTAATTTTTATACAGTTAATATTAAACTACCCTCAATTCTTTTGAGATTTATGATACGGGCTAAAGTCGCTAAACAACTTCAATATAATAAAGAGTACGATAATTTCAACTCGTTGCGTAATGACTCAATGGTCTAGTGGCTAATGGAATCGGTCAATTTTATGCCACCGAGTTCGAATCCCAGTTATTACGTGCTTTGCTTTATAAGGTTTGTAATGTTGTAGGAGAATTTGTGTTAAGATTAAATAATTTTGTAAATAGCAAAAAACAAAGTAATGTTCTTTAAAGAGATATGTATATTTTCCAATCCTACTACTATACTAGCGCCATCTATGTCATAGCAGACATATTATTAAGGCCACAGAACAGTTGACATTACTGTGTCTCGTTTAGCGGGTATGTGATAGGTTAAGACGATGAAACCCTGTGCAAACGATTTTGGTTTAGAATCTTCCATGCAATTCCGTCACAAATAGTACATATAAATAAATTGATATTATTTAAACGAAAAAAGCTAAAAAAGAATGAAATTGGCAAAAAATATTTACTTTTTGAGTCAGTTTGCTTTCGAATACTCCTCACACAACCACTTTGCACGCGATCGCCACGCAAACTAGTGGGCAGGAATGGAACGTAAATACCTTTCTTTCACTCATATTAGTGCGGTTTGGCAATGTCGCATTTTTGAGATTCGGCGGTGGTTCAATGTAGCTGCCTGGTTCAATGTGAGACACCCGACCCTACATACAATATTTTTAGAAAGGATAGGTTGGATGGCTATGGTGGGCTAGCAATGTTAATACACAAATCTATAAAAGTACAACAGTGTAACACTATTATAAATAATCCTGGAATAGAAATTATGAGTGTCAAACTTTTAAATTGCAATGAAATTAAAAATATAGTGTTAATTTATTGCCCTGCTTCAGTTCGTACTTGCCTCTCTGACTGGGAACAAATATTTGCATTATTTTCTAGCAAATGTATTGTTGCCGGAGACTTTAATGGACACCATGCAACTTGGTCCTCCAAAACTGACGCAAGAGGAATACAATTGTATGATTCTGCTTTAGACTCGGGGTTTATTTCCCTTAATGATGGTAGTATGACGAGAGTAACCTTGGTTGACGGAATTGCACAAAATACATCTCCTGATGTTACATTTGTATCTACCGATTTATCGATTTTAATTGAATGGAAGGTTTTAAACGAAAATTTAGGAAGTGATCATTTGTTAATAAAAATGTCATACAAGTATAATAGCAGCTTAAATTCTTTTAGTAATATAGTTAAAAAGCGAAACTTCAAACTAGCGAAATGGTCAGAGTATAGCGAAATTCTAGAAAAATATTTAATGCAAACTGTCGTTCCAAGCAATGTACAATCTTTGTATGACAACTTTTTAGAACAGTTAAATAAAGCCGCGGATGAATGTATTCCTTTCATTAAAATCTGCAATAATCCGACAAATGGCTTTCGTCCAAAGTCTTATTGGAATCCTACTCTATCCCATTCGGTAGCTCAACGTAGATTAGCTTTAAAAAATTTTAGGAGAAACCCCACACCAAATAACCTAAATATGCTGGATCTCAAAACAAAAGCTGCTAAAAAAGTCATAAGTCAAGAAAAGTTAAAAGATTGGCAAAATTACTGCAATAGTGTTAATGAACAAACATCTACTTCTGAAATGTGGAAACGTATGGGATGGGTTAAGGGACGTGCATCGCCCAAGTCATTTATTTCAAACGAACACAAGGTTGACCTCCTGTGCAGTCTTACTCCTGACTACGTCTACCCTAAACACCAGCAGTTTAAATCAAATAATGCAGTGCTTGAGGACGACTTTACTTTACAAGAAATGTTAAATTGCTTTAAACGAAAAGACACAGCTCCTGGTGCTGATGAGATTACATATTCTTTAATATTTTATTTGTCTCCTGCTAGCAGAGAATATTTATTAAATCTATACAACCTTATTTTTAGGACTGGGATTATTCCAAAACAATGGCGGGATATTTTGGTAACACCAATACCAAAATCCTCTCCAGATAATACTAGTATTAAATTAAGACCTATTTCCTTAATATCTTGTATTTGTAAAATCTTCCATTCAATGCTGACAAAGCGGCTTGAGTGGTATATTGAAAAAAATAAGTTATTGTCTCAGTATACTTCTGGGTTTAGGAGAGGACAATCTTGCCAGGACTGTTTAGTTAAATTAGTTAGTCAAATATACATAGGGTTTTCACGTGAAACTCCAACAGTAGCCTGTTTTCTTGACATTACTAGTGCTTATAATAATGTGTTAATAGATGTTCTGGTAAATATTTTAGATGAGATAGGTATTGGAAAAACGTTTTGCCAATATTTATGGAATTTTTTGAGCGAGAGACACCTTATGATTAGAGATGACATAGATAAAGGTAAATTCTTTATAAGATATACAGATAGAGGATTAGCACAGGGAGACCCAATTTCACCCCTACTTTTCAACATAGTTACAATTAAGTGCTTTCAAGAAATCCAAAACGCTACTATGTGCCAATACGCAGATGATTTTGTTTTATACCGAACATCTATTAATTTAAAGGAAACCCAACGCACACTTCAAACAGCGCTAGATAGATTATGCCATGTGCTAGATAAGTTAGGATTAGAATTATCGCCCGCAAAATCTAAAGTATGTATTTTTAGCAGAGGTTTTGGGCGGCCAAAGGTTGAACTTAAAATAAATAATCGCAATTTAGATACAGTTGATAGTTACAAATACTTAGGTGTATGGCTCGACAGATGCTTGCGCTGGAGTAAGCATATCAACTCTACTGTGGAAAAAGTACAAAGAAACCTGAGTTTACTTAAAGTTTTGGCAGGTAGGTCTTGGGGATTACATCCTCAACATTTGAGACATATTTATATAGCTTTAATTAGAAGTCGTATAGATTATAGTTGTTACATATACGATGCTAGTGCAAGGTGTCACTTAGATAAGTTAAATAAGTTGCAAAACCAAGCTTTACGGGTTATAGGAGGTTTTATCAAATCCACTCCGATACACATTATGGAGAGTGAACTTAGTGTGGTTCCACTGTACATAAGAAGAAAATATTTAGCCTATAAGTTTTGTCTTAAAGCTAAATCTGTAGAAAATAATGTAACAAATACTCTGTTAGATGAACTCGATGCTCTTCGACACAATAGTTACTGGCGAAATAAGGTTATTCCTATAATATCCACAGCATTTAACGAAGTTAAGGAAGTTGAGGTAGCATCTTCTCACCCTTTACCTATGTTTACCCTAAGGACCTGGGTCACCAACATTAATGTGAAGGAAATAAATTATTGTAATTTAGAGTCAGTAAAGTTACCGAAGGGGCATTATGATTATAGTTTATTAAAACATGAAGTGACTAAAGAACTATGCACAAAATATAATGGTTGGTGTACTATATTCACAGATGGGTCGAAGAGTGTCGACGGCCGTGGAGCGGCTTACTATATACCCTGTAAAGATGGATATAGCTTAAATAATAACTGTTTTAAAATAAGTAAACCAGCATCTATTATGACGTTGGAGCTCATTGCGATCTCAGAAGCATTGACATTTGTCATAAATTGTCCAAACAGAAATACTGTTATTTGTACTGACAGTAAAAGTTCGCTGCAGCATATAGCTAGATGTGCCTCTGGCTTCAGAGGTGCTTCGATTGCTTATAGCATTCTATTAAAGATAGATGAACTTACTCAAAAAGGAGTGCAGCTGAGATTGCAATGGGTTCCATCGCATATTGGAATACGGGGTAACGAGCAGGCTGATATATTGGCCAAAAATGCAGCCAAATACGGAAAACAAACCAACATTACGCTAGATTATTCTGAAATATTACCAAAATTTAAAAATGTTTGTTATGATCAATGGAAGGAATACTTTGATAGAACCTCATTGGAAAAAGGAATTTGGTATAAAACCATACAGTGTCAGCCTACCCGTGTACCCTGGTTTGTAAATATTAATCTAAGCAGAAAGTTTGTAGTTACAGCTCACAGACTCAGATCGGGACATTTTCCATGTAACAAATTCGCTTTCCTGATGAAAAAGAAAACCTCTCCCAACTGTGAGGTGTGTGGAGTTGTAGAAGATATGCACCATTTGTTAATGGAATGTGTTAAGTATGAGGCTGAGAGGACTAAGTTGTTCAGGGCTTTGAACTTGAACAAGAATGATATAGGTACATTCCACCGAATATTGTGTAAACCGACTTCCGATGATGCGAAAAAGTTGTTCGATTTTATGGCCCTGATCCAGTGATCTCTTTTGATATAATAATTGTCTTAGGGTACGATGGGACTGACATACGCTGTGCGTTATAAAAGTCCCTAAATTTTCTTTTAAGAAAAAAAAAAAAAAAAAAAAAACTATTTATGAGGAAAATTTGTGCTGTACGCAAGAAAATCTATGTCATGGGACCACTATACAGTCAAAATAGTTAATTATATCTTTACTGACTGCACATTTACAAACTGTTTCTTTAGATAAACTTTTCATATACCTACCTACTAAATAAAGTTGATTTTTAATTTATTTTCTTCACAAGTGTGTCGAAAAACGTCGTACGACACACGTGAGTAATTGGTCATTATCGTTCTTGGTTCTCTTAAGACCCTCGCCATGGCTCGGGTCTTAATACCACCGCGACGATAATGACCCACATTACACACTTGTATCATAATGTACTATTCTTTACGGGACAGTGGCTAGTTTATAAAACAAATCCAGAAAAAAAATCCAACGCCCCCTTTTATATATAACACACAAAGAAGAACAGGCAAAAAAAACCCAGACCCGACAGAAAAGTAACATACCTCAGTTTTTTTGTTATTATTTATATAATCATATTATATAGTTTTTATATTCGAAATCAATGGCTAACACCAAAATATTGCCTTATGTTTTTGTTCAGGCTTTACACTAAAAAAGTACAAAATGCCTACGTATCTACACAATTCGTCAATATTATGTAACTAAATGACGCAGAAAAGTAAGTAGTTATGGGATGTATTAACTAATCACCGATATAAGCTCGAATTGGCGTCAACGAATTAGTGGAATAATCCGATCTGAATCATCGAATGTGACGATTTTAATTAATCCTAAGTTGAGGGCGAATCCAGAAGGGCATGCTCTGACCCCAGTACCAGAGGCAAAAAGGAACGGGGTGGAATTTTTTAGTCAGTAAGTCATTAGATGATTTTCATCTGCTTAGCCTTTTTCCCAACTATATTGGGGTCGGCTTCCAGTCAAGCCGGATTTAGCTGAATACCAGTATTTTACGAGGAGCGGCTGCCTACCAGACCTCCACAACCCATTAACTAGGGGTAACACGGTACTTCATGGCAAGACTGGAGTCAGATTTACTGGCTTCTGACTATCCGTAACGACTGCCAAAGATCTCCAAATGACAGCCGGGACCTATGTCTTAACGTGCTTTCCGAGGCACGGAGGAAACTCGTTATGTTAAGATGGTCACCCATCCATAGACCAACCTTGGCCAGCATTGCTTAACCTTGAAGATCGACCCATGCGGCTGTTATTATCTAGCCACGAGCTCCTACATTAGATGATTTTAAACCACATTAAAAAAATCCTAAGTTGAATGTTGTACTAGGAGTTCAAAAATTATATAATACAGCTGTATCTCCAGGTCTCCTGGATACATCCCATAACTATTTATCGTCGTTTAGTTACATACATTACGAATTGTCTAGATAAGTAGGCATTTTGTATTTTTTTAGTGTAAACCCTGAACAAAAACATAAGGCAATATTTTGGTGTTAGCCATTGATTTCGAATATAAAAACTATATAATATGATTATATAAATAATAACAAAAAAACTGAGATATGTCACTTTTCTGTCGGGTCTAGGTTTTTTTTTTATATGGGACGTGACCGTTCTTCTTTAAACTTAATTCTTAAATTCTTTGTGTAATCGTGCTACTTTCGATCGCGGTTAAGGGTCGTTATTAATAACTATTTTTGCCTTTGCTGCCATTTGCCTTTGGATCCACTACCGCCGCCATGGAAAACTCCAGCAACCACCAGAAGCAGTACCTTACCCCCTCCCGCCCGTTAGGTATAGTCCGTCTAATGAAAGCGCGACCTGAGAAAAAGAATTAGTTTTATAATTAGTTAAATCCAAAAATTTTGTATGTGGTATTACTAACTACTAGGAGAATCATGTCTTGACAATTCACAATTTTTTTTATTTCCTACTATTGCGGCTGAATAATGTTGCCAATTAAATTTAAAAAGAAACTCCAGGTCGCGCTCGCTTTCATTAGACGCACTCTAGTGATTATCACAAATAAAAACAAATGATTTCTCTCTGTAATCGTGCTACTATCTATCGCGATTAAGGGTCGTTAATGTCGTTATTATTAACTATTTTTGCCTCCATGGAAAGTTCCAGCACCCACCAGAAGCAGTACCTCACCCCCTCCCCCCCGTTAAGGATCTATACAGTTTCATCAGTTATCATCATCAGTTATAGAGGCTAAAATAAAATTAAAGGTCGGAACGAAACTGAGCGGAAAATCGTTTCTGAATTACGCGGAGGTAATTTCGCTACTAAAATTAAATTTCTCCGAAAGTGCTATTAATAGATTATGGTTGTGACGTACTTAGTAGTTGCTACGAACGTAGGCTGATACTACGTTTTTCCGCCCAGCCCAGACTTCACCTGAGGCGACCACAAGCTTTTCATCACCATCATCTTCATCATTTCAGCCGAAAGACGTCCACTGGTGGACATAGGCCTCTCCCAAGCGTCACCATAACGACCGGTCCTGTGTGTCTTGCATCCATCGAGCTTTTAACGTGATACAATTGACGACCTAAACTGATCTGTTAAAGGGATGGCGTCATGGCGCTATATGTATATAGAGTGTATAACTCCATCCCTCTTTTTCACTCACACGTTTGACACTATAACATGCCATGCCGACCAAAAAAGTCAAATAAGGTAATTATTGTAAAAAGGAGTGTTACAGTTAGCTAGAGTAGGTACTCTGGTTTTAAATTCGGAACCTCAATGAGTTGATTCAGGCCTGTTTAAGCTCACATCTCAATTTTAGGTCTGACACTATAATTTAGGACTTATAATGGGCTTGCAGATTTATTTCCGAAAGGGAAACCTGTGGTATTGGAAACTAATATAGCACACCTATCGTCTGTTTTTTATACCCTGATACTAAATTGACACAGGTAATGTCAAAATTACTATAGGAATGATGCTATTTTTTGTGTTGTAATGTAATTTTCGTCGCAGGATATAAAAAAAACAGACGTAGTTACAGTATATATAATTACTTTCCAATACCACAGGTTTCCCAGTTTTTGGTCAGTAAAAGTTTGATACGCCCTCCAACTCTCTTTTCTAGTGCAGAAGACATTAGACGATTTCCAACCTTAAAAAAGTCGTTTGTGCTCCTTTTTCTTGGGAGAACTCGTCATATTTACGATTCGAATGAAAATGAAACAAAAATGTGTCAAGTTTACAATAACCTTTTTTTATAAGCTGTAAGCCCTCTAAAATGTAATAAATAAATAAATTACCAACATGACTACTTGGCAACTTGCGCGTACCTGAGTTTTTTGTTTTTAATTTATGATCAGCTATTAAAACTCATTTACGTTGGTACCTGTCTTACAAAAAGGGATGAGTTTATTTATTGATACAAGAGCAATAGAATGAAAACAATGAATTTAACAGTTACTGGTTAGAATATGAATAATTAGTTTATTTCAAGTCTCGCTTGCGTTATTTATTTACGACATGACGCACTAAAAGTTATTCTATTAAAATTTAACAATAACTTGGTTTACATTGAAACCGAGCCACGCGTTCAAAATGTTCAAATAATTATACAATGAAATATCTTTTGACGTTAATAGAACCACTACCTAAACTATATTTAGATTTCGTAGCTATTATTAGAACAGTTTGAGTTTTCGAACTGGAAAACTTTCATAAATGTTTCAAATTAAATTGTTAGCTAGAAATTATAGGTAAGTAGTAAAACAATGAGTAGTACCCTTTTTAAGGGCGATTAGGGCGGGTTAGGTACACACTGATCGACATAATAAGAGTCGAAAAATACTTCGCAAAACAATGGCCCATTACTTGATCCGTGATTTATCGATAACACAATTTCCAAATTGGACGATCCAACCAAACCGACACATAAAAATCTCAGTGTGTACAGGCCTTAACTCGTAGAATATACGAGAAGCTCGTTTTATTCATGAAACTCCCCCTTTATTGTGTAACTTTTCCAAAGGAAACTTTGCAAACAAAAAATAAAATAAAAAATAAAGCCACCATTTACGTAGTTATTATGTAACAAAGTGTGAACGTTTTTTGACATTCATAACAACCCCAAAAGTTTGTGAGGAAAGAAAGAAAACGTGATATTGTCTGTGGTAACATGGCTGACGTGACCTTACAATGTCTTACGTAATAGAAACAACCCTTTTTTAAACACGTGCGGTTTTCCTCAACGTTCTGAAATTATTTGAATTACGTCATGATTCTTTTCATAAATTCTCCCTTTCGAAGCTTTCCTCTTATTTTTCCCGTGAGAACTTTCCAGTTCTTAGATACCATAGAACGTCCCTTTTTATTGAGGTGAGAAATAATCAAATCATGTCTCACTCTGAGTGGACATAGTGCCGGTAGGGCACATTTGTACTGGCTAACTCATATGTGTTAACCATCAGTTGCCTTTTATGTTTCAGGGCCAAGCAAACTCTTTTAAACAATCCCACACTTCAGCCCTAGCGGGCCCCTTTTGGTTTGCTGCCAACTCTTTGAGGCATCATCATCATCATCTATCTAGCCTTTTCCCAACTATATTGGGGTCGGCCTCCAGTCAAGCCGGCTTTAGCTGAATACCAGTATTTTACGAGGAGCGGCTGCCTACTAGACCTCCACAACCCATTAACCGGTACTTCATGGCAAGACTGGAGTCAGATTTACTGGCTTCTGACTATCGTACAGGCATCATAGAACGCTTTTATTCTACAGAAATTCTATAGGCTGTGTCTGACGTGTGCGTTTTGCGTCTGTTAGTCTGTATCGCTACAAACCGGCGTTGACGGCGCGTTTAAACGTGTTGTGCACCGGCCCTTAAGGAGAAAGACAGGTTTTGTGGCTAAAGTAGATTTTCAAAAAAAAACTCAACTTCAAATGTTTAAATCAGAAATCGAGGGTAATGATTTGACAACATTTGAGTAAGTACAAAAAATATTTACGTAACTTAGACACTAATAGATTCCGTAGGGGCCCAGCAGGGTCGAAGCCTCTGGGGCTATTTTTAGGATTCCGTAGCCAAATAGCAAAAACGGAACCCTTATAGTTTCGCCATGTCTGTCCGTCCGTCCTCGCTTAATCTCTGTGACCGTCAGCTCTAGAAAGCTGAAATTTGGTACCAATGTGTATGTCAATCACGCCGACAAAGTGCAAAAATAAAAAATTGAAAAAAATGTTTTATTAGGGTAGCCCCCCTACATGTAAAGTTGAAAGCGATTTTTTTTTAATTTCAACATTAACGTGTGATATATTGTTGGATAGGTATTCAAAAATGAATAGGGGTTTACTAAAAAGACTTTCTAGGAAATTATTTTGAACTTGATAGGACGAAGAGTTTTTGAAAAGTTGGGGACACTTATTGTGACGGACGGGAAATTACGGAACCCTACAGCTGGCTCTTGCCCAGTTTTTTTTTTAATGTGTTTTTGCTATGCGATGGCTACTGAAAGAAAAACCTGGAGCCCTGGAACTAAATGCTGTTAAAAGTCTGACACGCCCTTCCACTCCGCCCAAGAGCTGGACAAGTCATTCTAATGATTTTCCACCTAAAAAATACACTAACAGATTTCAATTTATTTGTCCGGAGCATCCGTTGATCCTTTCAGATTACGCTGCCTATCATATCATCGATACCACCCGAATTGAATAGATTAACATCTATATGAAATCCATTTCGAACCCGATCGATTCTTCTAGTCTTGCCAATTATTCTAATTAGACATTTGTGTACGGCTGTAGAATATAAGTTAACTAGCGACCCGCCCCGGCTTCGCAAATTTCGACAAATTTATCAGAGTAAGGGCCTGTTTCACAATGTCCGTGTAGGCACTACTCACTGAATAAATTCAAAAATGTGACAGAATTCGTATGAAATTATCTGTCAAGTAAGATACTCGAAACTTAATCATAGGTGGTGAAACAGGCCCTTACTCTACTATATTACGCATTTAATATATATTCCCTGCCGGGGTCTGTGTTTTCTGATAGCTACAGCCTAAAGGTCTTTAAGTCAAGAGTGAATAGGTTGCTTCTAGGCAAGCGTGCTCCATCGTCGGCCACATGATTGCTTACCATCAAGTGAGATGTGGCCAAGTGCGAGCCTATCAATAAAAAAAAAACATATTATAAACCTTCCTTTTGAATCACTCTATCTATTAAAAAAACCACGTCAAAATCCGTTGCGTATGCGTAGTTTTAAGATTTAAACATAGGTACATTAGGTATAGAGATAATGAGGTATAAGGAAGAGAGCAAAGTATTAAGACATGACTATTGATTAAAATGAATTATTATCGATACCTATAGAATGAATTGAATTAGAATTTGAATTAGAACCTTTTAATTAAGAAAACGTATAAGGTTTTATGATAAACAATTAGTCTTTACTTTTTAGCATAATTATGTGGTGCTTGCCTAAAAAAATTGGATTGTGACACTGGACTATAGATTTGAGTAAAGTATTTTTATAATAGTTGTTGATTTATGTTCGCTTATTTTGTCAAAATGTATGGAACAGCTGATTATTTTTCTCAATTTCAGGTTTTGGCCCCATACTAAAAGTTGTTCTTAATGATGAGTGCATTGACCACCCAAGAGGATGTGCGTTAATTATGTTACATATTGTATATGTTACGGCTAATACCCGAAGTGCGGCTACACCTAGTTTTAGCCGGTTAGAACTAGGTGTAGCCACTTAGTCTTGGTTAAACCTAGTACGAGCCGATTGTTTTCGGGTAAAACTAGGTCTAGCCTTCATCATGCCGGCTACAACTAGGTCCAGCCATTCTCTGTTGGATAAAACTAGGTCTATCCGATATCATTCCGGCTAGAACTAGGTCCAGACAATCCCTTTTGGATAAAACTTAAATTATTATATGCAACTACTTATTGTCTGTTGTTAAAAAAATGTTCCTGATTGTTCCTATTATATTAAAAAATTAATACAATTACAATGACAATTAATTATTACAATGTGATTTATAAGAATAAAAAAACTCTTTACGTTTCTTTTTATTGGATGTTTTTTTAATATCTAAAAAAGCTCTGCCGATAGCATGCCGGCTACAACTATGTATAGCCAATCCCTGTTAGATAAGACACGCGCTGCTGCTGCAGACGCTGTGAGTCACACTCGCTAGGAGACCTGCAGTAGATGAGCAGCACCTGGCGCTCACAACCTGCAGAGGCGCGTGCCTATGAGTCAAGAGTGTGACACGGGGCGGAAGGCTTGGCGGGACACGCATCTAAGTTTTATCCAACAGGGATTGTCTGGACCTAGTTCTAGCCGGAATGATATCGGATAGACCTAGTTTTATCCAACAGGGAATGGCTGGACCTAGTTGTAGCCGGCATGATGAAGGCTAGACCTAGTTTTACCCGAAAACAATCGGCTCGTACTAGGTTTAACCAAGAGTAAGTGGCTACACCTAGTTCTAACCGGCTAAAACTAGTTGTAGCCGCACTTCGGGTAAGTATTAGCCGTAACATATACATTACTTTCTAGTGGTAACACAGCTTCTGCCTACCCTTTCAGACCATAAAAGCGTGATGTCACGTTAGTTTCTAACACATCTGTGTCGGACAGCCCATCACTGCATGAACCCCTTAAAACAATTGAGCGCAGTAATTAACCGTTGACGTCATCCGCCCACGACGTATCGGAAACAATAGAATAGTGACAGTTTCTACGCAACACGGGGTAAGGCGAGGCTCACACCGCATAGAAAAAGCCATAGATTTTCAGAAAGGCTGTGGCAAAAGGATTATCAAGCCCAACCCACTATATTGTAACCCGTAGGGGCTCAGCAGGGTCGAAGCCCCTCTCTGGGGTTCTGAAAGTAAAACCCGGGACCCTGAAAAGGAGGCAAAGAAAGAACGAAATGTGTCAGTAAAAGTCTGACACGCCCTCCCGCTCCGTACAAGAACGGGAGAAGTAATTCTGTTGATTTTCTTCCGTAGTTACTCAGATACCCGCGAAACGAGACACAATAGTAAAACAATAACAGCGCGGTCTCATAGGACTGGTTGGGGATTCAAACGTTAAAAAACCCACTATGTCCTGCCATGGGACATAGAACTTAGCATATAAGCAGCCTGACTATACTATGTTTCTTCTCTATGATAGAGGCTAGATCCTATATCCAGCAAATATAAAACTCCAGTAGACTGAGTGACATAGGCTATATGCATCATATAGTAGAGAAACACTAATTATTTTGCACCCGTGCGAAGCCGGGGCTAGTCGCTAGTACATTATAATTGATGAATACTTACCTATTTCGTTAAAAAATACGCCAAGACAAGTGTCGTGTCTCCTCTCGTTGTGAGCTGATCCTTACAGTGGTCGGAAAAACACATCGTAGTAATTTAATAGGTAGGTTGATACATACTTCAGATTGTTATGCACAGTTTTCATACGTTTATTACGTAAAGCCAATGAAAACTTCGCCCATGTTGCATAATGCAGGAGATTCGTAAGAACTGTTTACGGTAAAATTGTCGGCTTCAGAAGCAAGTATGGATAAAGTATTTCCCCAAATGAACTTCTTCATAGAGTTCCAGGGAAACTCCAAGTCTGCTGGTAGTATATTTCTGGAAGAGGTCTTTTACAGTGAAATAAGTAGGTACTAAGATACGAGTATTTCAGTAGATTGAGAAGATTTTACTAAGACATTGTATGCAAATATTGTAGAATAAACATGTTTTTTTTTTAAAGAGTAACCATGGAGTTTCTTACCGGTTCTTCTTCATAGGAAACGACCAATTGGAACCGTGCACTAGCTTCTGACGTTTTATAAGTGATGGGCACTTATAGGCCTATAAGAAATAAAAACAGTTTTGACTATTGACTTTGAATTCTACCAATACTTATATCGTGATTGTTGATCGTAATTTAGGTATAAATTGCCTGCCAGGTCTTTATTTGCATTAATTAGAAATGGTTTCGGCAATCACGAACATTTTTCAGTATAAGTTTTGCTATTGAAATTAATAGAATTTAGAAAAAATCAGCAAATGAAAAAAATAAAGAGTGAAGAAGTGAGAAGAGAAAAGCAGTGGTAGCCCAGCGGTAACGGCCCTGACTTACGAGTGGTAGGTCGCAGGGTTCAAACAAACGCTGGCGCATTACTTTGTGTACATTATGCCATCACCGAAGAAGAATCCAAACACCACCACACCACTGCTTCAGCATAAACGAGGAAGGTTTATGTATTTATTTATATCCTCTCATATCCGCGGCTCTGGGGCCATGAATAGGATTCCTAAAGGGAAGCTAATTGGCAAAGGCGTCGGAGCCTTCGTTGCACCCCAGAACGAAGGCAACGAAGGAATGGGGTGGGGTTTAATCAGTAAAATTCTGGCACGCCCTCCCGCTCCGTCCAAGAGAAGAAAATATATATAATAATATAGTAGCCTTTTCCTTACGTCTTCCCCCACCACAGTATCATACTGCTTACATTTTTAAATCCTTTACGTATACAGAGTGATGAACTGATGACATTTCGTCACAATATTTCGTTGAAAAACAGTCACAACAAACAAACGTTCTTTACACAACATTGTTTGTTAGTGGTTTTAATCACGTTTTAATACTGCGCCTGGCGTGACGTCGCGTCTACTGAAAACCGTGGTTACATCTCTGTACTGGGTTACGTAATATTGGAGGATACAATAATGTAGTAGGTATAATAATATGTTTATTTACTAGTGCAATGTATCCTGTTGTTTTGTATTTGATCATTTACTCCCGACCTCCTATTATGTGCCCACAGTTGGGACTCAGGCCTCCTCTATAGGAGAGGTAGTGGGTCGTAATCCACCAGGCCGGCCCAGTGCGGATTGGTATATAATAATAAAAATAAAATATGTCTTCGAATTTTTTGGTTCAAGGACATGCCGGTTTCCTCACGATGTTTTCCTTCGCCGTTTTGAGAGCAGCGGTGATGAAATAAATCACACAAATTAATGCGTCTGGATGGGTTTCCATTAGGCCACCACTCCTGGCGCACTGCCCCTGCAATAAAAAAAAATATAGGTAGGTATACAGGGGGGAGTATTAAGCGGAAACTACATACATAGTAGTTTAAATCTAAGATAAATTAGTGTATTGTGAGAAGGGGTTTTTTCAGGGTTTTTAATCGTTGATTAACCATTGATTTAGAGATATTTGTGTACTTGTTGGTGAATGATGTCAGCACTTGCCTGTGCTGCGCGCCGTCAACCACTCGGGCTCGGTTCTCTTACAGGATGAGCGGACGCGTTACCCGTCTTCCGAGTTGCTCGTCTTCCGGTAACCCATACCGAATAACAATTAGTATAATAGACTGTTGAAGACCATTAGCGTTGTAATCATCATCTACCTAGCCTTTTCCCAACTATATTGGGGTCGGTTTCCAGTCAAGTCGGATTTAGCTGAATATCAGTATTTTACGAGGAGCGGCTGCCTACCAGACCTCCACATCCCATCAACTGAGGTAACACGGTACTTCATGGCAAGACTGGAGTCAGATTTACTGGCTTCTGACTATCCATAACGACTGCCTAAGATCTACAAATGATAGCTGGGACCTACAGCTTATCGTGCTTTCCGAGGCACGGAGGAAATTCGTTATGTTAAGATGGTCACCCATCCACAGACCAACCTTGGCAAGCGTTGCTTAACCTTAAAGATCGACCCGTGCGGCTGTTATTATCTAGCCACGAGCTCTTTCTAGTTGTAATGCCAATTGATATTAGAATTGCCAACATGAACTTCTATCCTATCCTGCCCACATCTAGCTCATCTCCGCGACCTTAAATTAAATCCTTTCGATTTGTTAATTTAATAGTTTCGGCAATCAAATCAAGTATGTAAACTAACAAGCACAAAGTATGCCAAGAGATGTATCTACTAACAAAAAACCTTCGAAACATTTACAGGTTTTAATCTAAATGCCTTTAAGGCTTATTGCTTAAATCCGTTTACTGTTAAGGGCATAGCGCGTGTACCTAGACTAGGTACCATAGACTAGTGTAGGACTAGGTCCACCGGTTGCCCTTGGCTCGAAAGGGACAGCTTTTAGATACGCACATAAACTTTAATAATACCTTCGTGCTACTTTTGCAATATTTTTGAATATTACGACTTTTTGACATGGATGATAAAGTGATTTTTTAGACAGCTAAAGTCAGTTTTTTTAACACTGAGACTAAATTTACGCAGGCACATGTCAAACTTACAATAATATTGTTGCCAGTTCTTTTGTGTTGTGACAAGTGTATACCTACTAATGTAATTTTAGTCTCGGAGATTAAATTACAGACTTTATAGTAGGAATAACCTGCGGGATTGAAAGAGTTACCGTGGCCCTGGAATTGGGCAATTGGAGAATCACGCGTGGGTTTTAGTCGGCAAAAGTCTGACATTTTATCTCACTCCACCTAGAAAATGCAGGAAAATAGGCCCTGCAGAAAGTGATAATGTGCGATAACCACTTTCTTGAGATGGTGATAGTTTTATTGACAGTAAGATAGTTGTTCTGGATAGTAAGATAGATTTCTTATCGATTTTTGAAATTTCTTTCTTTCTGAAGCTTGTATGCATACCATGACAGGTTTTAGAAAGAAAACAGTTTAATGGCGCAAAAACTACGCAATCTGAAATCTAGATTACATTTTTTTTTAATAGTTGTATGTAGAAACGATGTAGAAAGTCGTGCGTGCACACACTATGTATCTTTATAATATGTGTCCCTTGAAACAAATTATTAATTAATGTTCATGAAATGCCACAAAATAACCTGACGAGATTCCAATAAAATTATAAACACGCACACTTACTTGTACTCGCAAATTAACGTTTGAATCCCCAACCGGTCCTATGAGACCGCGCTGTTATTGTTTTACTATTGTGTCTCGTTTCGCGGGTACCTATCTGAGTAACTACCATTGAATTAATTTCTATACAATCAAAATTCCTTTTGGATTCCGTGTTAACGACGCTTAATTTATATTTTTTTTTTAGGTTGGGAGGTCATCAAAATGACTTCTCCCGCTCTGGTCGGAGCGGAGAGGCGTGTCAGACTTCTACTAACTAAAACCTACACCGTTTCTTCTTTATCTTCGTTCCAGGGTCTCCTTGTTCTCGCAAATTAACATTGAATTAATTTGTATACAATTAAAATTCCAATACCTACAATACCGTGTCAGTGACGTAAGCTTCGATTTAATATTATTTATTTACACTTAATTGGGTTTCACGCTCGTTATTGACTTATAAAAGACAAAAATATATAATACTAGCTGACTCGGCAAACGTTGTTCTGCCACATAAATTATTATGTAACATGATTTTTTACACCTTGCGTCCGAAAAACCCAAATATCTTACGGAACCCTATTTTTTTCCAAAATAAAATTTAGCCTATGTTGGTCGTGGATAATGTAGCTTTCGAATGGTGAAAGAATTTTTAAAAAAGGGTTTAGTAGTTTTTAAGCCTATTCATTACAACCAAACAAACAAAGTTTTCCTTTTTATAATATTAGTATTTTTGTTGGAAACGTGTCGATTGCTAAATTATTAAGGTCACAACACTGACGTATGAAGGATGCGATCGATATCTTCGTTAAAAATATCGTTTGTTCTAAATATAGACGCGTTTTTGTGGTCCTTTTAGTAAGTATCTACCTACACAATTTTTCTTCTTATTAAAAACATTAATATCATTTTCATTAGGATTGATGTTTTTAATAAAACAGGTATTTTGTAATTAAATCTTGCTAATAAAGAAAGAAAGAACAACAACAATAATAAACTCCAAGTAGGAATTTCCACGTTACGAAAATTACTTGTAAATGAAAGGCACCTTCTTATTAGGTGCCTGTGGCTTGAAAAACCCGAAAATTAGCTATAATGACTTACTTACGATTATTAATTACAAACAAGCAAAAAACCAAGTAAATGACGTGACAGTTTCATAGAGTAGGTAATTCATTATTTAATTTTATACATTATTATATTATTGATAGGCTCGCGTTTGACCACCGTCTCGCCCATAGATATCATTACTAAGATTTCTGTGATCTCACCTGATGGTAAGCACATCATTTGTGGTGGACGATGAGGCACGCTTGCCTAGAAGTAACCAAGTTGGCCTGACCTGTAGTACAATAAATTACATGCACTATTTACTTACCTACCTACCTAAGTATAAATAAGTTCGGGTAATATGAAATGGGGATAAAGTAAGTAAGTACCTTCTGGTAAATAGGATTTGGTATATTCGCTTCCCGAAGAAACGAAAATAAAATCAATAAACCATTGAATATTAAAATATTGATAAAATCTAGATATAAAAATGTTTCTTGATTTAAAAGCTAATTTTATTAAAACTACAGAATAGATATAAATAGAAATGACAACACCATTTCCTGCCTTGATGAATCTAAATGAGAAGTATAAAAAAAGAATAACCTTATTTTAAACGCCACTAAAATACGGTAATTCCTGAATGTTTAAAAAGTTAATTAAAACCAGTTGTCATAAGCGTCACAGTCTTAATCAACAGTGTATCAATCCGGTATTTCCTACTAGGTAATTTCCCATTCTAGATTGTTTGGGATTATACTTACATTTTCATCTGAATGAGTCATAATTATAATACCTAATTATATTACTTTGTATTATTGCCTGCATAATGCGTTCTTTGGGCATATATCCAACAAATGAAGGAGCCGAGAGATCAATGACTTTTTTAATGACTTTCTTGTTTATGGATAGAGCGATGGACGTTGAAGTGTGCCCATGCTGGGCCATTGTGTAAATAAGTCGTTACTTAAAAAGAATGAATGAGGCTTTTGATTATATTATGGTGTAAGATGCGTATTGAAAAATTGCGCAATTTTTAAAATTATTATTTATGTCGCAACTTTTCTCTTGTATTTTTAACTTGAGATAGGGTGACGAAAAGAATCATGTTATTGCGCCCAAGATAAAAATAATAAAAATGGCGTAAATGTAAACTAAACACCTAAACACTTTATTTTTTTGTATCTAATATTAATAGTTATGGAAACTCAATATGTTATCGGATTACATGCCACAATATTAAAAAGCCATAAAAGTATTAGATATTACTCAGCTATACATCACTTTAAATGATAACACACCCCCGACTCATCAGAAGCCCCTACATCGATGACTGGATGAAATTATAAACAAACCTTATCTAACTGTTGTCGATAACGAGGAAGTGACTCAGAAACAGACAACGCCGGCGTTTAAAACATGACTAAGTTTTAAAACTCTCGCACCGTCATCATATCGGGAGCAGGAAAGTAACGGGAACCGGTGACGTATCACTAACTCTCGGAATAAGTCAAACTTTATTTCACGCAGAAATAAAACCACACGCCACTGAAAGTCTCAATTAGCAACATGAAGCCAATTAAAATAATTACACAATGTTCTCAGTTTACCCCTAAACTATTTTTAAAATAATTTCTGAAGCTCGTACAAAAATAACCATTTACTAAATTCGATAACAACAAAGCAAGCATTAAAAATGTTCAAAAAGGTTGCACGAAGGCATTTCCTAATGCCAAGGTCTCAGATGTAATATTAATAAAAACTTGACATTACTTTTAAAAAAAGAACTGGCCATTGATGCTCGAAAAAAATGTTGTGACAGCCATAAGGCTGCAAAGAAAAAAAAGTGTTTTAGTTTTTGTGACTCATATGTCTAAAAAAAAAAGTTTTTGTGTCATTCAGGCCATGATGAAACATATTAAACCTTTTTATGTCTATCAGCAGGGTGATAAATAAAACTAGTCACCAATTTGATAAAGATAGGTATTATAAATTATATAAGTTTTTGTAGGCATACGTAAATCATCACCTGCTTTTTGCTTCAAACATAGAGTAGATAAGAAAGATTCAGAGAGATAGCGGAAATTTAAACGTTTTTGATGATGTGTAGATGAATAGATGATTGTAGCTAGTCTTTACTTCGGTATTTACATAATTAGTCATAATTCAACATTTTATGCCGAAGCCATTCCATATTCAGACAACGCTAGTGCTGACAGCTGTCAGTCGGGAAACACGATAAAAGTCACGTATACAGCCATACCGTTTGCACACAAACGCATATACATAGTATAGGTAGACACTGTACCTAATCACATTCGTGTTAACAAAGTCATAGATACGTGTTAGCATAACTCGAACGAATGTCGTTGAATGGCATACTTTTTCGCTCTACGTTGACTTTAACAATTTAAGCATTATTAACGTTTGAATCCCCAACCGGTCCTATGAGACCGCGCTGTTATTGTTTTACTATTGTGTCTCGTTTCGCGGGTATCTGAGTAACTACGATCAAAATAACAATTTATCTAAAAAGATAACAGTGTTTAGAACTCATCATCATCATTCACCTAGCCTTTTCCCAACTATGTTGGGGTCGGCTTCCAGCCACGCCGGATTTAGCTGAATACCCGTATTTTACGAGGAGCGGCTGCCTACCAGGCCTCCACAACCCATTACCTGGGGTAACACGGTACTTTATGACAAGACTGGAGTCAGATTTACTGGTTTCTGACTATCCGTAACGACTGCCAAAGATCTAGAAATGACAGCCGGGACCAACGGCTTAACGTGCTTTCCGAGGCACGGAGGAAACTCGTTATGTTAAGATGGTCACCCATCCACAAACCAACCTTGGCAAGCGTTGCTTAACCTTGAAGATCGACCCGTGCGGCTGTTATTATCTAGCCACGAGCTCCAGCCTATCAAAATAACAAAATAACAGTGCATATGTGTGGGTACTGGGTATGGAAGGTTTTCTTCAGAATAATATGAGACAGTCAACAAGACAATTGCTAATGGATTGCGCAATCTTAATTTTAAATAATGTAGGTGACACAATATTTCCTTGTTTGTACTGTGAATGGCGCCATGATTCCACAAAGCATCCTGTGGTCTTGCGTGTGATAAATAAATATTGAACAACAATTAATTTCTCACGAACATTTATTTTATCGGTAAACAGATGTTATATACAATATACATTGAGTAAGTAGACACAAAGGTCAAATTAGTTCATGAATCCCCGACCGGTCCTATGAGACCGCGCTGTTATTGTTTTACCTATTACTGTGTCTCGTTTTGTGGGTATGTGATAGGAAATAGCTAGCGAAACTCTACAAAGTATAAGTAATGTGTAATAAATAACTTAATTGAACAATAAAAAATCTATTTGACATAATTATCTGTTATTTATTTATTGTGCAGACCTACCACAGTGTTGTTTTTTTAACCCAAAAGTTGACTGGTAGAGAATGCCTTGATGCTTTAAGTCCGCTTATGTACCACCACTGTACATACATGAAGTTAAATTTTAATATTAAAAACCTTTATTTCAGAAAAGGCACACACAAAGGCTTATATTTTTTTTACAAAAACAAAGATCTCGGGACACAATTAAAAAAGAAGAAGAACGTATTAATCATACTTTCATTCATAACATTATGACTAATTTTGATGATCCACATAAATCTGCTTATTTATGCAAACTGTTACAAATATCTATAATCGAATTTAATTTGACTATTTCAAGATTGTCGATCGATAACTAAATATATAAAAAAACAAAGTCAATTCTCGAGTCTGTCTGTCTGTAGATCATTAAAACTACTCAACGGATTTTGATTGCGGTTTTTTAGAAAAAAGTAAAAATGTTTTATCTGGTATACACACTGTGTGTATGCCAGATAAAACATTTAAGAAAACAAACACACAAAACAAAACAAACAACATTTAGGGTTGGTTTTTGGGGTTTTTAATAAATAGAGAAATTCAAGAGGAAGGTTTATATTATGGTATCATACATGCATTATATAGCATCCGTGCGAAGCCGGGGTGGGTCGCTAGTGTATTAGGTATATTTACGACACAAAAACAAAGAACGTAGGAAGAACCTATCAAAACATTAATTATTCCTTCGGGGGCTATTCCATATTTATAATATTTATCAAAAACTATTATTACTCCAGGAAATTTTAATAAGATTTTCCTTGGGGAAAAACCTTCACCCACACACTATCAGAAAAGCGTTCGTTTTATTTTGGGTGTAAAGTTCTCAATCAATTTATGTTTTTCCTTATGAATCATAATTAATTATATCTCTCAGGTGACAGTGACACATCCCAAGTAACACATGAAGCATTTTAAGAAACGAATAGTAAACTTATGTAGAACTTAAGGTCCGTATATACTCTTATGTAAGTTCACCAAGCATCTTGACGCTTTATATTAGCATTTCAAAACCATTATGATGCTTTACACTGTAAAACAGTTGGTTAATGGCATATCAATATGCTTTTGTAAAGCCTTTAGTTTTAGTGCAGCAAACCACAACGCAGCTGTACAGCTTTCAGCTGTTTTTAATGCATTTAGATCTACAATAGCATTTTTAAGTAGTAAAGGAATGCTCAATGCTGTTCAATAGCATAAACATGAACCATTATAATGACACGTAAATCCGCTATACAGCTTTTAGCTGTGTTTAATGCCTTAGAGTCTACAATAGCATTTTTAAGTACTAAGATAATGCCTAATGCTACTTAATAGCATATACTTGTACTATTATAATGCTCCGTAAATCCGATATACAGCGTTGAGCTGTTTGTAGTGCCTTTTGTTGTGTAATAGCACTTTTAAGTGGTTAGTAACAGCCTAGTACTGCTAAACGGCATAAACGTGAATCAATGTAATGCTTGCATTTTTAGATATCAACTGAGTTCTGTTGTATAGCTAACAGATCTCTAATCAAATACATGTGAGTTATTGTAATGCGTAAAGCTGTATATACATTCATTTTGCTGTATTCGTAAAACCATTTGTCAGCCATATTGGGGAAAAGGACATATTCTATGATCAACACAGCAACAGCAATTTTTAAGGTGGACGTACCTATAGACATTATTTATTATTAATGTAACTGTGTGTGTTGCATATCCGTGTCTGTATAACTTTTCTAATACGCTAATAACAAAATTAAGCTGTGATTTCATTGTTCATGTAATTTAATATATGTAAAAATAAGTGCAGCATTTAGTTTCACAAAATGTTGAAAAAATCGTTTAAAATAAGAGTAAGAACCGGAGGAATCAGGCGAAAAATATCAAAAGAACATGCAAGAATTATGATGTCTCCGGATCCAATCAATGCGCAACAAAACGATTCGTGCGAAGTGAATTGTAGAGATATTAAAGGAGGTTCCGTAGGTCACCAAAATCAAGTAGGACCAATCAACTTTGGAAATACACATGATACGGAATCCACGTGTTTTGAAAAAAAAAAATGATTGCGAATAATGACAATAATCAAAAAGATCGTGTTTATGCTTGTCTGCCTGATGCTGTAAATGTAATACCTGAGAGCTCAGACGAAAGTGAAGATGACAGTGATATTGATAAATATGTAAAATATTCTTCATTTCGTGAAAATATAAGAAGATGGGCTATTGAAAGGAATATTAATCAAATAGCGTTAAAAGATCTCGCAAAAATTATGAATGGATTGATTCCAGAAATATTACCTATGGATCCAAGGACCATTTTAAAAACACCTAGATTTGTCAATATAAAAAAAAATGAAGGTGGCGAATATTGGCATAATGGAATTACTAATAATTTAACTTTGTTATTGGAAAACTGGACAGATATTCCAGAAAATATATCTTTAAATTTCAATTTTGACGGTTTGCCAATTTTTAAAAGCTCAAAGAAAGAATTTTGGCCAATACTCTGTAACATTTCTGAAAATTCTAACATTAAGCCTTTAGTGATTGGAATTTATTATGGAATTGGAAAACCTAAAAATTTAACAGCTTATTTAGAAGATTTTGTCACCGATGTTAGTCATTTATTGGAAGAGGGAATTACACCATTGCAAAATACTGACAAGAAAGTTACAGTAAAGATTAGATGCTTTATTTGTGACTCACCTGCTAGAGCTTTCATAAAAGGTAATCATGTCCTTAATTGTGCGTGTGTTGTTAAATTATTTTTTTATTGTGCATTATTTATCGCAGGGTACTGTACTCGTATTACAGCCAATATGAGTATTTATGAAAAATGAGTATATTAGAGGAAGTTTGAAAGTGGCGCCAGTGACTGAAAAGTTGAAGGGGAATCGTTTGTCTTGGTATGGTCATGTAAAGAAGAGGGATGAAATGCATGTTACTAAAAGAGTTATGAGCATACATGTGGATGGATGGAGAGGGAGAGGGAGGCCAACGAAAAGATGGATGGATTGTGTGAAGAGTGATATGAAAGAAAAGGAAGTTAGTGATAGCATGACGAGTGACAGGGCCGAATGGAAGAGAAAAACGTGTTCTGCCGACCCCAAATAACAAGGGACAAGGGCAGGAAGATAATGATGAGAAGTATTTATGCATACTTACCTGGTTTTGTAGAACTTTTTACAATAATATTTCTTTTTATTTTTTCAGGTGTTTGTAACTTTAACGGAAAACACGGCTGCATGAAGTGTGTTACTGTAGGTGAATATTCCCACAATTCACACACAGTTACTTTTCCAGATACAAGTTGTTCCGAGAGAACAAATGATGGGTTCCGAAATAAACTTTATGGGGCGCACCATAAATATGATTCTCCTTTGCTTAATCTTCCAATAGATATGGTAAAGGATTTTCCAGTTGGTGATTCATTGCATTTAATTGACCTAGGAATTATGAAGAGGCTACTAGTTGGATGGCGTGATGGTAATTTCGGAAAATTTGTAACGAAATGGCGTGCTAAAGATATTGAAGTAGTAACAAATTTCTTGAACAAGTGCAAGTTATCATCTGAAATTCATCGAGCAGTGCGAGGTCTGGATTATCTGGTATTTTGGAAAGGATCTGAATATAGAACTTTTTTGTTCTATCTTAGTATTATTATACTACCAGATGTGCTCACAAGCGCCGTATTTTCACACTTTCTGAAGTTGTACTGTGGTATTACAATTTGTTCAGCTGAATGTCATTTACGTTTGCTGCCATTAGCTAAAGAACTACTAAAAGATTTTGTCAAGCACTACAAAGACTTTTATGGAGTGGACTATGTTACTAGTAACGTGCACAATTTAATCCACGTAACTGCAGAGGTAGAACGATTTGGGTCTTTACACTCTTTCAGTGCTTACCCTTTTGAGAATGAGCTATATGGTATCAAACGATTACTAAGAGATGGAAAGAATCCGCTATCACAAATAGCGAACAGAATAGTTGAAGCCACGACAGAGTTTAGTGTTAAAAAAAATTCTGAGTTAAGTGAAAAACCCGATTATCCGTTTCTATCAGCAAGTAGGAATAATTGTAGAGTACTTCATTTACAACAATTTAAAGTTTCCTCAAAAATAAAAGACAGATATGTATTGACAACTGTCAACGACATAGTTGAAGTCAATAATATAGTTGAAGAACCAAATGGAATTCGTATTATTGGCTTAAAAATATGTGGTAACAAAGAAGATGTGTTTACGTATCCCATAAAATCTTCACATTTACACATTTACAAAGTAAAAAATGATGATGGTAGCAATTGTGATATTGTCCTTGATCCTAGAGACCTACAATGTAAATTAGTGTGCTTGCATCATAATGAATACTTATATTTCATACCACTATTGCATACGTACCAATAAAAAACGTTATTTTAAGTTTTATATTTATGTGTATTTAAGAGTAATTAAAAAATTCTTTTACATGTTATAATTTTTTTATGGAAATTAACCTTACACAATCAAAGTTTAAAAAATAAATTGGTATTGACAATCATCCTCATGTATCGCTATTAAATTTTTGTTAAAGAAACTGTATGAGTGAACAGTTATTGCAAAATGATAAGATTTAAATCTCTAAACAAACTAGAGATAAGAAAAAATTACAAATTCAATTTTACTCTAACTTCTTTTGATTAGGATTTTAGTTATTAGAGTGAGTAAACGAATCCAAACATGCTATGTTTTAACCATTGTGTAAATTTTAATTTTAATAAATAATGACACTTGCAAGTTTGAATTGTTTTATGAAACTTAACTCAATATAATTGTTTTCTTATCATTGCCTTATTAACAATAGATTCATTAATACAAATTAAAATCAGATTTATTTAGCGTAGACAGGCCTAACAAAAGAGTTGTGTCAGATATTTTTGCATCCTTGTTCTGCCATATTTTATTGCCAGTAACCAACGAATAAGTAACAATGTAAATGGACATATTAATAAAGTAAAAATAAATTTATAGAATTGTCTACAGATTAACACAAACCACCTTCGATATCATCATCACTCATATTATTTAAGTAAATATTTTCTTTCTCCTTTTTTTGTTCTTGAATATGCATGCTTTCTCCTTCAGTTATTTCTATGGAGTCATTGTTTGGTGCATAATCTTGAATTTGCATGCTTTCCCGTTCAGTTTCTTTATCATCATTTGGTTGTATTTTATTTTCACTCTTTTGCTGTTTATCTAAATTATCCTTATTCTTACGACATCTTTTAGAAGACGTCCTAAGGTTTTTCATGGATTTCCGTTGCTTCGAATTTTTCGTAATAATCTTGAAAAATGTTTCATTGTCTTGTACAGTATACGTTGGATCCCAAGTTTGAATCATGCCATGAAAGAATTTTAAAACGTTCTTGTAATCTTTAAGGGCGATTTTCGACATATCTCCTCTACTTCCACCTGCCCACGAACAGTTGCAAAGGAAATCCCTAGTGAATAAAATATCTAGTAATTTAAAAGCACAAGTTTTTCCTTCGCCCTTCGAAGCTGAGCATAAGAACGCCAAATGTCTTTTTAGTTTATTCTTTTCTGCTCTATCTACTAGTAATTGGTCCAGTGATATAAGATCTCTTTGATTTTCAATGGGTTTTAGAGTAAAACTTTCGTTATCTACAGGGTTTGCATCTTTCAAGAAAGTAACGCTTGGACCCTCTTTTATCTCTGCAAGTTGTACAGATATTTCCTCTAACTGCACAGATTGCCTGGCCAATTTTTGAACAATTTTCTGCTGGTTTTCGAGAGTGATCGCTTGAATTTGGAGCATATTGTCTATTTTTTCGAATAATATTTTTTGGTTTGCTAAAATTTGGTCGAAGTTCAAAGTTTCTGTGCTAATAATCTGAACTATGTTTTCATGATTAGTGGTGCTTTCAGTAGCTGAAACGTGACTATAATCCGTACACAGGTTTCCTTGATTTTCTTGATCGAACCTCTGAAACCAATATAATGATTGTATTAAAAGTACACAAATTTGATTATCCTAGTAACCCCTCAATTTGAACGACTTTTGTCGCGTAGTAGGGGCCCTCCTCAAACCAAATCAGTTTAGTATTCAGCTGTTAAGATAAATTAAATTTTATACAGACAGTAAAAACAAGTTCATTTTACTACTTTAATTAATACAGTAAATAATTTAACTTTTTGCAGTAAAGGTAAGTAGTTAATACTGAAAAGGATGAAACAAGAATGTACCTTCCAAATTGAATATGGCGCCATCTAGCGGACATAAAGTCATGACCTAAAAAAAACATTTTTAGAGCGTGATTTTTCAGTAGTCGGGTTTTAGTTCTGAACTTATTTTTTATTTAAATTATTTTGGGGTTATAATTTTGTGATAGAGTATTTGCAGAGCCGCTTATTTTTTTTTTCAGTTTCATTGCTTTACATGTACCTAGGTAATACAACAAAATTATACATAAATATGTATGGCTCAAATCTGAGGCGCGATTTTATAGAAATTATTCTTAATTATCAGGTATATGCAAGCAAAGCCGTGAGCAACAGCTGAAAATATATATATTTTTGAAATGTTTATGTGCATGATTAAAAAAAATTTTTTTTTGGTTATAATTTTATGTCCGCTAGAGGGTGCCATATTCATTATCATGCACACTACTGACACTACATAAAAAATGAACTTACCAACTTGTTGGCCATAACTTCAAATTTCATTTCTTCATGATCTTGAACTACGGTCGTCCGGGGTGCAACCATGCCTGTGTCATTCACGTCTGTGTCTGAATTGTCTTCCATTATTGATAATTCAGCTTCGGCTTGCTGATATGTTAGAATATTGTTCCTTTTTAAAATGCAGTCCATTAATTTCCATTCTTTTTTATCGGGCTTGGATTGCTCATCTTTCATTAATTTGTACTGTGTTTTTTTAGGCGGCCACCACAGGTTACCATTTTCCTCCCACAAAGAAGGTACAATAACTAATATTGTTTTCCCTCTCTCTATTGTCTGTACTATTTTGTACGGCATTTTATGGTTGGTACAAAAATTGCTGAAAATAAGAAAACAAATTATTATTAAAAATCATCACCCATAAAAAAAAATATTATTGTGTTTTCTGAAGTTTTTGACCATCCTAAAGTCTACAGATATATTTGATGGCTACTGTACCTGACTACACTACACCGATAATGAAGTAAATACCTAACGGTCCTTTTTATATACTTGTTTCGCAAAAAATAACCTAATGACGTCTGAATAACGAGCACAATCGCCAAGTGAGACGTGAGTCTCTCACAAAGTTCGATACGATATCCTGTCGTACGGTTATGAATAGATATGCATAAAGCCTTCCACTCTTCAAGTTGCACAAAAATTCTGAAATGGGGTATCTTGTTATGCTCAAGGAACCCCAAAAATGCGTTCAAGTAATGGCACTATTTCAGTCTACATCAAGTCTACTGGTATACCGGTGAACCCATATAGAACTGCTTTGTAGAGAATGGCATTACAGTGGTTCATCAAAAGTCTTCTCTCTGGTCTCTGGCTTAATAATTGTTCACTCGTGAGTATTTATACTGCTGGCGGCATTAATTTGCCTTTTTAAAGGCCCACAAGGCTGCTATATACCGACACCATTTTGTAAATATTTTATAACCAAAAAATATTATCATTCGGACCTATTTATAAAAGCAATAGACCTATAAAATAATGATATAACTTAATTGAATACTGCCCAACAAATACTATAATGTAATTAAGCAAAATTCGTTATAAACTAGGAATACACAATTATTTTGGTTATTTCACGCATATACTATAAATAACATTTTATACCAAAACCACAAAATATCGAAGGCGCGTGAAAATTTTCAATGAAACTTGTATAGACATTTACAGTAAACTAAAAGGCGCAGTAATATTTGAAGGCATGAAATAACGAAAGAGTCAAAAACTTACCCAGTATTATAAATTTTGTTTTGATGCGAACAAATATGTCACTCACTCTGCGTCTTCATCCATAAATTGCGAGACAAACTAGTTAAATTATAACGTTAATTGTATTATAACGTTTGTACCGTGGTATTAGAGATGTTTTTGCAATGATCTAGAATTTATTTAAGTTCTAACTGTGAACACTTAAATAACTCCAATCATTCTTTTACTACATTCTAATGCTAGTCTAATGCTTTTGTAATGCAATTAACATCTTCATTATCAATAATATTGCTAGTATAATGCTTATGTAATGCAACTGGCAACTTCATTGACCGTAATAATGCTTTTTTAATGCTATTGGCAACTTCATTGACCGTAATAATGCTAATATAATGCGCCTGTAATGCAATTAAACAACTGTTGTGAACCTGTTTAGGAACTAAAGCCGTATAATTTGTGCCCAAATAAGCATTGCAGTAGCCTTATACACGTTTGTAATGCTACTATAGAACTAACTCAAAAAGCGAAAACGATACAGAAATGCTGTAAGTCGGCCGCTATGCTGCTTTGGTGTGTTACTTGGGATACCACCTAAATTTTACGTAGCAGAATATGATATACTCATAATAAAATATGCGTAGGTACCTAATAAAATATCACGTTCTGATGTTCCTATTGCGTACAAATTTGTCAAACACGACTCGGAATTTAGTAAGTAAGTAAGTACCTATTTAGAAATGTGTAAGTTTTTTTTTTTGCGGTAGAGGTTATCGAATTATTTCTTCCACTCTAGGGTGGAGTGCGAGAGACTTTAATCGACTAAAACCTAATTGTGTCTTTCTACATTCTGGACTGCAGTTTACTGTTCCAACTTTAGACTTGTAACAAAACGATAGCTACATGTAAACTGTACTGTTAATTTTTGGTGTACAATAAAGTTTATTCTATTCTATTCCAACATTTTGTAAAGAATTATCACCTTTAATTTATTGATTCTCAATGTTACATGGAATTAATAAAGTACCATTAGATATCCAATCAAGATATCCATTCTACAAAGCTTTGGCGGCAAAACAATGCAACTTTCCAATAATGCCAATGAAAATTTTAAAAAAAGAACATTCTAACTTGCTAGTACTAAAGTTTCTGTTTCCAACCTAGACTGCGATTTTGGAATCTGCAATATATTGAGTTATCTACTGAGTTGTAAATACCAGATAAGTAGACACAAGGTACATGGAAAATAATAGTATCCAGCTACATACAGTAAGACTAGAAGCCGATCCCAACAAGAGTTTCTGGCCGTATCATCTCCATAAGAAACGCCCATTTGAAGCCGTGCATTAGCTTCTGACGTTTTATAAGTGTCATTAGTGTCAATGTAGGCCTAAGTGAAATAAAAAGACTTGAATTTGACCACAAGAAAAGGCTCTATTTATTGACAAAGATCAACAAAGCAAAAACAGTAATTGCCGAAAATGCGAGTCAAAACGGTTGAAAACTATAAACGAAATACAATTAGATTCTAGCAATAACGTTACCCGATTGATTAATTTCCACCTCTTTAAACAGTAATAAAAAGATTGCGTCTGAATCTCGATGTCTCCAGGTCGACGCAAGATTTCTTTGGCAAAACGTTGTTTCAGTAACGCAATGTTTCATAACAGTGAAATTCATAATAACCAGCCACGCCACGCCAGATGGCAATGCCAACATACCGGCTGTCAAGGTCGACTCATGCAACTGAATATTTCTTAAAAAATAAGTCAATAGCGTAGGTAATAAAAATTAAGATTTTGTCTTTGATTTTATTGAAGAAATGATTTATGACATAGTTCTTTTTTCGAATTTTCGAAATACTTGCCAATTTTTGAGGATGAAATTATAGACTGTCATAGACTATTAATGAAATTATCTTGATTTTATATGTTTTATTTTTGTAAAGTCTTATTTCCTATAAGGCTCTTTTTACACTAATAAATACATTCCCCACTGGAAAGGATGTGGACGTGTCATAATATAAAAATGATGCGATTGGCTGTTAATTCATATAACCACAACATACATGATTTGATGTGAATTACAACATGCACAGTGCTGTACCTACTTACATGCAATATCGGCCTTGTAATTTTCCCACTGCTGGGACATGACAGGCCTCCTCTCTAAGAGATGGATGCTTGGATGGCATGGCCAAACATTTTTAATATAATTTTCATTCTAGGTACCTGGCCCTCTTTATGCGATGGGAAAACATCATGTATAGGTAACTTCTTCCGCTCAAGGGTGAAGCGAGAAGGCGTGTCAGTTTACTTACAAAATCCCAGCTGTGTCCTTCAATTGCTTTTTTCGTTACAGGGCCAACGGAACACTGGAATTTTGAAACACCCAAATGGAGTATTCCCGTTTCAGCACCCAGATTTTTGGCACCAAAATGTTCGGCTGAAATGTTCGGATGTATTTTGGACTGGTATTTTGTATGCTTACTACCCTGTCCTCTAACCCTTTTGTGTTATTTTGGTCCTATATTGACGTCAATGTCATTCTAAATTATTTAATTTTAGAGGTATTGTCGGAAAGGGACCGATGAGGTTATATACTGATGTTTATAATTATCATATTGCGCTCCAGATGTCTTCTTCTTCGTGTCGATTAATTGGTGTTAAAAGGTGTTAATTTTCTTTTTATTGTTTCATGATTTACTAACATCATAATTACGGGCATTCTCCCGTAATTGGACAATGACAGATTAGTGCTTATTAACATAAATATCGTTCGTATAATAAGAAGAGGTCTGATTTAAATATCTGAAATTATTATTATGTATGGGCTGCTGTTCCTCTATGCTGATTCGTTCAACGAATAAGTTTAATTTCGAAAATCTTTAGAATATTTTTGTTCATAGACTTCCAAAATTATATTTTACACTTTTAGGTCTTTTTAGAAAATAAAATTCGGCTGTTTTTGGTTTTTTATTTTATACTTTTTAGTTATGGTACCCCTCTCCCCTTCTTCCTTCGTTCGGTTCAGACATCGAATACCTATAGGTATATAAACAAAGCAATTTTACTTGTTACGACCTTTCTGCTATGATCCTATGAGAAGTTCTGTTGCATATCTTCGAAGTTCATCATCAGATTATAACGATATTTCTAAGGGATCAACTTGGGAATATATCTTTCAAAATATTTTTTTTTAAAGATGTCCTCCTGTCCACAATAATTGTCCTAGAAATCAGTGAACAAACATTAAAAATACCGTAGCCGAAAATAACCTCCTCTTTTTTTGGTTAAAAATAAGAAATGTCTGCGAACCATTTTTGATAACCTAGATATTTTTCATGTGATGTTCATTTATGTTTTTAAATTAAGTAATTAATATGAATTATAATTAATTTCACAAGCCCATTGTTTATAATTTCAATGTTAAACGCTGTATTTTTACACAATACAAGATTATATTTCTGTATGTTTACCTTATTTACATATTTTATTAATTTAACGCTGTTTTACCTGAGTAAAGATCTGCTAATGAAATAATGTAAGTACTTACCTAGTTATATCGTAACAATGACAGTGTTTGCCAAACAAGAAAATGACATTTAACCTATCAATACCCGCGAAACGAGACACAATAATAAGACAATAGCAGCGCGGTCCTATGAGAGATGAGACCGTTCAGGGATTCATGAATTAAAGAGGATGTTTTTTTTTTAATAGTTTCTCTATCATGTTTATTTTTTAATTAGGTAATTACAGTATAATAAAAACTAACTCCTAATTAAAACTTTGGACAGAAAATAAGCATTGCCATTCAGCGTGGCAATGCTGCCAGTTTTTTGGGCACATTACCAGTCGACAGCGATGTGGAGGAGTTTTTTGACGCCATATTTTAGTTCGTTTTAAAGTTCGTTCGTTTGTGTTAGTTTAAAGTGAATGATTTGATTTAGTTGTTTCACTGTACAAAGACGGATTTAAAGGCCTGAAGGATTTTCTACCAGTATACTATTCCAGGGTGTTATATTTCAATTTACATTATTTTAAAGTAACTCTTAAACTATTTATGCAGAGCACGCAGTGGTAGCAATGAAAACGAGCATCGTTTTCCGACTAATGGGATGAATATCATCACCAATTTTAGCTTTTTATATGTCTGTATTTACATAATATAGAGCATAATCCTTTAGGAATAATGTACCATTCAAATAATGGAAGAATTTTGCATATAGGTGCAGTGGTTCTGCGAGTGATGCAAAAGATAGGTACGAGCCGGAACATAATCACAAAATTTGCTCCTTCAGCTCCTTGGATAGTCTTACTTAGTGTTACGTTAAAAGTTTTTGAAGAGGGCTTTTTCTATGTATAATGACTGGATTCCTAACAACAGAAACCGGCGACGCTGTTGGCCCAAAAATAGATGTCATGGACGGATTGGACTCCTCCCTAGAGGAGCTAACGACATAGAAAAGTGGAAGAATAGAAAGGCCTTTTCCCTGCAGTTGAACACAGTCAGTTCGGTTCATAATAAATAAATGAAAAACCGGCCAAGAGCGTGTCGGGCCACGCTCAGTGTAGGATTCCGTAGTCGCGTCCGTCACAATAAGTGTCCCCAACTTTTCAAAAACTGTTCATCCCATCAAGTTCAAAATAATTTTCCTAGAAAGTCTTTATAAAGCTCTACATTCCAGATTTTTTTCATATTTTCAAAACTTATGGTTCAAAAGTTAGAGGGGGGGGGGACATTGTTTTTTACTTTTGGAGCGATTATTTCCGAAATTATTGATATTATCAAAAAATGATTTTAGTAAACCCCTACTCGTTTTTTAATACCTATCCAACAATATATCACATGTTAGGATTGAAATAAAAAAAAAGCACTTTCCACTTTACATGTAGGGGGGCTATCCTAATAATTTTTTTTTTCCAATTTTTATTTTTGCACTTTGTCGGCGTGATTGACATACATATTGGTACTAAATTTCAGCTTTCTAGAGCTAACGGTCACAGAGATTAAGCGAGGACGGACGGACAGACATGGCGAAACTAATTAATAACTTTAATAACTTTTGCCAATTGGCTACGGAACCCTAAAAAGACCGCCAATTCTTGTAAGACGATGTAGTCAGTGGTGGCCCAGTGGTAACTGCCCGACTTGCAAGTTGTAGGTCGTGGGTTCAAACTCAGCCAGGCGCATTACTTTGTGTAATTTATTACATCACCACGGCTGTCAAAACGGTGAAGGAAAACATCGTGAGGAAACCGGCATGTCCTAGAACCAAAAATTCGAAGACATGTGACATCCGTCAATCCGCACTGGGCCCGCGTGGTGGATTACGCCTCATTCGGTTTCCTAGAGAGGAGGTCTGAGTCCCAGCAGTGGTAACATTATAAGGCCGCTAGAGCAAATGATGTAGTCACAGATGTAAAATAAAACAACCAACAAAATATACCACCTTAAAGTCGACTGGTATTAAATGCCTAAGGCATTAAGTCCGCTTTTGTACAATGTTTTTGTGTATAAAGCTTTAATAAATAAAATATACAGGCTTGTACTATCTAAGTACTGCGCCATAGATTCCCCAATTAAATACAAAACCTTGTTTAAAATACCTCCGAAGTTCTTATAATAAATACCTCCGAAATCCTTTAATAAATAAATAAATAAAACATATAGGCTTGTACCATCAAAGTATTACGCCATATAGACTCCCCAAGTAAACACAAAACCTTGTTTAAAATACCTCCGAAGTTCCAGAGAACCTACGTCATATACCCTTATTGATGTAACCTTTGTCCTTTAGGTTATTAATAGCGACATAAACTCGCCACAGATAACCTATTATCCTCTTTGGATTCTAGCCTTATCAATTTGATTTACGTGCACAGTTCTGCTTGGCCTACCTACTCGAATACTTTGCAGTTATTTGTAATACCTAGGTTAGTGTACCTAATTAGCATTAGCATTATCGGCCTTATAATGTTGGAAACATTTTACTATCGGCATTATAATATTCCCACTGCTGGGATTCAGGCCTCCTCTCTAGGAGAGGGAATGGGCCATAATCCATCGCTCGGGCCCATTGCGGATTTCGGATGTCACATGTCTTCGAATTTTTGGTTCTAGGACATGCCGGTTTCCTCACGATGTTTTCCTTCACCGTTTTGAGAGCAGTGGGGATGAAATAAATTAGACAAAGTAATGCGCCTGACCGGGTTTGAACCCGCGACCGACATCTTGCAAGTCGGGGCAGTTACCACTAGGCCACCACTGCTCTCAAAACATTATAAGGCCGATATTGTTGAATATTATAAGGTCTGTGGAGACTTAGGCCTTCTTTAAGAGTGGGAATGGGCCGTAATCGGTGGATTACGGCCATCGGTGGGCAATGGGCACCAGTGCGGATTTTGTGTCTTCGAATGTTTGGTTCTAGGACATGACGGTTTCCTCACAATGTTGCCCTTCACCTTTTTGAGAGCAGCGGTTATGGAATAAATTACACAAAGTAGTAAGTATGCGCCTGGTTGGGATTGAACCCGCGACCTAGAACTTGTAAGTCGAGGCCGAGGCAGTTATCACTGGACCACTCTCCATAATATTATTATTATTGGTTATTGTATAGGTACTGTTTTATGACTGTAGGTAATGCCTGTTTTCATTAACAACAACAATAAAAAACATTCAATGTGGAGAAACCGTCAGAATTTTACTGTCCCGCTCTTGGGCGGAGCGGGAGGGGCGTGTCAAACTTTTACTGAACAATAACAGACGGTTTACGGTGGGGGCGGGCAGAGACGTTTGGTTTGCAATAAATTCTTTGTTTCGGTGGCTGTGTGACTTTTAGCACTGTCCTGTTAGTCCAGCTATGCTATTCTCTAAAAGTCATTTTCATGGCTGTAAGCTGCGACGAGCTCGACGTCGAGACAGCCTTCAAACAGCGAACGCAGAATGTATGAAGAACTGTCATTGTCAATTGCGCTAGTGTAGCTTCTGACAGTTTAGAGAATATCAATTAGCATTTCGCCGCTGCGGCAGCGCTGTGCCCAAGGCTGTTTTCTTAGAGAATAGCACTGCAGGGTAACTATTATTTATTTTGTGTCCAAGCTGAAACTTTTGAAAAGGGCAAAAACTGCAAAAAAAATATTCGGATGAAACCATTGGTAAAAGAGTGTAACAAACTGCTGCTGATAGATTGAAGATCGGGCAAAATGGAGCAAGCTAAGCCGGAAGGCGGACCCTGGCAAAAGCCGGGACTAACGCCAAGTTGAAGAAGAAGAAGAAACTGCTGCTGATAGAAAAACTAATTTTAAGTTTTTGAGGAGGTAAATCATCAAATGATTCTCCAACTCCAGGGTGGACCAGGAGAGAGGGCCAAACTTTTACTAACTTAAAGGCTTATTACACCACTCGTTTTTACGAACGGTCTTTGTCTACGTTGCGTAGTGTAATAAGGGTAAGACGGTCTTCGACGGGGCTCGACGTATCGAGTCGGCGTATCGAGTCGACTTATCGAGTCGACGTATCGAGTCGACGTAACGAGTCGACGTATCGAGTCGACATATCGAATAGTGTAATAGGCTCTTAATTCAAGAATCCCCGACCGGTCTCATTGAACCGCGCTGTTATTGTTTTACCATTGTGTCTCGTTTCGCGGGTATTGATAGATTAAAACCGCTCCTGTGTCCTTTAACTGCCCTTTACGTTTTAGAACCATGGTTTCCTTTTCAGAAATTCCCAGAGGCCCAAGTGGTTAGCCCTTGGTGGGGTAGTGACTCCACACCGTGCAAGATCACTAATAACACCGTACCTATTGCTAAATGTCCTAGGACTATTCGCATTAAGAAGCAGGATAATAAAAATGTGCGAACAGCCAGATCATAGAACACAAAGGCCAATTTGTCAATAATTTTACGAATTGGAACTTGAAGAATGTAACCTTCAAAATAAACATTTAAAATCCTTGCAACCAAAAACGTGCAGCAATCAAATAATTTCATCCCAAATTATACGAAAGACAAAAAAACTTAATTGTTGATAACAGATCTGTATTCCACATCGATGTCAACATAAAAATGTCGTGATGAATGACTCGTTCAACCGAGGTTAACTCACGAAGAATTAATGTGTGAACAATTATGAAACCCGTTAATGAACCTTTACATCATCAACTTAGCGAATAATTTGCATATATGGCTTTATATGCACGTGATGAAAGTAACGTTTATAGTTGCAGAATGTCAGTGTCATGCTAAACGTCAAAAGTAGGGTCTGTGTTTGCGGCGAAATGATTAGGTGTCGTCAAATGGGGTGGGTGGCAAGGTGCATAGGAACCAAAATTTTATTTTGATTAGTATTTTCAGTTTGATATAATTATATTTATACCTACTAATGTTTTCTAACAAAACAAAGATTTTTATACTTAACAATTAATTTATAACTAGGATTGAAGTGCTCCTACTAGGATATATTTTTTTAAATAACATGAAATTCCCCTTCAAATTATTGTTCTTATCCACCCCTTTTTTTACGAGTGGAGTTTATATAATGCTTTCTCGCTTTGGGCGGAGCGGGAGAGCTTGTTAGACTTTTACCACTTTTACTGACTAAAACCAACTAACATCTGTGTCCTTCAGTTGCCCTTGCGTTTCAGGAGACACGCGGACTCTTTCAGATAAGCTCGCAGAACAATGTTGCACTTAGATATTATTAAGAGGAATTCGTTTTAAGTATTGTCGTTTTTTTTTAATTGATATTATGCATAATTAATATGCTCGCGTTTGACCACTATTTCACCTGATGGTAAGCGATGATGTGGTTTACGATGAAGCATCAAGCACGCTTGCGTAGAACTAACATTAAAAGTTGACATTAAGCTTTACGTTGCTCGTTTTCTGCTGAAACCACGTCTCTCCTATAAGCATTAACTTCTTTGTTTAAAGAAAATATTAACTGGTACCTAATCGATGATTGCTGGGACGAATTATTATAGCCCGGTCCATTTAGACATTCAAAGTTACAATAATTCGCAGCCAGTTGAAAATTGGTATGCTTGTTCAACATACCATCACAAATGAAACCTAAAAAGTCCTCATTAATCCGACACCATATTAGTTGCTGTTTAGAGTCTGTTTTTTAAACCCTGAGACTAAAATGACACTTCAACACAAAAGAACTGGCGTCATTCCTATAGTAAATTTGACATTACTTGTGTCAATTTAGTCTCAGGGTATAAAAAACAGACGGTAGATGGAGATTTTGTCAAAGGACCTCAGAAACCAGCATACGAGCAAGTGTTCGAGTTATCCGCTCAAACATACAAATTCCTCGCTAATTGAACTAACAGCCAGTTTTCCTTGGGAGCTTACTGTGTTTAGATTCGGTATCATGTCCAAAGGCTTTAGTACACCACTTGTTTTTACGAACGGTCTTAGTCTACGTCGCGTAGTGTAATGAGGCTAAGACGGTCTTACTTGTACGTAGACTCAACGACAGTCTACGTAGACCGTTCGTAAAAACGAGTGGTGTAATAGGTCTTTAAAGGAACTGTGTGCTAAGTGCGAGTTGTTTTTACGTTAACGCGATCGAAACGTTTACCGCGTTTGGCTCTCTGATTGGTTAACAGTGTTGTTAAGAGCTTGGAGCGGGCCAATCGTAGCACGTGTTGATTGCGTTAACTTGACATGTCCTTCAAAAAATCAAAGACAAGTGACATCTTGGCAACACGTACGGGCCCATGTAGCGTCACGTTACTTTACGGCCCATTCTCTCTCATCTTAACGTTTGAATCCCCAACCGGTCCTATGAGACCGCGCTGTTATTGTTTTACTATTGTGTCTGGTTTCGCGGGTATCTGAGTAATTAACATTATAATACTAACTAATTATGCTGTTTTTAGCATTACTATTATCGGCCTTGTAATGTTCCCACTGTTGGGATTCAGGCCTCCTCTCTAGGAGAGGGAACGGGCCGTAATCCACAATGCAAGCCCAATGTGGATTAGTGGAGGTCACATGTTTTCGATTTTTTGGTTCTAGAACATGCCCGTTTCCTCACGATGTTTTCCTTTACCTTTTTGAGAGCAGCGGCGATGCAATAAGTTACACAAAGTAATGCGCCTGGTTGAGTTTGAACCCGCGACCTACAACTTGCAAGTTGTAGGTACCACTGGGCCACCAGTGCTGTCATTAAGCAATTATTTGGCTTTGTACTTCAAGGAAATATATTAACTTGACGGAAACAATATCAAATGATTTTAATGCACATATTTTTTATATTCAGAAAATTAAATGGCTACAATATACTTCGAACTTCCTGTTTAAAAAAAAATGGAAATAACGTTTCAATTTCAAGTAATACATGCCTCATGCCTGATAGTTTTTCATATATATTTTTTTCTTTTATTTTGGTTTCACACAGCCATGGCACAGTGTAATTAGCCAGTGTCAAGTTTAGAAACTATTTAGATTTTTAAACAGATTGCTGTCACTTTGTTTTCCATTACAATGACGATGTTACATATTCTAATTTTTTTGCAACATTTGCCCGCAAATATTCCGAGTCAGTCAGCCTTCTCGGCGAGTTTTGCAAAGGTCAATAGTACAATAAAATTCTCAGCTTCATTTTACCGAGACTGTTTCAATAATGCTCGCTAGGGCCGCAGAGAATTGCTGAAAAGGAAACTTGTGGTTTTAGAACGAAAGGGCTACTAATGGAGGGTTTTATTCAGTAAAATTCTGACTCATTTCTTCACTCCACCCTAGAGCGGGAGGAGTCAGATGAATTCCCACTTCGAAATAAAAAGAAAACGTATTTTAAAGTTCAGTTTATCAGTTGTGTACATAGGTACTTGAGATATAAAACTATACCAATTTTACATCACAATATAAAGTAGGAATCAATAAACTTTAATGTGTTTAATTTTCTAATACCTGATGAAACTAGAAATAGCCTATAAGTTTAACTAAATTTAGAGTATGAAAATAAAGAGCAAAGTTGAAACGATGCAAAAAATAATTGAAATACATTTTTTTTGTCTGAGTCATTATTGCAAAAAATCTGATATTAATAACTTGCTATAATAGACATTCTTTAATTATTAATTTGAATAGCGTATTACGATATTTCATTCATTAACTTATGAAAAAATATTGCAGTTTTATGTAGATAAAACTGCAATATTAATTAAATTTTACATATTGCAACAAAAATGTAGAGTTTGTTTTGAGAGAATTATTTTTTCGTAGCTTTTGTATAATCAGGTTTTTGTTTTTTACCATGGCGCAGTTTTGGAAAATGTTAAATGGCTTATTGTTATTAAGAAAGCTAATTTCAAAAACAAAATTTAAAAGAAAAGAACGAGACTTATTTCTAAGTTCAAACCTAATTTTTCCGTTAAAAAAATTGATCGTCCCGACTCCCTTTCAAGTAGCCTAAAAGGCGAAAAATCGCCAAATCTAGCAACACTGTACTTTAAATGCAATCGTTGGACGTTGATGCAAGTTAACATTTTTGCAATGCAATGGCCGCTAGTTGGAGCTAGTGCAAGAAACGTACGAAACTGTGATGAAACTAATTCGATGATGCGACGTTTAAGGATGAAAGTTATGAAATTATAAGTCAGGTCGTGACCATGAATCAGACTATGAGTCTGATTGTACCTGTGATAGACGTATTTCGTACTTACCGCAAAATTGAGACACCAGGATACAGAATTTATGATTTGTGATTCAGAAAATTTGAGTAGACATAACCTTGTAGGTGGGATTATACAACACCAACTTGCTCTTAGATAAAATCTTGTAGAATCGGAAGTGCCGTATACTATGGATACCAACCAAGTTCTCGAGGATAGCAATATCACGATATATAAAAAAAAATATCACTGACTACACTATTATCAGTCTGACATAGAGTGGTGATAGATCGACTAAGAAGTTAGGAACCTCATAAGAACCTTGTGAACGCTGAGAATGTTAAGCAAACAATGTATTTTGATTAGGCATAATAATTATGGTCATCACAACTATTGGCATTGTGATGACCATAACATCCAGCACTCCTTTACGACCACTGAAGGAGGCTCTCGCTAGGCACAGTTGCATCGCTTGATTCAATGAGGAACAACCTAATAACATATGCTGTCATGGATACAGCAGGATGCAGGATGTTCCTCTGCCAGGAGCCCAGAGCTAATGTGTTGAACCAGTAGGCTATTTTTTTTTTATAAACAAGGTTTTATTTTTTACCGTGCCAAGTTTGTGGAAAAAGTTTAATTATTTGTATGTAGTTAGGAAAACTCGGTTCAAAGCATGCATGTTGCATGTTCTAAGCATGATGTTATATCATTATATTACAAACATTACATCATCTAGACATGCACGTCAAAGACGAGGATAGCTGTAGATCATAAAGTTGGCCTTATTATGCAAAAATCTTGACCTTATTATAAATCCGGAGCGCTCAATTTCAACGGCTAAGGTTACCAATATCGCTTAAAATGCTATATTACTCACTGACCTACTGCCTTAGAAAGAAACGTGTCAGAGACACAGAAATCGCTGTGCATTTTTTTTCATTCGAATTTTGAAATAACGATGCTCAATTGTTACGTTGGCTGTTGACATCAAGCTGTCGTTAGCATGTTGGTAAAGATACTCGTTTACCAAGTGTTTGGTTAATTTATTAATTACAATCAATCTACTATACTGGTAATTACAACATCGCTTTGCGTATTAAGGTCTTACGTTAGATCAGTAATGTGATGTGTTAAGAGTTATAGTTAGTAACTGCCTTGTATAATTGCCTTGGCAGTATACCTACCTATATTTTACCTGTCCATGTATATTGCAATAATGGTATGGTATGTACTGTATGGGCTAGACCTATGTAGATTCACAAGGATGCTCTCGTCCAATTTATTTAACTCACTCTTATTCCGATATTTATCGTTTAGAATCTAGTTGGCGGACATTTCCGGAGAAAATGTTTTTTTTTTAGTTTGGAAAGCATCAATTAAATCTTCCCGTTTATGATGGAGTGAGAGAGTGTCCAACTTTACTGGCTAAAGCTTATCTACTTGTGTTTCTTCATTGTCTTTTACGTTCCAGAGCCACGGTAATTCTTTCGTTCAATCCCGCAGCGAGTGGCGTAACTATATTATCTATGGGTCGTGTGACGGGGCCTCAAAAAAGTCGTCACGTTATGTTTTAATGTGGTTACATATTCTGAGCTCGCGTCCTTTCAGACCAGGGGCCCTGTCGGACCTGAAAGTCCGAGGCATTTTGCCAGTCTTGCCACCCTACAGTTCCGCCAGTGCCCGCAACTTTAGCAGGAATTGTGAGTACCACCATGCCCACCCTGCTGACATCTCTTAGAGGCGCATGTAGAATATAAAGTACCTACCCCTGACTCGGCCGAGCTAACCGTTGCTCGCTGTCTGCAAAGCCTGCGCCTACGGTGGCCGGGAATAGACCTGCGACGACCTCAGGGTGTCCTTTGGCAGTGGCTGGGGTGTAAGGGTCAGGGTGTCCTCTCACTCATAATTTAGCTATGTCTTTCGCTTGCATTAGGTACTGTTTCGCAAGTGTCTGCTCTCGTTCCGTACCACTGCCGCCAGAGTCTGTATTTCCTGAGAGCTACAACTTAGGGGTCTGTGAATTGGTTACTTCTACACATCCTGTACATCACATTATAACTTACCATCAGGTGAGATAGGGGGGCCAAACGCGAGCCTATGCACAAAAAAAAAGAAAAAAGAAAACCATATCATGTGCCAGTAGGAAGCTCGCCAGTCCAGATCAAGGCGGCTGTTGGCGGCCCATTGAACGAGTGCGCCTGGACTGCCAGCAGGCAAAAGTGGCGGGAAATTGTGCGGCGTACCCTGACAGCTTCCAAAGAGCTACCCTTGTGACAACCACGACCACTCTGGCAAGAGTGTAACGACCAAGAAGAGAAGAGTTCTCATTGAAGAGCGGTATTAGGTAAGTGTTTGATATTTTTCCTATAAGTAGATGTGAATTAGGCTGTTGATTGCATACCTAGTTTTTAATTTTAAAGTTTTATTAAGTACTGCTATTTTCTACTAAAAATGTAAGTAATGATACACCGTTTGATTATCTCTACAAGAAAAATCTACATATCTACCTATATAGTGTTCAAAAACACATTTTAATTATCACATTTCTAAACGCGGAAATGGTATTGACAAAGTAGGGACCTTACGAGCTCAATGTTGCTTCGTTTTGCCTATGACACAGAATAAGTAGGTACCTAACAGCCTATGACCAGACTTCACGCTAAACAGTCATTGAAGGTGACTTATATACCAGTGTGTATAATTATATAATTATATATTATAGTAATTACACTTTAATTAAGTACCTACCAATTGAGTTTAAATATTTCCAACACATTAAAAATAGACGAAGGACTACTACTAAGACCAACCGAAATAAGAAGTAAAAATAAAATGAATTATCTATACCTAATTATATCATTTATATACCTTTTGCTTGACGTTTGAATCCCCAACCGGTCCTATGAGACCGCGGTTATTGTTTTACTATTGTGTCTCGTTTCGCGGGTATCTGAGTGATATAATTTACGTAATCATGGCTTACTAGTCCTGTATCCCTAATTCTACATCTATTCGCGTGAAAAAGGATGTAGTGTGTGAGTTACAGTGCGCTCTGTATATTTTGGCAAATAAAAAAATATAGGTACTGTAAGTGAGGCGTGCAGAAACAGGTCTCGGTATGTGTAATGATTTGAATAATACAAATTCTAGGATATTCATGACAAAAAAGACCAATGCTTTGCGGTTTATACCTTAACAACAAATAATTAATTGTGTAAGGTATCCTTGTGTTACCACAAACTCGATGACCATGAGTGACTAAGATTATAAAATCCCAATTTTTATATAATAGGAAAACAAAATCATGAAACATCCATAATTTTAGTTTCTAACATATAATTTAAGTTTACTTTTCAAATAGAAAAAGGTTACACTGAAATTCAAATATTTATTTATTAAGTCTGATTGGTTGTCCACACAGTCAGAAGGAAGAACTTTTAAATTAATGACAATAATATATAATAACTTATTTATATTTAGTTTTATATTCACATTTAACTTATTTATAATTACATTCATAAAATAAGTTGTTTAACAAAATCGTCCAATTGTATGTATCGAGAATGTCTTCCAATTTAGTTTGTCTATGGAACACGCAAGTATCCAATGCCAAGTTTACAAACTCTTAAAAAAGTTCCACTATTGCTTATGGTAACTACTTGACAATCAATCATGGCGAGCACGTCGAGGTCTGTTTTTCTAATTTATTTTATTCCTGTTTCATTATTATGGACGATATATATGTATTGTACAGCCGAATATCATAAATATTTACTATGATATTACGTAAGTTTACGATGGTGCTAATAGAGTGTAGCAAGAAACCTCGGCAAAGTTGTTTCCCAAAGATTTGATTTCTACTTGTTGATGAATGATGAGCCTACTTTCTTTTGTGGTTTTAGGATTGAGACGAATAAGGTGGTGTGCTATGCGCACCCAGATGCACCGCTTATCGAGGATTACAGGGCTGGGGACATGATATGCTCGGAATGCGGGCTCGTAGTCGGCGACAGGTACGTAACAAAATGTTTGTTTGGCAATATTTACGAAACGCACTGAGCTTTCCACCTCTGATGCAGTGTCGTAATAATAACAAAGTTGCTGAACTAATGCGAGTTATGTATTTGATTTCTATTATTTCGAGGTCAATAAATAATTGACTAATTGTGCAATGTGGAAACTTGAGAATTGCGCATAGGAACTGACAATTAAAGCTGTTTTTATCGCACACACTTAGTAATATGTATATACGCAAACGAACATCATTTGTGTCTTAATGTAAGAATTTGTAAGCTTTTGATGTCCTTTGTTAACATGCAATACTCAACACTACATTTTAGTGAAGTAACTGTTTGTGAAAAAACACTAAATAATATATCTTCTACATTATTATATATAAACATATAACCATTTTCTGCATACCCTATGGTAACTTATTATTTACCTTATCTATGCATTATTTTGTAGCCAATATGTGCTTTGAAATCAGGACAAGCATAAGCATAATATTATGATTTTATATTTCCATAATAACATTTCTTTCCATTTGAGTAAATACGTAATATTAAATGATTTATTCAATTTTCCTTCCAGAGTCATTGACGTTGGTTCAGAATGGCGTACATTCAGTAACGAGAAGTCTGGTGTGGACCCATCTCGTGTTGGTGGGCCTGAAAACCCACTTCTTTCCGGAGGAGACTTGTCCACAATCATCGGTCCTGGCCGAGGAGATGCTTCGTTTGACAGTTTTGGAGTATCAAAGTATCAGAACAGGAGAAACATTAGCAGCACAGACAGGGCTTTGATTAATGCCTTCAGGGAAATCAGCACAATGGCAGACAGGATTAATTTACCAAAAACTATTGTTGATCGTGCTAACAATTTGTTCAAGCAGGTATGTTAACAGATATTTTTATTATGTAATTTAAAAAAAAAGATTGTTTTATAAAAAAAAGCTGAAATTATATGTCTAAACTGGAATAAAGATTAATCAGATATGCAATGTGCGGTTTTGAAGCTGCAAAACATTTCGGGAGGTTGTAATAAAAGTCAGAAATATAATCATGTAAAAATATGATACTTGGTCAATAATCAACAATACATTTTATGATATTTTTTAATTTTAGCACTTTTTCAAAATAACTCACAATTACTCTTTAAACAAACTTACACGAAGTACAAGTGTGCTTGGATCAATGAAATGTGTTTGTGTGTGTGATAGCGTGGTTATAGGACAAGTATCAGACCAATTACATTCTAAAAAAGGTACAGTGCTGCCGTTGTATCAGAAGTTAGACTCTGCTAATTTTAGTGCTTGAAAACTTCGTACAAAAATAAAGGTTTCAGACTCGCCAAGATACAAAGGCCGTACTGTAGTTCACACATACTGATTTCCATAAACAAGAAAAATAAAGAATTACCTACTCATTTTATTGTACACTAGCAGCCCGTCCCGGCTTCGCACGGGGTAGACAATTATTTATTTTTGGAAATTTGGATATAAAACACTTTTTTTAGTTACTTAAGACTCATTTTTCTACACCTTCGATTACATTGTTCAAATTTTACCAAGGATCCCTAATTTTTTTCAAAATGAAATGTAGCCTATGTCAAATTGGAAGAATGTAGCATTCTATTGGTGAAAGAATTTTTTAAATCGGCCCTGTACTTTTTGAGCCTATTCATTACAAACATACAAAAATAGGTACAAATCTTTCCTCTTTATAATATTAGTATAGATTCGGTTCGAGGATCACTAACACCCCACCACTTCCTGAAATTTTTTGCAGCTTCAAAACTGCACATTGTACTTATATGAGTTAAGAAAATATACAGTAAGTTGATTCTACAAGCATTGCACTCTTTCACATATGATACCAAGGTCACGTTTGTGAAACAAATTGAATCATATTTGTAACATATTGCTGAATCAGTTTAATCATTTAAATTTATATTAATTTCATATCTTACGAGAACAAAAATTCTGACTCCAGTCTTGCTATGAAGTACCGTGTTAGCCCAGTTCAGGGGTTGTGGAGGTCTGGTAGGCAGCCGCTCCTCGTAAAATACTGTTATTCAGCTAAATCCGGCTTGACTGGAAGCCAAACCTAATATAGTTGGGAAAAGGCTAGGCAGATGATGATGACGAGAACAAAGATTACCTTTATAGTAGTGGACTAACAAAGGAAAAAGTAAAAATATGGAGCATAATAAATGCAAAATAAGGAAAAAATATGCAACAAGAATGTTTTCCATGTTTGAATTGTATTGTTTCAATAGTCATACAATTTGTCATGGACAAAACCAATTTTCAAGAATATTTATTGGGTTATGAAATACACGCAATGTAATTTCCATTATAATGTTAATTTTCCATACATAATTGCTGACCTTACTAACCTGACACATGAACACGAATTAGCATATGCTTGAAGGGTACCAACAATGCATTTTGAGGTAAACAAAGTCTTGAAACAACTTCACAGTGTTAATTTGAGGCCGTAGTGACTGCATTTTTGCTTTTAAAGCATTATTATATTATGTAATTTTAAATGAATATAATGTAAGCATAAATAATCAGGTCATAAATTTGAAATGGCTGATTATTAAAAACTGGCTTCCGCCCGCGATTTCGTTCGCGTGTTCAAGAATCGGGATAAAAGGTAGCCTATGTTCTTTTTCATGTCAAAGGCCATATGCATGCAAAATTTCATGCAAATCCGTTCAGCCGTTTTAGCGTGATTAAGTAACAAACATCCACACTTAAGTTACACACATCTACAGTTTAGTTAGTATTTAGCGCAGTTGTAATTGTTTTGTCAAAGAAACTATTAAAATAATTACGAAAAACCCCTTTCAAATAAATCTTAATCAAAATTAAGTAATTAAACTTGAACCTTTATTTTGTTGTAGTTCTTTTAATAATTGTGGTTTTTTTATAATATTTAACAGAATTGTAAACTCAATTGTACATTATCAATTATGCAGGTACACGATGGTAAGAACTTGAAGGGACGAGCGAACGACGCCATCGCCTCTGCTTGCCTCTACATCGCTTGCCGTCAAGAGGGGGTCCCGCGTACATTCAAAGAAATCTGTGCCGTCAGCAAAATCAGCAAGAAGGAAATCGGCCGATGCTTCAAACTGATCTTGAAGGCACTGGAAACGTCCGTAGAGCTTATCACCACAGCGGACTTCATGTCTCGGTTCTGCTCCAACTTGGGACTTCCTAATTCCGTGCAGAGGGCGGCTACGCATATTGCTAGGAAAGCAGGGGAGCTGGATATTGTCTCTGGCCGCAGTCCCATTTCGGTGGCCGCTGCTGCCATCTACATGGCTTCACAGGTTGGTTTTATTCTCTTTATTTTTAACTAGCAACCCGTCCCGGCTTCGCACGGGTGCAAAGTTATCAGTGTTACTCTACTATATCATGCATGTATTATACATAGAAACCTTTCTTTTCGAACAATCTATTTTAATAAATATAAAAATATAAAAAAATCGCATCAAAATCCGTTGCGTAGTTTTAAAGATTTAAGCATACATAGGGATATAGGGACAGAGAAAGCGACTTTGTTTTATACTATTAATTAGTATTCCACAATATAACTCGGGGAATTTTACGTCGATTTTATTAATTTATGTTGCTACAACTATTAGGTACTCGATTTAATTCATGAATCCCCGACCGGTCTCATTGGACCGCGCTGTTATTGTTTTACTATTGTGTCTCGTTTCGCGGGTATAGGTTAATAATTGACATAAAAAATACTCGTATACTGCTTAGGGAGATCAATATAAAATTTTTAGCATCTAAAGACTTAAGCCCGCCAAATGTCGAATACTGGCATTTTAGCTAAAGGACAGTAGTATATTAGTGGAATATAATTTCTCTGGGGCATAAACCCTCTACATATATCCAGAAGTTTACCTTTATATGCTATGTTGGATAACAAAAACAAAACAGTAGATACTTTCCCAAATTGCAGATTATTACAAAATATGAAGTTGCATGCAGCAGCATTGCAAGCAATCTGTAACCAGTTATTATAACCTTGTCTCTTGAAATATTGTAATCTGTGTACAGTACGGCCATTATAAGTTGGCGAGTCTGAAGGCTCTGCGAATTCTGGCGCTTGAAAACTCGTACAAAAAAAGAAGGTTTTAAAAAAATAAATGCAATTTGCAGTTGTTATTGCTGTTAAAAACTGTAATTGGCATTTATTTTTTTAAAACCATTAATTTTTTAACGAGTTTTTGAAAATTCGCAAAGCCAAACTCCAGACTCCCCAACTAATAACGGCCGTACAGTAGTCAATCCTTAATTTTCATTTTGAAATATCTACAACTTTGTTGTAATAATAGTAGAATCCAATAGTTATTATTTAATGAATATTTATATACAACAATGAAAGGATGTTATCAGAAACAAATACATGGAATTTCTACTACTTTTACACAGTTGAATCAATCAATATAAAATTTGAAAGTAGTTTAATACATCAAACGATTCTTGGTTACAAGTTTTTCAAAATATTTATATAGCAATTTGTTTATTTATTCAAACTTCTTGTACAGTATGTACATAGACGGATAGTCGGATTTGATGCATCAAGGCATTCATTATTATCCTGAAATTTGGCATGAAGCAAGACGATACGTCACAAAAAATACCTTTTGCTATTCGGAAAAATCTTCGTGAATCTATTATAAATAGATAAGTTTGTACGCGAGTCCGACTTGCACTTCACCTGTATTTTGTGTAAAAGATTTTGCCGTCAGGCGAATTTCGTCAAAAACAAACACAGTATAATGTATTTAAAACTTTTTGCAACAAGAAATGTGGCCTTCACACTCCGTGGTAATTGCACATACACACTACACACACACTGCATAAAACAAATATTTGAAAATACATATTTCTTGAAGTAAACATTGTATTATTATACTTGACCGTGAAGTTACCTTTGATGTAACATTTATAAGGACAAGGACAGATAATAAATCAAAGATAAACAGATGATAGTAATCTAAGTTGTAGTAATAAAGTATAGTGACTATTAATGAATTTTGTTCAATGGATTCGATAATTGTTTTGAATTTTCATTGACTTCAAAGTCGAGGCGGTTGATGGCAGATATCTGTTTTATCTTGATTCAATCGTCTATTTACCTTAAAGGCCAATTAGGTAATATAGTTTTTTTTTTAATTATTGTTAGGTTTGTGCTGATATGGTCGACGATAGAGCACGCTTGCTTACATGTAACCTATTCACTCTTGACACTTGAACCTCTTACGTCGGATTGGTCCGACGAGTATTTTCGTGTCCTGATCGCCAGGATCGTTTGTTTGCGACTACGTACGCCATTTCGTTTAGCTCTTCAATGTCCATAAAAGATAGACAGACGACTCTGAGGTTGTATTTATTAGGAAACTCAGATTTCGGCAGGAATTCCGTTTCTTAGAAACACATTCATTATTACGCATAATGAATGTGTGTTATATTTTGAATTTGAAAACGTTTTGTGCATATAGGTGGGATGTTCACCATGTTCTTACTGGTGGAGCATAGATAGATAAAATTGTCATTGTTATAACGGTTTGTCTGGTTTAAGGTAGCATTAGGTTCTTAGCGGCCGTGACCCGCGTCATCGAATGGGTGGCGCGCCCCACTTTTATGCCACCGGTCGTGCTACGCGGTCGTTTCTTTTGTACTCCATACAAATCCTTACTAAGTAATGGGACGCGCGATCCAGTCGCGGGGAAAAAAGCAGAATGCTACCGTCATTAGGTCTCCATACAAATCGATCACGGGTCGCAGTCGCTAAGAACCGAATGCTACATTTAGCAACTTAGCAAACACTAAGACCGCTATCCCACTGGCGTTTTACGAGCGTCGGCGTCTCTCGAACGTCTGCGCAGCGTCAACGTTGCGCAGATGCGACATTGACGTCGCGTCGTCGCGTGACAAGCGTTAACGTCCGCTGAACGCGACGTTAAGGTCGCGCACATGATACTATTGCCAAAAAACGCTGGCGTTCGAGAGACGCCGACGCTCGTAAAACGCCAGTAGCATAGCGACCTAAAGAATCAATACACAATAACTGAAAACTGACACATAATATTCTGAATTCCAGGCGTCAGAAGACAAGCGCAGTCAGAAGGAGATCGGCGACATCGCCGGCGTGGCCGACGTGACCATCCGCCAGGCCTACAAGCTCATGTACCCCTTCGCCGCCAAGCTGTTCCCTGAAGACTTCAAGTTCTCCACCCCCATCGAGTTCCTGCCGCAGATGTAGACGTAGGTACCGCGGTCATATGCTTTTAGATAGTCACAGTTTAGGAGACATCAATTGCTGTACCCGGTTTATTTGCCTTATACGAGTTTTGACTATGATCTACATACAAAAAGACTCTTCTTCTACATGGCGTTAATCCCGGCTATTGCCAGGGTCCGCCCTCAGACTGAGCTTTCTCCACTTTGCCCGATCTTCAACATCCTTTCCAGTCAGGCCATTGGTTCTCATGTCGCACTTGACGACGTCCAGCCAGCGCTTGCGAGGGCGACCACGGGGCCTAATATAGCACGATACAAAAAAGACTGAGCTAAAAATAATTGAGCCCACGTAATTCACGTATGCTACGCATTACGAATTAATATCATAATGCGTAGCATACTCTTGAATTTGCTAGACAACAGGCTACTTCTGTAGGACGCGTGTGTTAGTGTTTCAAACACCAAGTTTGTTTCTAAGTCCTCTTTTCAAGTAAATTTAATGTCATAATCCGTAGCATACGTGTCATACGTGTGTTCAGATTGTCTCTATATTCTATTTACTATACGAGTAAGATCAGAAATTTAAAGAAACTTGTGTTTACTATCAGTTGAACCGATTTTGACTTTTATTACGTGGTTGGCATGACAAATGACGGCTGCAGTAAATAGTTGGTATTGTAACCACTTTTTTGCTTTCAATGTCATCCTTATGTCTACGGAATAGAAGTCAAAATCGGTTGAACGGACAGTAAACAAGTTTGGTTGAATTTCTAATGTTATAGTAAATAGAGTATAGCTTAATTAGAATGACTCATAATAGATCTCAATCTATAGTGCTTATCCCCGCATTCTGAATTAAGGATTCGAAGTTCTCAAACTCTATTTTAGTCTGAAATCACGATTTAGTATTAAGAGGGGGATGTTTTGAACTTTAAATTTATAATTCAGAAATTGGTCTTTCGTCTTGACTTAGTAGCTACAGTAAGCGTTTCACACGAAAATGAACCTAATAGTGTATGAAACTGTTGCTGAGGAAAGTCTAAGTACGTTTTGTATACCGTCAGTGTGACTTTTAATTTAATGGCAAAGTTTTTAGGGGTGAAAATACTCACTAATAGTAACAACTTTTTAATATGGCATTAATTCTGATAAACCAATAATTTCCTACATTATGTCGGGTTTATCGAATTAAAAAAATATTACAATGTAAAATTTTGTTTTTATACATGATGAGTATTTTAATTAGTTTTTTTTAAATCGCCAGTTAATATATTCTTCCTGTATTATCTTAGTCTAAAACTCGATAGGATATAATCAGGTGGTGGTACTGCACTAAAAAATGACTGGTCAGTGTAATCTGACGACAGTTGAAAAAAAAAAATGTGCACGTCAAAAGACGCACTCCTATTGTTTTGTGTCGTGATTGCGATGTATAAGTGGTCATATAGCTCATTTGTTACACTATAGGACACTGTAGATAGTAAATGGAAAACATACTGGGTGTAAGGGACAGCCCTCCACAAACTTTAAGGGCTTGCTCAGTAGACGAATCTGAACATACTCCCACAATTTTTTTTTGCAGGAAGCGTTAAAAAATTTCAGCCTCACCATACAAAATTATAAATTTTATCGGACAGCTTTTATGGGGAGGTCGTTTTTTTTTTCGTTTGCGGAAAAAGAAAATTGTGGTAAGATGTTCAGATTCGTCTACTGAGCAAGCCCTTAAGGTTTGTGGAGGGCTGTCCCTTACACCCAGTATTATAATAATGTGCATGTTGAGCACGATTCAAAGTTAATGGCGGCTCGTATGGCGCGGCGAGTCGCTACGCATGCGCACTAGTGAATTCTTGAAGGTTAGGGCTAGACGTTGGGTTCTGCACAGAGAGAAGCGAAGTCCACAACCGCCATTCAATTTGGATCGAACTATACACAAGGACTGTCATAGAACTACATTTACCTATATCATCTGTGCTTTAGTTTATTAATCTGAGAAGTTAACGAACATACCCTTTCTATATATTGATAAAAGATACTAACAAAAAGTCTTTGGTTGACATTTAAACGTCATAGTATTAGCACAGAATATTTTCGATGCTTTTCGACCAAACCCTATCTAAATACCGTTTACACAAAAATCGTTTAATTTATTAACGCCATACTTGTTTCCATGCATCATCTTTCACTCGAAAATGAACCTGTTTTTGAAAGAACTGAAAATTTATGATAGAAAATTGTTTTTGAAGATTGAGTTGATTTATTGAATAACGTCGTTTGAACATTTCGTACATTGCAGGTTTGGTTTGTATTGATTATTCAAAACTACTTTAGTCCAGTCAAGTTGGTTAGTTAAATAAAAAAAATATGTATCGAATTCAGCTATAATATTGAATAGATTTGAAAATATACATATTTTATTATACTAATGTCATAAACTAAAATTTATACTACTGAAAATTACCACGAAAATAACCCTGAGTAAACTGCAGTCCTTAATGAAAGAAATGAAAAAAATCTAAGAACATTTAAATGTATTCAATACTAGCTGTCCCCTGCGGTTTCACCCGCATTTTTCGTTACTGCTCCGCTCCCGTGGGTCGCAGCGTGATGGTATATATAGCCTATAGCATTCATGATAAATGGGCTATCTAACGCTGAAAGAATTTTTCAAATCGGACCAGTAGTTCCAGAGATTACCCCCTACATACAAACTTACAAATTTTACCTCTTTATAATATTAGTATAGATTATAGCTGAGTTCGATAAATGTTTTTTTTTACTAATTTGACTGGACTACTTGATGAGTATGCAATGTATGTTTGAGAATTAAAATTGGTGCCTGATTTCACAGATACTGCTAAAGCAAGTTTCTGTGTTTGTGACATACATACACATGATCAAATTAAATGTATTAGAGACACTACACACATGCAAACATGTTAAATTGTAATAAATTTCAAGAGATTGTAAACTTTCGACGTATTATGAAAATATCCAACTTGGATAATTTATCTTATTCTTATCGGGAATAAAGAGTTTACAATTTTATGTAATTTTTTACAAACTAACCTTAAAATATTTGCAATTATTTGGTGACAAAATAATATACAAAAAAGTAGATATCTACAGAGTCAGCAGATCAAAATATAAAAAAACGATTATTTCAAATAACTTTTGAATTGTCAAAAAGTCGGTCAGAAAATTGAAAATAATTGCACATTCCAATGCGTAGATCTGTATGGAGAAAAACGTGCAAGAAACTCCATGGACTCTCTTAAATTAATCATGTTATGACTTGCAGAGTAACTCGAAATTAAGGTTTTGTTTTTTTTTTTTGTTTGATGGCGATGCATTACATATTTAAATCCATGTTCTTTATGTATGCAGAGTTTTGTATATCATTTTAATCTGACCCTGTAGAAAGTCTTTCATTTGACCTTAAGTATGCCATTGGCAGTGGACTGGGCACCGTTCCTCGCAGAACGCTTACCAGAGACACAGCTTTGGAAGCCCTACATGGTGAACCAATGATGTCGACCAACCAAAGGGTCGCAGGCATCCGATGGATGCGAGACTCACAGTAACGGCTGTTATAGCGATTCTTGGGGAGGCCTATGTCCAACAGTGAACTACTTTCGGCTGAAATAATGATGATAATTAATTATGCCATTGTAAAATTAAAGTCCATGAATAATAAAATCACCTTGAAAATCATTCGCCCAATGGCGACAGATATCGATAAAGTTATTGAAATATGAATGATTATGCATGTATGTAACGTTCAGTGAAATCAGGTTCACCTGTATGAGAATTCTGTATTCGAGATAATTATCAAATTTAAAAAAAAAAAACAAATACATACATAGCCTATCGTCTTTTAGGGACTTTTTAAAGCAGATCACGTCTCCAAAATCGATACTTGATCGTAGTGATGTATTCAAATTATCTCGAATTACAAATTCAAGTATAAAATAAAAATGGGCGTAGATACGCGTGAACAACGTTGTATTTTTATATTATTAAACATAGCATAAGTATTAACTTTGGTTTTATGTAGGCGAATGCTGGTTCCTGTCACTAACTAGTAAAAAAATGTTATTTATTTATTCTTGGCTCTGGAATATGTAATTAAATGGTATGGGAATAAGATTCATTTTCAATCCTACCCGTGGTCTAATTTAATTTATTTTTATTTATATTTCTACAATTTATTTGTCATTGCAAGAGCACTTGTTCCCACAGTATGCAAACTTCGAGGTGCTGTCACTCTATAGATATATTGTCGTTGATTGATTTTTAGTTACCTATTTACAACTAAGAGATAGCGCGCACCAGCAACTTTAGTCTCCGCAACAAATTTGTTTCTCACATCAAGTCTACGGGATTGTATGAAAGTGCGCGCATGTAGCAACACAGCTGGGAGATTTATCCGTGGTTTGGGCGATGAGCTGTTGACGTACCGATCGCCCCGTTTATTAGTTACAATTTTTTACGAGAAAGTGTATTTCTGTAACTATTCGCGAGCGAGTCAATACGGTGATCCAAAAAATACTAAAAATTACTATCGCTCCCGTCTCTATCTTACAAATCTCAGAGAGACAAAAAAGTTGCTGGGCAACATAAGTTTGCTCGTAGGCGCTCTCCCTTAAACTCCTTGTGCCTACGTCAAAGCGGTCTGTGAAAATGTTAAGTGACAGGACTTTATGTGATTTACAAGAAGTATCTTTTTGATCTAGGTGTCAGTTGTATTTATATTTAATTAGTATGTCTTGTATAGCTTCACGTTAGCTCGGTACACTGTGTTTTTTTCTTTTCTGATAGTATCACGTTAGTTTCCTAGACAGTTTAGGGGCAAACTTACCTAAAAAGTACGGTCCAGAAGAATGTGATTACAATAATTTGTGACGAAACTTTTTTGAAAGTTAACTGTTGTCTATTAAATTTTATTTATTACATCACATTTAAAATATCACCTGGTTATGGAAAATATGATGTCATACTTAATTTCCTTTTTGTATTTTACAAGGTTGGCCTTACGAGGCGTATTTTTATTGTCTAATACCTACTCGGCCTTTTGTGAAATTAGATCGAAAATTAACGGATTTAACAATAGAAATAGTTTGCCCTAATTTACTTCTGACTTACCAATATTTAATTTAATGTAACGATGAGCAAGAACAGCTCGGTATATTATTTGTTAAAATAGAACATAGTTGATAGAACGCGATGATAAAATAATAACAAAACATATAGACTAACTTTGTTCCATGTGTCAGGTATACGCCATTGCTCGTGAAAGGCCGTCCTAAGACGCGGGAGCGAGATGACACGAGACTATAAATACTCCATCCTGCTCGCACGTTTTATGACCATAACTACCACGAGTCTGCGATTAGTATAGTTATTCAGTTTTATGCATTTTGGAAATAACAGTTAAATAATATTTTGTTAAGAGTTAGGCCCCGCTTACACGTAGATGGTCAGTACGATATTTTACTGTAAAAAGTTGGCATCGCAGGTCAACATACCAAGGCACATGTATGGAACTGCCATGTTATTCCAAAATTATACAGTAAACATATGGTATTGATCAGTACGGGGCCTTAATGTGATGCCCGTACGAAGAGTAAAATGTTACTAATACATCGACCATATTTTATATAGAAAGTTGATATACAAATTCATATTGCCTTACTGTTGTACTTTATAAAATTTATCAGTTTTGAATCCAGAAAATTATATGAATATGTTCATTTCTACCGTCGCTGAAAATTGTATTTTACACTACGATTTTTTTTCTGATTATTGTGATAATCTGGCAACTTTATAAGAATGTTATTTGTGGATTAAAAGACTCGTATTTAACCTTCCTAGATCTATAAAAATATAATGGCATAATCGAATGCTGTATTCCTTCAAGGATATAATAATTATGTTTTATAGATTCTAAAAAGTAATTTACGTGTTTTGCTTATTTATTATGTGATCTCTTCATAGTTGATTCGAATCTTTTGGTCTTGAGTGTTGCCAGTTATTCCACATGATGTCGACTGTAACTTTTTGTAAAGATGTATTGTTGATTTTTAATGTATGTGTAATGTAACTAGCATTAATTAGTAATTATGAATAACGCCACAAAATAAATGTATATTAAGAGAAATTTGGATGTTTTATTGCACCCAGAATAAATAGAAGCTTTTCTTGCTGAACACTAAAAAGGTAGGTTTAATTTTTATCGTAGGTACATTGTTATCATAGGAGTGAAAGTAACTTATTTAGGCCCGAGATTGAGTTTGGCGAGATTGAGTTTAGCGTAGCGTGGTCAGATTTAGGCGGTAAAATGTTTTAGACTTACGGCTATGTTTTAGAATTTTTGCAGCTTCTGTGAGCAGCCTTACCCGCGTAAATGTAGGCTTCTTCATTAAAACTCTGAACCTCCATTTCTTTTGGGGATGAATTTTTGAAATTCTTCTCTAAATGCTCGCCTATGTCATAAAAGGAAACTCTTAGACCCCGTAGTTTTGGCTGTGCATTGATAAGTCAGTCAGTCACATGAAGAGTAAACAGTTAAATCCATATCTGAATCCTATGAAATTACCCTATTGCTAAGACTGCATTGTCTGTCTGTCTGTCTTGAACAGCAGATAGCTGGACAGTTAAAATTTTCACCGATGACTTATTTTATTTCTTAATAAGTACTAAAAACATTAAAAGGCAGCTCCCATACAATAAATGTAATGTTTTTTGCCGTATTTTTTTTTGCTACGGCCTGTACGGAAATCTTCGTGTGTTTGGCCGTTTCGCACTTGTCCGCATTTGATCGCTTGCTTTTCGGACTTATAGGTAGGTATGGATCGAAGGATTATTTTTTTGTTTTTTTTTTGGATTATTTTTGTGCGATGAGTGTGTGTGTGTGTTACTGCGTGTATGTGTTTGTGTGTTTTGCAGTGATTTATCAGTGCAACTGCAAGATAAAGGTGTATTTACAGCGGTGTTAAATCCAAACCAATTATATTTCGGTCCTTTCTTGTTGATAAGGCCTATTATTCAGTTGAGGAGTACCTCAAAGACAAAATTTAATGAAACTATGGTTGATACATAATTAATTAAATAATAGTTCCTAATTCAAATTTATTTATTTTTAATTAAAATATTTTTTATGATTTAATTGATTTGACATTTATTTAATTTGACATTCATTTAGTTTGACATTTACTTAATTTGACATTCATTCAGTTTGACATTTATTCAGTTTAACATTTATTTAGTTTGACATTTAATTAATCATGTATCATTTGACTTTTTGTATCTTTTCTATTTGGACTAACTTTTATCAATACAATATTCTTTATGATTGATTGATTGATTGAAAAGATTTAGTTTAATGAATTTATAAAAATACACTTAAACAGCTTTGATTGGTTAGGGGGCGGGGTTAGGTCGACGGACAATGATAGCTTTACTGCATTCTTAACGCGAATGTACTATAGTTCGACACCCACTTTCTCGATTCCGATCCTGATTTCCAGCCATCGTGAGCCAGGCTTGCGGACGGCGAACAATGGGTAGCTCGCTGTCTTGACGTCTGGTCCGGTAACAGTCGGGACCAAGCCCATGTCGTTGACGGCGCGTATTGTTCCACGAGCACCTCAAGAAAATGTCAGCAAACTGTAGAGACCCGGTACGACGTTTTGAGGGATTTGACAAGTTCACAATAGTATACTTGTTAAAATCAACGATTATGAAGCCAATGATCGACAATTCAGATACAATTCTAATACGTGACTTCCATTCCGACCAACTAAACGGACCAACTAAGTACATGGAACTTATCGGATCACCTTTTATTCTTCCACTCCGACCAACTGAACCTCGACCAAATAGTTGTGCGGAATTGAACTCATCAGATCACCAATTTTAAATCTCAATGATACAAATTTTTAGGGTGACTTCCAGTCCGACCAACCGAACGGATCAACTAGTTGGGCTGAATGGAACTCGATAAAGGTGTTTATTCCAATCTGACCAACATTGACACGGATCAACTGTTTTCTTTCCCAACGGTACAACTTTTTAGTTGGTCCAATAGGAATATTTTACTTTCTTTGAATTGGTTCTATCTACACAACTTTGGTACTTCCTAAACCTTTTTAATTTATGTGCTCTAATGCATGGGTTATTTTTAAAAGGTGGAAAAACACTAGATTTAAAAACACGTGTGAAATTTTTTAAAATTTGAAAAGCACTGGAGAAAAAAATAAAAACACTTGTTTTTGAAAGCTTGAAAAAAACTGGAGATAAAAACACTCGTGAAATTTTTGAAAGCTTGAAAAACACTGGAGATAAAAACATTTGTGAAAATTTGGAAAGGTCGAAAAATACTAGAGATAAAAACACTTGTGAAATTATTAAAGGCCGGACAAACACTAGAGGTAAAAACACTTCGCAATTTTTGAAGGGTTGAAAAACAAACAATATCTGAGGAAACCGACGCTTCTAATAAATGTTTTTTAAATGAATAAAGCGTCGTTATCCGGTTACCTATAATAAGTTCGAAAAATATTAGACCGAATTTCATCTCGGCTAACATTAAAAACATTTGTTAACATTTGAAATAACATTTCATAACATTTTTTTCCGAACATTCATTATAACCCGGTTTTAATCACCATATTTTGATTTCGCGAAACTCCTAGACAGTGTCCATACTTGGACACGCTATCATCATGGTGGTAAGTCCCCTCTTTGAGGAGTGGTTGAAACGGCAACACGGCGTTCTCCCTTTCCGCATGACGCAAGTCCTTACCGGTCATGGGAAGTTCGGGAGGTTCCTGCACCGGATTCGTGCGTAAGAAACGCCCAGGTGTCACCATTATGCTGATCACTGGGAGGAAACGGTGGAGCAGTTCAGGCTATGGTCCGGAGCGAGGAGGAGTGGCAGGCGGTCGCTTCCTTCTGCGAAGCAGTAATGCTAGCGAATGAGGAGGCCACTTGCGTGAGAGAACGAACTTCCTCACGCCCCAGCCGTCGAGATTCTGACCTCGACAACTACCTATGGCAGACGCAGGCTTGCGGACGCCGAGAAATGGGTAGCTCACCGTCCGGCTGTCCGGGAATTGTCCGGTCCAAGCCCAGTCGTCAACAGTGTATCCACGCGCTCTTCAAAGAGATGTCAGCACATCGTAGGGGTCCAGCAGGGTTGATGCCCGTAAGCTAGGACATCGAATAATTTCTGAAAAGCGAACCCGTAGTCCTAGAACGCAAGGGGCAACTGAAGGAGCCATTAGATGATCAATATACCTAAAAAAAAGTATACATACTATTTCTTAATATCTTGTTTAATTAATTATTTTAATGTGGCTTTAATTGGTCCCGGTAAGAATAAGCTAAACAAGGATGCTTGCTTTAAGCATGTAGCATCGGCGGCGCTGGCCAGCCACAGCCACGGCGACGCGCTCATGGGTCACCCTACCGAGGGGTAGCTACGCGGGCTTGAATTACACATTAGGGGTAGAGCAGAAAATTTCATCAATTTTGCAGGACGTCACCTTTAAGAACACCCGCAGCCAAATAACACCATTCAGAGGAATCTTCATTAGATCGAACAGACTATGAGCGACTCCAAAGATAAGATTTCGACCACTCAATTACTGGATCAAAGATATTAAGGAAAGAAAAGATTCCTAAGAGGACGTCAAAGTCCAGTAAAACCAATGCCGTTTAAACAGTTATTTTACATGGCCAGTCTTATATCATCAGTTATTTAACATGAGTGATCACGGTTCTATGGTGAGATCTGAAATCAGACTGGTAAGGGCTCAGCAGCTATTAGAGGACAAATAATGAGACAGGTGCTTTTGCACAACACTCTCGAGGACTTTGGAGAGGATTTGGAGGATGGATATTGGGCGAAACTGGGATGGTGAGCACGGATTTGAAACTTTAGGAAGCGGTAGGGCGTGAGCCTTCTTCCAAGCAGATGGGAAAGAGTTGTTGAAGCGAGAAGAATTTACTATGTGAGTTATGACCGGAACTATTTCACTCGTTCAAATATTTCAACATTAGGTATTGATATTTCATTCAAAAATTTCACAAATATTTTTATCGAGTTTATCCACTGTTTAAAAAATTCACAAGTGTTTTTACCTCTAGTGTTTTTATATCCTTAAAAAAATCACAAATGCCTAAAATTATGAAAAAAATTATGTGGTATTTAAAAATTAAGAGGAAGGGTAAGGGTAAAAACGGGTGGTGTAATAGACCTTTTAGGTTGCAATAACGAGCGAAGCACTCAGAGCGGAATGGCGTCCCTTTTTTTGAGTTGGGAAATCATTGAATAAGTTCCTCCGCTCCAGGTGGAGCGAGTTCGTCTCGCGTGTCGGACTTTTACTGACTAAAACCCAAATATGATCCTTCAGCGTGTGCGTTATTCTTATCATCTGTATCCCTTGAGTGCTAACTACAGTCGTGACCTAGGGTCAGTATGTAAATTTTGCTGCAGAAAAAGAATACCAAATTTAAATTAGTTGTATATCAAATTTACAACAAGTCATTCAAAAGTAATGTACCTGAGTAATGTACTACTGAGGTCTACATGCCTTATACACACATCTCCTAGCGAGAATGAATTTATATCACAGGACATATGACACGTGACGGGAATACTCCGACCATTTCGAGTTCTCATTCACGTACGAAATAGAAACGTAAGGGTCCACGCTACGTTCACGACTGTTTTATCAAGTGCTGTCGCGCGCGTGTAACCCTTAAGAGGCCTGCGGAGACCGCGCGCTATCTCGAGTTGAGACGCAAAAAAATACGTTTTTGAGGTTGATGGAAGCAATCCAGATAGTATACACAATTCTTGGACACACCGACTGGAGTACAGTCATCATCCGCTCACTGACAGTTGCTTGCTGTGATAGCAATACAAACTATTGGAAATTTGGGAGAGGTTCCGTAATACCAAAAATGATGAATGAAAAATTAATGTATTTCCAATATTGTTTCGAGTATTTATAACTTGACAATAATATCTGTGTTCCTACGGAAAGATATTTTGAAATGTTGTTGTTTATAATATAGAAAAAACCAAATAAAAACATGACATTTTCGCTATGAAAATGTGCAAATTTAAATTCGCTTAAATTTCGTTTGGGGTAAGTTTTTCAACAAAAAGACGATGTAGGAACCTAGATAATTATTGTCTGAATCCGAATAACATCATATGATGGTGTAAATATGCTTAAATTTCAAATGATTTTGGTATTACGTTTGTATGGATAATTCTAACGTCGCGCCCACCTTAACACCAATACTGTCGGGCTTGCGGACGGCGAGCAATGGGTAGCTTGCCGTCCGGCCGTCCTGTAATCATCCGGACCGAGTCGTTGATAGCGCGTAGTGTTCCTTGCGCGCGATTAGCGATAAGGAGTGGATTTTAGTCAGGACAAGTCTGACACACCCTCCCGCTCCTCCTGGAGCGGGATAAGTCGTTTTGATGTCATCCCAAATTTAAAAAAATCTCAGTTCGGTTGTATTTTTTATTTAATTTACTATCTAACTTCATAAGCAACATCGACTTACAGCCAGTTTCTTCACAGCCAAAGTAACGTCAGTTTAGGAATAATAACGGTTGAATACGTTTCTTCACAATTTTAACCGTTGGTTTTACTTTTACCCTTAACTTTTGCTGCTCATTGAAAGGCTGTTAAATCCAAAGTCAGTCATTTTGAAAATAAATAAAATGAATTTGTATAGGTTTCACTGCGTTTATCCCTACATTTTATTTTAGTCGACTTTTAATTTAGCTGTCACTTTTTTTATTATTATTGATAGGCTCGCGCTTGACTACATCTCACCTGATGGTAAGCAATCATGTGGTCGACGATGGAGCACGCTTGTCTAGAAGCAACCTATTCACTCTTGACTTAAAGACCTCTAAGTTGTGTCACTTGGATGAAGACATTGACAAGATGACATTTGCTATTCAAAGCAGTAATGGTCAAGGTCAAAAATGGTCTTTTAGTGATAGTTTTAGCTTTTATGAAGAAACTGGCCATAAATAAGGCACATAAGTGAGCCTATAAAATTTGAGGGATGCCCTCTATTAGGACTTTTGGAAATAACAACGCAGAGTTCACACATGGAATTTTATTTAGGTGAATAAACGTTAAACACAATTACCATCTTTCATGGCGTTCAGTTGCAGAGAGAGAGTTACCAGCGTAACAACTTAAAATTAACTTTTATCAAATATTAAGTGTTGCCACTTATTGCAGCATCTTTAACACCCTCGATTTCTCTAAGATTCCATCATCAGATCCTCACTTGGTGACAATAGGACCATCTCAGAACTATCTTTTTTCGAACAAAAAAATAATTTTGAAAATCCGTCGAAAATTGGCTGAGTATTCGATGAACAAACATACAAAAAAAAAACATATGAACATAGTACCTCCTCCTTTTTGTGAAGTCGGTAAAAATTCCCGCAGAACCAATAAGGTGGAACTGGGTGGAACAAACAACCGTTGGACACTTCCATTCCAGTTTCGTACACATCCATACCTTTACTAAATCGTTTGGCCCTTTTATCCATATTAATGTAGTTTGACACTGATTTCCCGATGTTTGTCGACGTAAAAGTGATTGGGTTAATTGGATGCATGCAATAAAATGTATGTTAATCAAGAATGTCGTCGGACCACCTTGGTGAGAGCTACTTAGGTAAGTACCTACCTATTTGTGAAAAATAACGATTCGACAATGCGTGCCTGCTTCTGTCGTAAAGAATGCTTAAACACGCAGTGCACATGCAAAAATAAACCTGACTACAAATACTTAAAACTCTGTTTTCAACTTGGTGAAAAATCTGCTCTCCTGTCCGAGCCGATCTGTGTGAACGGACCCTAAGTCCAGGACACAGAACAAATTGAAGTGTGTAACAATTTAGGTATGTTTGTAGACAGCCTTATTATAGTGCTTCGTCAGCAATACCTCAGCGTTATTTAATTATAGCTTCTGAGTTCTGGCACAATATACTTACTGAACCTTCAAACCAAATAGTCCGTATTATTCCTACTTCTAACCGAACCTGATCAGACCACACTACATGGCGACCCTGCTATTCCTCGTGCTACTCTCTATTACTGAGACGACCTTTAATCTTCTTCAAACAATCAATCTCCGATATACAAACAGATTACAAATTTGGACATCGATATTTGATTTTTTTATTGAAGAACCAATAGAACATCACTGACACTGACAGAAACTGGGAAACTTTACATAAACATTTGTGTTGAGTGGGAATCGAATCTACGACCTCCGGCACAGCAGTCAGGGCCACTGATCAGTAGATTCAAACAATCTCACAGTCCCGATTGCTTCATCCAGATCTGGAGTTAAAGTTACCAAAAAATAGAAGGCTCGTTTTGACATTTGAGAAAGACACCTTAATTTTAAATTGTTACGAATTCTGAAAGAAACATTTTTGGCGCGATCCTACTAGCTGACCCGGCAGACTTCGTACTGGCCATTTTTTTTTCGAATTTTTCTCTCCTTTTAAACCTTCCCTAGATAGATATAATATCAATAATTTCGGAAATAATCGCTCCAAAAGTAAAACAATGCGTCCCCCCCATGAAGCAAATATCCGGTGGAGTGCGCGTACGATGCTATTGCGCTCACCAAACATATGCTAAAACTAGTAGAAGCGGCAGTAGCAAATGCAGTACGCACTTCACGTGGTCCCGATTTTTAAGCGAATCAAATTGAAGGTACACGACTTGACCTTGAACGGACCAATAGCAACCGCGCATTTTTCTTCGTCCCCCGGCCCGCCGTGGTGAGTTGTTTACTTAGAAGAAATCGGGCTATGCGCTCTCTAGTGGTTATATTCTCTATGGTCCCCCCCCTCTAACTTTTAAACCATAAGTTTGGAAAATATGAAAAAAATTAAGAAAGTAGAGCTTTATAAAGACTTTCTAGGAAACATTTTTTTAACTTGATGGGACCCTATACAGAGCATGGCCTGACACACTCTTGGCCGATTTTTTAGTAGTACGTCGCGATGACAAATGTCAAAACGAACCTTTTATTTTTTGACAACTTTATTTGATGATTTCTGAACACAAAAAAAACAAGGTCCACGGTATACGAGTAGGTATACATATAACCGCTCGCGATCACCCTACCAACGAAGGCTACTTACTGCCTTCATTTCAAAAGGGATACGTGTCAACGACCTGTAACGTACTGTCCTAATAGAATATAAAACTCATTTCAGTTGGAGGAAAGGCACTCTATTTGGTAATTACACGTTACGGTTTGAATATTAAATTCTAATTCCCACAGGACATAAGACTGTGTTGCTTGTAGCTACACGAAATTCCATTTTGTCGTTTGAACAAGCCAGAATTCATGAATCCCCGACCGGTCCTATGAGACCGCGCTGTTATTGTTTTACTATTGTGTCTCGTTTTGTGGGTATGTGATAGGATAAATAGAAAAAAACCCATTTTGTCGTTCTTTACCTCTTCTATAATTATCGTTTGACTAGGTATATGCTATCAATGCCCATTCCCTCTCCTAGAGGGGAGACTTTAGACCCAACAGTGGGAACATTACAAGGCCAATAAAGCTAATGCAATGGTAAATTCAAAGGCACAGTTGGCGTAGTGAGGAGCTCGTAGCTAGATAATAACAGCCGCACGGGTCGATCTTCAAGGTTAAGTAACGCTTGCCAAGGTTGGTCTGTGGTTGGGTGACCATCTTAACACACCCAGTTTCCTCCGTGCCTCGGAAAGCACGTTAAGCCGTTGGTCCCGGCTGTCATTTGTAGATCTTTGGCAGTCGTTACAGATAGTCAGAAGCCAGTAAATCTGAATCCAGTCTTGCCATGAAGTATTGTGTTACTCCAGTTAATGGGTTGTGGAGGTCGGGTAGATAGCCGCTTCTCGTAAAATACTGGTATTCAGCTAAATCCGACTTGACTGGATGCCGCCCCCAATATAGTTGGGAAAAAGGCTAGGTAGATGATGATGAGTTGGCGTAGTGGTAGAGCGATTGGCTGCAGCATTGAGTGTCGCAAGTTTGATCCCCGGGTGCATTGGATTTCCGCGACCTTCACCACGTTTTCGGTCCTAGTGGTGGATTCCGTACCCAAAGAGTAAAAACGGCATCCTATTGCTAAGACTCCGCTGCCCGTCTGTCCGTCACCAGGCTGAATCACAAGAGTATGATATAAAATTTAAGTTGGGCTCCCATACAACAAAAGTGATTTTTTGACGTCGTTTGTTACGATACAGAACTCGAACACGAGTCCGACTCACACTTGGCCGGTTCTTTTAGAGAAGAAAATTCTTGGCAAATCATTTATTAATGCGAGTTTACTGACAAATACCAACAAATCTACACACTGCCAAAGTCCAGGCGCACACAGCTTTTTGTAAGCTCAAGTTCGGACACCCATAATTGAATACAAAAATATGCTAATGCAGTCCAAACTAAAAAGTAATTTATCACCCGATAAACTGCCCTTTTATAATCTGGCTGCTTCACCAAACGTGCGCTTCAAATAAAGACGTCAATTATAAGTATAACTAACCCAGCGAAGGGTATAAACATGAAAAACGGATCAATTTGTAGAACGGGCTTTCCTAAACGCTACGACCTTACCAACTACATGCTACGAACTGTCTACGAATAATTCTGCAACCACGCTCGACCATTCAGTACCGCGAGAGCTTTCGGACGGGATACCCGCGTCGCTCGCTCGTACGCTCCCCGCGCGTATTTACGTACGCTGCCATTCAACCCTAAATCCAATTAAAAAAACAAATGTGTCAGTGACCGTTAATGCTTATAATGGGATAATATTGTGATAGGTAATTAGTTCAAAGCTTTTTGTAAGTGGAAAATGTTTGTGAAGGATGTGATTTCGGAAAAATGTTGAGGGCGTCCCGCGCGCGATGTGTGCACGTAGGATTGCTGTGGTTCGCTTTGTGCCTAGGCGACGTGGATGGACTCATAGGTATGTTTACTAAATACTTAATTAGTTGTTAGATACGTTTGCGGACGGTGGGCAATTGGTAGCTTACCGTCGTGTTCCACGCGCGCCTCAAAAAGATATTAGCAATTGACGGTGCCAGGTAGTAACTATTTAGTAATCTGTGGTGCCAGTTAGGGCTTCGGATTGTTCGAATGAGTTACCATAACCCTCGCAAACATTAGCTTAACGTTTGAATCCCCAACCGGTCCTATGAGACCGCGCTGTTATTGTTTTACTATTGTGTCTCGTTTCGCGGGTATCTGAGTAATTAAAGCTAATTGATACGTAAATTCTGTTTTTTGATCTCTGAGACTAAATCGACACAAGCAAATGTCAAACTTACAATGATAACGATGCCAGTTCTATTGTGTTGTGATAAGTGTGACAACCCACGTTAAGTAATTTTAGTTTTAGAGATTAAAAACAGACTGTAGCTATTTATTTTATAGGTTCGATACCTAGCTGTTTTACAAACGAATTTACAACTGGAAATCAAAGTTGCGGACTTCGTGTGTGGTACCTTCAAATAACCACAGGTTCCCTCTGAATAAACATAGCGTTATGTTGTCCCAAACACTACGAAAACCAACCAATCAGGAAAATAGGAGAAGGCATTGTAGTAAACTGCCTGAATTCGACAGAAAGGATTCTATTATATTATATCAAACAAAAAGTATTCGCTTCTCAAATATTTTTAATTCAGGGGTGCAATTTTAACGCAAGTGAGTTATCAACCCCTACTAACCCCGTCTCTATATTTATCTATGCTAATAAGGATTTAGTGGTGCTAGTGGGAATATATGGAGAAATAATTTATGCACATGTTCGCCTATGATAATGGATTGCCCACCGGTTCTACTCGGATAGAATTAAATTTATTTCTGACAGTCTCTAGATTTAAGTCTTCGAAAGATACAAGCCACAATGATGCAACAATCATCTATATACATATATATATATAAAAGGAGAAACTAACTGACTGACATCAATGCACAGCCGAAATACTTGGACTAGCAGCGCGAAATTTTGCACAAGGTTTCCATGTATGACGTTAGCGAGTACTAAAAGAGGATGTTTAAAAGTTCTCCCTTTAAGAGAAACATATTTTCACGCAGGAGAAGCCAATGGCAGAAGCTAGTTTTTAGTCTTCTAAGCTAATGGTTAGATGTCTATAGAAATATTTTATTAAATCATTCGCCTGGTCGTTGTTTATAAGAATCGCGGCAATATGCGAAAGCTTTGTAAGATCTTTCACGTTTTAAATATTTTATTTGTAGCTCCATAATTAAATTTACCTAGGTACAAGAGGAGCTGGGGGCTAGATAATAACAGCCGCACAGGTCGATCTTCAAGATTAAACAATGCTTGCCAAGGTTGGTTTGTGGATGGGTGACCATCTTAACATACCGATTTTCCTCCGTGCCTCGGAAAGTACGTTAAGCCGTTGATCCCGGCTGTCATTTGTAGATCTTTGGCAGTCGTTACGAATTGGTTCAGTGGTTTAACCGTGAAAGCGTAACAGACAGACAGACAAACCGATTTTAATAAAACTTGGTACGTGCGATTTTTTTTTCTAAAAGGAGTTTAGAACGACACTAAACTCTTTTTCGAAAACGTTCCGTCATCTCAGGGTTTAAAAAACAGACTTTAGTGACGATGGAAAAAATAGATCAATAAATTAATTAGGAAGATTGTAATTTGGGTGTCTTTAAGGCTAGAGTGAATAGGCTCTTAATAAACTAGTGCGCCTCACCATCAACGATTGCATCACTGCTTACCATCAGGCGGGATTGCAGTCAAGCACTAGTTTATGTTAGGTATAAAAAAAGGAAAATAATTTAATAGACTTGTTAAGGGAGAAGCTTCAGAAAATTGTTCCTACATAAGTGAGTTTGTAGGCTTGTATTGATGATTTTTATGGTTATAATTATGTAACTAGTTACGTTTTACAGTCGCTTAAGTATTTTTAACTTCATACAACCTACCACTGGCTTGCAAATTGCAAAAGACGTAAGAAAATTTGAATTTCGCGGGCTACCTGAAGCATTCACCTAACTAAGGCTTTGATGTATTGCAGTCAATAAATTCCTGTAATAAATCGTTTTTTCTCTCTAGTCTGATTTCGTGACCTGGTCAGACCGCCACACCCTGGCGCACGCAACTATTCGATATCAAATGGCCTTTTCTATGGTGGCCGGTAGGCATAGTAAGACCGTTTTCACATTATCCGATCCGATATCGGTGTCGGACGCCGATACAATATCGGAGTAAGACCGTTTTCACATTTTCCGATCCGATATCGGTATCGGACGCCGATACGATATCGGGGTAAGGTAAATGTATGAGATATGTACCTGTCTTTCATATTGTCCGACCCGATATCGGATATCGGAGCACAGCATTTCATACATTTTACCTACCCCGATATCGTATCGGCGTCCGATACCGATATCGGATCGGATAATGTGAAAACGGTCTAAGTAAAATGTATGAAATGCCGTGCTCCGATATCCGATATCGGATCGGACAATATGAAAGACAGGTACATATTTCATACATTTACCTTACCCCGATATCGTATCGGCGTCCGATACCGATATCGGATCGGAATATGTGAAAACGGTCTAAGGCCTCTTGTACACGGAACGTTATTCTAACTGTACCTACGTACCTCTTCTTCTTCCTGCCCTTATCCCATATTACTTGGAGTCGGCACAACACGGCTTTCTTCTTCCATTCTGTCCTGTCGTCCGTCACACTATCATTAACTCAAGGTAAGGTTGTCTGGTAGATATCGTAGTCAGCGATAAGACCGCCATTGTATCTACCCATAGATTTTTTCTGTACAATTTATAACTTCTTTTGGTGTACAATAAAGTTTATTCTATTCTATTCTAACTCCCATTTCTTTCATATTAGTCCTTACACAATTCATCCATCTTTTCTTTGGCCTCCCTCTCCCTCTCCATCCATCCACTTGTAAATTCAGAACTCTTTTAGTAACATGCGTTTTATCTCTCCTCTTCACATGGCCATACCAAGACAAACGGTTTCCTGCGATACATACAACAGTGATGAAACGCGGCGGCGGCGGCACCGTGCCGTAGCGCCGCCGTTTGTGTCTACAAGCTCTCTCAGTGATCCATACAACACTGCGAGCCGTGCTTACGGGCAAAGTATTGACCACAGAATAATGTCTAGGTACAACTAGCTTTTTGGTTCAACTTTATTTACCACTAGCTGTCCCCTGCGGTTTCACCCGCATTTTTCGTTACTGCTCCGCTCCCGTGGGCCGTAGCGTGATGGTATATAGCATTCCTCGATAAATGGGCTATCTAACACTGAAAGAATTTTTCAAATCGGACCAGTAGTTCCAGAGATTACCTCTACATACAAACTTACAAATTGTACCTCTTTATAATATTGATATAGATAAATAAGTGTATTTTAAGAGCAGTTTGTTGGAAACTTTAAAGACTTATTGGTTTTGTTCAATAATTACGATTTAATTTTGCAGTTGTTTTTAGGGTTATATACCTTTAAAGAAAAGAACCCTTATAGGATAATTTTGTTGTCCGTCTGTCTGACTGTCAAGACCCTTTATCTCGGGAACGCGTGAAGGTATTTAAAACATAATTATACTCAGGTCTACGGTCCCTTGAAGCTGCGAGAAATCAAACTTCTAATTTAACGAAAGAAAAAGAAACGGCGGCTTATGTCGCAAAAAAGGCGGCTTATGTCGCAAAAAAGGCGGCTTATGTCGCAAAAAAGGCCTCTCAAGGACCGAAATTCATAGGGTATTTCCTGTTCACCTAGAATCCTGAAATGTATGAAGCAAGATCCATAGCACAAGTACACAAAGTAAAAAATCTGAAAACGGTTTTGTAGTAGACGTAACTAAAATACTATAACGTTTCCGTTTTTGCCGATGGAGGTACGGAACCCCAAAAATAAGCTTTTGGAATGTAAACTTATTGTTAATATTGCGAATCATCGTAGCTTTAAAATTGGAGCTTGTGACGACGTGACTGACAAATAGCTTGTCAGGGTTACCCAGGGTTACCCCTCAAAACTCCTCGTTCGTTATAATTTCGTACGAATTTCGCGCAGATGATTATTTCAAACACAATTATGACGGGCTGCCATTAATCCGACGAGGGTTATATTTTTTATATCCCGTACGATTTGGAGTATTCCCGTTTCGACATATAGAATTTCGGCATAAAAAATTTCAGCACACAAGCTATTCCCGTTTCGGCACCAATAGATATTTTTGATTGGGATTTTGTATAGGCTACTTACTAGGACCTAGATTTTCGGTATCAAAATTTTCGGCACCCAAGCTATTCCCGTTTCGGCATCAATAGGTATTTTTGATTTGGATTTTCTATAGGTTACTACTACCATCCAGATTTTCTATAGGTTACTACTACCATCCAGATTTTCGGTATCAAAATTTTCGGCACCCAAGCTATTCCCGTTTCGGCATCAATAGGTATTTTTGATTTGGATTTTCTATAGGTTACTACTACCATCCAGATTTTCTATAGGTTACTACTACCATCCAGATTTTCGGTATCAAAATTTTCGGCACCCAAGCTATTCCCGTTTCGGCACCAATAGGTATTTTTTATTTAGATTTTCTATAGGTTACTACTACCATCCAGATTTTCGGTATCAAAATTTTCGGCACCCAAGCTATTCCCGTTTCGGCATCAATAGGTATTTTTGATTTGGATTTTGTATAGGCTATTTACTACCACCTAGACTTTCGGTATCAAAATTTTCGGCACCAAAACTATTTCCGTTTCGGTACCAATAGGTATTTTTGATTTAGATTTTATATAGGTTACTACCATCCAAATTTTCGGTATCAAAATTTTTGCCATCCAAGTTATTCCCGTTTCGGCACCAAAGGTATTTTGGATTGGGATTTTGTATAGGTTACAACCATTATTTAAAATACGTGTTGGTGCCGAAACGGGAATAGCTTGGATACCGAAAATCTGGGTGCCGATACGGGAATACGCCTACGATTCGGCAATCGATATCGGAAGGGAGAAACATCTATTGTGTCGGTTGAATAGACGTAGGTCGGCTGCACGAGATTGTTGACAAAAACTCCTATAAACATTCGGCTATTCGTCTAGTTTTGTTTGAGCACGCTCTTTTATAAAACTCTTCAAAATAATGTTTTGATTCTGGCTTGGAATGTTTAAGGAATCAATGCAACTAACGGTTTTTCAGAAAGTAAAAAGCGAATTGTTGTTATTTTTCATTAAGCTTATAATAGGTACTTTCCTATTACTGGGAAAATACCTCCCCAAATCTGTAGAAGTTTTCTTTTTTGAGCTAAGTATCTCAAACCTGTCTTAGGAGTCCTCAAAGAGATGTCATCAAACTGTAGGGGCCCAGCAGGGCCGATGCTCGCAAACTGAGACCGCGGGGAATTTCTGAAAAGGAAACCCCCTACGGGTTTCCTTTTCAGGAATTTCTAGAACGCAAAGGGTAATTTAAGGGCATAGGTGTGGTTTTAGTCAGTAAAAGTCTGACACGCACTCCCGCTCCGACCAGAACGGGAGAAGTCATTAGTTGATCTCTAAACCTAAAAAAAAAAAATCTTAGCCGGTAGATGTCCAAGATCGTCTCACCACTTCTTCCTGAATCGGCTTCGGCAGAGTACTCAAAAAAATAATTAATTTTAAATACTTTTCAAAGTTTTGGTAATTTACAAGTGTTCTTCACAAATTGAAGCCGAGTTTAAAATGCGATGTTCTTTAAAAATAAAGAAATTGAGAAAAGATCAGAGAACAAACTAATAGGGTAAGCCATTATTATTCTGTCGAAAGTTGTCCACTGCTGGACAAAGGTCGGCGACACTTCTCTCAAGTGTTGCCACACGTGTCGTCTTGTGTATTTTGCATCTAATGGATTCCCGTGAAACACGGAAACACGGAACGTGAAACACGGAAACTATGTGAAATATGAAAATTCATTCGATTTAACCTATCACATACCCGCAAAACGAGACACAATAGTAAAACAATAACAGCGCGGTCTCATAGGACCGGTCGGGGATTCATGAATTAATAAATTTATGACTATAACAATGGCACTTGGCACCCCTTTTTTTAGTCTAGAAGACAGCAGCCCTGACTGCTATGCCAGAGGTCGTGGGTTCGATTCCCACCTAGGACAAATATTTATGTCATGAGCACGATCATTGATTCTGTCTAGGTGTAATTTATCTAGAATATGTATGTATTTCGAAATATTTAAGTATGTTTATCAGTTGTCTAGTACTCATACCACAAGCTCTGGTTAGTTTGGGACTAGATGGCGGTTTGTCAAAGTTGAGGAAAAATATTATAACATTATAAATGACGTGCGCGACAACCCCAATACAAGTACAAAAAAATACAAAAAGTAAAAGTTACAGTAGTAACTTACTGGGGCTGCCTCAATTTATGCCTACAATGTTACAGATGAAATAAATATTTTTTGTATAAAGTATTAAAATTATTTAAATGTTATTTACTTGACTTAGTTTTCGACAGCCGTTGTTACAGTTTGTTGCCTCGTAACACAGAAATTGAAAATAAACCCCCTGTTCTTAAGTCCCCTAAGGGTTGGGATGCATATTATTCTGTCATTGGTACAGGGTGGATGTGCGTCGGACCCCTTCGCAGAATCTGGCGAGAAATTGTCTTTATTAATTCATGTAGCTTCAAATTCTTCCTCGTATCTAATGTTTTACCCAAATTACGTGTTTTAGTGAGTCGTGTGGAAATTGCAATTATTAACGAATTCAATATCATCTGCCTAGCCTTTTCCCAACATTATATTGGGGTCCGCTTCCAGTCGAGCTGGATTTAGTTGAATACAAGTATTTTACGAGGAGCGTATATTTTACTAGACAAATTGGAGAGTGACCGTGATTACAGATGGTATCGCGTGTCTTAGGTTTTGTGCCTTAATGTCTGAGACAATTATCGGCCTAAGGGCCTGTTTCACAATGTCCGAGTAGGCACTACTCACAGAATAAATTCAAAAATTTGACAGAATTTGTATGAAATTATCTGTCAAGTAAGATACTCGAGACTTAATCATAGGTGGTGAAATAGGCCCTTAGAGTTATACGAGTATAATTCTATTTAGGGTTGACTAATTTTTGTAACGTATCAAAAATGATTTGCCAGGTGAGAGTCGCGGAAATGCGATGGATGTCGTACCGAACCGTTCGTTGGAGCGACACTTGGGGCACGCCTATGTCCAGCAGTGGACGTCTTTCGGCTGAAATGATGATGACGAAAATTTACACAGTAACACACCTTTTATTAGATGTCTATTCTCTACCCGTTACCAATATACTGCTGTCTACATGTAACCATCATCATCATCGTCATCTACCTAGCCTTTTCCCAACTATATTGTAGTCGGCTTCCAGTCAAGCCGGATTTAGCTGAATAGCAGTATTTTACGAGGAGCGGCTGCCTACATGTAACCAATATTAGTACCTATAACACTCCTTTTTTTGGGCAGTTGTGTTAAAAGCAGGTAAAAGTGACATTTCTTCCAAAACCTATAATATTAGTTTCTTTTCAAATCGATTCGATGACGTATGAGTTAACTCATAATTTATCATTTGGTTGCAGAATAGCGCTATTGAGGGGATGTTACACACCTTGATGTGTTAGCATTCGCTCCCGATTTTAGGGTGCGATGATAAATCGATTGTTCGATTCTTACTCGATATTCGAATAGTCAAAACGGGTCATCACTTAATTTTATTCGAAAATTCAAAACATGAACAGTTCCGTTTATTTATGGAAGTGTTTTACTTTTTAAGGTTCCGTACCCAAGTGTGCAAAATTTCCTAATCCTAGGCCCTGTAGTTTCGGCTGTGCATTGATATGTCAGTCAGTCAGTTTCTCCTTTTATATAAATATATAGATAAAGATTTAGCAGAAAGCGGTTGTCTTGATTTGTACGTCCACACGGAACTAAAAACTCCAAATCGCAAGAAGCTATTTAGCCACGCCTTACGAATGGGTAGTAGATAGAATGTCTGATTAAAAATCAAAGAACAAGCAATTTCTATCAAAATGCTCGTGTTTATCAGGAAGTTCAAGAGAAGTGGGTCACTCTCCTGTGCGTGTGCACAGTCGCACACGACACGACATTGTGCATTGTGGACTCACGCCAAACTTTGACAAAGCCTGGATTGACTATGTCTATGTACACTCAAACGCAAAATTGCATGGATAGTACAGGAAAAAATCGTGTGAAGCGAGAAATGACGCGATGGGTATTTTACGAACAATTGAACTCAAACGTTCACGGGAAAATAGACATTAAGGTATCCATGCTATTTTGCATCGTACTGTACTTAATTTTAGACAAAGCAATTGTTGAGAGCAGCGTTGGCCCAATGATACCCCGACTTACAAGTTATAGGTCGCGGGTTCAAACCCAACCAGGCGCTTTACTTTGTGTAAATCATTTCATCACCGTTGCTTTCAAAATGGCGAAGGAAAACATCGTGAGGAAACCGGCATGTCTTAGAAACCAAAATTCGAAGAATCCGCACTGGGCCCGCGTGGTGGATTATGGTCCATTCCTTCTGAGGAGGCCTAAGTCACGGTAATATTATCTATAAATATTTACGTTCCTGAGTCCCAACAGTGGCATCAGTTTTAAAGTTGATGCTATGTTAAATATAGAAAAGTAATAATTTACGTTATTAGCTCATACAATTTGAACGAGTAATTTATTATAGGTATGTAGTTCTGGAGCCTTTCGTCCACCATAACAATTTGTCGGGCCTAGATAAGCATTTGTCATCGTATTTAGGTAATCGCCAAGCTTACGATTAATCCCTATTCTAATTTATAACGTTAATATTCGGGATTAACCCCAAAAGCAGGCTACAATTAAAGGAAGAATTCCGTTTTTAGCGACCGCGACTCGCGACCGCGATTTCGCACGAACCACGATTGATATTTATTTATTATTCACTTTATTGTAGGTACACAAATAAAAAGGAAACTAAAACTAACACACATAGGTGCATACAAAAGGCGGCCTTATCGCATTCGGCGATCTCTTCCAGACAACCTGGAACGGACAGTAATTGCCTGGACAAGAAGTGGTACTGTCATTGATGTGACAATATCCGAATTTTCCGTATATAATAGATAGTATGGATTTGCAAACCAGGCGACCGCGACCGGGTCGTGCAACCCACAGTACAGCAGTTTGGCTTCGATCGCGGGTTGCGGTTGCTAAGAAACGAATGCTACCTTTACATTGAAAACTTTTAGCATTAGCATTATTGGCCTTGTAATGTTCCCACTGTTGGGACTTAGGCCTTCTCTCCAGAAGAGGCAATGGGCGGGAAAACATCACGCGGGCCCAGTGCGGTTTGGTGGATGTCACATGTCTTCGAATTTTTGGTCCTAAGACATGCCGGTTTCCTCACGATATTTTCCTTCACCGTTTGAGAGCAGTGTGATGAAATAAATTACACTTGACAAAGTAATGCGCGCCTGGCTGGCTTTGAACCCGCGACCTACAACTCGTAAGTCGCGGCCGTTACCACTGGGCCACCACTGCTCTACATTGAAAACTATTCATTACTAAATTAAACGAACCATTTTACGTCTAATTCAGTGTTAAAAACTAAGTCGACCGTAAAATTATAATTGATGTCGCTTTCAAACTAAAATGGTAACAAAATGAGGAAGATGTCTCTAATTTGATGGTTTGTTTTAAAATATAATCTATAATATAAAAATGAATCGCAAAATGTGTTGGTAAGCGCATAACTCAACAACGCCTGAACCAATTTGGCCAATTATTTTTTTTAAATGTTCGTTGAAGTTCAAAGATGGTTTTTACGGCGAGAAAAAATCTAATAAAGATTAAAAAAAAAACAAAAGTTAGGTAAAGTAAACCTTCCTACCCAGGTAGGGGAGTGTAGGGTAGTGTAGTGTAGGGTAGTGTAGTGTAGGGTAGTGTAGTGTAGGGTAGTGTAGTGTAGGATAGTTAGTGTAGGTCGGGTAGGTAGGGAAGGTAGGGTAGGGTAGCGTAGGATAGGTAGGGTAGTCATTTGACGGGAGCGAAGCCGCGGGTAAAAGCTAGTATCTTATAATTATCTTCTATAAATAAAAAAAATAATTGCTAAAGGTGATGCTTGCTGGATGGAGAGGGATTTATTCCGTTACAATTCCAAAAACAAATAGGTATCACTTGAATTTGGTTTAAAACAATATTTATTGTCCATTCCGAATCATTCCTAGTGTGCGGCAATGACTTTTTTTGTTTTTATCTCGTAATAACTTATGTTTACTTTACAATTTTTTTCCGCTTTTTGTTACAATACAAACAATGAAAACGCGCACTATCCAAAACGCTGTCTCCACCCTAGTCTAGAGGGTTGGACCCTTACGAAAGTATTTGTCGTACTCACAGACATATCTAGCTCTAACTACCAGTATAAGCCGCCGTCGCATTGTATGAAACGACCGTACTTTATCAGGTCAGGTTATACTAGAAATGTGGTACTTACGGAGTTACGGTTGTGCATACGCTGAATTGATTTCTCAAAGGGTCCCTTCAGATTTTTCATTGGTGTAGGAGCTGGTTTGACGTGTATTGTTCTCAGAGTGCCTCGGGGACCGACAGCTTGCCATTATTAGGCGATATATGTATGTGTACCTACAATAGATTCGAGGGTTTAGAGTGGAAGAGAGTTTGATTGTTTTTGATATAGCGTGTAACTGAAAATGTCTTCGTAATCTGCCAATTTACATTTAACCATTTTTTACTCGTGGCTTCGCTCACGTTCTTACATAAAATATAGCCTGTGTCACTCAGGAATAAAGCAGCTTTCTCATCATGATCTCAGCCGAAAGACGTCCACTCTGGACATAGGCCTCCCCCAAGCGTCGCCACAGCGACCGGTCCTGTGCGTCTCGCATCCATCGAATTCCCGCGACCCTCGTCAGGTCGTCGGTCCACCTTGTGGGAGGACCTCCAACGCTGCGTCTTCCGGTACGTGGCCGCCACTCTAGAACCTTCCGTCCCCAACGACCATCTGTTCTACGAGCAATGTGCCCTGCCCACTGCCACTTAAGTGGCGATTCTTCGGGCTATATCGGTAACCTTAGTTCTCTTAAGGATATCTTCATTTCTGATGTGATCGCTCAAGGAAACTCCGAGCATAGCCCTTTCCATTGCTCTTTGCAGCTTTCTAACGGTGAAATAATTTTAGCAATCTGACCAGAGCTTTCAGAGATTACTCCTACCAACTAAAAAAATAAACTTTTTTTTTGTAATATTAGTGTAGATATATTACGTAGTAGGTAGCTAGTGCTACTGACTTTGTTCGTGTCAAATACATAAAACAGCACATTGCCGTTTGGTAAAAATTTCAAGAAGTCTTTTTTTCCGCGGTACTTTAAATGTTATTTTACAATAAAAGTGCTCAAAGTTACTCCTTATCATAATAGCTATATACCAGTGAAAGCCCCGTCAAAACCAGTCTAGCCATTTAGGAGTTTAGCCGAGACAAAATTGCATTTTATTAGGGTATTTAGAAGGTATTTAACGGTACCTCAGTTTAGTTCTGTTTTTTACTACAAATACCTTTGTTCCATCAAAATTGTGTACTAAAGTTTATTTTTCTTAAAATAACTATAAGGATTTTTTAGGTCGGAAATCACGAAATCAATATACCGTCTGTTTTTATACCCTGAGCATAAAATGACATTACAACACAAAAGAACTGGCATCATTCCTATAGTAAGTTTGACATTACTTGTGTCAATTTAGACTCAGGGTATTAAAAACACATACGGTGGTTGGAAATCGGGATCGGAAACGCAAGAAGGTTGCTATCCTCTTTTAACCTAACCTGACAAATTCGAGGTTTTCCCAATTCCGTTGATAAAAAAGACCATTATTAATTGGGCGTACAATAAGTATTTTTAATTAAGAATAAGATTTTTGATGCACAGTTAAAAATATCCTTTTTCCCTCAAAAAGTGATTCTAATTGCACTGTACTCAGGTAATGGCCCTTGTAACCAAACTGTGACATTTTGGTTACCATTACGCACTAGGGCGATAATGTACCTACTTTTTGTTTAACCTCTTTGTTCACAAAAAAGAGTTTTAACATAAAAAAATATAATTAGGTTATTAGACTCTTGTCGCGGTTCGGGTCTAAATACCGCCTCGGCGGAAATCACCAACATTACACACTTGTACTATAATGTACTATTGTGTTATAAGTATCTAAGACACTTTCATATGAATTTATTAAATAAAATATGCTTTTTTGTATGTATAGAAGAATTGTCGAGGTGATGAATCTGTAGATCGTCTACAACGCCGTTGAGAACAGAATCATTGCAGCATTGGTTTAAAGTGATATGTTCAAAGATAACATGATCGTCGGGAAAAGAAATCATGTTTTCCCCTTTTCCTTTTTCTCTGCTTAACTCTTCATGTAGTCCGCCGTGTTGATAGATAGGCTGTTAACCTTTCAGGAATATTGTCAGAGCGATAAGTTCATAAGGGCTACGACTGTTGCCAGTTTATCAGAAAAAAATATTTTTGCAGTTTGCTCCTAATCGGACGATACAAAAATGTTCGCCATTGTTCATTCAACATACATCCGGTTACTTGCAGATTATTTATATGTATATTATAATTACTATGTTGCAGAAACTAGCGAGTAGATAACATAACTGTTATTTATTGCTGTTATGGCGTTCTAATGTGAGGATAAACAACAATAATAAATAATAATAATAAATAACGGGCTGTTAGAGCTTGCAATTGAAGGATTCGTATTATCGATATACAAAATACATAAGCATACAAAAAGTCGATGGATGCGAGACGCACAGGACCGCTCCTTTGTCGTCGCGCGACGCTTGTCGGCCTAGCAGTGAACGTCTTTCGGCTAAGATAATTATAATGATGATGATGAAAGCAAAGTGGTCAACAAGCGACAGCTATAATGTATAGTAAAAATGGCAAAATTGTATCATGATGGATGTCAATTCGAACATAAGCTCACGGTTTAGTTTTATCCTTCCTTACAACCAGAGTTAGTTGAACACCAGAGCTTTATAAATAATAGTAGATTAAGTGACTAGGGAATAAAGCAGTGTCGAACAAAACGAAGGTTTCTTAGTTTTAATCCTGAACGTTAGTGAGGGATTTATAATAATAATAATAGTGAAATGTCCTCTTTCTGCAACCAGTATTTCTCTTTTTAAGTTCCTTGATCCCTGCAATTGGGGGCAGTGTAACGCTTAGCTTGCCATCACGCAGTCCACTCCAGGGCTCCCGTGCTCCATCGACTATCGGGCTTACGATAAATATAATTGAAATTAAACAAAATAATATGTCACGTCCCTACAAGTTGTAACTAGCTTATCTTATGCTATTAAAACACTGCACAAATGCAGAACACCAGTCATCATTCTAACATCATATCAATCAGACGTGCCTAACCCAGAAAAGTGAAAAGTGACATAGTTTTTCTTTGAAGTGGCAAATCATCAAATAACGGTGTCAGACTTATTTTAACTAAAACCCACCTATCTTCCATCAGTGGCCCTTTGTGTTGCAGGGCCGCAGTGAATCTATCGAACAAACACACATTGAAAATCATTTCATAAATTAAGTACCTTCGAAAATTATATTATTTACGAAAGTATATAATGGCACAGGATAGTGAACCAAATCCGGCTAAGAGGCTATGCAACAATATGAGCCAAGAAGAACTTAACCAAAACGAAAGGTTAGTAAAATGGCTTTGCGTAGATAAGGGACCTGTTGACATACTAGACAAGAATGGATTCCGAAATTTTTTTAAAGAAACAATACCAAATTATTGTTTGCCGTCTAAGAAAGATTTCTTAGAAGTACTAATCCCTAGACAATGCGACATAGTATCATCACACATGAAGATAATGTTGCAGTCAGTCGAGTACGTAGCAGTCTCAATTGATACCTTGAGACAATATGCACCAGTAGGTAAAAAGCCCATTGAGGTACCGATTGGGACAGCACATTTTGTGCATGAAGGGAAATTCGTTTCTCAAATTTTGTTCGCAAACGTGTTAAACTCAAAAGAAGATTTAAAAAAACATATAGACGAGTGGGGACTTTCGTCCAAGATAGTGTGTTTTGTAACAGGCCATGAAAAGATTAAACAGATAATAAATAATTTGCAAATACCTCACTTACTTTGTGCAGTTGCTACATTGCGTTTGATTCGCGAAGAATGTATCGATTTTTTGAACAAATATGTCGCAAGAGAAAATGAAGCAGAGCGTACTGAATATGTTCAATTGTTTGAAACATTAGAGGACGTAGTTGTTGAGTTGTCTAAGAAGCAATACACAACCATGTCGTGTATCATCCCAATAATTGTCGGTTTGAAAATCAAAATAGACAAAATCTCTCCTTCCACCGATTGGGCAAAAGAGTTTAAGAAAGTACTCATGGAAAAAATTGATAAACATTTCAGAATTTACGTAGAGGCACCGCTTGCTACAAAAGCAACACTTTTAGACCCCAGATTTACAAAAGAAGCTTTTATAGATAAGCCAAAAGCAAGTATTGTGGAAGACGAACTAATCAAAGAATTGCTTACGAGTATGCAAGGACAAAATCCAGAAAATTCTGCAACCACGTCTAACCCTGACGATCAACCAGAATCCATGCCTTCATCTTCAAATAACCTGGTAAAAGAAGAACATATGTCCATAAATGACGCAGAAACTGAAAGTTTGTACGACTTTTTGGATAAAAATGTTAAAACTGAAAACGAAAGGGCCATGATAGTGATTAAGGAAATTAAAATTCCCAAAATACACTCAAAAAGTGACCCTTTCAAATTCTGGGACGAATACCGCGACATCAATACCGAGTACAATCAACTGTTTAGAATGTCTCAGAAATATTTGTGTATTCCTGCGACAGCAGTACCAGCGGATTATATATATAGTGAGGTTTTTGGTAAGCCAGAGCCAAACTATGCAGGATACAATAATAAAATAAATTTTAGACATGTGGTTAAAATATTATTTTTGCATAGTTTTTATTCCAGGAAATAATAATTAATATATTAATTAATTTCTAAAAATTCTATAACTTAATAATAAAAGTAATATTTTTTTATTTATATGTGGAACGGGTAAAATAGTATTTTTGCATAGTTTTTATTCCAGGAAATAATAATTAATTAAAAAAAAATCTATAACTTGGTAAAAAAGTAATATTTTTTTATTTACTTAAACTATGTTGTTAAACCTACCCACTGAAGTGAAGAGATTATTTTATATATTAAATCTACATCATTATTGAACTCCGTGAAATGCTACTTAGACCTTTCCTAATTTTACTGTGCTCGACATGGTCCATATTGGTCTTGACTATAATTTTGTACCATCTTTTTTTTTATAATATGAAATGCAATTTGAGTATTGAGTATTGAAGTAAATGTAGTATAACTTCATAACCGTTTAGAGAAGAGAGGGGAGGGGGTTCAGCAACATAAACTAGTTCTATTTTAAGCACTATTAAATCGAATAATCTTTGAAAGAGTGGTATATTTAAAAAAAATATATATTACTATATTCAGGTTATTCTCGTAATTATAAAAAATATAAATATAAATCATGTAAAAAAAAAATTTGCTTGTGTTTAATCTTAAAATGTATTGTGAGGTAATAATTATTTTTATTGTTTTCTGTAGAAACGATTCATTTAAACATATTAATTTTCTATTTACCATTTAGATTTTAGTGTTTAAAACCACACGAATATGATTTAATTCAATTCCTATGTTTTTTTATTACTTTTTTTTCTATCTGCAATGTGCTCACGTAATAGAAGCGACAAGAAATATGTAACCAAGATTTTATGTAACTCATAACTGCAATACATGTGTGTCATATTCACAATATAATTCAATAATGTTTATGGTTTATCTGAAATAAATTATTAAAGAAATATAATAATTATACAAATATTCCAAAACTTTCACACAATGCTATCTAGTCCCAAGCTAAGCAGAGCTTGTGTTATGGGTACTAGACAACTGATAAACATACTTACATGTTTCTAAACACATACATATTATTCTCCCCTCACCATACAAAATTAATTTTATCGGACAGTTTGTATGAAGAGCTCGATTTTTTTTTGGTTTCATGAAAAAAAAATATTGTGGGAAGGTGTTCAGATTTGTCTACTGAACAAGCCCTTAAAGTTTGTGGAGGACTGTCCCTAATGCCTAGTTCGCACTCAGCTAGTAATTTAGTTTAGTAACGAGTAATTTAGTAGCTATTTAGTTTCTTTATTAAACTAGTCGGCTAAATTTTTGGTGTTCAGACGCGTTTAGCTACTAAATTACTCGCTACTAAACTAAATTACTAGCTTAGTGCGAACTAGGCATTACACCCAGTAGATAAATTACACCCAAACACATTAAAAAAATATGTACCTACTAGGAGTTTTAAAATTTACTAATGTTTATCGATCGCATGTATAACGTATTTTTTATTATAATATCTCTATCTTAATGTTATAGTTTTAATGTTGGTTGGTGTGCCTTCAAAGTGACAAATAAAATTAATAAAAGGCCTATTACACCACTCGTTTTTAAGAAATTAAATAATAGTTTTAGTAATCAAAATTAACATTTACTCGTATACGATTTTTATTTAAAAAACAAAGTAAGTAATTACATTATTAAAGCGCGAAATTTGTAAAGTTTCGTTGAATCTGCCATAAAAATATCGTCGATACCGATATATCGGTAAACCAGAAGTATCGCTGATATATCGGTATCAGTATCGGATGCATCCCTACTTGAAACTAAAGATAGACCTAATTTTTTTTTAAATTCCTGAGATTTAGACTTGGATAAAATCCTGAAAGAATTTAATGGAATAGAATAAAACTTCACCGTTTATCGTTTTGTAAGGGTAGTCCCGGAATGCGGGCTTGCGGACGGCGAGCAATAGGTAGCTTGCCGTCCGGTAGTCCAGATATTGCGTGTGTATATTATATAATCTGTTCTTTTAGCCATTTGTATTCTAGTTTTATATTGTATTGCCGGTTGATAATCCGTGGAAACGTATAAATTGACCTAATTTGTATCTTATCTCTAGATATAACATAAACTGTACAATTGTTGGTCTTCTCTAATAAAAATAAAATAACAATAATGTTTATTGTTCATTCATCATCTGCCTAGCCTTTTCCCAAGTATATTGGGGTCGGCTTCCAGTCAAGCCGGATTTAGCTGAATACCAGTATTTTACGAGGAGCGGCTGCCTACCAGACCTCCACAACCCATTAATTGGGGTAACACAATTTTATTGTTCACTAGCTTTTGCCCGCGGCTTCGCTCCCGTCAAAGGACTACCCTTCCTATCCTACCCCTACCTTCCCTAAACTACCCTACACTACCCTACCTACCCTACCTACCCTACACTACCCTACACTACCCTACGCTACCCTACACTACACTACCTTACACTACTCTACACTACCTTACACTACCCTACATTACCCTACACTACCCTGCACTACCCTACACTACGCAACACTACCCTACACTACCCTACATTACCCTACACTACCCTACATTACCCTACACTACCTTACCTACCCTACACTACCCTACCTACCCTACACTACCCTACCTACCCTGCACTACCCTACCCACCGTACACTAATCGATAAATAGAAGACCAAAAGTTTTGTATAATTATTTTTTTCGTATTTTTCGGGATAAAAAGTATCCAGCAGAGCCAGGAGAAGGACATACCTTCTCCTGGCTCTAAACTACCTCCCTGACAATTTTCAGCTAAATCGGTTCAGCTGTTCTTGAGTTATAAGTGGAGTAACTAACACGACTTTCTTTTATATATACCTATAGATTGTTACAATAAAAATGTCATACCTTGACTAATACAAGGCTACCCGACTATTACAAGTTCATCAATATTATCTATTTTAGTTACCTGAAAAATGTTTGGATGGTAGTCCCCGAACTAGGTAAAACCTGTATCTTGGGGACCTGAGTTGTGATAGCTTTTAATTATTGGGGGGGTGATTTTAATCATGGGTGGACACGTATTGTGGAAATTCTGTTGTTGATATTTAGCAAGAAGATTGTTATAAACAATAAAACATAAAAACGTATTAATAAAGAGTAAAAATAGAATTAAAAATAAGCAAAATTAAAACACGGTTTTTGTGTAACATTGTGTGTGGGCCAGTAAAAACAAGGTTGGTGCCCTGAAACCGCGCGACGGGATCGCGGCAGACCAAGAAGGAGATGGCGGGACGACTTGGATGTTTGACTTTGAGAATTGGCAAGAAGTAGCTCAAAGCCGGGAACGTTTGGAAGGAATGGAGGGAGGCCTTTGCCCAGCAATGGGACAGCATAGGCTCATAATAATAATAATAATAATTGTGTGTAGTGCGTGTATGTGTGTAATGTATGTTTGCGTGTGTAGTGTACGTGTACTTGTGTGTGCCAAATACTATTACCGTATTCGTTGTTATTTACTTCTTGACTGGAGTATTTTAGAGTTACTAAAATAAAATTGCTGTCATCATCATCATCTCATCCGAAAGACGTCCACTGCTGGACATAGGCCTCCCCCAAGCGTCGCCACAGCGACCGGTCTTGTGCGTCTCGCATCCATCGGATTTCTACGACCCTCGCCATGTCGTCGGTCCACCTTGTGGGAGGCCTTCCAACGCTGCGTCTTCCTTTACGTGGCCGCCACTCCAGAACCATCCGTCCCCGTCGACCATCTGTTCTACGAGCAATGTGCCCTGCCCACCAATTGCAGTATTTGGTAACTAATGAATTTGTTAAGCTTCTCGGCAAGCTTTGCTGAGGTGGGTGGTAGTACATACATACCTAAGTAATGTAGGGATTAGCAATGCAAATAAATCACGTACAAGTAATTTGTAACACTAGAAAAGCTATTACTTCTTCTATCTCTTGTAAATGAACTAATTACCTCTTCGAAAATGGTCCAAAATTCAGCAGCAACACTCCCCCGTCGATAAACAGGGACACAGGGTCTCCCTAAAACGGAAAACGTCGTCCATCACACCTCCAATAACTAATTAACTCAAATTGTACTTTAAATCGTCCACTTAAAGTTTCATTTGCAGTAATCAGAATTGATTGGCGTCCACTTAATATTGAGCTCTGTTTGTTTGTTAATCCCTTCTGTTTTGTAATAATTTGAGTGGTTCGCCAGATCAATAGTAACTGGTACTACAGAAACAGCGTTGTTTTGAACCGTTGTCATGGCAACGCTTGATCCGAATTCGTAACGCGATGGGGTGTTGTGTGGGAGAGGGATGGATATATGGGAATAGCTGTGTATGAAAGAGAGAAAGAACGAGGGTTGGATGATGCACTGCGCAGTTAGTCTGTGCATGATTAAATTGCATTAGTTCGTACGTTCACGATCACAATCTGTTAGATTTGCGAATTTTAGCAATCAGGGGTTCATTTGCTGTTTCGTTTTTTATCGTTATATGTTCGTTTGAAGGTGTTTCCTTTTATGATGACAGTACTGAATATGTATTCTATAGATCCTTATTTTGGTCCATTATTCAGTTTCCTCAACATAATCTTGATCTTTAACTAACATTCAGAAGTAGTACAAGTAATCTAGTTGTTGGCTAATACCAACGAGCAATGGAGTTCAGTATCATCGTCATCATTTCAGCCAAAAGACGTCCACTGCTGGACATAGGCTTTCCCCAACCGTCGCCACAATGACTGGTCCTGTGTGTCTCGCATCAGATTCCCGCAACCCTCACCAGGTCATCGGTCCATCATGTGGGAGGCCTTTCAATGCTGCGGTGTATAAGATGTTAAATTAACTTGAAGAGCTCGTGGCTAGATAATAACAGCCGCACAGGTCGATCTTCAAGGTTAAGCAACGCTTGCCTAGGTTGGTCTGTGGATGGATGACCATCTTAACATAACGAGTTTCCTCCGTGCCTCGGAAAGCACGTTAAGCCGTTGGTCCCGGCTGTCATTTGGAGATCTTTGGCAGTCGTTACGGATAGTCAGAAGCCAGTAAATCTGACTCCAGTCTTGCCATGAAGTACCGTGTTACCCCAGTTAATGGGTTGTGAAGGTCTGGTAGGCAGCCGCTCCTCGTAAAATACTGGTATTCAGCTAAATCCGGCTTGACTGGAAGCCGACCCCAATATAGTTGGGAAAAGGCTAGGCAGATGATGATGATGAGATGATGATAAGATGTTAAATTAACAGATCAAGTTTTAAATACTATTCTGCACACCAAAACTACGATAGCTGGCACCACATGCTTGACACATGCCCGATGAACTATGGCCAACATTAGTACCCAGATTGGTAATTAAAACAGTCACAGTACACCACGGCTTCGGGGGATGAACTATCGTCTGTTTTTTATACCCTGAGACTAAATTGACACAAGTAATGTCAAATTTACTATAGGAATGACGCCAGTTCTTTTGTGTTGAAATGTCATTTTAGTCTCAGGATTTAGAAAACGGGTGATAGACCAATTTCACCAAAACTGGAAAGAGTAAGCGCGGATAAATAAACAGTACCTAATATTCCTCGTGAACCTAGACCTTAAAGGGCAACTGAAGGAACATATAATATGTGGTGGGTTTTAGTCAGTAAAAGTCTGACACACACTCCCACTCTACCCTAGAGCGGAGGAAGTCATTAGATGATTAACTACCTCCCAAAAAAGGCTAACAAAATAAAATATCATTATCATTTCCTACTTCTAGCGTGTTTTAAACGGTGAGTGAAATCACAAAACACATATAAAATAAATCATTACTAAAAATCACATTGACAGACCAATTTAGGGGTCCTTAATACGTTCATTGCGTACAAAATGAAGTCGGAAAAAGGTGTATGTGTATAAAGCACCGTATTGCATGAATTAAACAATATAAAGGGCTATCCGTGAGGGAATGCTGCTTCGTTGAATTATGCAAGGATACGAACAATGAGGATTTACGAACAAACCTGGGTTTCTTTTGATACATTATTAAAACCTCCGGTTTTTGTTAACTCCATTTACGTGGAAAGAGCAGTGCAACGATGATGTACAGTGAAACCAGGTAAAGTGGACTCTAGATATGAGATAACTTCTAGTAAGTAGGTACTATTATAATCTCTGGGACTAAAATGACATTACGTGGGTTGTCAGTGTCACACTTGTCACAACATAAAAGAACTGGCATCATTATTATCGTAAGTTTGACATTTGCTTCTGTCAATTTAGTCTCAGGGATAAAAAAAGTGAATATACAAAGAAGTTCCGACGAATTTGCTAAGTAGATAATACTTGACACTGAGAATTTTAAGCTGGAATAACTGAGATAATATTTTTCTTATTTTTTTACATGCCTGCCTACCTCCATATTTGGGACGTTTTACGTACTTCAATTTTCTGTATAAGTGTGCTAATAAAGAATACGTATAAGTACAATTATTTTATTTACCAAATTGAATAATTTTTAGGTCCAGTAAACAAACATGATTGAATTTAAAAAATATCTTCATTAACAACAAATTATAAAGCTTCAAAGCTCCTAATTAGAAAAAGAAGTTCGACATAGTCTTTGACGTCAAAGGCCATGACACCTGTACGGCCGCCATAGAAAACGGTGAATTGGCGAGAGAGACAGAATAATTAAAGTCTTCATCGTCACACTGGCCACAACACAAATGAACTGGCATCATTATTATTGTAAGTTTGACATTTGACTGTGTCAATTTACATTTACAATGTGGGTTGACTAAAGAGAGCCCCGGGAACCCGAAATTAAGGCAAAGAAGGAACTGGAGTGGGTTTTAGTCAGTAAAAGTCTGACAAACCCTTCCGCTCCGCCCAGAGCGGGAGAAGTCATTTTGATAATTCCCCACCTAAAAAAAAAAGTCAGAGAGCAATGTCAGGGCAAAAAGTAATAAATTGTTTGTGTCTACTACAAGTAAAGTGGCCGTAAATAATTTATCAGTCATTAATATCACGACTGGCTTTTACGACTGTCAGACATTTTCGGAATGCGGTCCGCCTGTTTTTAGACCAATAAGCTTTGCCTGCGGCTTCGAATGCGAGAATTAAAAAAATGATATTTTACACTAGCTGCTCGCCATTTTATATGTCACAATGTCTTGTTATGATTTAAATAAATAGATAAAACATTTATTTCCCATAACATAAAACATAGACCAAAGCGTATTTCAATTATAAAAACGAAGTACTTACTTATTTATATAAATACAAATAAAAATACATGTAAATTACTTAGAGTGCGTCTAAAGAAAGCGCGACCTGGAGTTTGTTTTTTAAATTTAATTGGCATAATTATTCAGCCGCAATTGTAGGAAATAAAAAGAATTGTTAAGTGTCAAGACGGAAGCCTGGAAGCCGACCCCAATATAGTTGGGGAAAGGCTAGGCAGGCAGGCAGGCAAGTGTCAAGACAAGATTCTCGTACTAGTTAGTAATACATACAAAATTTTTGGATTTAACCTCTTTTTCTCAGGTCGCGCTTTCATTAGACGGTCTATAGTTAAAAAACATAGCCATAGTGCATTCTCATTGTTGCACCAAATAGAGTAACAGTATATCTCAGCCTGTATGAAGCAAATACATACCTACCTCATCATCATCAGCCTAGCCTTTTCCCAACTATATTGGGGTCGGCTTCCAGTCAAGCCGGATTTAGCTGAATACCAGTATTTTACGAGGAGCGGTTGCCTACCAGACCTCCACAACCCATTGACTGCATGGGGTAACACGGTACTTCATGGCAAGACTAGAGTCAGATTTACTGGCTTCTGACTATCCGTAACGACTGCTAAATACATACCTACCTGTCATACTCAAAAGCACATTGCATATTATTCCAAGGCATATGTTCCCTTGGGATAATTTACTAGTCAGACACCGGCGAAGCCACTGGTAGAAGCTATTGATTCTATTAATAAAAAAAACAGTTAACAGATAATCAAACAGTTCTAAACGTGTAACGATCGATCACAAAACTATCAAATTCTATAAGAGCTTTAAAATAGCCATGACAGACCATTAACATTGATACGGCGGCTCTGATTGGTTATAAATTAAACTTGCTAAGGGCATCTGTTACCAGCCCGTTACTTTTGAATATTTATGTGTGGCTCGTGGCATCTTTCAAGTAAAAAAAAATGAAAAATAGTTTTTCACAGAAATATATCATACTAGCTTTTGCCCGTGGCTTCGCCCGCGTGGAAGTCAGATAACCAAGTAAATTCAGAAAAAAAAAATATCGTAAGTGGGTCGCATAAAATATAGCCTATAAACACTCAGGAAGAAAGCAGCTTTCTATAAATACCTACATTTTTGTTGTCTGACCAGGATCTTCAGAGATTACCCCCTACAAACAAAAAAACAAACTTTACCTCTTTATTATATTAGTATAGATTATTAACACTATAAAATATTACCTCTGCTAAATTGCGTAGCAGTTTGTTGGAGAAGGAGCTAGCTGAGGTCTATCTGCGAATCCACCCTTACGTTGTTCGTCGTACGGCGAATAGCATTTAGGGCGCTTGTGCATTAAGTACACGGAATTTTACCGTCCGGCAGTCCGGTTTCTTACAATTGTCAATGAATTCTCTATGAAAGTTGATGTAACCTGACTGCCGGACAGTAAAATTCCGTGTAGTGCACAAGCGCCCTTACGTTGTTGAAACCTGTACGGTCCGGATTAAGCGCTTTGCATCGTCGTTTATACCGTGTAAATCGAAGGACTGGAACAATTTGCCGGCTGCAGTCTTCCCGTCTGATTACAAATTGGGTATCTTCAAGGCTAGAGTGAATAGGCTCTTAAGAAACTAGTGCGCCTCACCATCAAAGATTGCATCACTGCTTACCATCAGGTGGGATTGCAGTGAAGCACTAATTTATGTTATACTAGCTGACTCGGCAAACGTTGTTCTGCCATATAAATTATATGTAACATGATTTTTTACACTTTGTGTCCGAAAAATCCAAATATCTTACGGAACCCTATTTTTTTTTTCAAAATATAATTTAGCCTATTTTACTCGTGAATAATGTAGCTTTCTAATGGTGAAAGAATTTTTAAAACGGTCCAGCAGTTTTTAAGCCTATTTATTACAACCAAACAAACAAAGTTTTCCTCTTTATAATATTAGTATAGATAAAAAAACAATGGGTGACCTACTATTTCATGCCGAGACTCTTCCGATACCTAAGAAACTACGTTGTGCGTGTGTCCCTGTGGGTCATAATGAAGATTTTTCAAGATTGTTTCAAGTAGTCAGAATCTGACTATAGTCTTTATAAGGAGTATCGAGTATCTCAAGCACCCAGTACACTGTTTTTTGGTTTTTAGGTCAGTTAGACAGTCGCTCCATGTCAAATATAGTTCACAGCTGCACCCGGGTAGACTGGAAACCGATTTTGCTTCCATTAGCTTCGCAAGGAAAACATACCCTTGGGATAAAAAGTTTCCTATGTGCTATGCTAGAACATGGTCGACCTGTGTACTTAAAGAAGGAGGATTTTTTAATGAGGTTTCACTGCTGTTCCAGAGCGTGCAGAACTCTAGTATTGTAACCAGATTTTTGAATTTTACGTCACTACATTGTGACGAAAGATGGTAAGCTATCTAAGGCACTTATCAGGTCAAAATAGCATAGTATCAGACTTATCATGTTCCCACTGCTGGGGCTCAGGCCTCCTCTCTAGGAGAGGGATCAGGTCCAAAATATGGTCTTCGATAATCCCTGTTCGCTAATTAAGTTGAATATCTATTTGCTCGGCCACGTGTCAGCCATAGATTGTGCCTCCAACGCCCCCCCCCCCCAACCTAACCTAACGGATCGTCTTAATTCTATTTATAGCTAGGACGTGATGGCACAGGATTAATGGGAGTTTTTATATTTGCGATAATTTATGATGGACTTCACAAAAGAGTTGCAGAAGAAATTCGTCGATGGCAATAGTAGAGATCCCTTGCTTGATAGACACCCGGCCGGATAGTTCCATCATCATCATTTCAGCCGAAAACTGATCTGTTTCAATAGCATTGTGCCCTGGCCACTGCCATAGTTTGTCGGATCTTCGAACTGGTTTGGTGATGTTGGTACACGATTTCGGAAACATAATTTAAAATATAACGTAATTAAAAGATTTACCTTAGCCTTATGATTCTTCATTTGCCCCTTGCGTTCTAGACGCAAAGGGCAAATGAAGAATCATAGGTGAACTAAACAAAAAAAAATTAATGCAACCTATCGCTATACCCTAGAGCGGGAGAAGTCATTTGATGAGTTTTCACATTAAAAAAGGCTGCATTTACTGCTTCTCTTCTCTTCTCTATCTTCTCTTAGTTATTATCATCATCTCAGCCGAAAGACGTCCACTGCTGGACATAGGCCTCCCCCAAGCGTCACCACAGCAACCGGTCCTGTGCGTCTCGCATCCATCGGATTCCTGCGACCCTCGCCAGGTCGTCGGTCCATCTTGTTGGAGTTATTATCACGCATAGAGTTTTGTATTTATAAGCGTGCAGTTAGAAATGATTGCGAAGTCCTATTGTTTTTTAAGACGATCCATCCTTTTGAAATATTCGCAAAATCTACATAAATACCCTGTCTATTGTTACAGAAATAGTGGAAGTGCAGCAATGTCACTCGAGCGAGTTCCGCCTTACCTGCCGGGAGCTAGACTCGCACATCGCAGTATTAGAGGCGTGGTACACCTCCGCAGAAGACTACCAGCTCAACACCACCTACGAGAGCCTCCGAATTAAGACCGAGAACGATTCCGAGCTCAACAGAGTTTACGTGTATTCTAGTCCAAACCACAACGGGGTCTACACACCCTCAAACCATTCCATGTTAGAGAACAGTTCAAATGTTAATTTAACTTACGATTTTAATGATTTTGTTAATGATACTTCGTTCTTTAATGATACGGTGGATGTGTCAGTGGATTTCGTGAATGTGTCTGGTTGTGGTGTGGTGACCTTCTCGAGGAGTTATGCCAGCTGGCGCGAAGGGGATAAGCGGAGGAGGTTGCAGTCGAGAGAGAACTCGGTCAATCTGAGGGCGCCTGTTAGTTATCGGTGAGTCGATTTTTTTTTAACACCCATTTTGTACGAAGATCCTTTCAGTCACGTAAGAAATGTGTCGTGATTGTCGATTTTTTTTTAAATCTATTATTTTGGGTTATTCTTTCTTTCTTTTCTTCAGAGGGTCAACAATTATGTTGATATTATATCAATTACTAACAGAAAAATTAAAACAATAGGTACCATTTAAAATAAATTATTTAGTTTATTTAAGAGGCCTGCGGAGACCGCGCGCTATCTCGAGTTGAGACGAAATAAAATACGTTTTTGAGGTTGATGGAAGCAATCCAGATAGTATAAACAATTCTTGGACACACCGACTGGAGTAAAGTCATCATCCGCACACTGACAGTTGCTTGCTGTGATAGCAATACAAACTATTGGAAATTTGGGAGAGGTTCCGTAATACCAAAAATGATGAATGAAAAATTAATGTATTTCCAATATTGTTTCGAGTATTTATAACTTGATAATAATATCTGTGTTCCCACGGAAAGATATTTTGAAATATTGTTGTTTATTATATAGAAAAAACAAAATAAAAACATGACATTTTCGCTGTGAAAATGTGCAAATTTAAATTCGCTTAAATTTCGTTTGGGGTTAGTTTTTCAACAAAAAGACGATGTAGGAACCTAGATAATTATTGTCTGAATCCGAATAACATCATATTATGGTGTAAATATGCTTAAATTGCAAATGATTTTGGTATTACGTTTGTATGCATAATTCTAACGTCGCGCCCACCTTAAATGATAAGTAATATTTATATTCCTTTAAAAAAGGGACGCATATTTGAGTGGAATATCGTGGCATCTTGCATCTAATATTTCATCGCCTTTGCTCGCATTCCCCAAATGTCTGGAGCAATAAGCAACTTCGCTCTGAAAACATGGAGTGGTTGATGCACAAAACGTTTTGAGAACACATTCAGGTGTCTTGTACACGGCACGTTTTCGCCGTACATAGCCACGGTTAATTCGCCGTCCGTAGGAACGGCATGCAAGGTTGTATGGATCACTGAGAGAGCTTGTTGACGTAAACGGCGGCCTTACGTAACGCCGTGTTTCATCAGTGTTGTATCGCAGTCTATGGACACTTGTACTCGGTACTTTTTACTACGTACGTACGTACGATTAGAAAAACGTGCCGTGTACAAGAGGCCTTATTTCATGAATCCCCGACCGGTCTCATGCGACCGCGCTGTTATTGTCTTACTATTGTGTCTCGTTTCGCGGATATTGATAGGTTATTGTACGTATAGCTATGTTGGAGTCGTGTTTTCTGACAGCTACAACTTAGGGAACTTTAAGTCAAGAGTAAATAGGTTACTTCTAGGCAAGCATGCTCCAGCGTCGACTATATCATCACACTAGCTTCCGCCCGCGACTTCGTCCGCCCCTATAAGTCTTAGCGTGATGATATAATTTTTCAAATCGGAAAAGTAGTTCCTGAGATTAGCGCGTTCAAACGAACAAACTCTTCAGCTTTATAATATTAATAATATAGATAGTGTGGTAGATCACTACATAATATAAAACAAAGTCGCTTTCTCTGTCCCTATATCCCTATGTATGCTTAAATCTTTAAAACTACGCAACGGATTTTGATGCGGTTTTTTTAATAGATACGAATGATTCAAAAGGAAGGTTTATATGTATAAGACATGCATAAAAGAGGAACACTGAACACCGGCTTTGCACGGGTGCAAAGCCGGGGTGTGTCGCTAGTCAATAATAAAAAAATCTTTAACACCGTTGCGCGTCTGATAACGTGGATCAATGATGAATGTTCTATATTTTCGCAACAAGATATTCAGATGCCAATCAATCACCTAATCTACTCTGTCCTCAGGGCTAATTCGGCTGGCTCAGGGTTCACTTAGGGGTGATTTGAAATAGGGATCTTCGTTATCACTCTCCAATCAAGTTACGCTCTTTGATTTAAAGCCGTTTTATTTGGACGCCATATTACAAAAACAAAGTTGGTCGCCGATGTCTTAGAACCAAAAACAAAGAGTTTTTGGTTCTAAGACATGCCGGTTTCCTCACGATGTTTTCCTTCACCGCTTTCATATTATCAAGATAAGAAAAGGCAAGTAAATAAAACCACTCGTAATCTAAGGATCAGCTCACACCGAGACGCGACGCGACGCGACGCGACGCGACGATATTGGAAGAGACCAGTGATTTCGCGCTGCGCCGCGCGCCATCGCGAGAGGCATCACAACGTTGCGAGGCGCCTAATAAAATCATTGGTTGCTTCGTTTCAACACGACAACGACGTCGCGAATGTAAAAACGTTCTGCTGTGCAGCGAGATGCCGCGCGGCATCACGAGGCGCAGCGCGACGCCGCGCGGCATCACGAGGCGCAACGCTGCATGAAGCAACGTACTCTAAATTCTCACAATGAAATGTGTATCTTTTCGCGTAGTAAATAAAGTTCTATTTTGGGTCAAACTATTAAAATCTGCGCGTAGCGTCGCGTCGCGTCTCTGTGTGAGCTGATTCTAAGGCTACATTTCTCTACGAAGGCAGACGTATTTTATTATCGTTCTTCGAAAGGCTATAATTCCCTGATAGGCAGTACGTGTGAGGCCTCCCATATGGATATATTATTATTTATGCAGAGCACAAGAGTCTACACACGTAACGATGTCAATGATATCTTTCCCATGAGAATGTCCTGTGGGACACCGACTTTGTTTTGTTGTGTTACTTAATTATTTTATTGTTAGGTAATTAACTATCTTTTAGAATGACAGTTGATGTAGACTCTGACATTGGCACTCAGAGAAAGCTAATGATTCATTAGCGTTCCTTAATGTTCATTAAAGTTAAGCCTTCCCTTAACCCTAGAAGCCCAATCATATTTTGCTATCTAAAAAGCCCAATCATAGGTCAAATTTACCTACATAAATAAATACACGTATAGGATAGTTTATGATGTTGAATTGACTAGTTTTCGTATTTTTTTATTTTTATTGGTTATTCATGAAATTAAAAAACGCATAATTATATTAATATCTGTTTATTATATCTTTGAAAATACAAAAATACGTAAACATATAAAAATTTGGCACAAAATGAGACCCTTCCGGTTTTCTTCTTATAAACTGAAAATATAAAGAAAAATCAACATAAAATCTTCTCTTTTTGACTAATTAATAAACGTTTCAAAACAATCAACAAGTTTCGTACAATATTTATCACATTATAAACAGTTTTGACACATGTCAATATTGTGCTCACGACAAATATTGCTCTTTTGCTTTTTGTTCACTGCGAATTTGTCTTTCGCTGTTTTTTATAAGAACTTGGCTAGTTGACTCGTTTGAACATTCAACATAGTCCACAACCTCGAATTCCACGTCAGTATTGACTTCGTCATGAGTAACGCAATCATCTTCTCCCGAGTCTGAGTCGCATGTCTCCGAGTCACTTATATTTTCTAAAAAGGACGATATCTCGTCAGTTCCCAGTTGTCTAGAGGACGCTATCTTGTTTTTCTACCTAAAACAATATTTATTTTTTTAAAACAAATTAAAACATAACGTGAAATCGTCCTAAAATAACTATCTCCAAAAACTCAAAACCAGTGTAAAAGTTACACAAAGCCTAAACATAGGCCAAATTGACCTACAACATTACGATATCTACAATATGGAGGTACTTACCAAGGCAATACGGCCGTCTCCTGTTGGGTCGCGGGCTGTACTAAGTTGGTTCGATCAATCACGGCGATCGAAAGAAGTGTACGAAAGAGAAAGCAATTATTAGTTTTCGTATAGGTAAAAATTACCTAGATTGGGCTTCTAGGGTTAACATCTAAACGGTCCATTAAGAAATTGTCACACTGACAGTTTTTCATTGTAAAACTGTCAATTACATTTTGTATGGATTTCAAAAGAGACTGTGACCCCTGAGTTTGTCTCGGTGTTTCTTCTCAGGGTAGTCAGCTAGGAAACACCGGCTTCATCTAGTATAAAATGATGAAAGAAAAAATTTACGTGTAAAAGGGTTTGTAAAAATCTACTTACAAAATAAATATAATTTTATCTATTAGGCCAATATTTTCGTGAGTATTATTACGATGCGCTCCTGATGTCAACTATTAGTGATGTAACGAATATTCGCATTCGCGTTCAAAAATATTCGCACATTTTTTACTTGTTCGCGGATATGATAAGTCTAACATTCGTTACATCACTAGTACCAACTATATTCGGTTTTGATAAAAAGTATCTTACAGTTCGCGTATGCAATGTACGTACGTAGGGTTGCCAGATCTTCAAAACGAAAAGCCGGACAAACCAAACAGTATAGCCGGACATTGAGTAAAAAGGCTGACCTTTTTTTTTGGAGCCATTCCGGATTTTTACTTTTTACATTCTAATATAATATAACAAGTCATTGCTGGAAGAAGAACACATGTCAAATCTATAAAAATAATCAACTTTAAAAAGCCTAACAAAAGCTGGACAGGCCATACTCCGCCTAATTTGGCCGGACACACAACCAAAAAAGCCTGATCGTGTCCGGCTTTATCCGGACGGCTGGCAACGCTATACGCAGTCATGTTTATTTTCAACTGTTACAAGTGTTGTAACGCAGTTCTATACACATCACATTATTTACTCGCAGAGTAAAATAAACAGTGCTATGTATTGATTTCGTGTTTGAAAAATAACAGCACACTGTCTATGTTTGCATTCAGTGATTCGAAGAAAGTGGAGCGAATGCTTTCTTTGTATACGATGAGATGTTTCGCTAACACACTCTTCTTCTCATCTGCCTAGCCTTTCCCAACTATATTCGTTATTATATACTCATATATATTCGTATTAGTTTAATCACATAAGCTCTAAAACACCACCTTTTCTGTCACACATTTATGCACACCATAACACTATTACACACACACACACTGTCACAAACATACACACACGCACACACAAACACACATGTCTTATTAAAACCTCCCTATACATACAAACAACATACATACTTTTATAATTATAATTTTTAATTTTATTTTATTATTTTCCTATTGTCTCTTGTCATTTACTCCTGTGATCATTAAACTCACTAAATATTTGTAATCTGTCTAACTTGCTGTACTAATATGTAAGCTACTTAATATGTAACTTGGAACAGGTGGGGACCTGGTGACATGTATTACAGGTGTTTACTACCTACCACAGGCACCAGCGATCCACAACCAAAAAAATTGTTAGCTATATTAATAATGTAAGATTGTCTGTATTTTTTGGCTTGTGGTGCGAAAATAAACTTATTATTATTATTATTATATTGGGGTCGGCTTCCAGTCAAGCCGGATTTAGCTGAATACCAGTATTTTACTTACACACTTTTCTTCTACCTGGCGTTAATCCCGGCCATTGCCAGGGTCCGCCTTCCTACTAAACTTTTTCCACTTTGCCCGATCTTCAACATCCTTCCCAGTAAGGCCATTGGCTCTCATGTCGGACTTGACGACGTCCAGCCAGCGCTTGCGAGGGTGACCACGGGACATAGCCCCAAGGACATGGTAGTTTACACACTAAAATAACTTTAATATCAGAATAGCATAGCAAAGCATCAGCCTTATTATGTTCCCACTGCTGGGACTCAGGCCTCCTCTCTAGGAGAGGTGATGGGCCCTAATGGACAACGCGGGGGGCGGGCGGTGCGGTTTAGTGAATGAATGTCACATATTTTCGATGTTTGGTTCTAACACATGCTAGTTTCCTCACGATGTTTTCTTTCACCGTTTTGAGAACAGTGGTGATGGAATGGCTAGGTTTGAAGTCTAGACGTGAGGCATAAATATTGGAACAGGTATGTGGATTAGGTATTTTTCGATACGGATCCGTACCTAATCCAAAGCGCTGAAGATTAGGTATGGCACAAAGTATTCGTACACAGTCCACACACTAAATATTCCAAACTTTTTGAATGTGGGGGCTAAGTTTCAAATTAATCAGCACTGGCTCGTAAATACTTTCAAAGAAAAATAAAAACTTGCACGTAATAATAACTATGACTAAAATGCATTCATATAATAATGTTCTGGCTACTATACCCAGTTATAAATTTAAGCCATTAAGAACGAAGGATAATTGTTATCACTACATTAGGCGTTAAAAACCAAAGTATTCTTGTCAATTTTTAAGTACCGTTAGCCCATAAAAGAGGAAATTATTATAATCCTTCGTTCCACAAAATATCAGAAACGGAACGTTCCGAATATTTCTTACCCAATCCACATACGTAACAGAATATTGATATCGATACAAAATATTCGGATTAGGTAAATGGATTAGGTATTTTTTAATACTAGGATTAGGTGGAACAGGTATCGTTTTTACCTAATCCGTCCCATGTCTAGTTTGAACCCGCGACCTACCACTTGTAAAGTCAGTGCAGTTACCACTGGGCCATCACTGCTTCCAGTGGGCCACCGCTGCATCCTAGCTATCAAATAGGTTATTTAGAATCATTTGTAGACACATATTACTTGAATTGCAGAAGTTAAGATAGCTAGAAAATACATGTGACTATGTAGGTAAAAGGTGGACCGACGACCTGGCAAGGGTCGCGCGAATCCGATGGATGCGAGACGCACAGGACCGGTCGCTGTGGCGTCGCTTGGGGGAGGCCTATGTCCAGCAGTGGACGTCTTTCGTCTGAGATGATGATGATGATGTAAGTAGTGACTGTACCTACATACCATTTTACAAATAATATTAATTTATTCTCTTGATCTAATTACTTAATAATACGAGTAAGAAATAAATTATAATTTAAATCAATCGTATCGTATACACTATACAAAGTCGAGCATTTGGAATGCACATTCATTTCAATATTGACACATTCAAGATTAAACTTTAACCCGAGGTGATAAGGTTTAAAGTCTAATTGATTAGGGTGTGTCTGTAGGTAGATATGGACGGGTGTTGGACAATTGATGCGTCTCTAAATGGTGACTTGGAGTCAAGGGTCATCACTTCTTCGGTTATTGAGGGCGCGATAACAGATAAGGTAAGGCAATTGATCTTGGTAAGTGCTCACGTGCCAACCCTAAATATTATTATACGTACCTACTTACTTGTTTTTGTTAGGAGCTCGTGGAAAGGCTTCAAGGGTAAGCCACACTTGCTGAGGTCGTTCTGTGGATGGGTGACCATCCATTATATGCCGAGACTCATTCATGTGAGTTGTCATTTATAGATCTGTCATTTATGATCAACAAACGTAAAATCCTTTTTGAAGTCGGTTAAAAAGGTAGAATAGTGGAAAGCAAGTAGTAAATTACAACATCTACCCGCTTGTGTATAACAGAACTCTATCAAAATTACAATTATGAAATCGCACTTATGTACCAACTACAGATATGAAGGAAGTTATGTGGTCGCAAAGGAATGAATACAAACAATGTGTTAATTTTAAAACAAAATTAAATATTAGGGGGTGTTGTATCCAAGAGTGCCATATATTATACTCCCACCCCGTCAAAAGGACGAAGGGTGTGCATCTATGTATTCGACAGTGCGTGTGTGTCTTTCAGTGAGCATGTGGGTGTGTGTGTAAGCGTGTACGTGTGAGTTGAAACATAATAACAATAATAAAACACAGATCAGTTACGTTTTTATCTAAATATGTATACTTACAATCCGATGGATGCGAGACGCACGGGACCGATCGCAGTGGCGACGTTTGAGGGAGGCCTTTGTCCAGCAGTGGACGTCTTTCGGCTGAGATGATGATGATGATACTTACATAATACAAATTACGACTAGTACAGTCAGTGCTTCCTATTGTCTGACCCCTTGACTGGCCTGTTGGTCTAGTGGTTAGTGGCCCTGACTGCTATACCGGAGCTCGTGTGATCGATTCCTACCCAGGACAAACGTTTGTGTGATGAGCACGATCATTTATTCTGTGTCTGGGTGTAATTTATCTATAATATGTACGTATTGAGAAACATATAAGTATGTTTATCAGTTGTCTACTCGTAGTACTCGTAACACAAGCTCTGCTTAGCTTGGGACTAGATGGCGTTGTGTGTAAAAAAAATCTAAGAACAATCAGGTAACATAGGCCATAGACCACAAGACCGAACTATGTACTCGTATATTACTTAGATTATTTCCTACGGGACATCGGCCCCGCACGTCAGTCCCGTCACGGCCGTCACGCTCATCGCTGAACAATCCTAACGTTGACGTGACTGATCGACGACGTAGCGATGTCGTGACTGATGTGCTTATATGAAGTAGTTTTGTCAAGCCACGGATCGAAAAAGGTGTAAGCGTTGTTGTTAAGTAGAAGAGTTTAAGCCTCTTGTACAACTCGGTCACATTAACTTGACGCTTGGCGTCGATGAAATAATGTCCAAAAACAATATAACAACACCAGAGAACTAGCCACATTATCGACGCGTATCGATAACAAAGATGCTGACCATACCTGACATTTGCCGGGCGAGCTAAGGGAATGCAAGGGGAAGCGGGGGTATGCTCGCTTTTCAGAGATGCGTCAAGTTAATGTGATCGGATTGTACGTACACGCAACATTTTTCGCCGAGTGCAGGCACGGTCAATTCGCCGTGCGTAGCCACGATGTTAGTGTTGTATGGATCACTAGGGGAGCTTGTTGACGCTATGGCACGGTACCGCTGCCGTGTTTCATCTGTGTTGTATGATTGTATCACAGTCTAACACAACCGAGTACGAGACCGCCGCGAGGCCGTGCACAAGAGTACACGGTACGTTTTATTAATCGAGCCTACACACGGCGAAGAACTATGATCTTGAAAAAAGGGGTCTGATACCACACTCTAGCTTCCAGAAAGGACCAGTATCAGCATAAAACATTATTAAGCTGTTTTTGATAGCATAATCAGCTTAATGTATGTGGTGTCATCTAAGTGGATCGCGAGGAGGTGTCGCACTTTCTACTGATATACTATTTATCAACATTTTCCATTAGTTTTTTTTTTTGCCAGCCCTTATTATACCACTGCTGAGTAAAGGCCTCCCCGAGTCATTCTTCTCCCATGCTATCTCATACCAGTCCTCATTCTGCCTTTCCAGGGTCTCAAAGTCTGTTCTCAACTCTGATAGCATAATCAGCTTAATAATGTTTTATGCTGGTACTGGTCTGGAAGAGAACTTTCTGTTGAGAAATTCTATATGAAAAAACCCAATAACACTTTGCCCGACACGGAAATCAAACCCATATGCTAACGACTATAACGTCAATGAGGCTACTGCCTCTAGAAGTATGAAGTTTTATTAATATGTAGATGATCTGCCTAGCCTTTCCCAATTATATTGGGGTCGGCTTCCACTAAAGCCGGATTTAGCTGAATACCAGTATTTTACGAGGAGCGGCTGCCTACCAGACCTCCACAACCCATTAACTGGGGTAACACGGTACTTCATGGCAAGACTGGAAGTTTTATTAATAGAACTGACGATATTACCGATATTTCCCATCTTCACGGATTCCTTAATTCCTGTCGGTATTTACAGGATTTTATAATCCTGGATCCCTGATTCGATGACCACTTAATGACATGTTCTGAATTTTATGACCATTCTAAAATTAGTAGGAACCACAAGTATTTTGTCGTTAACATCTGAGGCGTTGACAGAAACTTTTACGAAGAAAATATAAAGTAGTAATAAAAAGGAGAATATGCGGGGTCGTGAATACTTTTCCCTTGTAAGTTAACTCGTAAATTGTAGTGAAAATGTTTGAGATCGCGATTACCTACTTCGATTTTTACATTTATAGTATGTTCTAATTCGCATCAAAATTCTACTTTTCAACTATCGACAACTGTTATAAATAAATCAATTTTTATTTTTCGGACAAAGTCCATAGTTACATTAACACATACCTATGTAATTTAAAAAGCTAATGTTAGTACTTATAACTACCAGAAACATTATTTATTTAAACTTCATGCAACATAATGGTACACAGGTGGACTTAATGCCTTAGGCATTCTCTACCAGTCAACACACAGTTACAGATTTTTTTATATATTATATGCCACAGAGACATGCAGGCGTGTCCAGTGCTCAGTATGGGGCTGTTCCACCTGTCCGCTATTGTCCTCAGGATGATGTTGGGGCTGACGCGTACCTTGTGCATATAGTGCGCATGATGGAAGCGCATCGCTTGCGCAAAATGGCATGAAAGCCATCAATTTCTGCCTCTCTGAAAATACCGGACGCACTGCAGTAGCTCACTTACAAAGCGCCAAAATACAATTTATAAAGTGTTTATCTTGGACGACGAGCATTAGGTACCTAACTCACCGTCTTGCCGTCCGGCGTCCGGTAAGGACCGAGATTGAGTCATCGATGTGTTATGTTCCAAGAGTTTTTCAAAGAGAAGTCAGCAAAACCATAGGGCCGAAACCCACTAGGTATACGGGGGATTTTTGAAAGGGATACCGTGGGCCTTGAACGCAAAGGGTCGCTGAAGAACACAGACTGGATATTAGTCCGACACGCCCTCTCGCTCCACACAAGAGCAAAACACCGTTTAACTTTCACTTTAATCCAAATCGACCTTGTAAAATCCAACTATATAATCTCAGATGAAATAAACAACGGCCTACAACTAATTCACTTTCAAATCTCTTGTGGTTTTACGATAGAAGTGTAGTAGATACTAATAAATTTATTAGAGCCAAGATAAGCTTGAAGATAAAATACAACAGTTTATTTGATGTAAAAATTTCGTTCGTTCCACTAATGTCTGTGGAATGGGTAGTAAAATGGAAATAACAACTAGGCATTTGAGTAGAAGAATTTTCGTAGAATTAGTCTTCATGTTGTGGTTACACTAATATTCGTAGCATTTTTTTAAGAAAAAAGTTCAATCCTGTAATTTTACCACATTTAAGGCCTATTCAAACCTGAGCAATATTCGCTGCCGCTGTGGGTAGGGGCACATACCGCGCGGGTTTCGCTCAGGTATTTAGTATCAAGTACCGCGGCTAGAGCGACCTGAGCGATATTCGCTGCCGCTGTTCGTAGCATTTTTTTAAGAAAAAAGTTCAATCCTGTAATTTTACCACATTTAAGGCCTATTCAAACCTGAGCAATATTCGCTGCCGCTGTGGGTAGGGGCACATACCGCGCGGGTTTCGCTCAGGTATTTAGTATCAAGTACCGCGGCTAGAGCGACCTGAGCGATATTCGCTGCCGCTGTGGGTAGAGGTACATACTGCGCGGGTTTCGCTCAGGTATTTAGTATCAAGTACCGCGGCTAGAGCGACCTGAGCGATATTCGCTGCCGCTGTGGGTAGAGGTACCTACATACCGCGCGGGTTTCGCTCAGACGGTAGCGAATACCGCTTAGGTCTGAACAATAATATTACCGCATACCCACTGGGTTTTCTCTGCCACAGACGGAATACCGCTTAGGTCTAAATAGGCCTTTAGGTCTGTTACGCAGACAGCGAGCAATGGGTAGCTCATCGTCCGGTCGTAAGGCAACCGTCCGGACCGAGCCTTAGTCGTCGACGGCGCGTTGTGCTCCACGTGTACCTCAAGGAGATGTCATCAAAACCGTAGGGCTCGGCAGGGTCGAAGCCTACTGACTGAGGCCATGGGTTCGCTTCTGAAATAAAAACCAGGGATTCGGGAACACAAGCCAAAGAAGGAAAATAGGAGTGCGAACAAGAGTGGGAAAAGTAATCGGAAATATCGGAATCCTAAAAAACATTGTGTATACCTCAACACAATGTTTTTTAGGATTCCGTATTCAAATGGTAAAACAGGACCTTGTTACTAAGGCACGGCTGTCCGTCCGTCAGTCTATCTGTTTGTCCGTCTGACACCACGCTCTCTAGCTAACACGGTTTGTTAGTATATCTCACAGACAGTAGAAATTTTCACAGATGATGTATTATTTCTGTTGCCGCTATAACAACAAATACTAAAAACAGAATAAAATTAGGTAATATTTGGGTCTTCCATGAAACAAACATGTTTTTTTTTGCTAGAGACGGTACGGAACCCTTCGTGCGCCAGTCCGACTCGCACTTGGCCGGTTTTTTATTTTTCTTGCATGAACCTGGTGATTATCGCTACATAAAAATTATTTCTCATAAATAATTAAGCAGAGGAGCTCGTGGCTAGATAATAACAGCGGCACAAGTTATTAATAATTTTTAAGGTGTACAATAAAGTATATATCAATCAATCAATCAAGTCGATCTTCAAGGATAAGCAATGCTTGCCAAGGTTGGCCTGTGGATGGGTGATCATCTTAACATACCAAGTTTCCTCCGCACTTCGGAAAGCACGTTAGGCCTTAGGTCCCGGCTGTCATTTGTAGATCTTTGGCAGTCGTTACGGATAGTCAGAAGCCAGTAAATCTGACTCCAGTCTTGACATGAGGTACCGTGTTACCCCAGTTAATGGGTTGTGGAGGTCTGGTAGGCAGCCGCTCCTCGTAAAATACTGGTATTCAGTTAAATCCGGCTTGACAGGAAGCCAACCCCAATATAGTTGGGAAAAGGCTAGGTAGATAGATGATCTAAATAATTAAGCCACCATTTACGTGGAATCCTGTTGACCTTAAAATGTGACTCTACCGTGAAGATATACGAAGACGAACATCAAACGGCCTGTTACAATCAGATCACCTTTATGTCTCTGTCACTTGTCATCTTGACGATCTAAACTATTTGACATCGGATTTTGTGATGTCAGGAGAGCCACTACTCTATTTTAGTTTATACTAGCTTTTACCCGCGGCTTCGCTCCCGTCAAATGACTACCCTACATATCCTACGCTACCCTACCCTACCTTCCCTACCTGCCCTACACTACCCTACCTACCCTACACTACACTACCCTACACTACCCTACACTACCCTACACTACCCTACACTACCCTACTTTACCTAACTTTATTTTTTTTTTTTTTCTCTCCGTAAGAACCATCATTGAACTTCAAGGAACATTTTAAAAAAAAAACAGCCAAATCGGTCAAGCCGTTTTCATGTTATGTCGTGACAACGGAAAACGGGTTTCATTTTTATATATATAGATAGATTACTGAATGCCTCAGAAACTATATAAACATACAAAACAAGAATAGAGGCACTTTTTTAATTTTAGACGGACGGATGGACAGGCGGTAATATACAGATTGACAGACGGACGATATTATATAAAAGAAAAATATACTTCGGTATGGACATAGTGGTTATGTTTGGGACAAATCTAACTTTCGTCTTTGCAATATTAGTGTGATTATTATGTGACTATGAACGTGGTTTCAAACGGCTAAACGGATTTGGATGAAGTTTGGCAAACGTGTAAACTTTATGCTGGAATAACAAATAGGATATTTTGTATCGCAGGACTGTGTTCCCTTGGGATAAATTTCAGCGTACGTCAGATGCAAAATTGCATACATAGAACAGGAAAAAAATTGTGTGAAGCGAGAAATTACGTGATGAGTATTTTTCGAACACTTGAACTCAAACGTTCACGGGAAAATAGACATTAAGGTATCCATGCTATTTTGCATCGTGCCTTACACGCAGGCGATGCCGCTGATAATATGAGTTTTTTTTTGTTAAATCAGGTACATAATATAATTGGAATGCCATGGAGGTTCTTTTTAACTGTTCTTCCTATTCTATCCGAACCAACTAACATATTAACGCCCGTTTTCAATAACCTACCGCAGTTCATAAATAGATAGCTATCTCCGATAAACAGTAAGATTCTAGTTTTCAATATCACAACTTTTGGTAGGAAATGCTAACCGTCGGTAGGTTATAGGAAAGCAAGTAAGGGCAAAAGGATAGATTTGTTTATCTTTAGTAGCTGCAACTTTAGATAGGTAGCTTAATGAAAATGGGCGTAAATCGCTGAGCTGCTAGAACTATCTGTATTCTGTATACTACATCATTATTTACGTTTTACTTGCGTTCAATTAGGACGCAGATGCACAAACCAAGGAGTTTACATACACATATGGCTATAAATTCCCCTTAGAGTGTGTAACTTATCGGTACTCGAGTACAGGTAAAACGTTAATAGGTCACGAGAACTCACGATATTTCGATAGTTCCGGATGTTTGAATCCCCAACCGGTCCTATGAGACCGCGCTGTTATTGTTTTACTATTGTGTCTCGTTTCGCGGGTATGTGATAGATTAATACCGAAGAAATATCTTCAAAAACAAAATCATCATGCTTTGAAGAATAAAATATCTTCAAAGCATGGCAACACTAATCAGTGATATTTTATAATGATGCAAAGTCTGACCCTTTATCTCGAAAATGCGTGAAATTATGGAGTTGAAATTATACTCAGGTCTGTGGTTCCTTAAAGCTGTGATAAACAAACTTGTAAGTTACTTATCGAAAAAAAAGATAAGTACGGCTGTTTATGTCGCAAAGAAAGTATACATATTTCGACACAAAAGGGAATCTAAATTTATAGGGTACTTCCCGTTGACCTAGAACCCATGGCATGAAGCAAGATCTTATAGCACAAGTATAGGAATACATCTAAAACCTGAAAATTTGTTGCTACATCAAAAAAAATATTATTTCTTTCCGAGACAAAAAGAAAAATCATTTTTTTTGACTCGCAAAATTTTTCGAGACTCGATTCGAAAATTGAACTACATTAAAATGTTAGTTTGTACGGAACCCTCACTGTGCGAGCCCGACTTCGACACTTGTTTTTTTTTCATTTCAGATATCCGATTGTATCGCTAACGGTTCACATCCCTGATTTCAAATTCCCATAATTTATTTCTTGTTGTTTCAACTTTTGACGTTTTTATAGGATTTTCATCAAATATACTCCGAATCGATATATTTTTGGATCCATTTATCTTTTTGCATATTTCCAGATGGTTGTTTATGATTCTCTCCCAAGAATATACCTCGACTCAATATCTGGTAGAGTATTGAGTCGAGGTATATTTGCTTGAGTAAATTACGTGCCCCAAATATTTGCTTCTATCAAAGCACTATTCTCTTTGGAGTGTGCAAACAAATCACCCTCTATGTGAGATAGATAGTTATATGTATATTTAAATAGACTTATTCGTAGTTCTATTTGATTAGGAAGGGACAATTATTCGAGCGTTTGATTGCATGAAGATTCAATTAGGGAGTTTCAATTTTTTTTATAAAGAAGGTAACTTTTTATGATTGGTCATGAAATATACTAGTAGCCCTTGCTTTTCTATTTAGCTTGAGGCCGCAATGAAGTGAGCTTCTCGTTGCTAATATTACTGCGCAAGTAATTACTTACTTACTTACAAGTAAGTAATTAATTACTTACTCGCCTCGCGCAATTGGTTATTAAGTTTGAATCGATCTCTTGTAGGACGTATGCGTTGCACTATTGCTATCAGTGCAGTGTGTTCTATTTATCTCCTACAAAAAATCGGTTACCGATTATCGGTCGTGGGCGGGTACCGTTAGGACAATCACGCTGGTACAAATAGAACCAAAGTAATTACTAACGTTTAGTCTGTCAATCCTCCGGTAATTGTCTTAATTGCCTTCTGCGGTTCCTTAGGGAAGGCAATGACTGATTTGTGAACAGGTTCGATAATTATAGAGTAGTTGGGTTTGAGCGAAATTGGGAGCATTTGGTTTCCATTTAAGTCAAAGACAGAAGCATTTATTTATGGAGAGAAAGAAAAATATTTATTTGACACACATAGACACACACAATGTTGAAACAACAAATACAGTATGTCAGTTTAAACGATTGCCATATTAAAACCCACAATAGTGTACGCTTTCATGATACTAATAAAAATATAATATATAAATCTATTCTAATATTATAAAGAGGTAAAATTTGTAAGTTTGTAGGTTTGTAAGTTTGTATGTAGGGGGTAATCTGTGGAACTACTGGTACGATTTGAAAAATTCTTTCAGTGTTAGATAGCCCATTTATTGAGGAATGCTATAGGCTATATACCATCACGCTACGACCCACGGGAGCGGAGCAGTAACGAAAAATGCGGGTGAAACCGCAGGGGACAGCTAGTATAATATATTATAATTATAATATATAAATATAATATACTTCTCTACATTACCCAAAGGTTGACTGGTAGAAAATGCCTAACGCATTAAATCCGCCTCTGTACTTTCATGTGCATAAAGTGTAAATAAATAAGATTTCTTTGATGATTTGCCACAGTTAAAACAAATTAAATCTTGCATTACTACCTATAGGTAGTCCAGTACCTGGGGGTTTTTACCTGGAACTTGGTTGACTGTGGGTTGATTTTAAAAAGAAAAACTGATATGTGAATGTGTGTGTGATAGCTTCACATATCAGTTTTTCTTTTTAAAATCCACCCACAGTAAACCAAGTTCTAGGTTTGTATGATTTTAACGCCCCAGGCACCGGACTACTACTTTGTAAAAGCAAATATCTTAAAACACATCAAGCATTTATTTTGTAGTTAATCGCGACAAGACAGCACCTAATTTACGACAGTATGTCGCCACAGTTAACCGCGTAACACTTGTAAACTATTACTTAAGTCTGAGAGTGAACTTTTATAGCTTTAAACGCCATTTTTAGTGACGCGACCAGTAAAAATAATCATCTTTAAAAGAATTTTTGGAACGGATTACAACTGAACGTATTTTTAGAAACCTTTAACTACTTTTTGTTTCGTTTTGCTATTTTTAAATGGCGTCGCCTCGTTTATGTTGTGACAGAATGCGGAAAGGTGCGTTTTCATACATTAACATGTTAAAAACGCATTTTTGCGTCGCGCTATGTCGGAATTCTCAACTGTGCTTCATCGTTGACCACATCGTCACTAGCATTAATTAGCATTAGCATTATCGCTCGTTGTGTCGTTCTCACTGTTGGGACTCGGGCCTCCTCTCTAGGAGAGGGAATTCATCGTCGCTAACTAGCAGGTAATGTAGTCAATCGCAAGCAATCTGATTTTATTAGCAACTAGCTGTCCCCTGCGGTTTCACCCGCATTTTTAATTACTGCTCCGCTCCCGTGGGTCGTAGCGTGATGGTATATAGCATATAGCATTCCTAAATAAATGGGCTATCTAACACTGAAAGAATTTTTCAAATCGGACCAGTAGTTCCAGAGATTACCCCCGACATACAATCTTACAAACTTACAAATTTTACCTCTTTATAATATTAGTAATTAATAAACAATTTATAACGAATAAATATTTTACTGTATTGTGCATTAGCAATACCCATTCCATGAAATATACATTGAAAAGTTGACAAATAAACCGCCTGACCTGCACGGCACAGGATTACCGAAATTATTCGCTCCTGGCTATTGACGCTGCCTTCCTGGTACGAGTGCCTCTAAACGTTTGTGCAATGTGTTAGGTTAAATTTCTTTGCCTTGCGTTCCCGGTAACCCTTACTGTGTTTATATTTTTGTAACTAATCTTAAGTTAAATTAGCAATTTCGCTATTACTCCATATTCTAAAAACATCACGAATGCTCATACATACCGAATCATATTTTGTTTTACAATTATTTTTGCTCGTGCTTCCACACGGCCAAAGCCACTGGTAAAAGCAAGTCTAAAAGTAAATTAGTCCTGCTCAAAGCTGTTGCTTATCCAGTAAATATCCAGTTACCTTCAAGAAATACTTCCTTCCAATCTTTCTCATCTTAACGGACTATGTACTAGGAATATTGCGAACGTCGCTTTCAAAGGAAACTCGGTAAAAGTAAACTTGGGAAGATTGTGCATCTCATCAGGGAATATCTTGGTAGATGCTTTGATTTCTGTTAAAAGGAGTCTTTTGCATCGGTTATTAAATGTGAAACAGTATTTTCTGACGATAGTTCTATCCCATCTTCATGATGGAACATAATTATTACTTAGTATTTTTGTCAATTCATGAATCCCCGACCGATCTCATAGGACCGCGCTGTTATTGTCTTACTATTGTGTCTCGTTTCGCGGGTATTGATAGGTTAAATTACCATTATTCGATTTATTCCTCGCTTTATAGTTGCATGCAATTTCTTCATTGATGTCAAAACGGGCCTGTTATTTTTGCCAGCTCCTAACCATTATTTTTCATGCCGGACGGACAACGGAGTCTTAGTAATCATAATCATCATCATCTCTGCCGAAAGACTTTCTCACTGCTGGACAAAGGCCTCCCCCAAGATATATAATATAGGGTCCCGTTTAACCCTTTGCGTACAGATCCCTAAAAAACCAGAAGGCTTTTAAATAACGGTTTTTCTAAAGTTTTCTACCCCGGCTTAAATTAATTAGTTGAGTGTAGCAACTTCTGCCATTATTGGGATCCACAAATGAACTGGTAACATAAAAAAGTTTGAAACATTTGAACGCCGCCATTTTTGCATTGTTGAATGACTCCATACAATTCCAATTTAGAGTTGGCTAAAAGGGAAGTTGGAAGCTGTATCAAGGGCAGATATTTTTTGCTTTGTTACTGTTTTGCTTTAATTTATTTGATTGTATACCAATTATATTAAGTAGATTGTAAAGATATCATTTTTTTTTTAATTATTATAAACTGGTGCTTCACTGCGATCCCACCTGATAGTAAGCAGTGATGGAATCGTCGATGGTGAGGCGTACTAGTTTATTAAGAGCCTATTCACTCTACCGGAAACGGGAAACGTCCTTTCCGTACCTCGGAAAGCACGTTAAGCCGTAGGTCCTGGCTGTCATTTGTAGATCTTTGGCAGTCGTTACGGATAGTCAGAAACCAGTAAATCTCACTCCAGTCTTGCCATGAACTACCGTTGTGGAGGTCTGGTAGGCAGCCGCTCCTCGTAAAATACTGGTATTCAGCTAAAATCCGGCTTAACTGGAAGCCGACTCAATATAGTTGGGAAAAGGCTAGGCAGATGATGATCTCATGGAATGGGTATATTGCTAATGCACAATAAAGTAATAGCACATTACGATATTAGTGCGTAATGATGGTTATAACATGCGAGGCGTAATTTCAGCCCGAGCCGAAGGCGAGGGCGTAACTGAGCCGAGCATGTTATAACCAATACGCACGTATATCGTACGACGTTTTTTAACACATTTGCGAGGAAACAGAAAAAAAAACATTTAACATCTTAGTGTTTGGCGCCAAAGAAATCGAACGCAAATATTGTTTGGTAAAATGACAAAAATTACAAAAAATGACGAAAATGACTAAAAATGACTGAAATGACAAAGAGTGACAAAAAATGACAAAAATTGACAAAAAGTGACAAAAAATGACTGAAAAGACAATAAATCACAAAAAGTGACAAAACATGACAAAAAATGACAAAAAATGTCAAAAAATGACAAAACATGACAAAAAAAAATTACAAAAAGTGACAAAAAATGACTGAAATGACAATAAATCACAAAAAGTGACAAAAAATGACAAAACATGACAGAAAATCACATAAAATGACAAAAAGTGACAAAAATGACCAAACGTAACAAAAAATGACAGAAAATCACATAAAATGACAAAAAGTGACAAAAATGACCAAACGTAACAAAAAATGACAGAAAATCACAATGAATCACAAAAAAATGACAAACATGACACAAATTAACAAAAAGTTACTGAAATGATAAAAAATCACAAAAAGTGACAAAAAATGACAAAAAATGACAAAAAATGACAAAAAATGACAAAAAATGACAAAAAATGACAAAAAATGACAAAAAATGACAAAAAATGACAAAAAATGACAAAAATGTCAAAAAATTACAAAAAATTACAAAAAATGACAAAAAATGACAAAAAATTACAATAAATGACAATAAAACACAAAAGGTGACAAAAAATGTCTGAAATGACAATAAATCACAAAAAGTGACAAAAATGACAAAAAATGACAAAAAGTGACAAAAAATTACAAAAAATGACAAAAAATTACAAAAAGTGACAAAAAAGTACAAATATCACAAAAAATTACTAAAAACCACAAAAAATGACAAAAAGTGACAAAAAGTGACAAAAAGTGACAAAAAGTGACAAAAAGTGACAAAAAGTGACAAAAATGACAAAAAATAACAAAAAAATACAAAAAATGCCAAAAAAAGACAAAAAGTGACAAAAAATTACAAGAAATGTCAAAAAGTGACAAAAAATTACAAGAAATGTCAAAAAGTGACAAAAAATTACAAGAAATGTCAAAAAGTGACAAAAAATTACAAGAAATGTCAAAAAGTGACAAAAAATTACAAGAAATGATAAAATGATGAGGCTATTCAAATTTCGAACTAATCGCCGCGCACTAAATGGCAAATAATGCTGTTATGGAATTTGTATGGACTATAACTTAACTATTTGCTTTGGTATAACACACGCGTTTTTTATGACCCGCTTTACATATATTTAAAACCGGTGGAATTACATCAACTTTACGAGCAACTGTGTTAAAATAGTACATTACGATATTAGTGCGTAATGATGGTTATAACATGCGAGGCGGAATTTCAGCCCGAGCCGAAGGCGAGGGCGTAACTGAGCCGAGCATGTTATAACCAATACGCACGTATAACGTACGACGTTTTTTAACACATTTGCGAGGAAACAGAAACAAATTATTAAACATCTTAGTGTTTGGCGCCAAAGAAATCGAACGCAAATATTGTTTGGTAAAATGACAAAATGACAAAAATTACAAAAAATGACGAAAATGACTAAAAATGACTGAAATGACAAAGAGTGACAAAAAATGACAAAAATTGACAAAAAGTGACAAAAAATGACAGAAAAGCACAAATAATGACAAAAAGTGACAAAAAATTACTGAAAACACAAAAAAGTGACAAAACATGACAAAAAATGACAAAAAATGACAAAAAGTGACTGAAATGACAATAAATCACAAAAAGTGACTGAAATGACAAAAAGTGACAAAAAGTGACAAAAAGTGACAAAAAGTGACAAAAAGTGACAAAAAGTGACAAAAAGTGACAAAAAGTGACAAAAAGTGACAAAAAGTGACAAAAAGTGACAAAAAGTGACAAAAATGACAAAAATGACAAAAAATAACAAAAAGTTACAAGAAATTCCAAAAAAAGACAAAAAGTGACAAAATATGACAAAAAATGACAAGAAATGTCAAAAAGTGACAAAAAATGACAAAAAATTACAAGGAAAGACAAAAAGTGACAAAAAATTACAAGAAATGACAAAAAATGATAAAACATGACAAATGATGAGGCTATCCAAATTTCGAACTAATCGCCGCGCACGAAATGGCAAATAATGCTGTTATGGAATTTGTATGGACTATAACTTAACTATTTGCTTTGGTATAACACACGCGTTTTTTATGACCCGCTTTACATATCTAAAACCGGTGGAATTACATCAGCTTTACGTTATTGTTTTACTATTGTGTCTCGTTTTGCGGGTATTTGATAGGTTAAGTGAGCCTAATATACCTTCTATTAGGCATTCAAACATTGATGAAAATAAATGTTAAATTAAGAATATTATCAAATTAGTACCTAATGGTTTATGTTTACAAACAATCTTGATAACTTCACACTCTACTTAATATAATACAAATAATTTTAACAATTACATATAGCACAAACGTTGAGAGGTACCAGGAAAGCAGCGGTCTATAGGAGCCAGTCATTGCCGTAATCCTGTGCCACGCAGCCACGCAGGTCATCGGACGGCCACAACTGGGTCACGTACTGTCGGAATCGTATCCGTGTCACCGGGCTAACTGTGACGTTGTGATACTGCGATTAATTCATTACGGGCTTTTTTGTAGTGGATACTTATAATCTGGTGTCACGGTATTGCCCCCACTAACGCCCGTTTTCAATAACCTACCGCAGTTCATAGATAGATAGCTATCCCTGATAAACAGTAAGATTCTATCTATCAATCCACAACTTTTGGTAGGAAATGCTATCCGTCGGTAGGTTATAGGAAAGCAAGTAAGGGCAAAAGGATAGATTTGTTTATTTTTTGTAGCTGCAACTGTAGATGATAGCTTCTTGAAAACGGGCGTAAGTCGAGAAAAAAAAGCGGCGCGGCCGTACCAACCTTTTCAAACAGTTCGAGCCATTTTTGACCCCCTTAAAATCTTTAAAACTACGCAACGGATTTTGATGCGGTTTTTTAATCGATAGAGTCAAGAGGAAGGTATGTATAATACATGCATAATATAGTAGAGCAACACTGATAAATTTGAACCCGTGCGAAATAAAACCCATTTGAGTTTATTGACGCTATACTTTAGTTCGTTTTTAGTTAGTTCAGAGATTTTATTATACTGTAAATAAATATTGTAAAATTCTGCTATAATTAAAAACTAAAACATTTTTGTATTTTTTATTTTGTTTCTTCATTGTGTATGTGTAAATGTGTGCTAAATAACCGTGTTTTCTTTCTTTCTTTCACACAACGTACCAAGCCAAAAAAGGGTCTATCATATTCTTTTTAAAATTAAATGATCTACATACCGAACAAAACGTTTCATCAATATTAATCGATATTGAAATCCATTGAGAGGCAATTTCAGCTTTAGATTTGCCTTTAAAAGGTTATTAATATGACCAATTTTACAAACAAATTGATATTGCTGAGATTAGGTAATGTTATCAACTGGAGTATCAATAAAAGAAATGATGAAATCGTTATATTTAACAAAGATGGTTTTTATGCTTTCATCCAAGGTAGTCCGACAACAGCCCTTTAGTGATTTCTATGAAGAGCGGTTTACATTTCGCCGTTGCGCGTTGTAGATTTTAGGGATGTTTAATTTGTTTAAGGGCGCTTTCAATTTATGCGTTTTTAGAGGTTACTTTTCTTTTATGCGTCTTTAGAGGTGTCTTTAGGGTTCCGTACCTCAAAAGGAAAAAACGGAACCCTTATAGGATCACTTTGTTGTCCAACTGTCTGTCAAGACTCTTTATCTCGGAAATCCGTGGAGGAATCTAGTATACCGCGTGGGGTGTGCGGTCCCTTGAAGCTGTGCATAAAACAAACTTGTAAATTAACGAAAAAAAGATACGGCCGTTCAATGTCGTAAAAAAACGCACATTTCGACACTCTCAAAGGAATCAAAATTTATAGGGTTGGTAGGTACTTCCCGTTGACCTAGAATCCTGAAATTTGGCATTAAACTATCAATACCCGCGAAACGAGACACAATAGTAAAACAATAACAGCGCGGTCCAATGAGACCGGTCGGGGATTCATGAATTAAGCAAGATATCATGTCAGAAGTAGTAGGTATAGGAAATAGTTTGAAAACTAAAAATTTGTAGTTACGTCATATGTAAAAAATGGCGATTCGGTAAGATGGTAGGTACAGACGGTACCCTCAATGCGCGCGTCCGACTCGCACTTGCCAGGTATTTTAAAATTAAGTTCATAGCTTGTCAAGTAATATGTATAAATTGGTAGACTTGAAATAGGTAAATAAAGGATTTGTAGTTACTCAGATACCCGCGAAACGAGACACAATAGTAAAACAATAACAGCGCGGTCTCATAGGACCGGTTGGGGATTCAAACGTTAAAACATCTTCATTAACTACGAAATTATTAAGCTTCAAGGCTGCTAATGAGAAAGAGAAGTGCGATATGAACTTTTACGTCAATGTACAGCAAACCCGTAGAAAAAGGCGCTTTGATGAGAGACACAGACAGATACCAGACAGATAGATAGACAGAGATAACAGATATTTGTGTAAAATTGTTGTATATTTCTAATTATTGTTGTATGTTTCTAATTAGCTCGTGGCTAAATAATAACAGCCGCACAGGTCGATATTCAAGGTTAAGCAACGCTTGCCTAGGTTGGTCTGTGGATGGGTGATCTTAATATAACAAGTTTCCTCCGTGCCTCGGAAAGCACGTTAAGCCGTTGGTCCCGGCTGTCATTTGTATATCTTTGGCGGTCGTTACGGATAGTCAGAAGCCAGTAAATCTGACTCCAGTTTTGCCATGAAGTACCGTGTTACCCCAGTTCATGGGTTGTGGAGGTCTGGTAGGCAGCCGCTCCTCGTAAAATACTGGTATTCAGCTAAATCCGGCTTTACTGGAAGCCGACCCCAATATAGTTGGGAAAAGGCTAGGCAGATGTGTGATGTTGTACCTATGTTTCTATTTTTTTTTGCACTAGAGAATGTGCATAAAAAATTAGAAACATAATTATTTATTAATTTAATAATTTATGCACACAAAAGTACAAAAGCGGTGTGCCTTAGGCATTTTCTATCAATCAACCTAGCCACATCTTTACCACACACTCCCACTACACACACACACACACACACACAAACACACACCTATGCATCATGAAAGTTCAATAAAATAGCATCTTTTTCAAGTCCCCACTCCGTTGTCACACTATAAACTAATTAGTACTACTTAAAACCTAATTCGTCACAGCAATTAGCAACCCTGACCACAAATTAACGTCCGTAAATTGTCCGTCCGGTTGTAATTATATCCACAGTAGCGCGTTGTCTTATTTCAATTGAGTGCAATTATTGTTCAGCGAGGGCTTCCAGATTGTGTTGACGGTCTCCATTGCAGCCTGCAGCATTTAATATATTCAAGTCAGTGGTTCTCAAAATTTTCTTTAGGGTTTCTTTCATTGTTAGTAGGGATTCCGGTTATAATTTGGGTGTCTTCAAGGCTAGAGTGAATAGGCTCTTAATAAACTTATAGTGTGCCTCACCATCTAAGACTGCATCACCGCTTACTTGTGTGATCGCGGTCAAGCACTAGTTTATATCAATAAAAAAAAGGGATCAGAAATCTAGAGTAAAAATTTTTTAGCACATTTTAGCAATTTTCTTTAAAATCGAAAATAGAACTTCCAGTGCGCTAAGTCAAAGTTGTTTTTACGTTAACGCTTTTGAAACGTTTCTTGTGTTTGACTCTCTGGTTGGTTAAAAGATTGGAGCAGGCCAATCGGAGCCTCGAACGTTATAAACGTGTTGATCGCGGTAACGTAATTGGCAACCCTGACCACAAATTAACATTGACGTCCGTCCGGTAGTAATTATATCCACAGTAGCGCGTTGTCTTATTTCAATTGAGTGCAATTGTTCAGCGAGGGCTTCCAGATTGTTTTGACGGTCTCCATTGCAGCATGCAGCATTTAATATATTCAAGCCAGTGGTTCTCAAAATTTTCTTGAGTGGTAACTACTTTGGTTTCTTTCATTGTTAGCAGGGATTAGAAATCTAGAAGATAACTTAACAATTCTAAACTTTAAATGACACGTACAATTCGTCCGTTATAAGTTGGCGATTGTGAAGTTAGGCTCTGCGAATTTTGGCGCTTGAAATATCGTACAAAAATAAAGGTTTTAAAAAAATAAATGCCAATAACTGTTTTTAACAGCAATAACAACTGCAAATTGCATTTATATTTTTAAAACCTTTATTTTTGTACGATATTTCAAGCGCCAAAATTCGCAGAGCCTAACTTCACACTCGCCAACTTATAACGGACGAACTGTAGGTATTCTTTAAAATCGAAAATAGAACTTCCAGTGCGCTAAGTCAAAGTTGTTTTTACGTTAACGCGTTCGAATCGTTTATCACGTTTGGCTCTCTGATTGGTCAAAAATTTGTAGTTGACCAATTGGAATGTAAAACGTCATACACTGTCCATGAACGCGTAGCTTCATAGATACGTATCGTCATTGTACGAAAAAATTAAAAACTACTTAAAAATTTGTTGAAAATTAGTTAACATCGGTGTTATTTTTACGGGGGTCGCGGCAATCCGATGGATGCGAGACGCACCGGACCGATCGTTGGACATTAGGCCTCCGCCTATGTCCAACAGTGGATGTCTTTCGGCTGGGATGATGATAATGATATCTGTTAATCCGTACTTTTAAACTACTTTTTCATTCAGAAAATTAACAGAAGTTAGGCTTACATATTATTGTTATGTACGTGGGTAATTTCAATAACAGACTGATGATGATACTGTTACTTTTTAGTTGGTAATTTTGAAATCTTCGAGGACCATCATATTTTATCTTTTAGGACAGTGGTGCCCGATTGGGAACCATTGATTTAAGCGGCTGGATTAAATTACTTTTATTTCATGATTGTGGAGATGACAGATTGGCCATTCCATGATCAAAAACGATGTTCATATCTATAATATTGCTCGTATTTTTCAGAATGGTAAAAAAAATCCATTCGGGAAAATCTTCAGCGCTTTGAACCGGGGATTACTAATAACTGATCTCATAGGTAAGTTACTAGTTTACTACGGAACAGTGCCGTAACTAGGGCGGTGCGAGCAGTGCCCAGGCATAGGGCGTAGACCCTGGAGGAGCGCAGAAATGACCAACCAGACTATGCCTGGTTAGAGCATTTTTCAGGGGCGCAGTTTTAAAAGCTCGCACCGGGTGCATAAAAGGCTAGTTACGGCACTGCTACGGAACCCTTAGTGCGTGACTCCGACTCACATTTAGCCAGTTTTTTTAACTCTTCCATTCGTCCCATCCATCCATCGGCACTACAGTTAGACGCATAACTTCGCCTCGTAAAATATGACGTTTTATGAAGCATCGCTCAATGAACCCGTCGTTTTGTGAGCTTTTATATTTGGAGGGAATTTTACGAGTGTCCCCGCACCATTAATGGGTACCTCAGGGAATTATTTTAGTTGTTTTAGTTTTAGTGAAAGCAAATGTTTTTTTTAGGTGGAGAAATCTTCATAATGACATCTCCCGCTCTTGGGCAGAGCGGGAGAGTGTCAGACTTTTACAGACTAAACCCTATCCCATTCCTTATTTGCTTTCGTTCGTGGGTCCCGGGTAACTTTCCTTTTACACCCCTAAGGTGCCATCCCCAGAGGCTTTGACCTACGGTAGCGCGAAAAAATCATGTATCGTTGTTGCGATTATTTGTCGTGACGACGATAAACGATGTTATAATGTGAACAGCTAGAGACAATAGTCATTCAACGACAAATGAAATGTTATGACATAGTGGGAATGTGGGCTTAGTCCACAAAAAATGTAATGTCCATTTTTTAAACTCTGAGACTAAAATGACATGACGTGGGTTGTCATTTTAGTCTCCTGTCACAACACAAACGAACTCGAATCATTATTATTGTAAGTTTGACATTTGCCTGTGTCAATTTAGTATCAGGGATTAAAAAACAGACCCTAGGCACGTACCTGCAAAACAAAACACGTAAAAGTTTTATAAAAATAATATGAATACCAAAAAGGTTCCACAAATAAGTTCGGAAACACAAACTCGACTAAATTGGGTACGTAAATACATATATTGGATCCGTCTCGTTGGACAGTATCCGAAATAGGAACGCGTCGGATAAAAATATCCGAACGCGTGACGTCATATCTCTTTGTGCAAAGTTCCGATGTCATCGGCTACTCGCATCTGTCGTTACGTCCAGATGGAAAACAAGGAGTTTCCTTGATCTTAAAATTAATAATATGTATTTTAGGAACATTTTGTAATATAATAAAAGCATAACCTGAAAGTAGTATGGTCAGAATCGGCTACTGAATCGATTCAGCTGTTTTGTTAAAGGTTTTTTCATGAATAATTTTAGGATATAAAAAAACTTCTTTACTATAAAAGTATTTAATCGAGAAAGAAATGAAAAAGAGACGGAAAGCAATAAAATTAAATTAGTTCTACTTAATCTGGTCATCAAGGGGCCTGTTTACAAATCATGTTAACGGAACAAATTGCCATAAATCAAGTCTGTCATTTTAATTAAACTATGAAGCTCTTGTTCCCATCATCAAAGTCTTGCATTTGACATCCCTATTACGCAATGAACCGCATCATTAAGACTTGAAATATACCTTACCGACAAACAAATAAGATATAATTTCGAATGAGATAGCTACGAACAAAGCAATTCGAATTTCGAACAAACCTCTACGTCACAGGACTGACTGTCAACGGAACAATACCGTATCGAATTGTTTTAAATACATCGCTGTTAAACTTAGAAAAAGCTAAAGAACGCTGTTTAAATAATCATCAATGAATTACTAATGGGAATTTAGTGCTGTATGGAGTACTATGTTATTCTATATTTGAATTCAGAATTCGATATGATTATCATATTGTAAAAACAAACTCTTAACCACAGAAAACAAAGTTCAAATTCAATTGCATAGCATACTTTTTTTGGGCATAATTCATACTGGTAGTCACTTAAAAAGTAACTTAAAATACACCTTACTAAGGTCGATACTTGAATGGTGGCGATAGATTGAAATTATTACGAATTATAAGCGTAAGTATGCATTGATTTACAGCTGTTTGTAAGATTAAAGAGAAATTATCTATGTGTGTTTAGCGGTGTTTTTAGAACCGAACGAATGAACATTGAACATCAATTAGAAGAGGAATTTCTTTTAATTCATATCTGCTATAATGGGCACGTTTAACTTTTGATGTAATTTGGTAACGAGATAGTTTTGTGGATGATTGATGGCGTTGGTTAATCTATTGTTTTGGTGAGACAGCATTCATAAAAATAACTAAATAGATAGGTTGGTACTAAAACAAAAGATAACTAAAACTCAAGTTAAGTCAGTTTTTTTAAACCCTGAGACTAAATTGACACAGGCGAATGTCAAACTTATTATAGTAATGATGCCAGTTCTTTTGTGTTGTGTCAAGTGTGACGACCCACGTGTCCCACGTAATGTCAGTTTAGTCTCAGAGATTAAAAACCGGCCAAGAGCTTGTCGGGCCATGCTTAGTGTAGGGTTCCGTAGTTTCCCGTCTGTCACAATAAGAGTCCCCAATTTTTCAAAAACTGTTCGTCCCATCAAGTTCAAAATAATTTTCCTAGAAAGTCTTTATAAAGCTCTACTTTACAGATTTTTTTCATATTTTCTAAACTTATGGTTCAAAAGTTAGAGGGGACATACACACATTGTTTTTTACTTTTGGAGCGATTATTTCCGAAAATATTGATACCTATTATCAAAAGATAATTTTAATAAACCCCTATTAATTTTTTAATACCTATCCAATAATATATCACACGTTAGGGTTGAAATAAAAAAAAATCACTTTCCACTTTACATGTAGGGGGGCTACCCTAATTAAACATTTTTTCCAATTTTTATTTTACTACTTTGTCGTGACAATAGGTACAAGGTATTTACAGTATATTAATAAAAACTAACTCTAAACTAATTAAAACTAATTTAAAACAAACTAAAATATGGCGTCAAAAAACTCCTCCACATCGCTGTCGACTGGTAATGTGCCCAAAAGACTGGCAGCATTGCCACGCTGAATGGCAATGCTTATTTTCTGTCCAAAGTAAAAGCCAACCCTTGGGTAACGCGAAGTGTCAACGAGGCGCTTCGTAAGATCTTTATACAATTTGTGAGCACTCGGACCCCACGAACCAAGAGTTTCAACCCCAAACGGTACGAAAATATAACTTTCCACAAGGTTATTATATTTCCGCCGCTTGTGGTTCTCCGCAGCCGCAGCGGCGGAACCAGCACAACACGACGAGCTTGGAAGATGGGATGGCGCAAGAGTATCGACACAAGTAGCATCCCATACTAAAGGCCTACCCATCTTCCAAGGGAATAACGACATACCGTCCGGTCTCTTGCCATCGTCGCGTGCCAGGCCATGAGGTTCTCTTTGTCGTCGTGATTGATATACCTACATATTGGTACCAAATTTCAGCTTTCTAGTGCTAACGGTCACAGAGATTAAGCGAGGACGGACGGACAGACATGGCGAAACTATAAGGGTTCCGTTTTTTCCCACGCGCGCTTCAAAGATATGTCAGCAAATTGTAGAGGGCCAGGGTTAGCGACATGGGGCTGCGGCAGACCACAAAGGAGATGGCAGGACGAACTGGATGCGTTTCTTAAGAAATTCTTCTTTATTGTACACAGATATTTTTACATACGTTAAAATAGGACAGGTGATGTACACAGGCGAGCCTAAACCACAATTGGGTTTTCTTACAGCCAGCCAAACCTTATTTAATCTTTCGAGTAAGTTTCGAGTACCGTAATTAGAGACATACAGACGCCGGCGCCGGCGTTCGCTCGGGACTCAAAGCATTAAATATATAAAAATAAATTTTATCATCGAGGATAAATAATGGAGGGAGTCTAGAGTACCACACGGGCTAGTAATAATTATAGTAGGCCTTTTTTTTTTTTTTTTTTTTTTGTTGTCGGGGGGAAACCTTCAAAAGGCGCCTGGTCTTTTGGGGAAAAAAGACCAGGGAGTGTGGGATTCTTACCTCACTAAAACCACCCCGGTGATCACCATCTGCACATAGAGAGGGCCCCGTGTCCTCTTAAAAGACCACCCCGGCACCCCCTCTGTACAACGCCTGTAAGGGCACATCCTTGAGAAGACCTTGAAGGGTCTCCCCTGTTCCTTGTTGTGCACGGCAGCACGTGATCACTGTGCCACCGTCCTTCCCGAAGTCACTCACTGGGCGGACAGAGTCCCCTCTCTGAGAGCCCGTGACCTCGGTGTCCCGCCTACCTTAAGTATTGTAAGCGGGGTTTCGGCGTTTTAGGCGTCGGGGCGATTGGCTCTCCGACGCCTCCTTCTGCGAGTGGGATCAGCCCTCTCGCGATCCCGCTCGGCGGCCTCCTTCTGTACCATCACGGCCTCACAGAAGGACGCCACTTCCCTCCAGTTTTCTGTCTCTGCCAGCATAGCTCTCACTACTGCTGGCAAAGACAGATCTCGCCCGATTTTAGCTACTAAAACCTGCCGCTCAGAGGCCCACGCAGGGCACTCTTCGAGCGTGTGCTGTGCAGAGTCAAGCTCACCTCCGCAATGGTGGCAATTCGCCGTAGCCTCCCGCCCAATCCTATTCAGGTACTCACCGAAGCAACCGTGCCCGGTCAGTACCTGAGTTAGTCTATAGGAGATGCGCTCTCCTCTTTTCAGCCAGGCTTCGAAGTAGGGCAGTACGGCTTCGACAACGCGCTTACGCGAGTATTTCGGCTGCTGAAGCCGTTCGCGCCACTTCTCGAGCACGTGTCGCCGTTCTTGCCGCCTCAGCCTCACTATTGCGATCCCTGGCACGCTATTACCACTTTGGCGTATGTCGCGAATCCGGTTATAGACCCTCGCGTCCATATCAGCCAGGATGTCCAGTGGCGGAAAGCGTGCTAGGAGAGTTGCCGCCTCGAAGGATACTGTTCGGTATCCACGTGCGATGCGAATGGCCATTCTCCGCTGCAGACTATAGATTTTAGCCCTGCAGCGGCGGACACCTGATAGTCTATTTGACCACACAGGTGCCCCATATAAGATCATCGATCGCACGACACCCGCATAGAGGCGACGAACTTCTTCCCGAGGTCCTCCTAGATTGGGCAGCAGTCTGTGCAGAGCACCCACTGCCCTTTCAACGCGAGGGACCAGGCGATCAAAATGCTCTTCGAAGCCCCACCGACTGTCCAAGGTTAAGCCAAGGTACTTAATGTACTGACTCACCTGGACTTGCGTATCTCCTACGGTTACTGACGAACTGGGAGGTTCTCTAGTCCTTGGCAATTTATGAAGCCATAGCGCCTCAGTTTTGTGAGGTGCTATGTCTAGACCCAGTTCGCGGATTGAAGCCACGACTCTTGCCACCCCAAGCTCGCAAAGCCTGATGGTCTCATTGAAGGAGTCCCCGCTGACCAACACCAGAGTATCGTCTGCGTAACATACAATATTAACGCCAACAGGGAGCTCGACGCGCAGGACCACGTCATATGCCAGATTCCACAAGGGGGGGCCCAAAACCGACCCCTGCGGAACCCCAGACGTAATCTCCCTCCGATGAACGCAACCATCTCGGCCCACATAGCGAATGTGCCTGTCACGCAGGTAATCCCCGATGATGCACTGCAGGTAAGGGGGGACTCTGTGATGCTCTAGTGCCGCCCTTATTGCATCCCAGGGCAGCGAGTTGAAAGCGTTGACGATATCCAAACTTACCGCCAACGCTACCCCACCCCGGGACACTGCTTGTTCCGACAACATGCGGACGCGTAGGATCGCATCTACTGTAGAACGCTGCTGCCGGAAACCATACTGGCAATCGGCAAGGTCGGGACCAACCCGTGACAGGTGCCCGACGAGTCTTTCGGCAATTATTCTTTCGAATAGCTTAGAAACCTCGTCGAGCAGGCAAATGGGACGGTATGCAGAGGGAGATTCCGGATCTCTGCCCGCTTTCCTTAATAAGACTAGTCCAGCTTCCTTCCATTGGGAGGGGAATACGCCCGCACGGAGACAGCTGTTGAACAGCCGTCTTAAGCGATCCCCCAGAGAATCCAGAGCCAGAACCCACGCACGGCCAGGGATACCATCTGGGCCGGGCGCTGTATTACGAGCTCCCATTCGTCTTATGGCCCTTTCAAGCTCACCTTCTGTCACCTCCATCTCGTCAGACCAGTCCGAAGGTGGCTGAACTGATGAGGGGCCGGTTCTAGCTACTGGGAAGAGCGTGCTCACGACTCTTTCCAGTAGTGCCGGGTCCATAGTCTCCGTGATGGGGGGAACCCAAGGACGCAGTTTGGACATAACCAGTTTATAAGGTTTTCCCCATGGATTCCCGTCCAACCCCTCAAGAAGTTCTCTCCAGGACTTTGACTTAGCATCCGAAATGGCGTGTTGAAGGTTCATAGTGGCCTCTCTGTACGCTCTATAGGTTCTGGTTATCTCGTCTTCTGTAGCTCTTGGCTCTCTCCTGCGTCGAGTGCGTTGATACTGGCGTCGGCACCTAAGACAGTAAACTCGCAATTGCGCAATGTCTTCCGACCACCAGTAAACCGCACCGGGACGTTGAGCGCACCTGACCCGGGGCATGGAAGCATCACAAATTGACGTCATTTTGTCCCGAAACCAAGCCACCTCTTCTTCTGGATCGGGTGGGATCTCCTGGGAATGATCATTTTCTGGCCACGCCACGACGTTGGCAGCTGCAATGAGCATATCTCTATCGAGCCGCTTGAGGGCCCAACGTCGTGCCGGTTGACTAGATTGCACTGGACGGCTAAAGTTATTTGAGTAGCGCAGTGTCACATCAAACACAATGTGGCGATGGTCGGAAAGTGTGACCATTTCCTCCGCTACCCTCCAATCCGACACCATACGAGCAACAGAAGGAGTTGCCCATGAGAGGTCCACAATTGATTCCCCCTGCCACCGAACGCATGTGGACACGGATCCCTGATTTAGGAGTCGGAGGTTAAGTAACGCAGCCCAGTCTTGTACCGCGTGTCCCCTCGTCGTGTCCCGGGTGTTTCCCCAAGCTCTGGAATGAGCGTTGAAGTCACCCAAGACCAGCACCGGACGAGGTAAGCATTTATGTTGAATGCAGTTTGCGACTGTGTCCAGGTATTCCCTGAATTCGGTTAGAGAAATGTTTGGAGACACGTAGCAGCCCATTACGGCCAGAGAACCCCATTCCACTGCAACAAATCCATGCCCCCTATCAAGTAGGGAGCAGTGAGGCTCTCCTCTTCCACCAGCCCAGTAAACGGCAACGGAGTCCACAGTGTCCCGAAACCAGCGAGGATGATCCCTAAGTCCGTATGGCTCCGCTACCACCGCTACGGCAACCGACCACTCCACAACAGTCTGCAGAAAAAGATTCTGTGCATTGCGGCAGTGGTTTAGGTTGCACTGAAGAACTTTTAGGGCTGGGAAGGCGAGGTGTCCATTTCCTCCAAGGGGCTTGCACCCAGTGGTGTGGGCGAAGGTCCCTGAGTTGCAACAGGAGCAAGTGATACACGCGTCTTGCGTGGAGCACATTTCTTACCACCTAGTCGGTGATCCGCTGGAAGACCCTGGTCCGCACACAACGGACACCGCATGGTCGGTGACGTGCATTCTCTCGCTTTGTGGGCTCCACCACAGGCATAGCACTGAGTACTGCGATCAACCGCACTAGTGCACTGGCATCGGACGTGGCCGGGTTCAAGGCAACGGAAGCACATCATACGACGCGCCCCCAAAACTTGAACCCTCACTGACGTCCAGCCTAAGCGCATATGCTTATCTGACGCCAACTTCTTAATTGCCGCCAGTGGGCCACGGATCCAAACGTGACCAAGAGAAGCCCGTGGACGGCGAATTTCACCCACTTTAACATCTTCAGGTGAACAACCTCCTGCCTCGGCGATGGCAGCTGCCACATCCTCAGGTGTAACGGCATCATCAAGATCTAAAATCCTTGCCTCAGCTCTCTTGGTTGGACGTGAGATTTTCACATCAAACTCGGCAAGGACCTCTCGTATGCGGCTAGCAAGATTGTCCGCTTTGGTAGAAGAATCAGGGCCTGCAACGGTTAGCACCATGCCGCCATCAGCAGCCCTCTTTTGGCGGACAGTGTCAATACCAACATCACGTAATTTGATCCGCTGTCTCATTACAGACATAACCTCGCCGAGTTTGGCGGATGATCCCTCCCTCACCGATATCGTTATAGCTGCCGTAGTTGGAACCCTAGGCAGTTTCACTTGGTGCTCTTTCGAAGTGATAGGCTTTGGGGTGGATTGGGAAGTCTTATCACTCTTAGCTTTCTTCCCTACTACAGTAGACCAGGTCCCCGTCCTGGCGATTGCCGCATCCCGCAAGGCTTGGGAAGCTTGTGTAGTTGCCATAGACTCTATGGTTGGTTCTTCTACAGGAACCACAACTTTATTTTGGCCTTTTCTTTTCCTCTTTTTCCCAACGGTATCTGGAATCAGATTCAAGACAGGTATTGGCTGCTCCTTAGGGGCCAATGAAGATGCCGTTCTTGCATCTACAGCGAGTGGCGGCCGCAGAGGCTTTTCAGGAGGCAACCTCTTCTCTATAGCGGCAAGTTTAGCGTCTACCATAAACCCAATTTCTAGAGCTATAGAACGCCGAAACTGGGCCTCTACCTCGTCAGATCGGTAATGCCCGGCGACTGGAGTGGCCTGACTTGGTCCCGTCAATGGTGCTGCCACAATAGGGCTCTCTACTAGCCCGCCCCGGCGACTTAAGAGACTGACCTGAGCCGTCAACTTCTCAACCTGTGCTGATAGACTGGTAAGCTGAGCCTTCAAGTCAGTGTTTTCAGTCTCCAACCTCTCAACATTAACCTCAACTGCTGATCGCGAGGCCAACTCAGCTGCTGCAGCCTGTACTGTGACTGCTGCCAGTTTGAGGCTATAAACGTAGCTCCCTTTAAGGTTGCGCGATTCGTTTGCAACCTCCTCTATAGTCTTAAGACTATCCGTAATGCAGGTGTTAAGATCTGCTGTCGGTTGCGCCTGCATCGTCTTAGCCAAAATTCCCGAGTCCGGCAGGTCCTGTCTTACCGTTGCTCGGGTCTTTGCCTGCTTTACTGGTGGACTCGCTGTTTCTGAGTCTCCACCTTGCTGCTCATCGTTAGTGAGGGGCTTGCTAAGGTTTAACGGCTTAACAGACTTCTTCTTAGTTGTTATCGACTCTCTGCTTTCGACCGTTTGCGTGCGCTTGCGCGTGCGGGCTCGAGTCGATCTCGTTGACGTCTCAGAGGTGTATGACATTTGCGAGTAGGACGACTCGCCGGTGTCACTAGCCATCCCATCGACAACAGGAGTAGGCGGGCGCACAAATTGAACACGAGTTGTCTTTTTTGCCCCTTTATTTGCCTTTATGGAAGGTGAATTCGACAATTCCGTCGCGTTGGTCACATCTTGCAAGCCAATCTCACTGCTATTGTCAGTAGCATTCTCATTTGGTGCTGTGGATGTCCTGGAAATAAATCCCAGTGACTCCTGGCCACTTGTACGTGAGCCTCCCTGGCTCAATGCGCCCTTGAAGGACGGAAATAAATCCGATTGGGATTTAGAGCGATCATTGTCCCCCCCAGAATACGTGGGACAGACCAAGCTATGCTCGGTGAGGGATTCTCCTACTGCTGAGCAGCAGGTACCCTCCTGGGGTAGTTTATGTTTATGATGCGCTTCCATTATTGTTGCTGTCCACAGCTTTGCCTTTTTTTTTATGGGGTGGGGTCCCCAGATTGTTGATATTTAAAAAGAGGGGTTGTCTCCCCACTTCTCTCTATAGTATACTATGCCTAGCAGACAAACTATACTAATCGCACACGTTCAAGTCCAGACGGTGCGCTCTTCACGATAGTCCGATGTAATGGACTCCGCCCTGTGTCCCTCTTAGTCTGGTCTCTCACTTGGGACCTTCCGGCATGAGTGGCTCTACCGGCAAAGCCCCCAAGATCATTGAAACACGCAAGCCCCACCACGACGACAACGTGGAGACACACTCGGTGGGGAATTATAGTAGGCCTACATGGGCTCTTGACCAATCACAACCTGAAGTGACAGCGCCCGTTCACGAACGTGACGCGTATATCAGCGTTATTCAGCTCAACCATTTTGAATGGAATCAGTATCAGTAACATTTGAAACGTCAGAAGTTACTATGATTTATGAAACGTCAGAAGCAGAAGTAGTAGGTACATTTATCCCCACATAATGCCTAATCAAGTCATCAGCACAAAAACCCAAAAATTGAAGCAAAAACATAATAATTTCTTCATCCGATTTCCACTAATCTATCAAAGAGACAGGTTTTCTAAATTGGCCCGTGACTTCCCACGACGCTTAAAAAAAAAAAAACAAAAAAAAAATATCGAGATCAAGGGAAATTGATACTTATTACTTAAAAATATCGATAAAATATCGATTACTGCGGCTCGGCATCAAAACTACGGTCGTCACGACTCGATCCCGTTATGGGATTCAACAGTACTTACATCTTTCGTAATTATCTAATCGGAAATAGAACTTAAATGGATAAATATAGATGTAAGAAGTAACTGCGTGATGGTTAGATTTTTATAATTATAGTCATGCTAACATTATACAGGTTCTTGTAAGTAAGTGTAGTAGCATGTCGGTATGTTTGTTTCTCTTGAGCGCTAAAATTGCTGAAGGGATTTAGATGAAATTTGGCACATGTGTAGATCTGTCCTGAGATAGTACGTAATCTGTGTAGTTACTCAGATACCCGCGAAACGAGACACAATAGTAAAACAATAACAGCGCGGTCTCATAGGACCGGTTGGGGAGTCAAACGTTATTCTTATTATTCCTTCGAATATATTTCTACTTTCACACGGGGGAGTGCGCTGGCAGTAGCTAAGTATGGTATAAAAAATAAATATTTTTAAAAGACAATAAAGAAAACATTACATTAACATTATCGGCTTTGTAATGTTCCCACTGTTGGGACTCAGGCCTGCTCTCTAGGAGAGAAGAATAAAGAAAAAAAAAACTTAAAAAAACATTCGTAGGTACGAAATACGGTGACTTATTTTGTTCCATCAAGGAGTTCCTATGGCCACCTTCCAACCGATGAGATCAGCTCTATACTATACCTACCATATTATTTGATTTCCGATTTGGACCAGATTGAATAGGCTCTTAATAAACTAGTACCTACGCCGCACCATCAACGATTGCATTTTGTCGCAGCAAACATAAATAAATGATTTTTTTTTTTGATATATGTTTGAGCCGTTTGGGGTTGAAACATTAGGGCCGTGGGGTCCGAGTGCTCATCGAGTTGTTCGGGATATCAGCAAGCAGCTAGTCGACTCTTCACGTGACCAGAGGGCTGGGCTGTTTTTCGGCCAACGAATCAGCATTGCCATCCAACATGGCAATGCTGCCAGCGTTCTGGGCACTATTCCTATTGACATCGACGTGGATGAGTTTTTTGATGCCCAGTAAATCCCTTTTTATTTTTGTATATATATAGGTTTGTATCTTTAGTTTGTATATATCTATTAAGTCATATTAATAAATTAATAGAAACAAAAAAAAAAAATGATTTTTAATAATAATAATATATTTTTAGATAACAGCATCCAAAAACATCTTTCGAAGTTTCACAATACCATGTGGAACATAACATTTCATAATCAACAAGCTGTGTGGTCCAAACACACAACTTCCCATGCCAATCACTGCGTTCAGAAACATAGCTATCGCTCCAAATATCCCAGACGTGCACCAAATATAGGCACAATTAGTGCCATAGTCCCTTTAAATCGCTCCCGTATAAGGCAGAGAATGTTTCCATTAAACCAATCTGACATCTGTCATGGATTACAAATATTACAAACCTGCCAACTGGGATCACTGCGGCCACAGAATAACGATAAGGGCCCATGTCTACGGCCATTTTTGTATAGTCCGTCTAATGAAAGCGCGACCTGAGAATAAGAGGTTAAATAAAAAAAAATGTATGTGGTATTACTAACTAGTAGGAGAATCATGTCTTGACACTTCACAATTTTTTTTTTTATTTTCTACAATTGCAGCTGAATAATGTTGCCAATTAAATAAAAAAAAAAACACCAGGTCGCGCTTTCAATAGACGCACTCTAGCGATAATGTCGTGCGGTTTGAAAACGCACGAAAGCATCGCGCAACGCGCGTTAGTCGCGTTAGAACGAGCTACAGAAGCGATGTTAAAGCGCTACAGCATCGCGACTGTATCGATGCAAACGCGCGACTGTGTAAGACTACTTTTGGGAGAGAACGGAGACGCGACAGAAACGCGACAGTATCGCGTTTGCACTGCTACTTTGACAGCTTTGGGCCAGAACAAACAGCTAGTGACCGCATCGCGACTGTATCGACGCGAACGCGCGACAGCTTCACTACTGCATCGCTACAAAGTCGCCGTGGGCTAGGGGCCTAAGCCGGTCAACGCTTAAGACGGGATTGTCAGAACTCTGTATACAATTCAAGCGTTTGACATTGTTATCTCGTAGCAATTGACGGCGTGTGACTATTGGTGCTATCGTCTCTTTAAGCCCTTCGACATATATCTTCACCGCGCCGTGAGCATGGTTTAAAAGCTTGTGTTGTGTTGTGTAATAATCTCTTTTTCGCGTTGCCTCTTCAACACGAAAAAGAGATATAACGCCTCCTTCTGTTGGCATTCGATAATAACGTTATTTACTCGAATATTTCGCAAAACTTGTTTTTTTTTTAAACTTCAGAAATTTTTGGATTTATTTTTCGTTCTAGGCTCCAGGGTTTACCTTTCAGAAGCGAACCTATAGCAGTAGAGTCTTTGATTGTGCAGAGCCCCTACAGTTTTGCTGATATCTCCTTGTGGCGCGCATGTAACACTACGCGCCGTCAACGACTTAGGCCAATCAGGATGATTTCCAGTCGGCCGGACGGCAAGCTACCCATTGCTCGCCGTTCGCAAGCCTACGTCTACGGGCGTCAATTGGAATCAGTCACAGACTACAGAGGAATAATAAGCCTCGATGGTCACTATTTTAAGGCCGGCGCCCACTGCTGGCATGGCATAGCATAGCACAGCAGATTTGTGCTGCGGCATGCTGTGGCATGGCAGGTTGTGCTTTAGCGTGCCGTGTCATGCCACAGCATGCCGCGTCATGCCACGGCATCCCGCGGCACGTCGCAATATCGTGGTATCGAAATAAAGTAACATGAACTCTAAACTTATCGAAATAAGATTCAAAATAACTTGATTAGTAATAAAATGCTATGCTATGACATGACGTGCTATGACGGCACTGGGCGCTGGCCCTTAGACGGCATTGTCAGAACTCTCCACACAATTGAAGCGTGTCAGATCCAGCCTCCGTTTACTTGTAGAAATTGACAGCGTGTGACAATTAGTACTACTGATCTCTCAAATGACTTCTGTATAGGCCAGTAAATGCTTCACTTAAATCAATTTGATATAGCTGTCATCTCTGTCATGGATTACAAAACCGTCTACTGGGATCAGTTACAAGTCGAACAGTCATCAAATGACTAGTGGTCATTTTTGGAGAGTGTTATTGACTACATACTACTATATGACTGTATCTGAACTTAAACTTCTCATCTCTCGATTATAGAATAGAATAAACTTGGTTTTAAAACAAAATAGTTGCTATTTACTGTTATGTTTTAGTACTTAACTTTAAATCTATAAGTAAGTACAATGGCGGTCTTATCACTGATAGCGGTATCTACCAGACAACCTAAGGATGGACTGTATTTAATCTTTCGAGTACCATAATTAGAGACATAATAGAAAGACAATAGGTGTGCGGACGCTGGCGTCCGCTCGGGGCTCAACAGAATATACAACGTGTAACGTTAAAAGGCCTATTACACCACTCGTTTTTAGTCTACGTCGCGGAGTGTAGGTAATAAGGGTAAGACGGTCTTACTTGTACGTAGACTCAACGACAGTCTACGTAGACCGGTCGTAAAAACGGTTGGTGTATTAGGTCTTTAAATGCGCAAAACCTCAGACACCCCAAATGATTTTTAATTAATTCAATTGACCCAATTCTGGGAGAAACAAAATCGTTAAAAAAAATGATGGTTTTATGTGCTGTTATAGTTGGTTTAAGACTCGTGTCTGCATGGAAATAAGAACTATATTATCCCCATAACAAAATTTAAATTGGACGATAAACATTTATGTTTATTTACCCATTTCGGTGGGTTTGCGCAAGTAATGTCTTGACTTATTAATAAATAGACAGGGCAACATTTTTACTATAGATTTTTTTGAAAAAAAAAATTACTTACCTTTATTAAAAAGTGGTTTAATTGATTCTGCTAGTCATTCAGATCAAACTAAATATTTTCAGGTTTTGCGCATTTAATGTTACACGTTGTATAGTTCTCGATAATCATCACCTACCTAGCCTCTTCCCAACTATATGGGGTCGGCTTCCAGTCAAGCCGGATTCAGCTGAATACCAGTAGTATTTTACTAGGAGCGGCTGCCTACCAGACCTCCACAACCCCTTAAGACCGTTTTCACATTATCCGATCCGATATCGGTATCGGACGCCGATACGATATCGGGGTAGGTAAAATGTATGAAATGCTGTGCTCCGATATCCGATATCGGGTCGGACAATATGAAAGACAGGTACATATCTCATACATTTACCTTACCCCGATATTGTATCGGCGTCCGATACCGATATCGGATCGGAAAATGTGAAAACGGTCTAACTGGGGTGACACGGTATAGGTCTTGATAATACAATACACAAACAGACATCCACTACCGTTGGGTATCAAACAAGACAAATTGGTAAACTTTTACCTACAAACGTTTGATGGAAGACCAGTTTAACTGTAAGAACCGGTTAACATTGATATGTTTAGATAGTAAAGTGTTAATCCGCTTAAAAGTGTCAATAGATAAGTACGAGCATCTTGAGTGTAATGTGAGTCCAAATTGATCATCAAATTAATTGACACCACAGTTGACACTTTTTTATTAAGGTGGGAAATCATCGATTCCCGCTATAGGCGGAGTGAGAGAGCGTGTCAGATATCTACAGAATAAAACACACTCCTGCTTCTTCTTTACCTTCATTCCAGGGTCCCAGGGCTGTCTTTCGTTCAAAGGTTAGGCTTCGACCCTGCTGGGCCGTTTCAGTTTGCTGATCTCTTAGAGGCGCGCATTACGCGGGCCCAGTGCGGATCAATTTTTGGTTCTAGGACGTGCCGGTTTGCTCATGATGTTTTCCTTCACCGTTTTTAGAGTAGTGGTGATGAAATAAATTACACAAAGTATGCGTCTGGTTGGGTTTGAACCTGCGACCTACAACTTGTAAGTCGTGGCAGTTACCACTGGGCCACCACTGCTCTTGCTAGGCCACTACTGCTCTTACTAGGCCATCACTGCTCTCAAAGCCATAGCCCAATCCATACTCATACTAACATAATAAATGCTAAAGTCATTCTGTCTATCTATTTGTTACCTGTTCACATCTTAACGGCTGAACGGATTTGGATGAAACTTGGCACACGGTTAGAACATCTCTTGGGATAAGACATCCATCCTACCCTACCCTCCACCTACCTACTACCCTACCGACAACCCTTGACAAAGCCTCCCTCAAGGTGTACCGGCGACCTGGTGAGGGTTACTGGAATCTGGTAGATGCGAGACGCACAGGGCTGCCCATTGTGGTTACAGGCGAGGAGGCCTATGTCCATTAATGGACCTCTTTCAGCTTTAATGTCTAACTGTGGACTGGTCTTTCAGCTGAAATGATGATGATGATGAAACATTTTAGAGAGTAGTACATAAATATTCTTGTGATAATTTACGAATTTTGCGTAGGTTCAAAAACGAAAACCAAATAGCTTTCTTTTCATAGAAAAAGACATGCCTAAATGTGAGCAATTCACAAGTTTACCAATAAATGTATCTACTGTTACGGACGACTTATGTACCTACGTAGAAAATATCGTTTCTCCTTGCAATAAACACGGTACAAATGGCTCACTAGGGTATACACCATTGATCGTTACTAAAATACTTGACACACTGTTAACCCGCTGATTTACTGAACTATTTTAGTCGAAAAACAAAACATTTTGGAATACCTACTGTTGATTCGGACGCAAATAGCGCTGGGAAATGGGGATTTATTTTGGGTTCACAAACCGAAAACTTGAATGGGCGTCATAGTTTACATAACTGTAAGGTGTTGTTTAAAAGGTATTTTTGTACTTTTATGCTGATATTGTAAAGGAGCTCGTGGCTAGATAATAACAGCCGCACAGGTTAATCTTCAAGGTTAAGCAACGCTTGCCTAGGTTGGTCTGTGGATGGGTGACCATCTTAACATAACGAGTTTCCTCCGTGCCTCGGAAAGCACGTTAAGCCGTAGGTCCCGGTTGTCATTTGTAGATCTTTGGCAGTCGTTACGGATAGTCAGAAGCCAGTAAATCTGACTCCAGTCTTGCCATAAAAGTACCGTGTTACCCCAGTTAATGGGTTGTGGAGGTCTGGTAGGCAGCCGCTCCTCGTAAAATACTGGTATTCAGCTAAATCCGGCTTGACTGGAAGCCGACCCCAATATAGTTGGGAAAAGGCTAGGCAGATGATGATGATGCTGATATTGTAAAGAGTAAAACCAGGCAAGTGCGAGTCGGACTCGCGCACTGAGCATTTCGTACCAACTTACCTATAAAAACAGTTCAATTCTCGAATCAAGTCTTGAAGATTTTTCAATTTTTTTTTCTAGTTACGTAACTACAAATTTTCAGGTTTTCAGACTTTTCCCTATATTTGTGCTATAAAAGTTTGCTTTGTGCGAAATTTCAAGATTCTAGGTCAACGGGAAGCATCCTATGAATTTTGATTCGACTGTGTCGAAATGTACGTTTTTTGCGACATAAACGGGCGTATCCTTTTTTTCTCGTCAACTTACAAGTTTGATTTTTGCACAGCTTCAAGGGAGCGTGGACTTGAGTATGTGGTTTTAATTTCGAACGGACAACAAAGTAATCCTATAAGAGTTCCGTTTTTTTCCTTTTGTACTTACCCCCTAAAAAAAAGGGTGAGGTTTACTGGGAGAAGACAAAAAAAAAAAACACAAAAAACAAACAAATCACTGTTTTTAATCATATGTATTGTGAACAATAAAGAATAGTATACTTAATAATAGACTTAAGAGGAAAGATTTATACGTTTGTATCTAATTAATAAAGCCGAGAATCACCACTTCGCTAGTGACAACCGCTCACTGGGAGCCGCGTGTCAGACTTCTACTGACTAAAACCCACTCCTGTTCCTTCTTTGCCTTTGTTCCAGGGTTCTCTAACGTTCAACTCAGTGCCCATTACTAACACCACTGAGCTCTAATCTTCTTATGAAATATCCTCTTCAACTGACAGATTGACAGACCATTTTAGTTGCCATCCATTTCATATAAAGCCCTTTAGAAACCGTAGCACAAACCTCAATGGTAACATTGGTATCAATAACATGTCCTTTGAAGTATCAATCGACATTGAGTGCTGGCTCCTCAATGCGTCCGTCCAATTGTGGCGACCATTCAATGTCTTCCAACCACAAGAACACTTCAAAAACCAACTATATTTTAGTATCCATAAAGTATAAATTCCTTCGCTGAAACTGTAAAAGCAATTTGGAGATACCATTGCTGCAACATTAAGCTTGCTGTTCTCAAACTCAATGATAACTCTTATTGCGAAGAAGCAGAGTTCGAAATGGCTTGGCCTGAAGATATTTGCATGAATTCCTAGTTTGTCGGTCTGAGCACCTTATTGTCAGAATTTCAAAAAGACCGTTCCAGCGAAAACTTGGTATTGAAAACGATATTTTTAATCTTTAATATTTCCATCGGAAGGTTTGCTCAAGTTACGTTGAAATGGAACCGTTGGACGATTAGGAATTCAGAAGTGTGGAAAAACGGAAGGAAATTACAAAAAAGATAACGTTTCTGTAGTGATAAGTACTAAAAAATGAGTGTTTATTTGAAAATAGGTTGCAAATCGGTATGAAGTATCTACTTACGAGCCAACACAGTAAAACATTTTAGATGTAATAAGAGGCAGTCACAGACTTTTACTGACTAAATAGGCTTGATCATCATCTAACTAGCTTTGCCCAACTATATTGGGGTCGGCTTCCAGTCAAGCCGGATTTAGCTGAATACCAGTATTTTACAAGGAGCGGCTGCCTACCAGACCTTCACAACCCATTAACTGGGGTAACACGGTACTTCATGGCAAGACTGGACTAAATAGGCATGATATTAAGCAATAATTTCCCAGACCAAACAATGGTTGTGTTATGAAATCACGAGGTGCGAGACATGTCAGGTCGTTTCGACCGCAACGCTGCGGTTTAGGGTTCAACGCCTGCTTGATGCTCCGATTCCGTGTGTCTACGGGTGTTTGTAGGCTCATGTGACATTTTCCTGCAATACCGTCAAACAGGGTGACTAGGAATGCAGGAATGAATAGGAACAAAGCTTTGATTTTGCGTACATCAAAGGACTGAAACAATTTGCCTATTGCGGTCTTCCCGTCGTCACACAAGGAGCTCGTGGCTAGATAATAACAGCCGCACAGGTCAATCTTCAAGGTTAATCAACGTTTGCCTAGGTTGGTCTGTGGATGGGTAACCATCTTAACATAATGAGTTTCCTCCGTGTGTCGGAAAGCACGTTAACCTATCAATACCCGCGAAACGAGACACAATAGTAAGACAATAACAGCGAGGTCACATGAGACCGGTCGGGGATTCATGAATTAAGCCGTAGGTCCCGGATGTCATTTGTAGATCTTTGGCAGTCGTTACGGATAGTCAGAAGCCAGTAAATCTGACTCCAGTCTTGCCATGAAGTACCGTGTTACCCCATTTAATGGGATGTGGAGGTCTGGTAGGCAGCCGCTCCTCGTAAAATACTGGTATTCAGCTAAATCCGGCTTGACTATAATCCGACCCCAATATAGTTGGGAAAAAGGCTAGGCAGGCAGGCAGCGGGTGAATGGAAAAGAACGCAGGAATGAATAGGAACATGTCATTGGGTAATAGTTGTATAATTTGTTGTTTTGTTAGTTGTTAAAACAGGGGGGTAAGTCTTCTATAGCCCGTCCGCAAAGAGGTTAATTCCAAGAATTTTGTATGTGGTATTACTAACTAGTAGGAGAATCATGTCTTGACACTTCACATTTTTTTTTATTCCCTACAATTGCAACTGAATAATGTTGCCAATTAAATAAAAAAAAACTCCAGGTCGCGCTTTCATTAGACGCACTCTATCAGAATTGTATCTGATCACAATTGTAACTTTTATTCATAACTTTTTAATTTTATTATAGTTTTCTGTGGATACAATCTGTCAATAATATGTTACTTTTTATTTCATAATTGGAACTTTACGATGTGAGAGTAGGTTAAGCAGTTTATGGCACCCAATGCAAGTGTATTTTACTTGCAGAGAAAGAATGATCGTGATTGGATCGGTAGATACGAGTAATTGCCTGAGATTTCATGCTATAAAAAAAAACTATTTCAAAATTATTGTAGTCTCGGTAAACGCTGTTTTGTTTTATAAATTATCATTATCAAAGAAAAAAGTAAAGGGTGGTAGGAGGGTACAAAAAGCCCAACTATTCTGAAATCTACCAAATATTAGAAAAATGTTAATACTTTTTTTACGGTTAAAATGTTGGGGAGGAAATCGAAAGCATATAGCTGATATCTTATATTTCGTGTAGATTTGAAAGTTCCCTTGCACTAACATCCTCGAAATTGATAACTCATAAACTTATGTATAAAACCTAATACCTGGTACTTGTAAACTTCCAGTAGTTACATTCTCATCTGTCCTAAAACTCTAAATTATCTATCCATTGAACTTATTTCAAACTCAGACCAGACAACGTTAGTAGAATTTTATGAAGCTCGCAATTACTTGGAAACGTCCTTTGAATCCTTATTTACCTTGAAAACGTTGACTGCAAGAGCAGACTATGGCAATTTCCTCAACCTGACTGAAATTACAAACGTATCCTGCGGTCTTTTAGTAGGTAATGCAATTTTTGTGATTGCGGTTCTCAAAGAGGCAAAGAGGAACGGACTCTCACTGGAAGAGAGGTCGTTTGCTCCTCTGTGACCGTTCATTATTTGCCTTTGAGAAATTTCTAGTTTGTAGAAACTGGAAATTTCTAGAACGTGGTTTGGCTAACGACGAATTGTCCTACTTTTAACTATATTATGGTAAACTAGTTAATGGGTTGACAGCCGCTCCTCGGAAAATACTGGTATTCAGCTAAATCCGGCTTGACTGGAAGCCAACCCCAATATAGTTGGGAAAAGGCTAAGCAGATGATGATGATGGTAAACTAGGTACACATGCCCCAGTCGGTAACATGCCTCACTTGCACAACTAAGTAAGGCACGCATTTTTTGGTGCTTATTTTGAGCCGATCTGGTTAGTAATAAGTATGATGGCCATGCAAACGGTACAACGCAAATTAACTTGTGTTGTAAAGTCTATGTAATTTCTAATCAAATGCGTGTCTTATTTTTGCAAATCAAACACGTTCCCGAGCTGTGCGTTGGAATACCGGCGTGGTTTTAGTCAGTACCAGTTAGACAAACCATCAAATTATCCTATGTCCTATAGGATAATTTTCCTAATCTAGTTCCAGGTAATTTTATAATTTGTAATGTTTGTCCAATGTGGAAGACATTAGGGATGACCACTAAGCTAAGCTTCCTTGGGACGATATAACACTTATCTCTCGGGATTCCTGGAAAATCATAATTGTTAACATCTGTATCTTTGTCATGATTTAGCAGATGAATGATGCCAGTAATAACAATAATAAGGCGTATTATGACCCTGATAAAAAATCCAATGGTTGTTTAATTACTCAGATACCCGCGAAACGAGACACAATAGTAAAACAATAACAGCGCGGTCTCATAGGACCGGTTGGGGATTCAAACGTTAAAATGAAGAAACTATACCAATTAAATAACTTTCTGATTGGCCAAGTCAAAAAAAGAACAGCGGATTAAGCGTATCTTTATGAATCTCAATGTAAATCACAAAGCAAGCAACATTAACATGAACACATCATGCTGAAGGGTCGACAGTCACCGTCCCAAACGTGACCAAATCGTCTCCTGCGCAAATACTGATAACCGTTCACATTGGGACTGAACTAACCGACATCAGTAGGAGTATACCAATAAATACAGACCACGGAATCGAACAGCGGTTACACACGCCTTCACTAATATTATAAAGACCAGCTTCTGCCATCGCCCGCGTGTAGAGTTAGTTTAGTCTTAGCGTGATGATATATATACCTATATAGCCTATAGCCTTCCTCAATAAATGGGCTATCTAACACTGAGATAATTTTTCAAATCGGATCAGTAGTTCCTGAGATTAGCGCGTTCAAACAAACAAACAAACTCTTCAGTTTTATAATATTAATAATGTAGATGAAGGTTTTTGTGTCAGAACTGATGGGGATGAACTGACGGTGTGTAGTGTTCCATGCGTGCTTCAAAGAGGTATCAGCAAAACCCTAGGGAACCAGCAGGACCAACGCCTGTTAGAGCCATAGGAAATCTCTGAAAGAGAAACTGTGGTCTTACAAACGCAAAGAATAATTGAAAGACAGGTTGATTTTGGTCAGTAAATGTCGTAAAAGTCAGGCACTCCCGCTCCCCCTCGAGTGGAAGAAGTCAGTAGGTATTAGAATTTTGATAGCACAAAGCACTTAGGAATACTTTTTAACCTATGACTATTTTTTTTTAATAACATGAACTAGTGCTTGACTGCAATTCCACCTGATGGTATGGTTGGTTTTTTTTTCACTAGTTTATTAAGAGTCTATATATTCACTCTAACTTTGAAGATACCCAAATTATAATCGCATGGGACCGCAGCAGGTAAATTGTTCCAGTCCTTCGATGTACGCGGTATAAACGACGCGTCGTTTATGCCGCGTACATCGAAGGACTGGAACAATTCGCTTTGCCTCGTCGCGCGTCGCGACGCGCGACGAGGCAAAGCGCTTAGTGCGGACCGTAAAGGTACTATTATTCGCTAGTGATCAGTTTTTACTTAGCACGTATGCTAGCTTCTGCCATCATTTTCGCTCTTCTCCTTCTATCATGTATCATGTTTCGTAACTTCTATCTTTTTATTACGATAAAAAATAGTGCTGTGATAAATAAGACGAGTATCGATTGCCTACTAAGGTTTCTGTAGCCGTAACTGGGTCTCCTAGTAATTGCATTTGTAAACGGTGCGTTGACACTCTTCCTCGAGAAGTAGAGCATTGGTTTGTAAAGGGTTTATTATAATAATCTGTTAGAGGCGTGAACGCAACCATATACCGGAAGACGCGGCGTTGGAAGGCCTCTCACAAGGTGGACCATGGACCTGGTGAGGATCGCGGGAATCTGATGAACACGAGATGTACAGAACGCCGACGACATTTTCTCGCACCAACCTAGAGCGTTAGAAGTTGTAAGACCGTAGGGGCCCAGTAGGGTTGACGCTTCTGGGCCATTCGAAAGGAAAACCCTGGACCCTGAAACGAAGGCAAAGAAGGAACGGAGTGGGTTTTGGTTAGTAAAAGTCTGACACACCGTTCCACCCAAGAGCGAAAGAAATTATTCTGATGATTTTCCACCTTAAAAAAAGAGCGGGAAAGGCTATTTAACATTTTCTTTTTCATTTTTCGTTTCTCACTTTTTTTTCGTTTTTTAGCCTGTTCTGTCTCAATCTGTCTAGTTCATCGCGCCATCATCTTCGTGGTCTGCCACAACCCCGTCACATTGTTTCAGGGCATCAGCTTTATGTTACTGGGGCTGACAGTTGTCGACCAAGCGGCAGACATGTCCCATATCCCTAAAAAAATGCAATGCAATGGCTACAATGTTGATATCCTCAAGACTTGAGTATATTTTAAAGGGGTGACATGATGGAATTTTTACAACGATTTGGCGATATTGTATTTCAGCAAAAGAACATAGTTGCGAGTGTATAAATTCTTCTTCCACTCGAGGACAAGTTTTATCACCAATTAACTGAAGTATTTAACTCAGTCTTACTTACAAAGTTACTTCATCTAAATTGGATTTTTTCCTTTAGTCGTAATAAATCTTTAATGGTCTTGTCTTATTCACTAATGTTATTTATTTAAGACTTTCTTCGTTTAACTAACACTCACAATTTAAGTCATTTATAGATTTATTTTTATTATTCTTCTTCAATCTGGTGTTAATCCCGGCTATTACTAGGGCCGCCTTCCGTCTGAGCCTTCTCCACTTTGCCTGATCTTCGACATCCTTTCCATTGAGGCCATTGGCTCTCATGTCGGGCTTGACGACGTCCAGCCAGCGCGGCGCTTGCGATATAAATCTAAAAATGCGTGTTAGTGAAATGTTCAGTGTAATGTGTTAATGAACTGGCATGTCTTAGAACCACAATTTTGCTGGGCGTTCGGCCGTTTGCCGCGGATCTGGCGCATATTTTCCCTTTGTTTTTATAGTAGGTACGTTTTTAAGATTGTTGCGTCGTTTTCGTGCCAATAAACTGTTTTTCTTTGTTTCTTTAACCAAAAATTCTCAGACAAGTGTCATTTACCAAGCCGCACTGGACCCGCGTTATGGATTAAGGCGCATTCCATTTCCGGAGGGAGGTCTGTGTCCCAAAAGTGGGAGTTTAATGTTCGGTTAAACCAAACTTTTCACTAGTGTAACTCAAACATTGTAACTCCTATTTACTACTTGCACTTTGTTTTCCTGCTTCCTAAAATGTCAAAGCACAATGTTGTCTAAAATGGATACTCCTATCATTTTTAAGGTAACTTCAGAATACCTTTTGCTGATTTTACTACTTGTGTTCAGAAATTAGTCCACTGTCATGATTGCAATACGTTGTAAGCTTCAATGGTGAGTCATTGTGGTGAATGGTTGGCAGTGTTGGCACATGGTTGGCAGTGTTGGCACATGGTTGGCACCCGGTCCGCGCCCGATGCGTCCAAATTGCGCCAGTTATCCCACGGCGCCAAACATTGCGCGTTGGCACCGGCTAAAGGCTTTGTCATACCAGCAGATTACGAGCGTCGTCAAAGCGGAGCGGATCCGCAGCGAATACGTTACCGGCGCGCAACCAACACGCCATGCAAGCACAGCGAATTTTTTGCGGATGCGCAACGAGACGGCTGCGAATAGCAGAGTGAACGCCATTGTGTCATCATCTTCTTAGCCTTTTCCCAATTACATTGGGGTCGGCTTCCAGTCAAGCCGGATTTAGCTGAATACCAGTAAGTTACGAGGAGCGGCTGCCTACCAGACCTCCACAACCCTGGGGTAACACGGTACTTTATGATAAGACGAGTCAGATTTACTGTCTTCTGACTATCCGTAGCGACTGCCAAAGATCTACAAATGACAGCCGGGGCCTACGGTTTAACGTGCTTTCCGAGGCACGGAGGAAACTCGTTATGTTAAGATCACCCATCCACAGTCCAACCTTGGCAAGCGTTGCTTAACTTTGAAGATCGACCTGTGCGGCTTATATTTTCTAGCCACGAGCTCCTCCACCGAACGCCATTGTGTACTGTCTCGTAAAACACCAGTCCGTTTCCCCAGTCTACAAACACGCGACGTAAACGCCTTCCCTGCGCAGCCGCGGCGTGTTCGCAACGCATTCGCTGCTTGCCCGCCCCGTAGCCGCTCGTAAACTGCTAGTGTGATTCGGCCCGTAGTGTACACATTACTATAGTTCAAAACGTTGTAGCTTGGCAATAGAGGACATTGCCCTTTTCCTTAATATCTCAGTGTAGGATCCCGTTTATGTAGCCCCGAATATGTTGATTGTTGAGGATCACGATAAATTTTGATTCCAAGCAGCGTATGGCTCGCCTTATTAGTACTACTATTTTGCCGTGAATTGATCTGTGTTTATGGTTAGTTTCAGAATTACTTACTAAAACATCCTTTATTTAGTGATCAGAGGTTGCTATTTAAACAGTGCGAGATTAGCTAATAGTGCTCCGCCCAAGAGCGGGAGAAGTCATTCTGATAATTCCCCAACCTAAAAAAAGCCCCAGTACACCGTAGCCATAGTACCTAATTTCTAATTAAATATTATACTTAACTATCGCTGTTTTACTTGGGTTATGAAAAATATTATTGGTTAGATAACTTTATGAATCTTTATATACCTAAAGTAATAGCGGACAGACTAGAGGCTCCGTTCCTGAGATTGCGCTCCACGTGTCAAAATGATTGATTGTTGGTTTTCATCTTTATTTTTTTGGTGTACTAACATAGTTCTTAAGTACCTACATAAATAGGGGGGTATCTTCACGATCAAAAAGGTCTGAGATAAAGTTCTTATCCTAACTAATATTATAAATATTAAAATGTGAATGTTTGTTACTTAACCTATCAATACCCGCGAAACGAGACACAATAGAGCGCGGTCCTATGAGACCGGTCGGGGATTCATGAATTAATCACGCAAAAACGGCTGAACGGATTTGGACGTTTGGCGTGTATATGGCCTATGACATGGAAAAGAACATAGACTACCTTTTATCCCAATTCTTTTTTGTGAAATTTATACTCGCAGACGAAGTCGCGATTAGAATCTAGTTATTAATATGTATTACACCGCCAAAAACATTGTATTTTGAAATTAAAACTAGTTTTTTACCTCTAGCAACTTTAATTATTTCAACTATTGAACAAATCCTACTAGATATTCTGACGGTAAACTTCAAATTTTTATGCAATGATTGGCTTCTAAACATAGAACAATTTTAGAACGTCGAATGTTCATTGAAGGTCAAACTAAAAACGCAATCCCGAAAGATCCAGAAATCCAATTTTCTTAGAAGCACTTATTCCGATCTGAAGCCCGATTCACGTAATCAAAATCGTAACGATATCGTAATGACTTAGCCGTTTAGGCCATTCATCATCATCATCATTTACCTACTCTTTTCCCAACTATATTGGGTTCGGCTTCCAGTCAAGCCGGATTTAGCTGAATACCAGTATTTTACGAGGAGCGGCTGCCTACCAGACCTCCATAACTAGGGTTTGGGAATTCTCGACAATTTCAACGTCCCGGGACACGAGACAGGCTACGATCAAAGTCCCGGGACTTCCCGGGACTTCGAGACTTTTTTTAATTATAAAATTTGAACTTTGATTTCTGGTGAAACGTATTAATAAAAAGGGATTTTTTTAAAAATCAACATTAATTATCGGTTAAATCAACATTTATTAAACATAAAATATAATCACAATAGTTTTAACTTTAATATGTCAAATAATTGGTATGTTTATTCCTATAATCACAGATTAACTTTTAATTTAATTTTTTTTTGAAATATTATTATAATAAAAGAAACTTAGTAACAATCATACTAACTTTAATATCATGTCAAAATCATATTAATCATAATTTGGTAATTTTTATAATCACAGATTTGTTTCCTTATCTGTAAAACAGACTTTTGAATCAGTCTTTCAAATTATTAATCAGTTAAAAAATAAAATTACTTTGATTTTATAAAATAGGCTTTTAAAAAAATCAGAGCATTAACAGCTTTGTCCGACAATCTGCTTCTGATTTTTGTAATAACGCCACCGGACAAGGAAAACACTCTCTCATTTTCAACAGAAGTCGGTTTAATTGAGTTTAAGGCTTTATAAAGTAGTTCTAAATTTTCTGTACGTTTTCCGGTTGCTTCGAACAACTGAAACTCCTTTTTCAATGTTGCTCTTGTTGTTGTTTTTTGAACCTCGGGTACATTTTCTTTGATTTTTTTTATTGCTTGTTCCATTTGATTTACAAACGACTCATCCGGCTCGTTGTGTACTTGAGAGCTACTAGTACTAGGTTCAGCGCTTATTATTTCCATATCTGGTGTCGGGATATGAGGTATATTTTCAAAAAGCCTGCAATACAGTTCTTCCGCAAAGCCAATTAGGGCAGTTTTACTTAAATTTGAAGTAAAAAAGTCCGTGTTTTGAGACTGTGAGGTGTGATGACCAGTGTGTAAATATTTTAATAAACAGATAACTCGTTGTGGTCTTCTCTCTTCTAGACGAGCTTTTAAAGTTTCTAAGAACCGACTCGATAAATCATCATTTGTCGTTGTCGATTGAATTTTTTTCAGTAATACATCAATTATTGCTTCAGCTGTTAGTAACGTAGCGTTTTGTCTCCCTAAGGCTTCTACAGCTATCTTGACTGGCTGCAACAAATCAACAATCGACTGCAAAAGAAGAAGATTGTCTTCATTCCACTTGTCTAACATGTTTAAATCAATCAAAGCTTTCTTCACGCAATTTTTGAGCTTCAGAAACCGTTCTGCTATCACAATGATGGAATTCCACCTTGTTTTGACATCCAGTAGTAAACTGAGTTCTTTCCCAAATTCAGCTTTCACATAATTCTGTAATTGGCTATTTTTCAGTGGACTCTTTCTAAATAATTTCACTAAGGACCTTGTTTCGTCGAGCACTCGTTTAATTTCATCAATGGGTTGTAATCGGAAGTTTGTGTCGTAGCTGGCATTGTCGTCCGCTTCGTCATCAGAAGAGTTTTTGTTCTCCATTATTTCATCGTCACTATCATCGGTATCTTCGGAGCTCGAAACTGCGGATGTAGCCTGTCTCTTTTTATAAAATGTATCTACAACTCCTAGATGGATTGCGTGGTTCAAGCATAGGATCATCTCGCTGGGGCTTTCCCTGCCAAACTTTTTCATTACATTTGGGCCATCGCTGGTGGTGGCTACAATATGTTTTTCAAAATCCAATTGAAATCTTTTTAATGTATCTTCAACCATTTTTTTGGTCTCTTCAGCACCGCATTTACCTGGTATATAGATTAATCCCAAATTGAAAACTTCTCCGTCCTCAACATACAAACACAAATTAAAGTACCTTCGGTTTCGGACGCTGGTCCACTCGTCTACCGAAAGGCTGAAACGTGTACCAGAAGCGACCAAGTTTTTAAATTTCTGAATCATTTCTGCTTTTTTTTCTTCATAATAATTTAATATAATTTTCATAATTTCAGTTTCGTTTTTAGGCATTTTATAACCTCGCTGGGTAATACTCTCACGAATAAATTTACTCTTTGTGATTGCTCTTATAGTAAGGCCATCCTCTGCCGCCAAACGAGAAATTATTTCAGACAAAGACTTTCTAGCAACGTATCGTGTAATTTCAGACTGATTTTCACGTTTAATTTTTTTTGATTCCGGTTCGCAAGATGTCCCAGGTTGTACAACTGATTTTGATTCATCCGGCGGCGGTTGATTCACAGAAATATTGTGGACTCTTTGGAGGTGTCTGTCAAGGCCCGTAGTATTCGACCCTTTGCATGAAATTTGTTTTGGACATAACGAACACTGTGCTGTTGATTCATTTATCTTTTTAAAATGTTTCCATACTTTTGCTGTACGCTCCATATTAAAAGATCTATTTTTGTTTAAAGTATCTGTAAAAATAATAATAATCCAAAATTAATTTCATAAGTTTATACACTGAGTGAGTACTTATCACTTTATTATGTATTTTATAAAAAAACCATAACAGACATAACTTAAACATAATTAATACATGATAACAGATATGAAGATTATTTGTCAAGTCACTATCATGAAACCTATGTAAACGTCTTACCTACTTAATTTACCATTGAAGTAAACAAAATCAAGAACTTACATGAGATCGATGGCCGTCGTTGAATTTTTATAATCGCTACTGCAACAAAAGCACCACACCACACTCAATGAAATTTGCGACTGAGCTTGTGTCAGGCAGGATAAACAAAATGGCGGCGCGGCAAACTCAGTATGTAGACCAAGTAATTATTCATTACAGTAACAGATGGCGCTAGCTAGGCTCATGCAATGCTTTGAAAATAAAAATTAATACAATACATACGACTATCGTGTCTCGTCTCGAGTCTCGACCCAAAAGTCCCGGGACACGAGACAACGAAATTTACAAAAAGTCCCGGGACTTCGAGACACGAGACGTCCCGGGACCCAAACCCTATCCATAACCCATTAACTGGGGTAACACGGTACTTCATGGCAAGACTGGAGTCAGATTTACTGGCTTCTGACTATCCGTAGCGACTGCCAAAGATCTACAAATGACAGCCGGGACCTACGGACCTACGTTTAGGCCATTATCGTATTCAAATCGATTAATCGAGCTTAAACTGCACCGATTTTAAAGTCGTTTGATCGCAGTGTCATTGACGCGGATTCAGCTGTGTCAATAATTATCCTGGAAGAATACATAATAATGTAAATGGCAATAGATCAATTAGTTTCAAGCCAATTGAGTTATCGTTCTTTCGTATCTGTTCAAGGAACACATGAATACTGATTTTTGGAAGGACTTTGATCAAACGATTATATAATTTCAACGATATTTGACTTGTTTTATTTTACGTGAATCAGGCCGTGAACAATCCAGAACGATGTTTCATCTGATACAATTCTGATTAATCAGAGATCAAAATAGAGATCAGATAATAGCTACCAGGTAGACCAATGGTCTGGTAAAGGTTATAGGAATCGGTCACAGGATCGGTCGATGTGGCGACGCTTGGGGGAAGCCTTTGGCCAGCAGTGGATGTCTATCGGCTGACAATGATGACAACGGCCAGCAAGTAAAAGTTGATGTCGACCTGTGGGTAAGTGGTGGTGGATATCTTGGCCTCTCTAGGCTTCAGAAAGCCGTTCAGATACAGTTTGTCATTTGTGGGATTTTGGCAGTCTTTGCTGGTAGTCTCGAAAGTCTGATAACTAATCTTTTTAATGGTTATCGTTTTGCCAGCGGCCCAGTAAGATCTAACCATGACACGGTAACTCATTCAAACCTTCCCGAGGCTCAATTGTTAGTTTAACGATTACTTCATACAGTTTAGAATTGCCATGCTTCATATAGTAATCGCCAAATTAAAAAAAACACTACTTGTGGTATCCACCACCACTACCATCATACATCTAGTTTACCGGTAACACTTTGTTATTTCGATTGATTTAACGTGAATATCTCTCATCAATCTCTTTGCTTTCCGAATGATATGTTATGATGATTTTTATTGGTAAATAAGTTAATAAATCTTTTTGTGTCTGTTTTTTCTGCTTCGCATTGAAAGAGCTGGAATGGAGCCAATCTCCTAAATGTAGTTTATTTATGTTGACACTAGGTTTGTTTACCAATAATGGCATTGGAAAATGTATGGCTTTTTATATCCATGTTTTCGTGGTATCTTGGTTTCATTTATACATGTTTCAGCACGCAAATTGTTTTCGTTCATTTCGTAATTTCCTTTTTCAATTGTTTTTGTATATTTGCTGTACCGCCTTGTGTTCCTTTGTTCCTTTCAATTGTGGTAAAAACAACATTTTCTTTGAAACAGGTCCCTTGTGGAATTAACAAAAAGATGTTATCGTTAATATTGGTTACATTTTCTTGCTTCATCCAATTTAGTTTAGTGTCTTCATATGTTCGCTTTTTCAGATAATCTAGATTGGGTCTAGGTACTAATACAGTTTAGGCTTATATTCTTAGTTTGTTTTTCACTGCTTTTATTTATTTAGTCTTTATGTGACCTCTAGAACTATCTTATAACAGTTTCATTCAACTCGATTCTTGAGCCTAAATAGAAGTTTTATTGGCGCATTTAGCTCAGCTTTTTAGATAGCGAATAGATAGAGCCGGAGTTTATTTAATTTTAAACACAGAGTTAGACAGTGATGGCCATAATCAATAAATTTTATCTTAGTTACGTCTACGACCTTTTCTCCTTGGGTCGTCTATGTTTTAATATCGATTCGAACGATGAACAGCAAGGCATAATATTGAACGTGTTTCTACTTCTATATTTGTATTGTAATGTTTGAAGCTTCTATTTGTTTTTAATAGAAGACTAGAGATAAGTGGACGTAACTTGAGCAAAAAGATTTTTGATTTAGTTTGACATTTTCCCAAGACATTGTAAGTATTTTTCTTTTGAACTTTTTATATAGGTGTGGTATATAAGTGGGCTTGCTGCCACAAGGCATTCAGACACGGTTTGTTTCTTTTTTTGCGGTGCGAAAAGAAGTCATTGATTATTTCAACGATTTCTCCTGTTCTTGTAGAGCAAGAGGGCGTGTCGGACTTTTCCTGACTAAACCCCGTTTGTGTCCTCTAGTTGCTATTTCCGTTCTAGGGCCATGATAACTCTTTCAAACGTTTCTGCAGCAACTGTTAATCAGTTGTTTAGTACCCATAACACAAGCTCTGTTTAGCTTAGGACTAGATGGCGTTGTGTGAAAGTTGTGGAATATTATTATTATTATAACTGTTAAACTTTTGGTATACACTGTGTAAATGGGTTACAAGAATTTTTATTGTACGTTTTATTAGAAGAATCAATTTTTTCGAAAAAACTGGATTATTTTGATTGAGATTCTGCAGTATTATCGAGAATACTCAGTACGAATATTTTCAGCACAACCTTGGATTTCATGAAACATTTTATTTCGTTCTTGAATAATTTTAAGAAATCTCAAATTGAAATAAAACAAATAGTACATTGCATACACATAGTTTGGAGTTGCTTTTTTGTGGGAACTTTGCCAATACCTAGTTTATTTTTAACATTCTTAAAAGTTTCTGTACCATGATTTTTGAGAACATTGGTGGCTAGTGGTAACGGCTGCGACTATGCATTACTTTGTGTAATTTATTTTATCACTACTGCTCTCAACACGTTGAAAGAAAATATCGTGAGGAAACTGGCATGTCCTAGTACAAAAAGAGTCGAAGACATGTGACACCCACCAAGCTGCACTAAGCCCGCGTGGTAAATTCCGGTCCACTTACTCTCCTAGAGAGGAGATCTGATGATATGCGTTATTAATATTCTTTTTAGCTTAGAATTGTCAAGTTATTTAACAAACAGGGAACGTTTTTAAATTGTTTATACATATGTATACAACAGAAAACAGTGGGTTGCTACCCGTACACATTTACAAAAGACATGTTTGTTTCGATGACAGAAAAATGCAATTTGACTTAGGTATCTAAGGTGTTTGACAGATCATCATCTACCTAGCCTTTTCCAGTCAAGCCGGATTTAGCTGAATACCAGTATTTTACGAGGAGCGGCTGCCTACCAGACCTCCACAACCCATTAACTGGGGTAACACGGTACTTCATGGCAAAACTGGAGTCAGATTTTACTGGCTTCTGACTATCCGTAACGACTGCCAAAGATCTACAAATGCCAGCCGGGACCTACGGCTTAGCGTGCTTTCCGAGGTACGGAGGAAACTCGTTATGTTATGATGGTCACCCATCCACAGACCAACCTTGGCAAGCGTTGTTTAACCTTGAAGATCGACCCGTGTGACTGTTATTGTCTAGGCACGAGCTCCTCAGATCAGAGATATTTTTTTATTTTATCATGAAGTTCTAAAGTACCTCATCATCATCATCATCATTTCAGCCGAAAGACGTCCACTGTTGGACATAGGCCTTCCCTAAGCTTCGCCACAACGACCGGTCCTGTGCATCTCGTATCCATCAAGTAAAGCACCTGTTATAACTTATTTGCTACCAATACCTGGAAATATTTTAACCTTCCAAAATACATCAAATCTTGATAGAACTCCACCTGTTCGAAAACAAAATAATTGAAATAAAGTTCTGTCGTGTTTCGAGAAGTTTTTAATTCAATTATAATATTGCGAAGGTCTGTCACGCTAAGTATTGAGCTAGTGATTTACCGTAGTCCCGTTTTTACGGGATTATTTTTTATTCAAGAAAAATATATTTTTCCGAAAGCACGATGAGAATGGAGATACATATTGTCTTGCATTAACTTGATACTTTCATGTGATTCTTATCTCAAGTAGAAGTATAAAAACTAAGCATTACTGACTCAGCTAACTTAATTAAGTATATATTAATTACTTACTTACCTGTAAAAAATATGCTATTACTTACAAGACTTCTCCTTCATCTGTTCCGCAATTTTGTTTTGTTGATGATTTGTGTTTCTCTTCAAAATTTATTGGCACTGTCTTCATTACCATCGTCATACGCCCAAAAGATGCCCACAGTTGGACACAGAACTCCCCCAAGTTTCGCCACAGCCACCAGACTTGTACATCTCGCATCCATAACAAGCATCCCGCGCAATGTATCCCGGTTTAATTATTTTGTGTCTGGCAACACTAGTCTCGTCTCTTCCAAGTTTCAAACTTGTGTCATCTGCGAACTTGCTAAGTATAAGACAAAGTGTTTTCCTCGGAAATGTGGAACGAGGTGATGAAACGATACAAATAATATTCTATAGTTTATGATATTATTGCTTTTCCTAGAGATGAGGCTTTAGTTCCAGCAGTGGGAACATTATAAGGTCGATTTTATTAGGGGTATGAAATTGAATTGAAAAAACAACTGAAAGTCGATAATCCAATTTTGCATATTTTTTTAAAGAAGAACTTCATAGGTACCATGTGAAAAAAGTTTCGTTTAAAAATCTCAAACCATGAAGGTTCTATGTCAATTCGAAGGGTACTTATACAAAATTGCAGTTTTATATTTTATATTGTATAAAAAATGAGATTAATTTTGTATTTTAACCCCTGTTATTTGAGGATGTTACGAGTATGTAAGTATCGTGGTGAGACGTATTTATTTTGATAGGTACCTACAACTTTGCAGCCTGTGCACCAAATGTACTCAGTTTAATCTAACAACTTCAAACGCTCTGTATGGAGTGACAGGGATTGTCAGACTTTTACTGACAAAAACTCACCCGTGTTATATTCGGTAACAGTCCGAACCAAGCCCATGACGTCAATGAAAGAAAGAAAGAAAGAAAACACGTTTATTTGGCAAACCATCAATATGAACGAGTACAGGTAAACTTAAATTACACATAAAAAAAGCAAAAAAAAATAAAATAAGTACAACAATATCTCAGGGCAATGGCGCTTATTGTTCCACGCGCGACTCAAAGAGACTGATGTCAGCAAACCGTAGGGGTCCAACAGGGTCGAAGCTTATGGGATCCTGGGTTGATGAAAGATAACCCTAGGACCCTGGAATTAGGGCAAAGAAGGAATACGAGTGGGTTTTAGTCAGTAGAAGTCTGACACGCCCTCCGGCTCCACCCAGAGCGGGAGAAGTCATTTTGATGATCTCCAACTCTTAAAAAAAACCGCTGTTATATTATTTTGATAGTATTTTAGGTAAGTAAGAAAGTAATCGTGGATAAAAAGGTCACTTTTTATCCATGATTACAGATATCGTGTTTTATCTTATTTTCAATACCCTTTCTGATTAAGGTACACATACATAATATATCGTATGTTGAAAGCCAAGTAAATAAGTGTAGCCGCACTCTGAAAGGAGGTTTTATCTAAAATATTAATAATAAAGGACGGAGCTATCCAAGCTTACCGGTATTAGGGACCCGTTTATATGAACTTGCCGGTCATAGGATTCCGTTATTAGGGTTCCTTCTTATATGAATATGAAATATTTTGTTTATTTTAGGTATTTAGGTGTTTTAATTTCAATTTAGAAACATCTTAACTAACAAATATAATAGTTTAAAAGGTATATACGAGTATATTAAACACATTCACACACAATCGTATTACTTTGTGTAATTTACTTCATCACCTTTACTCTCAAAACGGTGAAGGAAAACATGATAAGAAAGTCCGAAAGACCGCATGGTGCATTGAGTCCGCCTTTGTAAATTATGTGCATTAAGTGTTAAATAAATAAATAAATAAAAAAACCAGCAAGTTATATAACCAAACATTCAAAAGACATGTGACATCCACCAACATGCACTGGGCCCTCGTGGTTGAATGAATATGACCATTCCTAATCCTAGAGAAGAAGCCTGAGGCCCAGAAGAGGGAACATTATAACAATATGTGGCCAAAAAACGGACAGAAAAAGAACTCATTTATTGGGCATCAAAAATTCATCCACATCGATGTTCACGACAAATGTATTCAATCGGTATTTAGATCGAAATATTCCTAATTAGAAGATGTTTTATTATTGGTAATGGAATTCGGAATGTAATTAGTAGTTTTTTTTTCAAGAATTGGAATAGTTTGAAATGGTTTATTAGCGTAGTTTTCATTTTCATATCAGATAGGTACAGTCAACAAAAGATTTTGTAAATTCCGGTTAATGACCTAAAGATGATATAAATTTTTATCGATAAAAACGTATACATATAAAGTGCATTTTGTATAATTTGTTTTTGATATAGACACATGATAGCATAAGTTTATGATTGACACCAACACTAACAATTTAACGTTTGAATCCCCAACCGGTCCTATGAGACCGCGCTGTTATTGTTTTACTATTGTGTCTCGTTTCGCGGGTATCTGAGTAATTAAGGAGTTTATATACCATCAATCCGAAAAGAAAAAGAAGAAGCATAGGTAACTATAAACCTTAGTGCGGTTTGTTTGCTTTTTAAAATGCGGAGTAGGTATTCCAGTTTTGGCACCCAGATTTACGGCACCAACATTTTCGGCACCCAAGCTATTCCCGATTCGGCACCAATAGGTATTTTGGATGATAGAAATCTCTACAAAATCCCAATCCAAAATACCTATTGGTGCCGAAACGGGTATACTCCGGTTAATCCTGTAGGTACTCTTTAGTATAAATGATAAATAAATAAATTTAAAAAAGTAGACAATTTAAATATATCCTAATCAAGTGAAAACATTTAAAAAAATATTTCACGATTCTGATTTCAAATTAAATACCATATCTGCCGTCTAAATATCGTTATATCTCCCAAGCGAAAAATAAAGAATAAATTTATAAAATAACCCTACCCAATATTTGTTCGATTTTAAATTATTTAGTTAATGACAAAATAAAAGCAATAGGCTGGAAAACCGTTTCGTAATATCCGCACATTAATGAATCCCGGATAAACCGGAAATACCGGTATTAGCCGTATAATTGACTAGTCGTGTTATACCGGATAATTGCTGCAGATATACCCTTTCTACCTGGCAATTTGTTTGTATAACATTGTTTAGTATATTCTGTAGGGTACCATTGTAGGATTATGCCTCTCTTAAATAAGCGGATTTTGTGATAGATTGACAAGTAACAGGGTTATTTATTTTTCACATAGCAACTGAAGGAATACAGATAAGTTTTAGTCAGTAAAAGTCTGGCAATCCCTGTCACTCCAAAAAGAGCAGTACAAGTTATTAGATTAAATTAAGTACGGTTGGTTAACAGGCTACAAAGTCGTACGACTGCGGGAGAATTTATTGGATGATTTCACACTAAAAAAAACTAGCTTAATAGGTAAATAATTATTTTTAGAGGTGAAAAGTCATCTAACCTAGTCTAGAAGTCATCTAAAAGACTTTTACTGAATAAAACCCACCTGTGTTCCTTCAGTGAGCGGCGAGCTATCCACTGCTCGTCGTCCTCAAGCCAACGCTTATGGTGGCTGGAAACCAGGATCGAGGTCCCGGCGGGTGGGGCATGAGAAGACCGGACCGAAGATTCGAAATTGGGACCATTTAAGTGGGCCTATACGTCATAAAAAAATCAAAATCATTCCACTACAACACATACATGTGACACTATTGTTATCAAATTGAAGTTAAAAAAACTTTTGAGGTAATATCAATCAAATTGATTGTTTTATTTAAATTTAAACGAACGTTCAAAAAAGGCTCTTATGTACCTATTATTTTAGTACTATAATACTAAACCACAGTAAAATATATATTATGGTTTAACAAAATTACATGCTGGAATATTTAAAATATTTGATTGATATAGAAGCTGACTTAAAAGTAACGAACGTTCTTTTGTAAAAAACGTGCTCCTCGCCGCCGTATGGAAACTTAAATATTTTTCAAAACTATGTCGAGGTTTTTGCTTCTCCGTAAGTATCATAATATTATCTGTAAATTCACTTAACGAAAAAACACGGGTACCTAAAATCATTTTCGAGTCAATAACAAAAATATTTTCTTACAACTGAATATTTTGTACTGATAGCAAAAACACCCGATCTGTCTTCACAAAAATATTTTTACTTCACCGAGTCCAAAAACATTTAAGATTTCTTTTATCAGAATCAAAGCGAACTTTATAAAAAGTTATCCGTTATTAAATCTACGAAATATTGTAAAAGGCCTATTACCCCACTCGATACGTCGACTCGATATTTCGACTCGTTACATCGACTCGATACGCCCAGCCCTGAATAAGACCGACTGACCCTTATTACACTACGCGACGTAGACTAACGCCCGTTTTCAATAAGCTATCTATCTACAGTTGCAGCTACTAAAGATAAAGAAATCTGTCTTTTGCCTTAACTTGCTTTCCTCTAACCTACCGACGGATAGCATTTCCTACCAAAGTTGTGGATGGATAGATAGAATCTTACTGTTTATCTTGGATAGCTATCTATCTATGAACTGCGGTAGGTTATTGAAAACGGGCGTAAGACCGTTCGTAAAAACGAGCGGTGTATTATGCCTTTAAGAAGGTACTTCTCTACAAATCGGTGGTTCGGCAGCCATCAAAGCAGTTGTAAAAAGTTTACCGCGTCTTTATGTGAAACCCATCAAGTATGAACAAACCATTGATTGTTATGACCGTAGTAGATTGAAGTGCTTCATTGAAAGAAGTTATTTTATAGGCATTCGCTTTATTATGTTATATAAAAGGAGATGCGGTAAAAACTTGCCAGTGAAGCCGGTATTTTTAAAAGATTATCTTTTTTACCAAAGAATCGCCAAACTTAAGCGGCAATGGGCAGGGCACATTGCTCGTAGAACGGGTGGTTGATGGGGACGAAAGTTTCTGGAGTGGCGGCCACGTAAAGAAAGAAAGAAAGAAAGAAAGAAAGAAAAATGATTTATTTGGTACAGCACAAGACACAGATAATCAAATTTTAAAATTAATGAAACGAAACAAAAAATAAAAAGAAAACAGAAAAAGAAAAACAAATAGTTGCGTGCCTCATGGCTGCACCAAAATAGGTCCAGTTCAGCATGAATGCCAGACAACTAGTGCCTGACGCTGGTTTTCGACTGAACCCATGGCTGTGACGCAACGGACGCAAAGCAGTACGAGCGGTACGTACCGAAAGACGCAGCGTTGGAAGGCCTCCCACAAGGTGGACTGACGACCTGGCGAGGGTCACGGGAATCCGATTGATGCGAGACGCACAGGATTGGTCGTTGTGACGACGCTTGGGGGATTCCTATGTCCAACAGTGCATGTCTTTCGGCTGAAATGATGACGATGACTTTTTTTATTGTATGTCCCACTGCTGGGCAAAAGCCTTCCCTTTCTCCTTTCAAAACTCTCTGTCTAGGGTGATTTCTGGCCAAGTTTTCCCCGCGAACATTACAAGATCGTCACACCACCTTCGTAGCGGTCGAATTCGCCGCCTCGACCTCTCTCAGACGTTCAGTGAGGTGTTACTTAGGAAAGTTATTATTATTTTTTTTTAATTTTGTTAGGCTTACATTAGTAAACTACCACACCTGCAAAGCTTCGCTTTTTCAGCCCCTTCAAAAGTTACCTCTTTCGCACTTATTAGGTTATCACTCCCAGGAGACATTATGCTAATTTCGAGCTCGCTTGGCTCGTTTGGCATTCTTGATATGAAAACCATTAAAAAATTAATCTATTTAATGTAAAAGGAAAATCCAACTGACTGACATATCAACAGCAGTGCTATTCTCTAAAAGTCATTTTCATGGCTGTAGGCTGCGACGAGCTCGACGTCGAGACAGCCTTCAAACAGCGAATGCAAATGTATGAAGAACTGTCATTGTCAATTGCACTAGCGCTCACGGCTGTGACAGGCATGAAAATGAGAGAATAGCATAGCAGCAGAAACTACTGGGACTAGGAGCGTTACATTTTGCACAAGGCTTCCTTTTATGACGTAGGCGAGAACTGAGGATTTTTCAAAATTCACCTACTAAAGGGATGAAACAGGGGTCCAAAGTTTGTATGGAGAATCCTACTTGGGCGAAACCGCTGGCAGAAGCTTATCTTACATATGTAAACTCAAAGCAATCATAACCAGACATTCAGCCATCTAGTTAAACATCATCATCTTCCTGCCCTTGTCCCGTTTTATTTGGGGTCGGCGCAACATGTGTTTTTCTTCCATTCTATTCTGTCACTCGTCACGCTATCACTAACTCCCTTTTCTTCCATATCACTTCTCACACAATTCATCCATCTTTTCTTTGGCCTCTCTCTCCCTCTATCCACATGCAAACTCATAACTCTTTTAGTAACATGCGTCCAAACGTGGGGTTATATTACTTGGCTAGTTGATTTTCAGCTATTTAGTTGGATGCCACATTTAATGAAAGGCCTAGGCGTTTAATAAGATGACTATTTTTTATTATGGATAGCCTCACGTTCGACCACTATCTCACCTGATGGTAAGCGATGATGTGGCTGACGATGGAGCGCGCTTACCAACTTAAAAGTAACCTATTCACTCTTGACTTAAAGATCCTGGCTACGATATATCCATAAATGTTCAAACTTTAAAATGTCACTTACGGGATATCTTCCGTGATTGTTTATTGTTTTGATTTATCTCGTAAGTGACATTTTAAAGTATGAAATAAACCGTGATAGCCTAAAACAGTGTATCTATAAAGGTTATGTCTAGTTAAAAGAAGTATTATTGTTTTCGTGTTACTACAGAATAAAAACGCCAATAAGTAAAAGGATAATAACGGTAGGGGGGGTCCACATCGGCGTCGGGTCGGCGATAAAGTACCTGGGACTCGTCCTCGACAGCCGGTGGACTTTCGAGGAGCATTTCCGACGTTTGGCCCCCAAACTGGACAGGTCTGGGGCCGCTCTGAAGCGGCTCCTGCCCAACCTAGGGGGTCCAGACGCCCCCTGCCGGAGGCTCTACGCGGGGATCGTTCGGTCCATGGCCCTTTACGGGGCGCCGGTTTGGGCGCCGTCGCTAGGTAAGCGACCGGCGGCCAAGCTGAACGCTTGCCAGAGGGTCATGGCCATCCGGATGGTGCGGGGATACCGCACGATCTCCCGCGAAGCGGCGAGCCTCCTCGCTGGCCTGCCACCGTGGGATCTGGAGGCAAAAGTCCTTGCACGCATGCACGATTTGCGCGTGGAGATGCAACGCCGGGGCGAAACTCCGCTGCCGCGACAAGTCGCGGCATGGCGGACAGAGTTCCGGCGGGATCTTAGGGTGGCATGGCGACTGCGACTGTCGCAACCCAGTGCTGGGCACGCCGTCATTGAGGCGGTTAGGCCCCTCTTTGAGGAGTGGTTGGAAAGAGGTCACGGCGTCCTCTCTTTCCGTGTGACGCAGGTCCTCACCGGACACGGTAAGTTCGGAAGGTTCCTGCATCGAATCAAGCAGGAGAGGACGCCCGGGTGTCGCCACTGTGTGGACCGCCCGGAGGACACGGTGGAGCACACGGTAGAAGTGTGCCCCGCTTGGGCGGAGCACCGCCGTGTCCTCGTGGAGACTATCGGGAGCGGCGACCTCTCGCGCCGGGCCCTGGTTCAGACCATGGTCCGGAGCGAGGAGGGTTGGCATGCGGTCGCCTCCTTCTGCGAAGCAGTGATGCTCGTGAAGGAGGCTGCTGACCGCGAGCGCGTGAGGGAACGGCCCTCACGCCGCCGCCGCCGAGATCCCGATCCCGATTTCCGACCACCGTAGGCGCGGGTTCGCGGACGGCGAGCACTGGGTAGCTCGCTGTCCGGCAGTCTGGAAATAATCTGGATCGAGCCCAGTCGTCAACGGCGCGTTCTGTTCCACGCGCGCCTCAAGGAGATGTCAGCAAACTGTAGGGGCCCGGTAGGGCCGAAGCCTCTGGGGGGAACATGTGGTATTCCTAACGGTTGATACCGAGTCCCCCCCAGAACGAAGGCAACGAAGGAACGGGGTAGGGGTTTAGTCAGTAAGAGTCTGACACGCCCTCCCGCTCCGCCCAAGAGCGGGGGAAGTCATTCTGATGATTCCCCTACCAGAAAAAAAATAAATAAATAAGTAAAAGGATATTATGGCTTATTACCTACAATAAAACCCCAAGTTCAAGTTTCATAACTAACTTGACCTTACATAATAATCGTATAACTACAAAAGCAAAAATACAAATTGATTACTATTTAATCAGTCTCAGTAATCGCTTAACTTACCAAAAATAGAAGCCATTTCCTGACCAACCAAAAACAATATTGCTTGTACACTTACTGCCGGGAAATGACGTCATAAAAACGATAAACCGGAAAACGGCACTCAGTGTTGGGATTTAATTTTCCTGTATTAGAAATAAGGTCGAATTTACTTACAGGTTAGGTTTTTATTTTGAGGCTAGGGAATCGTTAAATAATGCCAGCCACACGATCCAGTTTCCAGCGGAGAAATCGGTCCCCAGATCGAAGGCAACGAAGGAACGGGGTGCGGTTTGGTCAGTAAAAGTCTGACACGCCTTCCCGCTCCATCCAAGAGCGGGAGAAGTCATTCTGATGATTCCCCACTTGACAAAAAAAAAGCGGAGAAATCGGTAGCGGTGACCTATTGCAGCCATAGGTTCAGTCGAAAACCAGCGTCAGGCACTAGTTGTCTGGCTTTCATGCTGAACTGGACCTTTTTTGGTGCAGTCGTGAGGCACACAACTATTTGTAATTTTGTATATTTTTTTTGTTCTACCTTATTTTCATTTTTTTTTGTTTCGTGTTACATTCATTTATAAAGTTGATTTTCTGTGTCTTGTGCTGTACCAAATAAATTATTTTTCTTTCTTTCTTTCTTTTTTCTTTTCTGAGCCCTAGTATAGGCCATGGTTCGGAGAGAGGTGGAATGGCCGGCACTTGCCTCCTTCTACGAAGTGGTAATAGTTAGCTATCGAAGGAGACGGCCGCACGCGTGTAGAAACGCACATCCACAAGTCCCAGCTGCCGTCTACCAGTCACTGAGCCCACGCTTGGGGCTTGCGGACGACGAGCGATGGGTCGCTGCTCGTCCGTCCGATAACCGACCAAGGCACTACGAGCCGTTCACGACCCAATGTGAATTTTTAATCCATATCTACGCTTACCTTAGCTAAGACGTTATGTACACCCTGTGCCTCGGAAAGCACTTAAAACTGTTAGTCCCGGTGGTCATTCGTACATCTTTGATAGTTATTTATTTAATCTTCATGCAACATAATGGTCTTTTTATTTAAGTCAGACGCTAAAAAAGTCTGAGCATCAGTCTATCCAAGGAGCACGGTGTTGCTCAGTAGGTAACTGTGTTGGGAGAGGCAGGAGGAGGTCTGATAGGCAGTCGCTCCCTATAAAACACGAATATTCAGATGCATCTGGATAGATTTTAAGTCAACCCCAAGCTAGCTGAGAAAAGGTTAGGGAGATCATTATTTCAGCCAAAAGACATCTACTGCTAGACATAGGCCTCCTCAAAGCGTCGCCACAACGACCGGTCCTGTGCGTCTCGCTTCCATCGGATTGCCGCGACCCTCGCCAAGTCGTCAGTCCACCTTGTGGGAGGCCTTCCAGTATAGGCAGTGCTCCATGTAAAACACGAGTATTCAGCCGCATCTGGTTACATTTTAAGCCGATCCCAAGCTAGTTATAATAATATACAATATGCCACAACTTTCACACAACGCTATCTGGTCCCAAGCTAAGCAGAGCTTGTATTATGGGTACTAGACAACTGATAAACACACTTACTTATATATTCCTAAATACATACTCGTACATATTATAGACTAGCTGAACCCCGCGGGTTTATTAGTCCTCGCGTGATGTTATATAGCCTATAACCTTCCTGAATAAATGGGCTATCTAACAGTGAAAGAATTTTTCAGATCGGACCAGTAACTAGATCCTGAGATTATTTTCGTTCAAACAAACAAACAAACTCTTCCGCTTTATAATATTTGTATAGATAAGTTACACCCACACACAGAACAAATGATCGTGCTCATCACACAAACATTTTTCCTGGGTGGGAATCGATCCACGAACTCTGGCATAGCAGTCAGGGCCACCAACCACTAGACCAACAGGCCAGTCAAAGCTGGGAAAAGGTTAGGAAGATGATGTAGCTATTTATAATAGCCGATGGTTGCCTTAAAGATTTTGCTCGTTTTCTCCTTGTTAATGTAGGCGGCAAATGAGCGGGAAATAATTTCTTGACGGTGTAATTAATTATCTACAAAGGCCATTAACAGGTAAACGACCTGCCTTCTGACCTTTAACTTTGGATACTTGCGTTAAACCTTAAGCTAAATAATATCTTACTTTAATATCCATTAATATCTTAATATTTTTTTCTTATAATGTGTTTGAAACTTCAGAAGCATTTATACTCCAGATCATATTTTTTTTCTAACTTATAATTAGCTAGTTTCTGCTAAGGTGTCGCTCGCTTTAAATGAGTACTTTCTAAGTCAAGGAAAAATAAGATACGGTCGTTGATGTCGCAAAAACGTATAATTTCCCTTAAGAGTTTTGAATTCAAAACTGTTAAGGGAACACAGAACAGTTACAACTGTTCTGTGATCTCATAGCACACATATTTATAGGAAAAAAATCCGAAACTTTTTTGTAATTACGTCACAAAAAAGAACTTCGCGATTCGATCTTCGCATATTTTGGATTCCAATATCAATACTTACGTGAATTCAGTAACCAACTGAAAATCGTTATTACTATTACATCATACGTCTTACCTTAAAACCTCTCTAGTACTTACACAGCAACACATTTCTATATAAAAATCACCCACGTGTTATTTGATATCCTAAGAGCTAACATATAAATCATCACGCTCTGACGTAAAGGAGCTTGCTAGTAATATAGCCACATTCTATATCATATCGTAGGGCGAACGTAAAAATGTGAGCATCTTTCTCAATACCTCTAATGTATACTGTGCTTATTTTAAGATCTATACACATAGGTACGTACGGTTGTAGGTGTTATTATGATACTAGCGATCTGCCCTTGCTTCGCATTAGTTTCGAGCTTAACTCAACAGCGAGTTTTGTCAAAGAACTCAAAGGTTTTAGCACACTTTTAAGTTACGGAGATATCTCCTTTGAGATGTTCTTTGATATCCTCGGGTTTTTACTAATAAAATATACGTGTATTATACTAAGAAACATTAGCATTAGCATTATCGGCCTTATAATGTTCCCATTGTTGGGACTCAGGCCTCCTCTCAAGGAGGGCATGGGCCGTAATCCACCTCGTCGGCCCAGTGCGGATTGGTGGTTGAACATATCTTCGGATTTTTGGTTCTAGGACATGCAATCACACACACATGGCCTTGGCGAATAGGACACGAAAATACTCGTTGAATCAAACCGACGCGGTTAAAGGGTGAAGAGTAATGAAGTCTTATATCCAATCTTATGGTTAAAATGAGGAGAATTATGTTCGGTCATTTAGCTATCATTTTATGCAATAAATTGCTTTAAAATAACTGACATAAAGATCAAAGTGCTGTGAAAAGAGTCGTTCTCCGATGAAGAAAGGAAAGAACTAATTAAACAGAGGAGCTCCTTTGAAGTGCTTCTTAGTTAAGAAATACGTCTTTTCGCAGTTCATTTCAAAGTTTAAATGGGAGTCAAATAGAGAAAAACTCTAGATTGGACTGACAGGAAGATAGAGTTCTAAGGTTAAATAGATATTTTAAAAATAAATAAAAATGTAAATTATAACAAAATGTCAAAAATAAAAAGTTAAATTCAAAAGAAATAAATATCATAAACGCAAAACTTTGTATGTATGGATATTAGTTACTCTTTTACGCAAAGACTACTGAATGGATTTCGATAAAACTTGGTATGGTCCTGGAATAGCCTATAACTCTAGGCTCCTAGATTGGATAGGATTCTTTTTTCCTAGGAGTTCCATTGGGACAATTTTTTAGTATCACGTGGGCGAAGCCTCGGGCAGCAGATAGTTAAATAAATAACTATCTACACTAATTTAAAACTACAAAAACTGTGCAACTTGGACCACGGATTTTCTTATTTGTTACAAATTACATATATTGTTAAAGATTATCTTTGGTTTATCTACAGTAAAGTTGTGAACAAAACATCACATCGTATTAACCGAATTCCCAAAAATAAAATCGTAATTTTTACGAGGAAGACGCGACGTGTCAGCGAAGACATACATATAATGTAATAAAGAAACAACAATACGATAACACTTCACACTTTTCTCAAGAAGTTTTTCTCACAGATATTTTTTCAGAGCAATGTAACAAAGACATGAATATTTTGATAAAATATATTTTTTTCCGTAGTTATTATGCTTTACTGCTTTCTGAACTGATGGTAAGCGACTATGATTCACACTTGCCTAGAAGTAACCTTACTCTTCATGTTCGTCACTATTGGATCAGCCTACCAGTGTATTAAGTGCTTAGGTGCAGTGATTATTACAAATTAGTATAATAATAAAAATGATATAATAGTATAATAATATGTATCAGAAACGAAGATATATCTGCAGGAGAACGAAGGTTATCAAAATAGCTCGAAGAATTTTTCCAAATTCATGAATCCCCGACCGGTCTCATGTGACCGCGCTGTTATTGTCTTACTATTGTGTCTCGTTTCGCGGGTATGTGATAGGCTAAGTTGCAGTGGCAGGGCACATTGTTCGACAAATAGATGCCCGTTGGGGTCGCAAGTTTCTGGAGTGGTGACCGCGTACCGGAAGACGCAGCGTTGGAAGGCCTCCCAAAAGGTGAACCGATGACCTAGGGAGTGTCGCGAGAATCCGATGGATGCGAGACGCACAGAACCGTTCATTGTGGCGACGCTTAAGGGAGGTCTAAGTCCAACAGTGGGCGAGTTCGGCTGAAATAATGATGATGATGATCAATCCATAGGCGTCACTAACTCCTTATAAACCAGCAACAGTCACCAGTTTGGGGGTACATGCAACAGAAAGCCCATCCTAAGGTTGTCTGGTAAATATCGCTGTCAGCGATAAGACCGCCATTGTAACCATAGATTTAAGTTATTGTATAAACTGTACTGTTCCTTTTCGGAGTCCAATAAAGTTTATTCTATTCTATTCTAAAGTGCCACAAACATATAGGTAGATAAAACTTCAGCTAAAAATCAAGACAAAAATGCACAAAAAAAACGTACATTTGTGTCTCCTACCCTACTAGATTAACATCGGCGTTAAACCAAATTGGGTCCATGATTACACAAGGATCCTGTCACCCGACTGTGGAAGTCCGAAAGGGGGTTATGTTTTTAGGGAGGATTTCAGCGTGATTTTATCTCCGATCTTCGGTGTTCGAGTGATTGGGCTCTGTGATTAATTAAATGAGGGTATTTTGTGACCTTTTTGCTATCGATTGCGGGTACTATTGTGTGGAACGTGAGTAATGCGATGGCTTCGGAATTACGGCTGATAACATTGTGTGAATAATTCAGTGTTTTCAAAGGGTATGGTTTTTATTTGGAATGTTATGAATAAATATTAGTATTTGGGATTCTGCAACCGTTCTCTTGCGCCTTCACATTATAAAGCTTTTTTTAGTTGAGAAATCATCATAATGACTTCTCCCGCTCTGGTTTGTGCATGGGTGACCATCTTAACATACCGAGTTTCCTTCGTGCCTCGGAAACCACGTTAAGCCGTAGGTCCCAGCTGTCTTTTGTAGACCTTTGGCAGTCGTTACGGATAGTCAGAAGTCAGTAAATCTGACTCGTCTAGCCGTAAAATACCGTGTTACCCCAGTTAATGCGTTGTGGAGGTCTGGTAGGCAACCGCTCCTCGTGAAATACTGGTATTCAGCTAAATCCGGCTTGACTGGAAGTCGACCCCAATATAGTTGGGAAAAGGCTAGGTAGATGATGACTTCTCCTCTCTCGGCTCTGGGCGGAGTGGGAGGGCCTGTCAGACTTTTACTGACTAAAACCCTACTCCTATTCCTTAGCCATCGTTCCAGGGCTATGGGGTTTGTGGTTACATTATCGCGCGAATAATCCCATCGCGATAAAAAAAACATCGTTTTCAGGTATAAGCGCTATGCGACTGTGTAAGTGTCGACATGCATTCGTGTTCGTCAGAAGTTTTCGTGATTCGACGAATTACTCGGCCGCATTTGTCACGACACCGCGAATATTCGCCGAATCCCCATGTAGCCACAGCATAAAAAAGCGGAACAATTAAAATTTACCAACCTTTTTGTGACTGGCAAAGTTATGGCAAAGTTTTAACTACTAGCGACAATGTCTTTTTCTTCTTCCTGTCCTTATCCCATATTACTACTATTCTGTCCTTTCACCCGTCATACTATCACTAACTCCCTTTTCTTTCAAAGCACTCCCCACACAACCCATCCATCATTTCTTCGACGTGCCACTACTTCTCCATTCAACTACATGAATACTCAGAACTCCTTTAGTACAGCAGCGTTTCATCCATCTTCTTTACATGACCATACCAAGATAAACGATTTCCTTTCAAATTTTCAGCCACTTTCATCATTACAGTGTCTGTACCTAATCAAAAACTGTGGCCACGTGACGAGTTTCAAACTTCAAAACCGCTGAAACTTTGGCCAATAAAAACAACTTTAATATTAAAGTTGACACATAAAAAGTCTGTCCAACGATAAAAACTGTATACTCTTCTGTATTACACATTCTCATTATTAAAATAGACTTGGTTACGAGTCTAGACTTTTTAAAAAGTCTAGGCAAATAGGCACTAAAATAAATTGCCAGTAATAACGATTACCTAGTTTCTCTATTTGTGTAAAAAATAACATTTTATTTAGGCACTGGGTAACGTGATGCCTTTAAAAATGCGATGGGTTGGTTGTTTTTTTATTTATTTATATTATTAGTACTTTTGAATTTTTTACCACACTAGGGTAACCGAAAAGAAGAATATGATTTTAGCACTCTATTTTAGATACAATTGGCTCAAAGTCGGAAACGATGGAAGGAATGGACGGAGGCCTTTGCCCAGCAGTGGGACAACATAGATTAGATATAATAATAATGATAATTTTAGATACATTATATACAACTATGTTTCTATTTGCGTATGTTCCATCCAAACGCTTGAACTATTACTATCCAAATATAGGTGGGTTTTAGTCGTTAGAAATCTGACACTCTCTTTTTCCATACAAAGCGAGACACCTAAGTGATTTGATTGTTTCTCACCGAAGAAAAGAATTAATTTAAGTAGTCTATACTATCTCATTTAGATTTTTGCAAGACTCAAGCACAAAAACAACCTAATCTAGACATGTATTACCAGAGAGCTAGATTCTTGCAGATCAAAGCACGTCCCACGTGGCGTCATCCGTCACTTTCGTCACTAATGCGGCGTGACGTGTCACGGCGACGTGACAGTGTCACGAAATAGGACATACATTATCTCGGCACACTTTCACGGGCCCATTAGCCTACTAATAGTCTTAGGACTGTTGAAAACTGACATGTTTTGACTTCCGCGAACATTTGGGGGAACGAAAATCGATTACTTTTCTTTTTTTTTAGCTTTTTTTTTTTAGTGGTGATAATTAGAAAATAATTGAACATTTCTTGTAACATTTTTTGTAATCGTAAAGTCTGTTTTTTAATCCCTGAGACTAAATTGACACAGGCAAATGTCAAACTCACAATAAGAATGATGCCAGCTCTTTTGTGTTGGGACAAATGTGACAACCCACGTAATGTCGTTCTAGTCTCAGAGATTAAAAAAAATGACCTTACGTGACATTTATGTAGCCATGTCAAATAGATGTTATACTTATTACCTATTTTTCTTGATAGAATGTCGTTTTGTAAACGTAGAGTCTCAGTTTCGTACTCTTTTTCTTTAGTACCAGCAACATTTTAAACCGTGCCAATGCAATATAAGCTCTTTACCCAACAAATACAAAACCAACCTTTTTGTGACTGCTGTTATGGTTAAGTTTTAACTACTAACGACAATATCTTTTTCTTCTTCCTGCCCTTGTCCCATATTACCTACTTCGGCGCATCATATTTTTTTGATCCATTCTGTAATTTCACCCGTCATACTGTCACTAAATCCCTTTTCTTTCATAGCACCTCTCACACAAACCAGCTTTTCTGCGATCTCCCTCTGCCTCTCCATCCATATATGTATATGAACAATTAGAACTTTTTTAGTAACAACAGTATTTCAACTCCAATCTTTACACGATCATACCAAGCCCAACGATTTCCTTTCAAATTTTCAGTCACTCAATCGTTTTCGCTCGATAGAAAGTCGCTTTGTAAACGTAGTCTCAGTTTGAATGCTCTTTTTCTGTCTTTAGGTACCAGCAACCCTTTGAACCGTGCCATGCAATACTAGCTCGTATTTACCCAACAAATACAAATAGTTCTGAAACACAGGCAGTCGATATCGACACGATATTCCCGAGTTTCGCCTCGAGACACGTTCGGCAGTCATGTTGGGAACAATATAGGTACTGCGCTGTGTTGGCCCTAGACTACTACATCTTACTGTATCGAGGTTCGTGTTTTGGAAAGCATGTTACGCTTTTGGTCCTAGCTTTCATTTGTACAATTTTGACAGTCTACCCTAAAAAGTACATAACATAAAAAAAAAACCAATGTTGTTGGTTTTTACATTACATACAAAAAAGTTGTAAAGGTCCGGCAGTACTTCACACCGAGACAGCTTCTAATGTTATACAAAGCACAAGTCCGATCGTGTGTGGAGTACTGCAGCCACATATGGGCTGGAGCTGCAAAATGCCACCTGGCAACTTTGGATTCAGGGGAAAGTCGCGCGAAAAGGTTAATTGTGCGCGGGAGTAGCATGATTTGATTCTGTCATCCCCTTTCGACCATCGGACAAACCGTCATACGGCGAGTATCCACCCTCAGCCCTCTTGTACCCGAGACGGTTTCTACGCCGTACGGCGTAAAAAACGTACCGTGTACAAGCGGCCATACACTGCGGCCATACACTGCGGAACAACACTGATGACATACGGCGGTGGCGCCGTTCCGTAGTGCCGCCGTTTGTGTCTACAAGCTCTCACAGTGATTCATACAACACGACGACGAACGACGAACGAACGAACGAACGGACGAAGAATTGACCGGACCTACGTACGGAGTGAAACGACGCCTTACAGTTCTAAAATAAATGTGTATTTAATGAGCACATACAAATAAGGGACGTAGAACAATTTTCTTGAATATACATAAAGGGCAAACATATAAGACAAACTTGCCGGTTCATTTTCTTCAACGTCACATTACCTTTCATAATATTTCTTAGTAGAAGTCCATTTACTGTTTAGCAATATAGGTTAAAGTAATTTCGCAAGTCGTTTTAGAAAAAAAGACTTTCATGTAATAACATTTAGGTTCAGTTTTCTTTCGTATATGTTGTTCGAAGGAGCAGACATTTTTGTTTCATTACATTCTATGTTGTTTCAGTCAATTTATAGTCGACTTCGAAAAAATAAGTTATGTCTTATGTGGTGTTCGTATAGATATTTATTATATATGTATATTATATCTTCTAAGATCTCGATCTCTTTCATTAATATTATCGAAACAGTACCTTAACTTTTCCCCCAACTTAGCAGGGCGAAGCCTCTGGGGCCATGGATCGGATTTCCGAAAGGGAAGCTCGGTATCCCCAGATCGAAGGCAACGAAGGAATGGGGTGGGGTTTAGTCAGTAAAAGTCTGACACGGCCTCCCGCTCCGCCCAAGAGCGGGAGAAATCATTCTGATGATTCCCCACTAGAAAAAAAACCTTAACTTAACCATGGAACTAGTGCCCCAACCCTACCCTTACATCCTATAGTCCAGGAAAATAAGGGTTTCACCTCGGAATTGGATATAGGCAGTTTTTTTATACAACGTAAACTGGTGCTTGACTGCAATCCTGTCTGATGGTAAACAGTGATGCAATCTTTGAAGTTGTGGTGCACTAGTTTATTGTCACTATAAACTTGCATAAACCTTTGTTTGGCACTCTTAAACTTGCCTGAAAACTCTACTTATCTTATAGTGTCCGCGTCTATAGATTTTCCAGGTCAAAGGTCAAAGGTCAAAGGTCAAACTTGTTTTATTTTTCACATTTATTGCAAATATCCTATCGGTTTTATGCTATTTGTTTTTATATAAATATTGTAGAAGATATAATTTCTCTACAATTTTCGTCTAGACATTTAAAAAATAAATCTTGAACCATTTTCGAGATAGATAAATACTAAATGAGTTGTCCAGTACAATTTGACAGATCATCTCTAACATATTCTTTACCACAACACCGCCATCGCTTATAAAGATAAGCATTTCATCGTTACATCTCTAACCATAAACAATATCTCTCTTAAGAGGCCTGCGTACACCGCGCGCTATCTCGAGTTGAGACGAAATAAAATACGTTTTTGAGGCTGATGGAATCAATCCAAATAGTATAAACAATTCTTGGACACACTGACTTGAGTAAAGTCATCATCCACAAACTGACAGTGGCTTGCTGTGATAACAATACAAATTATTGGAAATTTGGGAGATGTTCAGTAATACCAAAAATTATGAATGAAAAATTAATGTATTTCCAATATTGTTTCGAGTATTTATAACTTGATAATAATATCTGTGTTCCTATGGAGAGATATTTTGAAATATTATTGTTTATATTTAAGAAAAAAAAAACTAATAAAAACATGACATTTTCGCTGTGAAAATGTGCAAATGTAAATTCGCTTAAATTTGCATTTGCACGCAAAAAAGACGTCGCAGGAACTTGATTTTGGTATTACGTTTGTATGGATAATTCTAACGTCGCGGTCACCTTAACTCAGCCACCACTGCGTTCATAAAAATAAACTGCGCAATATGTCCACGTGGCCCATTGTAGGCCCCATTGAAAGGCCCATCGTAGGCCCCTGCCCCATATCGCGGTCCCCACAAATGATATCACCGCCTTGTTTATTGCCTCTTTTGTGTAGGTCGGGTAAGACGTAGTTTTTGATAATTGGGAGGGAAAGCACGTGTTCTTTGGTAGAAATGGGACAAAGGATGCAAAGTTAAAAAGTGTAATAGATTTGCATTTGGAGTTCTTAAGGGGAATGTTCAAAAGTAGTTCTTAAACTATCAATACCCGCGAAACGAGACACAATAGCAAGACAATAACAGCGCGGTCCAATGAGACCGGTCGGGGATTCATGAATTAATTATCTTTTTTAGTATTTAGCCTTTGGCCCATTTATTCAAGTGGTAAATCATCAGAATGACTTCTCCTTCTTCGCTCTGGCACCATTGCCTTTGGCTCTGACAGCGGGATGATTGGCAGGCGTAAAACATTTTATTTACGGAAATATAACCATTATAATCATAACCAGTCAAATTTCTCAGTTCGTCTTGCCCTACTCGTATTTCATGAAATTTTAATTCCGCGAGCTATTCACTCACCCACTCGCCTGGGTCTGCATGGGTATACAATATATGCAAAAAAATCTTAATCGTTTAGTGGTCTTTCCATTGATGAAAACCATATCAAAATCCGTTGCGTGGTACATGAACAGTTGGCGGATAAACACAGATGCGTAAATCCACTATGAGGTGGTTTCTGAATTGAGTATTTTGAGTTAAGCACATCTCAACAAGTAAGCTTTTCACAGGCTCAAGTAAAGTTTAAGAAATAGGTACTAAACTTCAAATGCTTAAATGAGAAATCAGGACTTAGTCTTATAACTGTAGGATGTGTAAAAATAACGTATGAATGATGTGTGAAATAAAGCATAAAAGTGTGTGATTTAAAAAAGGGACGGTATGAAAGAAACATAGTAGATATGGCAATTTATGACTGAGGAACGACAGACGACAGGAGAAGACGTGAAGTTGTAAAAATAAGAAAAAATGAAATAATAAAAACAAGCAAGAGCATCTATAATAGTTTTCACACTGTTGCAATCCTATAACACTACATAATTAAATACTGAAACATATTCCCATCGTAGTACAGTGCAAACTAGTACGGGGGTCAGGGTGAATCGGTTTCGAGACAACCACAGTTTTGATGGTGTACGATTTTATTGAAGGTATGTTTATAATAGAAAATAAGTATGCAATTGTCTGTAAACTTTATTAAGGTCGTTGTAACTTGGTGGAAATAAAAAAAAATCTTTTTTAAACATTATCAAAGAGTTCACAATTTTTGAATCAAAATGCTTCAAAATGAACTTTCATTAACACCCTGCAATGTAACCACAGGCCAGTCTTGACTTTATGTTTTGACAGTTTGACTTTATTATCACTAAAATGAAATGTTCCGTATAGTCCAGTACAATCCATGTTACTTCTTTACGAGAGGTCAACCTACACAAAAACATTTACGTTTCGGTCTACGTTTTATTCTGTAGCGAGGCACAGGCGTTCGTATAAACAAGCTCGGAAAAAATGGTGGTGACATTATCAAAAGGTTTATGGTACAATTGTTTTAGGTGACGTCATCAAATCACAAATAAATTATCAGAATGAGTTCTCCTGCTCTTGGGCGGAGCGGGAGCGCATGTCAGACTTACTGACGAAAATCTCCTCCTCATTTGTTCCTTTTTTATCTTCGTTCCAGAGTCCCGGGTTTTCCTTTTAAAAGCCAACCTATGCCCCAGAGGCGTCGACCGTGCTGGGTCCCTACGGTTTTGCTGACATCTTTTTAAGGCGCGCGTGGAATAGTACACGCCGTTGACGACTTGCGGTCAAGCGCAAGCCTACCAAAAATTAAAAATAAAAACCGCCAATCCACACTGGGCCTGCGTGGTGGATTACGGCCCATTCCCAGCGAATGGATTTCGATGAAACTTGCTAAATCAGACCGTGTCCTGGAACAGCATATAGGATACTTTTTGTCCTGGGAATATGTTCCCTGGGGATGATTTTCTTCTACTATAATGCGGGCGAAGCCGCTGCCAGTACCTAGTTCATAAATAAATAACGAAATATAGCCAAGTTTTTTGTGACTTCTTCGCACACTTACCTTCCCGATATTTCACCTCACAGTTCTCAAGTAACACTCAATTAAAATTTTGAATTGCTCTCAAAACTCAAAGGAAAACTGTCCGAACAAGATGCGAAGTTTTAAACAAAGAAAACTGATATTCTTTTGTCTTTTCACTATATTTATTTTCGAACAAAAATATCGTTTTTAAAAACTTTTAACGGTGAAAGAGAAATTGCTGGTGACAATCTCTATTGTTTTAGTTTTAAACACATTTTTGTGACGGTGTCCCTCTAACTTTTGAACCATAAGTTTAGAAAACATGAAAAAAAAATTGGATAGGAGAGCTTTATAAAGACTCTAGGAAAATTATTTTGAACTTGATGGGACGAACAGTTTTTGAAAAGTTGGGGACACTTATTGTGACGGACGGGAAACTACGAAACCCTACACTGAGCGTGACCCGATACGCTCTTGGCTGGTTTTTTTTAGGATTTAGGATCAAAGGACCAAAGTTCGTAGTGTTCTGCTCTCCTTTATTATTTTAAGGAGAGTAGAACTGTCTTTAAAGCAAAGGGCAGCTGAGGGAACACGAGTGCACTTATGGTCATAAAATTCTGACAAGCTCTTTCGCTCCACTCTAGAGCGGGAGAAACCATTGGATGGTTTCCAACATTAAAAAAAACTATACTTAGTAATAATAAAGTCTCGTTTTCTGAATGAAGATTGAAAATGAAAATTTCCTAATTTCAAATTTAATTCAGAAACCGGATTTCAGTATTGATTCGTTGTTTAAGTCAGTTAAGTATGTTTAAGTCACAGTCAGATAAATAATATACAAGAGTTGATAACATTCAGAGGTATATTCTAGGAGACATAGCCAAAAAAATATCCGAAAAAGAAAAAAAATCATAGCTTGAAAACGGGTTTACTGCACCACCGTTCACAATGTAAAAACAGAACAGAGAACAGTGTACAATTTTGAATAGCACGTAAAAGAATAGAAGTAGCGACAGAACAAATCACCGGTGTTTTGTTCTATTTTTATTGACGCGTCGCATCTAAAACGAGTCGTTTGTTTTGAAAACTACGACCGTGGAAAACTAGTAAATACGCTGGATTTTAAAGTGTGATTTTTACGGAATTAATGGTTTTTTGTTTGAGAAAAAAGGAGCTCGTGGCTAGATAATAACAGCCGCAACAGGTCGATCTTCAAGGTTAAGCAACGCTTCTTTTGCAGTCGTTACGGATAGTTAGAAGCCAGTAAATCTGACTCCAGTCTTGCCATGAAGTACCGTGTTACCCCAGTTAATGGGTTGTGGAGGTCTGGTAGGCAGCCGCTCCTCGTAAAAATACTGGTCTTCAGCTAAATCCGGCTTGACTGGAAGCCGACCCCAAAATAGTTGGGAAAAGGCTAGGCAGATGAAGCGGTCGTTACGGATAGTCAGAAGCCAGTAAGTACCCAAATCTGACTCCAGTCTTGCCATGCAGTAGGTACCGTGTTACCCCAGTTAATGGGTTGTGAAGGTCTGGTAGACAGTCGCTCCTCGTAAAATACTGATATTCGGCAAATTCCGGCTTGACTGGAAGCCGAATATAGTTGGGAAAAGGCTAGGTTAGATGTTTAAGAAAAGTGCGTCTTCAAATTGTTCAGTACCAATATGGGTTTCAAATTTAAGTCCCGTGTTTCTTTCTTACTCATAATTTGGGATCTTTGTCATTCCTGTTTTTTTTTTAACCAAAATGACTTCTCCCGCTCTGGGCGGATCGGCTAGGCTTCGACCCTGTCGGGCAAAACCGTAGTTGCTGACATCTCTTTGAGGCGCGCATGGAACAATACGCGCCATCGACGAAATGAGCTTGGTCCAGACAGATACCGGACAGTCATTACTGGGTTTAAGAGTAGGTTTAAAAATAGAAAAGAGGGGTTATAAGACCGCTTGTATCTTGTATATTGGGTTAAATTCTTTTAGGGTTCTCTCCCACGGTGACGTTTTGTAGCGCTGCATAAACGCGCGTCAGCTGCGCTAGAGTCGCATTTGACACGCGCTACTGTAGCGCAGCTAACACGCGACTGTGTCGGACGACATCGGGGAGAGGAAGGAGGAGGCTGGCGCGTGAATGACAAACAAAAATCAACTACATACCTACAAAATTTTAATTTTTGTGCTACTGTATCGCGTTTGCATCGCGACTGAGAATCGTGGCGTGGGCGGAGGCAAGTCGCTAGCGACTGCATCGCGACTGAATCGATGCGAACGCGCGACAGCCGCGCTACTGTATCGCTTCAAAAAGTCGCCGTGGGCGAGGCCCTTTATTTACTCAGATACCCGCGAAACGAGACACAATAGTAAAACAATAACAGCGCGGTCTCATAGGACCGGTTGGGGATTCAAACGTTATTAAGTCTGTTTCATTGTAAAGATTTTCGCATCTTTGCCGTTACTGTTTTTCTTTTGTTTTCCTAGCGTATAATGTTGCCATGTATTCTGGTGTATCTCTATAATGAGACAGTCGCAGAATGTACTAACAAGTGTAGTTTTTTGTTCATTACCATTCCTTTCCTGTGACTTCCTTTTTCCTTGTTTATTCCTGAGGGAAATTCTTTAGTTGGATCGAAAAAAAGGTGGGTTTGTTTTCTCAGGATGTGTTTCTTTCTAACAAAGGAATTGGACAACGGATTTATAGATCGCATTTCCTTTGTTTCTAGTTGGTCTCTGTAATATAGAAGTTTTATGAACTTTCAGTTTTATGCGTTACTTTCTAGAGGTACGTTTGAAAGCCTCCAACTAGGTAGTCTGATAATCTGATGAGGGTTGCGGGAATCAACTCGAGTGGCGAAACGCACAGCACTGTTTGTCGTGGCGACTGATATGAATTTCAAATTTTATAATATTAATATGTTTTGATTACGAAAGTAAGTTAAAATATACTTAAAACCACAAATGATTTTAAATTTATTTAATTTGCATCAATAATAATAATTTATTTACCAAACCATAAAGCTATTACACTATTTTCAGTCATAAACCACTGAAGGATCAGACACTAAATTATTTCAGTGTACTCAAAGACAAAACTAACAATATACACGTAATATTTCTTATCGAGCAACAAAACTAAATTATCTTCTTCGCTATTATATCAAGAATACAATAACAGGATCGTATATCAAAATCTTTTATAATAGCTGTCGGTAGTGGAGCCATGCGTCCGGAAAAAAATCGGACAGTGCCTTGTTGTTTGGATGCGTAGATAATTGCGTATGCTATCAAATTAACCTATCAATACCCGCGAAACGAGACACAATAGTAAGACAATAACAGCGCGGTCCTATGAGACCGGTCGGGGATTCATGAATTAATGTCCGGCTTTATAAGTTTGACTCTTTTTATATTTATATATTTCTGTTTTATATATTCATTATAAGACCTTTTTTTGAGTTGAAAGTTTTTAGTTGCGCATTGCGTTCCAGGGACACGGTAACCCTTTTGAACAACATTAAGATTTTAATTAGTTGTGTTAATTTTTTTTTCCATTACAAATAGTAAGAGTAGTGTTGCAATAATTGAAATCACTATAGTCATGAATATTGATTTACTTAAACTTTTAACAAAATAATAAAGAAGTTATTTCACTAATGCTTTTTTTGATAAACGATAAATAACTTATTTTTCTATTATAATATTATACTAAGACCAGAAATTAAGGGTACCTGGCCTTTTTACAAAAACATCCGACTAACGGGGCTGGTCTGTCCGGCTTTTCTGTATTAAGCCATGGCAACCCTATTTGTCGGTAATCTCACACCAACATTTGGGGCTACCGTCTATGGGAACTGCTATGACGTCATACTGGAGATGTAGTTCAATGTCGCGCTTGGCTTGAAAGTGGCTTAAAGCTTTTTTGTTTTATGGATTATGTCAAACTAGATATTTGTTTTGAAGACTTTTTGGCGGGACATTTTTAGAGTTCTTAGTGGATGTTGTCATAAAAAAATTGGTGTGAAGCTATCGTAGCCCTGGGACGCACAGCACGACTAAAAGAACACGAGTGCTTTTAGTTGGTAAAAGTCTGACATTATTTCTTGCTCCACGCTAAGTGGGAGAAGTTATTTGATATTTACTCACACCCTAAAAAAAGAAAAGAGGCGCGATCTCGGTAAAATAGATGTGAGATTATTGTACACGGCACGGTTTTCTAACCGTACCTACGTACGTAATAAAACGTATCGTGTACAAGAGGCCATAGACTGCGATACAACAGTGATAAAACACGGCGACGGCACCGTGCCGTAGCGCCGCCGTTTGTGTCTACAAGCTCTCTCAGTGATCCATACAACACTGTGCGCTGTGCCTACGGACGGCGAATTAACGAGTATATAAGAGGGCTTAGCGTGTAGAATAGTTAGGTATCCAGTAGGTAGTCAGTACCTTAGCACCAAGATCTAATCCTGTAACCACTCAAACTGGAACGCCTATGACGTAACCCAGGAATGACGTCACTAGTTCAATGTCAAGCTTCCGATGTAACTTCTGTTTGTTTATAAAAGCTCGATTTATATCGCTTTTCATGATGTGTTTGCTTTATATTTCTTGTGAAATTCGACGATCGGTTTTATGGGTTTATTCGGAAATTGGCACCGACTGTCTATTTTTGAGATGTTTGTAACGCTTGGGTGATGTATTTTTGTTTTACGTAAGTACTATTTTTAGTTTTTTTTTTTTAAATATTAATGTTGTGCGTGCGCTTGACCACTATCTAAACTGGGCCTCAAGTCTTCTATTAATATTTTTTTATTTTGATAAGTCTCGCATCCATCGGATTCCCGCGACCCTCACCAGGTCGTCGGTCCACCTTGTGGGAGGCCTTCCAACGCTGAATCTTCCGGTACGTGGCCGCCACTCTAGAACCTTCAGTCTCCACTGACCATTTGTTCTTCGAGCAATGTGCTCTGCCCACTACTACTTCGTATTGTTAACTTGTCAAAATCAACAATTATGAAGCCAATGATGGACAATTCAGATACAATTCTAATAGCAGCCTTGAGGTCCTGATGGTAAGCGATGATGTCGTCGATTTTATCGTCGATGTATGTTTGTCACCGTCTCCTTCACTATCAAGTAGCTTAACGGATTTAGAAGGATTTAGCTGTTAAATTGGGCAAACGGGTAGACGATGTCGTGGTTTTTTTTTATTATTGATAGGCTCCCGTTTGACCACCATCGCACCTGATAGTATCTATCATATCATCATCATCATCATCTGCCTAGCCTTTTCCCAACTATATTGGGGTCGGCTTCCAGTCAAGCCAGATTTAGCTGAATACCAGTATTTTACTAGGAGCGGCTGCCTACCAGACCTCCACATCCCATTAACTGGGGTAACACGGTACTTCATGGCAAGACTGGAGTCAGATTTACTGGCTTCTGACTATCCGTAACAACTGCCAAAGATCTACAAATGACAGCCGGGACCAACGGCTTAACGTGCTTTCCGAGGCACGGAGGAAACTCGTTATGTTAAGATGGTCACCCATCCACAGATCAACCTAGGCAAGCGTTGCTTAACCTTGGAGATCGACCTGTGCGGCTGTTATTATTTAGCCACGAGCTCCTCCACGAGTATCTATCATATCATATCATATATACCTATCAGATCATTATCTGGGGCCATAGATTGGATTCCGAAAGGGAATCTTTTGACCCCGGAATGAAGGCAAAGAAGGAACGGGTTGGGGTTTAGTCAGCAAAAGTTTGACACCCGGTCCTGCTCCGCCCAAGAGCGGGAGAAGTCTTTAAAAAAAATCCTGATGGTAAGTGATAATGTGGTCGACGACAGACCGTGCTTGCCTAGAAGTGACCTAACCTATTCAGTCTTGGTTTAAAGATCCCTAGAGTGTAACTATCAAGGAACACGGACTCTATCAGAGAATTCCACTCCTTAACCACACACAATCAATATTTGTGTATGTTTATTTTACCTATATTTAGTTTTACTATATTAATAGATTTTTTTTTAATGCACCTACCATACTTTCTCTTCACCACCCTTGGTTGACTTGTAGAGAATGCCCAAGGCATTAAGTCCGCCTTTGTACCATTATGTTGCATGAAGTTTAAATAAATAAATAAATGTGTTCCTAAAACTTCTGAAATTCTACAGTTTTTCCGTTTTGTTAGTTTCGTTTGGTTTCTGAGATATCTACAAATTGGATCTCTAAAACTTTTCAGATCAGGTCTCGATAAAATGGCACAAGCTATAACTTTACCAAGCACGGATTTGACACGTATTCCACCAATACTATAAAAGAAAATCCTTTCTAGAATTGAAGTAAATTAAGAAATAAAATGAAACTGTAAAATCAAGTATTTATTGAAACATATAATCTACGTATTTATTTACACAATTAAAACAAAAAATTCAGCTGTCCCGTACGTTTGCATAAGTTTACAAGATAAGTTATACAAACGTAAATGTATGGGACAGCTGAATTTTTTTTCGTGATTTCAGGGTTGGTTCCATACTAAAAGTTATTTATAATAATGAGTATTGCCAGTGTTTTCATTTATTGTCGCATTTTCATATCCATATTGTATATTATTATTTACTTAAAAAGAGAAACTAACTGACATATCAAACTAAAGCCAAACTACTGGGATTTGGAGCGTGAAATTTTGCAAAAGATTTCCTTGTATGAAGAGTCGAGCACTAGAAGATGAATTTCCAAAATTCACCCCCTAAGGCAATGGGGGTTCAAAGTTTGTATGGAAAAAGTTACATTCACACGGGTGAAGCAACTAGCAGAAGCTAGTTCTAAATAAAAACTCCACACCGTTTCATCTTTTCATTCCTTTCATCATCTATTTTCATCACCTTCAGCTTGTATAATAATAAAAAAACATTTAAAATCCAAAGTTTTAAAATACACTTTTTACGACTTTTCACTTTATGCACGTGCATTTACTATTCAAAATACGTAGTAATGATAAAACTGTTTTATGAACGACCGGAATAGTGCTCGAACTTAAAAAACACGTGTCTCACTTGACCCAGAAATAAAAAATGCAAGACTTAGAACAGAGATAAGGGTCTCCTCTAACTGCTTCGATGGGAGCGGCGCTTAAAGATTCAGCGTTTGTAAGCTTTTCTCTGCTTTAGGTAAGATTCGTTCTGCGATAGGATCTTAGGACTCGTGATTGCTTTTACGAAGATATTGAGGTTTAATTGGTAATTGCTGTTACGGGCTGAGGTTTTTGTGTCTTAAAATACTGGTAAATGGATTGGATTTTGTCTGGATAGTGTCCACTAGCATTTGCCAGCGACTTAGCGTCGATAGTTTTCTTAGGGGAACGTACGTACTATCGGTTTGTAAAGGTGTTATGTCCTGATTAAGGTTATTTTTTATCCGTTTGTCAAGATGTTGCTCTTATGACAAACCATACTAAACTTTATTTAGAAATAAGGCGTTGGTTGAAATAAGGTGTTTGACAACACAAACAGAAGTACACGGCCATTAAACGTTACGTATCAGTGAACCCGAACCACAAAACATCACACATTGCTACCGCTGTGATCATGAATGGATGGCGCCTAATTAAGAAGTAATTGCAATACCTACTAAGTAAGAAGTATACAAATTGCATGGGGTTTATTAGTTGCTCTTATTAAACAAAGTGACAAAACATTCTAAGTGTTGTTTAGACTGCTAAAAGTAGAACTATGGGCAAACGGGGGCAACGTACGCCGATCTGTACGCGTCGGTCTCCATACATTTTATAAGGCAACAAGACTTGTAGAGCTACATTAGGTCCACGCCCCGCGACGTCGTTCTACGTGCAAATCAGGCGTAGCCCACTCGTGTGTTGGTCTAATGTACAAGTAGTTCCCGCTTAATGCTATGAAAAGCTAAGTCTAAATAAAGCTGGTCCACGTATGCGTCGGTCTAATGTAGATCCCGTTTAATGGTATAAAAAGTCTAAATAAGGCAGGCCCACGTGTGCATCGGTCTAATGTAGTTCCTAAATATGATTCACAAACACACATACACTCCACAGTACAGTTAAAGAGTTTTTCTTTCTTTTCTTTTCCCGATTAATGCTATGAAGCGCTAGATAGAAATAAAGCGTTTGACAAGTCAAACAGTGTTACAGGATCATTAAACGTTACGCATCAGTGGGAACGAACCACAAAACATCACACATTGCTGCCGCTGAGATCATGAATGGATGGCGCCTAATTAAAGTGGAGTTCATTAAACATTCATTAGATGACACACATTAATGAATCAGATGGTGTTATAGATTCGTATCCGTCGTCATCTCTTTCAAGTTATCTGATTTGCCGAGATTGTTTCTGTTAGGAATGTGGACTAGATGATTAACATCCAGTAGAAGGGTTTTAATTGTGTTCATTAAAATTGGAGTACATTAAAATAGATTTTTTGAGTGGTCGTGTAGGTACTTATTAGTAGAAAGAAGTTTTGGACCTTTTTTGTAGTTTTGTATAAGCCTACAGATTATTCGGGGCTTTTGAGCATGTAAGTTTGCATGTTTTACATCTACGACACAGAGAAATAATTCTTAGTATGGGGCAACATCCGTTTAAAAAATCTATCAATGATAAAGGTTGCTATTTTATTTTGTTTTCTATATTTTTCCATTTTATTTTAGCTAGTCTATACATATAACGTTCCGTGATTGTGCGAGCAGAGTACCAAACATTATTTCATCATCATCTACCTAGCCTTTTCCCAACTATATTGGGGTCGGCTTCCAGTCAAGCCAGATTTAGCTGAATACCAGTATTTTACGAGGAGCAGCTGCCTACCAGACCTTCACAACCCATTAACTGGGGTGAAACGTACAAAAGTACCAAACATAAGTTGACACACATTAATGAATCAGATGGTGTTATAGATTCGTATCCGTCGTCATCTCTTTTAAGTTATATGATTTGCCGAGATTGTTTCTGTTAGGAATGTGGACTAGTTATTAATTAAGAGTTTTAATTGTGCTCATTAAAATTGGAGTGCATTAAAATAGATTTTTTGAGTGGCTATAGGTATTTACTTGTAGTAAAGAGTTTTGGACTTTTTATTAGGTAGATAAAACGTCCAAACTCATTTCTGAGTTGTTCCGGGTATTTTGAGCATGTAAGTTTACATGTTTGTGAACGCATTCAGGATTTACGAAATATTCCTTGTGTCCCCACACTGAATTTCTTTACCAATTTTTATCACCGGTCCTTTGGAACGTTGGCGATTTTTGGTTACGGTCGATGGCCCGTGGTCCATTCGCTTTGGGCCGTTCAGACTAAATATGCAAAATGTGACCTTGTTGACTAAAAAGTCTCATAAACCGGTCGTCAATTTGTATAGTGGTCTAAATAATTGTTATATGCCTTTTCCGTCAATATCCGTCAAATTCTTTGTTCAATTGTATATTATCATGTACTAATATTTTTTTCTTTTCTTTTACAGGTAAGTAGCAATTTTTTGTACAAGCTTCAACACCCGACACCGATTGTTATAATAGTGAGTAGATACTGAATTCTTTAGAAAAACAAAATATCCTTAAGAGATATTAATAGGTATCTTCACCATATCTTAATATGATTATTGATTTCGTTGATAGAATGACCACGGCTTTAAAAAATTCTAGACGGATCCCAATTTGTCAAAAATAAAATCCTAGGGTACGTGTAAACTTTGGATGGATATTAGAATTATTTATTTATTTTTAGAAGAGCCAACAGTTATAACAAAAGGATAACAACAGTATAAGAGACATTGAGTCAATTTATGTAGGTTTTTTGTAAAGTGAATACCTATGTACTTACTAGACTACTTACCTTGGAATATGATCTTTCTTTATCAAAACACTTTTAAAAATCAAATTTGTGGTCTACCGTAGCTTTGTAATTTTCACAAAGTTGACTTACTGAGCTCCATCTACCCCCTGTATTATTTCTAGTTCTTACGATACATCCTAAGGTTTTCTCTAAGATATCGCTGTCAGCGATAAGACCGCCATTGCACCCATAGATTTAAGTTTCTGCATAAATTGTTACTTTTTTTGGTGTAAGTACAATAAAGTTTATTCTATTCTTAAACTGGTAGCCAAGTAAAACATACTTGGAAAAACTCTAATTGATGACTCTATAAATGATATTTATTTTGCAAATAGGTTTTCACAAATACTTTTACACGTCAATTTCTTTTTGTCGTATTATTCTAGATGAGGCCGGTGTTTCCTAACTGACTACCCTGAGAAGAAACACCAAAACAAACTTAGGGGTCACAGTCTCTTTTAAAAACCGTACAAAATCAAAATCATATGCGAACTATGCAGGTTGGTGTCTGAGATGGCCTTTTAAAGAAAGAAACATGCAGATTTGAGTTGACCTGTCCAGTCAATGCAAGCATTAATTTGTCATTCGTCGTAAAGCTCTAGTGCTGATTCTACAGTGTACAGTCAATATCACTTTAAATACATACCTAAATACACCACGTTGATGACCCAACGTTAATAGAGTTCCCTTCTCATTAAGTCAACATTGTTTAACGTCAATAATGTTGTTCCCGTATCATCAACATGTCATTTTTGAATGCTCTGTTTGTACTTCAATCAAGTCAGTTAAGTCATTCTAATTGTAAGTAAAGGTTATTGAACTGCTGCGGTATGTGTATTAGAGGACCAATATTTTTGACATGTGTCAGTTATGCCTACATAGTAGTGTAGATAAAACACTAGCAAATAAAAAAAAATACACAGCTTGTAATACTTTTTATGGCATGATTTATGAATTTCCAAAAATGTTCAGTCTTCTCACCGGGATCTGCAAAATACGTAATCATTAAATAGCTCTTGAAGGAGATAGAGAGAATTTCAGACTATAACTGATTAAAACCTTCCCGTGTTCCTTCTGTTGCCCTTTGCGATCTAGGGTCACCTTGTCTCTTTGAAACAATCCCGGAAGCCAGTTTGAGCGTCCTTGTTGTAGAAGATTTAAAATACAAATCGCTTTTACTTTAGTACAGTCGAGATAGAAGACCTCATTTATCATACACTCGTAAAGAAACTTAATAATCAATTTAAAAAAAATCATCTTCATCATCATAATCATCTCAGCCGAAAGACGTCCACTGTTGGACATAGACCTCCCCCAAGAGTCGTCACAACGACCGTTCCTGTGCGTCTCGCATCCATTGGACTAACAAGGTAGCTATCAATAATGTACCTGTATATCTTGCCTACGTCTTGTTCAACGAGTACACAGAAAAGGTATAAAACGGTAAGCTGTTAGCCTACTTTCGAACCGTCTGAATGGACTACATAAATGTACACTTATCACCAGTAAATAGCAATTACTGGATTCTCAACAATTATGATCTCACTTTTCTACATCACGCGGGTGAAGCCGCTGGCAACAGCTAGTAACAAAATAAAAGTTGAGTTACAAATGAACAACGTGAGTATATACATTGAAAGTTAGTTGATAGTGTTTTGTTTATGCACTTGATAGAAAACTCTACTAAGAAACTTCCCTTATTCGTAGAAGTATGTAAATCTAGACGGTTGCAAGTCTGAGTAAGTTGCCGTGAATCTTAACGAACTGTTTCCCTTCGTATGTAGTAGCAGACTAGATAGCGCCCGCGTCTTCGCCCGCGTCGTTCATAAAATAGCACATTGCCATTTGGTCACAATTTTTAGTTTTTCTTATGTGCGGCATCCTTTATTTTTTTTTAATGTAAAGGTAACCTAATTTACTCTTTATCAACTATTTACTAGTGAAACTCTGTCGACACGTTTAAGAAATTAGCCGAAAAAAATTGACATATCGACGAAAATTTAATAAATTGCATTTTTGGTATAGGTATCTAATTAATATAATAAAAAAAATAGGTAAAGAAAAAAAAATTGACTGACTAACATATCAAAGCACAGCAAAAGCAAACAAAAAAAAAGCAGTACTGCGACTAGGAGTGTGAAATTTATGCTAGGCTTCTCTTTATGACGTAGGTGAGCCCTAAGAGAGTAAGAGAGGAATTTTAAAAATTCACACACAAGGGAATGAAACGGGGGTCCAAAGTTTTTATAAAGAAACCTACGTTCACGCGTGTGAAGCCGCTGACAGAAGCTAGCTCATCATTTGCCTAGCCTTTTCCCAACTATATTGGGGTCGGCTTCCAGTCAAGCCAGATTTAGCTAATACCAGTATTTTACGAGGAGCGGCTGCCTACCAGACCTCCACAACCCATTAACTGGGGTAATACGGTACTTCATGGCAAGACTGGAGTCAGATTTACTGGCTTCTGACTATCCGTAACGACTGCCAAAGATCTACAAATGACAACCGGGACCTACGGCTTAACGTGCTTTCCGAGGCACGGAGGAAACTCGTTATGTTAGGATGGTCACCCATCCACAGACCAACCTTGGCAAGCGTTGCTTAACCTTGAAGATCGGCCTGTGCGGCTGTTATTATTTAGCCACGAGCTCCTCTGACAGAAGCTAGCTACTAACTAAGCTAGCTTGACAGAAGCTAGCTACTAAAAAATAATAATTTTATATTACAAACAGACACTACAATTTTATTTACTCGTAGGTATAGATAAGTTCTCTGTTGAAACCTCTCCCGGAGCTTCGTTCGGAAACTTCACGATTGTTTTAACATGTTCCCAGTCTGTAGCAGATGTTCCACTCTCAGTTGTTTTGTTAAACTTTTGATACAGCTTACCTATATTCCCTTTAAGATAATTTGGTTGGATTTTAAGAGTTTAAATTGTGATTTGAGGTGATATATTAATTCTAATTGGTCAATCATTATGGAGAAGAACCGGCAAGAAACTCCATGGTTACTCTTTTTTAAAAAAAATATTGTTTCTACAATGAGGAGCTCGTGGCTAGATAATAAGTATAATAACAGACGCACGGGTCGATCTTCAAGGTAAAGCAACGCTGGCCAAGGTTGGTCTGTGGATCTTAACATACTTACCGATTTTTTAAGCCGTAGGTCCCGGCTGTCATTTGCAGATCTTTGGCAGTCGTTACGGATAGTCAGTAAATCAGTAAGCCAGTAAATCTGACTCCAGTCTTGCTATGAAGTACCGTGTTACCCCAGTTAATGGGTTGTGGAGGTCTGGTAGGCAGCCAGCAGCCACTCCTCGTAAAATACCGGTATTCAACTTAATCCTGCCTGCTAAAGATTGGAAGCCGACGCCAATATAGTTGGGAAAAAGCCTAGGTAGATGATGGTTGCGTGTGTGATATTATTTTATTTACTACTTACCTTCTACTTACTTATGGTTCGCCTTTTTGTTTCACCTCATCTCTACGATCATTAGTATCTAGATTCAACGTTACAATTTTAAAATACTAAAATAAAATGTAAGGTTATCCACTAAAATACACACACCCATAGAAACAAGAAAATAAAACCATCAAATACAGGGTATCGGTAACCACATTTGCAATATCCACGAAACTATTTTGTTTCCCCTATGTTCAGTAAACAACTGTGTTTATTTGAATACAAACAAACACATATAAAGATAAATATTATGGTATAGTGGAGCAATGTATTCAGATCTGTCGCGTGAATTATATCGCGTGTGGAAACGATCGTGTGGCCCAATTTGTAAGCGGCAGCGTTTTCTAATTTTGCTTTTAACATTGGCATCATCATTGTAATTTTCCCACTGCTGGGACTTCTAGGCCTTCTCTCTAAGGAAGGGAATATGCCATAATCTACAACGCGGACCCAGTGAGGATTGGTGGATGTCATTGGTGTGTTTGAGAGAGCCTTCCTTTTGTTATTGTTACTTTATTTTCTTGTAAAAGTATGTAGTTAGAAAGTTTTACAGATAGTCACGACACGTCAATGCGATAGCAAACTTCTGAAGAAATGTTTTTGTTTGTTATGATATTGGCAAGGCTTCGCACGAAGGTCTTTATCTTTACATGCATATTGGAGTGGTGACCACGTATCGGAAGACGTAGCGTTGGAAGGACTCCCACTAGGTGGACCGATTACCTGGTGAGGGCCACAGGAATCCGATGGTTGCGAGACACACAGGACCGCTGCGTTGTATCAACGCTTGGGGGAGGCCTATGTCCAGCATTGAACGTCTTTCGGCCGAAATGATGATAATGATAATGACGTGCTTATTCCAAAATGCAGTCTTTATCTTTCTTATTGTGCCTTTGAAAATTATATTAAATCAAAATATACCTACTTTTTTCAGTTCATGCTTTAACATAAACCAATCCTTAAAACACACAGAATTATCAGTAACCATTGAAAACCATTTCAGTTTCATGATATGTTATTTTATATTAAACTGCGAAGTCGCTACACTCGCTATTTACATAGTGTACAATTATTACGACCAATTACGACATAGTTACTGTGTATCATACAAATATTTTGACATAAACACTCAGTAGGTAATATGAATTTGTAATTTCGTACTGAGTCATGATTCTATGATAATTGAGCAAGTAACAAATATACACACAGTCACATTATCACATACTTTCGTTTTTATAATATTAGTGTAATTAATTGTTCGTTACTAGTTAAAAAAAACCTTTTTTTTGTGGTCTATGTTGTTTAATCTGTTTTTATGTATGCTTTCGTCTCCTGTGGGCGAAATAGTTATAAGTATTACTTTATTCCAAAAAGACACCTAAGCACTAAATACATATAAGACAAATGGTGGTCATCCTTTGTTCATCACCATCATCGTTCCAGTCGGAAGACGTCGGCTGTTGGACATGTCTCCCTCAACTGTATCATCTGATCTTGAAGCCATTGGTTTCCCACGACCCTCACCACCTGGTGAGGGTGGTGGTCTTCGGTCCACGTTTTCCAGGTCTTTCTTCGGTCCCGGCTTTCTAACGTTACATCTTCCAGTACGCAGTCATTACTGCAGAACTTTTTGGCCCCAACGACCAGTTGTTTTGGGAGCAATATGGCCCATTGCCATTAACCTATGGTTCTCCTGCATAATCTACATTCTCGATGCGGTCAGGCAAAGAAACTCCGAGCATAGCCTTTCCTCGTCATTGCCTTTTGGGTGACTTTAAGCCTTCTAATATGACCTATTGGGAGCAACCACGTTACTGAACCATAATGTCTTTGGAAACACAATTCTTGTTAATACATAAATATTACCGAACATCTTAATAACGTAAGTTTGAAAATTTATCCGTTTTTAATGTACACATAAATAATTGAAACATTTCGAGTTACCTACCTATTAAGTCACAAATTCAACCAAATATTTTTTAAATCTTCATTCCTATTTACTATGACATCTTAGTAATAAATTAAAGGGAACATGAAGTGTTGCGCGTTTATAGCTACACGTAAATTATTTTGTTAGCGGTCACCGTGAACTCTTGAGCGATGATCGTGTGTGGTTTAAGGCATGGTAGAAAGCGGATAGGTCGGAAAGAGTACAATATACACAAGTTTTTACTGTCTGCACTCAAAATGTACTTAAGGTGAAAGCGTCAGGGTAGCCCGTAAATTCAAATTTTCTAACTTTTTTTGCAATTTGCAGGCCAGTGGTAGGTTGTATGAAGTTAAAAATATCTTTCGCGACTGTAAAACGTAATTAACTACATAGTTACATAATTATAATCATCAATACATCCCTCTTAGTTCATATAAGTCTGTCATAACGACTTTTTCCAGGTCAAAAACTTTATTATATTTATCGGAATCGGAGGTGCAAAATCAATCAGAAGTTCCGATCTTTTGGAATCAAAATCGAATCTCCATAATATCTCTAAAGAAGAGTAACACTGTTCTAATTGTTAAAAGTTTGTTAAAAAGCTTTAAACAATAGAGAAATGGGTGATAACTTTTTAAGTATTTCTTGGCACCAGTTGCGGTTATGTCACCCCCATAAAATAAACTGTAGATTTATTTTATGAGGTTGACTTAACTGCACTCCATATGAATTGTACAGTAATAAGGACAACGTTGTAATAGATCCAGTGGCCTTACCATGGCATCTTAAAATGACAGACGTTCGAATGAGAAAGAGGGATGGAGCTATACATCCTGTATAACTCCATCTCTTTTAGTTACGTTTAGGTCATCAAATGGATCGTGTTAAGAGTTCGTGGTACGAGCTCTGGCGTAGTCTAGTGACATTGTTGGCAGATTTAACTCACAATTTGTTACATTTTTAACTTAAATACAGAGCCAATTGCAGTTTGGCTGTGTCGTCTGCAAATTGGACGAATGCCAGTCCTTCCTTACCGTATTTACATTCTTCACTTTAGCCAAATGGCTTTGGGAAATGGTACAGATAATACGCGATCAATTTAAAATATGTCATCCGTATTTAAAGCTGTATTACTAACTGGTGGGATTTAGATTTTACTTGTTCCTGCAAGCGGCTTCGTCAGCGTGAAATTAAAAAAAAATATGTCAATGGAACATACCTCCGAAAAAAAAGTATTGTAAATGCTTTTACAGGTCATGGTCTACCTTTGTACCAAATTCGATTCAACTGGTTGAACGTGAAGGTGTTACAAATATATATAGTCACAAACTTAAGCTTTTAGAACATTATACTCTATTTACTATAAGATTAGAAAACAAAAGAAACTTGTGTTACTGTCCGTTCAACCGATTTTGACTTCCATTCCATAGACATAAGGATGACATTAAAAGCAAAAAAAGTGGTTACAATACCAACTTTTTCTGCAGTCGTCATTTGTCATGTCATCAATGCAATATAAGTCAAAATCGCTTGAACGGACGGTAAAACATGTATCTTTAAATTTCAAATCTTACAGTAAACGGAGTATAGTGTGGTTTGGTCGTGTTAAATTAAGAATCCAGAAATCTTCTAAAGGTAAATTGATTTCAACTAGTAGCTTCTGCAAGCAGCGGCGTGGAAGTAGAAATATTAACCCTAGGGAACATAAAGGATCCTACCTCACTTCCATAACCCAACATTTGGATAACCACACCCCTTGGTAGGACTGGTGTCAGATTTTCTGACTTTTAACTGCCTGTAATGACCAGCTAAGACCAACGGCTTAAAAGTCCTTTCAATGACCGTCTATCAACGGGCATATCTTGACAAGCGTTGCTTAACTTCATCGCATCACTGCTTACCATCAGATGGTATTACGGTCAAGCACTAGTTAATATCGATAAAATAAATTGAAGCACACAAAAAAAGTGAAAAACAGTACGGAACCCATGATATTTATTCCAAATCTTGTACCACACGTTGACGTATAGCCATTACGTCACAGTTGTCAAACCGTTGCAGTAACTCATCGTATAATTAAAACGCGTGTTCGGTTTATCCGTCTGTTTGTCAGGAAACATTTTCATCGAAATATTAGATTTATTTGTTTGCTCTCTTGCACTTTTATATAATTGTCCATTTTTTTTCGGACAGTGCGTTTTCAACTGATTGCCCTCTTTTCTAAGGTATGTGAGACCTCTAATTGACGTACATAGATTTTTTTTAAGTTTGGAAATCATCCAAAGACTTCTGCTCTATGGAGGAGCGGGAAGGCGGGTGTCAGACATTTACTGAATAAAGCCAAATCTATTGGACCCTTGGACTCTCGGATTTCCTTCTTTAAGAAAATCCCTTAGGTTCTAGTGGGCATTGGCTCTGCACGGCGCGTACGGTTTGCTTACATCTCTTTGAGGCGCGCGTCGGTCTATGCGCTTTCGACGTACGGGCTCGGTCCGAACAATTACTGGACGGCCCTACGGCGAGCTACCCATTGCTCAGCAAGGCCGCGCCTATGGGCCTATGCATGCGACTGGTAGTCAGGGTCCAAGGGCTTGAGGATGTCCGTTTCCTTACACTTTTGGCCGTCTCCTTCGCTATCATTGTTGCTTTAAGAAAGGCGCGATTGCCTGCCATTCCCACTCGCTCCGGACCATGGTCTGAACCAGGGCACGGCGCGAGAGGTCGCCGTCACCGATCGCCTTCACGAGGGTACGGCGGTGCTTCCACGAATATCGTTTTTTTTTTAATTCGTTATTGTTTATATTTTATCGAAACTTTTGACCTTCCGTAGCTGTTATCGGCTGGCGGCGGTTTTTATAAATAAAAATTTTGCTGATTTATTTCAACCTTTTAAAGTATCAAAAACAATACGAGCATTTTTCTGGTAGGTACCTAGCAATTTTCTTTAAAAGATTTTGATGAGGTCAGTGACCTTTTAAAAAGTGCCGTAAAATTACAGAAAGCACTATATTTTATGGCCCCTGTGCTAATAACGAAACTTCACGCGAAGTTTAGAGTATAAACAAAGCTAGTTTTAAAAGGTTTTAACAAAAATAAAAAGTTTATTCTTACGTTTCTAAAGATAAACTAAAATCGTAAAGGACTTAAGAAAATAAATACTTAGTTAAAAATATAACAACGCACATTCTTCAAATAGTTAAACTTATCACACACTGGTACCAATTCAGTCTTAAAACTCTAGGTACATAATGTTCCCACTGGTGGGACTCAGGTATCCTCTCTAGGAGAGGGAATGGGCCGTAATTGGATAAAATGGATGTCACATGCTATCGAATTTTTGGTCCTAGGACATGCCAGTTTCCTCACGATGTTTGCCTTAACTATATTATAATATCACACACACACAAATACAGTTCAATAAACAGGCATCGAAATGTAATTTAGGCTAAATTTAGGTGTCTTCAAGCCTAGAGTGAATAGGCTCTTATAAACCAATGCTCCTCACCATAAACGATTGCATCACTGCTTATCATCAGGTGGAATTGCAGTCACAAGTGCTTGACTAATTTATACCTTAAAAAAAAAAAGGTGACAAAAACACTTCCACACATTTTACTGACTCTTAAAACGTACTGTGGCGGCATTCCACTTTTTTGGATGACGAGTTGACAGACAAAAGACCTTTTGACCTTTCCTCTCTAAGGTCGGTTACATACTGTGGCTTTACAAAGCGGTAATACTGCGGGTTAAAATTCCTTATACACAACTCGTTTTTACGAACGTTCTTAGTCTACATCGCGTAGTGTAATGAGGGTAAGACGGTCTTACTTGTCCGTAGACTCAACGACAGTCTACGTAGACCGGTCCGAAAAACGTGTGGTGTAATAGGACTTTGAGTACGTAAAGCGGTAAAGAATGGTCTTAACATTGTTTAAGCTTCATACATTGAGTAATTTACATACAGCACGTAAATTATTCCAGTCTTTGTAGAGTACTGGTATAGGATGTAAGAGAAATAGGTGGTTATATTTTTTAAGTGGCTTTAAAATGAATAAGATTCCGTGTTCAGCTGTCATATTAATAGAATAATTAATTTTTTTATTAATACTACGTACAGCGACTGATTTCGTGTTTTTAAACTGACTTACGAGTATGTACTACATATCATAGCGTCAGCCTTATAATGTTCCCACTGCTGGAGAAGGAATGTGCCGTTATCCACCATACGGGCCCAGTGCGGGTTGATGGATATCACATGTCTTCGAATTATTGATTCCAGAAAAAAACAGGTTTCCTTACGATTTACGTACGTATAATTAATAAAAATTATTATTATTATTATTTATAACTAGCTGTCCCCTGCGGTTTCACCCGCATTTTTCGTTACTGCTCCGCTCCCGTGGGTCGTAGCGTAATGGTATATAGCCTATAGCATTCCTCGATAAATGGGCTATTTAACACTGAAAGAATTTTTCAAATCGGACCAGTAGTTCCAGAGATTACCCCCTACATACAAACTTACAAATTTTACCTCTTTATAATATTAGTATAGATTATTGTAAATTAAGTCATGTCATTCCTACAAGTGCGCAGGAATTCTCTTCAAAACGCATGCTGCAAAATATCGAAAGTCTGGCTACCCTATGGCTGTGCTTGAAAAATACCGAAAGTCTAGCCCTACGGCTGTGCTTTAAGGTTTTGTAGATTGGTGTTAACCAAATCTAAAATGTTGGTCTATGTTACGACTTTATATGTAAAAGTTAAGGTGAACGTAAATTCACCTGTGACTTTTGTATTGAAACTAGATACACGCGCCATTGCTTTTTTAACTATTCTATAGATACCTACGTGATAAGAGTTTTATTTTTACGAGGAATATATTGCTATCGCGCGTAAAGGCTTGTAGGTTAGATTTTTTGATAGTTTAGTATAGCTTAGCAGATTCAGCCTGAGAAATAAAATAAGCGAACATAAATGTATGCAACAGCTGATTATTTTTTCTCGATTTCAGGGTTGGTACCATAGTAAAAGTTGTTCATAATGATGAGTACAATGACCCCCCAAGAGGATGTGCGCTTATTATGTTACATGTTGTATATGCAAATAATTATATGAGAATAATTTCCTGACAAATAAATTAAAAAAAATAATAATTAAAAATATAATTAAAAAAAAATATTAAAAAAAATTACTGACTGCGCCGACCCCAAATAAAATGGAACAAGGTCAGGAAGATGATGATTTTTTTTAAATTTTGTTTTTTGAGATGATGATTGTTTGATATTTTACTGGGACTGGACTCTGGTCTCCTCTCTATAAGATGGAACAGGCCCTAATCAGTACATGCTAGTGGATGTCACATGTCTTAGAATGTATGGTTCTAGGACATGTCGGTTTTCTGACGATGTTTTCCTTCACAACTTTGAGAACAGTGGTGATGGAATAAATGACACAAAGTATTGCGCCAGTTTGGGTTTTAAAACCACGACGAATATACAAACAATTTTAGGCTTCGTTTACTGTGAAAGTACGGACGTAGTAGTGATTTTTTTTTCAAATAGGGAATCATCGGAATGACTACGAACGTACTTACTTCGGAGGGAACGAACGGACGTACTTAGTTGTGTGTGAATTGTGTACAATAACGTTAAATTATTTAAAACATCACAATCACATTAAATACAATAACGGACCCAATCAAGTGCCAAAACGAATAATGTCTTTTACACATATTATCCTCCAGTACATAATCCTGTGAATCACGTTCATTCCATGTCATTACTAAAGCAGATGTGATGTGGTCAGCGGCTGAGAATAGGTCACCTCCTCTCTTCTGAAGGTTGGGAGAGCTGAGTTGGGAGCTATATCAGGTGTATGAGCAATGTTTTTGGGAATTCAGCATTCTTGTATCAAGTTTCCCATTGCCTTTTAAATCCGTAGTATAACTATTTTTGTGGAACAGTTGTCCTCAATCCCCAGTTATCGTGACAGGAGATGCCCTTGGCGTCGAAAGTTGCACGACGACTACGGCTTGCGGACGGCGAGCAATGAGTGGCTTGCCGTACTATCGTCCGGTAAGGAACGAGCCACAGTCGTCGATGGCTACGACAGTTTCACGCACGCTTCAGATAAATGTCAAGAAACCCGTAGTACCCAGCAGGGCCGATATCCGTAAGAGCTATGGGGGATTTCTGAAAAAGAAACCCGTGGTACTAGAACGTAAAGGGAATACAGTTGGATTCCAGTCAGTGGAAGTATGACACTCCCTCTCAGAATGTCTCAAATGTGTTCTCTCGCTCCACCCAAGGTGGGAAAAGTTATTTGGTGCTTTACCACCCCCATATAATTCGAACAACCTAGGTATATAATATGAGAGATTCCTTCCCCTAAATAATTAATAAAAATGTTACCTAGTTATATATGCTGTCGGCTAGAGCGGTATCGGTTCGGACCGGGTTCATTTTGCTAATCCTACTTCATTTTAGTCTAGCGAGCTTCTGAAATATGTCAAGTAGTACTTAATACAATGAGCTTTTATTATTTGAGTGATACGGGAGTTGTTTTTTATATTATTTGGGCAAATGAAGTAAGTGACTGGTTAAGTGTGAGTCGGAGCACCAAGGGCTACGTTTAAAATTACCTATGTAAATAAAAAACTCCACGACGAGTCTCATAGCTATACCCACAGCGTATCGCTTCAACGTAGACTTACTTTCCGTGGGTTATAAATAAATGACTAACTTCTGTCTATTGGCTTTGCTCGCGTGTAGGTCGAAAATTATCCCATAAGAATTATCGTTGCCGTGAGTCATCATTGGACGCTTACAATGGGCCTCATCAGAAGGCTTAAAGTCACCCAAAGGGCAATGCAAAGGGCTATACTCGGAGTCTCTTTGCGTAATCACATCAGAAATGAAGATATCCGCAAGAGAACCAAGGTTTGAAATGCCAAACATTGCTCTTAGAACGGATGGTCGATGGGGCGAAAGGTTCTGGATTGGCGGCCACGTACCAGAAGACGCAGTGTCAAAAGACCTTCCACAAGGAAGACCGACGACCTGGCGAGGGTCGTAGAAAGGACGGAAACGCACAGGACCGGTCGTTGTGGCGACGCTTGGGGAGGCCTTGGTCCAGCAGTGGACGTCTTTCAGCTGAGATGACGATGATGATGAATCATCGTAACAGAATTGTTTGCAGACCACAGTTATTGCAGAAGACATTTTATTTATCACTATAAAAAACAGAATAACCTATAAACAGACTATTTGTATCCCTTTCAACAGTAACATAACCATTACATTTTATCTATATTGCATCGATTTAATGTCCGACTCTCCCCCATTCATGGGAACTTGGTGGAAAGAAAGAAAACACACATAATTTTATGGAGTATGCTGTTCCCGTTTCGGCACCCTAATTTTCTGCACCAAAAGTTTCGGCACCCAAGCTATTCCCGATTCGGCACCAATAGGTATTTTGGATGGTAGTAAACTATACAAAATCGTTTTGTTACAAACATAACGAGTTTCCTCCGTGCCTCGGAAAGCACATTAAGCCGTAGGTCTCGGCTGTCATTTGTAGATCTTTGGCAGTCGTTACAGATCGTCAGAAGTCAGTAAATCTGACTCCAGGCTTGCCATGAAGTACCGTGTTACCCCAGTTAATGGGTTGTGCAGGTCAGGTAGGCAGCCGCTCCTCGTAAAATATTGGTATGCTTGACTGGAAAGCCGACCCCAATATATAGTTGGAAAAAGGCTAGGTAGACGATGAGTAACCCATACAAAATCCAAATCCAAAATACCTATTGGTGCAAAATCGGAAATAGCTTGGGTACCAAAAATTTTGGTGCCGAAAATCAAGATGAAACGGGATTACTCCATTTTCGTAGGCAAGGCTCGTGAATAGGCAAACTTTATTCCGTACAGTAAACAAGGGTGCCACTTTAGTGCTATGCTAGTTTTTGTGACAAACATTCTTTCATGTGATCGCACATTTGTTTACCATAGAGTAGTTAGAGGCTTTCGTGGCCTTTTTTCTGCGCCAGAAGAGCTACCACGAGGTCTTAATACGATCCTTTTGACGACTTATACTGAACTGTTGAAGGGATGGAGCTATATAAGGTGTATAGCTGCGTCCCTTTTTCTTGCTTCTGCGCTTGGCATTTTAACAAGTCACAATAAGGCTCTAGATATTAACAAATATCTTCTCCCGCGGGATTACGATAGATGCGAGACGCATTTCGTCGCCGGTTTTGTGGTGACACGGCAGTAGACGTCTTTTGGCTGAAGTGATGATGATGGTGTATTTCCCTCGCTCTATCTGTGTCAGACTTTCACCGACTGAAACCCACCCGTATCCCTTCACTTGCCCTTTGTGTTCCATGGCCGCGGTGAGTCTTTCGGACAATCCCGCACTACACGGCCTAGATTCCAAAACGGATTCGGTATTGTCAAAACTAAGGGCTATGTAAGTACCCAACTCACATAGATGTCACCGGATTAGCATTATACTTAACCCGATTTAATCCGGATTCGCATTAATCCGGTTTAATTTATAGACTTAAAATTAAAATCGGTCCGGCCGTTTCTGGGATTAGCTGGAACAATAACGCCTATACTTCTGCCATGAGACCTTGCTTCATGCCAATATCCAGGATTCTAGGTCGACGGGAAGTATCCAATAACTTTTGATTCCCTTGAAAGCGTCGAAATATACGTTTTTTTGTGAATAGCCGTATCTATTTTTTCTGTTAACTTAGAAGTTTGTTTTTTTGCAAAGCTTCAAAGGTCCGCAAACTTGAGTAGGTAATATGTTTTTAATTTAAACTCGATACCTCTACGCGTTCCCTAGATAAAGGGTCTTGACAGACAGACAGACCGACGGACAAAAAAAAGTGATCCTGTAAAGGTTCCGTTTTTTCCTTTTGAGGTACCTACGAAACCATAAAAACCGATATTTCTATTTGATTTATGAGTAGGTGTGTACCTACTGTGTATGTAGTTACCCCAGTTAATGGATTGTGGAGGTCTGGTAGGCAGCCGCTCCTCGTAAAATACTGGTATACAGCTAAATCCGGCTTGACTGGAAGGCGACCCCAATATACGGATCGTCCGTTATAAGTTGGCGAGTGTGAAGTTAGGCTCTGCGAATTTTGTTAATACTCGCCAACTTATAATAGACGAACTGTAGTTGCGAAAAAGGCTAGGTAGATGATGATGTACTGTGTATGTAGGACGTGTGGCCTCGTTGCTGCCGGCATAGCAATTCCGTGTTCTATAAAAAAAACTTTTGCAAGAAACTCCTTGTAAAGATGATAGTTATGGGAAATTCTTTCCGTAATATTTTCCTTTATAAGTTTTTGTTATGGGTTCCTTTGACGTTTATAAGGGAATTGAGCACTATGTAAGCGGAATCATTTGTTTTTGTTTGTTAGGGCCTGTTTCACCACCTATGATTAAGTTTCGAGTATCTTACTTGGCAGATAATTTCATACAAATTCTGTTCCATTTTTTAATTTATTCAGTGAGTAGTGCCTACTCGGACATTGTGAAACAGGCCCTAAGAGTAATAACGTGGAATTTTGATTTTGATGGAACGGTTTACACAATTACACATTGGTTGAGCTTTTGGCTGTCGCACTACGTGTCATAGGTATGATTCCGGGGACCCACGGGAGCCTACAGAATATATATTTTGAGCATATTTGTTGGGCCTTATTGTTCCGTATATAGGTGTTTTGTATTAGATTACACGTTTGCGAATGCACGTAGATAGAAGCAACTTACTGCGAGTAGCCGAGAAGCTGAACACTTTTTGACTGAGGGTTTTGCCCAACTGAAATATACTACATAACTTGATGAGGGTCTGCTGTAAAATATTTAAAATACCATCTAGAAGATAAGGGTGCTGGACGATCTTCCATAAGGTGGACCAAAGACTTTGCAAGGGCCGCCGGAATCTGTTGTCGAATCGGTCAAAGTGACAACGCGTAGGGAGGCCAAAAGCTAACAAGGTTAATTTTTTGACAGCAAGAGTGATTAGATTATTATCATACTGGTATTCAGCTAAATCCGGCTTGACTGGAAGCCGACCCCAATATAGTTGGGAAAAGGCTAGGCAGATGATGACACGTTTGCGAATGCACGATTAGATTGTCTTAATTTATCGTAAGATTGTCTTAATTTCTATACCGCAAAAGGGAACTGAAAGAACATTCACAGTGTGCACCTTTAGATACACACCTAGATGGTAGGTTGTACTAGTATATATTCAGGCGTACTGTATTCTATGAAAGTTTGTTCAGTATACGTATATGGAAAATAAATTAATATATGAAACACGTCGTTAACGCCTCACGCAACATTGTCAAGACGCTTCTCAAAATGATTGAAAGCGTGCGACTATGATCACACCGCGGCTTTGTTCACGAATACATTGTAAAGCTCATTTCACACTACGCTGTAATATAATAGCATTTAGTTCATTTTTTTTAATAGCATAGTCTGTGTCCCACTGCACAGCTGGGCAAAGGCCTACCCTTTCTCCTTCCAAATCTCTGTCTTTGGCCATCTCTGGCCAAGTTTGTCCCGCGAAACACGATCAGATCGTCACACCATCTTCGCCGCGGTCGCCCTCAACGGCGTCGACCTCCCTCAGGCGTCCAGTGAGTGACAATCTTCGCCCATCTGTCCGGGTGCATTCGAGCGACATGGCCAGCCCACTCCCACTTTTGCCTTGCTGTTTTTTCCCCGACATCTGCTACTCGAGTTATGGAGCATATAGTTCATAACACAACAATATCGCTCGCCATACATTTATTTATAACACGTCACACTTTGCTTATTAATATAAATGTAAAGCATAGCATCAGCCTTATAATGTTCCCACTGCTGGGACTCAGGCCTCCTCTCTAGGAGAGGGAACAGTACAGTACAATAAATGTATGCGGAGCGATATTATTGCACTAAGAATTGTATACGATATGCTATATATTATAGTTTCCTCCATGCCTCGGAAACTCGGAAAGCTCGTTAAGCCGTAGGTCCCGGCTGTCATTTGTAGATCTTTGACAGTCGTTACGGATAGTCAGAAGCCAGTAAATCTGACTCCAGTCTTGCCATGAAGTACCGTGTTACCCTAGTTAATGGGTTGTGGAGGTCTGGTAGGCAGCCGCTCCTTGTAAAATACTGGTATTCAGCTAAATCCGGCTTGACTGGAAGCCGACCCCAATATAGTTGGGAAAAGGCTAGGCAGATTATGATGCTATATATTATAGCGTAGTGTGAAATAGGCTTGTTCATACCGCGGCTTTGTTTACGAATACATTATAATTCACGTGTTTAACGGCGGCTCCTATCAAATATTATGACGAGCTGAATATTAATGAACAACGCTTGCTTTTGGGAAATGGAATATCTATAAATAATTTATTTATTGCCTCGTCGCTGTTAGCGGAACCTTTGTTTAAATACAGTTTGAAGGCAATGTTATGATTTTTTGGAAATGATAAATTGTACCGACATGACTCCTTTTTTTTGTGTGGAAGTCTCCGAATGAATTCTCCCGCTCTAGGGTGTATTTTTTTGAGGATGGAAATCATCAAAAGACATCTTCCGCCCTGGGCGGAGTGGGAGGGCATGTCAGACTTTTACTGACCAAAACCACACTTGTGTCCTTCACTTGCTCCTTGCGTTCTAGGACTACGGGTTTCCTTTTCAGAAATTCCCCGTGGTCCTACGCGGCATCGGTTCTGCTGGCCGCCTACGGCGTGTTGACATCTCTTTGAGCATGTCAGCACACGCGTGGATCACTACTCGCTGTTGACAACTGGGCTCGGTCCGGTCGATTACCGGACTGCCAGACGGTGAGCTACCGATTGCTCTCTGTCCGCAAGCCCGCGTTTACCGTGGCTGGAAGTCGGGGTTGGAATCTCAGTGGCTAAGGCGTGAGAGCCATGACCTATCACGTGGAACGGGAAATGTGTGTCATACTTGTACTGGCTAAAACCCAGCTATATTCTTTCAGTTTCCACTTCTAGTCCAGGACCACGGCAACTCTTTCAAAATACTTTCGTAATCTAAGAACACCGATGGTGCCAGAAAAACCAGTACTGTTCCCTAGGGAAAGAACTATAACTTTTGACAGTCACAATTACTTTAGGACACTGGATGGTGCTACGTGTCTATCGAATCATGATTAAATTACATACTCGTATATTATTGGGAACTTATTTTCGTTAGAACTATTAAAACAATTGATGTATATTACAAAATAAAAAAAAAGCCCTAAATAACTAACTAAAAGTAAACTAAAGAATGGCGTCAAAAAACTCCTCCGCATCGCTGTCGACTGGTAATGTACCCAAAAGGCTGGCAGCATTGCCACGCTGTATGGCAATGTTTATTCTCAATTCTTATTATTTGGAAAATTAGCAGATTTTAAGAGTTAATTTAGGGAAGAAGTCATTTAACGTGTTAAAAACCAACCTGTATTAGGCCCACATAGTGGATTGCGGTCCATTCTCTTTCATAGATAGGAGGCCTGCATCCCATCGTCTAGCGTGGGTAGGTCTTCTTCTTTCTTCGATTAATCCCGTTGACCACTAGAAATTTATTTTATACTTGCTTCTGCCAGTGACTTCGCCCGCGTACTTTCACGCGCCCTAACGCACCACCTAAATAAACGCTTTAGAAATCAAAATTCACAGGAAAATTCTGACATAGTGCTTGCCTACGTCATAACAGAAAACTTTGTGCAAAATTCCCTTTTACGGTCCGACCCCATTGGGATTAGGAAGTCCCAATGGGGTCGGCTGTGCGTCGATATGTCAGTCAGCCAGTTTTTTCTTTAATGTATACTAGTATAGATTTACGGTTTGTTTTTAATATCTTTATCGTTACGCATACGGACCCTGCTCTTATCTGATCATATCTGCTGCCTCCTCTTCTTACCAACTTTAATAAATTTACTTTTCACATATTATTGCCATAAAACAAAACGAATATGTAGTTACCTAACACAGAACCACGTGATCATCACTCATCCACATTAGGCACAGCGTTTAATCTTCGCGACAGTTACGTTTGCGGCACGTAGCAAAACGTCTTCAGCTCCGAATTTACTTTTTGCTAGGGTTATGTCGAAAATTTCGTGTTTGTAGATTCAGTCTTGGATATGAGCTTACCAGCACTGCTTGAAGAACTTAGTTGTTACAGATGTTTCATAATTTAATTACTCTTAATTGCTGACTCCATTCTTTCCATGAAGTACCGTGTTGCCCCAGTTATTTATTTATTTATTATACACTTTATTGTACACCATTACATCCAGTTAATGGGTTGTGGAGGTCTGGTAGGCAGCCGCTCCTCGTAAAATACTGGTATTCAGCTAAATCCGGCTTGACTGGAAGCCGACCCCAATATAGTTGGAAAAAGGCTAGGTAGAAGATCATGATGATGAATTGCTGTCAAAAAATTAACCGTGTTAACTTTTAGCCACCCCACGCGTTGTCACTTTGACCGCTTCGACAACGGATTCCCACGGCCCTTACAAAAACTTTGGTCCACCTTATGGGAGATCCTCTAGCACCCTTATCTTCTGGATGGTATTTTAAATATTATATACCAGCAGACCATCATCAGCTTATGTAACATACTTCAGTTGGACAAAACCTTCAGCCAAAAAGTGTTCAGCTTGGTTCTCGGCTACTCGCAGTTAGTTGCTTCTATCTACCTTGCGAATATCTTCGCTCCGTCTAGACAACTAAACTAAATGGTAACGAAAAGCTCATTCTTAGAATGATCAGAATTGTCTTCTGTGTTCATCTGAATCAAATCGCAATGCTATTAAAAAGGTGATAATTTATTTGATTGTGTGTATGTTTGTATGTTTTTTACTCATTTACGCTCAAACACCTGAATGGATTTGGATGGCCAAGCCCATGTCGTCGACGGCGCGTATTGTTCCACGCGCGCCTCGTCAGCAAACTGTAGGGGCCCGACAGGGTCGAAGCCTTCTGGGGCCTGGGTTGACGAAAGAGATCCCCGGGACCCCGGAATTGGGGCAAGGAAGGAACAGGAGTGGGTTTTAGTCAGTAAAAGTCTAACATTTTGATGATTCCCCATCATAAAAAAAAAATCTAAAGCTTCTGTATAACTTCCACGGAAAACTTGGCAACCCTGAATTGAAATCATATGCAAAGTCTAAGCTTAATAACTAAAGGAACTTACTTAATGAGTTCTTCGCGTGCCTAAGGTCTAATGAGTCATTGTTTTAATGATATCTAGAGCTGAAGGTAGACCGTGGAATAGGAATAGTTAATCTTTTGCTCGATTGTGTAACAGGCCTTGGTGATAGGGAGAATTGAGAATACGGCCTTAAACAATTTGCTTGGAAACTAAGTTTTGTCAAGGTTGCTATGAACCATATCTATGTATGTTCTTTCCAGTGCCTTTTGTAAGAGAGGTAGGCAATAGACAGTTACGGAACGCAATGGCCGTCATCAAAAGGTAAAAGTGCAGCTTCTGACGTTTTATAAGTGCCCGTGTAGGCCTATGTGAAATAAAAACATTTTTGATTTTAAAGTCACCCAAAAAGGGCGAGGGGACTTGTTTTTTTTTAATAATTTCCTTGCATTTGAGGACTTTCATACATTTATTGATTTTGTGGCCATAACAGTCACCGCGGCCCCGAAACGCAAAGGACAACTAAAGGAGCAGGGTTGAGTTTTATTTATTTTATTCTACATGCACAAAGTACATAGACGGACTTAATGCCTTAGGCATTTTGTACCAGTCAACCTAGGTAGTCAGTAAAAGTCTGACTCTCCCCTCTCCACTTAGACCCGGAAAGAGTTATTTACGTATTCAGGCATGTTTACCTTCCATCCGCTGATTTATCGGCCATTTTTCTTAACAACCTTCTGCCCTACAAACACAGCTTGCATTTCACCCGGGTCACGCGTTTCACCCGGTACAACCGGGTATTAACCGGTTGGAACGTTGCCAACTGATCGTGCGGCCGGTCGCGTATACCAAAGTGTTGACCCACATGACCGATATATTAATGGTTTGAATATGTGACCGATTTACATGCATGTGCTACTTCCTTACTTGTGTTGGTACAGACAGCTGCACCAATTAGGTATTTTTTATGAAAAAGAAATTAAAAGTGACAATTAAGATAGCTTTGACAGCCGCTTTTACTTCATAAAGTACTAGCTTCCGCCCGCGGCTTAGCCCAAAAAAAGTAGCCTATATGTTAATCCAGGGTATAATCTATCTATGTACATATCAAATTGCAACCAAATCGTTTCATCCGTTTTTGCGTGTAAGAGGAACAAACATCCACACATCCATTCTCACAAACTTTTACATTAATAATATTGATAGGATTGAAATTCATTTCAAAACATCACTTTTTCATACTGTTTTTTAATAAACAAAATTAATGAATTTATGTGCTTTATTTTCGGAAGATTTACCAGCGACATTACCGGCGGGATAATTCCAGTCTTGCCATGAAGTACTGTGTTACCCCAGTTAATGGGTTGTGGAGGTCTGGTAGATAGCCGCTCCTCGTAAAATACTGGTATTCAGCTAAATCCGGCTTGACTGGAAGCCGACCCCAATATAGTTGGGAAAAGGCTAGGCAGATGATTGCCGGCGTGATACTAGAAAATTATCCCGAAGGAAAGCTGAAGTTCAGGCGTGAATGCGTGAATTTAACGCTAAAAGTAAAAAAAAAATAACTCAGTCCCATTTAGGTACAGTATTAAGTGGTTAGGAATAGTAATGACATTTTAGTTTCTTTTCTCGGTTTCACGCAAAGAAACCAACTTCAAAATAGTTGAGCTTTAAAAATCCCTTAAAAATAGCGATTGTACTTACTGAGTAGAAACGCAATTACTGAGAAGAAAGCCTGTTCGACTCGAGTTGTGTGACTTTCAACTGTCCACCAATTGGTGACCTTACTTCACAAACGTATCATAATGATTGTGTGTCTTAGCTCAGTGGAATAAGGTTTGATATTGATTGGTTGACTTCCAACCTTCAATATTTTGAAGGTTTTCAATGCTAGGTTTGACTCAAGTATCTGTTTGGTTACTCAAAGTACTGTTGAAACGTTAGAGTGGTCTTGTGTTACATTTTTGGCAAGGTTTATCAAAATAATTGGGATTGGGATGGAGGTATTGTTGCGTACTTTTTATTTATTTTTGGAACCTATTACTTACTCGTACCTTTTTTTTATAATGGAGAATTTTAAACCTTCAAAAGGAACGTGCTTTTAGGGAACCCTTTTTTTGTAATAGAATAGACTAGAGAAAATTGAGAGAAATCTTCAAAAGGGGCCTAGACTTTTGGGGAAAAGAGCTCTACTCTTTTGTGTCGGATTTTTACCTCAATAAACCATATTACTAATCATCTTAATCACATAGAAGGGGTTCTAAGACCACCCCTCCATGGATCCCGGTCCGTACAACGCCAGAATCTATTTACTTACTTCGCCTTTACATGCGATGTATTTAGTTTACATATTTATGACGAGTGATATGAAAGAAAAGGGAGTTAGTGATATCGTGATGGTTGACAGAACAGATGGGAATATGGGGTAAAGGCAGGAATATGTTAATGAGTCTCACTCTTTCATATTAGGATTATATTGCAGCGGTGAAAGTAGTCACTCAGTAGCCCAGAAAACGCGAAAAATTTCAATGTAACCTTGTTGTAGGTTACATTAAATTTTTTACACTTTTTTTAATACGCATAGACTCGTAGACTATCTCTCAACATGGCCGAAGATGGATTACAAATTAATCTATTACAGCCGAAACCAATACCTATCTGTCACATATCGGAGATAGAAAAACAAATGAAACCACAGAAAACATGATAATTTTTGTATTGTATCATTTGTTTTACAATCTCCAGTATGCCAAAACTGGAGATCGATAGGTTATTGGTTTCGGCCGTTATTCGATATTTCAGTGTTGATCCTGTAGTCAATTCGACTAAATAATTTATGTATGATAGATACCTATAAGCATTTATCATGCTGCAAAAATATAAGTTTTTAAATAGGTTTTACGATTGCTCTACAGTACATCTCCATTGAAAGGTCGTAAACCTATATTTTTTAATAGATATGCAATTGATTTGTTTTATGATTATGATACACTCGTATTATATAGGGAGTATATTATATTTTTATAAATAACCTAGAATGTGTAGGTACAGACGACAGTGAAACAAATAATCAAAAATCATTTTTTTTAAATGAATAGAATCATATTTTATGCTTATCGACCACTTTATTAACTTCATCTGTTCTAATTATGCGCTAACCATATTTTCACTTGGCCATTGTGTAGTAGGTAGTTATTAAATAACAAGGATCCTCTCGCGGAAAGAGGACTTTTACTGGCTCATAAACAGGGGGTAAGGGACAGCCTTTCACAAACTTTAAGGGCCTACTAATTTTTTTTTCAGGAAACGAAAAATAATTTCAGCCTCACCATACAAAATTATAAAATTTATCGGACAGTTTGTATGGGGAGGCCGATTTTTTTTTTCGTTTCCTGTAAAAAATTTTAGTGGGAGGATGTTCAGATTCGTCTACTGAGCAAGCCCTTAAAGTTTGTGGAGGGCTGTCCCTTACACCCTTTATATTTTGTGTTCCAACCCCGCGATGATTTTTTGAAACAATTTTCGTATTCCTAGCGAACTTGTACCTGCCCTTACAATAAAAAATATTGTAAGAACTTGAGTGGGTATATCCTATATATCCAATATCCTATACATTATGCATTGTTGACGCAAGTGTCGTACCGTAGCAATCATTCGCGGCTCACATACAGTTGTCAAACAAGTGCTATTGTTTTATCCACAACTGCAATGCAGTTTTACAGGTAAAGCGCGGCGAATTATAGCCATTATTATTGTGGAGTTTGCTGCTTTATTTGAAACTAGCGTTTGCCAGTGGTTTTGCTTGGGTGAAAGTAGTTTTTTTATATTTGTGCCTTTACTAGATATTACTCTTCCCGAGTTGTCGATGGCGTGTAGTATTCTACGCACACCTCAAAGATATGTCAGCCAAACCATGGGGATACCCGGGGGCCTGAAACGCTATGCAAAGAAGGAACATAAGAATGGGTTTTAGTCAGTAAGTCTGGATAGGGAGTTCAAGAGCATAGAAAAGGAATCTAGAAATGACTGCCTGTATCGTGGGTGCGTTCACAAACATGTAAACTAGCATTTAAGAGTCCTGGAACAACTATTTTTAGTTTATCCAAATGTTTGTTCAAAATCAAACTCGCCACACGCATCGTTGCAGTCAATCACTCAAGCACGTCAATGCCAACTGTGCCGTTCAAAATTATATTGGCAAATCATGCCAAGGGGTATAACATAGGTATTCCCAGGATGAAAAGTACGAAATTTGATCTAAATCCATTTAGCCGTTTGAGAGTGGAGGAGTAACAAAGATATACACCTATACAGACGAGCGTTCGCCTTGAGTAGATTAGTGTGATCGCATGTAATGTCATGTTTGAGCTATAGTTACTATAATTTATCGACAGTATCGATTCTAACAATACCTTTTGTATAGAAAGCGTGTCAAACCGCGATATTTTGAATAAAAGCTTTGTGATTATTTATTTAACTTCTTATTTGTCGTGAGTTTTTTGTCAGAGTGGTCGTGATCATCTCTTAGTGACTTCTGAAGAAGCCGACGGCGTGTGATTCGCTTCACGATCCATTGTCACTTTTGTGTACTGGTTATTGAACAATAGACCCTTTTTTGAGGTGTAAGGAAAAAGGTAAACAATGAATGTTTCTTTTTCCTGCCCTTATCCCATATTAGATAGTTGTGGTCAGCGCAATACGTCTTTCTCTTCCATTCTCTTAATAAACTAGTGGGCCTCACCATCAACGACTGCATCACTGCTTACCACCAAGGTGGGATTGCAGTCAAGCACTGGTTTATGTGATATAAAAAAATATTCAGTCCTCACACTATCACTGACTCCCATTTTCTTTCATATCACTCCACACGCAATCTATCCATGAATGTTTACCGAATAATTAATAATATTGGTTTTTATTAATGACTTATTTGAGGAGCTCGTGGCTAGATAATAACAGCCGCACAGGTCGATCTTCAAGGTTAAGCAACGCTTGCCTAGGTTGGGCTGTGGATGGGTGACCATCTTAACATAACGAGTTTCCTCCGTGCCTCGGAAAGCACGTTAAGCCGTTGGTCCCGGCTGTCATTTGGAGATCTTTGGCAGTCGTTACGGATAGTCAGAAGCCAGTAAATCTGACTCCAGTCTTGCCATGAAGTACCGTATTACCCCAGTAAATGGGTTGTGGAGGTCTGGTAGGCAGCCGCTCCTCGTAAAATACTGGTATTCAGCTAAATCCGGCTTGACTGGAAGCCGACCCCAATATAGTTGGGAAAAGGCTAGGCAGATGATGATATCAATGACTTATTTTTTGAGGAGGGTCGCAGCATAGTTTAAAGCTTGCGCGCACTCGCAAATTTTACAGTCGCGAGTTGTGACGAACAAGTCTTTCTAGGACTAAATATAGATAACACTTATTTGTTCAAAGTAGGAATAATCCATTCTACGTTTTTGTTAAAAACATTTATCATCATCATCATCATCATCTCAGCCGAAAGACGTCCACTGCTGGACATAGGCCTCCCCCAAGCGTCGCCACAACTACCCCGGTCCTTTTTGTTAAAAATATTTATATTATCTCAAAAATCTAAATTGTATTTTTCATGATTATTCTTTTGTTGCTCAAACTACACGTATCGAACATCGAAATAGCTTCGCTTCAAATTAAATTCTGAACAAAAATTGCTTCGAGTCAGAATTTTTTATCTCTTTGCATTAAATAATTGCATCGTTGTCTGAACAGAGATTTCTGAATGCAATGAACTGGTGCCGTACGGTATATAAAATACCTCACATAACTATCTTAATTGCTTTTGCCTGAAGCTTTGTCCTGCCAGTATGGAATTTTCAAGACTGTATGGACTTTAATTTAATGTCTGGTAGGCAGCCGCTCCTCGTAAAATACTGGTATTCAGCTAAATCCGGCTTGACTGGAAGCCGACCCCAATATAGTTGGGAAAAGTTTAGGCAGATGATGGACTTTAATTATAAGAGACATAGGACTAGCTTTTTTGAGGTGTTTCTTCTCAGGATAGTCAGCTAGAACACCTACCTCATCTATTTTAAATCGACGTGTAAAAATGTTATAAAAAAAAATATTTTAATGGATCTGTTTAGGAACAGATGCGATTTTAGGATGAAAAGCAGGAAGATACTGAATTGAGTATTTTGAGATAGGAAAATGTCAAAGCTTAATATTGTCATGGAAGATTTCTGGTACGGAATGTTCTATGTTCAAATTATGATTATTAAATGAGATGCGGAAGAATTTTTTAACGCCATTTTTTCGGTTGGAGTAAGAATCCATATGTAGTTTTAATTACTGTTTACATGTTAAATCCATATCTTAAATAAATATTTCTACACTAAAATAAAAACAAAAAAAGATTGTTAAATAAAATAAAGAATCGGAGTTTAGACGTAAGCATAAAGCTAAGTTTTCAGAAAAGTAAATACATACGATGCAAATCAAAGACATTTCTTTCTAACACTATTCTACAAAGACTAACAGAGCTATTTCGTCCTGACACTTTCATTTACAAGTAGTATTTAAGCAACTGAACGCTAACTTGTAAAAAGAAAGGATATTCATTTCAGCAACACTCACGATTCGTTTCCGACACTCCGCTCCGTTCACTACAAAGACTAATTAGTCAAGTCTGTTCACAGCTTTATTTTTAGAGAACTTTATTATCTTTGACACGGATTTTTAAAAGGAAATAAAGAATTTGATGCAGTTTTTTGGCGTTGCAGAACTTGTTTTAACATCTTCCGCGTTATTGACGGTAGACGGCCTCTGCTGAAAAAAGTGATGGAAAATTGGACTTCTAGATTACATTTCATTCAATACAGCCGCGGCACGCATATGCCCGAAATCATATTAAAACATGAATGGCATAAAACTGTCTTTCGAATAAAGCCAATATCAACCCTCAAAACATGATTTTAATGTGTTTTATTTCATTTTAAAGTTCTGCACCTCTAAAAACAGTTATAATAAGATCATGGAGTTTCTTGCCGGTTCTTCTCGATAGGAAACGACCAATTGAAACCGTGCACTGGCTTTTGACGTTTTATAAATGCCCATTTTACATGGGCCTACATAGGCCCATGTAAAATAAAAAGCATTTTTAATTTTGATTTGATTCGAATGTAATTTTGTAAATAACCCATTGATCATTTACAATTTATTATTTTAATCATTTATTAGTGATCAATGAATGAACCAGTCAATATAATAAACGGATGATGTAACAGCGTCGTACATAGTTATTACTTAGAAGTTTCTGCGACAATTTTCCTTAAAATAAAATTAGTTACATTTATTTGACTCATAGGGCTAAGGAACAACAACGTTCCTTTTATTTATTATTTATTTATTTCATAATTTACGTCAGAACATAATTCCATATAACATTGTTAGTAAAAACTTAGAACTATGTCAATACCTTATGCCTACTTATTCTAAACAGTCAATGATTTATTATATTTATTGGAAAAAGGACACCAAGCAAACTGTGAATAAGGGTTACAGGGTCTGGAATAATCCAGTGTGACATAATAGGACACACGTATTATATACACATATACATGTGTATTTAGTTTCGTAAATTGTTACTTCGCCGCCAACCTACTGAAAATTCTATACATTAAAACTATCTGCCTGCTGGGTGTCGGTAGCATTATTTTACTGCTGAATTAGGTGAAATGATATGACCAACAACGTAGAGTGAATAGGCTCTTAATAAACTAGTGCACTTTACCATAAACGATTGCATCACTGCTTCCATCATTCAGGTCAATCAAGGTCTTCGACGTCAAGCACTAGTTTATAAAAAAAATCGGCAAGTGCGAGTCGGACTCGCGTACTGAGAATTCCGTACCAACTTACCTATGAAAACAGTTCAATTCTCGAATTGAGTCTTCAACATTACAATAAAAATGCTGTGCTGTGAGATTGTTCGAAAGAGTTATCGTTACTTTGGAAGGCAAAAGCCAACTGATGGAACATGATGACCCCTCTCGCCCTGTGTGGAGTTAAAGGGAGTCAGAGATATGTGACTCCCTTTAACAGAGTAGGAGGGGTCATTACATCTTTAAAAAAGATTGCATGCTTAGCGCATGGAACCTAGCAAGTCATTTGGTCATAATATTCTATGACCAAATACTAGCGTTAAGAACTGTCGTTTGGCCATAAATGTCAACAGCAATAACATATAACGCATTGCGTCTTACCGATAGTTTGTTATAAATACGATCGACACAAACTAATAACAACGATTTATGAGTCGACGACTCCGTTTATAACGTGGCGATTATAGTGCTAGGCGATTTGTAAAGGCACCACGCACGCGTTAAGGCTGGTTACGAACGTTTTTTAGTATATTTATTTTACTTCGCTATTCGTCAGGCGGTTCAGGTAGAAAATGCCTATGGCATTAAGTCCGCCTTTGTACAATATTAACTTATGCATAAAGCTTCAAAAAATAAATAAAACAAAAACACCATATCTGCTACCTACATTATTGGCAAATAATTGATTTGTATTTCTTTTCGGAAACTTAAAAATAAAATGGCACTTGTTAACAAAATATTGATTGTAGGAGAGTTATTATTTGCACCGTTGCATAGATCTGAGTTGCATATCGTAAAGGAAACGCGAGGTTCTTCATTTATGTCTTCTTCTTCTTCTTCTTTTGTTTTCTTCTTTCCGTCATAATTCTTTGTAATTGTAATAAGACAGGAGCGTTTTGTGTAAGCTGCTTCGCCATTATATGTCACTGTAAATAAAAAGAATAAAAACTTTATGTAGTTTGTTTTTTTTTTATTATAATTATTGATAGGCTTGCGCTTGACCACATTTCACTTGATGGTAAGCGATCATGTGGTCGACGATGGAGCACGCTTGCCTAGAAGCAACCTATTCACTCTTGACTTAAAGACCCCTAGGTTGTAGCTATCGCACTCGCAGCGTCAGCACTCTCTTCACCTGCTTACCATCAGGTGGGATCGCAGTCAAGCGATAGTTTATAAAGATTAAAAAAAAAAGTCGTTTTAGTATATCTTCAGGATTTCTGGAGAAGCGTCAATAGGTTACTTCTAGGTGATCGGGCTCCATTGTCGGCCACATCATCGTTGACCATTAGATGAGATAGTGGTCAAACGTGTGCCTATCCATAATAAATAAAACCCTATGTATATTATGTTCTATTAGTATTATTTCTGATGTACACACTGTTCTAGACCTCTCTTTTCCAGTCTATGCAAAGTTTGTCTATAAGAGGTTGCTCAAATAAAAAAAAAAGAGTTTAGTTTATATGTGTCGACATAGATGGCGCTACACGTAGATGACTCACGTAATAGCTACATTACAAAATTACTAATTATACAATCCGGCTAGGTCTTGGACACTAGAACATAACAAATAAATAAAAATAATATACTGGTATTCAGCTAAATCTGGCTTGACTGGAAGCCGACCCCAATATATGTAGTTGGGAAAAGGCTAAGTAGATGATGATGAATATACCAGAGAGCCGGCTCGTTCTTCGCCCAATGAATTAGCATTGCTATTCAACATGGCAATGGAGGTCTGGTAAGCAGCCGCTTCTCGTAAAATACTGGTATTCAGCTAAATCCGGCTTGACTGGAAGCCGACCCCAATATTATATAGTTGGGAAAAGGCTAGGCAGATGATGATTCAACGTGGCAATACCGTCAGCCTTCTGGGCATATTTCCGAATGACAGCGATCGACGCCTGAGTACCTACCTATATATTGTTTTTGTATTATATTTACATAGGTTTAGTATAAAATTATAGGTTTTTTATATTTTAAAATTATAGCTTTAACCCGCAGCTTCGCCCGCGTACATAAAATATAGCCTATGTCACTCAGGAATAAAGCAGCTTTCTATGGGTGTAAAAATTTTAGCAATCGGACCAGTACTTCCACAGATTACCTCATACAAACAAAAAAACAAACTTTACCTTTTTATTATATTAGTATAGATTAAGTTAGTTCAATATGATAATAAAAAAAATACAACGAATACAAAGTATAAATGAGTTTATACTCACTATCAGCCATAGAAATGCTACAAAAGGACGCTTCTTTTGGACATGTTTTGATCATACTGGAGTTTAAACTAGTTCTGCAAGGTGAGTGAACACCATAACTTTCACACTCGAAGCATTTGAGGCAGGTAGCTGAAAATAGACAGCACTATTAAAACTGAGATATAGAAACGCTATACTGCGCTCCAAAGCAGATCATTGACTCGGAAGGCTGCTCAGCGTAAATGGCACTGGGCCGGATATGTCTGCCGCATGCCGATCGAGCGGTGGGCCCGTAAGACACAAGGTTGGTGCCCTGAAATCGCACGACAGGGTCGTGGCAGACCAAGAAGGAGGATGGCGGGACGACTTGGACTTCCTTTAGAATTTGCTAGAAGTGGCTCAAAGCCGCGAACGATGGAAGGAATGGAGGAAGGCCTTTGCCCATATCTGATAAACACTGTCAAATATAGCTGCTATACACTGTCAAAAATAACTGTTTTAAACGGTCTTAAATAGTTGCTAACTGTTTAACACAGCTGCTATATACTCATAAAGTTCAAGCACATGCATAATTGTAAAACCCTACAGGGTTTTACAATTATGGTTGGTATGGGGTTTTATTATTATTATTTTTTTTGAGAATTTTCCTATAGCTAAAGCTATAGGAAAATTCTCAAAAAAAAAAAAGTTACAATTCTAGTTGCATTTAATTTCGTGACAATTTAGAACCAAAACTTGTTGAAAATGAAAAATAGAGATGTTTTTGACAGATTAGGTCTCTAATTTAAAATATATAAACTGAGAAGCAAGCATGGTCCGTGACTCAGATCAACAAACATTGCATTATAGGGTGATTGGCGGAACGTACCTACAGCAAGATGGACCGTGAAACTCCCAACGGTCTACCAAGGACTAAGTACGGAAACTAGGCCACAAGACAAGATAAGACGGACCGTGAAAATAACACTCGCGGAATCGCATTTCAAATTAAAAAAAAATCAAAACTCACCATTTTTGACGGACAATCCAACAATCCACGTCAACACGAAAAAATAAGTTAAAGGTTTCATAGTAATCTTCATAAACTGCTTGAGAAATTAATATTCTTAATTCTCCACTTCCAAGTTCTGTTGTAAAACACGTGCATTGAGGGCACATTACTTCATTCTATAGGTACAAGATAGGAAGTTTTTAGTTATAAATTGTCCTGTTTATTGTACATTTATGTCTCTTTTGCGTAAGTTTAATACGTAATAGGTACTAATTAATTTAACCCTGCATCTGCGGTAACGTTTTAACCTGAAGTGATAATACTTTAAGTTTATTTCAGACTATGCTATAATAAAGCATATAGCACAACAATATCGCCCGCAATAGTCGCAATATATTTATTTAAAACACGTTCACACTTTGCTATACTATATAAATTATTACTACTAGTAATAATTTATTAATGTATGGTTGATACATATACTTGAACTTGATGGGTTTTTAAGCACTAGTATAGAAAACACAGACGACACAAACATGGCGTTACAAAGGCGGACTTAATGGGTTAGTATTGGACTTAAAAAAAAACCAATACAAATAGAATATTTGGAGCTAAAACTCATAAGTTTATATTATCGTGACGGATGATGATCACCAGCGCTTAAAGCAGTTCTGGAGGAGAATATGTTAGGAGGGCGAGCTTTATATCTTTTGTTATAATACTATCTGGCCCCACAAGCACTGTCCTATATTAGCTGTAAATATTCTGTCAAACGCGCGTACTATCAAACATGAAAGGGTTTAAATGTCTTGAAGTTTTCTAACTTTTTCCACCTTAAATAAGAACCTTCTAATGTATTAGAAAAATAAAAATAAGATAAATGCAGTATCAGCAGCCAGGCTACGGAAGCTACTTAGTATACATCAGGTCAACGAAGGGCTAGAACAAAGCGTCCGTGAAGTTCCTTACTCTGCTATACCTCCCAGCGATCCTCTAAGTTCATGAATCCCCGACCGGTCGCATGAGACCGCGCTGTTATTGTCTTAGTATTGTGTCTCGTTTCGCGGGTATGTGATAGGTTAAATTCCTTACCTCCTTGCGATCATTATGTTGTCAAGTACTACTGGTTTGTGCCAGTTCTCACTAGCCAAGGAGAGCGATGCGAGTCCCTTGTCCATTACCACTATATCGTTATGTTGAGTGGGTTTTAATCAGTAAAAGTCTGACACTTCCGCTCCGCGAAGAAGTCATTGAATGTATTGAGATAGTTTTTTTTTTATTAAGTATGTTCTACTGTTTGTAATTTATATAGGTGTAAAGGCCTGAAATAAATTATTTATTATTATTATTATTGTGCCGACTTCTCACCTAAAAAAATCGCTATGTTATTATTATACCCAGTAGTGCTTACAACGGGTTAAGTATGGATTTTGATCCACAATATTTGTCACAAGACTGTTGTGGTTTTTCCTTGTCGTCAGAAACATAAATGGTCCCCATTTCCATAAAAATTAAATTATTAACCACACTAAGTTTTACTAGAATAATTCGAAATATTTATCCCCTTCGTGTAAAGGTAGCATTCCGTTCTTAGCGACTGCGACCAGTTCGTGCGACCCAATTTGTATGGCACCGGTCGCGCGACGCGATCGCCTGGTTTGTTTAGTACTCCATACAAATCCATACTAAGGTATGATTCACGCGTCTCGTTCGCAGTCGCGTATCGCGATCGTTAAACCAATAGCGCACTAGCGGCCAACGGCCAGCGGCCAGGTCGCGGCGGACATCGAGATACATACATTAGTATGAAACCGCCATAGAGCGCGCGCACCTGTCCGCACACGGCCTGGCCGCTAGTGCGCGCCTAGCCTTAAGAACCGAATGCTACCTTTAGGTTACTTCAAACCAGTCGCGTGCGTGTAACCTAGACCCTATGCAAGCCCAAGAAATCTAGACTAACCCTGATGCCATTGATAAGAAAAAAAAAAACACGAGTAGGTCATATAGCCGCGGAGAATCTTAACACCGCGATTCAGGTTAGTGACGTAATAGATCAACGCCATCTATCGAGCAATTAAGAACTAATATTTAATAGAGTCAACTTAAATGTACGGTTGTACTGCCATCTATAGATTTTTTGCGGCAACCTTTGCTTCGCTACAATCGCGGTCATAACAAATTGCATCGTTTGAGCGCCATCTAGTGTAAACTAACTACAAATTATTTACGATATTGATAATATTAGTACTTACAATGTAAACAAGCAGTTTTTCTTCGTTTCTTACCACGAACAGATAACAGAACACACAGAAGGCACATTATAGTTTATTTTGATTTACTTTATAGGTACATGAATTGAAAAAATACTTTTTGAATTCTAGTTCATAGTAGGCACTTATCTTTCTTTAAAAAAGATGTTACATGAGCGTGACGATGAACGTTTTACATCAATTTATCTCTAAAACTTGATAGTATTTATTATGCCAATTAGTAAAGTCGTTACTCAGTCACACAGTTCACACACTTTGATTTCCAAATGTCTTTAAACATTCTTTCACATCGAACATTACACGCGTTTCCGAATTCATTTCATAGATTCATTTCATTTCAAGAAACTTTAGTTAGTTCAAAACCAAGCAATTTACACTTTACAGTAAGTAATAACTAAACACAAAACTTTAAACGACTGAACTTTTAAAATTGAATAAAACAAAACAAACAACCATTAATAGCAATTGAAACTACATTGAAGTTAGCAACATTTCAAAAACGTAATTTGCGCAAGTTTACTGCGCATGTCATAGTAGACACTCGTAATTTTCGTGAACTTACAAATTCTCATTCATTAAATATCTGAAGTCAGGCTTATCCGCTAGAACAAATTTAAAAATTTGTACTTGCACACAGTATCAAATTTTACCCACACTCAGTCACATTTTTACGTTTTTATAGAACAGACAGAGATGGAATTTAAGCCATATACGGAAGCCAGTGTGTCGTTTGAGACAGAAACACACTGGTGTCTTGTGGTTGTGATCTCTTTCTAATTTTAAGTGTTAGAGTGAGATGGGAGAGAATGCTCAAGGCGGCAACATTGCATAATTGAATGAATGAATTTCGTATTGAACACGAATTGGCAACTAAGCGTAGCCGCATAGGCGCGCGAAGTTTAAAGTTTTGATTTAGATTGCGCGCGAAGTTTAAAGTTATGATTTTTAATAAATTAATTTATTTGTTGTTTTCTATGCTTTAGGTGTTAGGTATCAATTATTTAGCCATTACAAGCCAGGCTTATTTACATGTATTGGCCTTCCGCCTCTGCTTCAAACGCTGTAAACGGAAATATGAAGCCCCCACTGGGGGCCTTCGTCGATCATTGTCGTCACTGTCCAAGCCGCTGTTTTGTATTTTTTTTTTGTAAATTAGCATTATCGGCCTCATAAAGTTCCCACTGCTGGGATTCAGGCCTCCTCTCTTGGAGAGGGAATGGGCCATAATCCACCGCGCGGGCCCATTGCGGATTGATGGATGTCACATGTCTTCGAATTTTTGGTTCTAGGACATGGCGGTTTCCTCACGATGTTTTCCTTCACCGTTTTGAGAGCAGAAGTGTTGAAATAAATTACACAAAGTAATGAGCCTGACCGGGTTTGAACCCGCGACCTAGAACTTGCAAGTCGGGCAGTTACCACTAGGCCACCACTGCTCATAATTCTATAGTAAACCGGCGTCAATTCTGTAGTAAGATACCTAAATGTGTGCAAGTATGGAAAACGCTTTTCTGTGAAATGAAGTTTATGCTATTCACTGTTACGCAAAATAAAATCTATAATAGTATAGCTGAAAGCCTTTCAGTTGCACGTGGAATAAATACTACGCGAAGTCGACGATTAGGTCTCTGTTGTTTTAGGACTAGCGGACGGCAAGCTACCCATTACATGTCGTCCGCAACTCCGTGCCTACGGTAGCCAGAAAAAATAGCTATGTGAATCGCGTTGCCTGAAGCGTGTCCTGTCGCGGCGGCTGGAGCGGGAGGTTGTACAACTGAATATTCCCTCGCTCTTCCGGCCGCCTTCATTGCTAGCATTATTGTTTCGCAGGAGGTGCCATTTCCCTATGGCTCCGGACCATGGCCTGATCTAGGACTAGCCGCGTGGGGTCACTGCCGCCGATTTTCACCACGTGGGCATGGCAGTGCTCCGCCCAAACGGGGCCATTATGCTCCACCGTGTCCCTCGGACAGTCTGTGTAATGGGGACACCGAGGCGTTTCTTCCGCTTCAAACTGTGCTAGTGATGGACTTTAGATAAACCACCGTTCAGTTTTGCCCAGTGCCCTTTTTATTTTAGGTGTGAAATCATCTAATGACTTTTCTCGCTCTGTGTTGAGCAGGAGAGCTTGTCAGACTTTTATGTACTAAAACCCACTCCTGTTCCTTTGCCTTCGTTCCAGGGTCTCGGGGTTCACTTATAACCTATGGCCCCTGTAGGCTTCAACCCTGCTGGGCCCCTACGATTTAGTAACATCTTCTTGAGGTGCGCCTGGAACACTACGCGCCGTCAACGACATGTTCTCGGGCCTGACGGCTACCGGACAGCCGGACAGTGAGCTACTCATTGCTCGCCGTCCGCTGCCCAATGCCCTTGGATTGCCAATGTGGAATTCACTAATAATACATGGATAAGATAAGGGTAGTTTGATTACAATATATGAATTTGTTAGACTTCAATTTGTGTACTTTTAATAAAAAACTAGCTTTAGCCCGCAGTTTCACCCGCGTACATAAAATATAGCCTATGTCACTCAGGAATACAGCAGCTTTCTATTGGTGAAAAAATTTTAGCAATCGGACCAGTATTTCCACAGATTACCTACCTCATACAAACAAAAAAACAAACTTTACCTCTTTATTATATTAGTGTAGATAATTATTTATTTATTTTGTCCCTAAAGTAAAGTATCGATAGTGAAAGTAGTGAAAGAAAACGAAATTTAGAAAGACAGAAATATTTTTTTTTTTAAATCGACGATGGCGTGCGACGCGGCGCGTGTGTCTTTCATACTAACTCAAATATAAATGCCGTGGGCGAATACTGTTAGCTAACTCAAATGGCTATAAGGCTATTCTATATTGATTCTAGGTTTTTTTTTATGGTAGGGGAATCATCAGAATGACTTCCCCCGCTCTTGGGCGGAGCGGGAGGGCGTGTCAGACTCTTACTGACTAAACCCCTAACCCGTTCCTTCGTTGCCTTCGTTCTGGGGGGGACTCGGTGTCAACCGTTAGGAATACCACATGTTCCCCCCAGAGGCTTCGGCCCTGCCGGGCCCCTACAGTTTGCTGACATCTCCTTGAGGCGCGCGTGGAACAGAACGCGCCGTTGACGACTGGGCTCGGTCCAGATTATTTCCAGACTGCCGGACAGCGAGCTACCCAGTGCTCGCCGTATATTGATTCTAAGTAAGCATAAAAGTAAAAAAAAAGGATATTCTAAAATAATCTATGAAGATGTAAAACCGAAACGCTTCTGCCCTATTCTAAAGCATCAAATTAGGGTGCTGATGGATTAGGGCTACACTAATATGATGTAATATTTTGAATCTGTCAATTTACTAACACCTAGATGATAAGTTTTATCTACTAACCATTGGATCTGTGATGTCTGAATCAATAAAAAAATATAATTATTATTATTTATTTTCATGTACATGAGAAATATATGGACAGCACTGCACTGATGAATAAAATCATTGTTGTCGGAGGTATAACACCTTCGGCTCCGTTGCATAGATCTGTCTTACAGGCATATACAGCTTCCGACATGTCCTTACTAGTCGCTTTACTTTCCACATTGTCGTAGCTTTGTTGTTCTAGCTGCGATACGACTCCACATTTACGTACTACTCGTCGGTAATCACCAACACGCTTTTCTATAAAAAGAAAAAAAAAAAATTATTATTTATTTACTTCATAATTTATGTCAGAACCGAATTCCATATAATATTGTTAGTAAAAGGCTTAGGACCATGTTAGTACCTTATGTCTACTCATAAAATCACTCAATAATTCACTTAATATTATTCATTTAACATTATAAAGGGAACCACGCGAACTGTGAACCTTATTCCAGTGCCCCACAATAGGACACAGGACATATTTAGTATCTTTATTAAAAAATATTTTTCTGTGATTTTTGTTCATATGAAGTTGATCCAAAATGATGATTATAGTGCATTTTTGACGTATACATATTTTAGTATTATCGGCCTTGTCATGTTCCCACTGTTGGGAATCAGGAGTGGGCAGTAATCCACCACGCGGGCCCAGTGCGGATTGGTGGATGTCACATGTCTTTGTATACCTACATATAATTCACCGAAAAAAGATCAGTTACAAAGATTGAATAGTGCTATGGAATAGTGGAATAGAACTACAAGAATTCACTACAATTTCTGGAATATAAAACTATTTGAATGTCAGCGTAATTTTAGAAAATATGGAGAATTTTATTTTAAGAGCCATTTAAGAGAGTACCAGATTAAAACTAGTGCGTTGGAAAACATTTTGATGATTTCCCACCCAAAAAAAAACCCAATTTTTTTTACAAAATAAGCCTTTTTATATTTTTTCTTTGGATTTAGCAGAGTAAAAAGGTGGTCCATACCATTCTTGTACTGGTTTATGGATGGGTCAAATGGCAAGAACTACAGTGATGTGGGAGGATTATTGGATTGCGTTGCTGCGGAGACCATTCTAATCTGCGTTAGCCTTAATAGTGTTAACACACGCTCGACTTGGTATGGCGAATTTGGTCCGTCGTACACACGGTGGCGGAGATTGCGTAGCAAGCAGGTCATAAATGTGTGCGTCAACGCTACCGCGTGAAACACAACAGGTATTATCGTTGTGAGCTACAAAGTAACTCGTCGTTTCTACACTCACACTCTTGCAAAAAAGCAATTAGTAGCCGTATACAACTATGAAAGTGCCTACAGCAAAAATTGGCTACTGCTGTTATCGGCGCCGTGGCGCAATGCGTATGATACGTGACTGACGAGTAAGAGGTCCCAAGTTCGATTCCAATCGTCTGATGTAACAGAAAGTTTGCTTGTTTTTATTTTCTATATTTGATTTACCCCTGTTTTTTTAATAATAATGTTATAGTTACTCTCATAATAATTAAAATATTTTGAAAATATTGTGACAAAGAAAACTGCGATAACGATCCAACTATGTTTATTACAACTTATTAATTACATACATTAAACGGAATGGTCACAATTAACGAATCTGTTCATGATTATCCTTAATACAATATATAAAGTGAAAATATTCTAAGTCAGACAAGGATGGACGTCACTTTTTTTAAGTTTTTTATTAGTGACATAAATCAACATGTTATCAAGAATGAATTATGATAGATATCGCAACTCTTGATCTCAATAACAATAACATCATGTCACATAATACAACAACAGTATAATTACCTACAGCTTACTTCTTAGTCTTTTTTTTTACTTATCAAAGTTATCAATCAACATGTTTTAAAAAATGAACTATGATAGGTATCGTAACTCTTGATGTCCAAGTAACCTTGACTGGTATTGCGACCCCCTACCTCCACTAACTCACCGGGACCCATCGATGACATCCAGCCCCAATAACCTAACGTAAAGCGACCACTAGACCTGCATGGGAGAATATTTTTGTGATAGTAAAGTTCTCCATCTTTTCTCCATAATATTTTACGCCCATCCTTATCTGACTTTAAACACTTTTCATCACTAAATATAACTATGTTATTGCACCAATCAAAATCTATAAATTTTCTTGCAAACCGCATCCTTTCTTCCTTATGCAACGCCGTCAGTAAAATTTTTTTCGCGGGCTTGCGACATTTTTCGTAAGTGGCGTCGAACAATTGTCATAGACACGTCGTGCATAATTGCAGTGTTTCTTGTTGTAGCAAAGCCGTCAGCGCTATACGTAGCAACAATATTTCGATGCAGTGGGTTGGCATCCGTATATGCAATAGCTTTTGGACCCGGACGTTTGGCATCGATTGTCCCTTCAGCTGCATATCTATGCACCCAAAACTGCACAGTTTTCCTCTGTAAACAATCACAAAATTACGTTAAAACCTTACAAATATCAACAATGTTAAATTATTTTGCATTACCTATGTTAAGTTTGGATTTGTTACTTACCGGTAGCATTAATCTCCTCGAAATTTCACTTATGGATACATTTTGTTTATGTAATACTATTATCTCAGCCCTCAAAAGTGTAGACAAAATAATGAGACATGTTGTTTATTATTTGTAAAAAGTATCACTTTCCACAACGATTAATTATTTTTTGTCTCGGAGTAAGTTGTAGAACACACGATCGTGATAGGCAAAAGCGTTATGCCAGGTTAACTTATTATCCGACTCATTTCTTAGTAAATAACTAATAAAGTGGGTAGATGATAATATTCATACACTTAGTTTTTAATTACTCAGATACCCGCGAAACGAGACACAATAGTATAACAATAACAGCGCGGTCTCATAGGACCGGTTGGGGATTCAAACGCTAAAGCAAATATTCTAAGTTTTAGTTTTATTAAACTTCGTTATCATTATACTACAATAAAGTAGAAAAAAAATGTTTTGTCAATGGCAAGGATCGAACTCGATACACCTTTAACGGCAAGCAAGCACTTAATAATCAGTGCTAAATTACCATCTAATGAATGAAGCGAATTTGTTTATCTGATTCGTAGCAAACACATATACACATATGTGTGTGTGTATATCGAGTAGTAAACGAGTTTTATTTTGTTTGCGAGTTGAGCTGGAGACATAATATTACTTGAATAGGTGAATTATTGTAAGATGTTTTACTTTATGTTTGTTTTATACCCACAGCTACTTGATTATTGTGAACATTATTACTGATTACCTACCCATATCCTTTAAATATACTTTCCAAAGATTAAGTGTAAGTGTTTGATGTTAATTTAAATACTTAACTATAATAATTTCATAAGTGAATGTTTGCAAAAATAAAAAAAAAGTTGACAATGAAAGTATTGTCAACTAACAATAATATAATAATAACGTATCTATTATTATATTACGTAAATAATATATGTATTATATATATATTATAAAATTATTTATATTACAAGTTATATACAAAAATTTCGTTAATTAATTTCGTAAATATACATAGTTTATATGTATAAAATTACAAAATTATATTTTGAATATTTTAATTATTACAAGAGAGTAACCATAAAATTACTATTAAAAAAAAGCATGAGTAAAACAAAAAGAAAATAACAGATAATTAATTCTAATTATTATGGGAGTAACTATAACATTACTATTAAAAAACGGGTAAATCAAATAGAAAACAAAAACAAGCAATCTTTCTATTACATCAGACGATAGGAATCGAACTTGGGACCTCTTACTCGTCAGACATGTATCATATGCATTGCGCCACGGCGGAATGACAGTGGCGGCGCGCGCGTAAGAAAACGGAACTAAGCCCCGCACTTCCCCTCTGGGCCGTCCAATCGTAGCGGCTCGCTGGGATGACGATGCGCAGACGAGTTAATTTGTAGCACACAACGATAATACCTGTTGTGTTTCTCGCGGTAGCGTTTATGCACACATTTATCTTTTTTGTGTGCGGTGCTACGCGAACTAAGTAAGAGAGTGTACCAAGTTCGAGCGTCCTTCCCAAGGTACATTTTCATACAACCGCTCTTACGCAATATTACGATATTACACATCTTTCTTTAAATAGTTTGGGAACACAGATATCTTGTGGATATAATGTAGGTTTCTATAAATTTGTGTAAGACTAATCCACGAGCTCTAAAATAAAAAACACGTATTTCCTGAAGCAAGCTTGCAGAAATATTCGAGTGAAATAATGGAATAACTAGATGCCAACAGAGTTTTGACGCGGCGTTATTTCTTTTTATTTGCATTTCTAGTTAGTTAAAAATTACGTGGGAATGCGAGGATTGACTTGTACGTCACGTACAACCTTAGTTCGTGACACAACATTGGTTCGGGCGGACCACGATCTTGGTACGGCTGACCAAAAAAGTCGTACCGAGTTGAAGCGTGTGTTAACACTATTGACTGCCTTTTTGTTATTAAGTAAAAAAAAAATAGGTAGGTAGGTACATACCCACTTTTAAACACGTGGACCTAGAATCTGGGCATTGTTTTATCATAATGGGTGATAATAAGTGCGCTTCGTCACATGACTGTTCGTATGGCCACGAAGACGTTCCACATTCGTAACATCTTAGACAGGATGCTGGAATTTAAAAAAAATTGTGTACATTGTTAATTAGTACAAATACTTAACTTTACATATTATATGTATAATAAGACCTTTTTCTAATATCTCTTACATTAGAAAAGAATCTTGTTATTATATATACAATAACAAGACTTTTTTATAAGTCTCAATAAATAATATTCGTATAAATATATACAACATTATAGTTCTTCTTCGATCAAAATGGATAAAATAATACTAGTAAATATTACGCGTATGATTTTTAATTAGCAATTAATAATTTTCGTGGATGATTTTGAAATATCGATTTTTTTTACTTTAGACTATACAAATAATAATATGATCAGGATAAAGTATTCCTTTATATTGTACTAATTAAAACATATTGAAATCTATCAAGCTACATGGAGTCCTAAGTTTCTGGCTGAAATTATTACTCTTAATTATGTAATCATTAGTAATTGTGACGCATTGGTTGGTGTTATAGTTATAAGCTTAACTATAAGTGTATAGCGATCTCTCAAGAAGAACTTAGCTTAGAACGCGAGTTTTATAATGCTTAAAAGTTTATGATCCACTGCAGTATCAAACAGTATCAAATAAATAACTATATGTTACGAGAATTCTTCGTGATAAATAGTTCATAGAGTGCGTCTAATGAAAGCGCGATCTGGAGTTATTTTATAATTAATTGGCAATATTATTCAGCTGCAATGGTAGGAAATAAAAAAATTGTAAAGTATCAAAACATGATTCTCCTACTAGTTAGTAATACCACATACATTTTTTTTGGATTTAACCTCTTTTTCTCAGGTCGCGCTTTCATAAGACGGACTATAGATAACGAATTTATATCAAGTCAATTAGGTCTATTAAAGTAACACTAATAGTGAAATAAATTTTAATGAGTAAAAAAAAAGTCAACACTCACCATACTGAACACTCAAGCAGGTAAATAATGTCACCACGAAAAACTTAGAAAATAAGGACCACATTATAATTAACGTCAACTCTCCGTGAGCGTGCAATGAGGATAACTGCGAAATAAATTTTGGTATGGTATTAGTAGAAGTTATGTTATCATGTAGTCTTAAATACACTAAGGTATGTTGTAGCCAATTAGCAGAATTCGCCATTCAATTAATTAGCCTAATGACTAAAGCCAAATTATAAGTCGAGCCATACATTTCTTTACTGGCCACGTGATCCAACTTCATATTTTATAACCAAGCAATGGGGGTAATGTGTTCTTTAGTGTGATGTTACAACCTGCTTATAGATCACTAGCTCTCGTCAGAAGGTCTACAGCACGTGACGTCACGCGCTCGGTTCCAGGCAAACGCTCCTTGTTATGTGCGCTGCGCGGCTGCGACGGTTCAGTGGCGCATATTCCTTGGGCTTACCTTCCTGCACCAAGCAATGGGGGAAGTGTGTTCTTTAGTATGATGTTACAACCTGTTTATAGATCACTAGCTCTCGTCAGAAGGTCTACAGCACGTGACGTCACGCGCTCGGTTCCAGGCAAACGCTCCTTGTAATGTGCGCTGCGCGGCTGCCACGGTTCAGTGGCGCATATTCCTTGGGCTTGCCTTCCTGCACCAAGCAATGGGGGAAGTGTGTTCTTTAGTATGATGTTACAACCTGTTTATAGATCACTAGCTCTCGTCAGAAGGTCTACAGTACGTGACGTCACGCGCTCGGTTCCAGGCAAACGCTCCTTGTTATGTGCGCTGCGCGGCTGCGAAGGTTCAGTGGCGCATATTCCTTGGGCTTGCCTTCCTGCACCAAGCAATGGGGGAAGTGTGTTCGTTACTGTGATGTTACAACCTGTTTATAGATCACTAACTCTCGTCAGAAGGTCTACAGCACGTGACGTCACGTGCTCGGTTCCAGGCAAACGCTCCTTGTAATGTGCGCTGCGGACGCTTGCCTTCCCGCACCAAGCAATGGGAAAATGAAAGAGCCGATACTATTGAGTTTAAGAACGTGAAATTTTGCACAATGCTTTCTTTTATGAGATAAGTGAGCACTGAGAAGGGGGTTTTAGTCACACACTTCTTAAGGAGGGATTTTGACAAGTCAAAAAAAAGCCAAGCCAAAAAGCCAAAAAGTCAAGCTATGTCAAGACATAGCTTCTGTTTTCCAGGGTTTGGCAAGTAAATTATGATGGCGATCCAAATCATATACTGCTAGAAAATTAGCTGTTTGATTGAATGGCTGAATATCTTTCGGCCAGTAAGTTGAATGACGCTCATCTCATAACCGCCTACTTCAATTTCCTTCTCATCGTACTGACTTTCTTCACTGTACTTTCTTTGTTCAAGCTATTTCTTTGTGGAATGCGCTCCCCCAGGAGATCAGGATAGCAAGGAACCAATTAGCATTCAAAATCAAAGCTCGCGAGCTGATTCGTAAGAAGCTGGCAGTGGTATCATCACAGCAGTCAAGGGCGTCGCCAGCTTATGACAAAGGGGGGGGGCAATGAGGAAATATTATGGATGATAAAAAATATGAACGCCGAGAGCATGAAGCATTACACTTTGGAAGTCTTTGCCTAGATAACGATTTTTTTTTTCAAGTGGGAAATCATCAGACTTCTCCCGCTTTTGGGCGGAGCGGGAGGGCGTGTCAGACTCTTACTGACAAAACCCCACACCGTTCCTTCGTTGCCATCGATCTGAGAGGACACGGGCCCGCCTTTCGGAATTTCCGTGTTCTCCCCAGAGGCTTCGGCCCTACCTGGCCCCTACAGTTTGCTGACATCTCCCTGAGGCGCGCGTAGAATAGAATGCGCCTTTGACGACCGCCGATAGCCTCCACAGGGACACGGCGATACTCCGCCCAAGTGGGGCACACCTCTACCCTATGCTCCACCGTGTCCTCCGGGCCATCCACACAATGGCGTCACCCGGGCGTACTTTCCTCCTTGATCCGATGCAGGAACCTCCCGAACTTACCGTGAGAGTTAAAGAGGTCCCCTCTTTAACTCTCACGGTAAGTTCCCACCGCCGCAATGAAGGCGTGCCTAGCACTGGGTTGCGACAGTCGCAGTCGCCATGCGACCCTGAGATCCCACCGGAACTCTATCCGCCATACCGCGACTTGTCGTGGCAGCGGAGTTTCGCCCCGGCGTTGCATCTCCACGCGCAAATCGTGCATGCCTGCAAGGACTGGTGCCTCCAGATCCCACGGTGGTAGGCCAGCAAGGGGACTCGCCACTTCGCGGGAGATCGTGTGGTATCCCCGCTCTATCCGGATGGCCATGACCCTCTGGCAAGCGTTCAGTTTGGCCGCTAGTCGATTATCCAGCGTCGGCGGCCATAGACCGAATGATCCCCGCGTAGAGCCTCCGGTAGCGGGCGTCTGGACCCCTAGGTTAGGCAGGAGCCACTTTAGAACAGCCCCAATCTTGTCCAGTTTGGGAGCCAAATGTCAAAAATGCTCCTCGAAAATCCACCGGCTGTCGAGGACGAGTCCCAGGTACTTTATCGTCGACCCGACGCCGATGTGGACCCCCCTACCGATCTTTGGGAACCCGGTGGTAGCGCGATCCGAGGACCATAAAAGCACTTGTGCAATGCCACCTTGAGTCCCAATTGTCGCAACCCCGCGTGTCGCTGTTTCGGTCGCAGCCTGGTACGACTCTCCCCGCGCCAGGACCAGCGTGTCGTCTCCGTCGTATCCGATGTTCCACAGGTGTGGTCCTTATACCGATTCCTACGGAACACGCCGTCTCCACTCTCCCCGGTAACCAGGGTAGATGATGAACCTATCCGACAGGTACCAAAGTGCCGAATCGATGCTACTCCAGGGACTTCAAGGGAGGTGATAATTGAATCTAAATATGGTAGTACTAAAGATCTCTTCCAGTATTCTGAAGGGCTTTCTGCTTAATGATTGTTTTTATGACGTTGTTTCCCCCGTAATACGCGGCATTGATGTAAAGTCCAACTCCAGTCCGACTTTTTCCGCAACAGCGGTAGCTTCCTTTATAATTTCTTGCAGTTTATAATATAGCAGCATAAGTATAATTTCGTTAATTTCTGCATTTATTCATAGTTAAAGAAGTCAATTGCTCGCACTTTGGTCGCTTTGCGGCCAGCTACATTTGATCTCTAGGGGGGGGCAGCTGCCCCCCCCTGCCCCCCCTGGCGACGCCCTTGACAGCAGTAATGGTATCTAGTTGTCGATTATAAGTTAACCAATTGTTTGACTGTATTAGTGTAGATATATGTAGTTTATTGATTTGAGTATGTATATATATATATTATGTATTGTTATTATATTTAAGGTTTATAGTATTATCTATTCTTGTATTCGCCTTTTCTCTCTCATATTGCACCTACCACTATTTTTCTCTGCTTCACCCAAAAGTTGACTGGTAGAAAATGCCTAAGGCATTGAGCCCGCCTTTGTACTTGTATGTGCATAAAGCATTTAATAAATAAATAAATTGCTCAGTGTAATAAAACCTAGCCTTGGTTATTAACTGGATGTCGAATTTAGCTAGTTGACTGCGACATAATTGATTGCGGACTATATGTAATGTCAACTTAAATAATGATAAGATTTACGCAGGCATACATAATTATGTATTATTGTAAAATAATTATAATTCCTAGTTGTTATTGTATAATTTTTATAATGTAAACCAGGCGTATACTAGGGCACCTATGTGGTATTGTACTTCACATTGAAAACTAAAATACTAACACACTATACTAATGTTAAGCTCCTTGTGAAAAATGTATTTTTACGGTGTACAATAAAGAGTATATAAATAAATAAATACGCATTTAAAATGACACAAGCTATACAATGCAAGTTGAACTTGCGTTGTATAGTTTAAGGTATGTTTCTTAAAAAAAAAATAACTGTACCACACTAGGAATTATTTACACAGTTACGGACAGCCGGAGAGTGAGCTACACATTGCTCTCCGTCCGCTGCCCAAAGCAAAGGATTGCCAATGTGGGATTCATTAGTAATGCACGCATAATTGATTGGTATGTTTCAATACATATAATATACTAGCTTTAGCCCGCAGCTTCGCCCGCGTACATAAAATATAGCCTATGTCACTCAGTAATACAGCAGCTTGCTATTGGTGAAAAATTTTAGCAATCGGACCAGTACTTCCACAGATTACCTCATACATACAAAAAAACAAACTTTACCTCTTTATTATATTAATGTAGATGAAATTGATAGAGTTCAATTTATGTACTGTTGAATAAAAAATAATTATTTATTTTGTTCCAAAACTAAAATACAGAAAAAGAAAGAAAGACAATGCAAACACTGTTAATAAAAGTTTATTTTATATTCATTCGACGTAAGCATAAAAGTAACACAAAAAATACATGAAAAATTTATTCAAAAACATTTAAAAATTATTCAAAAATTTTATCAATGAGAATGTGAAACCGAAACGCTTCTATTATATTTATTTTCATGTACATGAGAAATATATGGACAGTACTGCACTGATGAATAAAATCATTGATGTCGAAGGTATAACACCTTCGGCTCCGTTGCACAGATCTGAGATACACGCATATACATCTCCCGACCGGCCCTCAAATTCTTCCATCTCCAGTTTCTCGCCGACTCTTTGCTTGTGCGCAATTCCACATTGTCGTACTGTTAGTTTTTCACCATAAGATTTAAATTCTATGAAAAAGAAAAAAAATATTATAGGTAAATTAGAGTAAAAGACTCTAATGTTTTTCATAGTAGGTACGTTGATACAATAATAATGATTGTAGGTTATTTTTTAATATTGCCAATAATATATAAAATTCACAGAGAAAAAATAATTCTATAGGTGGAATAGTTTTATGGAATAGAGGAATACAACTACAAGAATTTGTCATCATTTCTGGAATATAAAACTATTTAAATGTAATAATAATTTATTTTGCATTTAACTACGGAGTACATACATTTCATTTCGCAGTTTTTTTTGCCATAGGTACTCTCAATTATGATACGGCCTTTAAAATAAGACGTCCGAAATTCTGCTAATTTGCGTGAGTTTTAGACCTTCATAATGTACTAGCTGTCCCCTGCGGTTTCATCCGCATTTTTGGTTACTGCTCCGCTCCCATGGGTCGTAGCGAGCGATGGTATATAGCCTATAGCATTCCTCGATAAATGGGCTATCTAACACTGAAAGAATTTTTCAATTCGGACCAGTTGTTCCAGAGATTACCCCCTACATACAAACTTACAAATTTTACCTCTTTATAATATTAGTATAGATTGCGTGGGCCCCACCCACGACTAAAAGTCGCCAGTGACTGCATCGCGACTGTATCGCGTTAGTAGCGCGACTGCCGCGCTATTGCATCGCTTCAAAAAGCCGCCGTGGGCGAGGCCCCTTAGGTGAAATTATTTTCAGAAAACTTTTCAGAATTTTAAATAAATACGTATTTCCTGGAGCAAGTTTTCAGGACTAATCGAGTGAAATAATGGAATAACTAGATGCCAAAAGAGTTTTAAGGCGTTATTTCTCTTTTTTCGCGTTACTAATTTATCAAATATCACGTTGTAATGCATTGGATGAAACAGCAAGCTAAACTATTATTACGTTGACGATCGACGAGTGGGAAAAGGCCCTCTTGACGCTAAGTCACGTACGAACTTAGTTCGGACAGAACACAATATTGGTTCGGACAGACCACGACATTGGTACGGCGGACAAAAACCGTCGTACCGAGTTCAAACTTTTGTTATTACTATTAGCACGGCCATTTTATTATTAAGTAAAAAATGAATTGGTAGGTACATACCCCCTTTAAAGCACACGGATCTAGAATCATCTGGGCATTCTCTTATCATACTGGATGATAATTTTTGTGCATCGTCACATTCCTCCAATCCACATTCGTAACATCTTATACAGGACGCTGGAATTTAAAAATAATAATTGTGTAGACAAAAAATATACAATATATTCATTTATTTTATAATTCATGTACACACAAAATAAATATACACATAAGGAAACATAGATTTTAAACATTTGTACAAAGGCACTGCTTATTTCAAAAAGAAATCTCTGCCAGCAGCATATATTGAGATCTATCAATGTAAGGGCCAACACAAATCGGCTGTTTAAGATTAAATGGGTTGTTTAAGCAATATTTCTTGGGTGTTTTTTTATCTACAACTTTGCTATTTAACTTTTTTCCAAAGGACTTGTAGTTTTGTCGGAAATCGAGATAAACCGTTTTTTCTCCTTAAAAGCGCACTCCCATCCACTTCCCGACCTCAGATCACCCGTAATTTATTTTTCCTTTTATTTTTGCTATATTCACGATAGATTCATATTTTCAAGTATTTGCACATCTCTTTCTTTTATAATTATGCAGTCCAAGAAAGACACGTTAGTCGTAAAGTGCGTTTTAGGTCCTCTAGTCCTCTTAAAAAAATCGTTGTATGGATTTAGAAGAGAGAAAACGAGTATCTTGACAGTTCTTTAATCGATCGGTCGTAATCATAAAATAACAATAAAACACTGGGGATCTTGTTCAAATCACTTATACCATGTCAATTAGATCTATTAATGGTGAAAAAAAATTGCAATGTGTAAAAAAGTCACTCACCATACTGAACAGACAAGCAGGCAAACAATGTTACCAGGAAAAAGTTAGAAAATAAGGACCTCATTATAATAATCAACGACAACTCTCCCTGAGCGTGCAACGAGGATAACTGCAAAATCAATTTTGAAAGTGTATCGGTAAACGCTATGTTATAATGTAGTTTTTTATACACTTAGGTATGTTGCAGCTAATTAGCAAAATTCGTCGTTCAATTAATGGACTAGCCTAATGACTATCGTATCCTCGGGATTTACTGGTCCGAGACCATCTCTAAAGTAGAGCTGTTGGAGAAATGCCACCAAAGCTCGATCGAGCACTAGATCAAACGTCGCAGGTGGAGTTGTATTGGTTACACGTTTAGGAGGGATCCTGATAACATACCTAAACAGGCGCTGGACTGCAATCCCCAAGGGAAACGGAAGCGTGGCCGTCCCCGGCAGACCTGGCGACGCATCGTATTGGCAGAAGCAAAAGCTATCGAACTGACGTGGAGCGAGGTCAAGTGTAAAGCGCAAGACCATTCGCAATGGGTGACTACTGTCAACGTCCTCTGCCCTAGCTACATTGGATCTTAAGTCAAGTCATCAAAATCGTTGGCAAAACGACGTCACGAATTTAAAAACGTTCCGCTGCGCAGCGAGACGCCGCGCGCCGCGCAGCATCACGAGGCGCGGCGCTGCATAAAGCAATGTATTCTAAATTCTCACAATGAAATGTGTATTTTTTCACGTAGTAAATAAAGTTCAATTTTGAGTCACTCTATTAAAACGTGCGCGCAGCGTCGCGTCGCGACGCGTTTCGGTGTGAACTGACCTTAAGAAGGGGTTTTTAGTTACATAGTTCTTAACGAGGGATTTCGACTTTGCCTGTTTTTCAGGGCTTGGCAAGTAAATTATGTTGACGATCCAAATCATATCATCATCATCATCTCAGCCGAAAGACGTCCACTGCTGGACATAGGCCTCCCCAAGCGTCACCGTAGCGACCGACCAAATCATATGCTGCTAGAAAACTAGCTGTTTGATTGAATGACTTAATATTAGTCCTACCGCTTAATAAAAAGACTAGGTTATCAACTGGATGGCGAATTCAGCTAGTTGACTGTAACATAATAATTAATTTAAATTCCACAATCGTAAAACTAAGATAAGCATTTAAAATTGTATAAACTGCACCAAATTTTAAATGTGTGTTTCGATACTGCTAGTTGGGCACGTTATCTACTTTTGGGGCCTATTTCACCACCTATGATTAAGTTGCCAATATCTTACATGGCAGATAATTTCATACAAAATTTGTTCCATTTTTGAATTTATTCGGGAAGTAGTGGCTACTCAGACATTGTGAAACAGGCCCTTATTATAATTATTATGGTTTAGTTTATTATTTGACTGGCCCGTTGGTCTAGTGGTTAGTGTCCCTGACTGCTATGTCAGAGGTCGTGGGTTCGATTCCCTCCCAGGACAAATGTTTGTGTGATGAGCCCGATCATTTGTTTTGTGTCTAGGTGTAATTTATCTATAATATGTATGTATTTAGAAATATATAAGTATGTTTATCAGTTGTCTAGTACCCATAACGCAAGCTCTGCTTAGCTTGGGACTAGATGGCGTTGTGTGAAACAAGTTGTGGAATATTATTATATTATTTACTTACTAGCTGTCCCTTGCGGTTTCACCCGCAGTTTTCGTTACTGCTCCGCTCCCGTGGGCCGTGGCGTTCCTCGATAAATGGGCTATCTAACACTGAAAGAATTTTTGAAATCGGACCAGTAGTTCCAGAGATTACTCCCTACATACAAACTTACAAACCTACAAACTTACAAACTTACAAATTTTACCTCTTTATAATATTAGTATAGATTTCGCACGGTTCAAGGTTCTATGTGGGAATCCAAGTACGGACACTTGTCGACTGGTCTGACACGAATTTGCGCTCCGTAGGTGAAGAGGAGAAGGAAGCAAATGTTCAAGTCCATGCTTTTGTATTAGTGTAAGAGGTAGGGAGGATCCTTCGACCAGGCAGGGGTTGCGTCTTATCCAAGCAACGGCCCAATAGTTGATTTCAGTCTGTTGTTATGTTATAATCGCGCGGAGAACTTTAAATTTTTTTCTAGTTTAATTCTATTATAGTATACGCCATAATTGTCGCTACAGACCCTCTATCCTCAAACCTTGGTTTGGAAATACAATAACTAAAAATAACTTGTTATCTATATATATAAATTATCTTTATATATTAAAATGAAACCCATTTTCTGTTGTCACGACATAACATGAAAACGGCTTGACCGATTTGGCTGTTTTTTTTTTTAAATGTTCCTTGATATTTATTAGTATATGTATTATATTTATATAAATATTTATTTATTACACGTATTTATGTAAGTTTATGTTGTACACTGGACTCTACCCTCGAATGTTATCTCTCTCTGTCACTCAAAGGTTTGCTGGGAGAAAACTCATTGTTGAGTTAAGCTCGCCTTTGTACATGAATTGTCCAATTAATTTTTGTAAATAAGCTATTGTGTACAATAAAGAATAAAGAATTGAAGTTCAGTGATGGTTCTTACGGAGAGAAAAATTTAAAAAAAAGTTAGGTAAAGTAGGGTAGAGTAGGGTAGTGTAGGGTAGAGTAGGGTAGTGTAGTGTAGTGTAGGGTAGTGTAGGGTAGTGTAGGGTAGTGTAGGGTAGTATAGGGTAGTGTAGGGTAGTGTAGGGTAGTGTAGGGTAGTGTAGGGTAGTGTAGGGTAGTGTAGTGTAGGGTAGGTAGGGTAGGGTAGCGTAGGATATGTAGGGTAGTCATTTGACGGGAGCGAAGCCGCGGGTAAAAGCTAGTTTGTTTAAAACATAAAAGATTTTTAATTTTAATATAAGTCAATCTAGGTAAGATAATAACGTAAAAACTTAAGACTCATCACATCATCTGCCTAGCCTTTTCCCAACTATATTGGGGTCGGTTTCCAGTCAAGCCGGATTTAGCTGAATACCAGTATTTTACGAGGAGCGGCTGCCTACCAGACCTCTACAACCCGGAGTAAGACGGAGTCAGATTTACTGGCTTATCCGTAACGACTGCCAAATATCTAAAACTGAAAAATTAGCCGACTTGTTATTACATGGATTTGGTTTTTGATAGAGTGCAAATGAGGATATAATAATAATTAGTTATACACGGAAACGGGATATTTAAATGAGAAAACTAATAGAATTTAATTAATGTAACTATTGTTCATACAAATTAATAATAATAACATTTATTTATTTTCTACCATAAGTACAACTAAAAATTTACAAAAATAGTGAAAGAGAAAGAAATAAATAAAATAGAAACAGTTACTAATGTGATAATAAATCGATTGGCGGCGAATGGGTTTTTTTATGCTAGCCCAAACAAATGATATACTTAGGGCCTGTTTCACAATGTCCGAGTAGGCACTACTCACTGAATAAATTCAAAAATGGAACAGAATTTGTATGAAATTATCTGCCAAGTAAGATACTCGAAACTTAATCATAGGTGGTGAAACAGGCCCTTAGGGCCTATAAGATACTCGAAGGTGGTGAAATAGGCCGCCTATTTCACCACCTTCGAGTATCTTACTTGGCAGATTATTTGTGTCGTGTACAGGCACGGTTTTCTCCGGACGGAATTCTTCGTCCGTAAGCACGGCGCGCATTGTTGTATGGATCACTGAGAGAGCTTGTTGACATAATGGCGCAATTTCACTGGTCGTTAACTCGTTCGGTATACAGCAAACGGGGAGTCCCCGCAGGCGAGATAACAACCAATGAAAGTTACAACTCGATACATGTTTGTTATACCGTCTACGGTTCCCCGAATGCGGGCCCTGTGGTACGCGTTCCAGAAATCTCTCGCACCAGGCATGCGGGCCCTATCGACTAATGAAATTGCGCCATAAACGGCGGCGCTACGGCACGGCGCCGCCGCCGTGTTTCATCAGTGTTGTATCGCAGTCTACGTACGCTTGTACTCGATACGTGTTGCCGTGACTGCCTACGAAGTGAAACCGTGTCATGTACAGGGCTAAGTATACCAATCCGTTCGCCGCGCATCGATATCAGTTTAAAACTAAAACAAACAAAAAAAAACATAATAATTTGAAAATGATAGGTACTTATAAAAATATGAGAATCCCTAAATTAATACTTCAATGAATCATTTCACTAATTAAAACTACATATACACTCTTACTGTAAACTAAAATATGGCGTCAAAAAATTCCTCGATGTCGACCGGAAGTGTGCCCAAAAGACTGGCAGCATTGCCACGTTGTATGGCAATGCTTAAGAGTTAGTGTATATGTAGTTTTAATTAGTTAAGTGTTTTTATTTTTAATGTTTTTTCTCTGCATAATAAACGAATACTCATCATTTCAACAATATAGATACATTGAAAAATATTTGGACAACACTGCACTGATGACCAGAATCATGACTGTGGAAGGGAAGACACCTCCGGTACCGTTGCAAAGATCTGTGTAACAAATATGGGTGGTTCCCGAAATACCCATAAAACTGCCCTTTATTACACTTGTTTTGTCCATGTATATTTTATCTCCGGGGTCTAATTTTTGACATTTACGTATTTTTCGTCGAAATATATTATCACCAACTTCTAGTTCTATGGAAAGAAAAAAAATATAAGTAGGTAGATAATTTCTTTTTACTGTAATTTTTGTTCACGTAAAGTTCATCCAAATATATTAAGAGAATTTATTATAGAGTATTTTTAATATAGCCAATAAAATTATAATATCCTTTACTAATTCATACAGCAAAAATATCAATTCCAAAGGTTGCATAGTTCTTGAGAATAGGGGAATTGAACTACAAGAATTCTTCATTATTTGTAGAATACAAAATTATTTGAATTTTGCTGCAATCTTGTCATTAAATGAAAAATCATCTGGTAGGTACATACCCCCTTTTAAACATATGGAATCAGGATCGGGGCATTCTTTTATCATACTGGGTTTTAAAGTGCCTGCTTCGTCACATTCCACTTCATGTGTCCAGATAGACGTTCCACATTCGTAACAACTTAGACAGGATGCTGGAATTTAAAAAAAATGTGTAGGTAAAGAATATTACAATACATGGTTATTTGTAAAACACTGGCAACCTCTCATGACTATGTTGCTATCATCATAAACAACAATTATCGTTCTATAGGTTTTAAAAATTCATCATAAATGTTAGTTTATCATATTTTCATTAAAAAATAATTATCTAAATTTCTTAGTCTATGCGAAGCAAACGATTGAAGATCTGTTTTTAGTAAGTGTATTATTTTTTTGTAACAAGTCGTAGAACAATAGTTGTTGATTATGATGTCAGTAAAAGTAAGTTAAATAAGTAAATTGTGTGTTGAGTGTGTGTATACTGTCAAAATATGTATTAACATTGTAAGCCCAAATTGCTACTCATGGACGACAAAAATGTGTACCTTATTATGTTATATTAAGTATTTATTTCTGTACAAGTGATTTTTAATCTTTCCAAATAAATGAATTCAAACCGTAAACCGTAATACAGTTCTGCAAGGTTGTTTGTGTTTTACAAATAACCCTGTATATTGAGATCTATCTATCTAAGTAGAGGTCACATGACATCCTAAGTTTCTGGCAAAATGTTGTTTATATTACAGCATTAGGTTGTTGGAACGAATATTTTTATCTATCTATAACCATTAGTAATTGTGACACATTGGTTGACGTTTTCATCATCAGGGCTCTCTTAAAAGATTATTCACAGTTTATAACGCGATTAAACTTTATGATTCAATGCAGTAAACAGAACAAGTAAATATTGTATGTGTTATTCTTAACGATAAATGATACAGCTATCTGTATAAGTACAAAAGAGATAATTTAGTACGATAGAAAAAAAATTACGAAGAATTAAAATTGGACCTACATGATTATTGCATGATCTGATTTTCAGATTATTCTACAAGGAACGTTTTACCGTTCAATCTGTAAATTTTTAGTAACACACTAAACTGCTTAAACAGTTTTCTAGCACATCTTTTTCTTTTGTAAACAATCCAAAAGAAACCACCTTATAGGTCCCGCAGCCCTCTTTAAAGACAATCCTTGGATGGATTTAAAACAGAGAAAAGAAGGATCTTGACAGTCACTAAACGAATTAATAAAAGAAGAAAAACTTCGGGAAACGTTTTCAAATAACTTATTAAATTAAATTAATAAAATTAATTACTTAAATTAAAGTAACCTTATTGTCCACAAAAAAAATAATAAGTAAAAAAATATTGTAAAAAAACTCACCGTTTTTAGTTAAGCAGATGAACAATATCACCACAAATAAATTAGAAAACAAGGACCTCATCATAGCACTCGATGTCAACTGTCCGTGAACTTGCAACGAGGATAACTGCAAAAGATCCACTGTGCGTGAGCGTCATGTTATAATGCTCTAGTAGTTTTATATATGTATATAGTTACCAGCAATCTGTATAATCCGGTATTCTGTATAATACCTAGTAAATGTATAAAAGGTTTATTTGTAAAATTTTAATAACCTTGCCACTGTATTACTGACATCATAAACAACAACTTTTTAGAAAAAAAAATACATTTACGAAATGTATAATTTTTTTTTACAAACCTCCAAGATTTCGTTGTTCTGTCTAGATGAAAATCAGTTTTATTATACAGGTTTACTAGTAACTCGACGTATTCATTCCAGGACGTCATAGTAGGGTTGACTTAATATCCTATATCCCCTAGCTGGGGCAGAGGGCGTCAACAGTAGTCACCCAACGCGAGCGGTCTTGCGCTTTATGCTTGACCTCGCTCCACGTCAGTCCGATGTCTTTCGCTTCAGCCAAAACGGTGCGTCGCCAGGTCTGTCGAGGACGGCCACGCTTCCGTTTATAGTAGGGTTAAAATGCAATAAATTAAGCAGTTCTACCGAAATTCAATAGTTTCAAGATTTTTAATTTTTTTATGAAAATTTCCAGATTTAATCTACTATCTATACGCGGCAACAGTTAGTTATTTAATTAAAACATGAGCTTGTGTGATGCAACCTTGAAACTAACTAACACTGACGACAGTTTCGCAATGCTACCTGTTCTCCAGAAAACTCTTCTCTTCTCTGTCACACAAAAGTATTGACTATTATATCTTTCTGAATAGCTGATAAAACAATCATATTTGTCCAGCAGTTTGTATACCTGGCGTAGTATAATTTGTTTGCACTAGGCAACATTTTGTTTTGAAGTAATAGCAAAATTTACAAAAACTTTAATATTTAATTTAAAAAAAAACTTTGACAAATACCCTAATATATGCCAAAGTTTTAGTCATTTTTGAATTTTAATTGCTGATAAAAATCGGCCATGGCATTAATTATGATAATAACGTAAATTACAGTACAGTTGCGCCGTAAATAGTTTTCAAATTGGCTTCAAATGATTAAATCTGGGAATTTTCATTAAAAAAAAAAACTAAAAATATTAGTATCTCATAAACTATTGAATTTTGGTAGAACATTTGGTGGCTTAATTTATTACATTTTAATCGTACTATGACGTCCTGCAAGGAATACGTCGAGTTACCAGTAACCCTGTATATCACAAGCAACTAGTTGTTTGATAGAATGGCAAAATATCATTCGACCGACTAGTTGAATGGCTCCATTTAATAAATAGGTTAGGTTATTAACTGAATGGCGAGTTTAGCTAGATGACTGCGACATAATGATTGCGAACATTATAGGCAACTTAACATAATATAATCATTAAAGTAGAAATACTCGTACATACTCGGTATGTCGTGGCCAGATTGTAGATTAGAGTAATCAATTGATTTCATGATGTAACTGGCCATATCATGAAATGGTCGCATTTCATGATATGGCCAACTAAAACTGGCCAAATCGTATAACTGTCATCGTTTTATCGGTTTTTTCGCTGTTTTCCTTCACCGTTTTGAGAGAGTGATGAAATAAATTACACAAAGTAATGTGCTTGGCAGGGTTTGAACCCGCGACCTTCAACTTGTAAGTTGGGGCACCGATCCCTCAAAAAAAAATCTTTAAAAATGACAACAAGTTACAAACTTTTACCACAAAAGTAAAAGTTCTAAGAATACTCGTATTTCTAATATAAATAATCACTTAAGTCTGAAAATGGCACAAATATTCGTGTATGCCATTTTCACATATCTTTTACGATTATGTCATAAATACAACACATTTGTAATACTTTTCTCTGTCTCACATTTCTAATAATAAAAAAATAAGGAAATAGATTAATAATTGTACGCTTTTGTAAGATTCATGTATCGTAACAATGCTTCATCATCATCATCATCTCAGCCGAGAGACGTCCTCTGCTGGACGTAGGCCTCCCCCAAGCGTCGCCACAGCGACCGGTCCTGTGCGTCTCGCATCCATCGGATTCCCGCGACACTCAATGCCAAGGCCCTCATGCTTCAGTACATTGTTATCGACAATTGATAGATTATTAGTAGCAGTTGCATCAGAATCAGTTCGCTACTATGATTCATAACAATGTTATTATTTTACGCTATGATAAGCCATGTCATAAAATATTCATTTATTTATTACACAGTACACAGGCGGACTTAATGCTTTAGGAATTCTCTACTTGTAAACCAAGGTTCTTCACCACGAAGAGAAACCATGGCAGGTGCATAAAAAAAGAAAGATTTAGATTTGCATTAAGAAAACAATGGTACAAATATAATAAATAAAATAATCATACATCAATAATTATGCCTTTAGCCGTTCATATCGAACGCAGTGTTCATTGATTTGGCTTAGGTAACATTCGTGCCAAAGCGACAAGCGCGAGCGGCGAGGCGGTCAAGGCTCTATGTGATGAGATAAAATATTTGTTCTGAGGGAATCCCCGAGACATCTGCGCAAACCGTGCCGTTCCTTCTCGTTTGCACAATATTATGAGGGGTTTACCTCATTACGCCATATCTCTCAGAGCTGTTGTATTACCGTTTACTATATCAACTATGTGGTAATTTTATCCATTGCTTTTCCGTCACCACCGCTGCTCCTATTTGCCTTCGGTAATAATGATTAAATTCCTCAACATTCACACAACGCCATCTAATCCCAAACTAAACAGAACTTGTGGTACATGTCTGTAGTAGATAACTGATGAACATACTAAAATATTAAATTATTGCCAATTTACACTAACAGTACACACCACACATATAAATTACAGGTATTAAAAAAATTGCAAAATTACAAAAATCATTCCTAAATATCGGGTGATTTTTTAAGAGGTATAGGATTTGTTTTTCAAAAAAAAACACAAAAAATTAGAAAAATTAGATGAAATCTTTATTGGGATCGATAGAACGATCAATATAATTTAATGTTTGAAGATGATTTCATGCAAATGCTGGTCGCGGCTCCAGTTTAGATGGCCCATTCGCAAGGCCCAATTTCGGCACACTCTCTCCAACATATCAGCCGGTACATCACGAATAAATGCTTCAATATTGGCTCCCAGTGCGTCAATCTTTGCTGGTTTATCCCTGTAGACATGAGCCTTAACATGGCCCCACAAGAAATAGTCCAAAGGCGTTAGATCACACGATCGGATTGGTGGATGTCACATGTCTTCCAATTTTTGGTTCTAGGACATGCCGGTTGCCTCACGATGTTTTCCTTCACCGTTTTGAGAGCAGTGGTGATGAAATAAATTACGCAAAGTATTTCGCCTGGCTGGGTTTGAACCCGCGACCTACAACCCTATATATTACAGTATAATGAGAGCATTAGATAAGTAGGTACTCAAGGATTATGTTGCAGACTTGACATAAATCAGCTTGATTTATGCCAAGTCCCGAGACGGCGAGGGATTATGATATTACGTGTATTTAATGCATTGATTGATGGCCCTCCAACGTTATGGGCTTAGTGTGGGAACATTGTTATGCTAGGATGAACACAGGAAAACCCTGGCCCTGGAACGCAAGGCAATGAAAAAACATAGGAGTGGGTTTTAGTGAGTAAAAGTCTGACACGCCTTCTCGCTTTGTGAGGGAGATGTCATAGAAGATATGATTTTTTTTTTTATTTACCAAGGCAAGGGCAATTCGTTAATACTTACAAATACACTTTACCTGTTTACCTTATTTGTTTTTTTACACTGTCTGCATTTCGGAGAGTGTAAGCGGGAATTGCATGATTTGATTCGGCCATCTCCTTTCTACAATCGGACTAACCGTCGCCGCGTCGTACGGCGAGTATTCACCCTTACGTTGTCGAAACCTGCACGGTCCGGACAAAGCGCTTTGCCTCGTCGTTTATACCGCGTACATAGAAGGACTAGAACAATTTGCCTGCTGTGGTCTTCCTGTCCGATTATAATTTGGGTGTCTTCAAGGCTATAGTGAATAGAGTCTTAATAAACTAGTGCGCCTCATCATCAACGATTGCATCACAGCTTACCATCAGGTGGGATCGCGGTTAAGAGGAGAGACCTCTAGACTCCTGTCTCTAAAAAAAAAAATGCCTTGAGCCAAATTGTTACCCCTTCTATGTTTATTTTTTATGTTGTTCGTATTTTTTCATTTACCACGTAGGTAGCAGGCCATGACAAATGAATGTACTTTGTGAGCGTAATGTTTGGGTCGTCAAGATAAAAGTTGTGCCTTATTTGGAGCCGTTGCTAACTTGAAACTAACAAAGTAAAAAACTGTGTAATTGTATGTATGTACAAATTGTTATTTTATTTCCTTGTATTGTATTATTGTATGTAACACATCAGATCAACGCAGGATGGATGAAATTTCCAACGGGACGCCAACGGGAACAACTTGTGACCTACGGATGCCCCTCAAGTTGAGGGGGTAAAATTTACAAGTCCGTGATAAGACCTGTCATACTGTATGGATCAGAATGTTAGGCTGTAAAAAAGGGCAATGAAAAAATATACAACCTTTTAAATAAAGATACTCGTACAATATTTTTTCATCAGTCCGATGGTGGGTCAATTCATGAAAATAAAACAACTTATTGAATCAAGCACATTTTAATCAATTAAAAAAAATAATTACAGTTTACTTAAACTCAATAAAGAACATACTTATAAAAAGTCACAGAAAATACGGCACTTAAGAATAAAATCAGCTTCGTAGAAGGGTTGTCCACGGCGCTGTTGCAGAGATCCGTGTTGCATATCATGGACGAGACTGGCGTTCCCGGGATCAACCCCCGTCTCTCGTTATTAGCGTCATCATATTCCTCAATATTTTCAAATCCTAATACACCACAGGAGCGTTTTTCGTAGGTGTGCTTCTTATCTGTACAAAAAAAAGTCATCATCATCATCTCGGCCGAAAGACGTCCACTGCTGGACATAGGCCTCCCCCAGAAAAAAGTAATACAATATAATATTCCACAACTTTCACACAACGCCATCTAGTCCTAAGTTAAGCAGAGCTTGTGTAATGAGTACAAGACAACTGATAAACCTACTTGTATATTTCTAAATACAAACATATTATAGATAAATTACGCACGAACCCTCGACCTCCGGCATGGCAGTTAGGGCCAGTAACCATGGGCCTGAGTCTGATATTAATAATAGTATTTATATTATTGTTTGATTAAATTTTTATACATGAATACAAATAATAATAATAATGTGATTTGAATCTTATTTAGAATAAAGTTAGTGGTAGTCACTGTCTACATTCTCGAAAGTCCAGTGACATGGGATTGTTGTAAATAAAGAATACATATTTTGTGTACTTTTGGTATATTTTTTTTCAGTTACTTCTCTTTTATTTTACTTAGAAAAAACCATGAAAAATAAAAACACTTAACTAATTAAAACTACATAAAATATACACTAACTCTTACTTTAAACTAAAATATGGTTATTTTTTGTACTTACCGAGTGACTGAAAAGTAAATTTGCGGCAAACAGATTTATGTGTCGAGTCGGATTCTGGGCACGTTCTGATCATGTTCAGCTTTTTGCATGATCCAGCATCATCGCGACCCGTGGCCGTGGGAAAACTGTGGCATTCATAACACTTAAGACAGGATGCTGGAAACAGAAATCTCACTTAAAAAAGATATATGTAACTAACTTTTTAGAGTGGTTTTGTCTGCGATGTGCCTATAGTAATTTGTTAAAGATAACATTTGATCTAGAATAATTAACTCTTATTTTTATATTATTTCATAGCTTTAAAAATATATGATAATACTAGGCAAAAACAATGAAGTGTACTAAAATTATTATCATTAAGTTAAAATGTCAAAAAATGAAACAACAAAGAAATTAAAATGATCAATAGATTAAAATATCAAATTAAAATTTCGTAATGATATTTATGTTCATGTTTGTATGTTTTTGTAAGAAATATTTAAAAATATAATGAATGTGTTAAAAGGATAAATAAACGACATAATAATTAATGGGGTGGGTGAAAGAGGAACGATATTATAAGGAAAAAATACAAATATTTTTTCCTTATAATAATTATTTTTAGTATAGACTATAATATGATCTGTGGCGGTAGATACTGCTCTACTTCTGTGGATCGCAGCGTAATGTTATACACTTTATTCGCAATAAGACTAGGTTCAACTGATTTTAACTTCTATTCCGTAGACATAAAGACGGCATTAAAAGCAAAAAAAGTGTTTACTATACCAGCTGTTTACCTACTGCAGTTGTCATTTATCATGCCAACAACGCATCAAAGTCAAAATCAGTGTTATCGCAGATAGAGAGTAGTGGTAATAAACCTGGCTATACCACACAGATTTTTTTTTCTAATCCTACTGGTACTATAATATATTTTTTTTTCTAATCCTCTAGAGATTAACGCGTTGAAACGAATAAAATACTCTCTCAGATACAAGGCATAAAGGTACAGGCATTAAGTCCGCCTTTGTACCTTTAGTTGCATAAAGATTAAATAAATACAAAAGTACAAGAAAAAAATACAAGAAAAAATACAAAATTGCAAGAAAAAAATTACAAAATTCAAAGAATTGGTTATCAAAACTCACCTTGTTTAACAGTCAACCACAGCAACATAAGTACCATAAATTTAGATATTAAAAACTCCATAATAATTTCGCTAAGTAACTCCACGCATACACTTTGACTGTTAAAGGTGAACTAATTATGATACGATCCCTCGTATTATGGAGGTTACATACACCTAGTGTATAAGGAAAATAACGAGATTTATTACTTAATTTGTTTATAAATAAAGTTAGTACCTGATGTTTATTCCGGTATTTCCTTAATATGCTATGTTTTCTATATAATAACTTTTAATACATACGCAGGATACTTATATTTAAATCATTGTATTTAAAAAAAAATTTGAAAGAGATTTTAGAAAGAGAGAGCAAACTATTTTCTTTGGATAATTTAAATAATCTACATTTAATTATAATTAACTATTAAGGCAAGAAAAAAACACTTAACTAATTAAAAATATATACAACGCTAAGGGCAATAAAAAATAAGGCGTCAAAAAATTCCTTCGCATCGCGGGTATGGCAATGCTAATTCGCAGAAGGAGGCGAGAGGAAAACGGGTGGATTTTAGTCAGTGAAAGTCAGACATTTCCTGTCGCTCTATTCATAGTGGTAGAAGTTATTTAATGTTTTTCCAATTTACTAAAATACTCGTAGTATAATAACCATCATTTTTCATAAACGAAAGCGTTAACCAACTCATAACACATATTTATAGGTCACATCAGCCCTTAAAGGGCACAGGAAGTGACGGACGCGTGACGTGCGTGACTAACCGGAAGCGGCGCCATGTTTGATAAACGCCGCGTTCCGGTGATCTGCGCACGCGCTTACCAGCCGCTAATTTGATTGCTGTCGACGATTTTAAATTATGACATGTTATTAAATGGCGTTGGTAATGGTAATTTGTTGAAAGTTTATAATGTCTGTGTCGGGAGTAAAGTGGTTGGGGTAAAATATTGAAATGTGTGATAAATAAATAATTGTTTGGCAATTGAGCTTGTTGAGTCTCCCGCATTTAATATTTCGATTTAAGGCAGTGATCCGACCGCCGACGATGAACGAGAAACGAGTAGAACTAGAAACTGTGTAAGAGTTGGCGATCAGCTTGTATGATCAGATTGTATGTACATAGTTTCGATAGTTTTGTCGCTGGGCTATAAGCGAGTGTGCAAGTGCGACGAGCGATTACTTGCGCCAATCGCCCGCGGTCGCCCAGTCCTGTGCAAACCTCTCCTCGCTCAGCGACAAAACTAGTAAAGCGAGTCGTCGCCGGCAGTGTGAAGTCAGAGAGCAACTTTTAATATATGCATCTCTTTCGTTTACACGGAGTGTACATTTATTGTTCGTTTCTTGAGAGAGAAAATCGCCAATAGTTAGTCGTTTTCTCGCCGGCGCGGCGGTCGGACCACCGCCTTAAGTAGTTATTACAATAATATAGACTGTCTTTACTTATTAGACCATCTAGGTACTTTGACTTACATAGTTCTCATTGTGATTTGATCACACAGTAAACGTATGGATTTTGACTGCCTCGTTGGTCTAATGGTCTTAAAAGCGAGCGTGGGTTCGATTCCCGGGTCGGACATAAAGTGCTAGTGTAGTGGATTTTTTTCCCTCTACCCCCTGTGCCTCGGAAAGCACGTAAATTCGTTGGTCCTGCGCTTGATCTCGCTCCGGTCATGTGGAATAGCCGTACCGTCGGACTATGAGAGTAAAGGAACATAAAGCGCACACACTTGTGCACTATAATATCTCCTGCGTACTTGACTAACCTCTGATGAGAATTGTGTGATCACCGTGATCGAAATTCGGTTGATTTTTTTTACAATAGTATGATTAGATTGGTTTATAAATAACTTTTGAATTTTTGTTTCACTGCTTTTTCTAAGGCTCGCTAAAAACAGTCTCAACCACTGGCTTCATTTAGTTTAAACTGACGAAAAATTGCAGCATTAAACTTATACTAATGATCAACTAGCTACTATCGACGGCTTCACCCGCGTAAAAGCAATAAAATAGGCATTCTAAAAGAACAAATAGAAAAAAGTATCCTACGGCCTATTTCAAAACATGGCCTACCCATGAGCCAAATTTAATCTAAATTCGTTCAGTCGTTTGAGCGTAAAAGAAAAACAAAAATTCACAAACGTAATATTTACTTACAAATCCTTATAATATTAGTATGATTTGCAAAATTAATATAAGTAATTTATCATTGATATCTATATTTATATAGTTATTTTACCCAGATAAGCCATCGTATAATTAATAAATGTGCCTGTAAACTTCAGTTTGAGTTATCTCAGAAATATTAATTTTAAGTCATAATCTTATATCTCTGTTATAAGCGTCGCCAGAGCTCAGAGGGCCTTTAATTTGTATCACTCAAATTAAATCTATAGTCTACAACGTGTAGCGTTAAATGAGCAAAATTTTGTACATAATAGGAAAACTGACTAACATAGCAACGCATAGGCATAACTACTGGGTCTAGGCATGTAAAGTTTTGCAGAAGGTATTCTTTGAAACAAAACGAGCAAGCACTAAGAAAGGGTTTTTGAATATTCAACTTAAGGGCGTGTAAAGAGAGAAATTCGTTTTTTATTTTGGTTTATAAGTTTGCGTTTGACCGCTATCTCACCTGATGAAAAGCGATGATGGAGTGAATATTTTATTTCTTGGACCCATATACTTTTTTTTTAGGAAAGGACTTACTGACTAAACCCCACCCCGTTCCTTCGTTGCCTTCGATTTGGGGGACACGGTGAGCACCTTTCGGATTTTCCGTGCTCCCCAGAGGCTTCGGTCCTACCAGGCCCCTATAGTTTGCTGACATCTCCTTGAACGCACCGTTGATGACTAGGCTCGTTCCGGGTTATTACCGGACTGCCGGACGGCGGCACTGGGTAGCTGTGCTCGCCGTCCGCGAGCCCGCGCCTATGGTGGTCGGATTTTCGGACATTCCTATTCCTTCTGTTCCTTAAATCTAGGGTCACGGGTCGCAAACGATGTTTCTGATAAAATTTTGGTAAAAAGAAAGGTACCTATTTCAAGATCATTATTATACTAACATTTGATCAGGAACTAACAATTAACAAATGAATTATCCTTAACAAGACAAAACAGGAAACTGAACTAAATATTTACCTATTTAGCGAGGTTTATGGCAACAAACAATACTGTCGGTTCAATAGACCGTGTCATTGATTTGTTCAGAGTATTATAAATAAAATTATTAATGCCAGGTGGACATGGAGGGCTTTTTAACTGATGTTATCAAGAATATTGATTGACAGTGTACACGTAAAAGCATTGGTAACAGTTTTATTAGATACAGTTAGTTTAAGTATATAAATTAATGTGTAAATACATTAGGTACCTATTTTAAATCATATAATATGACAGTCATATATTATGACATTACATCAGTTTTACACCAAGACAGACGTTAGAAGTAGACTTTTTTGCACTCTCGCATTTTTTCTGTGATGTTAATATGTATTATATTATGCGCAGAATTGTGAGTAGACCCGTCTCCAAATAAAGGGAGTAGGGATAGAAAAGCAGAAGAGAGTTAAAATGTATTATCTATTACTGTTATAAAGCAGTAATGTAATTTGTACATTTATTTCATCTTCTCTGATTTTAAGCAACGATTTATTTATTTTACTCTTCATGCACACAAGAGTACAGAGGCAGACTCAACCAGTCAACCTTTGGGTGATACAGAGGCAAATTGTGGTACGTAACGACTAACGATGTAGTCGAAGATAGAGAACGCTTGCATATAAGTAAATTTTCTTAACTTAAAGACCCCAGGTTGTAGCTGTCAGGAAATTCAGAACCAGGCAGGGTATTAGCTGTACGCATAATTAATGTGTTACCAATACGTTTTGAACGTATGGATGGGATATTCACCTTGTACCGGTGGCGCATCGTTGTACCTACGTTCGGTAGAAAAAAAGTCGTTAGTCGATTAAAAAGAACAAAAGTTTATTTTTATTTACTTAGTAAATTGCCTAATGGATAAAATAAATCTTCGATCGTCCATCTATCGGGTGCGCTGTCAAATATTCAAGGCGTCTAATCGCAGTAAACGTCATTAATCACAGAAAGCACTCGCCAGTCATTTCCTACTTCAAAATGGTGCAATGTCGGCAGGTACGGTTATCGAGTGCTAGTGATGTGCGCGTACTTCCTCCAAATTATCGATATTTTTAAAATCTTCTTCTTTTTTTCGAATCGATGATAAACTCGTTAATTTTTTTGAGCCAGTAGGTGGCTACGTTAACTGCAGCATTAGTGGTATTCATTAAATATCCAAAGTGTTGGTGTATGGGTATCTGGGGCACTTCAACGTGTGGCTCATGTTTTGAGCAGGATGTTTTAATTTTTGTAGATAAATTTGTATGTGTCATTTAATTAAAAATAATTTGAAATACTTCGCTAAATTATTCGGTAAACGAATGTAGGAAAAACAGTCAGGCAAATATATAATAAAATAATAGGTTGCGGTAAACGCATGTAGGAAAAACAGTCAGGCAAATATGCAAGAAAAGAGGTTTACCTACATGAAACAATACATTAATTAAGGAAATATTAAGTTTCCATTTATGGCATGCCTATACCTATGTTTTAGCCATGATAACTAAACCTTTTTTTAACAATGTTCAAGCTAATAAATATTGTTAATTAAAATGGTATTGTTACAAATCTTCAACCTAAAATAAAATGAATACATAACTTCCAGGTTTTAAAATATTTATAGTTGTCATACTAGGCACATTGTGACATAATACTGTGTTATCTATACTAATATAATAAAGAGGTAAAGTTTGTTTTTTTGTTTTTGTATGAGGTAATCTGTGGAAGTACTGGTCCGATTGCTAAAAGTTTTACACCAATAGAAAGCTGCTGTATTCCTGAGTGACATAGGCTATATTTTATGTACGCGGGCGAAGCTGTGGGCTAAAGCTAGTGTTTTGATATATAGGTATGATTTTTTTGCTTGAGCATATAATATCTGTATAGGAAATATCTTTAAGTTAGATAATAAAAAGTCATGTTTAAAAAAAAGAACTAAATCACAAAGAGTACAAAACAAACGGTGGACATAAACAAAGCTGTAAAAATTCATACACAATATTTTACCCTCTATATCGATAGATAATTTTATCGATAACGTACACATGTGCGTGTCCCCTCACTACGCTTAGCAGGGGCGAAGGTGGATATTACCTGATGTTATCAGCTATGCATGATGTAATTTGAATGCAGTTTTCGTTGGCAACATTTAATGGGGGCACCTAAAGTACGAGTATTGATCAAATATACTTTCTAGTGAATTTAAAGGTAGGAAGGAAAGAATGATGGACTCAGGGGTTCATATACTTGTGTATTTTCAAAGGGGAGAAGTGCTTATCATTCCATTTGAGTGTTGCTTTGTTGATTGAAAACGATCGGTCAAAACATTACTTGGTATAGTCAGCTCTTGGGTTAGTTTTTTGCTTTCATAATGACTCGTCCCCTCGACCACTCAGAATTTAGATCATAGATTTCTAACGGGGTTGGTAGGTACCACCCCCTAGAGGGCGCTGGAGCTTTTCGTATTACGGTAACGGGTCCAAAGGTAAATGAGGGGTTAAAAATAATAATTAATAATCATGACCACTAGTAGCACGATTACAGAGAGAATTAATTTTTAATTCGCGATTATTAATAGATAGACATAAAATTGGTATAATTAAATCATACTAATATTACAAATGTGTTTGTTACTTAATCACGCAAAAGCGGCTGAACGGATTTGGATAAAATTTGGCATGCATATGGCTTTTGACATGGAAAAGAACATAGGCTACCTTTTATCCCGATTCTTTTTTTTCTTAAGTCCTCGCAGACGAAGTCGCGGGTAGAAGGTAGTACTATATAAAGGGTAGTCTTTCAATTGTGTTTTCTTCTAAAATGTGCAGCAGTTCATAAAGGGTTGGGAAACTCTAACTTTGACGCCTGACCGCACATGCCCGTCTTTATAACTTTTAATGTCATAATGACTCATCATATTTAGGAGGTACCTACCGATGTGATCAATTTCCATAAAATTACTATAATGTCAGTTGACTCATTATGATTAGAAGGCATCGAAACAATGCCCATAAATATCCTTCTCCAAAAGGATTTCCTCCGTACCACTAAATCCTAGTATAATAACGGTTGCGATCTCATAACTCATAGGCTTATTAAACCTCCTTCGAGGCCCAGCAGGGTCGAAGCCTCGGGGGCCAAGGGTTGGCTTCTGAAAGGAAATCCGGAACCCTGAAACAAAGGCAAAGAAGGAACGTTGTTGGTTTTTGTCAGTAAAAGTTTGATGTCCTGCCGCTCCGCTCAAGAGCGGGAGAAGTCATTCTGATGATCTGAAATAAGGTATAGGATTTTAAATAGCTCAAGTCGGACCGAAGACCTGGCGAGGGTCGCTGGAATCCGATGGATGCGAGACGCAAAGGACCGGTCGTTGTGGCGACGCTTGGGGGAGGCCAATGTCCAGCTGTGGACATTTTTTGGCCGAGATGATGATGATGAGTACCTTACTTAAATCAAAACAGAAAGCGTATAAGATCGTCTCGAAAAGGCAACATTTTCCTTAGCAAAAAGTAACCTTATAATTTATTAATCATTCAACATGAAAAATCACTGTTTTCAAAGCATTAATTTCCTTTCATCGTTCTATTTAATTTAAAATATAATAATTTAGCATTATTTAATTATGTTCAAACACGAGACTAGTTAGCAGTACATGCCACATAATATAGAAACACAGAAGGTTTACTAAAGTTTTACGAAGGATACAAAAGTACCCTTGAAATAATGGTTAAATAATATTTAATAATGGCTAATAAATAGTAATGGTTAGTTTAGTAGCATTTTTTTGCATTATTAGCCTTGTAATGTTCCCACTGCTGGGACTCAGGCCTCCTCTTTAGGAGAGGGAATGGACCACAGAACATATAAATGGACCATAATCCACCCCGCGGGCCCAGTGTGGATTGGCGGATGTCACATGTCTTCGTATTTTTTTTTGGTTCTGAGACGTGCTGTTTTCCTTCACCGTTTTAGAGCAGTGGTGATGAAATAAATTACACAAAGTAATGCACCTGACTGGTTTTGAACCCGCGACCTACAACTTGCAAGTCCGAACAGTTACCACTGGGCCACCACTGCTCTGCAGTTTAGTAGTAGTACCTTTTAAATTCAATAAAATTTAAATAGCTTTCAAATTTCGAACGGAGTTGTCTTTTGTTTTACGAGAAAAGCCCTCGAGTGTATTCCTCAAGACTCTATACCACTGCAACTCCTGAAAGCTAGTAAGAACTAGTGGCGGCCACTAGTCCAAACCACGGTCCAAACAAAGCATAGATGAGCGCCAGAGAAAAAGATAAAACTGTCTTGGATCCCACAAAAAAAAACATGAAAATCAGCGGCGGTTAGAACGTGGTTAGCTTGAAATAACATTGGTAAGAATCTCCGAACTTAAGTGGCAATAAGCAGGGCACATTACTTCCAATAGAGATGGTTGATGAAGCCAAAAGGTTCTGGAGTGGTGACCACACACCAGAAGATATTTTTTTTTTGTGGTAGAGGAATCATCAGAATGACTACTCCCACTCTTGGGCGGAGCGGGAGGGTGTGTTTGACTCTTACTGACTAAACCCCTACCCCGTTCCCTCGATCTGGGGGACACGGTGGACACCCTTCGGATTTCCCATGTTCCCCAGAGGCTTCGGCCCTGCCGAGCCCCTACAGTTTGCTGACATCTCCTTGAGGCGCCTGGTGTAATGTTGGAAAGCCTGTCATAAGGCTTAAACAATATTATGAATTCGAAATAAGTAAAAATATCTTTAGTAGCATCTTGGAGCTGTTCAACGAATTTGAATCTACGAGTATTAAAGTCAAAGTCAAAATATTTTTATTTCACATAGGCCTACATGGGCACTTATAGAACGTCGAAAACTAGTGCACGGTTCCAAATTGGTCGTTTCCTATGGAGAAGAACCGGCAAGAAACTCCATGGTTACTCTTTTCAAAAAACTATTGGGTCTACAATACTTCCATATTACAACACAGACACTTTAGTAGCTGAATAAAATTGATCTTCTGATTATTTCTTCTTATATGTACCCTAGTTACTAACAAAGGAGAATTAACACGAAAATTAGACAGTATTTCCCTAACACATACGTGTTGGAAATTCATAATAATGGAGTCTTTATGACGCCGTAGATTTTTATGACTACCCTCGTCATGTCGCTTTTGTAAGAGAATGTGTTTTAATAATAATAATAATAATAATAATAAAAGTATGGAAAAGCAAGGAGCTCCACGGGCGCTTTTATCGGGCTCTCCATGAGCCTGATGTAGATTTCTTAGCGTCCGTGGCCTGGTTACGGTTCAGTAACCTCTTTGGGGAAACTGAAGGTTTTGTCTGTGCGATTATGGACGAAGTTATCCTGACGAATAACTACCGGAGACATATAATTAAGGACGGGACGGTTGACGTGTGTCGGGCATGCCATCTTCCGGGAGAGTCCATTAGACATATTATCTCTGGTTGTTCTCGTCTGGCTAACGGCGAGTATTTGCACAGGCATAACCAAGTAGCCAGGATTATTCATCAGCAACTTGCTCTGAAATACAAACTTGTGGAATCAGAGGTACCGTATTACAAGTATGTGCCCGACCCAGTTCTCGAAAATGACCATGTCACGCTGTACTGGGATCGGTCTATCATCACTGACCGGACTATTGTTGCCAATAAGCCGGATATAGTGGTGATAGACCGATTAGCGCGCCGCACAATGATAGTCGATGTCACCATCCCGCATGACGAGAACCTCGTGAAAGTCGAGAAAGAGAAACAGATTAAATATCTCGACTTGGCACACGAGGTTGTCGACATGTGGAATGTGGACTCGGCTGTCATTGTGCCGATTGTTGTGACCGCCAATGGCCTGATGGCCAAAAGCTTCGACGACCACCTGTCGAAGCTGTCGTTGCGCGGTTGGATCAAGGGCCTGATACAGAAGGCAGTACTCCTGGATACGGCTCGTATCGTGAGGAGGTTCCTGTCTCTGGAGCCCTAACCACCGGTAGCTTGGACCCTGCTCCCGCTAACGGTGGCATTCTATTTTTTATATTTTTAAATGTTTTTTTTTAATTATTTTTGTAAGAAATATTTAAAAATATATTTAATATGTATTTTAAAAATAAATAAAGAAATAATAATAATAATAACGTTTATTTCGGACAGACGTTCATATTTTGTTAGTAGTACAAGATCTTAAAAAATAAAGTTAGTAACATCAATTAAAAATGGGTTTAAGTAACAAAAATAAGTTGCTTATATGCGGGCTCAGTTATACAGTTCATACTATCTAACTAGAACCCGCATAAAAGCTTGCATTATTGCCGAGTCGACTTTGTCTGCGACAACCTTCAGGATGCTATTAGTGCTGCCCCGCACTCTGCGCAACAAGGAGGCGGTTCTCTTGCGAATGATGGCATGAAAACCATCAACGCGAGCCTCCGCAAACATTCCAGATGCACTACAGAAACGGGGCAGCCCCAGCAACATCCTGAAGCCATTGTTATATTGAACGCGCAGGGCATCGAGCGATCTCTGTGTATAACTAACCCACAGGCTGCTCGTGTAGAAGGTTTGGCAATATGCCTTAAAAAGTGAAATCTTAACATTCTCGCTGCAACGAGCAAACCTGCGAGCCAGCATATTGTTCTTAACCGCCAATGCCCTGCGTTCTCTTTCTATGTCCATTTGGTCATCAAGATCGTCGGTAACGAAATGTCCCAAGTATTTAAAATGATTTACCCTCTTAAGTTCAATGCCATTTAGCTTAATTTTGGGCACGCTCGCTGGGCATTTACCCGAAGACTTGAAAACCAAATACTCACTTTTCGTGCAGTTGTACAAGAGACCATGTTTTTGTGCATAATTCTCACAAATACCTATGAGCTGCCTCAACGCACTGACAGCTGGGCTCAGCAGCGCCATGTCGTCAGCATAACTGATATTATTTATACAGACATTGTCGATCGAGCAGCCAATACGCGTGCTGCTGAGCTCAACCATCAGCTCGTTTATATACAGGTTAAAGAGCTTGGGAGACGTCAACCCACCTTGTCTCGTTCCGCACTCCAACCTGTACACGTCAGAGAGGCTGCCTGCCCATCTAACATTATTTGTCTGATTAGCATACCAATAGTGAAAGAGACGTTGCACCTGCGTATGCACTTCCGTTTTCTTAAGCTTCTCCCACAGCAGGTCATAAGACACTAGGTCAAATGCTTTTGACAGGTCGAGGAAACATGCATATACAGGTGTACCCCTCTGTGTGTAGTACTGGACAGTGTGCTTAAGACTCAGGATGGCGCTTTCAGTAGAAAGTCCAGGCCGAAACCCGAACTGAGCATCATGTATATGGAGATGTTTTTCCAGCTCTGAATCAAGCACAGCATCCAGCACCTTGGCCACTACTGTTGCCAACGATATAGGTCTGTAATTGCCCTGGTCTGATAAGTCACCAGTTTTATTTTTTACAATTGGTACCACAATAGTTCGCATGAGGTCAACGGGTAAGTATGAATGACTTAGACATAGTGTGTAAAACATTGCCAAAACTCGTGGTAAATGGACTCCAGCATACTTTAGATGTTCGATACTGAGCCCATCATGACCAGGCGACTTACCCCGGGTCATCTTTCTTATTATACCTGACACTTGTTTAACAGACACGTTAAACAAGTCAATTGTTAATGTCCTTTTGTTATATATTTTGGTGAAGAAAGTAATTTTACTCAAAGGGATAAAGAAAATACAGTATGGGAATTACTCTAATCTTTTAGACGTAGGTACGGGAGAAGCTCATTACTAAATATTGTTTACGTTTGGTTGAAAAATTGTCCAAAAACATATATTTTTACTGTTGATAGATTCGTGCTTGACTCATACCATCTTTGACGCTTTCGATCTCACTTGATCGAAAGCGGCAAAGTGGTTAAAGATATTCACAGAACTACATTAGACCGATGCACACGTGGGGCCACGCCTGATTTTGATTTTAGAACCACGTCGCGTGGCGTGGATTTAATGTCATCATCATCTGCCTAGCCTTTTCCCATCTATATTGGGGTCGGCTTCCAGTCAAGCTGGATTTAGCTGAATACCAGTATTTTACGAGGGGCGGTTGCCTACCAGACCTCCACAACCCATTAACTGGGGTAACACGGTATTTCATGGCAAGACTGGAGTCAGATTTACTGACTTCTGACTATCCGTAACGACTGCCAAAGATTTACAAATGAAAGCCGGGACCTACGGCTTAACGTGCTATCCGAGGCACGGAGGAAACTCGTTATGTTAAGATGGTCACCCATCCACAGACCAACCTTGGCAAGCGTTGCGTAACCTTGAAGATCGACCTGTGCGGCTGTTATTATCTAGCCACGAGCTCCTCGTGAACGAACGAACGGCGTGGATTTAATGTAAGGATATGTTATTCAGAACGGTTTAGCTCAACCACCAAAGAAGAGTCAGGCCTCTTACACACACATGTTTTTTCGCCGTGAAAATGTACGGTTAATTCGCCGTGTATAGGCACGTTTGTCAGTGTGTATGGAAGGATCACTGGGGGAACTTGTTGACATATACGGTGGCACTACGGCACGAGTTGCCAAAAAACAAGTGTCAAGGTTACATGAGTAAGTACAACTTACTCGTACTTTCAGCTATAAAACTAATAGATAACAGGTTTGATAAGCCTACCAACGCAATCACCAAGTTTCTTCTTCCTTGACTTTCAAGTTTAATTGTGATCGGATCTACTTGTATATCTCCGCCAGAAAGTTCTGTTCTAGCTTGTCTATTTACTCAGAATATTCAAAAAACCCTTAGAAGTTCAGTTGTACGTTGACATCACTCAGTTTCTCCATTTATGTACATACAGATTTTATTATTAACTTGAATGTTCATCGTCGTGTTGTCGACGGGAAATTCCGTCGGATTATGGCTTGTTATTACACATAATACGGTAAATTGTATGTAATACTTATTGAAATAGAATATCACTATTAGTGACTAATGTTTTGCTATTACGACTACTGGTAGAAATAATCATCATCTGCCTAGCCTTTTCCCATCTATATTGGGGTCGGCTTCCAGTCAAGCCGGATTTAGATGAGTACCAGTATTTAACGAAGAGCGGCTGCTTACCAGACCTCCACAACCATTAACTGGGATAACACGGTACTTCATGGCAAGACTGGAGTCAGATTTACAGGTTTAACGTGCTTTCCGAGCCACAAAAGAAACTCTGTATGTTAAGATGGTCACCCATCCACAGACCAACCTTGGCAAGCGTTGCTTAACCTTGAAGATCGACCCGTGCAGCTGTTATTATCTAGCCACGAGCTCCTGTACTTGTAGAAATAATAACTATAAGTAAATACTACTACTAGCAATAGAAGCCGTTTTCTCGTCATTGCAATAAATTCTAGTTAATTACTTGTCATGAAACTTCATGAAGCATTTAAATGAAGGATATTAAAAGTACTTACAAAGCAATAGAGCGTCGCATATTGAACTTAGTATGCGTGAGTGTTTTAATATAAGAAAATTACTACTAGGCGCATTACTTTGTGTAATTTATTTCATCACCACTGCTCTCATAACGGTGTAGGAAAACATCGTGAGGAAACCGGCACCAAAAACCAAAATTTTGAAGTCATGTGACATCCACCAACCTGTACTGGGCTCGCGTGGTGGATTACGGCCCATTCCATCTCTTAGAGAGGAGGCCTAAATCCCAGCAGTGGGAACATTATAAAGCTGACGCAATGCTATTCCACTTGATGTTATTATACAGGATGAGTAAAAAAAAAAATCTATTCAATTATGTTATTATTATATTATTTAGTACCTTAACGCCGTAGATATTTAACTTTAGGATTTTCATGTTTTAAAATTCGCTTGATTTTGTGAAAACCAGTGCCGTAACTAACCTTTTATGCACCCGGTGCGAGCTTTCAAAACTGCGCCCCTGAAAAATGCTCTAACCAGGCTTAGTCTGGTCATTTCTGCGCCCCTCCAGGGTCTGCGCCCTGTGCCTGGGCACTGCTCGCACTGCCCTAGTTACGGCACTGGTGAAAACTACTTGAAATGCACATACAGGTCGGAGTTTTTTCTTCCGGTTTAAGAGAAAGCTACCTATTTCTCATTTATGCGGCTATCGATGACCTAGCGAGGGTCGCGGGAATCCAATGGATTCGATTCAGGACCGATCGTTGTAGCGAAGCTTGGAGGAGGCCTATATGTAGTATAAATATAAAAATACAAAAAAATATAGTCAGCAGTTGATGACATTGGATCTATATGATTGAATTAAAATAAATTCAATCAACTTTTTTGCGGTCTTGTTTTAATACTAAAATCTATAAAAAAAATGTGGTTCATCCCTACATTCCTCCCTGGACAACTTAATTTTTCCACTTTTGGTCCTGAAACCAAACCGTGGTACATTGTTTCTTCAAAATATATATCAACTTAAGTAAGTATTTTCTTTGGTTACAGATGTACAGGCGTGAATCTCTGCAACTTTGTGCTGTACGAAGACTTCCCCCCCTCAAAGAGGTGGTCTCCAGGAGTTGTGTTCATTAAATACGCTTGTTTTGACGGTAAGTGTTAATGTTTTTTAACCCTCAATAAACTGGTTGATGTTGGGACGCCTTTTCCCGTAGTGGGAAGGTATAGGATGAATAAAAAAATAAACTATTAATAAAAATTAGATTCGTATGAATCTGGCCTTTGCCTGATTCGGCATCGATTGTAATTACCTATTTCGATGCCTTTTACACATAAAGTAGTATTATATTCGTTGAGTCAAATTGTGTTGTAAAAAAATAAATAAATGTCATTATTACTTCTTACATTTCGCGCCAACTACTAAGTAAACAATTTTGTAAATATTAATATTATATATTTCTTTGTAAAAGGAAAACAAAATTGCATGACCTTTCCAAATGAAGCAGAAAGATTCAGGGAATTCATTTTGAAGTTCGCTTCATAAAGTAAAACACTGAAATTGTTCACATTTCATGTTTTTCATGCTGAAAGTTAATTAAAATTCTGTGCCAAATACCAGGAAGCGGGATGCTTTTATGAAGGTAGTTACGATTCCAATAATTAATTGTGAATAGCAAGAATTTTGTTCACAACTAGCTGTTTCCGCGACTTTTTCTGTGCTTGAGTTAATTTGTTTTTAAAATTAGTGAGGCACACCAACAATTAGTATACAGGGTTATTTAGTTATTTAGATTAAGATATTTTTTAACTAGGTATAAATTGTAGATTTAGGATTTAGTTAGTAAGGCCAATCTGTCGCATTGGATCATAAATCTGTAATGATAGTGTAGGTAAGATTGTTATAAATAAATAAATAAACACTGGCAACTGGGACTTTGTTGCTATCATCATAAACAAAAGCTTGTTAGTGTTTTTTAAATAACCCTGTATAGGTTTGTTTTTAACTCAATTTTTAGAAGATAGCTAACAAACCAATTACAGGCCCGGTCATCATTCACAAATTATACGTACGAGTACTTACATAATACTTTTAAAACAATTAACCTATCAATACCCGCGAAACGAGACACAATAAATACAGTAAAACAATAACAGCGCGGTCCAATGAGACCGGTCGGGGATTCATGAATTAAACGTCGATTTGATTACAATTAAAAATACAAACAATTACAATTAAAAAAAAAAAAAAAAAAAAAAAAAATACAAACAATTATTTGATTTGATAATTTCACAACTAAAAAAAAGTCATCCTTTCGGTATTTTCTAAAGGTGTACACCAACATATTTAGTTTTCCCCTTAAATCACCATGTTCAAATGTGTTATTGAGGTAATCTATTTAGGCATAACTTTTTTGTCTAAGAACCGACTTAGTGCACACCCTTTCACAACCTATAATAACTTTATTAAGATAAAGTGCTTCCAAATTAATTAATTGTCACTACCATAAAAATATTAAAACTGCCACTACTACACACATGGCGTCTGAACGCGTGAAATTGATTTATCATAGCCTTGTGACAGATGTAGGAACATCACGCCTTTCAAAGTGTTATAGGGTAGGCCATATGTGATATAATGTCCTATTGGGGTGTAAATTGCTCATTTAATTTGTCGCTTTGTATGTTATGAGGCTGGATGGCATTGAATTTTATAGAGTGTTACACTGCGCAGTGGTAAGCGATATTGGTTGGCACGGTTGATCATTTAGTTTGTCATAGCCTAGCTGTTCGCCTGATCTGGTCGTCCGGTGAACGTTCGAACCGAGCCCGAGTTATCTAACGGCCGAACCCAATAACCTATCGATCTTCAGTTTTGGCATACTGGAGATAGTAAAACAAATGATACAATACAAAAATTATACATGTTTTCTGTTGTTTCATTTGTTGTCTATCTCCGGTATGTGATAGATAGGTTATTGGGTTCGGCTGTAAGGCGTGTAGTGTTCCAGTAGGGTTGTTGACGGCCCATTGAACGAATGCACCACTATGATTGGCAGCAGGCATATGTGGCGGAATGTCATCCATACTGCATACTTCGGCTTACGGCTTCCGGAGAGCTACTGTCGTGATAACCACGACCACTCTGCTTAGAGCGAAGTGAACTAGAAGTAGAAGGAGATATCAAATCAAATATTCGAAGTCGAATGATAACAAGCCAACACGGATATCCGTCATTAAAACTTTACTTATCATCACTATCTCACTACAATTGGGAAGCTATAAACCATTGAAACACTGTAGAACTCCCCCTTGGGAATCCCATGTGTTTGCTACCCATTGTATAAAATGACCAATTTAGATAGACCTCTAACAACTGCTCATTTTTCCCCTCTATCACAAACTTTTGTTGGACGATAGCAGGGGGTGGCAGGTCTTAGTATACCTACTGGTGAATGTGTTTGCCATAGAATTGACACATTTTACCCCGAAATGTGTAAAATATCAGTGAGTTGGGGTGCAGTTAATGGAGTATGGCAACACAGAATTGTCGTCACGTGCGCCCGATTTCAAAGACATTGTACAATTTATGTGGTCTTTGTAAACTATGGTTGAAGGGGACGCAAGCCCGGCAACTGCATTGTATTTTTGGGTGGGAATTTGTGTGAAAATTTAACATGATTTTATATGGTTTCCCATAGAGCATTTTTTTAATTGATATAAACTAGTGCTTGACCGCGAACCCACCTGATGGTAAGCAGTGATGCAATCGTAGATGGTGAGGTGCACTAGTTTATTAAGAACCTATTCACTCTAGTATTGACAGCATTGGAGTGTCTTTTTCTGCAAGTATCTAATGGTTATAAAAATTCTGTATTAATGAAGTCATTAATTTTTACATACACTTTCTTGAGTAATCGAGTGAATGACAAAATTACTGAATACCTACCAGCAAAGCGTTCAGGTGTTATTTCTTTATTTTCGAAACGAGTTGCTTCTTTATCAAACACAAGCTTTAGCCCGTAGCTTCGCCCGCGTACATAAAATATAGCCCATGTCACTCAGGAATACAGCCGCTTTCTATTGGTGAAAAAATTTTAGCAATCAGACCGGTACTTCCACAGATTACCTCATACAAACAAAAAACAAACTTTACCTCTTTATTATATTAGTGTAGGTTACGTTAAATACGAGAAGTACAACTAGCTTTTGAAACCATGCTAATGTTAACGGCAAAAGTTAATGTGTATACACACACTTAAAAAGAAAGAAAAGAAAAAGAAAAATATTTTTTTTTTTATTTACATGAACAAGTGGCAAATTAACAAAACATGTACAATATATATGTTACTGTAAAAGCCAGAACTACGGTAAATCCTAAGATTTTCCAGTAAATCCTAAGATTTACCAACTCTTAATGGTAAAAGTCCGAACTGTTCTATAATCATCGTTTATTTCGGACTTTTACTACCATTCACTTGGTAAATCTTAGGATTTACCTCCAAGACACGGTAAATGTTGAGATAAACTTTACCAAAAGATAGGTAACGATTTGACTCATTAGTAGTACAGTTAGTGTTTAATAATTATGCATTGTTCTGTAAGACTATGGACCGTGTACTCAACACTAAGCTCCTGGCATACATACCTAGAAACTTATGACATCTCAAGTGACCGTCAATACGGCTTTCGAAATTGGTTAACTAGTGAACTTCTAGCGTATGCCATCCGTATCTGAAATGAGGCCATCGAGAAGCATGGGGAAACGCTTGGCGTCTCTCTCGACATCTCGAAGGCATTCGATAGGGTCTGGCACGAAATCCTTGTTAGTAAGCTTCCTTCTTTTGGTTTACCTGCTGGATTGAGTGCTTGGATCGCAGACTTCCTGAGTGACCGATCCATTCGAGTGGTCATCGATGGCAGCTCGTCCGGTCAAATGGCCATTAATTAATGCTGGAGTCCCTCAGGGGTCAGTGCTCTCGGCAACTTTGTTCTTGATGCACATTAACAATCTGCTTAAGCCTGGTACCTTTGGGTATGCAGACAGTACTGTTACTGAAAGATACATATCCAATACACGAACTAGTGGGTCACAGATCCAGTCTCTCCAAGTGGCTATGGTTGAGCACTTGAATTGGTCCTTGGAGGCGGTCACTGAATGGGGCAATGCCAATTTTCCGCTAAAAGAAGACAATTCAGTTCTCCTACTTTCCTGGGTGCAACCGTGCCGATAACCGACCATCTTGATCTTCTTGGTGTTACGTTGACGTCGACTTTTAACTTTGCTCCATATATTGAAGCAACGGCTCAACTGGTTGCTAAAAAGCTAGGAATCCTTGCAAAGGTGAGACAGTACTTCACACCGGAACAGCTGCTCACACTTTATCAAGCGCAAGTTCGATCATGTATGGAGTACTCCTCTCATCTTTGGGATGGATCTGCCCGATATCAGCTTGAAGCGCTTGACGCTATTGAAACGAGAGCCAAGAAGATCATTGGTAATGATGCACTCGTTTAGTCGAGGCTTCAAAATCTTGAGCATCAACACCGAGTCACTAGCCTGTCAGGTTTCTACCGGTTGCATTTTGAGGAGTGTGCGTCGGAATTGCATAACTAAATAATTCCTCCTAGCCCGTTCCATCATCGGACCATCAGGCGTACGGCGATGCGCCATCGGTACATGGTAGATATCCCTCTTATACGCGCAAAACGTTTTGGGAACACATTTATTGTACGTACAGCCAACGAGTAGAAATCCCTGCCGGAGTCTATGTTTCCTGATAGCTACAACCCAGGATTCTTTAAGTCAAGAGTGAATAGTTTACTTCTTGGTAAACACGCTCCATCGTCGAAAATACAAAACCAACATTTACCAACCCTCACTGGTAAAACCTAGCATGTACCAAATTCTAATGGTAAAAGCCCGATTAAATCGTTTCTTTTTCACATATTCTTACATTTACCAACTTGTGTTGGTAAAACCTAAGATTTACTGGTAAAACCTGAGATATACCGTGGTTCGGGCTTTTACAGTAACATATATATTAAATAAAACGGTATGAAATATGGTGTGGTGGTGTGGTGTGGTATACTTCTGTTGCATCTTCACACTCGAATGTCCGAACAGATTTCGTTTAAACTTGTTACATGGGTAGAACATATCCTGGCATATAATAGCACATAGGGTGCTTTTTATTTCAGGACTATATTCCCTTGGGATAATTTTATACTATCTTATTGATATCGCTTGCACGAGATGTTTTACTAACTACCTGTACTAACTCAATATATAGAAGATTAAAATGATTAGGAACAAGGTTTGTTCTATATAATATGTATGTATTCGCCACACGTAAGTTAGTTCAAAACCACGAAGTTCAACCTGGAATAATGTAGAAAGTTCTGACCGTAATGCACTGTTACACCTTGCTAGTTCAAGTTAACCTAACTGCAGTTTGAGGAAGCAACTTGTTTGAAAGATAAACTGCATGGCGAATTCTGGTTACATATATTATGTAAATAAATAATTAAGAAATAACATTTTAAAATGTAGAAATTAAAATAGGCTACTGGCAGTTAACATTTTGGCGTATGTCGCGAATCAGGTTATAGAAACCGAAAAAAAAAAATCATCCACCAGAAAAAATCATCACCATCAGATGATAAATAAATGTATATACCGGCAGGGATTAAGGGATGACCAGTTTGAACTTATACATATACCTACTCGTAAACTTTTTCACTTTGATTCACTCGGTCTATTGGTGAAAATTGCATGAAAATTCGTTCAGTAGTAGGTTTTTAATATATCGCGTTCATATATATATTTTTTTTTAAATTGTGCATGACTGCGATCCTACCTGATGGTAAGCAGTGATGCAATCGTTTATGGTAAGGCGCGCTAGTTTACCAGCAACCATTCACTCTAGCTTTAAAGACACGTACATTATATATAATCGGACGGGAAGACCGTAGCAAGCAAATTGTTCCAGTCCTTCGATATATGCGGTATAAACGACGAGGCGAAACGCTTAGTCCAGACCGTAGAGGTTTCAACAAGGTAAAGGTAATCACCGTAGGTCGGAATGTCCCATGGTAGAAAGGAGATAGCGGAATCAAGTCATGCAATTCACAGACATATAGAAAGACAGATGCGGTAGAGGACTATGAAAAGTATAGATTTATTGTGATCGTATTTATTTATTTCATCATCATCATCATCTCAGCCGAAAGACGTCCACTGCTGGACATAGGCCTCCCCCAAGCTTCGCCACAACGACCGGTCCTATGCGTCTCGCATCCATCGGATTCCCGCAACCCTCGCCAGGTCGTCGGTCCACCTTGTGGGAGGTTTTCCAACGTTGCGTCTTCCGGTACGTGGCCGCCACTCCAGAACCTTCCGTCCCCATCGATTCGTTCTAGGAGCAAAGTGCCCTGCCCACTGCCATTTAAGTTTAGCGATTCTTCGGGCTATGTTGTATTTATTTATTTAATACTTTATGCACATAAAGGTACAGAGGTGGATTTAATGCCTTAAGCATTTTGTACCAGTCAACCTTTGGGTGATCATTAGGTGCCTACTCAAAAATAAATCTTTCTATAATGTAGGTCATAAACTATTAAAATAAATAGGTCAAATCATACATTCGTTATTCAGTTCATTCGCAAAGCGCGGTCGTTTGGCTGCTAGGTTATAATAATAAGGCCATTCATTTCAGTCACAATGGATATTACCATAAGTGATTGATGTAGTTCGGCAATTGCGAATAATATCGATATAATGGACAATTATATCGATATTATTATTCTAGGGGTGAATGAAATAGTTGGAAAAATAATGTTCTGGTTATTTATTTGTTCACTTGTATATATTTATAAACTCGTATTTTTGGAAGCGCGGCCTCGCGAAAGATGGAAAGAGTGGAGGGAGGCCTTTGCCAAGGAGTGGGACAGAATAGGCTCATAAAAAAATGTACCCACCGAAATAAAAAATAAAGTAAAATACTGGTATTCAGCTGGACTGGAAGCCGACCCCAATATTGTTGGGAAGAGGCTAGGCAGATGATGATGTACCTACCGATGACTGATGTAAATAAGTAAGAGGCATTCCAGGGTCACGGTAAATCTTTCAAACGCTCCAGCGAACGTAGGTCTTTTTTTAGGTAGGAAATCATCAGAATGACTTCGCCGCTCTTGGCGGAGGAGGGTGTGTCATACTTTTGCTGCCTAAAACCCACTCCGTTGTTCCTTCTTTGCCTTCGTTACGCAGGCCCTTAGGGGACTAAAGATGCTTTTAGGATATGTAAAAAAATTAAGTTTAACCATTCATCCCCACGTTCCTCAAGCGTACAAAACAGAATAAACGCTTTCAAATATTGACAAAAAAACTGCATCGACGGACAAAAATGTGTGTAATCCTTTTCATATGTTTTTTTTACATATTTAAAAATCTATAGCCGCTTCCCCCACCGATGAAAAGGTGTATATCATATATCATTTTTTTCTTCTTATCATTTAAGCTTTGCAACCCAAATAGGTCTCTATGACGCTCGAGTAAATCCCTATTTAGCGTCATGGGCTCCCCTACTATCAGAATTACCTACAATTATTTGGTCCGAATAAAGTTAACAAACGACAGTATTCATTTGTCTTTCCAACTTGCCTTCTTTATCACTCGATTCCTGACCTACTGCACTTTCCTATGGCTTCGTGACCCGATTCCAAGCTTCCATTGCATAGTAAGAACTGCATAATATTATTCACGGCATGCGCTCGTCTTACCCGGGCCATTCTCCTTTTCGATAGAATATAAACTTGTCCCTGTAATAAATCTATCATTTCTTTTTAATTTTTACTTAAATTACATTATTGTCTATTTATTGCCATTGCACGCAGCAATAGTGCCAGTGTTTTTGACACTTTTCTCATTGAGAGTGATATTTATTTTGACGATGCTATCGTCTGTTTTATAAACCTGGAGACTAAAATGACATTTCAACACAAAAGAACTGGCGTCATTCCTATAAGCAGTAAATTTGACATTACTTGTGTCAATTTAGTCTCCGGGTTTATAGAATAGACGATAAATTGATCTTTCCTCTAACCTTTTGTACGCCGCGCCGCCAGAAAAAAAAAAAACTTTATGCTAGTCAAACACTTTGACTTAACTCTCTTTCTTTATGGGAAACTTAACATAATATCTATTTAATGCATGTTACGTCATTTATTCGGAAATCTATTAACATGTAAATCCTCCTTCTTCATTCTCATGATACATAATCAATACAATACATATTCTCGTGAGCATCACGTAGTGACTTCTGCAGGGTTGGTGGGATTCGCCCCACAATCCACCACAATTTTTGACTTGATTTGGCCGGTTAACCGTCTCCATTTAGAGCTTCTAAAGAAAACCCATTTGACTTCTATTGCCCTCCACTTTTCCCTACAAGACAAGGTAATCGATAGAGCAGCCTTCAGGACTAGAACTGTTGTCAAAGAATTTTAGTCTGCGATTTTGTGTTTTTGACGGAAGCCGTTGCTAAATGCCAAATTCTTGGAGTATAAAATATAACACCGGTGTTCTTCATTATTAACACGGTATATTTTCAGAACTTGCAAATTGTCTCTAGAAATTTAGAAAGAATAGCCCACCCATATTCGCTAGTGATGCACCCTAACCAAAATCATATCGACATGTTGCGTGTGTCGAATTCGGAACACGTGCGATGCAGTGCCAACCCTGATTGGCAGCACAATACTTTGATCGCACCCCTGTTTTTAGGTTAAAGCGAAAAATCAATAAGCTATTTTTTTCCATACAGTGTGCTAGGCTTTTGTATTGTTAATGGAGTATTCCCGTTTCGGGACCCAGATTTTTGGCACCCAAGCTATTTCCGATTCGACACCAAGGCGCATGCTTGCGGACGGCGAGCAATGGGTAACTCGCCGTCCGGACGTCTGGTAACAGTCCGGACCAAGCCCATGTCGTCGACGGCGCGTATTGTTTCACGCGCACATCAAAGAGATGTCAGCATACTGCAGGGGCCCAGTAGGGCCCAAGCCTTCTGGGGTCTGGGTTGACGAAAGAGATCCCCGGGACCCCGGAATTAGGGCAAAGAAGGAACAGGAGTGGGTTTTAGTCAGTAAAAGTCTAACACAAGGAGCGGGAAAAGTCATTTTGATGATTCCCCACCTAAAAAGAACACCAATAGGTATTTTAGACTGGTATTTTGTATGGTTACTACCTGTCTAAAATATCTATTGGTGCCGAATCGAGAATAGCTTGGGTGCCGAAAATTTGGATGCCGAAACGGTAATACTCAATTTTTTCCGTACAGTGTGCTACGATTTTGTATTGTTACGTAAATATTTTGCGGGACAAAAGGATGCCATTTTAATTGTGTGGTGTAGTTTTTTTGTGGCTTTTTATATTGGGTAGTAAATTGTTTAGTCATGCAAGTGGTTTACTATAATGAAGTTTTTGGATAGCTACTCGTATCAGGTTTAGGCGAAATAGACTGTTATTACATGGAAGCATGCAAGGTCGATGGCTAGAATGGCTGACTAGATTGGATGGGCATATGTTTCTGCCTGTTTCTAAGGTGAAAAAACCGTATTACAATTTTATTCATTTTGCTACATGCACGTAGGTGTAATAATAATAAATATCTTTATTTGTAGGTTTGCAATTTTACCAGAAGCAAAGTAGATCCGTACTTGTTACTTAAATATAAATGTAGGATGGTTAAATTTGAACTACCTACTACTAGTAATGTTATATAAGATTATCTTGTACATATTTCAACTAGTATTTCAATACAGATGTGTTTCTATCCAGCGGGGCCCTTTGAGGTAGACCAAAAAATTTGTGGTATTACTTTGTTTGTTTAACCTATCAATACCCGCGAAACGAGACACAATAGTAAAACAATAACAGCGCGGTCCAATGAGACCGGTCGGGGATTCATGAATTAATATACCTCACGAATTTACTAACAAGATCCAATGTACCTCAACTATTTTGATAGTAATTACAACTTAATCGCCTCATCCATTCCGCGGGGCCCACACTTATATTACGCTCGGAATACATAAAAATCATAATAATCCTAACTTGTGTTAATATACCTCTTGAACCATAAATTAACTCCAAAACATCTTTAACAGAATAGAGAAATTCAGCGTAAAAAATTGTCTATCCAGCGGGGCTCTTTGTAATTTGAATGCATACAAAAAAAGTACCTACACCATTGTTATGCATTATGTTCGGGATCGGGAATCGAACCCGCAACACGAAACACAACAGTCAATCACTCACTCACTGCGCTAACTGAACCAATGAATAAAAAAAAAACAGGGCAAGTGCGAGTCGGACTCGCGCACTGAGGGTTCCGTACCAACTGACCTATGAAAACAGTTCATTCTCGAATCGAGTCTTGAAGACTTTTCCTTTTTTTTCTGGTGACGTGACTAAAAATTTTCAGTTTTCAGACTTTTCCCTATGTTAGTGCTATAATACCTAGCTTCGTGCCAAATTTCAAGATTCTAGGTCGACTGGAAGTACCCTTTAGGTTTTGATTCCCTCGCGAGTACTTGCGAGTTTCAAAATATGCAGCTTAAATTGCTGTTTCTTTTGATTGCTTTGACATAGAAGTTTGATTTTGTTACAGCTTAAAGGTATTATAGACTTGAGTATTTGGTATGAATTTCAATTTAATACCTCTACGCGTTTATGAGGAAATGGGTAGTAAGTTTAAAATTATTAAAATTATATATATTATGTGATGTAACTAAAAATTTATGGTTTTCGTAATTTTTCCTTTATCTATGCTATAAGACGTTGCTTCGTACCAAATTTCAAGATTCTGAGTTCACGGGAAGCACCCTGTAGGTTTTGATTCCCTTGCAAGTGTCGAAAATTTGCGGCATAAACGGCTGTATCTTTTGATTGCGTTGGCTTAGAAGTTTGATTTTTTCACAGCTTTAAGGGACAATAGACCTGAGTAATTGATATAAATTTCAGCTTCATACCTCCACGCGTTCCTGAGAAAAAGGGTCTTGACAGACGGACGGACAGACGGACAACAAAGTGATCCTATAAGGGTTCCGTTTTTTCCTTTTGAGGTACGGAACCCTAAAAATGAATGAAAATCAATGTTATAATAGCAATGTATTTGTATAAGTTAAGAAGCTCTAAAATGTTGTCGCGTACACCCGCCCTAACAAGTTACACTTCATTGATTGCAACTTAGCAGCTTGATAACTTATGTAGCACATGTAATTGTGTGAGAAACCATTCCACTTGCGAGGGTTGGAAGGATAATTGGTTTCTGTCCCACCCCGACATACCAAATGGCCATTATTTTCGTATTATTATCTCAGGACTGTTAGATCCCACGCTGATTTGGGAAACGATAAATGTAATATAACTTGTTTGTATCCATTGTCGAGTTACCGTCAAAATTGCTGGATTCTTGTTGGTAAGTATAGTAAGCATAATCAGCTATATAATGTTCCCACAGCTGGGACTCAAGTCGTTTCTAGGAGAAGGAATGCGATATAATCCACCACTCATGCTCAATGTGGATTGGTGCATGTCACAAATGTCCGAATTTTTGGTTCTGGGACATTCCGGTTTCTTCACAATGCTTTCCTTCACCGTTTTAAAAGCACTACGAGTATGTACAGTGTATTATCATACTTCTTTGCTTATCATGGTTCACCTGCAGTAACATATTGCCTTTAGTATAATTTGAGGGCCAATGGGCTGCGAGATGAAATCTTAAATGTCAACTCCGGGTTGCTTTTCTGATAACTACTCTACAATCTGGGTGACCCCCAGGTTGCAGAGTAGAGTTCGTTAAGTCAGGAAGGGGGTCGTAAAAGGATTACTTGTGGGCAATCACTACTCCAATGTCGTCGTTACGTATATTCAGATACCAGACGGGGAGTGACCCATTTCTTGTCTTCCACAGTCCTACGAAAGTAAGCATCTTGATATTATTACCTTTATGTGTCAGCATTCAAATCCATGCAACATACACAAACACACTCACAAACTTTCCTTTATAATATTAATGTGAACGATGAACAAAAACTCGAACAAACTTCAGTTGTTGAGATAAATCATGTACATAATATCGAACATACTTCAGCTCTTGAAATAAATCCAGTACATATACATAAAGCTGGATATTTTCCGTATTGATTGGATGGATGCGTAATCTCCAAACATGATTCATTAATCTATCGGGGGATCTGTAGCGAATCTGTCGATCGGATTAATTCTGTGGAGCCGATTTGGTTCCTGATAACGGAAAGATTATAATTAGTTACAGGGATGTTGTGGTGGAATTAAAGTTAAGTTTGTTTTGGTATTTACGAAACAACTGTGCATATAAAGGCGAAAATGTGTGTGTATGTTTGCTTCTTCTTTACGCTTGAATAGCAGAACGGATTTGGATAAAATTCCGCACCAGGGTAGACCAAATTCGTGATTTAAAAACACGCTTGTATCATCAATCTGAGTTAAAATTAAACAGCATGAGTCCTTACGTAATAGTAGATTATGAAACAAGTGTGTAATGTGGGTGATTACCGGTAGCGGCGGTATTAAAACCCGAACTGCGGCGAGGGTCTTAAGAGAGCCAAGAACGGTAATCATTAATTACTCACATGAATCATACATTTTCAATACACAATTTGATTTTTTTACCTATTTGGAAACTTTATTAAAACACATGCGATTTGCAATAAATTGAATTGAGTTGCGGTGAAACGCCCAGATGTTACACCAACAACTTCAAACCAAGTCAAGATTTACTAGAATAATAAAATGCTAATCTTACTCTTGGACCTAAGTTTATTTCGTAACCCACAAAAGTAAAAGGCCGTAATGTTACTTTAAGCTGTACTCAAAGTAAAGAAAATGTTTTATAATGTCTTTGTTTCAAAGCTTGCCAAAAACACGGGACAGTATTTTGTCTGTAATTTATATTTTATGTTAAAACTTAGCAAATTACTTTCGTTAAACTGTGGAACATAAAAATGAAATATAATGAATTTGCTGCACGAATGCTAATTTTATGTGCAATGCAACATTTATTAAAGATGTAATAATTCAATTCAACCACACTTTTTAGCAAAAATGTAAGACAATTTTTTACTTCTGACGGTCTCGTAAAATATAGAGCTAAAACCTGCAATGACAGAGCATATAGCATAAGTATTATCGGCCTTATAATGTTCCTCCTACTGGGCCTCCGTCTTCCTTTCTAGAAAACGGAATTCTGTAATCCACTACATGGGCCCAGTGCAGGTCGGTTTGACATACTCGTTCATCTTCGAATTTTTGGTTCTAGAACACGCCGTTTGTCACGATGTTTACCTTAACCATTCTTAGAGCAGGGGTGATTAATTACTCAGATACCCGCGAAACGAGACACAATAGTAAAACAATAACAGCGCGGTCTCATAGGACCGGTCGGGGATTCAAACGTTAAATAACTAACACAAAGTAAAGTGCCTGTCTGGGTTTGGACCCATGTCGTATAACTCGTAAGTCAGGGTCGATACCACCGATCTAGAGCATGATTATACAGTTAGCACTTTACTCGCGACTTTCTTCGCGAGGATGATTTCATAAAAACCTACACCTAGGGTTAGGACTGGGTTTAGGAGGTGTTAGTTTCAAAAATCTAATAATGACAGTCTTAATTATTCATTTTTAAGGCGACAATACTGAATTACTTGTAGAAGGAATCTTTGAAGAAAGAATTTTTGTGTATGTAGAAGTATGTATGTAGAAGAATTTTTTATAAATAAATACAATGTCAATGTGAGGAGCTCGTGGCTAGATAATAACAGCCGCACAGATCGATCTTCAAGGTTAAGCAACGCTTGCCTAGGTTGGTCTGTGGATGGGTGACCATCTTAACATAACGAGTTTCCTCCGTGCCTCGGAAAGCACGTTAAGCCGATGGTCCCGGCTGTCATTTGGAGATCTTTGGCAGTCGTTACGGATAGTCAGAAGCCAGTAAATCTGACTCCAGTCTTGCCATGAAGTACCGTGTTACCCCAGTTAATGGGTTGTGGAGGTCTGGTAGGCAGCCGCTCCTCGTAAAATACAACTAAATCCGGCTTGACTGGAAGCCGACCCCAATATAGTTGGGAAAAGGCTAGGCAGATGATGATGATGACTTGTAGAAGGAATCAATTGACCTCATTATCATCTCATTTAAAAATGTATCTGGAGTTTAGTCACGTAAAATGCAAACTGCAGTATTTTGTATTTATATCTTGACAATTCTGTGAAAAGCCATTTTATAATAAGACTTTTCAAATATTCTTGGCATATTTTTTAATTTATTTTTAACACGGTCGAGGTTTATTTGCTGGAGAGACACGGGTCCGATACAACGAGATTTGACCGGCTTGTTTTCTAAAGTTCTAGGTCATAATATTGGAGAACTGAAAAAATGTACGCAGTGCGGTACAGAAACTTTTTACTTGTATGAAGATTTTTTTTATTTGACTTCAAAAAGGCAAAGGTGCTCGGCTGTACGTATTTTTTTAAGTATGTTCAGGGATTTATAGGTTAATTGTAGACAAACTTTGACTTTTAGTTGAAATATACTCCCGAATTGGTCCCATGTAGACTGATCCTGAAAATTTTTAATTTAAATATTACTCTCGCTTATATTAGTCTCATATGAAATTCAAATATATGGGGGACAAAACTCCACACAAGATCATAATTAGAATCGTCGTAACATGTAAAATTTCTTTGTTTATACGTGTAGTAGTAGTAGACTGTAGTAGACTTCCGCACTATTTAAATACTGTTTTTCTATGTGTCTGCAGCCGAGGTTTGAATAACATACAACATATTTAAGTCAGTCAACATTCACAAAATCAAACACTCAACACTCTATCATCGTAAAAGCCACTAGTATTCTGAGTCATCCTAAGTAATCGATATTGATCTAGATTCACAATTTTCAAGTCATTCCCTTGAATTCGATGCCAATATCAGAATAATACAAAAGCTGACAGCTCACTGCGATTTGTCATCAAAGCATTGTGTATATCCGGTATTGTCGGCTTTTGTTTCTATTCACTAGTTTCATAGAATCACTCACAATAAAGAAAAAGTAATGCGCCGTTTCTTGAAGAAAAGAACTAGTTCGGTTTTTGATTATCATGTTGTAACCATATCGTGGAAGGAAGTACTTTAACAAACTTCAAAAAAATGGATTTCTTATTTTCGGTTCAAACATAGTTCACCTAGGTATATTTTTAGCTTTTCGACTAGTTATATTTTGGCTTTTCGATATCATTGTCGAAGATAGAACGTCGCTTTTGCTCTGAACTTGCGAATGACAAAAGTTATTCGCAAGTTCAAATATGAGAGATCTTCTAATCTTCTTCTAAGAAGAAGAGGAAGAAGAATACCACAGAGGTATTATGAAAGTGACTATTTGGAAGGTCATGGTGAGTGAAATGAGAGTAGGAGTAAAAGTCTGTGCTTACCATAAATTATGATTATCAAAAAGGCGAAGAGGTTCCATCGTTTTCAGCTCATTTCTCAAAAAGAATTGTATGTATTTGTAAAACACGAATAACCTTTCCAAAATTAAAACACACAAAAGCATTTTCTTCGACTAAAAATTCTATTTTCATTGAAACAGCTGATCTATGGTCCGTTTCAGGGTTCGTAGTAGTTTTTTATAGTCATAAACAGGCACTTCTCCACTCTGGCAGATTATGTATTAGTATTTTACAAATAACTCTTAATTTAAAGTTAATTTCAATATAATTTATTTTGGACTTATATTGATTGCTGTGAAGTGACTACTTCACAACAACCAATATATTAAAACAGACCCCTGAGTTTATTCCAGTGTTTTTTTTTTTCAGTATTACGAGTAGTAGCTTGTGTTGTATTCAGGCAGAGATAAAAAATATTGGCCCTATCTACACAGTTTGAATTGACATGTAAAAGTATTATTTACAAACTTAAACATCATTTATTCCTCGATCCAGAACTACAGCCCACACAGAAAAAAATTCTTTTATCGGCTATAAAAACACCAATAGTCTTTCTGACGTCTGTATCAGCCTAAAACATGCTAACTACAGTCCATAACTCACGAGCTTGGATCGTTATCGACCTACTTCAACACAATCTCGTGTCTAACACGAGATGATTTGCTTGAAAGATAATAATTTGTATCCACTTACTTGTATATAGACCATCAGATATTCTGATGGTCTATATACAAGTAAGTGTATATTAACTTAGTGTTTCATATCAATTGATGACAATAAAAATATTGCACGAGTCCATTTTTTTAACATTAGCGGCCTTATTAGTAGGGGAGGCCACGATGCTAAATGGGGATTTACTCGAGCGTCGTAGAGACCTATTGGGTTGCAAAGCTTAGATGATAAGAAGAAAAAAATGTTCTATGATTATACCTTTTCATCGGTGGGGGAAGCGGCTATAGATTTTTAAATATGTAAAAAAAAACTGTTGCATGGACATCCTCGAGCGCGTCAGATATTGATAGCATCAATGCCCCACGTATTTAATAATGTACGTATGTTAATCTGATGGTTTGCATGATGGGGGTGGTTGTATGGAAGGGTTGAAAATGGAAAAAAAAATAATTTAATCGAGCGCGTCAGATTTTCTAAGGGAGTGTTAAGTGCACCAAAAAAAAAGATCTCATTCACTAATCTGACCATTTCGATGGGACGCAAACTCGTGGCCACTTTCATAAAGTGCAAAAAAAATTCGCCATTTTGAAATACTCAAGCGCGTCAGATTAAGATATATATGGTTCATCTTTATGTTCTAAACGTACTGTTTCATAATCTGACGATTATCTAGAGGGATTCGCCTGATCTGACAAAAAAACCCCTGCAACTTCCAGCTAATTCCATTCCTGGGCGCTTAAAATTGTACTTATATCATTTTTGAGCTCAAAATATATTTTATGTGATATTTTGAGCTCGCTGAGTTCAAAGAGATAATATTTGAGCTCTCCCAGCTCGAAAGTCTGATAAAAGTTTCATAGAACACTATTTTTGGAATCTTCAAACCGCAATAACTTTTGAACGGATCAAGTAATTTTCACGCGGTTTGCGGCATTCAACGCAGTTTTATCATCCTCATAAGTTATTTTCTAGTTTTAATTTATCGAACCAAAAATTTCGGAGTAATCCCGAAAAATCACTTTTTCGGGTTTCTTTCGTTCACGATATCTCTCGAACGAAACAACCGATTTTGACCAGCTTGGTAGCGGTCGACGTGGTTTTTCAAGCTTAAAGGCGAATTAGTTTTTGAAGTTGATCGATAAAGCCGTTTAAAAGTTATTTAAAAAAAAACCACTTTCAAAATATAAAACTTATTTTTTTGAGATTTTTCAAAATTTCTCAAAATCAGTTCAAATTCCCACGAAATCTAATTTTGAAAGTGAAGTAGAAGAACTTTAGAAAACCGGAGAAGGAAATGTAGCCATCACACAACTGCACGCATTTAACTTTATCGACGATTTTTTGTTATTTCGGCTTGCGGAAATCGTCAGATTATATATTTTTCATTATTCTTGAATTATTTCCTTCAAAATAAAAAAAAATTAGCTACGCTCGAGAATGTCGAGATGACGTTTTTTTTTTTCAACTCTGCTGCCCTCCCCTTTCTTTACGTCTCTCTCAAATTGTCAGATTAGTGGAATATACACTTTTTAAGATGTAATTAACTCACCCTACCTTAATCTGACGCGCTCGAGAATGTCTGAGGGTCATTTTTTTTTTACTAATCTGATCCTGTATCCTTCACGGGCGGCTTTATATATGGGCCTCATATTTGGTGGAGGTACTTAACTGGGTGCAAGGTATCCCCCTGTATATTAATCTGCCGCGCTTTAGTAAATCCCGAAATCCCTTCTGGGGCTCCCCTACTATATAATGTTCCCACTGCTGGGACTCGGGCCTCCTCTCTAGGAAAAGGGATGGGCCGTAATCTACCGCGTGGGCCCAGTGCGGATTGGTGGATATCACCTGTCTTCGAATTTTTGGTTCTAGGACATGCCGGTTTCCTCACGATGTTTTCCTTCAACCTTTTTGAAAGCAGTGGTGATGAAATAAATTATACAAAGTAATTAATAATGCGCCTGGCTGGGTTTGAACCCGCGACCTACAACTTGTAAGTCGGGGCAGCTACTACTCGGCCACCACTTGACTGCTCGCACGTGTCTATGTAACTTTTATTTGGTTAGCCCCAGTCACAGAAATCTATTAGAACACGGACCGGACGCCATTTTTAAAATCGTTTCCTTCTAGTATTGTTCATCCATTCTTAGATTTTATTACTTGCTATACCTACTGGAGGAGGAGGAGACAAAACAACTACTGCAGAAGAGAAAAGAACTAATACAAATGAAAGAAAACAAGATCAACCGCTGTGAAATAGCAGAAATTAGTAAAAAGATAAACGAAAGTATACGAAAAGATAAGAAGCAAAAAAGGCAAAATACATTAAAAAAACACATTGAGAAAACTGGGGGAATAAAAAAGGCTACTAAAGAACTGAATCCTAAAAAAGATTGGTTGCTAAAAGTGAAGACTAAGGACGGAAACTGTACAAATAAAAGACAAGATATACTTAAAATAGCTACAGATTACTACCAAAACTTGTACCAAAGTAAGAACCTGAAAAAAGAGATCTCCGAAAGAAACATAACAGACATTGAACAAATACCAAAAATATTAAAGGAAGAAACAATAAGAGCAATTCATACCCAAAAAAGAGACAAGACTCCTGGATCTGATCAGATAACGAACGAATTACTAAAAGCTACCCTACCGACCATTGCCCCTACACTAACAGATATATTCAATGAAATTATAGAGACGGAAATTATTCCTACAGATTGGACCAAATCAACCATAATATTACTACACAAAAAAGGAGATAAAGGAGATATAGGGAACAATCGCCCGATCAGCTTGATGTCGAATATCTATAAAGTCTTTTCCAAAATAATCTTACACAGAATCACATCTACACTTGACGAACATCAACCAAAAGAACAAGCGGGGTTTCGTAGCAAATACTCAACTGTAGATCATATACATGTTCTAAGACAAGTTTTACAGAAATATAAAGAATACAATAAAAGTTACTATTTGGCATATGTAGATTACAACAAAGCCTTTGATTCTTTAGAACATGAATACATTTGGGAAGCTTTGCAATATCAAGGGATACAACAAAAATACATTCGAATACTTAAAAACATATACTCAAAAAGCACAGCCCAAATCAGGTTAGAAGTAACGGGAGAGGAGTTCCCTATAGAAAGAGGCGTCCGACAGGGCGACCCAATCTCACCTAAGTTGTTCTCGGCGGCCCTAGAGATGATATTTAAAAACCTAGATTGGAATAAAAACGGACTTAATATAAATGGTGAAAACCTAAACCACTTACGTTTCGCGGATGATCTAATTCTATTTTCAGAATGTCCAAAAATACTAGAGCAAATGCTACAAGAACTATCAGAGGAAAGCATAAAAGCAGGACTTACAATGAACACAACAAAAACTAAAATTATGACTAATTCTTCCCAAACATACAACATCATTGTAAACATGGAAAAAATAGAATACGTGGATGAGTATATATACCTTGGACAACTAATAGCCACAACAGATACTATGCATAAAGAAATCGACAGAAGAATTGCCAACACGTGGAAAAGATTTTGGTCTCTTAGCGAAATCATGAAAAACAAAGACATGCCAAATAAAGATAAAAGGAAAGTTTATAACATGTGCATTTTGCCATGTTTAACATATGGCTGTCAAACATGGTCATTGACGGAGAAACTATCCAACAAAATAACCGTATGTCAAAATGGAATAGAGAGAAGTGTACTTGGAGTAAAAAGAAAAGATAAAATAAAACTAACCAAAATAAAAAATGAAACAAAATTTAAAGATGTGAGCAAAGTATGTAAAACACTTAAATGGAAATGGACAGGTCATATGCTGAGAGAGAAAAATGAGAAATGGACTAAAATAATTACAGAGTGGTACCCCAGGGATGGCAAAAGAAGTAAAGGTAGACAAATAAAACGTTGGGAAGATGACATCAAAAAAGTTGCCGGTCCAGAATGGATCAGAATCGCAAGAGATAGAGATAGGTGGAAATCTTTGGAGGAGGCCTTTGTCGAAGGACAAGCTGTTACTGAAAACCGATCGTCAGCAACAAATATATTTAATAATGTAAATGATGTAAAACAGTAATAAAGGCTTATATTATATTATTATTATTATACCTACTGACCATCCTGTACAACCACCAGCACTTTGCAGAATCTAAACGAGGCCAATGCCAGAGCCATACAAGAGCCAAATACTGAGCGTTAGTGAGAGAAGAAGAAGGTTTTATAACTAGCGATGTGCTAACACTCATCTTACCTAGCCTTTTCCCAACTATATTGGGGTCGGCTTCCAGTCAAGCCGGATTTAGCTGAATACCAGTATTTTACGAGGAGCGGCTGTCTAGCAGACCTCCACAACCCCTTAACTGGGGTACGGTACTTCATAGCAAGGCTGGAGGTCAGATTTACTGGCGTCTGACTATCCGTAACGACTGCCAAAGATCTACAACTGACAGCCGGGACCTACGGCTTAACGTGCTTTCCGAGGTTCGGAGGAAACTCGTTATGTTAAGATGGTCATCCACAGACCAACCTTGGCAAGCGTTGCTTAACCTTGAAGATCGACCCGTGTGGCTGTTATTATCTAGCCACGAGCTCCTTAATGCGATGTGCTAACACTAATTTCTAATAATACAAACTATACGTTCATACTACATGCTCGATTAACACTCAAACGAATGCCTTAACATTAAATAGGTTTTCGAAGATATTTTTGAGATTAATTAATCCATACTTTTGAATTAAGTTATTGTTAAGTTATAAACAACAAACACAAACTACAATGGCCAATCTGGAAATCTCGGAACCGATTACGGGCTCAGGTTGGCCGATGCAGAGATGATCAGACCAAATGGGGTTTCCTACACCCATTGCAAATTCCGTGCCAGTGTGAAGCCCCTTCACAGGATATTTGTCATCTCCTTTTCTGCCCAGCATGCCCAACTACCTGCACTTTCAACGACCTATACGAGGCCAGCGACAGAGCTGTCCAGGTGGCTAAATATTGGTCGGACGTTTGAGTCAGATAGATACGATAAGAAGAAGAAGACTTAAGTTACGCCCAAAACATTAATGCTAAGCCTCCAAAACTTAAGTTCCACAGTACCTATCTACAGTCTCGTATATCACACGTACCCTACTTATTTCTAAACACAGCCAGACAAGGCTAAGTCTTAAATTGTTGAGCAAGTTGTGTATCAGCGTGAGTGAAATATGTACTGTTGGGGAGTGAAGGGGAGTACCCCTTCTCTAGATGCCTTAAAAATTTAAAGTCCACCCGGAAACTGTAAAGTTATTGAAAAACTATGTATGCATATCGAATGTTGAAATATTTCTGTCTCGTTTCGAATTCGGCTGAAAATGGAAGCCAAAACGACAGTACAATAGTTATTTTAATTGATTTGGTGGTCTCGTAGCTATGGCCTTGACTGGTATGCGTTGGTGGTGGGTTGGATTCCCACCCAAGAACTATGTTTGTGTGATGAGCACGATAATTTGTTCTGTGTCTGGGTATTAATTCGGTGCTCCCAAAATTGGTGTTCTTATTTTACTGACGGATGTGTACTCGCGGAGCAGGTGCGTGACAGTTTATACTGTACCGATATCAATTATCCGTGATATCGGTACAGTTACATACATTATTTATTAAACCCTTTGGAAAGTTGTGGTATAGCAGCCAGCCCCACTATAGTCAGGAAACGATATGTAGGTTTAATTACATGGAAAAAGATACTTCGAGAATATAATATACAGAGAAAATCACAAAGTTAAAGGATACGTAACCATTTACCTTATGTATTATGGCTACGGCCTGTTGCTCGTAGCCATGATTTGCTACGAAACGCTACGAAAGGCTACGATAGTCTACGCAAAGTCTTCGCAAATCTTATGAGTAGCTACGCCATTGTGTTTACTTATCGCGAAAATTTTGGCAGTTGGTTAAGGTATTCAGTTCTTAGATTAAGGGAACTACATTAGACCGATGCATACGTGGACTACGCCGGATAAAATTTGTACGTAGAACGATGTCGCGTTACGTGGATTTAATGTAGCTCTCCAAGTCTAGTTGCCATATAAAATATATGGAGACCGACGCGCTCAGATCGGCGTACGTGGCCCACGTGTGCGCAATGTGGTCTACCTTTATTCTGTGTTACATTTATGTTGAGCCAACTCATGAAGTAGAACTCACCTAATGGAAAGCAATGAATCAAATCTATGATGAAGCCCAGAAAATGTATGGCCTTCTCTAGTTTCTTTTATTCTGGAAAAATATTTTTAAAATTACTTATTTACAACTGTTTCTGGGCATTAAAAACTTAGTTTAGACAATGAATTGTATATCTTTTATAGAAGATTTTCAACGTTTTTTTGATGGCTTAAACACAGAATAATTAACAAAGTTATTTGAGTTATTGCTCATAAAGCGTCGGCTGTAAGCAAGGTTAATTTTCTCAGAGTTTATTATAAATAACTTAGGCTATAAAATTTTCAGGGTCTGAAATAAACTTGCATTGAAGTAAACCGCAATGCGCATAGTTATGTTTTCTAGCTTAGGGTTGTATGAATCTGAGGATTTTTTTAGTTGAAAAATAATTATCCATAAGTCTGACACTACCTCTCACTCTACACAGAACGGGAGGGGTCCTTTGATGTCCGACTGAAAAATGCCTAAAAACCTTTTTTTCGCTTCGTAGAGCACCCGAGTAAACAAGATTGTCGTAAATACAAACTCGGTTTATATGACAAACAGGAAAAAAATTACGCCGCTTATTATTTAGGAAGAATTTCATATAAATACAAAGCTTTTAAACAAACCAGGTCCCAAAAAATAAATACTGTTTTATTTCTCGACAATTCCAATTAGAATAACTTTTTATTTTTAAATATTTTATGTAAGTGGACAAGCAGGTTTGTAACTTTTTTACTATTATAAACCTAGTGGACCTCTATGTCTCTTGATAATAAACGATGCTGTGGTCGACGATGAAGTATGCTTGCCTAGAAGTAACCTGTTCACTCTTGACTTAAATACTGGGTATTACTTATTTAATTCATGAATCCCCGAACGATCCTATGAGACCGCGCTGTTATTGTTTTACTATTGTGTCTCGTTTTGCGGGTATGTGATAGATTAATACTGGGTATTTAAGTCAAGAGTGAATAGGTGTATACTGTTTAACTTTTCTAAACCTTCGGCCGAAAGACGTCCACTGTTCGTCATAGTCCTCCCCTAAGTGTTGCCATAACGACCGGTTTTATCAGATTCCAATGGAAATAGCCCACCCCCAAGTGTCGCCATAATTTTCGATCCCGTGACGCTTACCAAGTCATCGGCCCACCTTATGGGAGGCCCTATGATACTGCGTATTTCGGTACGCGATCAACACTCCAGAACCTTCAAAAGCAGTTTACAGATCTATTTCAGTTACAAATTTTAACAAGAACATGATTGAAACTTAAATATAGTATGTTTAAATTACCAATATATCTGTCTTGCCACCCCTAGACAGTCTACGTTAGTGGGACGGTGGGTTCAAGGTCGAAACTCCGTCTGTCGGCAACGGGGCGAAGCGATATCACAATATGTAGGTGGCCATGTGTCCTAGTTTACTTTTATTTTTGAAGAATGAACTAAAGTTTGCATAAGTACGGTGTCGTACGGCGGGTATCCACCCTTACGTTGTCCAAACCTTTACGGTCCGGACTAAGCGTTTCGCCTCGTCCTTCATACTGCGTACATCGAGGGACTGGAACAATCTGCCTGCTGCGGTTTTTCCGTCCGATTATGATTTGGGTGTCTTCAAGGCTAGAGTGAATAGGCTTTTAATAAGCTAGTGCGCCTCACCATCGACGATTGCATCACTGCTTACCATCAGGTGGGATCGCAGTCAAGCACTAGTTTATAACGACTAAAAAAAAAAAAAAATAAGTCCGAGTAGCCACTACTTCCTGAATAAATTCTAAAATGGAACAGTATGAAATTATCTGCCAAGTAAGATATTGGAAACTTAATCATAGGTGGTGAAACAGGCCCTTAATCTTTGTATCTAATAGAAAGACAATAGGTATGCGGACGCCGGCGTCCGCTCCGGGCTCAACAGTCTCATCAATAAACTAAGTGTTTGCAAATTCTAAGCACGATATTTTTTCAATATATTATAACATCCGTTTGGGATTTCACGGATAAACAGAAAGACGTGGAAAAACGACTTTGTTTTATACTAGGTATATATGTAGATGATTTGCCGGGTATACCTGTAAAATAAAAAATTGGTTCTTGAAATTGCAGCAGACCCCGAAGAAAGATATGGCAGGACAATTGATTCAGACAAGTAAAATGAAGGAAACCGTCATATTCTAGAAAAACAAATCATTGGAATCCATTCCCATTCTTGTAGAGAGGAGGCTTGAGTCCCAACAGTGGGAACATTATAAAGCTTATACTGCATGTTTGAATGTAATTTTAAAGCGCAATATGTCGTTCTGTCTATTAAATATATGTTTATTTGTTACCTTTACTGCTTTGTTCTACTAAACCATTAACCTAGATAGACTGAGGTTTTCGTTTCAAGGCTGTTGCCGCGACTAAATACATAAAGCAGAAATAATGAAATAATAATGTCACATTAATTTTAGACTTGCAAAAGGTTTGTACCGACATCTATCGTGTCACAAAAGAACTAAACTACGAAATCCTGCTTCAAATAAAGTTCTCCGCGCTATTTGAGCATATGCAATAACCCGAAATCATATATCGGCCAGTAGTCCTAACTAGACATATCACACGTCTGCTTGGACGAACCTCCCTATTCAACGGGGTTTTATGGGACTTTACACTCTGTTCTGAATACCTCCAAAGGCTACGCAAAAATGAATGAATTTTAATGCTTCGAGTACCGAAATTAGAGACATAATCAAAAGACAATAGGTGTACGGACGCCGGCATTCGCTCGGGGCTCAACAGATTAAGTAAAGAATATAGTTTATACTCTTGATTTTTATTTGGTTGAGTCATTCAGAGGCGATAAAAAAAAACACGATCACCCACTATGTCAAAAAAAACTGAATGTTTGTTAATTTATAGAACAAAGAGTAAATATGTACATTAAAATCTTAAAAGCTACTTAGTTTTTCTGAAAATCACATTATTCGTATAAGTATAGCTACTTTTGTTTTCAGGGGCGTATAACAATACATGCACAAATTACAACAGGAATGGTAGTAATTACGTGTAGTTTATGTTATTAGGGGCGGTCAAAACAGCTCCTTTGTTTCATACGACTTTGGGCGGTTTTGGGCGGCGTAGGGCGGGCGGGACGCATTGTCATAACATTAAATTAAGCGAGCATTATTACGTTACATTAAGCAGCTTGAGTTTTTTTTTAATGAAATAATATTTTTTAACATAAAGTCTCTGTGTTCTTCGTATGTTTTGTTATGTCATGTATGTTTGTTTGTTTGTTTGTTTTATGTATATGTACATGCATGTGTGTAACTTAAACTGGATGATGAAAGTGGGCTCATGTGTGGACCATATCTTGAAGTAAGTTATAGGATACTTTTAGAGCGTGAAGAAATAAACATACACTCTCGTAGATTTTCGCTTTCATAATTAGTGTGTTTAAGCAATTTGTATCTGAGATATGTACATAAATCATTAAAATTCTTATTTGGTGTTGTATTTAATTAAATTATGTCTTCTTCCACCTAGCGTTAATCCCGGCTATTGCCAGGGTCCGCCTTCCGACTGAACTTCCTCCACTTTGCCCGATCTTCGACATCCTTTTCAGTTAGGCCATTGACCCATGTCGGACTTGACGACGTCCAGCCAGCGCTTGCGAGGGCGACCACTGGGCCAAGCCCCAAGGACAGTCACATATTCATGCATCATATTCATTTAATTAAATTATGTATTCCATAATATTTTAGTTTTTACCGATACTAGACGGTCGGACGGCTACCCTGTTGCTTGCCGTCCCTAACCCTACGCCTAAGGTGGCTGGTAATCGAGATCGGGATCCCAATGGTCGGGGAGTGAGGATGTACGTTCCCTCACGCGTACCACCGTCTAGTACTGCTTCGCAGAAGGAGGCGACCGCCTGCCATTCCTCCTCCTTCCAGACCATGCCCTCTACCAGGGCTTTCAGGTGCCAGAGGTCGTTGCCGCCGATTGTCTCCACGAGACGGCGGTGTTTAGAGGACGTGACACTTTTCGCTGTTAAAATGTCACATTGTCTAGACCTTTTAGAATATAAACTACGAACTATCTCATACATCATACACAAGGCTTTGAACCAAATTTTATTACATATACCTAAAGGTTATATAAAATATGACAACCTAACGAGACAGGTTATTAGGTCATTGCTTACAGACGTTTTATTAAACGATAAATTACAAGGCTGGCCTACTAATATACCTGCGTGAAAAATATGAGTTTTTGTAAATTAACGTATTACGTAAGATGGCCTTGGGGGAAGATTTTGCGCAAAATTAATTGGTTTCCTCAATTATGATTAGAATGAATGGTCATGACACAGAAGCTTTTTTTTATAAGATTAGTTTCTGCTAAGCGTTTCAAGCAGCGGTGGCATGTCCTAGAACCAAAAATTCGAAGATATGTGACATCCACCAATCCACATTGGGCCCGCGCGGTGGATTACGGCCCATTCCCTCTCCTAGAGAGGAGGCCTGAGTCCCAGCAGAGGGAACTTTATGAGGCCGATAATGCTAATGCTAATTTGACAAACATACTTACATGCAGTAGCGCCGCCTCCAAACAACTCCATTCCTACCGGCTTCACTTTACAAACACAACAACAAACCTTAACAAATTAATTATGTATTAAGTTACAAGCAAATCTTATAACTGCATAATACTTGCTTGTGAAAATAACAATCAACAATAAATAAACGCCTGCAAGTTTTTCGGAGCAATCACTCACAACTTACGCAAAACAGGTCGACAACCCGGTCAAAAGGAAAGGAATTTCATACATTTTAATTCATAGTTTCTAGCGACATCTAGCGGTGTTATACAAGCGACAAGCCAGTATAATACGGCTAAATAGGGCTTGCAGGCAACCCGGTATTTATCGAGTTAAATCATAAAATGCGTCCGCTAGAACGAGATGGAATGATACTGAACTTTTTAATTTATTTAGTATTTAGTTTGACAGTTTTGGTTCGCGCTTATTCATGTGTCATATTTCACCTGTTCATTTGCATTTTATTTGATATATTCGTATCATAATTTAGAATCTTACCAGAGAGACAGATTATTTGTTGATTGGGGAAACATCCTTTTCAAAGTTGAGTTTTGAGAATAAAAAGACATGTAGTTCAGTTAGGCGGTGCTCGCCCTGAAATGATTATATTAATTACAAACGATGCGATGTACATTTTGCAAAAAACAATTAATAGCTTTAGAGTATAACTATGTAGAAAAGTAGTTATCAAATCACGGGGTCTCAATGATAAGAAGGTTTAAATACATTTCACTAGATGGCGTGACATGTATTAATCCGTGGTTGAAGAGTATAGGATTTTCCATTTATTTATTTTTTTCACTTTATTATGGTTTATTTATAAATAATCAACTCCTATACACACATAATTATGGAAAAAGGGCTCTTATTTCAAATTTTCAAAGATGATTGAAATGGACAAATAATATCTATTCTAGTAGATGGCGCTGCATTAAATTGCAGAGGTTAAGCAATCGACTTTTTAAAATTTCGTTTTGTATAATAATATCACAGATAAATTACTCGTATTAGCAGCAGTACAAAAGTATAGTGTACAGTTCGCTTTTAACGTCATTTATTAGGAATAAAAGAAGATCCATGTAAATATCTAGCAAATTTGCTGCTAACACCATCTATTGGCGTGGAACGGGGTCGAAACTCGAAACCGATTGATGTTATCACAAAAATAAGCAGAATTATCAGATGACGCAAATATCGGCAGTTTCTTTGTACAGTGATGGTACATAGGCGGACTTAATGCATCAGGGACAACACTCTGGTAGGTCTACACAATAAATAAATAAGAGATACTTCAAACAGAGGTTTTATCGATAAAGTTGTTTATACTTAATTATAAAATACATTATTATAAACTAATAAATACTATGATAAATATGTAACAGTAAAGTACATACATATTTTATTTTATCTTTTTCATATAGTTTTAACGACCTGAGTGTTGTCACAATAATAATTATATAATTAACCATTGCGCGAAATATTGCGAATTCGATTTTCGCATTAGATCATAATTACTATTTGCATGCATGCATGGTTTTGTTTGATTTAGCATGTAAGAAGGCGTATCTTAAGCGTAAAAGTTGTAAAAAATTATAGTTGCACTTTATATATGTATTTTTTTAGAAAGTTGTGGCTTTGGATGGTTTTTATTTACTTATATGTTATTTTCAATACATGCATGATAGATATAGAGGAGGGTATTTTCTATCCTAATTTCATCACATTTCATAGCAACATGCTTCTGAATTTCAACCCCAAACGGCTTTACGTATAATGTCAGTGAGCAAAAGCCAATCAATCAGTACAAGATTTTGAAGTCAGCCACAGGGCCACAGCTATAGTTACTGGAATTCACGCATCATACTCGAGCAAGATAAGCTTTTTTTGGTCCGGATTACCTATTAAGAAAACCCACTCTTCGCCACTGCTTACATGTATACATACACACAGTGAACAAGTGAAAACAGAGAGAGAGCCCTCTCTCTCTGGGGGGAGTGAGTGAGTGAAGTGATTTGAACTTTTACATCATCATCTACCTAGCCTTTTCCCAACTACCTTGGGTCGGCTTCCAGTCTAACCGAATGCGGCTGCAATACCCATGTCTTACACGGAGTGACCACGCTATTAGACCTTCACAACCCAGTTACAAGGCAATACAATAATCCTTACATAGACTGATAGTCCGACTTTCTGGCGTCTACCTGCGTCAACTTTCAAAGATTGACGAATGACAACGGGGACCAACGGCTTTACGTCCTTTCTGGGATACGCGGTGTCAGTAACGTCCTAGATAAAACCTTTAGGGCCTGTTTCACAATGTCCGAGTAGGCACTACTCACTGAATAAATTCAAAAATTTGACAGAATTTGAATGAAATTATCTGCCAAGTAAGGTACTCGAAACTTAATCATAGGTGGTGAAATAGGCCCTTAATCCTTTATATTTACAAAAAAGATATTTTAGTTTGCCTATCTGAACTGTTTCTATTTTAATGTACAATAAAGTTTTTCTATTCTATTCTACTTTTGACAAAGCTCACATTTGAACTCGTTCAAGTTATGTAACGTTTATGAATATTTAGCATTTGCATGGCCGTAATTCTTTCGAGTTATAATGTAATGTCGTCGGCGGCTACCCGTAAAAAGAGGTTATATTCTGAAAAAATCGTGATGTAACGACATAGCCTTGTTACTAGCATGAGTAGTGGCAGTTTAATGTCTTATTTATTTTATATGCTAGCTTCTGGCAGTGGCTTCGCCCGCGTGAAAGTAGGTTTCTTTATAGAAACTTTGTCCTTTTAGGGGTGAATTTTGGAAAATCCTCTCTTAGTGTTCGCCTACGACATAAAAGGATACCTTGTGCAAAATTTCACGCTCCAAGTCTCAGTAGTTTCGGCTGTGTGTTGATACTCGTACTTATGTCAGTTAGTCAGTTTCTTCTTTTATATATACCTTATATACTAACGAACCAGCCCAGCTTCATCGCTTTATTGTAGTCATTACTACAATAAAATACTCAGCTCCATTTTACCAAGATCATACCTTTTCCAATGATTCCACATATTATCCAGATGTGTAGACACTTAAGTTACGGAACTTCATCAATTTTACATCAAAATCCCCATTACGAAACAATCTAAAATGCCACAGAACTTCACTCGAAAAGATCTTACTAAAAACTCTGAGAAATACCCGTAAATAAGAGCCGTAATAGCCTTGTCAACGCTTTTGTCACCATCTTTATCTTTGACTAGCGCTAGCGCCTAAAAGACTAAAAGCAGATTCGCTCGCGTGACAGTACGACCCCTTTTCCTTGCCTTAAGGGGTGAATTTGAGAAAGAAAGAAGAAGAAAGAAAGAAAAACTCTTTATTTGCATTAACAGTGGCAAATTTATAAACATGTTAACAAAAAAAAAACAGCAAGAAATATGCGCCACGTCCGTGCAAAACGGCCGAACGCTCAGCATAAAGCTGTAGGCACAGATATAGTGCAACTCGTCCCACAGCGCTAGTTTTCAGCGTGGGCCGGTGACGGTGTCGACTCAAACATGTCGTAAGAGAAAATCCTTTCTTATCCTGTGAATACGTCACAAAAGGAATCTCTGTGTAAAATTTCAGTGTTCAAGGACTCAGGGTTTGGGCAGAGTATTGATGAGTCAGTGATTGAGTAGGTCGGGACTCTGCCTTTTCTAAACCAATATTAAAAAGATGAAAGATTTGATTTTTTGTTAATTTGATTGTTTGTATTTTTTATAGCATTATCGGCCTTGTAATGTTTGCTGTTGGGACTCAGGCCTCCTCTAGGAGAGGGAATGGTCTGTAATCCACCACGCGGGCCCAGTGTGGATTGGTGGATTGTTTGTATGTTATGATTTTAACTCAAAACCTACTTGACCATTTCCAATTTTTTTTTTACCTTTAGAAAGTACAACTTCACTGAGTATAGGCTATTTATTTTCTACTTTCATGCGGGCGAAGTCGCTAGCAGAAGCTAGTAGGTAGAAGTACACTAGTATATAATACAGATAGAATATTACACCATCTAAGCCTATTTGAAGCTTTACCGAAAGAAACCATAAAACATTAAACATTACAAAATTTCTTCAACGAAAATCGGGGAAGCAACAGGCGTACAACTTTTACACCATTTATTTTGTCGTAAATTTTATTTTATGGCTAAAACATTTTCACCATTAGATGGCGCGACAATTTTATTTGTTTCTCGTATAATTATGGTGATTCACTTAACTTTGTGATAAATTACGTGTTTATACTTTACTTAATGGAAAATAAGCCGATAAAGTAACAAATAACACGGATTAGAATTTAGGGGTGTCACTTTTTCGACTTTATTTATTTATTTAAACTTTATTTACGGTTGGTACAGGCGGACTTAATGCATTCTCTACCAGTCAACCTTTGGGTTAAAAAGACGACACTGTGGTAATTGTAATTTAATTTTATTACTTTATTTATTGGTGACACTGAAACATTTTCGTACATATTAAATTTATACAAAAGCATTATTTATTACATAAATACATAGAACTGAACATGTAACCCATTCTATTGTCCTGAATTGGAACCCCGATCTCGATTTCCTTAGGCCTAAGTCTAGCAGTGGACGTCTTTCGGCTGAGATGATGATGATGATGAAGATATCTAAAAATAAGACACTACCAACCTACTTAAAATAAAAGAATAACCTATCTATTTTCATTTTCTTCTACGCATCTATACAAATTCCTAATACATACTTTCAAATCTAATATTTTCTACAAACAATCGTGTTTCATAAGTATAAAAATTTAATATTCATAAAAATTTGCTTCACTGTGTACTCATTTCGTACCCGCTGCAATTTTCAGGTCAACGACCGTTCGCTTCCCCATTATTATAGATTACCTATGCGAACTTATTTCCGGCAATTCTGTTTTTATATGCATTGCTAATACAGAAAGATATGCAAATTACTAGTTGCTGCACTAGTAAATTATATGCAACTGCCACATGCAATTTCTCTTGTTATTTTTATGGCAAAAGTGGACTGTGAAGTTATTTAAAAATAAATTACGGTTGCAAGGTAAAATCATTATAGTTTTATGTACAGTAAACTTTTATTTTAATTTTTCTATTAAAGGAATGAGTGTGTTACATGACTTCGAAAATCGTAATATCGAATTACACTTTCCTGTAAGTTCACTATTCTGAAACACGTAACAACGAATGCACGCTGCAGCGATAAACATAACGCCGAAGTCATGCGATCCCGAAAGTCCCCTCGAAAGTTTACTAGTCCGAATTCCGAAACACGTAAGGGTGGGTCCACATCCGGCGAACGTGTCGCGAATGTGCAGCTCGCTAGCCGTATGCGAGTTGCCCGTGACCTGCGCGCGTGCATTTTTGTATGAGTTGTGCTTAAAGAAGCGCACCAAACCATTGCCGTGACTGCACGCGCGCAGCTCGCAAACGGTTAGCGAGCTGCACATTCGCGGCACATTCGCCAGATGTGGGCTTACCCTAACAACGAATGCACGCTGCAGCGATAAACATAACGCCGAAGTCATGCGATCCCGAATTACATAATTCATAAAACTCGTAATATCGAATAACATATCCCCGAATGTCTTCTAATAGGAAACACTTAACAACGAATGTATGGTGCCACGAATATAAATAAACCTTACGCCGCAGGTACTCATGCGATCTCGAATAACTAAATTTCTAATTTATTAAATCGAATTACCTACTTAACAACAAATATCTAATCTTATTGCTGAAACCATGCGGCTCTGCTTAACTAAATCTCCATCGATAACTACTACTACTACTACAATAACACGGGCCTGGCTCTTACCTGATAGTGAGCTTTTCATTGCTTGCCTTCCCCAAACCCACACCCACGTGTAGTCCAGGGCATCTCCTACTATTAATCATCATCATCTGCCTAGCCTTTTCCCAACTATATTGGGATCGGCTTCCAATCAAGCCGGAATTAGCGGAATACCAGTATTTTACGAGGAGCGGCTGCCTACAAGACCTCCACCACCCATTAACTGGGGTAACACGTTACTTCATGGCAAGACTGGAGTCAGATTTTCTGGCTTCCGACTATCCGTAACGACTGCCAAAGATCTACAAATGACAGCCGGGACCTACGGCTTAACGGCTTTTATATGTCCAAACATCTCCTGTACTGAGTTCACCCAATTTCCTCTTTCCAGACACGTCAACAGTCCATTACTGCGACAGAGAGGTGCAGGTAGCAGAGGTTGGTGAGGACAGTGAGGGTTACATCCGCACCCCGGGGTACCCTCACTATTACATCGACGGAGACTGCGGCTGGCGGTTAAGGGTGAACCCTGAGCAGAAAATTAGGATCACACTCATGGATGTCAGTTTGAGAGGTAAGTGAAATTGTATACACTAGATATTTTTGAAAATCCAATTGTGAGAGGTACTTAAGGGGGATGTTCCAGGTTAGCCCGCGAAATTCAAATTTTCTTACGTTTTTTGCAATTTGCAAGCCAGTGGTCGGTTGTATGAAGTTAAAAATACTTTAGCGACTGTAAAACGTAACTAGTTACATAATTATAACCATAAAAATCATCAAGCTCCAAGCTTACCTAAGTGTAGGAACGATTTTTTCGAGGTCAAAAACGTTAACGCTAAGTAAAATTGTGTAATCTTTGAAAAACGAATCGATTTAAAAGGGTAAACCAAAGGGTAAGACTGGTTGCTACACTGGTTGCATTACACTGACTGGATTGGTTGTACCCGTAACATTTTACGGGTTCGATTCCCGCGCGGAATCAAAATTTGTAAGTATGGCCTACGAATTGAAACCCAATGTGTGGGTTAAGCTCGCCTGTGTACATTTGTTGTTTTGTCCTATTGTATTTTTGTAAATGTTGTGTGTACAATAAAGAATAAAGAAAGAATAAAGAATTGTGGTATGCTGGAACGACTAAACTGTCGTGGTCCTCCAAGGATCACAGTTTGCTATAATGCTGTAAAGTCCTGAACATGCGCTTGAGCAACATAAACAAAATGAAGAAACTGTCTTAGTCTGAAAGATTACTTAAACCAGATTAGCATCCACATCCACAATATTGAATTTACTTCTTTTTATTAAAGAACTTGACAAAGAACAAACATGGGTAAACATTTTCAAAAGAATTGAAGGTACTACTACTTATATATGTATTATTATATTATTAAGAAAAATAATATATAGTAGTATGTAGTAACAACTTATGTTCAAACCGAATCCTTTATTACAATGGCATATGCCTTATCTCTGTTGGACAATGAGCCTTATTTGCCTCATGGTTCTTTGTAAAAAAAACTATCTTCTCTTTATCCCCGGGACCACAGATGGGTTTCAGTCAAAAACTCTGTCACTCTTTCTCTCTTCATCTAAAGCGTGGAGTAGATGATATCCCACTGTAACAAAAAAATAATAATTGTGATTTAAAATTCCATATTCCGAGTCACTGAATCTCGTTGGCGATTTAGTTTCAAACTTGTCATGGCGGTAACTCTGACAGTAACAATTCTATGTAACTGGCAGTTATAATTTGATTCTGCAATGTGCATGGACGCGAGAGGTATTAAATTAGAAGACGGGTTGAACTCGAATATTTTTCCGACCATTTCTGGAATATACTGCATTGTCTTATCACTTTTATATTAGGTATTATTTTATCAATAGTTTAGGTAGCCATGTCGTTTGTACCGCGTACATCGAAGGACTGAAACAATTTGTCTGCTGTGGTCTTCCCGTCTGATTGTAATTTATTTACTGGTATATTGTCCATACGTATTGTCAAATTGTGAACATAAATGTATGGACAAGCAGATTTGATTTCAGGGTTGGTTGCATAGTAAAAGTTGTTCATATTGATGAGTACAACAACCCCTTTTAAGGAAAGTGTTGGAATGCCACTAGTCCATCACTATTTTAGTCGGGTGCGATGACGTCCCTTTATGTCAAAACAGCATTTCCGACTTCCGGCAGCCATTGACTGTATAGCACCCCGTAGCTGTGTAACTGTGTACTTTTATATTGTAAAGAAATTAATTACCATTGTTCCTATTGCATCTATTACAGTGTCTAGTATTAACATAAAACTGTAAACTGTTCAAAAACAATAAATACCAATAGTGTTAAATAAAGGAGTCGTCTTTCATTGTGATCACGCCGTATCCAACCTTGTATCCAACAAATTGGTAGCAGAGCGTGGTTTGGATTTTTCGGTTTTCGGTCACAATGTCTACGACAATGCGAAATCCGCATTATCATCACATCGAGCAGCTCAGTCGTGATAACTACGATACGTGGGCAATACAAGCCCAGGCAATCCTCGTGAAGAATGATTTATGGGCCACGATCGGCGAAGAAAAACCAGATGCCGGCAAGGATCTGCTCGCACGTTCAGAGCTCTTCCTCATGATCTCACCAAAAGAATTGAGGCAAGTCAAAAATTGTAAATCTGCATCTGAAATATGGGCAAAATTAAAATCTATTTATCAAAGTGAAGGCCCCGCAAGAAAGGCAACGCTGCTAAAGCAGTTGATTCTAAAGAAAATGACAGATTCAGACGATGTACAGGATCACATGGCCGCCATTTTCTTCTGTGTCGACAGACTCGAAAATATGGATGTAAAAGTAAACAATGATCTCCTGAGCATCATAATTCTCTATAGCCTGCCATCGTCATTCGAGAATTTCAGGATAGCCATTGAGACGCGGGATAAATTGCCTCTGCCAGAAGATTTAAAAATAAAAATCATTGAGGAAAGCCAAGCAAGGAAAAGGAACAAAAATCACAATGCACCAAGTGAAAGTGCCTATTACTCCAACAAAAAGAAGCTCAAATGCACAGTGTGTGACAAAGTTGGACATCAAGCGTCCAAGTGCTGGTCTCGAAACAAGAACCAAAGTTCAAGCTCATCGAGTGACAGTAATAAAAAGAAAAACGCAAAAAACTTTTTTATTACAGAGACGGCAAATACAATCCATGCTGGTGCAGGCGATGTTTGGTGTCTGGACAGCGGGTGCACATCCCACATGACTGGACAGCCTGAAAAATTCAAAAACATTGAACACGAGCGAGGGAAGTTGAAATTGGCATCAAATCACAGTACTGAAATTAAAGGTACGGGAATAGTCTCAGTTAATTGCAATAACACTGAAATTAATTTAAATAATACTCTTTATGTACCAGAGTTAACAACTAATTTGCTGTCAGTCGCTCGTATAACAGAGCATGACCACACAGTTTTATTCACAAAGGATACAGCCCACATTAAAGATTTAGCTGGAAAAACTGTAATGACAGCTCATAAAAAGAATGGCCTTTATCTGACTCATTTTCCAAATTTGCAAACAGTAGAAAAAGCAAATAATGTTTCAAAAGAAAATATAATGCAATGGCATATGAAATTAGCTCATTTAAATGAAAAAGATTTGAAAAAATTATCATCCAATAATCTTGTATCTGGATTAGACTTAAATAAAGATGACACACTTGAAAGTTGTGAAAGTTGTATTCAAGGAAAAATGACAAGGTTGCCTTTTCCCAAAAATGATGGTATAAAAACAAAACAACTTTTGGAGGTTATACATACTGATCTATGTGGACCCATGCCACATGCAACCATTGCTGGTTCCAGATACATGTTAACTTTTATTGATGATTACAGCCGATATTGTTATGTGTACTTCCTGCAGAACAAATCTGAAACATTAGAAAAGTTCAAAGAATATAAAGAAGAAGTAGAAAGATTCACAGAACATAAAATAAAATATCTACAGTCAGATAATGGAACTGAGTATTGCAACAATGAATTTGAGACATATTTAAAGAAGAATGGCATCCAAAAAAGATTGTCAGTTATATATACACCTCAGCAAAATGGACTGGCCGAAAGGAAAAACAGAACTCTCGTAGAAAAGGCCAGATGCATGCTGATAGAATCAAAAGTTCCTGAAAGGTTGTGGGCAGAGGCAGTAGTAACTGCAAATTATATAGTGAACAGATGTCCAACAAAAAATTTAAATGGAGAGACACCATACATGAAATGGGTTGGTCGCACACCATCCGTAAAACACTTACATATATTCGGATCAAAGGTATTCACACTCCACAAACAAAAGAAGCACAGTAAATTTTCACCAAAAGCAAGTGAAGGTGTGTTTGTTGGATATGCAAAATATAGCAAAGGATATAGAATATATTTGCCAAAGAAAAATGATGTCATTGTACGTCGTGATGTAAAAGTCTTGGATGGAAAAATGTACTATCAAGATAACGATGTCCAAAGTGATCAGATTCTGCCTGAACCGGAACCATCTGAAACAGAAAAAACAAATATTAATAAAAGCAAGAGACAAGAAAGGGAAACAAACATTTTACCTTTTCAGCTTTTTTCTTTTCAGCCTTCTACTTTTCAGCCAAATGTGGAAAGTAGTGACGATGACGATGATGACGAAACTATGCACTCGTTCGATGAATATGAAGTGCCTGAAAATAAAACCGTAAGTCCACAAAATATAACCTCACCTTATCAAGTAGAGCCAAGTCAAAGCGTGGAAGTGGATGAAGACCAAAGTCAACGTCCTGAAAGAATAAGGAAACTTCCAGTATGGGCCAAAGATTATGATCTTCAAGAGGCAGATGAATGCTCCTATCTATGCGGAGAGATAGAAATAAACGAAGATAATAAGCATGAGTGGCAGCAAGCCATAAAGGCTGAAATAAAAGCTCACATAAAAAATGGCACATGGAAAATTCAGCCAAAGGAGGAGAATACTAAACACATTGTGGACTATAAAATGGTCTTAAAGGAAAAAATAGGCCCAGACGAAAAAGTGACCAAAAAGGCACGTTTGGTGGCTCGTGGATTCACACAAAGACCGGGTATTGATTACACTGAAACATATGCTCCAGTGGCCAAACCAAGTTCGATCAGAACAATGTTGGCTCATGCAGTTGAACATAATTTAGAGCTCCATCAAATGGATGTAACCACTGCTTATCTAAATGGAGATCTAAATAGAAAAATTGTTATGAAAAAACCTGAATATCTAGAAGAATATATAACACAAATTATGCTTGAAGAATCTGAAAAAGAAAATTTAGATTTATTCAATAAAGCTAGAAATATGCTTAAAGACTTAAATAAAATAAAAGGTGAAAAAGTCTGCTTATTAAAAAAGGCGTTATATGGCCTGAAACAAGCTGGTAGACAATGGTTTTATAAATTGGACTATGAACTCAAGAAACTGAATTTTAAATCTTCAACAGCTGACCCATGTATCTATACATGGGCACAAGGCACAGATAAGATGATTGTTGCAGTGTATGTTGACGATTTGGCCATAGCTTATTCAAATGAAAGCTCGTTAGAAAAATTCAAGAAACATTTGAGCCAAACATTTGAAATGAAAGATATTGGAAAATTAAAATATCTCCTTGGTATGGAAATTGATTATGAAGAGAATAAATTAAAAATAACTCAACAAAGATACATACAAAAGGCATTAAAAAGCTATAACATGGAAAATTGCAAGCCAATAAGTACTCCAATAGAACCATATTTAAACCTTGAAAAATCTGAAGACTGTGACAAGAACATTCCATATCAAAACCTGATTGGAACTTTGATGTATCTATCTGTGGCAAGCAGACCAGACATTTCATATGCAGTAAGCTATCTGTCACAGTTTAACAATGCATACAGTGAAGAACATTTCAAATATGCAAAACGCATACTGAGGTATCTCAAAGGTACCATGGATGTTGGTATCTGCTATACCAAATCAAATAAAAGCTTATATGGAATGGCTGATGCAGATTGGGCCGGTTGTAAAATAGACAGAAAGTCTTACTCTGGCTATTGTTTCAAATATGCAAATGGTTGCATCAGCTGGGAATCAAAGAAACAAAGATGTGTTGCTCTATCAACAGCAGAAGCTGAATATATAGCCCTAACTGAAGCAGCAAAGGAGGCTATCCATTTAAAACTGTTACTTTGTGATTTAGGCACTAATATTAATAATATTGTAATTTTTAGTGACAATCAAGCTGCACAGCGACTTTCCAACAATCCAATTATCAGTGGAAAGTCAAAACACATCGAAATAAAACAGCACTTCATAAGGGAGTGTGTTGAACAAGGAGTTATCAGCATCCTCTATAAACCAACCCAGGACATGGAGGCTGACATCCTGACAAAAGGTATCCCTGGACCGAGGCTCCGGATGCTGCGTAGCTGTCTTGGCCTATCTTGAGTGAAGAACTCGTGAGGAGGAGTGTTGGAATGCCACTAGTCCATCACTATTTTAGTCGGGTGCGATGACGTCCCTTTATGTCAAAACAGCATTTCCGACTTCCGGCAGCCATTGACTGTATAGCACCCCGTAGCTGTGTAACTGTGTACTTTTATATTGTAAAGAAATTAATTACCATTGTTCCTATTGCATCTATTACAGTGTCTAGTATTAACATAAAACTGTAAACTGTTCAAAAACAATAAATACCAATAGTGTTAAATAAAGGAGTCGTCTTTCATTGTGATCACGCCGTATCTAACCTTGTATCCAACAGAAAGTCCCTCTGTCGTATGAACGTTGTAGGTATATAAAAAAGGTTGACATATTGATTTTACAAAGCATTTGTCAAAAAAGGCGGGACACGTCTATACGCGCCGTAAGAGCATACGTAGGTACGGCGGACAAATGCATCCGACATTTTTTCGTAATATAATCCTGATATTGTTTTATTTTTCCTTCTCCACAGGCATAGAACCCTTCAAAGACCGCTGCATAGACTACGTAGCAGTCCAGGATCAGAATGGAGACGCCCTCTTGTCTTCCTGTGAGCAGGTGGAACTTCCCTTGAGGCTCACCTCCGTCACCCACGTGGTGAATGTTACGGTGGTCGCCAGGTCAAAAGGAGCTTACCCGAAGAGAGGGGTACTTTTGCATTATAAAAGTAAGATTTTTATCATTATAATAGCATATTTAAAACACATAATTTTTAATATCCAATTTTTTTTTGATACACGCAGCGCCATCTATCTCTTACTAAAAAATCTTTCAAAATGTAAAATTAAAAATAGCGCCATCTATCCCTTACTAAAAAAATCTTTCAGAATGTAAAACTTAAAACAGCGCCATCTAACGGAACTTTTTCTCATCAACAGGTATAGGTTGTGTAACTCTACCAGCGCCACCTAGCGGCTACCTTGTGTACCGCAACGACGAAGTAGCTCACTACATGTGCAACGTGAACTTTGTTTTCGTGGATACGCGACAGAAGGCGCGATTTATATGGTGCTATGATGACAATAGGTGGAATGACACAGTGCCTTTGTGTGTTGGTAAGTTTTTTTTTTAAATAATTATTATCAGTAGTTTTTTTAGGGGCGAGAAGTTCAACGTCTTGATTTTTTTGTAATCTAGTATTAATTTGAATGGACTAACTGGATGAATTGAGCATATTGGATTTTGAACTAGGGATTAAGGATTGTAGATTATAAGTAAAGGGGTCTGCCAGACTCTGCTTAATAAATGCTTGATTCACTTATTTTTTTTAACTTTGTTTAATCTGTTAAATCCCGAGCGAACGCCGGCGTTCGCTCTGTCATTATCTTTCTATTGTGTCTCTAATTATGGTATCTATTCGAAAGGTTAAACAGATTTTTTTCTTGTAAGAAGTATTCATTTTCAAGATTATTTACAAGTGACGCCATTTGTGTTGAATTTCTATATTCTAGATATACTTACTATAAACCGTATGGTCGGAATAAATAAGCTTTTTTCATGTTGTAGCAAGGTTTCATAAAAAATATTTATAGTAAGAAATATACTTACCATAAATCAGTTAGAAAGAACTTCCTATAGCCTTGCCAATCTTGCCATAAAGCAGATAGCTCATAAAATATCATGGCATAGCACAAAACTTGTCGATAACAATAAACGCTCCCCATAAAAACTTCTTTGAATCATTTCAAAGTCTTCATGGGGAAGCGTAGCACATGCGCGAATTCCCCGTCTCCCCTTCCTTTTACACAACGCATACCACGTACGAGCGAAAGAGACAGTAATACTAACTTCAGGTAGGCCACGATTATTTACATTATAATCTGTCATGTCAACTTTTGACTTTAAAGCGTTGGTAATAAAGATCAAATTTGATTGATGTGTGTTGTTATTATTTTCATCGTCAAGCAAAGGGCTTCTCCACATCACTTCAGTGATCAGTCGCTCGCGTTCCAGTAAATAGGATATTCGGTCTTCAGTCGCCGTCGAGTGTGTTCGGCAAGTTCGGAATTCGAAATACGAATATTGTCAGTTTTCGTGTCGAGGGAAACACGTGTTTTCTGCCAAAGTGAGTTTGAAATATTTCTTGTGATATTTATTAGTATAAATGTTTTAATAGATTGTGATTTTTAGGTGTGTTTTAGTCTTTTTATATAGTTTTTCAGTGATTATGTGGAGTTTTCAGTAAAGTCGCGGTAAGCCAATGCGGGATATTTGGTTAGGTGCAACGTGGAATCTATTGATAAATATAATTTATATTTATTTGCCTTGATTACATTAATGTTGCAAATTTATCAGCAAGTAAATTATATAAACGTGAACATATTGTAAGTATTTGTTCTACATTGATATTTCGATGTTTTTCACACAGCGGTGTTTTTGCAATACTTTCCCTCCAAAACAAAGGTTACGCTGAGGATTTACCAAACTTCTAAACATAAGGATAATTATTATTTAATTATATTGAAGTGTGCTAACTTACTTTCATAGGTGCTTGTATATTAATAACTTTAGTTTCCAAATAAGTATACTATGCGGACGAGCGGAATACGTTTTGAATTTTTAATCAGTTATAGGGAGACTCTTTCACGTTTATTAATAAAAGGAAGTTAGTGAATGTGCGTTTAATGAATACTTAAATTAACCACACACAGATGGTATTTAGTATATTATTTTGATGTTATATATAAGTATTATATACTTCTTGTAGTTAACGGTATAAGCAGATTTGATGACTGAATTAGCTAATACTATTATGTTTAGTTATTATTTTTAGTTATATATTTTATACTAACTGCTGCTAGCGGGTTCAGCCATGTGGCTTGAAGAAAATTATACCAAGGACACATAAAAAGTATCCTATATGCTCTTCCAGGACATTGTCTACCCTTGTAACAAATTCCACTAAAATCCGTTTAATAATTTTTTCGTGAAATAGTAACAAACTTTCGCTTTTAAATAAAATATTAGTTGGATTAGCTGTTTAAAAGCTTAGCTTAGTTTATTTACATTGTTCTCACATAATATAATAGAAACAACAAAAAATGTAACCGAGACATTTGTAACATTATTTGAAAGGAAAACTTTCGTGGAGTTTCTTGGACTTTCTTCTCTGTAGATTAAAAGAGTGTCCACGGAATTTACCTATTCTTCTCCATAGAGATTTACACTTTGGATTGTGCAATTAGCGTCATTTTTCTGACTGACTTCTTAACAATTAAAAAGTGCAAATATATGATTTATTTGAAATATATGATTTTAATATTTATTGAAAGTTTTGGTGCTTAACTGCTTACCTGCCAACAAATATGATCCTTTTGAGTAGAGATACTTACTTACATCGTAAGTACTAGTTTAAGTATGCTATATTGCGTTACCATTTACAGTGATTTTCTCTAACTAAAACAAATAAGTCGTGCCTCAGATATTATTTTTGTACTAATTTACTTAGTTTGATAAACATAGTACGTAGATATCGATACTAAGAGCTACCGGGTTACGGAGGTCAGATAGACAGTCGTCCATGTAAATTATGCATTGGCATTATCAGCCTTGTAATGTTCCCACTGTTGGGACTCAAGTCTCCTCTCTAGAAGAGGGAAAGGGAAGGAAGTGGAAGGGATGTAAAATATGAGTAGGTACCTATTCAGCATCAGGTTAGACTGGAACTCTGCCAGTACTGAGAGGTTATTTGAAAGAATTACCAAGGCTGTGGAACGCATAGGGCAACTGAAGGAATACAAATGAGTGAGATTTGGGGTTAGTAAAAGTCTGACTCTCCCTTTCACGCTAACCAGAGTAGGTGGAATGGAAGCTTACTTACTTAGTTAGAAAAAGGTTGATGATATTGTTAAACCATATTTTCTAGTCAAACTGTCCTGCCAAACTCTCAATAATGTATGTATGTTCCAATGAGTTTAACTCTCTTCGAGGAGAACGTAAGCGACAGTTTGTTTTTTGCAGGCATTCCATAATAAAAAAAAAAGCTTTTACACAAACTAAACGACATAACTTATTATTACTGATCTATAATTATACATTCTATAATCTATGGAAGGACTGGAGGTCTTTGTCCAGGAGTGGGACACGGCGGAGTGGGACACGACGGTCCAATAAGAAGAAGGTATTATACCCAGTAAGTATTATCGGCCTTGTAGTGTTCCCACTGTTGAAACTCAGACCTCCTCTCTAGGAGAGACCCAGTTGCTACCACAGAACAGTTGAATGAACTGTTCTGTGGTTGCTACATATTAACACCACATTAACACCATTATTTTCATAAATACTTTTTAATTATACAAACGAAAGCCAATTATTGCATGAAATACAAATTGTCGCTTATGATGTTTTTCCAGAGAAAGCCTCAAGTTTATCTTAGAAACACACACAAACCGACTGTTTGATGTCAAGCGACTACATAAAGTTTTTTATCAGGGACACGCGAGTAATATAAATATCTTATCGGTCTTACAGATTTTGCGGGTGTTAATAAACACTGATAACGACTTCTGTATTTATAGTACCTATTGTATTTATTATAATTGACTTGTTGTTAATGTTGTTGGCTTGGATACTAAGTTCTTTAAGTTATGTCGTTGTAATAATACGAGTAGGTACTGTAGTTAATTATTGTCTTCCATATTTGTCTTTCATTACAATATACATATGTAGGTGTACCTACATATTGTAATGTTTTTTCCAGTATTAGTAATAATCTTCTAAACAAACTTCATTGAAGTAGTACACAAAAAAAAATGTTCAAGTCTATTTTACCGAGATCGCGTCTGTTTCAATGATTCCACATATTTTCCAGTTGTGCAGACACTTGAGATACTTCATCAATTTTACATCACAATATCCACTGGAAATTCTTCTTCTTCCTACTCTTATCCTATATTGCTTGGGATCGGCTCAACACGTTTTTTTATTATTTATTTATTTAAACTTTATGTACAGTGGCGGTACATAGGCGGACTTAATGCATCAGGGCATTCTCTACCAGTCAACCTTAGGGTTAAAAAGAAAACACTGTGGTAGGTCTGCACAATAAATCCTATCCTATTCTGTCCTGTCACCCGTCGTACTATCACTAACTCCCTTTTCTTTCATATCAGTCCTCACATAATCCATCCAAATTTTCTTTGGGCTCCCTTTTCCTGTCCATCCGTCACCAATGTCCACTAGGAATTAATTTGCGAATAATTAGAACAGCCACTTAACTTTACTCAAAGGAATCCCGCCAAAAAACCTCATTATTGACTTGGGAAGTTGGGAGCCAGAGACAAGTATCTACCTGGCATGACCATTAACCGAATTCCGAGGTACACCTGTACCCTGAGTAATAAAACAGTTTTTTTTTCGGTTCGGGTGTCCGTCACACCTTGATTGCAGCGACGAACTTCGCCTATAAGAATCAAAATGTACGGCCAAACGGGGTGAATAGAAACACAGGGGTAAATTGAAACTAAAACTAAATATCTAGACGGATTTAGGTGAAATTTTGGGTATATATTTGAGTGGATCCACGGATGTTTTGAAAATACAATTTAACCCAGTGAGGTTAAAATCGATAAAATAATTGCACCTACCACTATTTTTCTCTGCATCACCCAAAGGTTGACTGGTAGAAAATGCCTAAGGCATTAAGTCCGTCTCTGTACTTCTATGTGCATAAAGCATTTAATAAATAAATAAATAAATAAATGTAACTTTGTCTAGAGCTCAATGATAGTTTTTTTAAGGAGGGAAATCAAATAACTCCTCTCACTGTGAGTGCAGCGAGAAGGAGTGTCAGACATTTTTTTTATTGCTAGCCTCTTCTGACCCACACCTGGATAAAGGCCTCCCTCTACTCCTTCCGAATTTTGCGGTTCCGCGTTTCCTCCTGCAGACTTTTACTAACTAAAATCCATCAGTTTTCCTTCAGTCGTTCTATGGCCGCGGGACGCGGTGACTATTTCGAACAATCCTGTAACCCGAATCCAATGATTCTACGAAGGATGTCATACAATTTAATAAAGTAAGACATGCACAATACATAGCACATATATGTATATCTTCGCGTAATAGAGACTCAATTTATTTGGTCTATCTACAGTATGCGTCATCCAACTGGAATACTCGCCTTAGTCGACTTTTATTAACACACTAGCTTTTGCTAGCGTCTACGACCGCGTGGAAGTAGAAAAATATACTATATAGAAATATACGATATAAAAATATGTTATCTGCCTAGTCTGGATCTACCCGTGTGCCAATTCTCTTCAAATCCGTTCAGCCGTTTGAGCGTGTTGGAGTAGTGTACAGACGTAAATACCAACTTTCACTTTTATAATATTAGTGTGACATAATGGTTGCAATATGAATGTGGGTACCCCTTTGTCTCTGTATTGTAACAAGTTTTTATAATACTTATTTTACTGTTTTGACCTATCTGGTAGGCAGCCGCTTCTCGTAAAATACTGGTATTCAGCTAAATCCGGCTTGACTGGAAGCCGACCCCAATATAGTTGGGAAAAGGCTAGGCAGATGATGATGATGATGATGACCTATCAAACCCGGAGACCATGGGTTCACTGCCGAAACGAAAACCGTGGTCCTGAAACACAAGGGCAAAGAGAGAACATGGGTGTGGTATTAGTACGTAAAAGTCTAAAAGTCCACACTCACCACACAGAGCAGGAGATATTCCACCTTAAAAAAAGGGGTAACCCTGGAGATAATTACTATCCAGGAATTGATCGACATTTTGAAATATTGATACAGAATAATCTATCAATTAACAGCTTGTTTTATGTGCGTCACTGCGTGATGCCAGCTGAAACCCAGCGCTGGGTGTCAGACACCCAGCAATTGCTGAGATGGTAACCCTTTTGCTACGAACACGCACAGCGCAACTGTATTGTCTCTACATTTTTTTTATTCTAGTTGGTTCCGTATTGTGTAGCCTGCGTCGAATAAAATGTAATTTATTCTATTTGAACTCTAGTTGTTGTTGCTTTGTTTAAAAACACAAAGGAAAGTTCATATGAATCATAATCATGATAAAATTGCTGACACGGCTAGTTAAACTCTATGTGAGTGACTAATATGTGCATGGAACATTCATTATCGCACAAAGCGTTTTGAAAACACATTTATTGTGCGTATAGCAAAAGAGTGGAATTCCTTGCCGGAGTCTATGTTTTCTGATAGCTACAACTTAGGGGTCTTTAAGTCAAGAGTGAATAGGTTACTTCTAGGCAAGCCTGGTCCATAGTCAGCCATATCATTTCTTAAAAAAAAATGTTTTACACAATTCATCATCAAGCCTAAAATCGGCAGTGGATTTTGGGTCGATTCCTCTGGCAGAGATGTATGCCGACTTTAACGTTTGAATCCCCAACCGGTCCTATGAGACCGCGCTGTTATTGTTTTACTATTGTGTCTCGTTTCGCGGGTATCTGAGTAATTAATTTATATCGGATTGGATTATACGAGTATGACTGGAGTTTCGACTCAAAAAGTGCATCATTATCGATGATCGTCTTTACCGTTTCGGCACCCAGTTTTTCGGCACCGAAACAAGAATACTCCCCTTCTTGGCTCGCTTCTCAATCGACTCTATCCACGAAATCGAGTCTAGACTTGACCGAAATTCGGACTGGAGTAAATTAATTTAATAAATTACCGTTTCGCGTCAATTGCTTTAAAAGATTTTAGCTACGGAGACCTAAACTAACTTAGTAAGCACATAAAACAAGTTTCAAACTCACAATGATTTACCACTCCATTGGGTTTTTAGCACAATGTGGTATAATTCAGCTAATTTTAGACACATTTAGGTTTTGGGAACGTACGTATACGTAGATATAGGTTATAAGTCCGTCAAATGAAAGCGCGACCTGAGAAAAAGAGGTTAAGTTCAAACATTTTGTATGTGGTATTACTAACTAGTACGAGAATCATGTTTTGACACTTCACAATTTTTTTATTTCCTAGAATTATTGCGGTTGAATAATGTTGCCAATTAACCTATCAATACCCGCGAAACGAGACAGAATAGTAAGACAATAACAGCGCGGTCCTATGAGCGGTCTCATAGGACTGCGCTGTTATTATTTCGGGGATTCATGAATTAAATTAAAAAAGAAAACTCCAGGTCGCGCTTTCATTAGACGGACTCTATATTACTGTTGAACTAAATACAAATCGACTTATGGCAATTTCTTCTTTGAGCTACAGAAAAATAACTAAAACTGAAAACTTTTTTTCTCATGTTCGACAAATGACGCATGGGAAGTGAATTATGCAGATGTGCCAACTTATCACAGAGTAAAAAATGAGTTTAGTGAGGCTATTTTTAGTTATTTTAGTGAGAGTACATCGACGCGAAAAAAAGACAGAACTTTACACTTTGTCTGCACTGACAACATATTTAGATCTACAAAATCATGATACGATACAATTGCTGTTTCTTTTTTATTCGCCTCATTCGGGCAGGTTAAGGTCTTATAACCATACCGCCTCGTCTTCTGTAGATAATACCTAAATATTTTTTGGAATTACATTAGAAGCGGGTGCAACACATTCTAATATTTTTGCAGTACTTATTTGGCAGCAAATGTATCGAGTCAGTCTTCTTGGAAAACACTACAATAAAATTCTCAGCTCCGTTTTACCAAAATTGCGTATGTTTCAATGATTCCACATATTGTCCAGCTGTGTAGATGCTTCAGATACAAAACTACACCAATTGTAAAAATGCCCACTGAAAATTCACTCGAAACATCCCGCTTAAAACTCGATACAAAATAAAAGAAAAAGAAAAGGTTATTATAGGTTTTGGGAACGTATACGTAGATATAGGTAGTCCGTCTAATGAAAGCGCGACCTGAGAAAAAGAGGTTAAATCCAAAAATTTTGTATGTGGTATTACTAACTAGTACGAGAATCATGTTTTGACAGTTCAAATTTTTTTTTTATTTCCTACAATTGCTGCTGAATAATGTTGCCAATGAAATTAAAAAAACAGGTCTATCTGATCCCAATTGACACTTCGAACGCCCTCTCATTAGAAAAAAAACTTCTGTACTGTGGGTGCGTTCAAAAAGCATTTGTAAACACATCATTGGTGATGTGAATATGGCTTTTTCTTTGCACTGTGGGACAGCTGTTTCCTTGCGTGTAAGTCTTTCTTATTTCTTTATCCGATTGACGCTGTTGGCTGCTTTCCAATAGATAGTTCCTCGTTAATGGCAGTTATATTTTCTTTTGAGTTTCTTACTATAAAATCAAACTACAACAATTTGAAATTGGCATATGGCTTTTATATGATAGAAAAAAAACGATTTAGTATATTATATTTTGCGGAGGATTTTTTCGACGCCATTTTTTTTTTTTACGTTTACTTTTAGCTGTTAGTTTTTAGGTTTTTTTTTAGTTTAGTATACTTACTTATATTTAGGACCTATATTCTTTTGAAAAGAAGAGGTTATTATTTCGATGGAATATGTTTAACTTGTGTGTTCGTTGTTTATTCTATTTATATTGATTGTTTTTGTTTTGTAAATACATGATTTATAAAAAAAAAACAGTCAACTTTCGCTAAAAAACGAGGTTAAAGAAATCTATATAAACCTCATTTCACACAATAAGTTACCTACTTGGTTAAAAGCAATTACACGTCTTTATACGCAATCGATGCGTAACGTCACGCACCCGTCACGCCCCCGTCACGCTCACGCTTCACGTAAACTTTTCTATTAATAAGAGAGAAAATAAAAACTCTATTAAACTGCTTGGCCGTTTTCCAAAACGACTTAAAAAGAACGTTGTCGCGAGTCAGCGCTATTGATTCGATATTTGAAGTTTGACGTTTTGTTTTCTCAGGTTGGTAGGTAGCTATTTTCTTTTTTTTTCTTTTTGGCGTCGCATGCATTGTGCATTTAGCCAGTGGCTTTAGAAAGTAGTTTCTGATACTGAGTACGGTTACTTTGATTTCCATTACAATACGGATTAAAATATTTGAATGTTTTTGCAGTATTTGGCAGCAAATGTATCGAGTCAGATTGCGCTGAGTTGAATATAAATTATTCAGCTTCATTGTAAAAAGATTGCGCCAGGTTTAATGATTTCATATATTGTTCTGTAAAGTAGACACCTGATATACAAAACTACGAAACTTTTTTTCAAACCATTCCCTTAAAAAACTAGCAGTTTATTAAAAAGGAACTGTTGTCCAGCCAGTGATGCTAAATCGGTACAATAGTTTTAGTTTATTCACTAATTCAGGTTTAGGACTTGAGCTAAGCCTGCCAGGGCTGAAAATTGGTTTGAAAGAGCCACCGTGGCTCTGAAAGGCGCAGTGTAACTAAAGGAACACGGGTTGGTTTTACTTAATAAAAGTTCGACACTCTCTCGTTCAAAAAAAGTTCTTGAACCAAATAGGCTCTTATTGAATTAGTGCGCCTCACCAGCAACGATTGCATCACTGCTTACCATCAGGTGGTCATCACATTATTTAAAAAAACCACATCTGCTGAATGTAGTATAAATGATACATTTTTTTTTTGTTGTAAATGTGAGGACAAAGCGTAAAGAAACTAAATTGTGAATCGGTTTTGTTCAAATGCAAACATTGAAAGAATCACCTCTTTGCATCGTAGTGCGTCGATTCATATTCGCACTAAGAATAGTTACATAATAGCCTTCGGTATCAGCTGTTATACTGTTTATCAGCATTGAATTCGTTTACAACGGCTATAAAACGTGTTATTGATCCATTTCTACATCGAACGGTTTTAGTGCCATCACGGTTGAGTTTCTTTTTTTCATTATTATTAGTGATAGGTTTGCGCTTGACCACTATCTCACCTTATAGTAAGCCATGATGATATTAACGATGGAGCACGCTTCCTTAAAGTACCCTATTTACTCTTGACCTTCATAACTTTAGTTGTAGCTGCCTGGAAACACAGACTTCAGGGAATTATTTCCTGTACACTCTTTAGCCGTACACATAATGATAGTCTTAGTCTATACATCCGATATAGTCCCAACCCTTTGACAGTCCAGTTTAAGTCGTAAAATGGATCGCGTTAAATACGAGAGAGGACACGATTAGCGCAGTGGTTAAGGAATTACTTGCTGTGCTTCGTGTCGTGGGTTTGATTCCCGTACAGAATGAATATTTGTATGACCTATTTCTATTCTAAAAATAAAGGAATGCTCTCCTACAGATTGTTTGTCCGTGTATGGATGTCTTCTGTACATATTTGTGAACGCACCCACTATCTAAAGTAATTCCTAATTATAATTAGTCTAATTTTTTGTCATCATATGCGAGCCAAAAAAGAGAGCTCGTGGCTAGATAATAACAACCGCACAGATCGATCTTCAAGGTTAAGCAACGCTTGCCTAGGTTGGTCTGTGGATGGGTGACCATCTTAACATAACGAGTTTCCTCCGTGCCTCGGAAAGCACGTCAAGCCATTGGTCCCGGCTGTCATTTGGAGATCTTTGGCAGTCGTTACGGATAGTCAGAAGCCAGTAAATCTGACTCCAGTCTTGCCATGAAGTACCGTGTTACCCCAGTTAATGGGTTGTGGAGGTCTGGTAGGCAGCCGCTCCTCGTAAAATACTGGTATTCAGCTAAATCCGGCTTGACTGGAAGCCGACCCCAATATAGTTGGGAAAAGGCTAGGCAGATGATGATATGCGAGCCAAAAAAATTTACAGCTTTCTCTTTAGTTGAGATATGTGACACATTGTTGGATTAGAAGCAAGCTTCAATCTATTTCCGTTCTTTGCATGTCATTCCAAACATTTCTTAAATGGCTTTGAAATATTCAGAAGCACTTTCGGAAAGTTCAATAAAGTTTAGCCGGGAGTTCTCAAATAGCTTGGCTTGCTTTTATAGGCATTAAGAAATGAGTAGAATTTCAGAAAGGTTTTGTTACTAATACAGACAGAGTGATATTGATTCTCTACGTAGATGTAGGTACAGATCACCGTCCATTAATAATGACGACAATGACTAACTTGACTTAAAATCCTATGTCCCCTAGCTGGGGCCGAGGGCGTTGACAGTATAGTCACCCATCGCGACCGGTCTTGCGCTTTACGCTTGACCTCGCTCCATGTCAGTCCGATGGCCTTTGCATCTGCCAACACGCTACGTCGCCAGGTCTGTCGAGGACGGCCACGCTCCCTTTTTCCTTGGGGATTCCAGTCCAGCTCCTGTTTAGGCATATACCTAAATGACGACATTATCACATGAGAAATATCACAGTCTCTAGCAGAAGTTTATAATAAGCATAATCGGACCAATAATTTACATTAATTTTGGCAGCTGGGATCTACCCTCTTCTGTAGAAAAAGGAATGGGTCGCCACGTGCGCCCAATTTTTGGTCAGATCGCTTACTACGAGTTTGGATCGCGTTTCCGCAAACGTAAATCAAACTGATATAAAAAAAGTTTCCCATTTTTGTCGCTAGGTGGCGCGTTTACGCTTTTAGTACAAATACATGTGGTCTCAAGATAAAATGAGATGAATAATAAAACAGTAAAATGAGACAAGTAAGTTATTTTAGTATTTTGATGAATATACTTGTATGACAGGACTTTTGTTCTTTGACCTTCACAAAAAAAATGCTTTCAATTGACTTTTTTGCTCTATAATATAATTATTAATATTAAGAATACATTTGAGTAAGCAACGAATTTTTTCAATATAATTATATGACTCATCCCGTTTTACCTTCATCATCATCTACCTAGCGTTTTCCCAACTATGTTGGGGTCGGCTTCCAGTCAAGCCGGATTTAGCTGAATACCAGTAATTGACAAAGAGCGGCTGCCTACCAGACCTCCACAACCCATTAACTGGGATAACACAAAAAAACGGGTGCTCAATGTGGAATACCTCAAAACAAACACCACAAAAATTACTTTGACGCGAATTAGTATGTGCACCTTTAAAAAACTCACATTCACACCACTGAACACATTATTTGACAAGTATTGAATAGACTGGCAAAAAACTGTACAGACTATATTGTATAGAGATTTTATATTCCCAATTCATTGACAATCAATTAGGGAGTGAAGGTACTCATGAATATTAAACAACATTGATTATGGAATAAATTCGAAGGAATTAATAGAACCTTCGATAAAATGTGGGGAGGTGAAGATCTCTTTTTTGGAGTTCCATACCTGATGCGTAACCAACGGAACCCGTAATAAACTAAGGCTTGTGTTGTCCATTCGTCCATACGATGGTCTGTTTGTCAGCGGGCTCTATCTCATAAAGCGAAATATATATTACGATTTCTCTACCTATGTAGATAATTAATATTATCACAATAATATGTATTTCTGTTATCAGCTTTAGAAACAAAAATAGGTAATCAAAATCATACGCAACTTGACCTAAACTGAACTGTTCCTCTAAACTTTTCCGCTCGCCCGCTAATCGTTTTAACATGTCATAGAAATTTCGGAGAAGACACAGCACAACGGTTACAAAATAAATGAATTAGCATTACCGGCCTTCTAATGTTCCCACTGTTGGGACTCAAGCCTCCTCTCAAGGAGAGGGAATGGGCCGTAATCTATCGCGTGGGCCCAGTACGGATTGATGGGTGTCTGTCTTAGAATTTTTGGTTCTAGGACGTGCCGGTTTCCTCACGATGTTTTCCTTCACCGTTTTGATAGCAGCGGAGATGAAATAAATTACACAAAATAATACACCTGGCTAGGTTTGAACCCGCGACCTACAACTTGCAAGTCGGGGCAGTTACCACTGGGCCACCACAGCTCGTAGTTCTGTTACCAACTACATATAAAAAACAAATAATCCAAACCATACGTAACTCTAACAGGAGCTCTACCACGAGCTCGTAACGCGATCTATTTCACGACCTAGACTGAACTGTTCTTCTGAACTTTTCCGCTCGTCCTTTAACGCCTTTCAACATGTCATGGTGACCGCATATCGGGTTTTTAAATAGATAGAATAGAAATACTTTTATTTAATGGTTACAAAATAAACAGTACTTAACTATTTACGAAGATTACTATAACAATTTAATGTGGGTGACATGTGTGCTACACGAGTTTGAGTAGGTTTCGAAAACATGCCATCTTCACGAACTCAATGATCGACTTGTAAAGTTCATTTTTCACTGACGCATGTGTTTAAAAGGTCTTAAAATAAACATAGATTGCAGTGGAATTTGAACCTAGAAGTATAAGCCGCAAAGTAGGTACGAAGTCCAATTTCTAATAAATATCTAGAATTTTGTAAGTATTGAAAATAATCAAAGTAGAAGGCATGGTCCTAAACATATTGCAAACGCGAATTATTGATGCTTGTTACTCTTTCTCGCAAAAACTACTGAATAAATATAAACGAAACTTGGTATACAGGTAGACCATGCCCCTGATAAGCTTATATGATACTTTTTATCCAGAAAGTATATTCCTTTGGGAAAATTTTCCACTATCACGCGGAAGTAACTATGTAGACGTGTACATACATCATCATCTGCCTAGCCTTTTCCCAACTATATTGGGGCGGCTTCCAGTCAAGCCGGATTTAGCTAAATACCAGTATTTTACGAGGAGCGGCTGCCTACCAGACCTCCACAACCCATTAACTGGGGTAACACGGTACTTTATGGCAAGACTGGAATCGGATTTACTGGCTTCTGACTATCCGTAACGACTGCCAAAGATCTACAAATGATAGCCGGGACCTACGGCTTAACGTGCTTTCCGAGGCATCTCGTTATGTTAAGATGGTCACCCATCCACAGACCAACCTTGGCAAGCGTTGCTTAATCTTGAAGATCGACCCATGCGGCTGTTATTATCTAGCCACGAGCTCCTACATACATAAACGTATAAATCTATGTATACTCGTACCACAACACATGTATGTCGCCCCTAGTGTCACGAAACTCGGAAGTGTTAACTCGTTTCACGCGGACATGTCTCGTCGCCAAGGTTTTCCCGCTTTGGCGAGCGAATTTACGCCGACGTAACTTTATCTCACCATTAATCAGACGTTAGTTTTACTCCGCCTGGCAAGCTCATTAATTTTCTTATTAGTCTTGTTTTGTTCGTATTGATTCTTGATTAATAGATAACTTCTTGTAGTTTCTGAAGTGGTAGGTAGAAAGGGTTTTTGGGCACTAATCGTTCGCAGATCATTTATTTATTTACCCGCTTCTGCTAGCGACTTCACCCTTGTGGAAGTAAGTTTTTCTATACAAACTTTGGAACCTCGTTTAATCCCGTTAGAAAAAGAATTTCGGGAAATCTGAAAGAAATCCTTGTACAAAAATTCACATTCCTAGTTCATATGGTTGCGGATGCTGATTGGTGGGTGTCACATGTCTTTGAGTTTTTTGTTCTAAGACATGCCTGTTTCCTCAAGATGTTTTCTCTCACCGTTTTGAGAGCAGTGGTGATGAAATATGTAAATTACACAATCTTATGTGCCTGACTAGGTTGGGGCACTGGATTACCACTGATCTACCACCCAATTTGTTATTATATCATCATCATCTACCTAGCCTGTTCTATATTGGGGTCGGCTTACAGTGAAGCCGGATTTAGCTGAATACCAGTATTATACAAGGAGCGGCTGCCTACCAGACCTCCACAACCCATTAACTTGATTTATTCCAATTATATTTATTATATGCCAACACAAAAAAGACTATTACCAGTAAGTCTATAGAGAAAACTATTCAAACTTTTTTGATTAGACTATTAGTTAGCCGATTAGCTTGCCATTGAGAAATCACTTTACCCGTTTAATTAAACTTTGAGCTCACGTTAAACAGTCGCATTCGTGGGTTTGATATAATAGACTGAATGTGTTGAATCGTTAATTTTATCCTGTTTATGAATAATACAGTAATCGTGGGCGTAAACGAACTCTATTACGCGGTATTGCCGTTTGAATAACTAAATACTTAACTCATTATTATGAGTTCATTCTACTTGAAAATTTCTGGTTACTATTTTGCAAATACTTGGTTAGCGCAAATGGTTTCACTTGTAACATCATGATCATCATCATTTCAGTCAAAAGCCGTCCACTGCTGGACATAGGTCGCCTCAACGTGTCGTCACAATGAACGTTCCAATGCATTTCGCAACCATCGGTTTTCCGCAACCCTTACTAGAGCATCGGTCTTAAAGTAGTTAAATACAATTCGTCCGTTATAAGTTGGCGAGTGTGAAGTTAGGCTCTGCGAATTTTGGCGCTTGAAATATCGTACAAAAATAAAGGTTTTAAAAAAAATAATGCCAATAACTGTTTTTAACAGCAATAAGAACTGCAAATTGCATTTATTTTTTTAAAACCTTTATTTTTGTACGATATTTCAAGGGCCAAAATTCGCAGAGCCTAACTTCACACTCGCCAACTTATAACGGACGAACTGTAGAAATATTCTATTAGTTTACTAACTATAAAAATGTTAATGTAAAAACTGAGTTACGTTAGCATGCTCACAGTTTTTTCATTATTACTAAGTAGAACAGCTCCTAATGCATTAAATTACAATAATAAGTAAAATAATAACAGCAAGGTCTATTACTGATAATGGTATGATAAGATTATCAAATAATTGTAGAGGTTATCGGTATCAAAATAGTCGATACCGATAACCTCTCCGTTAAGAATATTATGTGTCTAGATTAAGTGTTTTGAATTTAGAATGTGTCAAACTCTGCTTTTTTTTATGAGCCCGTCGTGTCCTACTGCAGGGCAAAGGCCTCCATTCATTTCGATCTTGAGCCACTGCTGACCAATCCTCCAGGAAGGAGTCCAAGTCGTCACGCCATCTCCTTCTGGGCCTGCCGCGTCGCCGGCTCCTGCTGTTCGGAGTCCAGTCGGTTGTCGCTTTAGCCCAATTTTGTTGCGACATGCGGCAGATGTGGCCTGCCCAGTCCCATTTTAACTTAGCGGCTGAGTAACATACGTCTGCGATTTGTGTTTTGGAGCGAAGTAAATTGTTCCTTATGCGATCTGTTCTTCTGACCCCGAGGATACTTCGTTCCATTGCTCGCTGGCAGACCCCAAGTGCGGACTTTTGACGTTTAGTTAATGACCACGTTTGCGCTCCGTAGGTGAGGGTAGGAAAGACGCACATGTCCATGAGTTTTCTTTTAAGGGAGAGTGGAAGTGTTCCTTTCATGAGATGTTTCATCGACCAATAGATCTTCCAGGCGTTCTCTGCTTATGTGTAAAATTTTGAGAGGTTTTCAGGTTATAGTAGAGTTAGAGAAAAGCTTAAATTCCAATTCAGATTTCCGACTTAAACTGAACTGTTAAAGGGATGGCGCTTTATAGAGTGTATAGCTTCATTCCTCTTTCTCGTTTGCATGACTGACATTTTAACACGTCATGTTAAGGCCCCAGAAATGTGTCAGGTCCAGTGTAGTAAGTAGAGGTTCACTATTCCTCGTTTAAGAGGAAATCGCCTAGTTCGAGTTTGTTTTACGTTAACGCGATCGACAATTTTATGACGTTCGGCGCTCTGATTAGCCCACACCAAGCTCTTAGCTAATCAGAGAGCCAAATGCGGCAAACATTTCGATCGCGTTAACGTAAAAACAACTCGCACTCAGCGCACTGTTTAAATTATAATTGCTCATTTATATTATGTTTTATCAATTAACTGAAATGATAAGCTGAACTATGACGTCATATCAGTATATCCGGTGGCAACAATCATCTTTATACAAATGTGTCAATGTTTATACTTTTTATCTTCGACCTTTGCCGTAGAATACTTAATTGATAAAAAAGTATTGAATTTAGTATAACAATTGCTCTTGAGGTCACGCAACGTACGAAGTTATAAAACGTCTCGAAGTATTAAGGTAAAAGGGCACTATACAGGGTGTAAGGGACAGCCCTCCACTAAGTTTAAGGGTTTGCTCAGTAGACAAATCTGAACATCCTCCCACAATTTTTTTTTTCAGGAACGAAAAACCATTTCAGCCTCACCATACAAAATTATAAATTTTATCGGACAGTTTGTATGTTACTTTATTTTTCGTTTCCTGAAAAAAAATTTTGTGGGAAAATGTTTAGATTCGTCTACTGAGCAAGCCCTTAAAGTTAGTGGAAGGCTGTCCCTTATGCCTAGTTCGCACTCAGCTAGTAATTTAGTTTAGTAACGAGTAATTTAGTAGCTATTTAGTTTCTTTATTAAACTAGTCGACTAAATTTTTGGTGTTCAGACGCTTTTAGCTACTAAATTACTCGCTACTAAACTAAATTACTAGCTTAGTGCGAACTAGGCATTACACCCAGCACATAGCAACTAGACTTGTATTTGTAGAGCTACATTAGATCCACGCTACGCAATGTGGTTCTACGAAAAAATCAGGCCATCTGTGCGTTGGTCTAATGTAGTTCCCGCTTTATACTTTTCTTAAATGAATTACTAAAGTTCTAATTATGTATCTACAACATTTAACGTAATAAACAATCATTCTGGAAGTATAGTGTGTAGTGTATGTGTGTGGGTTGACTGGTAGAAAATGCCTAAGGCATTAAGTCCGCCTCTGTACTTCTATGTGCATAAAGCATTTAATAAATAAATAAATATATTCAGGAAACTTACCATGATGAGTTAAAATGTCAGGCGCGCACGCCTAACGAGAAACAACCGTTCAGTTTAGGTCGACAAATAGGTCGCGTTAAGCAAACGTCGTCGGGCTTCAGAATCAGTTACTGTATCTAATACATATTTTTTTTTAAATTTAAAAATTGATAAGAATTATTTATTCTAAATCTATAGTTTTAACGGCAATAAAAAAAATTAAAAATTTACAGTAGGTAAGTACTTAAATCTAAATAGGTACTAGTCCCATCTTTTGTAGACATCTACCCTCGGAAGAGCTCTTAGAGTCTAGACTCAAGAGCTAAGGATGTCTAGACACCCCTCTTTATTTACCCTTTTAACCCGACTGCCGCAGAGCCTAAAAGGGGTATGTGAATTTTTGCCTTTGGTCGGCTTACAGAGAAAATCCCAGACTCCGACAGAACTGCAAACACGAAGATGCAACTGTCTTGATAATAACCAGATACGGTACAGTTGCCGACAATATAATTAAACTCGTTAAGTCGCCGTCTCGACTGCTGTGCGCGACTGTACGTACAGTTGAGTGTACACTCGACGTCTCGTTGTACTAACCTACAGGTTAGGTACATTTCTTGTAAAAGTTGACCTCTCATTGTATAGAAACTCTTTTCAATGCGAGGTCAGATTAGTCTGGAATGTATTGCTTGTAATTTTGTCGTGTGTACATGCTGTAGGGAAAGGGGTGACGTCACTACTTTAAAGTGTTGGGGGACTTAGTAGGGTTGACAGAGAAATAAACTTGAAAGCTTACACTAGGTACATTTGAAAAGATGGTGCGGGTGACAGCTGTCGGATTCATACAGTGTTGTTACCTTTTCTTTTCTCTCATCTGAAAGATGCATATTTTCGCCCTAACCATGTTATGTAAAAAAAAGGTCGTTTTTCTTGAAAGGATTATTGAATAAATTAGAAAAAATACACAGTTACGTCAAGTTCGCGTTTTGGAGTTTTGTACTTGGCATAGGTTTCTCACCAGCGTAAGGTGGCCATAATTATGGCCCTCTTACTGCCAATTTAGTTTGCAAATTACGCTCGGGACTGCATACGATCCGGAGTGATATTATCGGGAGAAAACTCCCGATAATCTCATTCCGGATCGTATACTTAAAAAATCATTTAAAAACTATTCCTGCGTGTCACCATTTCCTATACTTAGTAGTTGTAAAGTAATTTGTTTATCTTCAACCAGTCACTGATAAGCACAAAACATTTTGAGACCACTTTTTGGCCAGGTACAGTTAAAGAGTGGATGGGATGGATCTATGGGTTTTTAGGTCAAGAGTGAAATGTTATACTTTTAAGCGAGCGTGGCATCAGGTGAGATAGGGGTCCAACACGAGTCTAACAACATAAAACAAAACACTTCACCCTGCCCCACATAGGTATACATATCTATATCTATACTATAATATTATAAAGAGGAAAGATTTGTACCTATTTTTGTATGTTTGTAATGAATAGGCTCAAAAAGTACCTACTGGGCCGATTTAAAAAAATTCTTTCACCAATAGAATGCTACATTCTTCCAATTTGATATAGGCTATATTTCATTTTGAAAAAAATTAGGGATCCTTGGTAAAATTTGAACAATGTAACCAAAGGTGTAGAAAAATGAGTCTTAAGTCACTAAAAAAAGTGTTTTATATCCAAATTCCAAAAATAAATAATTGTCTACCCCGTGCGAAGCCGGGACGGGCTGCTAGTATACATATAAACAAGTTGGTATGTAAAGGTATCTAACCCTTATAAATTCTTAGTCCTTATAAATTTTACTTTCTAAATTCAACCTTGATTCTGGTCCTTTGATATAAGCCAATGGTCCTCAATCTTTTTTATCTCGTGTCCACTTTGGTTTCTTTATTGTTAGTAGGGGCCAAAGTCAGGAAACTAACCTAATAAAAATCTTTTATGATGAATTCGAAACTTGTAGCAAATAGAATAGATTTTTTAAAATAAAGTAACGAGCATTTTCCTAGAAAACACGTTTGTGATAGAAACTTAAAATGTGGTACTTTTTCAGTTAGAAAGTTTATTTTAAAGTTTAGTTTACTTACTCTATGCCACTTGTGGTCCACGAATCAAATGTTGGAAACCGCTGATCTAAGCAAACAAGAACAGATAATAAAAACAAAAAAAAAACACATTGAATATTTAAAGGATCCTTACCCAAAAGAGTCTCTTTAAAAAGTCCTTGAATTTTCTTCAAACAAAAGAAAACTTATTTTTAAATACATTTAAGAGGTATTGTAGAAATAACAAGGGATTCTAGTGAATTTGCAAGTATTTAGAGAACCCTTCGAGATAAGTCGAGGTTTTTTTGCGAACCTTGCGTGGGATTAGCAAAGTTTGTATTATCTTTTGTTCTTAAGTCGTTGTCGGAGTTTTTAAGTAAGTTTAATTAATGAAAATCCTTTGGAAATCGATGAGCTTGTTTAGAGACTAATGCCCGTTTTCACCAACAGCCCCTAAAATTTAAGTGTCTCTTAAGCCAATTTAATCACAGTTTTTACATATTTTTAAGTTATTATTCTGAATTAAAATATGAAAACTTTAAACTTACGTGTTCGATTTCATACTTTAATTCAGAATAATAACCTAATAATATGCAAAAACCGTGATTAAATTGGCTTAAGAGACACTTAAATTTTAGGGGCTGTTGGTGAAAACGGGCATTATACTCGTAGTAGAAATAGGGAGTTGTTTCTGCTAATTGATTTCAAATGATTGATGAGATGGTCGATGGGGCCGAAAGGTACTGGTGTGGTGACCGCGCATCGTAAGACGCAGCGTTAGAAGGCTTCCCACAAGGTGGACCGCTGACCTGGTGAGAGGCGCGGAAATGCGATGGATGCGAGACGCACAGGACCGTTCGTTGTGACGATACTTGGAGGAGGCCTGTGTCCAACAGTGGACGTCCTTCGTCTGTAATGCTGAAGATTTACCAGCCTCATCTTGTTTAAAATTGTCGAAAAAATTCGTGTCTAAAAGTTTTTTTTTGTAAAGAGTATTTCAACCTGTATTCTCACGGCTGCCTTAAAAATAATTTTACAACAATTATTGTTGTATCAACAATCAACAATTCTTTTAGACGATATTACTTTTAGGACTAGCGCTACTTGACGTATAATTTAATTCCTCTGTAGACATCATTATCTCAAAAGGGACTACCCCTTTTTATTGGGGTGGGAAGTCATAACTACTCTCGCTCTGGGTGAAGCGTGAGGAAGTATTAGACTTAAACAGACTAAAATCCATCTGTGTTCCTGCCCTTTGCGTTCCAAGTCAAAAAAAACTTTCGATCAATCTCTCAACAATACAAGCTATACGTACCTACCAGTATCACATACTCGTACCTATATTTTAATACGCCCTAAAAACGCGGAAGTAACATTTATATTTCCGAGACCATCAATCCGTATTACGTCACTTATAATGATGGATCGCCATTGCGATTTATCATGGAGTATTTACCAAAGAGTCTACACTGTCGGGGTATTCAACCGAAGGAGTTGTTTCCCCTCGTTTCAACATTTCAACCCGTATTTTGCGTGCGCCCTGTTTTGTTTACCCGCATGTGTACTCAGCCACAAAAAAGATAGGTTCAGAAGGCAATCTACATACAAAGTGCGGTAGAGTGACGCACACATAGACACCGCTCACAGACACGATGTCTCGGACCATACGCGCTTGGACTGAACTCGGACTGAGCGGCCGGCGCCTACTCCAACCCGGTCGCCGAGCGTATGTATGAAAAGTGAAGTACACTCATGAAATTGACTTCTGCACCTATCTATTTTGTGACTCAGCTATGAATAGAGACAAAACAAACAATAGTCCAGTACCTATGATTCACATTTTTTCCTTCGTTTTTCAAAACTTTGCAAAAAGCTTCAGCTAGATTTATGAGAGCCTGTATAAAGAAAACTTAAAATTTATGGTGATTGTTATTACCATTGGAAAGCGTGTTTGAATGTGAAACGGCTACCAAAATGTAAATACCTAGATATTTTTCGTCCGCAGCACGATACTTTCGTTTAATATTTTTCCTTAAGGAATTTCGAAATTCAAATCAGGAAGAGTCATTAAGAAAAAAATTACGTCCGGAAAAATCAATGGCCTTCTCAAAGTCAAGTCGAAATCACGTAACAGTCATCACGAGGCCAAAGTTAGGGCAACCCTAGCGTCCCTAAAGGGCCATACATCACATTAGTTATGTACCCACGCGGACTGAGAACTGAATTATCTTCGGTTTGCCCTTTTGGGGCTCGCAGTACAATTGAACTCAATGGTGTAATAAATTACGAATTTATTATCGGATCCAAGAGTGCTTTGTGCCATGAATCTTAAAGGATTTTGATTTAATTTTGAGATGAAGAGCTGGGATTTAATTATGTTGAAAGTTGTTACGGGATTACTGTGAAAGATACTTCGTTTAGTATTGTTTAATTCTTTGGAAATTGACAGAAAATATTTACACAAAATAAAAATGCTTAAAATTATAAGTGACGATTATTCAGTCGAATTTTAATTATATTTATAACGTAAGTTATTCTAGTTAATTTTTTTTCTCAAATTTTAGCTTTAAAAAAAAACACGAAAACTAACTAAAACGCGTTAAGACTAAAAACCCTGTCCTACCACGTTTTTTTTCACTACAACACAAGCACAGTATCAACCCTATATTGTGGTCAAGACGAGTTTCAAACTTCCTTGCGTCCCAACCCTACTTCTTGTTCAGTACAAAAAACCTCTTACACAACCCTAAGGGTTCTGTTTCACTACACCACTAACATCTAGTAAACTAAATGTTATTATCCTAACATAACATACATGCATACAAAATACTCTGTGGAATATTACATTCCTATGTTACATGCTGTCATCGTGTTATTCACTTCATTTAATGTGTCAATTTAGTGTGTTACTAAATTGACTGCTATGAATATGGATAGTGTACTGTTTAATGTTGAAATAGCAATATAGTAATACATTAATTTGTTAAGCTGTGCTTCACAGTCGTATTGGATATCGATATGCCATTTAGATGAAACGATGAAAAATATTTTACAATACACAAATAATAGATAGAGTAGATTTGTTATTTTTCTTTTTTATGTGAGAAATTATCAAAATCTGACTCCAGTCTTGCCATGAAGTACCGTGTTACCCCAGTTAATGGGGTTTGGAGATCTGGTAGGCAGCTGCTCCTCGTAAAATACTGGTATTCAGCAAAATCCGGCTTGACTGGAAAGCCGGCCCCAATATAGTTGGGAAAAGGCAAGATGATGATGTGAGAAATTATCAAACAGCTTCTCCCGCTTTGGGTGTTTAAGTCAGAAAAGTCTAACACTCCTCGTTCAGATTTTTACTGACTCAAACCTGAGTATGTTTCTTCATTATGTTGTCCTTTGCGTTCCAAGGCCAAGGTAACTCTTTCAAACAAATCCATAGCTTTAATATGTGTCATGTATTGTAATTGAAATTTCTCCTGTTTGATTTGGCAATGCAGCTGGCCAAATAAAAGTTAAGATATCGATTTAAGAGTATAAGTAAGAAGATCAATTGATGACTACCATTTTGAAGGTATATTGAAAATGTCGTTGTGGCGATGCTTGTGGGAGGCCTATACACAGCAGTGAAGTGATGAGAGTGATTGCTTGTGCACCAAGAAGGCACCTTCTCAATGTAAGACACATTGAGAAGGTGCCTTCTTCCTTCTTCTTCGTCGGAGACTGCAGTATTATTAACTGCGTAAATTTTGCTCATAAACAACTAGTCGTCTAGACATAAACTGCTATAACCAGCTGGTCTTTAAGTCAAAACATTTTCTATCTCATTTAAATAAACAAAACTATTTCTTACGGCACCAGCAAAAATGGGAAGCTTACCTTAAATCACGGAATAATACAACAAACCCGCCGCCGCGAAGTGTGCACCCACCTTTAAATAACTCCACCATTACTTACACAGTATTTCGGATTTCCTTAAACCCCACCTTTGTACACTACTCCTTATTCTTTGCGACAAGAAAAATTACATAATATTTTCAAAGAGAATCGGACTTGTATTAAAAGGGGCTATTTATCAGACATTTTTCTCGGTCCCTTGGTCTCTTGAGTCGCCACGGGATTGCTTCGACCGTCCTCGGTATAGAATTGAATTTAAGGGGGAAGCTTCAGGTTAGCCCGTGAAATACAAATTTTCTTACGTTTTTTGCAATTTGCAAGCCAGTGGTAGGTTGTATGAAGTTAAAAATACTTAAGCGACTGTAAAACGAAACTAGTTACATAATTATAACCATAAAAATCATCAATACAAGCCTCCAAGCTCACCTAAGTATAGGAACGATTTTTTCGAGGTCAAAAACGTTCCTGCAACTATTGCAAATTGCAAAAAACGTAAGAAAATTTGAATTTCGCGGGTTACCTGAAGCATTCACCTTAAGTAGAATTTAAATAGACAGAAGACAGAGACAAAATTGTTTTTACTTCTACATTTTTTGTGTCTTTATTTTCTGCGGAACCCGTGGTAGCCAGGACTCAGGAGATTCTATCGTCGCGTTTAATGATTTTTTTTATAACTTTGTAATTAGAAATTGCTCGGGGTTTTATAGCGGAGTTTTTACTGGGCAATAAAAACAAATGTATGCGAATAGTTTTTCCTGTTCAACGCTTAAGGCTATTTGTTCCGTGATGAAAACGTTCATGTATTTTTGTTGTTATGGAATAAGTTGAAGACAGGTTTTCTATTAAGCTCTACGTAATATTTTTCACGTAAAAGCATTATTTTTTTTAAAGTAGCTGTAAATAAGAGAGTAGGTACTTATTTTTTTAATTGGATTTTTTATGGGAAAAAATAAATCTCGAAATTATGGATGGATTTAAAAATAAATATATCGGCTAAAGAATCAACTCCAATTTATATTATGATGGCACAGTTGCCTCAAGGCATTAAGTCCGCCTACAGAGGCGTACTTTTGTATGCATAAAGAATTAAATAAATAAATCAGTTGGCGCAGTAGTTGATTACTGCACGGAATAAAAAAAAATATAAGGACATTGTGATCCTATAATTTATCGTATATTTAAGTTCCTCTTGTAATTTTTATTTTTGGTGGGCATTCTAGAGCATATCTAGGCAGCCGCTCCTCGTAAAATACTGGTATTCAGCTAAATCCGGCTTGACTGGAAGCCGACTCCAATATAGTTGGGAAAAGGCTAGGCAAATGATGATTCTAGAGCATATCTATCTACCTTGTTACAAGGAGATATGGAGAAAAATATTCCTGAGTATATTTCCCTCACAAATCATAGTGAATTAATTAAAAGGCACTTGCAAAAAAAAAACTAGCTTGGCAATTGTGTAATTTTTTCATGTAACGGTCATTGGGTTGGAACTAATTAATTATTATTTTGTAAGGTTACCAGACTGTAATTATTATGTTTCGGTAACACGAAATTATAATTGAACCTACTTTTTATTTTAGTTGTTAAATACAATAGCTGTCGCGTTTTACAGTGGCAATAGCGGTCGTTGACCCGCCCGCATCGGTTCATGTATTAAATTTGATCGCGCTCACATTACTTGTCTGGGTATAGTATGCATTGGAGTGGATAGCGTGTTCGTGACATTCGTAAATTAAAAAACGGATAGAAAGACATAAAGCAGTCTTGAATCAATATTTAACGCGATTTTCGACACGGTTTGACTATGAAAAACTATACATATCTTAGATATTACTTGGACTGTCTGATATTTGGGTAGCTGCAATAACCGTTTTTGGCATGCTAAAACGAAACAACTATAATTGGTGTTACATTTTTTTATTTCGATGGCTGAAGGTTTTTAAACGTACAACTCGTAAATCGTTCACTCACCATCATCATCATTTCAGCCAAGACGTCCACTGCTGGACATAGACTTCCCCAAGTGTCGACGCGATGACCGGTCTTATCATAATCGGTCATCTTCATCAGAATCGCGTGACTAGGTCGGCGGTTCTCTTTGTAGGAGACCCTCCGCTGCGTTTAGCTAGCTGTACACGTTGCTAATCCAGAATCTTTTGATCACTTTGACTATCTGTACTGCGAGCAATGTACCCTACTACTTAAGTTTGGCGATTCTTCGGCCTTATACCTTATGTCGGAAACCTTAAATCTCTTTCGGATATTTTCAGTTCCGATCACGCAAGGAGACTTCAAGCATATAACGTCTTACTCTTTGGATGACTTTAAGCCTTCTAATGAGTCACCATTGCTCTTACTACGACTAGTGTATGCTAGCTTCTGCCAGCGACTTTGCCCGCGTCAAATTAGGTTTCTACTTAAAAATTTTCGACCCTCATTTCACCCTTTCTTAGTCTGCCGTATGCCAGATGAGCTTTGCGTTAAAAAAGCCACTTCTTGGGTCCCTTTTAAATGTAAAGCGACATCGTGGCAGTCCAAGATGAAGGTGGAAAGATGAGCTGGAAAACTACTGGAAGGACTGCAGCCCTGCTATGGCTTGCCATGGCTGAGAACAGACGTGTGTGAAAAAAGGGTGTTTAAGGAAAAACTAACTAACCTAAAAGAAAACCTTGTGAAAAATTTCACGCTCCTAGTCCCAGTAGTTTTGGCTGTGCGTTGATATGTCAATCAGTTGGTTTCTTCTTTCATATACGAGTAAGTATACAGATAGAATATCCTCGCAGTGGAATATTATTCCTAAACAAATCGATCTCAAGTTCTCAACTAAAATATCGGATACCATGTTCTACTTACATGTGCACAGTAACTTTACCACTATTATAATAAATCGAGGTATAAATAACACAAGTGTGACTTAGTTCGTTTGTGACATATTTGGTTCAACACGGAACAAAGAACTTATATTTTTAGCGATAAGAAATACTATTTTTGTTGAGCACATTGCGTTCATTTTCCTTGTATAACAGTTTGATTTGCAGTATTGTACGTTAATTAATGTTTTTTTTGTTGCTTATCACGCTATGGTTACTTGGTTAGGTTACACAAATACCTATTGATTATTTTAGCTTCTAAGCTAGCTCCAGCTAGAAAAGAAGTCCGTGTTTTTTTTTTCTTTGGATTTGTTAGCGCGCGATGACTTAACAATCATCAAATTTTAATGACTTCTGCCGCTTTAGGGTTGAGCGGGGGGGTGTGTCTTTTACTGACAAAAATCCACTCCGATGTTCCTTCTTTAATTTGCGTTCCAGGACTCCTGGGTTCCCTTTCGCACTACCCAAGGAGCTCCATGCGTTTATATTGGCCCTCATGTGCACATACTCCTTTAATTTGGACGACTTAGTGCATGTCACTGAGTCATAATGCTGCAATTAACGTGGTCACTTGACCACTGGGTCTAAACAATTAAAGGAGCCAATGACTCGAAGAGAATAAGACTAAGTAACTTAATTTATTGATAAGACATTTGTCACTATGAGGCGAATCCTTAAATTTAACATAGCTTTCATTATATTTATGTCATGAGTTGACTTTCAGCCCCAGAAAAATAGCGAAGTCATTAAATTCATTCAAGTTTCTTCAACCGATTACATTTATCAAGAAAAAAGAAAGAAAGAAATTTTCCAGAAAACAAGCCATTAAAGTATTTTCAGTGGACTAAACACTTAACTCAAGAAAGTCTTCTTTTCGTGTCGATGCACTCATATCAAATCTCTTCTGACCAGTATTTAGCAACTTGCACGGCTCCTCAATAAAGCAGAAGTAAGAAATTCAATCAACATACCTTTTAGCCAATCAAGTAAAGTATAACAATGACTAAATGTAGAAAAATGAAAAATCGCTAAAAACTAAACCTCTACGGTCCGGACTAAGCGTTTTGCTTCGTCGTTCATACCGCGTACATCGAGGGACTGGAACAATTTGCCTGCTGCGGTTTTCCCGTCCGACTACAATTTAGGTGTCTTCAAGGCTAGAGTGAATAGGCTCTTAATAAGCTAGTACGCCTCACCATCAACGATTGCATCACTGCTTACCATCAGGTGGGATCGCAGTCAAGCACTAGTTTATAACAAATTAAAAAAAAAAACCATAATTATTATAGGTATATTTTTCAGCACGAGTAAAACTGCACACAAATAGTCAGGTGTCATTAAACCTGCCTTTATTTCCACCTCGTATGTTTGCAAGGCTTTGTGTTAATACTTGCGTTACGTGTTTATTTACACATGCTGGAATATGGGCTGCATTCACCGTGGACACTGTGGACGGTGCCCTTTTAAAAACTTTTGAGTTTTGGACATTGTCCTATTAATTCATGAATCCCCGACCGGTCGCATCAGACCGCGCTGTTAGTGTCTTACTAATGTGTCTCGTTTCGCGAGTATGTGATAGGTTTAAAAACTTTTTGGATTTTTGAAATCCTAAATAACCTTCATTGTGAATGACTATGGTCATTTTTTTTTTAAATTTTATCGTTTAGAAAGCATAATCAATTTGACATTGACGGTTCTAAACAGAAGGATAGTAACTAGTAAATTGTCAAAAGCCATTTATCGAGAATTGAATTGAATTAGTAATTTGTATTGAATTAACAGTGCGCACGAGTTATTGGCAAAATTGTGGTGTCCTTTCCACTTTTATGAAGAGTTGTAGTTAAATTTGATGCCATAATTGAAGAGTTTAAATGAATTGAATTAAGTATAATTAATGTTCTAAAAGATATGTCCAAACTTGGTTAAATATATTTATTTGGAAAGATAGGTAAAATATATACATAACTAATTAAAACTACATAATCTAAAAGTATGACAAAAATACCACTTTTATTGATACTATATTATTGTCAAAAACGCGGTATTACATTTTTATATTTCGAGGGTATAGTGCTCAAACCCAATAAGTACGAAATTTACACTTTTGAGATATTCAATATTTAAGTTTTATGGGCAAAAATACCTATGTTATTCAAATAATACCATTATAATGAGTATTTATTATAAAAGTGGATACGTTGAATTAGTGTAAAACAGTATTATTAAGTTTCTGAGGTAGTCCATTTTGTAGTAATAAAAATATAAGTTACAAAGGGTACCGACTTATTGGGTTTTAGATCTAGAGAAATTAAACATGTTATGTACTTTACCTATTTCGAGGAGCTCGTGGCTAGATAATAACAGCTGCACGGATCAATCTTCAAGGTTAAGCAATGCTTGCCAAGGTTGGTCTGTGGATGGGTGACCATTTTAACACAGCGAGTTTCCTTCATGCCTTGGAAAACACGTCAAGCCGTAGGTCCCGGCTGCCATTTGGCAGTCGTTACGAATAGTCAGAAGCCAGTAAATCTGACTCCAGTCTTGCCATGAAGTACCGTGTTACCCCAGTTAATGGGTTGTGGAAGTCTGGTCTGGTAGGCAGCCGCTCCTCGTAAAACACTGGTGTTCAGCTAAATCCGGCTTGACTGTAAGCCGACCCCAATATAGTTGGGAAAAGGCTAGGTAGATGATTGATGTACTTTACCTATTTCGCCGAAATTCATTTTTAAAAGTTGAACATACTTCATACTTCACACGTCAGGCAAATATACACCAAAAATACTGGGTAAATGAATAAGGAATTTAAACCCTCCCGCAATTTTTTTATGAGTGCTGTTGTAAACAAATACGACGTTTGTAGTTTTTGAATTCGTCTACGATCTTGCGATCAGTACACGTTATCCAGCTGAAGGTTGGTGTCCCGATTTTTTTCTTTTATTGTCTTCTGCCAAAAATTGTGTAACTCTGCAGAGAAATGTTATCGGAGCTAAAATTCTTATGGAAAGTAACTCTGTCAAAAGTCTCGCAGTCCTAGCAGACATCGGCCGTAGAGGACCTTATCATTTGCTGACTTCACTTGGAGTCACACCGTTGACTTGGGCTTGCTTTCACTCGACGGCTCGATGGCACCATCACAAGCCCGTGCTTGCGTGCTTGGGAACCTCCCTAAAGCTTGACACCCGGAGCATCACGAAGCGAGAGGATATCCTATCCCTCATATTTACAGCTACCTCCTTCGATCGCATTAGTGATTTATTGAATGAGATGACAGGATGACATTTTCGCCGCCTTTGTTCCAGGGTCTCAGGTTTTCTTTTTAGAAGCTAACCTGTGGCTCCAGAGGCTTCGATCATGGTGTGCACACAGCTGTACAGTTTTGCTGACATCTCTTTGAGGCGCGTGCCGATGACGACTTGGGTTCGGTTCGGATTATTACCGGACTGCCGGACGGCTAGCTACCCATTGCTCGCCGTCCGCAAGCCCGCTATGCTGATTGGAAATTGGAATTGGAATTCTGCCGGCAGGGGCAGGAGGGCCTTCCCACTCGCGTGCGGCTGCCTTCTTCACCAGCATTACGGCTTCGCAGAAGGAGGCGACCGCCTGCTACTCCTTTTCGCTCCGGAACTTGGCCTGTACCAGAAAACCAGTGCGAGAGGTAGCTGCCGCCGATCACTTTCACGAGGATGCGGCGGTGCTCCACCCAAGCAGTTCCACCGTGTCCTCCGGGCGATCCACATGGTGGTGACACCCAGATGTTTCTTCCGCTTAAATCTGATGCAGGAACCTTCCGAACTTACCATGCCCGGTAAGGACTTGCGTCATAAGGAAGGTGAGGACGACGTGACGTCTTTCCAACCACTCCTCAAAGAGGGGACTTACCGCCATAATGATGGCATGCCCAATAGATTAACCTAACCCTTCACTAGGGTTAAGCAGAAACGCCAACTGCTACGACCCTTGCAAAATACTCTTTCTGCTCATTGACGTTCGTACATCTGGTCGTAATACATTAGTACACAACATGTTTCCTCTTGGTCATTTGTGTTTTTTCTTTTAAACGGTTTTTATCAAAGTTAAATTAATAATTTCGATGCTTTCGGAATAAATTACAAGCACAGATTGATAGGACTCTTTTCGAACCTACCGCGGACAAAGTCGCGGGTAACAGCTAGTACCGTACCATATAACTAGACATAACTTTTTACTTTTTAAATATAATCGAACAATAAAACCCGACAAATACATTTGTTTTGATTTAGCTTTTGGTTTTTGTTGTTTTTTTTATCGACGTATTTAAAGGTAAAACCCGATAAATACAGATAGTGATTATTGCCTCGAAGCCGTTGGGTGACTTTAGTTGAAATTCTTGAACACTCAATGCCAATAATAAGCTTTATGTGGTTTAAGCGTGAAATAAAAATATTATTTAACAAGATAACACGCTTTATAGGGTACTAGTTTTTAAGTATTGGCTAAACACGGTGACTTTATTGGGTTATTACCTAACGTAACTTTGTTTCTACTGCGAATTCCACTTATTGGATTAGACCACTGGAAAGAGCGTCAAAAATGCATCAAGATGCACTAATAAAACGATTTTTGATTTTTCGACACTTATTGGGTTTGAACACTATACCCTCGATTTTAAACTAGACAAGACCATCACTTTGCCTGAGTAAAAGTAGGTTTTTTCAAACAACCGCGGGAGCCCAGTTTGATTCCCTTAGGAGGCGAATTTCGTAATACGTAATAGGTTTGGTCTTTAGTAGCCCTGTCCTGGCCTGGAAGTTTCTCAGGGGAGCCCTAGCCCTAGGTCGAGAAAAAGAAACCTAGCTACATGGCCCGTATGTCCGAATTACCACGTTCTAACTCCAGAGAACCCCGGGACCCTGGAATTATGGCAGAGAAGGAACAGGAGTGGGTTTTAGTCAGTAGTGTGACATGCCCTCCCACTCCGCCCAGACCGGGAGTTCCAACTTGGCATGCTCGTGAAAAAAAATCCTTCGGGTTTCCTAGAATCCAAAGGGTAAACGTAAAGTGTGTCATGCTTTCCGATTTCGATGGTTATCCACTTCAAAAAAATAAAGGGTTAAGGTTACAAGTTTTAAAAACAGGTCGTTTGTTTTGTTGGTTAAATAAGAATGATAAAGATTTTTATTTTCTTTCTCTTTCAGAAGAGGCAGCCCTCAAGAGAGATTCTATCCCGAGAAGTGACGAAGAAGCTAAAAACCTGGCGCCACACGACGTACCCGACATGATGGTTGGTAAGTATCTCAACAGCCTTTCAATATTTTATCCATCTTTGCCATTTTAACCAAAATCGAGTATATAATATACATAGTACACCATGCTCACTGCCTCTGCCGCTGCAGAAGACGCCTGCTCTAAAAAAGGCTCAAGTATGCTTCCTTGGTGCACCTTTACAATTTTGTACCGGTGGTTGTAGAGACCCTGGGCAGTTGGAGTACGGAGGCGAAGTGTTTTGTGGATGATTTGGGCCGTAGGCTTGGAGAGGCGTGACTTCCGGTCTAGGTCGTTCTTGGTGCAAAGGATGGCCATTGCTATTCAGCGAGGCAATGCGGCGAGTGTTATGGGCACCTTTGCACCGGGAACGATCAGAGGCGGGTTATTTAATGACGCATGACATATTGTCTTATTAAAAATAGGATAATAATAATAATATAATATAATAATATTCCACAACTTTCACACAACATCATCTAGTCCCAAACTAAGCAGAGCTTGTATTATGGGTACTAGACAACTGATAAACATACTTATATACTTCTAAATACATACATATTATAGATAAATTACACCCAGACACAGAACAAATGATCGTGCTCATCACACAAACATTTGTCCTGGGTGGGAATCGAACCCACGACCTCCGGCATAGCAGTCAGGGTCACTAACCACTAGACCAACAGGTCAGTCAATCAAGTCAGGATATGTTTTACTAACATAGTTTATAAGTTTCTGACAGTTACTAACCAATTAATTGTATTACTTAATTATTAAGTATTATTTTAATAAATTTTGGTAAAATAAATAAATAATTATAATTGCATAAAAAAAAGTATACATAGTTGTTTATAATAGTTGTAGGTCACGGGTTCACACCCAGCCAGGCGCATTACTTTGTACACACATGTAGAAAATGTCCTGGAATAGGACAATCGATACTATTTATCCAGGAGTATATTCTTTTGAAATCATTTTCTGCTTTCACACAGCTCAAACCACTGACACCAACCTAGCCTTTTTCCAAATTAGAATGAACTCATAATAATGAGTTAAGTATTTAGTTATTCAAATGGCAATACTACGTAATAGAGTTCGTTTACGCCCACGATTACTGTATTATTCATAAACAGGATAAAATTAACCATTCAGCACATTCAGTCTATTATATCAAACCCACGAATGCGACTGTTTAACGTGAGCTCTAAAGTTTAATTAAACGGGTAAAGTGATTTCTCAATGAAAATCTAATCGGCTAACTAATAGTCTAATCAAAAAAGTTTTAATAGTTTTCTCTACAGACTTACTGGATAGTAATAATAGTCTTTTTTGAGTTGGCATTTATTAACAAATTGGATGGTAGATCAGTGGTAACCTAGTGCCCAAACCCAGCTAGGCACATTATTTTGTGTAATTTATTTCATCACCGCTACTCTCGAAACGGTGAAGGAAAACATCGTGATGAAACTGGCATGTCCTAGAATCGAAAATTCGAAGGCATGTGACATACACCAAACCGCACTGGGCTCAAATGGTGGATCACAACCCATTCTCTCTCCTAGAGAGGAGGCATGAGTCCCAGCAGTAAGTAGCAACATTATAAGGCTGATGCTATAACCAATAATTTATTCATCAACACCATTTTAACCAAAATACGACCACAGCTAAACATAGGTCTCTCAAGGGTCGCTTCAACAATCGGTTCTGTGCGTCTTGCATCCATCGGATTCCCGCGACCCTCATCAAGTCAACAGTTTACGCCACCCTTGGTTAACCTGACCTGATAGAGAATGCGTAAGTCATTAAGTCCGCCTTTGTACCTTTGTGTTGAATGAAGTTTTAATAAATAAATAAATAAATTTAATGTTGCGTCTTCCGGTACGCATTCTCTATTCTAGAACCTGTTGGTTCGATCATGTGCCCTGGCCCTGATATTTAAGTTACAGTGTACTTAAATTTAGTCGTCTATGATTGGGGCTAAACCGGTAATTTTGGTTGTCCTTCGACTATCTTCTTCCCCCGCGTGAAATTTGAAAATCATCCCAAAGGAACATACTTTCTGGATAACAAATCCTATGTCCTGTTCCAGAACACGGTCTTTTCGTGTAGGTACCTTTCATCCACACCCGTTCAGCCGTTAGAACGTTTGGAGTAACAAACATACACACATGTAGACAAACTTTAGCCTTTTTTGTGTGAAGATATTATAAACCATTCGAGGGTATAGTGCTCAAACCCAATAAGTACGAAATTGACACTTTTGAGATATTCAATATTTAAGTTTTATGGGCAAAAATACCTATGTTATTCAAATAATATCATTATAATGAGTATTTATGGTAAAAGTGGATACGTTGAATTAGTGTCAAACAGTATTATTAAGTTTCTGAGGTAGTCCATTTTGTCGTAATAAAAATATAAGTTACAAAGGGTACCGACTTATTGGGTTTTAGATCTAGAGAAATTAAACAAGTTATGTACTTTACCGATTTCGAGGAGCTCGTGGCTAGATAATAACAGCCGCAAGGATTAACCTTCAAGGTTAAGCAACGCTTGCCAAGGTTGGTCTGTGGATGGGTGACCATTTTAACACAGCGAGTTTCCTTCATGCCTCGGAAAACACGTTAAGCCGTAGGTCCCGGCTGCCATTTGTAGATCTTTGGCAGTCGTTACGGATAGTCAGAAGCCAGTAAATCTGACTCCAGTCTTGCCATGAAGTACCGTGTTACCCCAGTTAATGGGTTGTGGAGGTCTGGTCTGGTAGGCAGCTGCTCCTCGTAAAACACTGGTATTCAGCTAAATCCGGCTTGACTGGAAGCTGACCCCAATATAGTTGGGAAAAGGCTAGGTAGATGATGATGTACTTTACCTATTTCGCCGAAATTCATTTTTAAAAGTTTAACATACTTCATACTTTACACGTCAGGTCATATACCAAAAATACTGGGTAAATGAACAAGGAATTTAAACGACAAAAACGTACAATTAATGTAAGCATGCTCACGCAAATTTTTTATGAGTGCTGTTGTAAACAAATACGACGTTTGTAGTTTTTGAATTCGTCTACGATCTTGCGCTATCAGTACACGTTATCCAGCTGAAGGTTGGTGTCCCGATTTTTTTCTTTTATTGTCTTCTGCCAAAATTGTGTAACTCTGCAGAGAAATGTTATCGGAGCTAAAATTCTTATGGAAAGTAACTCTGTCAAAAGTCTCGCAGTCCTAGCAGACATCGGCCGTAGAGGGCGTTATCATTTGCTGACTTCACTTGGAGTCACGCCGTTGACTTGGGCTTGCTTGCACTCGACGGCTCGATGGCACCATCACAAGCCCGTGCTTGCGTGCTTGGGAATCTCCCTAAAGCTTGACATGGAGCATCACGAAGCGAGAGGATATCCTATCCCTCATATTTACAGCTACCTCCTTCGATTGCATTAGTGATTCATTGAATGAGACGACAGGATGACATTTTCTCAGCCTTTGTTCCAGGGTCCCAGGTTTTCCTTTCAGAAGCTAACCTGTGGCTCCAGAGGCTTCGATCCTGGTGTGCACACAGCTGTTCAGTTTTGCTGACATCTCTTTGAGGCGCGTGCCGATGACGACTTGGGCTCGGTTCGGATTATTACCGGACTGCCGGACGGCTAGCTACCCATTGCTCGCCGTCCGCAAGCCCGCTATGCTGATTGGAAATCGGGATTGGAATTCTGGCGGCGGGGGCAGGAGGGCCACTCGCGTGCGGCTGCCTTCTTCACCAGCATTACGGCTTCGCAGAAGGAGGCGAGCTGCCGCCTGCTACTCCTTCTCGCTCCGGAACTTGGCCTGTACCAGAAAACCAGTGCGAGAGGTAGTTGCCGCCGATCGCCTTCACGAGGATGCGGCGGTGCTCCGCCCAAGCAGTTCCACCGTGTCCTCCGGGCGATCCACACGGTGGTGACACCCAGATGTTTCTTCCGCTTAAATCTGATGCAGGAACCTTCCGAACTTATCATGCCCGGTAAGGACTTGCGTCATAAGGAAGGTGAGGACGCCATGACGTCTTTCCAACCACTTTTCAAAGCGGGGACTTACCGCCATAATGATGGCATGCCCAATAGATTAACGTAACCTTTCACTAGGGTTAAGCAGAAACGCCAACTGCTACGACCCTTGCAAAATACTCTTTCTGCTCATTGACGTTCGTACATCTGGTCGTAATACATTACGAGTACACAACATGTTTCCTCTTGGTCATTTGTGTTTTTTCTTTTAAATGGTTTTTATGAAAGTTAAATAAAAAAATTCGGTGCTTTCGGAATTAATTACAAGCACAGATTGATAGTACTCTTTTCAAACTTAACGCGGACAAAGTCGCGGGTAACAGCTAGTACCGTACCATATAACTAGACATAACTTGTTACTTTTTAAATATAATCGAACAATAAAACCCGACAAATACATTTGTTTTGATTTAGCGTTTGGTTTTTGTTGTTTTTTTTATCTACGTATTTAAAGGTAAAACCCGATAAATACAGATAGTGACTGTTGCCTCGAAGCCGTTGACTGATTTTAGTTGAAATTATTGAACACTCAATGCCAATAATAGGCTTTATGTGGTTTAAGCGTGAAATAAAAATATGATGTAACAAGATAACACGCTTTATAGGGTACCAGTTTTTAAGTATTGGCTAAACACGTTGAATTTATTGGGTTGTTACCTAACGTAATTTTGTTTCTATTGCGAATTCCACTTATTGGATTAGACCATTGGAAAGAGCGTCAAAAATGCATTAAGATGTACTAATAAAACGATTTTTGATTTTTCGACACTTATTGGGTTTGAACACTATACCCTCGCATTTTCTCTAGTCTGTAGTGTTCAGATAATTAATTTGATTCGAACCTGTATTCTATTTGTTCTGACTAGCGGAAAGTCAAAATTAATATCATAAACACTTCTGTTTCACTTTGACAGTACCAACATTGTATATTGTTTTGGTTTCTCTGTAATTTCGCTTGTAGGCGGAACAGAGTCTTAAAATACATTTATCTCGAATCGGTAACAATGGCCCGTATTTATGCAAATTGAATATCTAACACAAAATGTAAGGAAACTTAATAATTGTATTTCATTCAAAGTTTGTCGAACTTCCTAGGGCTCCGAGGTTTCGATGTTAATTTGATTGTCGTTTTCGATGAGAATTCTGTAAAAACGATTGACAAATCTGTGCTAAAATATTTAAAAATAAATTTTCTTTGCATAAACCTATCACTTATCGTAATCAGAATGGATTCTGCACAAGGAAAGGTGTGCCCAAAAAGAGAGCGTGATGAGTTGTACTTTTATAATAGTAAAAAGAAGGGAAACAATAAGTTCATCATTATTATCATCATATTATTTATTTAACCCGAAGAATCGCGGAACTTTAGTGGCAGTTGGCAGGGCTATTGCTCGCAGAATAGGTACCACGTACTGGAAGACGCAGCGTTAAAAGCCATTTCACAAGGTGGTCCGACAACTTGATGAGAGACATGGGAATTTAATAAATACGAGACGCAAAGGATCAGTAGTTATGTCTACGCCTATGTCCAGCAGAGGATATATTTCAGCTGAAATTCCTGTCCATTAGTTGGTAACCGATCACTATTTCTTTTTCTGCCCAAGCAATTCAATTTATACATATACTTATGGGAGGAATTGCATGAACTAATTCCGCCATCTCCCTTTTACCATCGGACGAACCGTCGTATGGCAAGTATCCAACCTTACGTTGTCGAAACCTGCACGGACTGAACTAAGCGCTTTGCCTCGTCGTTTATACCGCGTACATCGAAGGACTGGAACAATTTGCCTGCTGCGGTCTTTCCTTCCGATTACAATTTGGGTGTCTTAAAGACTAGAGTGAATAGGCTTTTAATAAACTAGTGCACCTCATCATCAACGACTGCATCACTGCTTACCATCAGGTGGGATTGTAGTCGAGCACTAGTTAATATAATATAAAAAAAAAAACTTATAATGTGTACATTTCTAGAGAAAGTTCACGTAACCGCACATTAACAAACAACAGTCATGCTATACATGTATTGTGGGGTAATTTATACTGACTTATGAGGTTATGACTCGCTACGGGCTTGTCAAGGCCCAACCTTGACCAAGCCTTCAGAACTTCCAAGGTTGCCACCCGTCATAATTGAAGACGAACTTTAGCAATATGGCTGCCAATTCGGTCTGAGATGTTCCTAGATATATTAATTGGATGTTTCATAGAGTCAGGTAGGATTTAGACTTTAGGTTTTGGTCTGAAATATTGTTTGGTGCTAAATTTGGCTGATTAATTTTGGGATTCGATTGTGTCCTTGTTTCGATAGTTCTTGTTTAGATCTTACTAGCTTCTGCCAGCGGTTAAGTTTAAGAGAATGTTGTTTATTGTAAATGTGGAATCGAAGTCCAAGACAGATAAAATATTAGCCTATGTCCATCCTTGGAGTTTAAGCTTGCTCCAAACTAAACCTTAAAATCGGTTTAGATGTTTAACCGTGAAAGCGTAACAGACAAATAGACATACTTTTACATTTATAATATAGTGTTGATTTTTTGGTAGGATGCTTTGTCATTCGCCACATAAGGTTCATTGGCAGCATTTCTGGACTGAAGTTTTGACACAGCCATGAGGTACACGCAATATTAATATTTTTTTAAGGGGTTCAGTTAAACAGTGTACATATAACAGATAAAGATACAAAAAGCAGTTTTTGATTTGTGAGTTCAACCGTCTAAGTTTACTATTTCTCAAATGACTATGTATAGACTTCAAAGGTAAAGAAATAAAAAATCCGAAATAAAAATTTAAGTTGTTTATACCTCGAGGCTGTGTATAGGTACGGTCTACGGTCTCTCAACGATATATAAACTGAAATCCTCAACCCAAAAAATGATTCCTTTTAAGAAATGTTAAGTACATACATTTCAACTAAAGCTCGGCGCAAACGGGCCACTGGTCATTGCCACTGGTGGCTAGCGACAGCGACTTAATAATATCTACACACTTCTTCATATACCTTGTATAGACGCGCCAAACACGTGTAGTCGGTGGCAGCCACTCGATTCAAGTCTTCGCGACTTGCCACTTGTGGTCGCTACGGATCACCGACACCCGTCACTGTCGCACTGTTCCACCACCCGTGCAGCCAACCATTAAATTAGACGTTCTACGTATTGCACGCGTCAATATCAAATGCCGTGCCATCATGTGCGAGCAAATGATCCGTGTCGGAGTCCATCGTAAGACTGCGCATCGGGTTTATAAAAATGTTCGTCGCTTCGGACACTGTTACAAAAGTGGCGATAGCGTGCGACAGTCTCCGGTGCCTGGGTCAGTGGCCCGTTTGCACCGAGCCTAAATCAAAGATCAAGTGAGCGAGACGTAGCTACCTAACCCATAATTCAGTCTAGACATAAAAGGGATATTAAGATTTCTAGCCTAAAATCTTTGCCAATAAAATAGAGGGAGGGGTGATTAATGGATCCTTTTGACTTCCAGTACTTTTATATGTTGGATATAAAGATTCCTCTGACTCACATTTATTCTTGAACCGTCACATTTTTCCGCCTATTCTGACGTTAGAAGAAAAAATATTAAATTGATGATGTTTTTAGTGGATGTATTGTTTTTGTTGTTCTTTTCTTTTCGATATTATTTATTAGAAGTGTGTTGATTAATGTCTTTGCGTTGTTAGGAAAGTACTCGTAAAAACATAACTTTCCTTTTGACGCAATTGGGTAAAAAGGTGCTAATGTATTTGCTCCAGTTATTCCTTGACGAAGTTTGTATTTTCTTGTAGCTTTATTTTGGTGGTTGCGTGTGTATGAACATATTAACTGTGCGTGAAGCTAAGAAGTAGAATTCACTGCCCGAATTTGTGCTTCCTGGTAACTCTAATCTTTTCAGGTTTACTTAAATGTTGATTTATGTTAGGCAGTTTCTTCGTCTGTATTATAAGGATAAATTAACTTCGTCAGTCCGACATAGACCACTATTATACATACATATAGTCCGTCTAATGAAAGCGCGACCTAAGAAAAAGAGGTAAAATCCAAAAATTTTGTATGTGGTATTACTAGCTAGTAGGAATATCATGTCTTGACACTTCACAATTTTTTTTATTTCCTACAATTGCGGCTGTTGCCAATGAAATTAAAAAATAACTCCAGGTCGCGCTTTCATTAGACGCACTTTACTTAGGCTTTTCTTTACTCACAGCTGGACTGACTTCTCTTTTCTCCAGCTTATCCCCACCCCCTAGTACCCTCTTGCCCTTTGTCCTAGGACCTACCTCTTCCAGGTTTTTCACACAATGTCAACAATGCAGTTTTATCTCAATTTCACTTACATTTTTTTTAATTGTTATAAACTAGTGTTTGACTGCGATCCCACCTGATGGTAAGCAATGATGCAATCGTCGAGCCTATTCACTCTAGCCTTGAAGACGCCCAAATTATAATCGAACGGGAAACCCGCAGCAGGCAAACAGTTCCAGTCCTTCAATTGTTTATTTCGATTACCCTACCATAAAAGTTGAAGGCCCAACCTTTAACGCTCTCTTAAATAATAAATACGTACAGGAAAATTGGTTTCCGTGATAAATAGTTGATGTTGTTCGATAGAATATTATATGAAGCTCCACAACTGCATACTACCCACTTGTTGAGCTAACATATTTCGTTTTATGATAGTACGCGCCTCTGCAAGCAGTTTCGTCCCCGAGAAAATAGAAAATGATCCCAAGGAGACATAGTCCCGGGATGAAAGTATGCTATTCCAGGGTATGGATCTACTTCTGAGCCATATTTCATCCAAATCCGTTAACCTATCACATACCCGCAAAACGAGACACAATAGTAAAGCAATAACAGCGCGGTCTCATAGGACCGGTCGGGGATTCATGAAAGCTGTTTGAGCGTGAAGGAGTAGGTACAAACGTGTGTGAACACAGCCATACAAGTACCTTTTCCAATTCCTTCGCAAATCATAAAATTACTTCTCCTCTAGGGTGGGCTTAGAGGATATCAGACTTAGACCCACATGCGTCTTTCAGTTGCCATTTGTCTTCTAGGGCTATCTTTCGGCCTCATTGGCCATCTGTTCTGCGAGCAATATGCCCTGCCTGCCTGCTTGTTAGACAAACTTAAATCTATGGGTACATTAGCGGTCTTATAACTGACAGCGATATTTTCCAGACAACCTGAGGATGTACTGTAAGAACTTAAAATAAAAGGGTATATGGATCTAGATTACTTTTCAGCAATAGTGGTAATTTTTTTCCACACACTAGTTTTTTCCCAAACATTTTTCCTAAGGAAGAAAATTCTCACGCGTTTATTATGTTACATTTATATTCTGAAAATAAAATATTGGCAAATAAACTGACTGAACACGATTGTCAAGGAGTTGACAGAGGCAATTTGATAAAATAAAATGAAATCGTGTACATTTTCGTGTCACTGAAGATTTACACGTAATAACGTGAAAAAGGAAAATGGTTTTGTCATTTGTAAGAATGGCGTCTTTAGGGTCAGTTCATACCGAGGTGCGATGCGACGCGATGCGGCGCAAATGTTTTAAAAACTTTTTATAAAAAAGATAACCGACTTTAATAATAAAAACACTAATTAAAATACAAAATAACTCTTTAATATTTCGGAAGTCGGTGTTTCTGGTTTTGTTTCTTCGTTATTTAAACTTCAATTTGTATTGTGTCGTTGAAGCTTTTTGTTTCCACTTTTTATTTAAGATTCCTCCTACTCCTGTGGAACTCTTTATGCAATGTGACTGCAATAAACTTTCTTTATTATTCTTGTACACTTCAACTTTTCTGACTTTGTTCATACTACAATTTCCTTGACCCTATATTGCTATAAATAATTAATACTATCTTGAAAACTGCGCGTAGCGTCGCATTTTGGTGTGAGCTTGCCCTTAACGATATGATTCGTCAGTGGGTTCCTTAATAAACTGTTTTGAGCTTTATTTACCTGTCACAATGATAAAAGCAAATCTTCGAAGCAAATACAAAAACATTTTTGACAACCTATTTCCTGGAATTCCTATTTCTGATGGATTAGTGATCTGATTTATGGTCTAAACTGTTCCGATAAAAAAGTAAATGCCATTTTTTATTTTTATAGGTTTGCGCTTGACCGCTATGACATACCCACATGATGGAAAGTGACAATGGTGCGCCTATCTAGAAATAATCATTATACTCTTACGGCCGAACCCAATAACCTATCTATCTTCAGTTTTGGCATACTGGAGATAGTAAAACAAATGATACCATACAAAAATTATACATGCTTTCTGTTGCTTCATTTGTTTTTCTATCTCCGATATGTGATAGATAGGTTATTGGTTTCGGCTGTTAAAGATCGCCAGGTTGCAGTCATCAATGTGTTCCCAAAACATTTTGTGCGTATAGGTGGGATGTCTACCATGTACCGGTAGCACATCGCCTAGACTGTTTCATCATTGGACCACTAGTGGGACTGGTGGTCCGATTCGATGCAACGGAGTTGGCGGAATTAGGCTGTGTAATTCCGACTCATATTCCCCGAAATGCAACCGGCAGAAAACGGATAGGCTGATTTGGAAAAATATTTTATTTATTTGAAAGAACATACTCTTGTATTTCTCTCTTTTTAAAATAGAAAAACGTGTTTGCATGTTTGGTAATATTTTCAACACATGTACTAACTGTTGTTTTTCTTTTCAGACATAGTCATACCATCGCTCCTCATAGCCGCGCTCTTCGTGGGCAACGCATTAATCGTACTCATCATATACAAATACAGAAAACGGTGAGTTTTGTACAAATATCTTTTTTATCCTAGGTATATTATGGCAATCGTCCCCAGTTTTAGCTGAGCTCGTTTTGTTACGGTTTTTGATACTTTGAGGGTTCAGTTACCACTGGAATGGTTCGTCATGAGCATTTAAATCCAGTATCTTATAGATATCAAAATAAGAGGTTCTTAAAAATTGAGTCCTCTGCAAATGGCTACATACGTATTATATGCATGACACAAAGAAAAATTTATATTTTACATTTACGCGTTAAATTACAACATCAGAAACTAAAGTCATAGGAAAACTATTTTTTTCCCTCACGGCTCTGACACTCTTTAAAGCGATTTCTAAAAGTTAAGAAAACGCGCGTCTGAATGACAATTCTTCTATTCAAAATCTTGCTTCTATCTCGGTTACACATAGAATGCAGCATAAAAAATACAACCCTAAACGCCTATTATCTTACGAGATTGCAAATGTTAAAGAAGTATTTAGAAAACCGGTTTTCTTTTCACGCATTTTTATCCTATTTATTTATAACTCGCAGTATATCATTTCCAAGTATTCAACTCGATTGATTCCTTAACCGCCGCTGTATTGTGGAGCGATACATTGTCCACTCCAGCGCACATTAGCGTGCGGCCGACGGGAAGTCGCTCCATTCAAAAAATCAGAATAATCATCATCATCATCAACATCTCAGCCGAAAGACGTCCACTGCTGGACATAGGCCTCCCCCAAGCGTCGCCAGAGCGACCGGTCCTGTGCGTCTCGCATCCATCGGATTCCCGCGACCCTCGCCAGGTCGTCGGTCTACCTTGTGGGAGGCCTGCCAACGCTGCGTCTTCCGGTACGTGGCCGCCAGAATAATCACTAAAATAAAAATAAAACAACGTAAACGTGCATTTTTTACGGGATTGCAAACGTTGAAAAAAAACCATAGTGTTCAGAAAACCGATTCTCTTTAGACGTATTTTTATCAATTACTAGCTTTTACCCGCGGCTTCGCTCCCGTCAAATGACTACCCTACATATCCTACGCTACCCTACCCTACCTTCCCTACCTACCCTACACTACACTAACTACCCTACACTACCCTACACTACACTACCCTACTCTACCCGACTCTACCCTACACTACACTACCCTACTCTACCCTACACTACCCTACACTACACTACCCTACTCTACCCGACTCTACCCTACACTACCCTACACTACCCTACACTACCCTACACTACCCTACACTACCCTACACTACCCTACACTACCCTACACTACCCCACACTACCCTACACTACCCTACACTACCCTACACTACCCTACGCTACCCTACACTACCCTACACTACCCTACACTACCCTACACTACCCTACACTACCCTATTTTACCTAACTTTTTATTTTTTTAGAATTTTTCTCTCCGTAAGAACCATCATTGAACTTCAAGGAACATTTTAAAAAAAGAATCAGCCAAATCGGTCAAGCCGTTTTCATGTGATGTCGTGACAACGGAAAACGGGTTTCATTTTTATATATATAGATGTACGAGTATTTATAACTTCCAGTATATCCTTTCCAAGTATTCAACTTGATTGATTCCTTAACCGCCGCTGTATTGTGGAGCGATACATTGTCCACTCCAGCGCACAGTAGCGTGCGGCCGACGGGAAGTCGCTCCATTAGCGTTAATTTGACAACCGACGGCCTGTCGTACAAACGTTTGGGCCGATTGGTTGTACACGAATAAAGGCCCTCGCAGATAAGATAATGCGACGACTATTGTTATATCATATCAGAGTGAGGAGCTTGTGGCTAGATAATAACAGCCGCACAGGTCGATCTTCAAGGTTAAGCAACGCAAGGTTGGTCTGTGGATGGGTAAATCTGACTCCAGTCTTGCCATGAAGTACCGTGTTACCCCAGTTAATGGGTTGTGGAAGTCTGGTAGGCAGCCGCTCCTCGTAAAATACTGGTATTGAGCCAAATCCGGCTTGACTGGAAGCCGACCCCAATATATTTGCGAAAAGGCTAGGCAGATGATGATTGTTATATCATATCAACGTCAAAGTTAAAATCTTTTTATTTCACATAGGCCTACATGGGCACTTATAAAACATTAGAAGCTAGTGCACGGTTCCCATTGGTCGTTTCCTATGGAGAAGAACCAGCAAGAAACTCTATGGTTACTCTTTTCAAAAAACTATTGGGTTTACAATACTTCCATATTACAACACAGACACATATGCGATATATCTAAGACTAGCCCTTTGGATGAGTTTAACGTTTGAATCCCCAACCGGTCCTATGAGACCGCGCTGTTATTGTTTTACTATTGTGTCTCGTTTCGCGGGTATCTGAGTAATTAAGCCATCTAATGAGTTACTGCTCTTTATATAAGTGTTTACTAGCTTCTGCCAGCGACTTCCCCCGCGTCAAATTATGTTTCTCTCTATGTATAAACTTTGGACCTTCGACGCTTAGTGCTCGCTTACGAAATCATGAAAGGAAACCTAGTACAAAATTTTACGCTCCTAGTCCCAGTATTTTCTTTGATAATGTCAGTCACTTTCTTCTTTTATAATTATGTAGATATTTTTTGGCCTACGATAAATGACGTGGGCAAAAAGGCTGTCGGACTGAAATAGGTAGAAAGGTCACATCAGCCGCATGTAGTGGGTTCCTGCAGATAGAAAATGCGATGCCTAGAAAGAGGACTAGTTTGAGATAGCACGACTAGGCAAGAGTGCCTGAAAGAATTCGGGAGAGGTATTTGCCCAGGGCCTCAAGTCTGCTATTAGAATTAATAATAATAATATTCCACAACTTTCACACAACGCCATCTAGTCCCAAGCTAAGCAGAGCTTGTGTTATGGATACTAGACAACTGATAAACATACTTAAATATTTCTAAATATATACATATTATAGATAAATTACACCCAGACACAGAACAAATGATCGTGCTCATCACACAAACATTTGTCCTGGGTGGGAATCGAACCCACGACCTCCGGCATAGCAGTCAGGGTCACTAACCACTAGACCAATAGGCCAGACATTGTTGATTTGATTGACAATTTAACAATACCAAACTCAACAAACATGAAGCCAATGATCAACAATCCAGATACAATTCTAATAGCATACTTACCCCCAGTTGGACAGTAATTTTTAAAATTGCAGTTTTTAAGTTAATTATGTTTGTTACTTGTTTAGTTCTGATGATGATCGTAACCAGCAACGTGAAATAACCCTACCACGTCAACCCCACCACGCAAACCCCACCACGTCAACCCCACCACGTCAAACCCACCACTAACTTAAATTAACTTGAAGAAGATGTGCCAGTATAAAAAGTGCGAATAAATTGTGGAAATGCAGTATTTCGAAGATTAATTCTATCGGTCTAGCAGAACTCTAGCTAGTGTTAATAACTGAAGGCAAGATACCATATTATGTAGTTAAATTGACGTATTGAATAGTGTAGATCAGTGGTTCCCAACCAGTGGTCCGTAAGAGCTAAAATGGTCCACGGAAGTTTATCTTTAAAGTTTTTAACTAAATATTGGTGAGACGTGATTTTTTTCTGACATACGAGTTTACTATGACTATGAGTATGCTACAAATTCTGAATTCATGGATTTTTTAGATCAGCGCAGGTAATTTTTTATAGACTAGTAACAAGAGTGACGCTGAAGTGGTCCAAGTTTAAAAAAATGGTTGTGAACCACTGTTAATGATTTATATGTATGTATTTTGCAACGTTTATTGTATTCGTAGATCGTTTATTTAGCTATTTAAGTAGAATTGAAAACTAGAAAAAATGGGGTTGGTATGAACTACGCTTAAAATAATTCGAGATAATTTCAAGCTATGGTCACAAAATACTAATATCGACTTTAGAACTGTATGTTTAGGGTTGATTTTTAAGTGATAATTTGTATTGTTATGTTTGACATGTAGATTGACGTTCTAAAATTATTTTGAATTTTAGAACATCGCACGCACTAAACGTCATTGAAAAAAGAAGAATCTTTCAAAGGCCGAAGGTACAAAGTTGAGCCAGTACTGACCGGTGTTTTCACGAACCCAGTAGCTGTCAGACAGTAACTGTCCTTGACTGACGGCTCACTTACTGGTTCTATAACAACCCAAGCTTTGCAAATGTTGTTACTAAGTTCTATACCTACCTTTGAAAAAATATTTATAACGATACATACATATTGATAACAAAGAGTTAAAAGTTTAAACCATTTATATTAATTGAAAACGTTTTTTAATGTAAACATTAACTGCAAAATATAGCGTTATATTTTTTTCGACACACTTGCTCATAAAGTGGCTGTTATTGCACTGTACTTAGGTATATAAAGGGGCTCGTTACCAAACTGTGACATTTTGATTACTATTATGCACATGTGCGGTAATGTAGTTAGAACCTTTTTGTTTAACCTCTTTTTTGTCAAAAAGAGTTTTAAGACAAAAAAGAATAAAATTTGTTATTGCGTTTAATAACATAAATTAGTGTTTTACTTACTTATTTCATGCAATTTCGTGTTTAAATAAACTATTTAAAATTTTACATATTTAATTAATTAAATATTTTATCGAATTTGTATTTTCTGTTTATATGCAACCTCATTCTTATTTTTTCTAAACCAACACGTAGAGTGGCTAGTCTATGGCCGCCATTTTCGCGCATGCGCGCTTTTAAGGAAAGTCAATTTTATAGCCGCCATATTTAAAAATAAAATACAGATTTTATAAATATGTCTACAACAACTATTTATGAGGAAAATGATTTGTGCTGTACGCAAGAAAATCTATGTCATGGGACCACTATACAGTCAAAATAGTTAATTATAACTTTACTGACTGCACATTTACGAACTGTTTCTTTAGATAAACTTTTCATATACCTACTAAATAAAGTTGATTTTTTTTTTATTTTCTTCACAAGTGTGTCGAAAAACGTCGTATGATACACGTGAGTAATTGGTCATTATCGTTCTTGGTTCTCTTAAGACCCTCGCCATGGCTCGGGTCTTAATACCACCGCGACGATAATGACGCACATTACACACTTATATCATAATGTACTATTAATCAATTTCTAATCAGCAAGCTAGATAATTAAATCATCTCTAAAGGTTGTTGTTAACAAAATGTGGAATGTTACTTTTCATCTTTCTATGCAGCTTGAAATGTAATAAAATGGTTTTCCACTTTAAATAAATACCTATTTTGATCCCAGCAATTATCAGAAAAAAAAACTCACGATGAAGAGAGAATTCACTTAAACCTTCACTAACAAAAACAACTTTCATTTAAATCAAAACTAAAAACAACAGACTGAATTATTTAAGCTGAAAAGTTTTTATTTAACTTAAAAACGTAAACAAAGCTAACAATGACCCAGCCGACTTAAATCCTTGCTTAACCTTGCTAAACTTGGGAATCAGTAACATAAACTTCTCAGAACTGAATTTAAGCATTCACAAAGTTCTTTCAAGGATCTAATCTGTAAATACCTAGCTGTCTGTTTATCTTGATTTAAGATAAATTCATACCCTTTCTTCTCAGGGCTTTAAATTCAAGGGTAGGGTCTTTTAGTTAGTTAATTTACATTACATTCGGCTAAAGTAATTAACTAATTAATTGAATAGATAAGTACTTATTCATTTCAAAGATTTTCGGATTTCGAATTCAGCTCTAGGTTTCTTTTCGGGTGAAATTATATGACCTTTGCCCTGTGACCTGTGAATGAAACAGTCATCTTACTTTATCTTCGGAGTGACGTACTTTTCCATGTTCCAATTTATTTATTAGTTTATACTTTAAATTCAAGGGTAGTCTTAGCTAATTTACATTTGGATAAAATAATTAATTATTTAATTGAATAGATAAGTGTTTATTTATCTCAAAGAATTTTAGGTTTCAAATTTTGGCTTTAGATTTTTTTGTTGAGTGGAATAACACGACCTCTTTGTTGTTTTTTTGGGAATGGGAATGTCTCTCCCACTCTAAGGTGGAGTGATAAGGCGTGTCAGACTTTTACTGAGTAATACCTAAGTTCCTTCCTTCCTTACCTTTTGGTTTCTAAGACCATTAGTATAACTTTTCAGAATTAAACCCATTGGCCTTGGCAGGCATCGGCCCTGCTGGGTCTCTACGGTTTGCTGACATCTTTTAGAGGCTTGTGTGGAACAGTACCTATGCGCCGTTGCCGGTTCGGGCTCGGTCCTTCAAGTACGAGTAGATGGTGAGCTACCCATTGCTCATCGTCTGCAAACCCGCGCCTACGAAGGTCGGATATCGCTCTATGATTCTCGACACCGGGGCATCTCCTGTGATGCAATAGGAAGGCACTTCATTATCACCAAGTACCAACTTACCTCCATCGTGTGATTATCGAGGCCTATTTGATGGACAGATTCGTCATTTACCCCGGTCACCAGGGTGAGTGCAAACAGCGAGAGATGTCGTGCGTTGTCGGCAGGGAATCTGTACTTGGGCCGCCCTTGTGGAACAACACGACCTTTGACCTTTAACCTTTGACCTGTGAATGGAACAGTCATGTTATTTTAACTACGCAGTGACGTATTTGACGTTCTAATTAGTTTAGCAGAAGGTCAATATTGTTCTCAAGTAAAGGGTTGTGTGTGTTTAGTGAGAATTAAATATCTTTAAGGGTCTATTTACACGTACCATAATCTCACCACACCACATCGCAGCGACAAAAAGTGGTTACGTGTGAATGGTAAAGGAGTATCGCTGCAGTATCTTGCAATTGCGTTGTAGTTACTACAAATAGCGAAGTGGTTGCGTTGTAGTTACTACAAATAGCGAAGTGGTTGCGTTGTAGTTACTACAAATAGCGAAGTGTTTTGGTTACGTTGTAGCCAGTGTTCGGCGTTCAGCGTTGCAGACAGACTAATTCGCGATGTGAACTAACTACCAGCTAGTTGCATTGTGGTTGCATTATGATAGAGGTTTTTTTTTTAAGGTGGGAGAACATCAAAATGACTTCTCCCGCTCTGGACATGTCACACTTCTACTGACTTAACCCACTCCTGTTCCTTATTTGCCCTAATTCCAGGGTCCCAGGGTTTTCTTTTCCAGTAGGCTTCGACCCTGTCGGGCCTCTTCGGTTATTGTGATACCGGTGTAGTCGATATAACCACACAGTTGCGTTCGACGACAAAATGTGGTCAGTGTGAATGAAACTATTTATTTTTATAAAAAACTGTAGAAGACTACGTGGCTTTGTTGTCATGTATTTTTCAAGGGGGGAATCATCACAATGACTTCTTCCGCTCTTGGGTGCAGCGGGAGCCCGTGTCAGACTTTTACTGACTAAACTCCACCCCGTACCTTCCTTCGTTGTCTTGTAGTTATGGTTGTGGTATGGTTGAAGTACGTCTAAATTGACCTTAAGCTTTCATCCCATTCGCAAGTCTGTAAAGCGATAGGTTAATGTAGCATAATCAGCCTTGTAATGTTTTCACTGCTTAAACTAGACCTCTGTAGGAGACGGAATGGGCACACGCGGGCTCAGTCCGGGTTGATGGAAACGGGGCGCGTTAGACAATTTTGAAACATTCGGTTTTGTAATAATTTACAGTCTAGAATCTGGTCCTTAGTCTCAAATACCTACTGACTTCTTTTGCCCTTTTTAAATCTTTTAAACAATGAAAAACAATGATCAACACATTTTATTAAAAAATCAAATAATGTTTCATTTAAACTACTGTCAGCTTTATTCGAAAATTAAAACAAAACTCTTTATTATTTTAAAATTTTGTTGATACATATTGGGTATGTTTTATTCGGCCGTAACTTATTGGAAAAACATGAAACTATAATAATATTTACAAACAATTGGCAACATAAACGGACAATATTATAATATTTTGAAATTTAATTTCTTTTTACTTTGATGGTAAGGCGATTGGTGATGAAACCTTCACAAAATATAAGTATATACTTCGTACACAAGATACCTAGATCCGGAACTACTACAATCTGTAATTCTGTATGTTAATTCAAATATATTTGATCCGTGCAGAAATCGAAGGCATGACAGCACAACTACTAACCGTTCAACTCAGTTGTTGAACTCAGTAGTTGAACGATTGGTCTCAGAAACCAGCCGTGGTAACGCTATCGTTTTTACGTTTTTTCATGACTTTACAAAGGAAATAAAAAGTTAGACGGAAAACGAACAATAATTCCGTCTGCCAAATGTTTTTTTAACCTCACAGATGGATGAAATGGATTCGTTTGATAGATAGAGTGCTTAAAAACACGTCAGAAATTCTCGATCGGAATTTTATTTCACAAAGAGTGGAACCCGTCAAAGGTATGACTACAAATGTGTACATAGCCTTATATGTATCGTGCACATGATGTGAAACGGTCTTTATGTTATGTAGACGGAAGAATCGCTATCATTTATTAGGTAAAAAATATACGAGTATAAACTATCTTTTGTGTAAACTGTAGATATATCATTGTAGAGAAACAAAAATATAAATACTATTTGTTCTAAAGGTATTTGCAATTTAGAAAAAAGTAATCTGTAATTAGTGAACAACATATTTTATGTATATTTTTGGGTAAACATTATTAATTTTGAACTTAATTTTTAAATCATTAGACAAACATTTATTAAAAAAAAAGTTACTTCTATAGACTATAGGCGGTTTATAATCTCTAACAGATAACTTAATCCAAACTCAATTTGTTTCTCACCTTGTTTACCAAGGGTTGGTAAACAAGGTGAAACAAAAATCGAAAGTTAATTGAAAACCGAAAGGTTACAGACGATAAATCGGTCAACCTACCAAGTTTATAAGTCTTAGGGCCTATTTCACCACCTATGATTAAGTTTCGAGTATCTTACTTGACAGATAATTTCATACAAATTCTGTCACATTTTTGAATTTATTCAGTGAGTAGTGCCTACTCAGACATTGTGAAACAGGCCCTTACTAATCGTAAAGTGTCAGGTATACTACACAAAATGTCCCCAAAATGACGCGCAAGGCTGTCAAATTGCATGACGCAGGACAACATGCCCCGCGTCATGTGAAAGCTTTGTAAATGTGTTGGGCAAGTTGTGGGACACTGGGCAACGTTGCAGCATCACGTAGATTGAGCATTGAGCAGTCATGTTGGGGGACATTTGGTCCCCTAATCCATTTTGTCCATATCTGAGATTTTAATTGTCAAAAATGTGAACTATGTGTTATTAAAATGGTCCTAGTAAAATATGCACTGAATATTCACGTGATAAATAAAATCTTGTATCAAAAAACAGCAATACTAATTTTTATTTTTTGTCCCACAGGAAAGAAGGCGATGAGGTCGAGGACGAGTTTAACACCATTCCACTAAATGTGAACGGCAACGTTCATAGTGCGGGCAACGCAGTGTAGTCATCTTTCAACCTAGGACGGCTGCACGCCAACGACGAAAGCCACTTTCCACTCTGCAAGTTAACTTTCCACGCTGCAAACAAACTTGTCATACTGCAAGCAAACTTGCCATACTGCAAGCAAACTTGCCATATTGCAAATCAACTTGCCATATTGCAAGCAAACTTGCCATATTGCAAGCAAACTTGCCATACTGCAAGTCAACACATACTGCAAGTAATTTTAACAGCAACTTGCAGGATTCTTTCTAATCTGCAGGTTATTTATAAATACTTGTACAACATTTTCAATTAACTTGCATGCGGTCTTGCAGAGTGAAAAACGGTTTAGTTCAGTCTAACATTATTTAGAGATTATTGTTTATTTTTTCACACAAATTTTAAGTCATTATTTTCGTTTAAGTACAACAAGAATAAGTACATTGTAAGTTTAAATGTGACATGCAAGAATTGCAAGTTTTATTGTGACACGTGTCACGGATATTAACAAACTTACAATTAATTTTTGCATATGTTTTGTTACCATATTTCATGGTATGGAGTTTTAGATTTCATTAGATCTGTCATTTAACTAGTTATATGGTGTAGAGATAGGAATGTCGAATGTAAACTGAAACTCCATGATTTATTCATAAGTCACCATAATGAGTTCTAATTAATTTTATTATTTATTAACACACTTTTAAAGTGTAAATAAGCCAAATATTAAAAATAAATGGCTACGATTGTGCAGCACTAATTATCTTCATAATATCTTGTCGCCAAGTCTAGCTATCTATACCAAAGCGATTGTTACAAATGATAATGCATTCAGAAGATAATTGTGTAACAAGAAAGATACAACTTTTACTATGTCTTTACTTAATTAAAAGCGAGATAATTACTATAGGGGAGCAAAAATACTCTTCGTGCAATGCTTTGGAAAACTAATTATAAAAACAACAACGTCACTTGAAGATGTTAATTGTCGTTGGCGTGCAGCGTTCTTAATTGATTTGAACTTTAAAGAATGTAAGGCTGATGATAGCTTAGCCACAGAATAAATAGATGTACAAAAGATCCATCCCGTACGTCGAGTGAAAGTGGACACGCTCTCTAAAACGCTACACTAATCGTTTAGTGCGCGGTCAAAATAGGAATTAACGATGCCATCTTGTTGTTTTGCAATACAAGGTCTGATGTCAATTTTATAAATATTTACCACCAGACAATGTCTTTTTAAAACAACCTTGTAGTTCAAATGGATATCAATTACAAATGCACACACTGAACATAGACGACAGACGTGTCTGTCTTCTGCTTTCAGTAAACCTTCTGTGACGTCCTGACTTTTTATTCTGTGGCCGATCTATCACCAGTTCAACATACATTAGTTACCTTATTTATTCGTTAGACTCAAATAGATCGCGAAATAGTCCAAGTTTAATCTTTCTTAGGACCCTTTTAGGTATTAAGTAAGGACTGATATTGTTATAAATACTCTATTAGATTTCTTTTTTGTTTCAATCGCACACTTTAACTGCCTCTGTTCTCATGAGTACGTCAATTATGTACCTACTGTTATGGCTTCATTGCTGTAGACTAGTATAGCTATGCTCATAGGTACCTTGTGATTTTAATTTCTTCTCTAACTGTTGATGTTTTTGTATTTGGCGAAGTATGTATAAAAAAATCTGTATTGAATAAAAAGCACATTATCTTTTATGGTTGTTTTATTTTAAAGGGTTAGCTAATTCCAAGGATTCCAAAGGGTAAAACGGAACGTTATTAGTAATGCTTCACTGTTCATCCGTCTGTCTGTCTGTCTGTTTGTACGTCTGTCACCAGGCGGTATTTCATAAACCGTGATAGCTAGATAGTTGACATTTTCACAGATGATGTATTTCTGTTGTTGCTATAACAACAAATAAAAACGTAACAAAAATAAATATTTAAGTGAAGCTCCTATACTACCAATAGTTATCTTGCCTTTTTTGACTATGGATGGTACGGAACCCTTCGTGCTCGAGTTCGATTCGCACTTAACCAGTTTTTTAAACTATGTTATTTCAAGTGTCAAGGCTCCCACAGACAACCTCGACGTTACGTAGAAAAGTTTTATATAATCCAAATAAAATGTTAAAAGCTATTGAAAATTTGTGAATAGTTTTTAAGAATTCGATATGATTCCACATGAAATGTAACATACATTTTTGTACATTTTGAGACACGATTCACAGTATTTTTTCAGGCTAGCAGTAGATTGAGTGTTCCATTTAATTGGTTACAACTTTCTTCTCTTACATTTCACATTCTTTTTATTTTGACCTTGAAGTTATCACAATGATTTCCAAAATTTTCTCTTGATTTCATAAAAATAAAGTTAGTTAAAAAAAATGCATTCAATCCTGACGCAAATTAAGGCTACATCTATAAAAACTTTCATCTGAATATTGTCGTTATAGTTTGTGGGAGGTACCTATTGCTGTTTTTTTTTAATTCTTTACTGGACAAAAATCTGACTCCAGTCTTGCCATGAAGTACCGTGTTACCCTAGTTAATGAGTTGTGGAGGTCTGGTAGGCAGCCGATCCTCGTAAAATACTGGTATGCAGCCAAATCCGGTTTGACTGGATACCGACCCCAATATCGTTAGGAAAAGGCTAGGTAGATGGTGATGATGACTGTGGATACAAAAAGCTTAATTCAGTACACAGTAGTTTAACAATTCATATACAAAGGCGAGCTTAACACCGAGTTATCTCCTTTGAGTGACAGAGACATCACATTCAGGCGTAAGATCCAGTGTATAATATAAGCCTATATACAACATGTAACACATTTAACGCACATCCTCTTGGGGGGTCATTGTACTCATCGTTATGAACAACTTTTAGTATGGGGCAAAACCTGAAATCGAGAAAAAAATAATCAGCTGTTCCATACATTTTGACGAAATAAGCGAACATAAATGTATGGAACAGCGGATAAGTACAAAAAAATACCAACGCTTTAATTTTCCTCTAGAACATCTCCAGTGATGGGCTTTCACGAAGGGAGTATAAGGTAGAGAGAGATCCAGAGACGCACTGCAGTTACAGAAAAGGAGCCATCATAGCGGCTGGAAGTGTGTCCCGGAGTACGACGGAGATGAGAATTAGTGGTGCGATACGGTTTACCTCTCAGATCGAAGTACTCAAAGTATAAAAGGAAGGTGGTTGAAGTAGATCCAAATTGAAAAACTATTGACTTTTATAAGTGATCGCTAATCTATTACAAACTAATTGCTTTCGAAACCTCTGAAAACACTCTGAAAACCCCTTTTAAAATAAAACTCATTAATAAACTTGATCTATAAATCAGCTGAAATCCACCGGTTCACCATTTTAATTGAAATCAGGAGAAAATCCAGCACACTCCATTTCACTTCACTCAAGGGGAAGTATTTATCATTCCTCTGCTTTTTTTTCTCATTCACCTGTCAGTATCGAATCCCTGTTTCTACAAATGGGTTTCGAATAAATATGCCAGAAGCAAACATTTTTAATTTGGCCGCTATCCGCGATCAAATGTAATAGGCTCTCAGTTAAAGTAATTTAGGGTTGACAATGAGTTTGGAAGGATTTTTCGTCAGGTGTCACATTTTTTTTGAAGACTGGTGATGGTCAAGTAGATTTGAAGTATGACGTATTTTGGTCGATAGCAAGGGTCTACTTAATTTTTTTAAATACACATATACTCGTAAGTGTCTAACATTGTAAATGACAATGAGAGAGAGAACAGCTAAACCAGGGCTGCGGGATTGTTTGAACGAGTTACCGTGACCCTGGAAGCCAACTGAAGGAATTTGGACGGGTTTTAACATGATTAAAATATCGAATCATATTATTATTAGATACTTTTTGACATAATTAAGTAAATTTTTTGATTCATGGTTTTGGGAATATTGGGAACCATGAATGAAAAAAAATAATTGTCTAAGACCTCGTCCAACGCAACTGTATTTATGTTGCACGCAAAAACACGAATAGCGGTGCAGTGGTAAGAAAAATCATACAAAGAAAAAAATGTCAAGAAAAACTACATCATTTTATATTCCAATCGTAACTCACTTGAAATAACTTTATCTTTTAACTTCTCGTACAAAATAAGCTTTGAAAGTCCACTGTTGAATAATCCGCTTGTCTATCAGAGGGCTTACTGCTTTTTTAAACTTACTCTACCACATTAACTTCAACGTTTGCATGTGTGAAATCGTATGAGAAAAAACTAGTTTCTTCGTTTTCTCACCAGACAGCACTTAGTCAGTTTTGTAGTTCTACAGAAAATAATCGCGAACTCGACGGACATAGGAAGTACTCGTAAGTAAAAAGGAAAGGAATTGAGCATAGTGTTTCGTCTCTTCGTCTAACTTTTCGTTTTATAGGCGACCAAACGCTATGGTCTGTTTTTTAAACTCGGAGACTGAATTCAAATTTACTATAGGAATGATACCAATTCCTTTGTGTTGTAATGTTATTTTTGTCTCAGGGTTTAAAAAACAGACCATAGGTGGGTATAAAATGTATGGCATTCATATTACCTGCGACGAGCCACGTGACAAGTGATTTGACCGGTAATGTCACTAAACACTACACACGCACTTAACACTACACACACACTCACACACTATAACACACACACACGCACACACTATAACACACACACGCACACTTAAGCTATAGTCAGTTTCCTAATCCTTGAGACTAAATTGACACAGGCAAATGTCACTAAGCTCGAGTTCTTTCGTGATAAGTGTGACAACCCACGTAATGTCATTTTAGTGTCAGAGATTAAAAAACAGACTTTAATACAAAACACAAGCACACAAACAGAACACTGTTTTTTTTTTAATTTTTAACAATTTCAGCACGTTGTGGAATCGTAAATAGTTACACGGTAAAATGAGAAGACTAAATAATAAAATCTACAATACTGCTGTAGTTTTACCAAGATAGCCACTACTATGTAATTGTTAATGAACTCAAACCGGTTGTCGAACAAAGTTTTAACCGAATTTTCTTTTGACAACCCTGTAACAAATGGATTATATCAGAAAATTGAATGTAGGCGGAGGTGGGTAGTTAATTTAATCCTTTTTCAGCAATCAATTATTTCGAAACCCAATCTGAAAGATTACGATCATCTCACGTTTCATTGTCTATAACCATTATGATTATTGCTCGAATAAAGAGAAAAGACTTTCGCAATATTACTTAAATGAAGAGAAAAGAGTAACGAATAATTTAGTGCTTCTTTTGTTTTTTTCTCTTAATTATTTCTTTTTTATTTGCTTTTAATGTTTATTGTTCTTTAGTATTGTAAAGTTAAGTGTTTCTGGATTATTTTGACTCGAATGTTCTATTTAAAGAGATGAATAGACTACATTCAGACTACCTGATACTGACAAAATTTATTTTATATTTTAATAAGTATATTTTGGATGAAGTGTGGTGTCATTCTGGAGGTACTGTTTTTTAATTTTAATCAAAACAGTCTGTGGTTATGAAGCGGTCAAGTACAAGTCGGATTCACGTAGCGAAGGTTCCGTACAAAAAATACTGATGTAAATAGTTCGACTCTCTAATCAAGTGGCGAATATTTTACTGTATCGCAAAATAGTAGGTAATTATTTTTTGATGTAACTACAGATACGAGGCGCGTGTACGTGTTGACGGGGTCGAGGTGGTTTCGAGACGTATTCAATACGACGTATACGACGTTTTCGTTTTCGTATAAGGTACAAATTCTGTTTGTATATAATAGTCAACTAGAAACAGTCGTTCTGAAAAGATACTGACCTAGTTACGGTTACATACGTAAGATAACGTAAATCCTTTGCTATGTCGTCGGGTCTTACCAAAAGATATATCGTTTAGAGGTCTTTGTCCCCCATTTGTTACAGACATGATATCGGCAGATGGTGGTATGTATGGGTAAGGGCTTTATCACACTAATGATTCTTTGTTATAGGATGATGTGGGTGACAGCTGTCAGATTCATACAATGTAGCTATCTATCCTTTTCTTTCATCTTAAAGATGCATATTTTTGTCCTGCTGTCACCCAACCCATGCTATGTAAAAAAGACTATAGCGGATTGTGAGCCTCCTCAAAGCGGACGGGTGCGCAACGAATACGTTACGGGAGCGCAATGAACGCGGCGCGTAAACGCCGCGAATATGTCGCGAATGACCACCGCGAGCAGCACGTTAAGCCGTAGGTCCCGGCTGTCATTTGTAGATCTTTGGCAGTCGTTACGGATAGTCAGAAGCCAGTAAATCTGACTCCAGTCTTGCTATGAAGTACTGTTACCCTAGTTAATAGGTTGTGGAGGTCTGGTAGGCAGCCGCTCCTCGTAAAATACTGGTATTCAGCTAAATCCGGCTTGACTGGGAGCGGACCCCAATATAGTTGGGAAAATGCTAAGTAGATGGTGATGATCACCGCGAGTAGCAGCGTGGACGCCATTGTGTACTATCTCGTAAAAACGCCAGCCCGTTCTTACAAACACGCGACGACAACGTTGCGAATTCGCCACGCGCACGCGACGTCTTCGCTGTCCAGCCGCGGCGTGTTCGCGGCGCATTCGTTACTTGCCCGCCCCGTTCCGCAGCCGCTCGCAAACAGCTAGTGTGATACGACCCTAGTGTATAGTACGAAGTATGGGGAAGTGGGCAAGTGTGATGTGGGCGAGAATGGTACAGATTTATAGCTCTGTGATTTGGCTGAATAAGTCTCGAATCTGCGAGTTATATTAATTTACATATTTTAGCATGAATTTTCTTTTTTAATTCAGACATTAAATCCATAGAATTATCATTAAATTATTCCATCATAGTAAATAGATTACAATTAAGAGTACAAAATTCTATCGTCTTAATACTTATTTCACATATAGACACTATCTGATCCTCTGGTCATCCATAAAAACATAATAACACATAGTAATATGAAAGTGCTTTATATAAAACAAAAAAAAATAACAATACTCAATATCGCAAAACCCCTTTCTTATCCAAAAAAAACCCAGCAATAATTACCGCGTATATAAAATACCAATTTTGGGGGTTAATTGCACCCTTCACTGAAATTTATTTTTCATAATAACACATGGAGTGGTTTCGTTGTGTACATTTAATAATGAACTCGTAACGTTACCCCCTACCACGAGAACTTGGTGTCTCTAGGGAATGAGGTATCGTTTACCTAAAAAGGGTGAAATTTTCCAAGGGATTTAGACCGTTTTCACATTATCCGATCCGATATCGGTATCGGACGCCGATCCGATATCGGGGTAAGTAAAATGTATGAAATATGTACCTATCTTTCATATTGTCCGACCCGATATCGGATATCGGAGCACGGCATTTCATACATTTTACTTACCCCGATATCGTATCGGCGCCCGATACCGATATCGGATCGGAAAATGTGAAAACGGTCTTAGAGGCCAAATCCGAAATTATAATCAATTCATACAAATATTACACGCATTTTCGTTTAAACTACTGAATCAATTTTGATAAAAATGTGGTGCGGATTAAACTTGATAGAGAGGTGGTCCAGTGAAAATGATTTCAACTTACGAGTAATAGGTGGCGGGTTCAACCCAGCTATGCGCATTACTTTGTGTAATTTATTTCTTCACCACTGCTTTCAAAACGATGAAGTAAAAATATATCAAGTCCTAGAACAAAAAAATTGAAAGACATGTGACAACCTTCAACCCGCTTTGAGTGGTGGATTACGGCTCATTCTCTCAACCTGAGTCAGAAATTTGCTTTTTAATCTATATATATAAAAATGAAACCCGTTTTCCGTTGTCACGACATCACATGAAAACCGCTTGACCGATTTGGCTGATTCTTTTTTTTAAATGTTCCTTGAAGTTCAATTATGGTTCTTACGGAGAGAAAAATTAAAAAAAAAAAGTTAGGTAAAGTAGGGTAGGTAGGGTAGTGTAGGGTAGTGTAGGGTTGTGTAGGGTAGTGTAGGGTAGTGTAGGGTAGTGTAGGGTAGTGTAGGGTAGTATAGGGTAGTGTAAGGTAGTGTAGTGTAGTGTAATGTAGGGTAGTGTAGTGTAGGGTAGTGTAGAGTAGGTAGGGAAGGTAGGGTAGGGTAGCGTAGGATATGTAGGGTAGGTAGTAGCGAAGCCGCGGGTAAAAGCTAGTCTATATAGATAAAAATTAAACCCGTTTTCCGTTGTCACGACATCACATGAAAACAGCTTGACCGATTCGGCTGATTCTTTTTTTAAAATGTTCCATGAAGTTCAATGATGGTTCTTACGGAGAGAAAAATTCTAAAAAAAAAATTTTGGTAAAGTAGTGTAGGGTAGTGTAGTGTAGGGTAGAGTAGGGTAGGTAGGGTAGTGTAGGATATGTAGGGTAGTCATCTGACGGGAGCGAAGTCGCGGGTAAAAGCTAGTAAGAAATAATAATAAAGCGTTTGTATGGACGTGATAAACTTGATAAATACTAAACGATTTTTACATGCAGCTTTCACCAATGTGAAAATTCCAAGAGGACTATAATTATAATATTTGCGTAATAAAGTAAAGAAAAACTCACTGTCAAAACTTTTTAACTCCTTTGCTAAGCTGGGGTAGATTTCTAAGTGGCTAGTAAAATAATGCTTTCATAGTTTATTTCAGGCATGATTAACTGGATAAATTACTAAGAAGATAAAAGCCGCTTTATCACAACAAACCGCTTCAAGCAGATGTCTGTACATAACGTCAGAATATATCAACATTGTATACAGACTTGCTAGACATGCTAGTGCTTACAAAAAGATTGAAATTCTGTGAAAACTCTAAACCTCTGGGTCTTGAACTTTACATTTTTAAATATTTTTACAAAAACTTAAAAATATAAGACATTTAAAAATATAAAACATAGTAGTCCAAGTTACCGGCGGTCAGGGCTCCTGATTGAGGAACCTCCGGACAATACGCGCCGTGTCCAAGAGCACTGCTTTTTGAATCCAGCCCTTGATCCAGCTGCCTAACGAGAGCCTCCTCAGATGTTCGTCGAAGCTCTTGGCTATTAAGCCATTGACCGTCACGACTATCGGCACAACGATTGCTGTGTCCACTTCCCACATGTCGACAACCTCGCGAACTTAGTCAAGATACTTATTATTATTATTTGTTTATTATATATAGGCAAGGCTTCTGCATCGTCGACCACGCCGTCATATACCATCAGGTAAGATAGTGGCCAAACATGATTCATAAGCATAGGCCCAATCAGCCGTATAATATTCCCACTGCTGGGACTCGGGGGGACAGGACCGTAATCCACCCTGCGAGCCTATTTTGGGTTGAAGATGTCATATGTCTTCTATAGATTAAATAAAAACAATTTATGGTCTGTTTCACAATGCCCGAGTAGCCACTACTTCCTGAATAAATTCAAACATGGAACAGAATTTCTATGAAATTATCTGCCAAGTAAGATTTAGGAAAGTTAATCATAGGTGGTGAAATAGGCCCTTAGTGTCCCAAATATACTCGTAATTCAACTTATTCCCAGAACAGCAGACTACCCAAAAATTCTTTAAACTACTCACTATTAGCTACAACAGCATACACGCTCTACATAATGACAAAGAACTACCACTAACATGGAACTAAGGGGAACTCAGTTAAATAATTTATCAGCGAGCTAAGCGCAGGTCTGAACTAACTGAAACTTGCTTTACCAACTTCACTTCCTGGGCTCGGTTTTATTTAGCAGTTTGGAAAGTCCTTCATCAAGTTGCTGGGGTAATGGTTAATTAACCATTATGTGGTGATAGTTTTAGTACGTTTGTTCGGTCAAGGTTTATCACCTTATGGCATATTTGTAGTTTAATTCATGAATCCCTGACCGGTCCTATAAGACCGCGCTGTTATTGTTTTACTATTGTGTCTTGTTTTGTGGGTATGTGATAGGTTAATTGACTGTTTATAATAGTAACTATTTTTTTGTGTAATTGATTAACTAATGCTTGAGTGCGATGAATGGATTGTGTGAGGAGTGATATGAAAGGAAAGGGAGTTAGTGATGGTATAACGGATTACAGGAAAGAATGGCAGAAAAAATAAGTGTTGCGCCGACCCCAAGTAGTATGGGACAAGGGCAGGAAGACGTGAAGTGAGAAGATAAACTAGTGCTTGACTGTGATCCCACCGGATGGTAAGTTGTGTGATGTGATGAGTTTATTAAGAGCCTATTCACTCTAGCCTTGAAAACACCTAAATGATTATCGGACGCGAAGACCACAGTTGGAACATTATCCCAAAGTCCTTCGAAGTACGTGGTAAAAACGACGAGACGAAACGTTTAATAGTATACTACATGTAAGTTCCAATTAGAAAATTAAGTTACAATAACACTGAAATTCTACTTATATAAATTAGTTATCCAAATTGTAGGCAAATCATATGGGATCAAATAGCATCAGTATTGGTATCTACGCACGCACACTCAAACACGCTAGTGACGTACCTAATCATGATTGATTAAAAATGTATAGGTAATAATATATTTAAACTTCATATATATTGATTGGTTATTTAAAGATACAAAATAACCTATTTTAAAAAATAGCTGAAATCGATTCGGTAACCTATTAATATAGGATGTGCGTTTGTAATATTACATTGTAACGAGTATCTATGTCAAGAGTGGATTGATGGCTCCAACGCTGACCACATCATCGCTTACCATTGTCAGACAGTCAATCGTGTGCCTTTCCATAATAATAAAAATTATGCTCAACATCTGTGAAAAGATAGGAGCTCGTGGCTAGATAATAACAGCCGCACAGGTCGATCTTCAAGGTTAAGCAACGCTTGCCTAGGTTGGTCTGTGGATGGGTGACCATCTTAACATAACGAGTTGCCTCCGTGCCTCGGAAAGCACGTTAAGCCGTTGGTCCCGGCTGTCATTTGGAGATCTTTGGCAGTCGTTACGGATAGTCAGAAGCCAGTAAATCTGACTCCAGTCTTGCTATGAAGTACCGTATTACCCCAGTTAATGGGTTGTGGAGGTCTGGTAGGCAGCCGCTCCTCGTAAAACACTGGTATTCAGCTAAATCCGGCTTGACTGGAAGCCGACCCCAATATAGTTGGGAAAAGGCTAGGCAGATGATGATCTGTGAAAAGATGGCGGGATGATGTAGATGCCTACCACACGAGCTGGTTCGATTTGGCTCGAGAAAAGAATACCTTGAAGAAGTTGGGAATGCCTTTGCCCAGAAGTGGGAAAGTTAAGGTTTCGCGGGTGTGTAACAGGTTAAAAAAATTGCTCAACACATTAGTCTATCATTAAATTAATTCTAACCTAAAAAAATGATCTATCCATCAAACTGGAGTGTGTGGAGTAACAAATAAAAGCGCCTTATGTGACATTAACAGCAAACATTTGTAAGAGTAACTATAAATAGGTCACGAGCCTTGCATCACACTTTTATTAGGCGTTACTATATTCCCTGGTGTAAGTCATTTTATTACTTTTGGGGCAGTATGAGAACTATGTGCAGTCGTAAAGAAATTCGTAGTAAATCCATTTGAGAGAAACTGAAGTACGTAATGTTTGTATGAAATAAGTATTTCATGAAATTGAGACCCTTGCATGAAAAAACAAAGTGGACGAATGGTATTTTTGTCTACAAATGGTCCGTTTTAGGTTGTAGAATATAATAGAATAAAATAAACTTTATTGTACACCAAAAAGTAACAGTACAGTTTATACAATAACTCAAATCTATGGATACAATAGCGGTCTTCTATAACAGGACAAAAAAGCTCGTGGGCTCGTCGACTAAGAGCTCCATAATGCGATCCATTTAACGACCTAAACCGAACTGCTAAAGGGAACTGTTAACTATATAGGGAGTATAGCTCAATCCCTTGACATTTTATCACGTCATGGTAAGACCTCTAATCTTATGTAAATATTTAGTATATACTGAGTGACTCTACCTACACAGTAACATTACAAACGTTTTACTAATTACGTACCTACGCGAGCTAAAAGTGATTTGAATGAGAACTTTGACCCGAATTGCGCAGTGCTAGCTAATAATTACGGTTAATTGTTAGGCACTCTAAAAACCGTTAGAATCTTAAGTGTTATGTTAATTGTTTAAGAGTAGGTGAAAATTACTACTTCTAAAAAATATAATCGACTTCCAAAGTTATTTTGCAATTTTTAAAGAAAAAAAGGGAACCCTTGCAGGATGATTTTGTTATCCGTCCGTCTGTCTGTCAAGACCCTTTATCTCAGGAACGCGTAGTGTAGAGGTATCGAAAAGAAATTAAAACCATATACTCAAGTTTGCGGTCCCTTGAAGCAGTGCAAGAATATAGGAAAAAGTTTGGAAATCTGAAAGTTTCTAGAAAAGTCTTCAAGACTCGATGCGGGAATTGAACTGTATTCACTGGTAAAATGGTGCTGAACCCTCAGTGCGCAAGTCCGACTCGCACTTGCCTAATTGTACTTATTTGCGGGTTCGTTTTTTAAAACACTATTTTTACATAACGATAAAGTAATCGAACTGTAATTTTCGACAATCTAATTAAAAATTAGAGCATAATTAAATTAATAATGCAACAGGTTGCAAACTAACAGGTTTTCAACTCGGCGTCAATAGTTACCAGAAACGCCTGTTAGAATTGAAACCGCAATAATTTGACGCTCAAGTTAAAATCATATAGTAATTGCAGGCGTTATTTTAAATACATAATTTGAAGTCGATGTTTTGTTATTTGTTAAGTATTTTTTAAATAATTAGCATTTCTAGTCTTTAGACCTTTTTAAATGATTATGAATCCGATCTTCTTCTTCTTTTCGTGTCGATTTAACTCAGATTTTGTCTAACCAATATTTATCCACCTGGACAGCTCCGTCGTTGAGCCTCTCCAAGCGGCGTAAAAACCTCGTAGTACGATTATAAATGCCCGGCGTACCCTGGACAGCTAGCACTCGGTAACGCAGAGTCAAGCTGACTAATCCTTTCACCACGATGACTCAGACTCAAATAGAATCTAGTGTGACCTTTAGGCTTTAGGTACCTACGTGCTTTTTGAGGTACAGGATGTCACACACACCACTGATTTCCGAACTCCGGGTTGTTACTGCCAATTAGGCCTATTGGAAAACCCACGAGTCGTAAATTTCTCTCTCGCATCGAAATTATGATGATTTTATTACGTCATGATAGGGATTTCAGTACGGCCAGTGATTATGTACCTACTTTTTCAGCCATGATATTAATGTTACATTAAAATTGTCAACGCAAACGTTTGTGAGTGCGTGTGTATGTTTGTTACTCCTTCACGCTGTAAGTACCTACTGAAGGCCAATTCCATTTAAATGATGGAATTGAGCACACGGGCGGACCATATCCTGAAATAGTAATAGGTAAGTAGAACACTTTTTATACCGGAATTATATTCCCTTAGAATAATTTTCTGCCTTCACGCGAGCGAAGCTGCTAACAACAGCTAGTTATATCTAAAAGCGGAAGTTTGTGAGTGTGTACATTTGTTTGTTAATCCTTCACGTTGAAACTACTTAATGAATTTCGACGAAATTCGGCAGACAGGTGGACCATGTCCTGGAATACCACAAACGATACTTTTATCCGGGGAGTATATTCCCTAGGGAAAATTTCCTGCTTTCACGCAGGTGAAACCGCTGTCTGAAGCTAGTAATATTAAAAGCAAACAAACCAAATTCAACATTACCTCTACCTACCGTTTTTTAATTAGACTCGGCACATTTATCTCTCGCATCTCGCAATTTTCATCATCATCACATAAAACGAGTATAAAGGAGAAGGTGCCCCTTAGAGCCGTTACATTCATTTTATGTCGCCAAATAAAATGAGCATAAACCCAGGAGTGATGAATCATGTGTCTTCTAAGTGAATTGATATTATTATTTTCTTTAGAGACCCGCCATTTTTTCTAAGGTGTCACTAAATGACCTCAGAGTGATAGTTGGAAAAAAAAGCATGAAGTTACCTAACTTCAAGATTTTCTTATTATTAAGAAATAATTTTATAATAATTGATTTAAGGCGGGCGCGACGTTAGAATTATCCATACAAACGTAATACCAAAATAATTTGTAGTATAAGCATATTTACACCATAATATGATGTATATTCGGATTCAGACAATAATTATCTAGGTTCCTACGTCGTCTTATTGTTGAAAAATTTAGCCCAAACGAAATTTAAGCGAATTTAAATTTGCACTTTTTTATAGCGAAAATGTCATGTTTTTATTTTGTTTTTTTCTATATTATAAACAACAATATTTCAAAATATCTCTCCGTAGGAACACAGATATTATTATCAAGTTATAATTACTCGAAACAATATTGGAAATATATTAATTTTTCATTCATCATTTTTGGTATTACCTACGGAACATCTCCCAAATTTCCAATAGTTTGTATTGCTATCACAGCATGCAACTGTCAGTGTGTGGATGATGACTTAACTCCAGTCAGTGTGTCCAAGAATTGTTTATACTATCTGGATTGATTCCATCAACCTCAAAAACGTATTTTATTTCGTCTCAACTCGAAATAGCGCGCGGTGTACGCAGGCCACTTAAGATAGCCTAAAATAATAAGCAATTGATAATAAATAAGCATAGAAAAAAAAATCTAATCATTTCAAATCAATATAGCAAATCCTAATGATGAAAATGTTCCCACTGCTGAGGATCAAACCTAGGGTAGGGAATGGGCCGTACCTAATCCACCACGCGGGCCAAGTGCGAATTGGTGGATGTCACATGTCTTCTGTATTTTGGTTCTAGAACATGCTGGCTTCCTAACGATGTTTTCCTTCATTATTTCGAGAGCTATAGTGATAAAATAAAGCACACAAAGTAAAGCGCTTGTCTAGTCTTGAACTCACGACCTAATCGGAGCAATCATCATCTACCTACCTAACCTTTTCCCAAACTACTTATATTGGAGTCGGCTTCCAGTCAAGCTGGATTTAGCTGAACACCAGTATTTTACGAGGAGCGGCTGCCTACCTGACCTCCACAACCCATTAATAAAAAATAACATGGTGTAACATGGTAGGTACTTCATGGCATGACTGGAGTCAGATTTACTGGCGTACATCCGTAAGCATACAAAGTAAAGCGCTTGTCTAGTCTTGAACTCACGACCTAATTGGAGCAATCACCACTGCTTAACTATACATATTTGCCTCAAAACTTTAAACCCACGACAAATAAGGCATTCTTTAAATCTTTACAGTTCTATTTTCAAAAAGCAAATTAAAAAAAAACATTCTTCAAAAATTGACAGTTATATTTTCAAAAGTAAAAACAATAAAAAAACATCTTTCAAAAATGTACAGTTCTATTTTCAAAAAACAAAAAAAACATCCTTCAAAAATTTACAGTTCTATTTTCAAAAAACCAAAAAGTCACAACATTATAAATTGAAATCGGGTAGCTACAGACGTTTCCGCCTAGCATCCGGCCACATTCAAACGGCAAATTGTCACTGCATTTGCATCACAAGGGTCCCCGGTTCACATCCTGCGCAACGTTTAAGTTAGACTTGCATTTAATAGCGGAGAGGGAAATGATTGCATAATGGGGGTTATAATTGGCCTCTTTTGTGCTGAAATTGGCCTTTGCTGTTGTTACTGTATACTTGCTCTTTGTGTGGTGGCGTACGTACGTATGTTTATTTTTTTGTTTAACTTGTTTTCCGTGAGTGTACCACCCAGCGCTCCAGGAAAAACGTGACCCTAGAATGCAAAGCTGAAAGACGACCACTGCTAGACATAGGCCACCCCTAAGCGTCGCCACAACGGCCGGTCCTGTGCGCCTCGCATCCATCGGATTCGCGCGACCCCCGCCAGGTCGTCGGTCCACTTTGTGGGAGGCCTTCCAACGCTGCGTTTTCCAGTACAGGGCCACCACTCCAGAAGCTTCCCTCCCCATCGACCATTCGTTCTACGAGCAATATGCCCTGCCTACTGCCACTTAACTTTGGCCATTCTTCGGGCTATGTCGATAACCTTGGTTTTGACTGAGATGATGAACACAAAGAGTTTTTCTTTGCGTGAAGGACACAAGCAGATTTTCTTCCTCCTTATTATCCTACTTACACTAGTTTCCAATCTCCACAGTATAATAGTATATTTCATTACGAGTGCGGAAAGCCTGTCATTGAAAAGAGTTCCGACCAATGTCTCCCGAGCCGAGGCGCAGCCGAAGGTGAGGGTTGACAGTCGGAACAAGTTGCAATGACGGTTCCGCACGTGTACTGAACAACTGTTTTTAATGCAGTTGCGAAAAAATGAAGCAATTTAACAAAATAATAAAAACACAATAAACTCAACTAACTAATCAAAATGGCGCCAACCGTAAAAGAGATTCTTTTTTGTTTTCTTCACCCATTCTGGGCAGGCAAAGGGAACTCAGCTCCTACAGCCAAGTCTTCTAGTAGATTTCTTTTATTGATATGAAATTTAATGAGATGAAATGAAATGAAACCTAACCTAACTCATTGAATCAAAACATTAAATTTGATATTGAAACAAATTAGTCGTCTTTTAAGAAATATTTGCACTAAAAACTTTTTTGAGTAAAAACTTCGTGGTTGATTTTTTCTTTTTCATCATCTGCCTAGCCTTTTCCCAACTATATTAGGGTCGGCTTCCAGTCAAGCCGGATTTAGCTGAATACCAGTATTTTACGAGGAGCGGCTGCCTACCAGACCTCCACAACCCATTAACTGGGGTAACACGGTACTTCATGGCAAGACTGGAGTCAGATTTACTGGCTGATTTTTTCTTTTTAATAGGCATTATTTTGACAGTTGGGAAAGAGAACGCACGAGTTCGGGAATGGTAAAGAAAACGCACGAGTGTGTAATAGCCCACTTCCCGAACGCTATACGTCCCTGCAATACGCCACTTTTTGAGCAACTGTATTAAAAAAAGGTTTTTAAAACCTTACAATAATGACATGCCTACGTATAAATACTGAAGTAGTCAACACCACAGCGATATTTCCATACGCTTCATTAATTATATACAAAGTTTGAAGTTTCCTAACAGAGGTTTATTTATAAACGGTTTTCCAATATTGTATAGATATAAATAGGAGTCAAACCAACAAGACAACAACTAAATCAATATAGTAGAAAGGCCGTTTTACTTTGAAGTAGGAAATCATTAAATTACTTTTATTGAAAACTGTCATGATAGATCTATTTTTGAACTTTCCCGTAAGGTAAATTCTCTTAAAAACTAAACAGAATCAAATTCCATTCAAATTTGGCAAAATAAGAAGAAAAAATGAAAGGAGAAAAAAAAAATTAAACCGTTCTCTAAAAATGTTTTTTTTGTCTATTCGAGTGATTGTTTTTTTCTCCTCCTTTTTATGAAATAGTTTAAAAAAAGATCGTTTCGTTGCTAAACCGTTATTGTAGTTAGCAATTACTCAAAAAATTAACAACTGACACTTTAAAACGTTTTCCTGTTTATCATTCCAACTTTGGTTAGCGGACTAGCTCTTAGACGCAAAATACACAGAAGCGATGAAAGATTCGGATGCGATGCCGATGTGGATTGGATTTTTCTCGCTTCAAATTTTATTCGTACAAAATGTATGAAAGAGATGCGTGGTAAATTACACAGAAAGGATGCGTGATAAATCCGCGCCGCAGCCTTTCTGTGTATTTTGCACCTCACTGGCCCATCTCAAACATCCGCCCTGTCCTGTAATGTTTCTATAGAATATAGTTACTAGCTAGTTATAGATATCGGACGGTATGATGGAATTCAATCAGCGGAGTGTTGATTGCAAGGCTTAAACGAACCTATTGATGTACAAACTCTGCCGAGATTGGAAACAGTCTGTTAGTTGCAACTGAAATCTTTTATGGTGGATAAGTTTACTTATAAATAATAACTCCTACCAGGAGCTTCGTCTGTATGAAAGTAAGGTGTTTCCTCATAAACTTTGAACCTCTGCGTAATGAATAATAATATAGGTAATGCATTTTGGAAAATCCTCTTTTAGTGCTCGTCTACGTTGTAAAAGAAAACCTTGTGCAGCTCGTAAGTTTCTAGGCCCTGTAGTTTCGCCATTGCGTTGATATGTCAAGATTATTTTCATAATTAGTTTCATAAATTAAAGTACTAATGAAAGACGCACTTGTTTAGGAAGGGCCTAGGAATATCAAGGTAAAATTGTTTGGTAATTTGTGTACAAAGTAATCACTGGATGTAGGTACTGGGGCTGATAGGACGTCTTAAATTCATAATTATTCTAATGTGAAAGGGCCTCTTTTTCTCAGGTCGCGCTTTCATAAGACGGACTATATTCAGTCTACCTACTTTATGTTCCATTTTAAGACGTTTCTGTTTTTATAATGCCAATAAATGTAATTTTGTGAATTTCAATGATTTTTTTACAAAAGATTCGTATAATAGTGAAAACAACTAGTTTACTCACAAATTCACGTTTAGTTTGGGCCACCATTTATTGCCACTGAGTGTATTTACCTCCGCAGTCTAAGGTAGAAAAGAGGGTTAAGTTACCCCATTCTGAGTGGAAACCTAAAATAGCCCCATTAACACTGCATTCGTAAACCACTGGAAGCCAAAAAGCGGTAACCTAATCAGAGAAGTTTTTGAGAAAAAAGAGATTTTATATAATCCATACCTGCTCTAATCTTGCTTTAAAAAAATTCGCTATTAAATCGATTCAAATTAGTATGGTGCTACTATAATAAGTAAATAATAAGTAATTCGTTTATTTTTTATTTCCTATCTAGTTCCAAAATAAATAAAAACTGCCACCTTCTCTCTTTACTACCCTAGTTTGACTGGTAGAGAATGCCTACGGCATTACGTCCGCCTGTGTACCTTTAATGTTGCATGAAGTTGTAATAAATAAATAAACGGACTTATTTTTAGACTGCGTTGACTTAGAAGTTTGTTTTTTTTACTGCTGCTTGGAATATTAATTTCAACTTCATACCTCTACACTTTCTTGAGCAAAATGGTTTAGACTGTAGACCGGTAAGAAAGTAATCCTAAGGGTTCCGTTTTTGCTCGACTCAGGTATGGAACCAAAAACATTTTTTTCAAAAATATTGAGTTACAACTTTTTGACTTCCATGGGCAGTTGGGTAGTTTTATGGACTACAATTCATTCATTTGTGAATCACACGGAGTTCAGTTAATACGAACGCGATGTCGTTAGGATAAGAGCTCCAACTCTATATTTATTACTTCGCTTACCTTTTACCGTATGAGCTGTAACGTCGGAAAATTGCCGGTAAAGGTGGGATTTGTTTTACACGATCTTAGAGACTTTGAAATAAACTAGGTACAATTATCCTCATAATCGTCTATCATCTACCTAGCCTTTTTCCCAACTATACTGGGGTCGGCTTCCAGTCAAGCCGGATTTAGCTGAATCCCAGTATTTTACGAGGAGCCTACCAGACCTCCACAACCCTTTAACTGGGGTAACACGGTACTTCATGGCAAGACTGAAGTCAGATTTACTGGCTTCTGACTATCCGTAACGACTGCCAAAGATCTACAAACGACAGTGGGACGTACGGTTTAAAACTCGGTATGTTAAGATGGTCACCCGTCCACAGACCAACCTTGCAAGCGTTGTTTAACCTTAGAGATCGACCCGTGCAGCTGTTATTATCTAGCCACGAGCTCCTTACTATTATCCTCAGCATTTCAATGAAAATCGGCCTCCCCAGGCATCGTCAAGACGACTGGTCTTCTGCTTCTTGCAGGCCTCAGACCGCGGATCCGCGTCCCTCACCAGATCACTATAAAGGTTTGCTTTTGAAATAAACTCCTCATCATTTCAGTCAAAAGACTGCTGGAAATCTGCCTCCACCAAGCGTCGCCACGACGACTGGTCTTGTGCGAGTCGCATGTATCGGACCGCGGATCCGCGATCCTCACCAGGTCATTGATCCACCTTGTAAGAGGCCTTTCAACGCTGCGCCTTTAGATACGTGGTCGCCTCTACAGAATCTTTCTTCCGCATGGATCATCAGATCTGTTCTGAAAGCAATCGCTTTGGGGTAAATCTCCTCTTCTTCTTCTCGATTCGACGGTAAACTCGCTAAATTTTTTGGGCCTAGTAAGTGGCCACGCTAATAGCTGCATCAGAGGCGCTCATTAGATCCTCCAAAGTGTAGGTGTAGGGGCACTTGGGGCATTCCAACATGTGGCTCATGTTTTGGACCGGAGCACCGCACTCACAATGAGTATCCGACGGCTCTGTCAAACCCCACCTCGCCAAATTGTATTTGCTGCGGCCTACTAGAAAAAAAATGATAAATGATATTTATTTTTTAAGTAAGTAGGTCATTATTACAAACACTTGTTGGTAATCTAATTTTGTAACAACATGTCCTCTACAGTTCACCTAGTAACTACTAATGAAAACAAGGTGATTTTTTTCAGATTATAAAGCTGCGAAGACATTTCAAGGAAACATAAAACAGTTTCATTTGAATGTCTCGGCAGTGCTTTCATGCATTGAAACTTGTACGTGGAATCGAAAGCTCCTACAAAGCCACTGTAAAAGCGGTCGCATAGTGATTCTTTGGGAGCTAATGCAGTAAGTTGTCGAATCCGCTTAGTGTGAATCGTAACAGCAAGGAGAATATTGTATGTGTGCCTAGCCGGTAGAATTGTAAATGTGCTGTATATGTGGATAGATTCAAAAACTAAAAAATTAACCTATCACATACCCACAAAACGAGACACAACAGTAAAACAATAACAGCGCGGACTCATAGGACCGGTCGGGGATTCATGAATTAAAGACTAATTTCATCTACTAGAACCGTTCATTCTAAAGGAACAGTAAAATATTGTTCTATGAGTCATTGAATCTGTTGGTTGTGTGGTTGGAAGGCCTCTCACAATGTGAACCAATGATCTGGTGAGAATCCAATGGATGTGAGACGCACAAAAGCGGTAGTTCTGGCGAAACTCTAGGGTGATCTATGCCCAGGAGTGGATATTTTTCGGTTGAAATGATAATTATGATCCGTACTTTGACGACCTGGGCGACCACTGGTTGTCTTAGACGAGGGCTTGCGGACGCTGAGCAATAGTTAATTAGTATCAGGATGTGACAAGGTTCAGGCCTGGATTCATAATTATAGCACGTCATGTTTCACGCGTGCCCCAAAAAAAAGTCAGGAAAATAGACGAGGACCGCTAGGCCCAATACCTGACAGGGCTGCAGGCTGTTCAGCAGAGTTACCAAGGCCTCGGGACCCTGCACAGGACAATTGAAGGAACACAGGTCAGTTTAGTCAGTTATAGTAAGTAATTTCCTCTACATAGAGATAGATAGAGCGCTATCCAAAGACCGATTAGTTATCTAATGATTTGCCAACGAAAAATAAATTAGCACGCGCAAGTCAACCACAGCCCTTATATTTCGGTCGGCGTTACCATTTGGTAGTAATGCGCTGTACTTACATACATAGTGTGTATTTATGTGTGTGTAAAAGCGTCTTACCGCCCCTCATGAGGTCATTTGCTAAAATACGTTATTACGTGTGGGAAGTGAGATGAAGAAACTAAACTAACTACCTACCTAGGTGGGAAAACCTTCAGCTTTGATGTTCTGGCTGGATTTATAATAATAATATAATTCTTTATTCAGGTAAGTTACACTCATATCATTACATAATTATTACAATTAACTAATTAAAATAAATAAAGTTGCATCAAAATGACATTAATTAATATATACATTAATAAATATTTCATTAATAATTAATAGTACAGTTAAAATTTCAATAGGCAAAATAGTCAGTCAGTCATATTAAATAATTAAAATAACGAATTAATAATCACAATATAAAATAACAAAAATAAAAATCAAATTTAATAATAGTCTGTTTTTATACTCTGAGACTAAAATGACGTTGCAACACAAAAGAACTGGCATCATTCCTATAGTAAGTTTGACATTAAATGTGTCAATTTAGTCTCAGGGTATAAAAAATAGACGATGGATCTATATATCTATATTTTATCAAGTAACATAACTTTCCAAGTAATTATAAGGATACTTTTTTATTTTTATTCAATTTTTTAACACAACAAAGTATATGGGAGTCATAATACAAGTGACAAGTCAGCACTAGTTCGGGACAGTAGAAGTAATTCTTCTTCTTCTTTTCGAATCGAAGGTAAACTTTTTAGACTGTCTGGGCCCAGTAGGTGGAAGTAATACCACCAACAAATGTGAGAACATAAGGGTGGTTTTAGTCAATAAGTTAGTAAGTTATAGTTTTGTGTGATAGTTCCCTCCATCTACCCTAAGGCCAAGGGCGTTTCATGAGCGTTTCCATCTTGAAAAAATATATTAGGCCTACTGGTAAGGTAGACCAGTATTGTGCCTCCCACAAGTTGGACCGATAATGGTGAGAGTCGCGGGAATGCGATGGATGTGAGACGCACAAGAGCTATTGTTAAGGTGACACTTAGGGGATGCCTATATCCAACAGTGGATGTTCTTTGGCTGAAATGATGATGATGATGAAGATTGTTCATGAAGCCAATACGTATAGATTTGACTTCCGCAACTCAGTAACTACGTACCTCTTGACAAAGTTAGGGTTAGATGTTAAGTATGGCTTCTAACTACTGTAACAACTATCAGAACTCAATTATTGGTTCAGCTTGCTAGTGTACTTATGTAACTTTATTATATTTATATTTTCCTCATGAAAATTGAATATTATTAGGTAAAACTTTCTATATATAATAAAGAATAAGGTCTTCCAATAACAAACAAAACCAACGGCGACTACTTTTGGACCAACTGTAAACGTCTTTCGGCTGAAATGATGATGATGATGACGCGTTTTCTATGGTACCTACAGAGGAGACACTTTAAGTTGTGGCAGGTCGTCAGCCATCTACAAAAGTTATTATTACTACTCGTAGCATAGGTCATCAGCTATGCTAGTGTTACGAACGTGAGTAATTAAATGCCGGTTTACTAGCAGATAACTTTATTCACCACGAAACAATGACAAATTAGTCCAATCAACAAATAACCAATCACTATAAACACTCAGAGTTCCGTTTAGTATCGCTTAGGTCGCTAGGTATCACTTCAAACACTTAGATAGTTCGCTCTGTATCGCTGTCGAAATCAAACTCACCCGCTTCCAGCCGGGGGCCCGTATTTATATGCGAAGCCATCGAAATTTCTCGATACCGACGGTTCAAGGACATTCTAGAACAATAGGGTCGAATCGGGAGGCCATAAATCATTATTATTACTCTCGTAAGTAGGTACTTATCTAACACCTTACATGCGAATTTCGACTCTATTGCTAATACCGGAAGCTACAAATTCCCTTATCCACCCACATAACTACCTACTGAATCTTATCTAATAATAATAGTGTATGTCGGACTTTTCTAGAATTTGCCAGGCCTGAGTATGTACTCCTATTCTAGAAGCTTCGCACGGCAATGCGTTTTAATTATTTGATGCTACCCTTGGTTCTGTCGAAGATATAGCGTACTCAAGTTTCACGGCGTAACAGTGCCCCCCTCTTAGTCATGCTCGTCCCGAGCATTATTAGATCCGTGATACGGCGCCAATCTATCCACGTGGACTACCTTAGGTTTCCCTCGTAACCCTTTCTTGATGCGGTAGGTAACGTCGTTGATCCTTTTTATCACGGTGTAGGGTCCCTCCCATCGAGCTTGAAGTTTCGGCGACTTCCCTTTTCGTCGAAGTGGGTTGTGGAGCCAAACCAGTGCACCTTCCTCAAATCCCTTGGCGTTAGCATTGCGGTCGTATCTAGTTTTCATTTTAACGCTGGTGTGCAGGCTATTCTCACGCACTCGTTTATGCACTTCATCCAATTGATCTTGGAGGTCACTTACGAAGTCCGTAACTGGCTTAGTCTTGTCAGGTGGCACGCCAGTTATGGTATCGACTGGAAGTCTCATCTCCCTGCCGAAATTCACTCTTGCTGGGGTATGGCCCGTGCTATCATGCACTGCTGATCGATAAGACATCAGAAATAGTGGAATATACCGGTCCCAATCTTTCTGATGGTCATCGACAACCTTAGCCAGGTGATTCTCCAGGGTCTGGTTAAACCTCTCCACCATTCCGTCCGACTGTGGGTGCGCAGGTGTTGTGCGTGTCTTGTAAATCCCCAGAAGAGTGCACATTTCCTGGAACAGCGCAGATTCGAAGTTGCGGCCTTGATCGGAATGGATCTCCAAAGGTGCGCCATACCGACATACTACTTCTTCGACCACCTTTTTCGCCACTGTCGTCGCTTCCTGATTGGGTATGGCGAAAACTTCAGGCCACTTTGTGAAATAGTCCTGTATCACCACTATGTTTTTGTTTCCGTCATCTGTCACTGGGAAAGGTCCAGCAACGTCGATGGCAATGCGTTCCCATGGGGCTCCTACATTGTACAACTGAAGCTTGCCCCTGCTCCTAGTCTGTGGTCCTTTCACGGATGCGCACGCTGTACATTTCCGACACCATTGCTCTATGTCTTCTCTACAATTGAGCCAGTAATACCGCTGTCTCACTTTCAGTAGAGTTTTATTGATTCCCAGGTGTCCACCAGAAGCGCCATCGTGTATCTCCTGAAGCAGGGGGACCACTTCACGTCGTGGTACTATCACTTGTGTGGTCACCTCCTTGCCATCGTTCGATTCCCATTTCCTACAAAGCACGTCATTTTCTAGGACTAAACTGTCCCACTGTGCCCAGTAGCTCTTTGTGACAGGACTATGTGACGATACTTCATTCCACTGAGGCCTAGTTCCACTACGCTTCCAGTCCAGTATAGGTCGAATATCGTCATCTTCTTCCTGGGACTTCTTAAAGTTGCCTTCAGCCCTAATTAAGTTCACGTGTTCCCGGGCTTCATTTTGCTGGCAATGTCTACAGTCCTCATTACATGGACGTCGCGACAGGGCGTCAGCATTGTTATGCCCTTTTCCACTACGATGTTCCGTCACAAAGTTGAACTCCTGCAGCTGCTCTAGCCATCTTGCAACTTGACCCTCAGGGTTTTTGAATTGTAGAAGCCATTTCAATGCAGCGTGGTCCGTCCTCAACGTAAACTGTCTCCCTATGAGGTACTTGTGGAAATGTTGCAAAGTTTTTACAACAGCCAGTAGTTCTCGTCGAGTCACGCAGTAGTTCCTTTCTGGTTTGGAAAGTGCCTTACTGAAGTAAGCGATCACGACTTGCCTATCTTCTTGCACCTGCGATAGCACTCCACCAATTCCTGTGTTGCTGGCGTCGGTATCGACGACAAATCTTCCATCTCTGCTCGGATACCCCAGTATAGGCGCTTCACATAGCCGTTGCTTTAGTTCGTTGAATGCTGACTCACAGTTCTTGTCCCAGATAAAATCTCGTTTATCCTCAGTCAGCTGATGTAAAGGTTTTGCAATGTCCGAAAAACCCATAACAAACCGTCTGTAGTATGTGCACAACCCTAGAAATGCACGTACTTCTGTTTTGTTCTTTGGAGCCGGCCACTGTTGGACAGCCTTTATCTTCTCAGGATCGGTTCTCACTCCATCGGCGCAGATGACATGTCCTAGGTAGCTGACCTCCTTCTTGAACAGGGCACACTTCTTTAGGCTTAGTTTTAGGTTAGCCCCCCGTATCCTGGTGAATACTTTCTCCATATTTCTCAGGTGTTCCTTAAAAGTGCGGCCCATTATAATGACGTCATCCAAATATACTAGACAGACGTCACCAAGAAGGCCCACCATGACTCTATCCATGAGGCGTTCAAACGTCGCTGGAGCGTTGCACAATCCAAAAGGCATGACGTTAAATTGCCACAGGCCGTTGCCAATTCCTGTACTGAACGCTGTCTTTTCCTTATCTTTCTCGCTAATTTCCACTTGCCAGTAGCCACTTTTCAAGTCAATGGTTGAAAACCACTTCATACCACTGAGCATATCCAGTGTGTCATCTATCCTAGGCAAGGGATAACTATCCTTCTTCGTTACATCATTCAGCATTCTGTAGTCTACACAGAATCTGGTACTGCCGTCCTTCTTCTTCACCAGAACGACAGGAGAAGACCATGGGCTCGTAGAATGTTCAATTATTCCGCTATCAGCCATATCCTTTACCATTTCTGCTACCTCAGTTTCTTTAGCCCAGGGTATGCGGCGCGGCCTCTGGTTATATATCTGTGAATATGCTCAAAATGGTTTTAACATTGTGTCTAACTGGCTCCAGAAGAATCTCCTATCATTAAACGCAGATAAAACAAATTACATTTTATTTACAATGAGAAATGCTAACATATCGCTTACTAACCTAAATATTCACGCGCATAACTGCACGTATGCTGACACTGCATGCACTTGCCCGACTTTAGTTAAAGCTGATCATGTAAAATATCTAGGTGTCACGATTGACACAAATCTAAATTTCCGTAAACATATCGAGCTATTGTGTACGAGAGTTCGCAAATTAATATATGTTTTTAAAAATTTGCGAAACGTAGCCGATTACAAATTAATTAAACAGGTCTATTTAGCTTTGTGTCAATCCATTCTTACATATTGCATAACTTCCTGGGGTGGAGCGGCTAAAACAATTTTACTCCCGTTAGAGCGTGCTCAAAGAGCAATTCTCAAGGTCGCTACATTTCGGCCTTTTAGATTTCCTACGCACGAACTCTACACAGCATGTAATGTACTTACAGTACGGCAATTATTTATTTTAAACGTAGTATTACACCAGCATTCTGCACTTCCTTTTGCCCCAGTACCTTCTGACAGGAGAAGGAAGGACTCGGTTTGCATAAAGCCTCAAACCAAACATGCTTTTGCTAAACGCTTTTACGTGTTCTTGGGACCTTTTCTATACAATAGGCTCAATAAGGTACTAAGCATCTATAATTTAAGGTATAAAGAATGTAGTAAGATGTTATCGGAACATTTAGTGATACTGAATTACACAGACACAGAACAACTTCTAGAAATATTGACATAATGTTATCTGATTCCCTCATTATTATTTATTTTGTATAATTTTATAGACATAGTTTTAGGTATTATTGTACCATAAGTTAACTGATCCCCTCGTCGTTATTGTTTATTTTGTATAATTTCATAGATATATTCTTAAGTTCTATTGTACCATAAGCTTATTTTCATAGTTTTTAAACATAGACTATATTTTTATAATAGTTTAGTAGTCATTTTAAATATTTTACAACGAAATTAATTTTAAAAGTAATGCGATGGCCTGAAACACAGGTTGAAATTAACCTAGCTCGGGTGGTCCGTTATTAATTATTGCAATTTCGAACCGTATTAATTGCACCTTTAATATTATATTAGATTTACTTTATTCTTATGCAAAATAATGTTATAGATAATTGTTTTACTGAAGGCTTATATTCATTTTTGTCAACATTGTATTTTGAATAAAATTTATTATTATTATTATTATTATTGTTTAATTGGTCTAGCATCACCTGTATCTATCTCATGCTTGACGAGACCTGTTCTTCCGCAATCTTTTCCCGTTGCAATGATATCCCGGAACCGTAGCAGAAATTCCTTGGCTTGCTGTAGTTCCGAAACTGATAAATTGCTCTTAGAATTTTCCAGAAGTTGCTGGATGTGATCAGGTTCACCTTTTATTGCGTCTTGTTTTACTGAAGATGTGTTGATCTGGCGGAGATACTTCACTTCTTCACATCTTCCAACAACACTGTTTTTCTTCAACTGGATCTCCTTTTTCCCAAGATTTACAATCCTGACCTTGGATCTTCCTTTCGTCATAACTAATGTCCTCGCGGTGATAAGTTCCGGGTGCCGGCCAATGTCTTCAACCATAACACATCTGCGTTGCCTAATTTTCTTAGGAATTTTAACTTCGACTAAGGTTTCCGTTCTTGGAGCCAATGTGGTATCCTTTAAGCAATAGAGGTTGCATGTGTTAATTCCTTGCAGGAAGACTTCTTGGTCTGGGAATTTCAATACTCCTTTATCGATATCTAAAACACATCGGTAATTCCGCAGGAAGTCGAGACCCAGTATGCAATCGTCGGTAATGTTCGCAATTAACGCTGAATGGGTGTACACTTGATCACCGATTTTAAACTCGATTTCTGTATCACCGAGGACGGAGACTGGCTGGCCGGTGGCTGTCTGAAGTCGGTAGGCTGGGGTTTGTGTTTGCCACAAGATGGTGCGTTTCAGCAGCTCAGGTCTTATAATAGTCCGTGACGCCCCGGTGTCAACGGTGAAATTGCAAGCACGTTGATTCAGCGTTCCCTCGATGATCAAACTATTTCCGTTGTGGACTAGATTGATGGTGATGGTTGGGGCCTTCAGTTGACCAGCCAGCACCCGCCCCGCGGCCCTGGCGACATTTAGTTTTAACGACTCCTCGTTAACTTGAGTTCCGGAGTCCACACTTCCCCTCTTCCTCTTGGGGCAATCGGTACGAATGTGCCCTTTTTCTCCACATCCATAACACGTCGGAATATAGCGGGACTTTGCCGACGAAGCCACTTCTCGGTGACGTGGTTGCACTGAAGGTGAGACCACCACTTCCCGAACTCTGTGCGTACGTGAGTCTTGTCGTACGGCTTCCACTTCCAAAGCGTGGGCCATCGCACTCTTCAGAGTTTGGTGGTGTCCGAGTCGCACCGTAGCCCTGACTTCAGTATCCCGCAGACTGTCGATGAATGCTTGCACCAGATTTACTTCCACCGTCTCCGGTGTCATCGACATGTATGCCCGCCGGACCAGCCGTTCAACCTCTACTCCCCACTGCTGAAGGCTCTCGTTCGACCTCTGCATTCTCTCGCGAAGTTGCGCGTGGAAAACATGTTCGAGGTGCTTGTCACCATAGCGAGTGTCTAGTCCCTCCATTAGACGCTCCAACGTCCTGCCGTCTGGAGGAAGGTTCTCTAGGTCCAGCAGAGCGTCCCCTCGTAGGGCCAAAGTTAACGCCGCGAAAGACTGGTCATCATCCCAGCGGTTCGTCTTGACCAGTGTTTGGAATTGGTACTTAAAAGCCGTCCAGGACGACGTGCCATCAAAACGCGGCATATCAAATTTTGCGGCTGATGCACAGTGGTTGTGCGATGGTGCGCTAACAGCAACGGGTTCGCGTGCTTCGAGCTTGACAATTTTTTTGTTGATGTCCAGCAGGCGATCTTCGTGGCCATCAATTCTGGTTTCGAGGCTATCAGCTCGGGCGGAAACCTCCTTGACCTCTAAGGTGAGATTTTTCACTTTCTCGCCCAACGTGACGAGGCCGTGATCGATTTTTTCGAGGATCAGGTTCTGCTTAGCCTCTTGATCCCGGCGGGCAGCTTCCTGTTCGCGGCGGGCTTCTTCCTGGTTAGCCGCGATTAGATCCTGGAGCTTACGTTGGTTAGCCTCTTGTTCGCGGCGGGCAGCTTCCATACTAGCTTGCATGGTGGCCAACACTGCGGCGAGGTTCATTTCCGAGGATGACCCTGTTGGCGCCTCAGCAGCTGCCGTTGCTCCCATACCAGCCCGATCTTCCGCTTCCAGACGTTGACGTGCAGCATCCATCTCCACTTGCCTCCTTGTTCGTGGTCCCTGTTCGTCGTCCCTCTGTAGTAATGGCATCTCACTTCTGACACCAGTTGTTACGAACGTGAGTAATTAAATGCCGGTTTACTAGCAGATTACTTTATTCACCACGAAACAATGACAAATTAGTCCAATCAACAAATAACCAATCACTATAAACACTCAGAGTTCCGTTTAGTATCGCTTAGGTCGCTAGGTAACACTTCAAACACTTAGATAGTTCGCTCTGTATCGCTGTCGAAATCAAACTCACCCGCTTCCAGCCGGGGGCCCGTATTTATATGCGAAGCCATCGAAATTTCTCGATACCGACGGTTCAAGGACATTCTAGAACGATATGGTCGAATCGGGAGGCCATAAATCATTATTATTACTCTCGTAAGTAGGTACTTATCTAACACCTTACATGCGAATTTCGACTCTATTGCTAATACCGGAAGGTACAAATTCCCTTATCCACCCACATAACTACCTACTGAATCTTATCTAATAATAATAGTGTATGTCGGACTTTTCTGGAATTTGCCAGGCCTGAGTAAGTACTCCTATTCTAGAAGCTTCGCACGGCAATGCGTTTTAATTATTTGATGCTACCCTTGGTTCTGTCGAAGATATAGCGTACTCAAGTTTCACGGCGTAACACTAGTAATAAATATTATAAAGAATGAATCTATGTTAATATTATAAAGCTCTGTGGGGCCCCGTGGGGACCGCCATTATTTTTATTAATTTATTTATTTAGTATTAATAAATTAATATAAATATAATATTAATAATATAAACTGTTATTGCTCTGTTTCTGTTGCTTCTCTAATTATACTACTAGAGTACAATTTTAAATCGGTCGGGGTTTGATGGCACATTTTTTTCCAGCGGTTCTCAAAGTTAAAAGGTAATACTTGTTTACTGGCACGTTTTCGTGTCACGGGGTCCTACAGGTTAAGAGTTTGTTTGTTTGAACGCGCTAATCTCAGGAACTACTAGCCCGATTTGAAAAATTCTTTCAGTGTTAGATAACCCATTTATCGAGGAAGGCTATAATTATATCATCAAGCTAAAACTAAACTAACTCTACACGTGGGTGAGGCTGCTGGCAGAACCTAGTAACTACCTACAAATAAAACTTCTAAGGTACTCGCGTTAAGAACTAAGTCGGTCGAGCCATAAATGTCAGTAGTAGTAATAATATATAACAACTAGCATTTTATTCATAGTCTACTTGCTTGCTCTATACGATGTACGATCCAAAGACTCAGTTCTCAGGAGGACTATAGTCTCGAGCAGAAATTACCAGCAGTACCTCTGAACACATAACTTTGCACTATCTGAGGCCTTATCTCTTTCGGAGAACCTAGTTCTAAAGCTGCAAGTTCTTGAACAAAAGATTTGCAGTTCGATTCCTGTTACAACCTCTAAGATACTTCTTAGAGAAGCTAGTCTTAGTACTTGAGAGACTAGATTCTGCCAGCGGCTTCGCTCGCGTGATAGTAGGTTTCTCTGTGCAAACTTTGGACCTCCGTTTCATCGGAGAATTTTCCAAAATTTACCCCGAATTTTGGGAAATTCTCTCTTAGCTTTATGCAAATTTCACGTTCCTAGTCCTAGTAGTTTCGGCTGTGCGTTGATATGCCTGTCAGTTTCTTCTTTAATATCTTATATAAGTACTAGCGACCCGCCCCGGCTTCGCACGGGTGCAATACTTATGTATGTAAATATACCTACTACAAAATGTCCTTATTGCATGGATTACGACACTAAAGTCTGAAGTATTTACTGGAACACTCTCAATAGCAGTTTTAAGAGATTAAATGTAGCTGTTATGAGAATGTAACATATCCTGAAGAGATCTGATCAAATCTATATCTATTGGCTGTGCGACAATCGAACACCGCGTTGATGCTTGTGTATCTGGGTCTGCAATAAAATTTATTTGCAGAAATTTGTGATCATCTGGTCGAGGTGGTAGCAAGCTCCCAGCCAAGTGATACACTTGCCCTTGAATTTTAAATGTAGGCATAAAACCGCGCTCAACAACTTGCTTACTTTTGAAAGAGGTCATTTGAAATGCGTAATTGTAACGGCGTATATTGCATATCGATACCTTTGGGTAGAAAGGTCGTATAAACCAAAACCCGACGTTTCAGTAGAGCAGAAAAACTAATTTTTTTTTACATAAAAATTCATAACTTTTTTCCTTTTGTAGTTATAAAAAAAATATCTATGAGAAAGGTTCTTACATTTTGCAGATGAAAAAGGTTAAATCATCAAAACCCAGCTATCTTCTTTAGTTTTAAAGTTAGCTTGCATTTACGTCTAAGAAAAAATCAATGTTTGGTTTATACACCCCATGAAAATGTACTTTGAAAAAACTGTGGGGGTCGTATATCCATTTTTGGTAACCATAACGGTCATATTTAATGTCGTAAAAACCCATATATGTAATTTTTTTTTGTATTAAAAACCATCTATAATCATAGATCAATTGAATTCTGACTAATAAATAATCCTGTTACACATAGAATTAGTAGGAACTCAATTATTATTATTCTAATACCCAATAATGGTCGATTCAAATAAAATAAAACTACCTGAAATATGAAATCAACATTTATTAAGTATTATAATACATTCTAATCAATGGTATCTGTCCGGGACCTATCATTTATCGCGCTCGTTCTTCTGCTTGTCGCTGCGCGCAAATGCGAGCCTTGTATGTTGATCGTAAAGTGCTTCTTGCAATATTCTTCTTCCTGCCCTTATCCCATATTACTTGGAGTCGGCGCAACACGTTTTCTTCTTCCATTCTGTCCTGTCGTCCGTAACAATATCACTAACTTCCTTTTCTTTCTTATCGGTCCTTACGCAATCTATCCATCTTTTCTTTGGCCTCCCTATCCCTCTTCATCCATCCACATGTAAATTCAGAACTCTTTTAGTAACATGCGTTTCATCCCTTCTCTTCACATGACCATACCAAGGCAAACGATTTCCTTCCAACTTTTCAGTCACTGGCGCCACTTTCAAACTTCCCCTAATACACTCATTCCTCAATTTGTTCATTCTTGTCACACCACACATCTCAATATTCTCATCTCCACTACATGCAATCTTTTTTTATCCATCTTTTTCACAACCCGACATTCTGATCCATACAGTATGACAGGTCTTATCACGGACTTGTAGATTTTACCCTTCAACTTGAGGGGCATCCGTGGATCACAAGTTGTTCCCGTGACCTGTCGCTATTTCATCCATCCTTCGTTGCTCGGATGTGTTATGTGCCGGTCTACCTCACCATCTCTTTGGACAAGCGAATTGAGGTACTGAAAGTCGGAACAAATCGGTATGGGCGTTCTAGCGAGAACTAAAGGCGAAAGATTGGAGGGACCGCCGAAATCGCAGAACAAGTACTCTGTTTTGGTTCTACTCAATTTCAGGCCAACACTCTCCAATCTTTGCCACAACACCTCCAATCTGCTCCAAACCTCAAGGCCACTCTCGGCAACCAGCACAATGTCATCGGCAAACAGCATACACCAGGGGGCCTCTTCCTGAATGTCTAATGTCAAAGCGTCCATTATCAGCAGGTAGAGTTAAGGGCTGAGAGCCGACCCCTGATGTGGGCCGACCGCCACATTCAAACTGCCACTGGTGCCTACTGTAGACCGGACTTGGATACTACACCAACTGTACATCGATCGGATCAACTTCACATACTTCACAGGCACACCTTTCTCCTTAACCTACGACATACCCGCAAAACGAGACACAATAGTAAAACAATAACAGCGCGGTCTCATAGGACCGGTCGGGGATTCATGAATTAAGGGCCCACCACAGAACCTCACGATGTACCCGGTCGTATGCTTTTTCGAGGTCAATTAATACCATGTGCACCTCTGTATTTCTCGCACAGCTGGCGTATAGCGAAAATGGCATCCGTTGTACCCCGACCAGGCATAAAACCGAATTGGTTCTGTGAAATTTCACTCTCTTCTCTCAACCGCCTTTCAATACTTCTTCCTCCCTTACTTTCATAGTATGTGACATTAGCTTTATTCCTCTGTAATTGTTGCACTCAAGAACATCACCTTTGTTTTTAAAGATGGGCACCAAAGAACTTTTGTACCAATCATCAGGTATGAATTCTTCTTTCAACAACTTATTGAAGAACAAAGCTAACCACATCCATCCATCCACTCGCAGTAACTTCCACAATTTAACTGGGCCAATGGCCTTACCATTCTTCATTCCATTTACTGCTATTCTGACTTCATCCATACTAACCATTCTCACTAACTCCAAATTTTCTGGTTTTGTTTCTAAAATCCCACTCCAATCATTTTTCTCATTCATTAGTCTTTCAAAATATTCCTTCCACCTCTCTTTGATTTTTTCATCATCTGATAGAACCATTCCAGGTTCATTCCTTACACATTTTACTTGACAAACATCCTAAAGTAAGGTGCGACTTGCAATGAACATGGTTTATACACCAACGTTGCGAACTGTGTTTGGATTTACGACGTCAAATTTAACCTGTGTTTAGGTAATGCATTTAACACTTTAGGGCGTATAAACCATTTACAATTAATGCATTTAACACTTTAGGGCGTATAAACCATTTACAATTAATGCATTTAACACTTAAAGGCGTATAAACCATTTACAAATAATGCATTTAACACTTTAGGGCGTATAAACCATTTACAATTAACGACTATTTTTACACCCTGAGTTAATATAAATTGTGGTCATTACGTCATAACAAAAGTACAAAAAAAAAAACGGCTTTTACATTGAAAATTTGCCTTTTTTAAGAGGCTGTGACCGAAAATTTCTGGGTCGTATTAACCATTTTTGAGCGAATTTCTACATTTCGTATATACAGATCGATAGAGAAAAAAATTCTGAGAAAAATAGTATATATAACTCAATTTGGCCAAAATGGTTTATACGACCTTTCTACCCAAAGGTAGCGATATGAATTGTTTGGATTTCGGATGATCACCCGTAAGCAGAGAGTGAAGTGGTTCAGGTGGAGGAAGAATTTCTTCTAATTTTACTTTTCCTTGTAAGCAACACAAACCTTTCGATTCGTCCTTGAATTTCAAAGCCAAAGAATGTTCACACACTACTGGCATAGTATCTATAGACACAATACGATCGTCCTTGTAAGAAATCGAAAGATCGTAATTCATGGCAGAATTTTATTTATTTACCCATCTGTGGCTGATCCGTTGTCCGTTTTGTTCAGCGTTACTGTGTCTGTGGTGATTCTCTCGTTCTCTGTATGCGATGTCTATCCCTATCCTGGCTGAGGCGAGCCTCATGCTCTACAGACGACTCTCTGTTTCTTTGAATTCGATGGCTATCCCTGTCTTGGCTGAGGCGAGCCTCTCTGAACTTTCTCTTTTTTTTCTCTTTTTTGATTCTCTGGCTCTCTGAACTCTAGGTCTAACCCGATCCTGGCTGCGGCAAGCCTTACGCTCTATTGAGGATTCTCTATCACTCTCGACTCTATATCTATCTTGGAGCTGGCTGAGGCGAGCCTCGCGTTCCGTTGACGATTCTTCATCTCTTGCTGAACGTGCTCTTCTGGCATTCACTGTACTACGACCTATGTTCAAACGACGACATCTTCCAGACATGACTTTAATTTCTGTTCAAAATTGAATACTTACACAGTTCTTGATTAAACTCACACCTTAACACTATACGTAGGTATGATTATGAACAAATTGCACTAATTATTAGTAAGTGCTGGAGTAAATAGTAGATTCATTCAGATCATAAGGGAGCGCCACAGGGCGGTGGTCGGAGTTAAGTTCATGTATTGCTTCTATAGATTGTAACCGGAGGTTGACATTCTTTAGAAGCGCCACATCGAGGACATCAGGGCTATGGTTTGGGTCATGGGGAAAGTGAGTATGATGTCAGATGTATGACGGGGCGATGATGTCAAAGTTGAGGTAGACACCAAGGTTGTACAATACCCTACCTCTGGGGTTGGTAATGTTGTTATTCCCGGCGGGGTGCTTGACATTGAGGTCTCTTGCCAAGATGACAGAGTCGCTCAAGCCAAAGGGCAGTGAGGTCGCTAGTGATAGCGATGGATTCGTCTGCGATATGAGACGAAGAAGAGGGAGGCGGCTAGTAGGCGGAGATGACGGTGATCGGTTGATGACCGGTCATGCCTACCCGGCAGGCCGAGAACTCCAGGAGAGAAACTGGCGCAGGTGGAGTTATGGGGACGCAGTACAGTTCCTTCCTGTAGTAGATTAATGTGCCCCCACCATGGCATCGAGTCCTATCATTGCGAACTATACGGTAGTTGGCAATTTTAGGATCTTTCCGGTGGGGTTTTAGCAGCGTTTCCTGAATTTGGAGAAGGTTTAACTGATGGTCGCGGAGGAAGGTGGCGACCTCATCACACTGGATGGTAATGCCGTTGGCATTGAAAAAACCAACATTCAGGGATCGGGGCCTCTGGGTACAAATTACCTGTGACAGGGTAATTTATCCAACTCCTTGGCGATGGCGCTGTTCTTGAGGAACAGCTCCATGCGCTTCTCCATTGTTAACTGGCTCAGGACTTCAGCGACGTGAAGCTCATGGGCCAGGTTTCGGGCCGCTTTGGTGTGGAATATGGGGTAATTCTCTAGGAGAATATCGCATACCGACTTAGTCATGGGGGGGATGACAGGCACTGTCACTTTCGTGACCGCGCTCTTGTGAGCCACGGCCGCGGGCTTTTGGGGTGCCACGGCCGCAGGGGCCAGTGGGGCAGGGATTGGCGCTTGGATAGGCTTTGTCATCAGCGCTGGGATGGGCGCAGCCACCAAGGCCGGGAAGGCCTTTTGGTGGTTCAGCAGTTGCCTCTGCGGGGCTAGGCGCTCAGGGAGTTGGGAAGAGGGGATCTTCCCGGATGGGGCCTCTCTTAGCTGGCGTGCAGCGGAGTGCTTTGCTATCTTAGGGGCAATCTTGGGGGCTTTATTGCAGCCCCGGTAGTTGGCTGGGTGACCAGCCTGACTGCAGAAGGACGAAGCGCGGCCATCAACGCGCTATTTATAGGCGCGGCGCCGCAACAACTACATCCCTGCATTTTAAATTTGTAATATCTTCGGAAATATTCACTTCAATTACGTTCTGTAAAAAGCATATTGATCTATAATAAATGCACAATTTATTTAAAGTACTTAATTGGATAAGGATTGATGCTGTATTGTTTAAAATCACTTCGTAAATAACCATTTTTTAGTAAAAGATAAAAAATGGTTATGGTGGGTTATCCCTAAGAGATAGACATATACCATTGCGAACTTTTTTGTTGAACTTTTTAAGGTGGACAATACTGTAGTACATTATTTTGGTCTATCTCGTAGGGTACAGCCAGCCTTTGCAATATAAGCGCAAAAAAATCGTGCTTATTTACGACATCACTTTAGGAACCTCTAAATTTATCAGTGTTTCTCTGCTATATTATGCATGTATTATACATATAAACCTTCCTTAAGAATCACTCTATTTATTTAAAAAAACCGCATTAGAATCCGTTGCGTAGTTTTAAAGATCTAAGCATACATAGGGACAGACAGACGGCGGATAACGACTTTGTTTTATACTATGTAGTGATATACAACTAGCTGTCCCCTGCGGTTTCACCCGCATTTTTCATTACTGCTCCGCTCCCGTGGGTCGTAGCGTGATGGTATATAGCCTATAGCATTCTTCGACAAATGGGCTATCTAACACTGAAAGAATTTTTCAAATCGGACCAGTAGTTCCAGAGATTACCCCCTACATACAAACTTACAAACCTACAAACTTACAAACTTACAAATTTTACCTCTTTATAATATTAGTATAGATATGTCCGGGTTTAGACTACAAATTGTATTAGAAAGAAGAAGAAAGAAAACACGTTTATTACGCCCTAAATGGACGCACAATAAAATAAAAAATACATTAAAATAAAACTACTATACAATTCTAAAAATAACGTACACTAAAAACAACTGTCGAGCCTGTGTGGACCCGGCATAAACTCTATGGCATCATAGACACAGAACACAGTTGTCTATGATGTTTGAGCATTATCTGTTGCAAGTTTGTATTGCATATTTTACATGATTGTATATCTCGACTTAATAAATTATTTTAAACTATTAACTGTTTTAACCAAAGCTCTTCAAAATCAAGAAAAACACCTATCAAACTACAATAATGTCAAAAAAATTACCAGACATTTTTCACAGTCGGGACGTGATGTTTCATTTTACTCGCTCTATACCCGAAAAATGACCCTTAAAATCTCTTACTAAATCGTCCTCTTTCTAAAATATAGTCACCACTTGACCGGCCACACGTCTCAATAAGCAATCCTTCAGTTTTCTAATCTAATAGTAACTCCTTGAACGCCGATTGTACGTACGTCTGCACAACTGAAATGACCTTGTAAAACAACTAAGGGTATAGTTACATACGGGTGTGCAAAAATTGATTCTGCCGATAATTTTGGTTTATAATCTTCGTTTCTCATAAGGTCTACCAAAATTATTACAGGCATTGTATTGCATAGCAGGGAGGTCACCCCCTGCATTGAGGAATAAGACGCAAGGATGGTTGGATGGACCCAAGACATTTATCTATCTATATATATATATAAAAATCAATTGCTATTCGTTAGTCTCGATAAAACTCGAGAACGGCTGAACGGATTTATCTTATCTTGGTCTTGAAATGTTCGTGGAGGTCTATATGGGAGGATTAAAAGGTGAGAAAAACTCAAAAAAAAATAATCTGTAGTACGAACGTCTGGCGGGTCAACTAGTTATAAAATAAAAACGTTCAAAATTAAGACGCAATGACGCAATATTAATACGCGCATACGCGTCACGAGTAAAAGAGGCCAAATTGGTTGTTTGTTCACAAGAATCCAGTGCGAAACTGTTGATCCGATTACTAAATTTCCTTTCCGGGCTCTAAAACGACAGTAACACTGAGTGCCATAGACTTTCAGGCCCATAAAAAATTCACGCTTCCCGTGAGTACGGGAAGCTCCGCGGGAAAAAGCTATTCGTAGATAAATCGGCAAAGTGGTCGCTAAAAATGAGCTAGAACGGTAACGTGACAGCAATTTTCTGTGAAACGACTCAATTCTAAATCTACGTCGCTTTCTGAGATATATTTTAGTTCCAGTGACCATGAGAGAAATAGTTTTGTGAGGTCATTCTGTAGTGGTAAAAATAATTCTAGCTGTTTTTCGAATGCATGTTTAAAGTTATGTGGAACAGAGTCTAAAGCTGCATAATTGCTTATGAGTAACCTGTTCACTCTTGACTTAAAGATCCCCAGGTTCTAGCCTATCAGGAACCCCAGATTCAGTCTGGGAAGAAATTTTGCTCCTAACAATAATGAATGCGTTTCCAAAACGTTTAGTCTTAGGCACTATAGTACATTCGCGTTAAGAAAGCAGTGAGTTATCATTGTCCGTCGGCCTAGCCCCGCCCCCTAATTAATCAAATCAAGTTTAAGAGTATTTTTATAAATTTATGTAACTAAAATCTTATAAAATATAATTTGTTTGAATTTAACAGAACTGTGAATATACTTTTATCTTGCAGTGCGCTGATGATTCACTGCATTCTTAACGCCAAAAGAACTATAAGTGCATTTAAGTAAAACTTCCTATAATTATGTTACTCAATTTTTTAATTGTTTATAAGAGTGTGCAGTGATCCAATTACATTCTGTATAGGTACTCGTATATATTTAGCTGAAACCTAAAATAAGATAACAGTGTCGTTGTAATCCCCGAAGCACAGACCAACCATATAGTTTTATATGTAGTTTTGTGCTATCTTTCCCCGACGGAGCATTGTAATACCACTATTTTCAGATTACAGTCTCAGGTTTCATATTTTGAACTTGTACAGTAACATTCGAGGTTATCGAGAAACTAGAACTGTTATAGGGGTGTAACGGAAGTATTACCTAACCGGAATAGAATTCGAAATTGAAGTTTTTTAAATTGGACTGTCGGACTCGGCACTGTAATCGTAACGGAAATTGGAAGCGGAGACAGAAGCATCAATTGTCAAATGAACGAATGATGAAGTTACTACTAAAACTAATTAAAAACTCAGATTAGTACGAGCATAAATAAAGAGCGGATTCACAACATTCCAGATACGAAATATAACAACAAATGAAAGAGTAGTCGACAGAAGGCACGAGGAAAGGAGATTCCCCGCGCGAATAGTATAGACTTGTTTGCATCTCCGATATAAACTCCGATTAAATTATTTCGGAACCAAAACCGGAATCAAATGTGCATAACAATCGGAAGTTTCAAACTTACGGAATCGGAAGTGGACCTCCGTAACATCTCTAAATTGTTAGATAATCCACGAAAATAGCTTACCTAAATAAAGGTTTACTTTTGCAATAGAAAAACTAAATTTATTTATTTACCTCTTTGTAAACCTATGTGACACCATTCTGTAATATATAAAGATATAAGTTAAGTGAAGCTTTTTAAGTTTTAATTTTTTTGAGTTCAGCTTTTTTCTAAACTCGCCATTCAACCTACTAAAAGAGATATAAATCTCATACTTAATCTCGAAATAAAAACAAATAAAATATGTAATAATAATAATAATAATAATACTCCCCCGACCGAATTCCGGTCACGGTGGCCAATCTCAGCAGAGATTTGCCAAGTACGCAGGAGATATTATAGTGCACAAGTGTGTGCGCAAACACAGGTGCACTCTCTGTTTCTTTACTCTCATAGTCCGATGGGACGGCAATCCGACACGACCGGAGAGAGATCAGGCGCAGGACCAACGGCTTTACGTGCTTTCCGAGGCACGGGGGTATCACACCACCAACTTCCAAACTCCGGGCAGCTACAGAGTAATTCTTAATGGAAAAACCCATTAGCACTTTTTGCCCGACCCGGGAATCGAACCCAGGACCCCTTGCTCAGCAGTCGCTCTTGCGACCACTAGACCAACGAGGCAGTGTATGTCATACATAAGTCATCTATATAAGAAACAAGTTTGTTTTGCATAAGTCTGGCCGCCCAATTCCGATAATCGGTGACCGATTTTTTGTAGGAGAAAAAATTTGAACTCACTGATAACAATAGTGCAACGCACACGTCCTACAAAAAGGAAATCAGTATATGATTATAATTTACTAGCTTATGCCCGCGGCTTCGCCCGCGTACATAAAATATAGCCTATGTCACTCAGGAATACAGCAGCTTTGTATTGGTGAAAAAATTTTAGTAATCGGACCAGTATGTACTTCCACAGATTACCTCATATGAACAAAAAAACAAACTTTACCTCTTTATTATATTAGTATAGATTACGATTATCTGTCCTACAAAATTCTGACGTGGGTGGGTAAGTCTACAGATATTTCTACGAATAGGTATCGTTAGCTACCCAAGACTACAGAGAAACTACAATGGCATAATAAATCTAGCAAAAACTTATCCCATTGCCGTATTCCCTTAGTGTAGGCAAAGTAAATGAAACCGTATTCAACATTTTCAATATAAGTTTTGTTGAATGAGACGAATTGAATGAGCGTACTATAATAGTAAGGATCCAACTTGGAAGTTATCCATTAATTATTTATTTTGTACTGGGAAAGGAATTGTACAGTTAATCTCGACTGTAGTCGATTGCATTTAGGATCCCTTAAATAAATAATGCTAATGGAGAGCAGCGGTGGTAAAGTGGTAACAGCCCCGACTTGCAAGTTGTAGGACGCGGGTTCAAACCTAGCCAAGCGCATTACTTTGTGTAATTTATTTCACCAATACTCTCAAAATGGAAGACATGTGACATTCAACAATCCGCATTGGGCCCGCGTGGTGGATTCCGGCCCATTCCTTTTCTCCAAGAGGAGGCTTGAGTCCCAACAGTGGGAACATTACAAGGCCGATAATGCCAAAAAAATGTAACCTCAGCTTTTTCAACCTCAGCCGTCGACGACTCGGACCAGACGGTTAAAGGACGGCCGGACAACGAACTACCCATTGCTCGATGATCGCAAGCTCACACTTTTGAATTCTGAAGGGAAGGTACAGTCTCTACTACACAAGTTTGGGGACAACGTTGATAAAATTCAATTTCTGCAGTTAATTAATTACACGACGTCACCGAAAGGTTCTATCAGTATGCATTAATTAAACTATCGAACAGGGAAGTAAAACGGCAAAAAATATTTTTAAAATTATTTTCCGATCAAATATTGCGCATTGCATTAATTTTGGCTGATAAGAAAACCGCAGTTAACGAACTTCCTGTGGTATGTATAAATCCGTTTTTTGGAGGATTAAAATAATTCCTTTTTATTTTAAATCAACTCGGTCCTGGAACGCAAAAAGATCAGCAAATCAGTAAAAGTCTGACTCTCACTCTTGCTTCACCCAGGGCAAGAGTTATCAAAATCGGCTTGTTGAATTCCCACACAAACAAAATAAAAAGAAATATCTAATACCTACAAACAATTATTGATAGATTTGCGATTGACTACTTTCTCATGTGTTGGTAAGTTACCTATGTTATAGTCGACAACGTAGCACACTTGCCTATCCTCAAAGAGATGTCTACAAACCGTAGGGGTCCAGCAGGGCCGATGCCCGCAAGCTAGGACCGCGGGGAATTTCTGATTAGGAAACCCGTAGTCCTAGAACGGAAGGGGCAACTGAAGGACACAGGTGTGGTTTTGAGTAAAAGTCTGACACGCCCTCTTGCTCCGCCCAGAGCGGAACTGCAGAAGAAGTCATTAGATGGTCTTCGCACATAAAAAAAGCATGCTTGCCTGGAAGTAATCTTCTTCTTCTGCCTGGCGTTAATCCCGGTCATTGCCAGGATCCGCTTGCCTGGAAGTAATCTGTTCTCTTGATTTAACACGTTATTTGTAAAACCCCATCGGTGGGGCTTTTTGGTTTACTCACCACACGTCACGTAGATGCCCCATCAGTGGGTCTTGAGTTCCTCACAAGTTTAAAGGTTTGTAATTTTATTTACATTACATTTTTAGCGGTACTTAAGTGTACATGTGTGAGAAACAATTATAAAATTTTGATGTGAAGACAGGGTAGACTTTCCAATAAGAGTACGCAAAATATAATAATTTAGTAGTGGAGTAGAGAAGGGATGAAACGCATGTTACTAAAGCAGTTATGAATTTACATGTAGACGGAAGGAGAGGAAGAGGAAGATCAAAGAAAAGATGGAAGGATTGTACGAGGACTGATATTAAAGAAAAGGGAGTTAGTGATAGTACGAAGGGTGACAGGACGAACAGAACGGACGTAAAAACGTTGCGCCGACCCCAAGTAATATGGGATAAGGGCAGGAAGAAGAAGTCGTGGATATGCGGATACCAGCCCCATATCCAATACAAAGAGTTGCCAATATCCTACCTAACGTGTTCGCACTTTTTACGTAAACAGGTGATCTCCATATTTTTAGATAGACAGCAAACGAGCTAAAGACTCCCAGGTTGTAGCTATCAGAAAACGCAAAAATGATTTCATACCAAAACGTTTTTATGAACACTTTCTATATTCTCTCGGTACTGATAAAATTACATAGCTATGGATTTTCATCTGCTCATCTAATCAAATTACATCAGCTGAGAGTTAAAATCCAGAATCGTCGGTTCGATTCACTTATAATGAATTTATTTTCCACTTTTGATTTATTTTATGTTCAGGCGATTTTTGTTGAGGGAAAGATGGTTAATGAAAGAAGAAAATAGGAATGGCTGGTATTAGCTTAAAGGATTGTACTACAAAATCTGGTTTTAATAAAAAAAAATTACGTAATAAATAAATATACTTAAAAAATATAAACAAAAATTTTTATCTTTCAACAACAACAACATTGGGAAAAATAACTATCTTCAAAGCACAGTACAACTAAATACTTCCAATTCTCTCTGACAAAGCTCCAACATTCGCTCGACTGCTTCAAGTAATTACTTCGCACGACTAACAAGAGCAGAATTGAATATGACGATAGCAATCCTTTTGTGTTACGAGTGCATACGGGAATCTAAGATGGCGACTGTAATCTCTATCATGGTAATGACTTACGGCTTACAATGGCGTTTGAGAGCTTAGAGCAAATTCCTGCTTGAGTTTTGAATGGCAGTTGAACTGGATTAGTGACTTTTGTTTGTTATTGTAACTTGTTTTTTGGGGTTCTGTACCTAAAAGGGAAAAAAATGGAACCCTTATAGCATCACTTTCTTGTCCGTCTGTCAGTCAAGACCCTTTATCTCAGAAACGCGTGGAGGCATCGAGTTGAAAAATCATAATAAAAAGACTCTTGAAGCTGTGCAAAAATCAATCAAAGTAAGTTAACGAAATAAAAAAAGTTACGGTCGTTTATGTGACAAAAAACGTGCATTTTGAGACTCTCAAAGGAATTAAAATTCCTGTCGACCTAGAATCCTGAAATTTAGCGTAGAGCAAATATAAAATAAAATATAGGAAAAAAAAATTGCTCGATTGATTAAGACTCGATTCTTGAATTGAACTGTTCTCACAGGTAAGTTAGCACGGTACCCTCAGTGCACGAGTCCGACTCGCACTTGCCAGGTCTTTTTTTGTTATGACCAACAATTAATTGATTTTTATTAATTGTCAGTTTATGTTTGCCGCTTAAAGGTAAGAGACCACTTCCCACTAAGGTTAAAGGCATTAAGGCTTGACGATGGGGTAAAAAGGAAACGATAGGGTTACGACGGCTTGACGAGACGGCTGCGATGCGTGCCTTCATACCCTCTCTCTGTAATATGCATGGGGAATGGTGAAGAGTCGTTCCGAATTCCGGCGCAAGGTAGGCAGTATTATGAGTGCCTTTACTGCCTAGGGATGTTGAGGAGAGGAAAACAAGAGGAATTATTTATATTGGTTATATTATTTTTTAATATTTCAGAGTTGTTTAACTTACGTATAGTGTTTACTAACATTAAGGTATAAAAAAGTTATTAGGTACTAACTATTTAACAAAACACGGATTTTATTGTATAGGACTTGCTGACACACATATTGTAATTTTTTAACTTTTTAATTTTTTTCTTTACTTTCACATATTCATATTTTGACTCTATTATTATTTTTACTATGGTATCCAAAAAATACAATCGAGTTGCCACTGTGTTGTGTCCCCCACACGACTCCGTTTAAAGAAAGGCAATGATTTCAGTTTCCTTTGTTAGCATTTGTAGTTTGCGATTTAGTTGCGTAGACGCTGCGTGTAGATTAAGAGACAAAACCACTAGACTAGATTCAAACCTGCAGAGTTTTTTTTTAGGGAGGGAAATCATCAAAATGACTTTTCCTTCTCTGGGCGAAGTGAGAGGGCGTGTCAGAATTTTACTGACTAAAACCTACTCCTGTTCCTTCTTTGCCTTATTGTTCTCGGGTCCCGGGGTTCTCTTTCGTCCAGCCCAGGACCCCAGACAATCGAGCAGGGTTGCGTTTATCAGTCACCTCACTATTCGAAGAGAAAATTCCTCTTAAATTAAAGATGTTAGTGCCTACTGCTTTGGCAATAAAGCCTGTAATATATGTTATTTTATTTCAACTAATTTAAGACTTAACACAGAATGTTATTAACGCAATGTTATGGCAGCCATTTCTTCGTTCGAGCTTTCGTAATTATTTCGTTTTACCATCTACTTTATACAGGTTAAGTTAAATGGGGAATAAGATTTGTAAATTTTATTGAGTTTCATTTGTTTAAATTATGATCTGGTTTATTAAATGTTAGCTTTTGTCCGTGAAAACGCTAGCTTGAAAACAGTGTTAATATCCCAATAGAAATATTACACGGATTAAATAAATTCCTACGTCTCAATCAATTTCGTGAGTCAAATGTTAAATAAACGGATATTACCAATTGTGATTGACAAAATAAATTGTAATGTTCCATTTGACAAAAGTGGAAACTATAGTGTTTGACATTTACAACCAGTTTTTTCATCCAAAGTAACAGCTAAAGTAACGTCATAAAGTAATAATAACGGTTAAATTAGTTTCTTGACAATTTTAACTGATACTTTTACCCTTAACTTTTACTGCTCGTTGAGGGACTGTAGAAACTGAAGTCACTGTCATTTTGACAAAAATGTATAGGTTTCACAGCATTTTATTTTAGTTTAGCTGTTACTTGGATGAAGAAACACATTTGCTATTATAACAGTAATGATCAAAGAAAAGTTAATACTTTTACAAATAACTAGTTTTAGTTTTTATAAAGAAAGTGGCTTATAGTCTTACGAGGCCAAGTGCACATTGTAGTGTAGTAGTGCGGTATGCGGGCAGTATACACACTTTACTAAATCCAGTTACGACTACATAAAACGTAATGATAGGGCTGTTTCTAATAACATTCGTCACTTGTTTAGTATACTAAGTTTTCTTTAATTAGAGTCCGTTTTAGGAAGTATTTGATCTCCGATTTTCTTGAGAAATGTGGTTTTCTATAACTAGTTTTATGGGTAGTCTGAAAAGGAACCTCGGGGTCTTGAGACGCAAGGCAAATACGGAACACAGGAGTGTGTGGGTTTTAGTAAGTAAAAGCCCGACACACCTTCCCGCTCTGTCCTAAAGTCATTGAATGATTTCCCACGTAAAAAGAAAATTTTGACCAGCTTTTGATCGCGGCTTCACCCGCTTGAAAGTACAAAATTGTACCAAAGGATTAGAGCCACTGCGGAGATCTGCCATCTGCAGTCTTCAAGTCTGATTACTTATAGTTTGTGTGTCTTCAAGGCTAGAGTGAATAAGCTCTTGATAAATTAGTGCACCTCACTATGAAAGATTGCATCACTGCTTACCATCAGGAGGGATCGAAGTAAAGTACTAGTTTCTGTTACATAAAAAAAAGTCGGGGACTTAACACATGGTCACCACGGCTAAAACAAAGTACAGAATAGAATATAATACATTTTATAGTACACGAAAATAAAATCAGTTTTATAGAGAGAGAAGTTTTTGTATCTACTGATAATAATACAATTGTTGTGAACAGACCTAAAGTTTTATGCAAAACAAATATCTGTCTTGAATCTTGCACTAAACACACGTAGACAGTGCATAACTACCCTAATTAAGCCAATTACAGCTCCGTTAATTGTCACTGCAGACTGTAGGTAAATCGAGACATACAAACAGACATCCCAATTAAACCTTACTTGGTAGTTTGTGTAACTTTCTCAAGATTTATCCAGCAATTAGTAGTTCAAAGTTACAGTCGGCCGTCGGATTAGCGAGTTTCTTTTTAAACTGTTGGGGATACGAAGTTTCTTTTTTGTTTTGTTTTAGGAAATGTTTGTGGCTTGTGTTGCTTTTTTTTGCTTTATTTCAGTGTTTTTAAAGAAGGAAATGGAAGAAAAAAACGTTTTACGCTGACCCCAAATAAAACGGTACAAAAGCAGGAAGATGATGATGAAATTAATCACACAGTGTTACAGTGTTTTTTAAACTTTTTTTTATATGTAACATATATAGTTTATGTTACTTTTAAAAAACTTGAGTTTAAACCTAACTGTTGGAACGATTTTTTCGAGGTCAAAAAAGTTCCTGCAACTAAGTGAGCTTGGAGACTTGTATTGATGATTTTTATGGTTATAATTATATAACTAGTTACGTTTTACAGTCGCATAAGTATTTTTAACTTCATACAACCTACCAAAATGCAAAATGCAAAATGTAAAAAACCGGGCAAGTGCGAGTCGGACTCGCGCACTGAGGGTTCCGTAGTAACTTACCTATAAAAACAGTTCAATCGAACAATTCGACAGTCTCGAAATGTACGTTTTTTGCAGTATAAACGGACGAATCTTTTTTTCCCGTCACTTTACCAATTGAATTGAAAATTGATTTTTGCACAGCTTCAAGGGACCACGGACCCAATTATATGGTGTTAATTTCAACTCAATACCTCTAACTTACCTATGAATAAAGTTCTATTCTCGAATCGAGCGTTGAAGATTTTTCAAAAAAATAATTCTTGTGACGTAACAACAAATTTTCAGTTTTCAGACTTTTCCCTATATGAGTGCTATAAAACGTTACTTCATGCCAAATTTCAAGATTCTAGGTCGACTGGAAGTACCCTTTAGGTTTTGATTCCTTTGCGAGTACTTGCGAGTTTCAAAATAAGCAGCTTAAATTGCTGTTTCTTTTGATTGCGTTGACATAGAAGTTTGATTTTGTTACAGCTTAAAGGTATTATAGACCTGAGTATTTGGTATGAATTTCAATTTAATACCTCTACGCGTTTATGAGGAAATGGGTAGTAAGTTTAAAATTATTAAAAAAAAAATATTATGTGATGTAACTAAAAATTTATGGTTTACGTAATTTTTCCTTTATCTATGCTCTAAGACGTTGCTTCGTACCAAATTTCAAGATTCTGAGTTCACGGGAAGTACCCTGTAGGTTTTGATTCCCTTGCAAGTGTCGAAAATTTGCGGCATAAACGGCTGTATCTTTTGATTGCGTTGGCTTAGAAGTTTGATTTTTTCACAGCTTCAAGGGACAGTAGACCTGAGTAATTGATATAATTTTCAGCTTCATACCTCCACGCGTTCCTGAGAAAAAGGGTCTTGACAGACGGACGGACAGACAGACGGACAACAAAGTGATCCTATAAGGGTTCCGTTTTTTCCTTTTGAGGTACGGAACCCTAAAAATGTAAGAAAATTTGAATTTCGCGGGCTGACCTGAAGCATTCACCTTAATGTTAAAATTGAACAAAAAGAATTCAATCCAATTTATTTTAAAATATCTTTGATATGATATTGACCGGAGTGGACTGAATCACAATCCTGTAGCAAATAGGTGGTCCTAGATATGACCCTTATCACACGGCACTTAATAAAACGTGGAGCTAGCTTTCCAGAAAAAAAATCATTCCCAGAAGACTTTGAAGCCACTTAGCTCTAGCCTTGAAGACACTCAAATTATAATCAGACGGGAAGACAGCAGGCAAATGGTTCCAGTCTTTCGATGTACGCTGTATAAACGACGTATTATTATTAGTTGCTGCCAGCGGCTTCGGCCGCGTGAAAGTAGAATATAATGCGTAATGTATTATTATTAGCATTATCGGCCTTGTAATGTTCCCACTGTTGGGACTCAGGCCTCCTTTCTAGGAGAGGGAGTGGGCAGTACTCCAGACATTTAATCGATCCAATTTGATCGATTTAAAAAATCTGTTTTTCATAAAAGGGGCCCAGCAGGGTCGAAGCCTAGGTACCTACTGGAGCCCGGCAGTCTGGAAATAACCTGGACCGAGCCTATTCTTCAACGGCGAGTTCTGTTCCACGCGCGCCTCAAGGAGATGTCAGCAAACTGTAGGGGCCCGGTAGGGCTGAAGCCTCTGGGGAACACTGAAATTCCGTAAAGTAAGCCCATGTCCCCCAGATCGAAGGCAACGAAGGAACGGGGTGAGGTTTAGTCAGTAAGAGTCTGATACGCCCTCCCGCTCCGCTCAAAAGCGGGAGAAGTCATTCTGATGATACCCCTTCCAAAAAAAAATGAGTTGTGCGAAAGAAAACTCCGGAGCCCTGGAACGAAAGCAAAAAAGCCCACCTCATTCCGCTTTAGACAGGGACAAGTTATTGGGTGATTTCCGAACTAAAAAAAAAAATAGCACGCAGAAAAAACTGCTGGTAATCGCTAGTTCTACATACAGCCCATAGTCTTACAAAAACAAAATGGACGCCAACGACACAAAGTTCTCTCGTGTAAAAATAACATGGGATAGTTCACCGAACACAGTTAATTCAGGAATCCTTTGAAATTAAAAACCTATTGGATCCTTTGAAGCCGTAAACGAAAATTCCTGTTAGACAGTTTTGATTACCACTGAAAATACCCAACCACATGGGTGATGCGGTTATAAAAATATTTATTTTGTAACGTTATTGTGATCGGAATTTATCTTTTATCTACGAGTAGGTATCTATCTATACTTATCTTGCTTTGTCCTGATTGACTGACGGACGGATCAACGCACTGTCTAAACCGCTGATCGTAAAGACCTGAAACTTGCAGAGAATTAGTTTTGTGTGACGTAGGTAGAAAAGGTTTTTCGAATCGGACACCGAACAGTCAAAATAGAGTTTTAGGAATGTTTATATGTATAGTTTCTTGCCGGTTCTTCTCTATAAGAAACGACTAATTGGGACCATGCACTAGCTTTTGACGTTTTATAAGTTCCCATGTAGGTCTATATCACATGAAAAGATTTTGATATTTTTCTAACTAATCTCGTAAATATTCGAAGTCGCTGCATTTTATACAGATAAAAAGGAAACACACAAGTAAATCTACCATGAATAAGCATACCGATCAAAAACCACGAGTTGAGGATAATCTCAGACTTTCAACGTGTGCAAACGTGCCTTCTCCATGTATTCGAGAGATTTTGACGATCTTCCCTAGCTGACGTTAAAAATATTATGCAGAGTACAGACTTTACTGTTTTGCGGTCTTAGATATTTATTATTGGAGCCAATATTTTGGCTTGTGTTTCCTGATAGCTACAACCATAGGTTAACGATTGCTTACCAGCAATCGTTTTTTTTTTTTAAGGATTTAAAAGATTGGCAATGGATGCCGGAGGGTGGTCACGCCGTCAGGGTTGACCGCGGTGAAAGTGGTGTGACGATTTGATCATGTTCGCGGAGCAAACTTGGCCAGAAATCGCCCTAGATAGAGAAGTTTGGAAGGAGAAAAGGGAGGCGTTTACTATCATGGCTCATGACATACAACCTGGGCCTCAAGTCTGCTATTACAATTGTATCAGACACAGAACATATCAGAACTGTTGATCATTGGCTTCATAATTGTTGATTTTGGCAAGTTTGGTAGTGTATCTACTAACATTTAGTAAACTAAACAAAAACACAAAATACACAAACTAAACTAAACAAAAAACCGGGCAAGTGCGAGTCGTACTCGCGCACTGAGGGTTTCGTACCAACCTACCTATAAAAACAGTTTAATTCTCGAGTCTTGAAGACTTTTCAATTTTTTTTTCTTGTGACGTAACTAAAAATTTTCAGTTTTCAGACTTTTCCCGATATTAGTGCTATAATACCTTGCTTCGTGCCAAATTTCAAGATTCTAGGTCAACGGGAAGCACCCTATGAGTTTTGATTCCTTTGACAGTGTCGAAATGTACGTTTTTTGCAACATAAACGGGCGTATCTTTTTTTCCCGTCAACTTACAAGTTTGATTTTTGCACAACTTCAAGGGACCGCGGATTTCAATATATGGTTTTAATTTCAACTTGATACCTTCACGCGTTCCTGAGAAAAAGGGTCTTGACAGACGGACGGACGGACAGACGGACAACAAAGTGATCCTATAAGGGTTCCGTTTTTTCCTTTTGAGGTACGGAACCCTAAAAATTACAAAGAAAACAAACAAACCAAACTACTCAAAACCAAAACTAAATAAAACAAAACCATACTTATCAAAATCAACAATTTGGAGCCAATGATACAATATTTTAATAGTAGACTTGAGGCCCTGATGAAGTGGTAAGACAGACGGATTGCAGCCGTTTTTACTCTTTACTTACTCTAAAAGGATCTCTAAAAAAGACTTTCTCTACTTTTTCAAGTTAGTAGGTACCTGAGACATAAATTAACACTGTAGCGTCCAGCGTTCCAGACACTTGATTAAAGTAATAGCGTTAATTAAGCGCTAATCAAACACGAGTAATTGGCTCTAACTAATTAAATTACTTAATGGTAGCTGACAAAGTTTCCTTAAGAGGACTATTTTAAAAAGGCAAGCGTGTTTTCTTATCTTATAGAATTTAACTAATTAAGTAGAGACCTACTTTTAATAAATTTATTTAAATAAATGTGATGCTTATAGAGATGATGCTGATTGATTATCGAGTTACATAAAAACCTCCTGAAATTTTGAGCAGATTTAAAACTTCAACTTGAATATTAGGTATGTTATAATGAGTTTGAGGAAAAAAATAAAACTAAATAGTATTGCTAATGTAATCAACAGGAAGAAGGATATTAACAAAGTTATCGTACCTACTAATTATATATTAACATATGCATAGTAACTGCATTTTCCGTATAATATTTTTACCACATCATTAAAGGATGTCAACTTATTTTTCCCTAGGGATTACTGTAATTAGACTCAACAACTTATCTTTCCCTAGTGATTAGGTACTAAGTTGTTGCTAATTTAACCCAAAATATGACTTATCACTACATAGTATAAAACAACGTCGCTTTTTCTGTCCCTATGTATGCTTAAATCTTTATGACTACGCAACGGATTTTGATGCGGTTTTTTTTAATAGATAGAGTTATTTAAGAGGAAGGTTTATATGCATAATATAGTAGAGTAACACTGATAAAATTGCACCCGTGCGAAGCCGGGGCCGGTCGCTAGTTCCAATATAATACCAAAAATTAATACCAATTGCATTTCTTTCAATTCATATTTATTTTCGATTTGAAATGAATACCAGCAATTTGAATTTGGTTTTATCAGCTCAGTCAAACTTTATTAGAACTCAGGCCTCCTCTTTAGGAGAAGGAATAAACCATAATCGGAAGATCAGGAGGATTGTTCATTTATTTATTGCATACATGTTATCAATGGATGTTACATACTCGTAATTTTAATGTTAATATAAAGGGTGTAAAAAGACCCTTAACGAAAACGAAAACCCCATATAGTACTCATCACTGGGATAGTTTTTTTTTTGAAAACTATACATAATATTACATAAATAATTGACGCTTGACCTCTATCTCCCCTGATGGTAAGTGATGATGTGGTCAACGATGGAGCACGATTGCGTGATAAGTGGCTTGACTTAAAGAGTTGGCTAAGAGGTTGTAGCTGTCAGGAAACACAGAACCCGGCAGGGAATTCCACTTTTTACGGCTGGACTTAGTTATAGCCGGCATGATGAAGGCTAGACCTAGGTTTACCCGAAAACAATCGGCTCGTACTAGGTTTAACCAAGAGTAAGTGGCTAGTTCTAACCGGCTAAAACTAGGTGTAGCCGCACTTCGGGTATTAGCCGTAACATATATATACAATGTGGGGATGACAATAAGATCATAAATGAAAACACTACATTTGTGTTTGCATAAGTCGACAAAATGTACAGGACAGCTGAATTTTTTTTCACGATTTCAGGGTTGGTCCCATACTAAAAGTTATTCGTAATGATGAGTATTGCCAGTGTTTTCATTTATGATCCTATTGTCATCCCCACATTGTATATAGCTGCCAAAATTGAGAGGAAATAATAGCGTTACGCCAAGAAGTTCAAGATGGTCGGTATTGATATGATCACACCCGGAAAAGATGGAATTGGGTGGAATTGGCTATGTTTAGCAGAGAAAAGACACACTTGAGTTTTAGCAGCATTGAACTTGAGCAGATTGGCATCGCCTCAATCGGAGACCGGCTGCAAGGACAAGTTCAAGAATTCAACCATGCCTTCCCGGAGAGACCGGATCTGTGACCCACTAGCACGTGCGACGGACACGTAACTCTCAGCCATAGTGCTGTCGTCTGCACACAAAAAAGTACCAGGCTTAAGAAGGTCATTAATATGCTGCAAGGACAGAGTGGCCGAGAGCACCGACCCCTGAGGCACTCTAGCATTGATACCCAATTGACCGGACGAGCAGCCGTCGATGACCACTCGAAAGGACCGATCCCTCAGAAAGTCTGCAATCCAATCACACAGACCAGTGGGCAGACCAAAGGAAGGTAGCTTAGTAATAAGACTTTCCTGCCAGACCATGTCAAAAGCCTTCGAGTCAAATGTCAAGGGAGACAGCAAGTCCTTCCCCATGCCTTTCGATGGCCTCGTTCCAGATGTGAATGGCATACGCTAGAAGATCCCTAGTAGACCGATTTTAGCGGAAGTTGTATTGTGGGTCACTGAGAATGTCATGAGCTTCTTGGTATGCCAGGAGCTTTTTATTTATCACACGTTCCATACTCTTACATAGGATGGACGTAACAGAGATGGGTCGCAGCTCGACTGCCCTTTTTGGGTGCTGGGTGCACGTTAGCTAGCTTCCAAGCCATCGGCACTTTTCCAGTCTCATATGAAAGACGAAATAGGCGTGTAAAGATCGGAGACAATTCAGGCGCACAGGTTAGGGCATTGTTAGGGTTTAGCAACGTTTAATCTACAAAATGTACTCCAATACACACATGATGACAGGTGAACTCGGCGTTCTGGCAAAGGTAGGTTTAATGAAAGCGCGACCTGGAGTTTTTTTCTTAAATTTAAATGACAACATTATTCAGCCGCAATTGTAGGAAATAAAAAAATTATGAAGTGTCAAGACATGATTCTCCTAGTAGTTAGTAAAACTACATTTTTTTTTTTATTTAACCTCTTTTTCTCAGGTCGCGCTTTCATTAGACGGACTATATTTCACACCGGGACAGCTTCTTCTGTCAAAGCACAGGTCGGGTCTGATCGTGTGTGGAGTACTGCAGCCACATATGAGCTGGTGCTTTGGACTCAGTGAAAGGCGTGCGGTGAGGCTAATTGGTGATTAAGATTCGGTTAAGTCCTATCTACAAAGCCTGGAGCACACATGTAGGGCTAGTCTTTCGGTATTTTACAGAATACATTTTGGAGAGTGTTGCATGATTTGATTCTGCCATCACCTTTCAGCCATTGGACACCCTGATGTACAGCGAATATCCGTTCTTACATTGTTAACACCTCTACGGTCTGGACAAAGCTTTTTCCTTCGTCGTTTATACAGCATACATCGAAGGACTGGAACCATTTGCCTGCTGCAAATCTTCCTGTTTCATTATAAATTTGGTGACTCTTAGTAAACCAGTCCGCTTTTCCATCAACGATTGCATCACTGCGTACCGTGCTTACCATCAGGCGGGATCGCAGTCAAGCACTGCTTTATTTTATTTAAAAAAATGTAAAATAGGCTAGAGTGAAAAGGCTCATAATAAACTAGTTCGCTTTATCAACGACTGCTTCACTGCTTACCAACAGGCGGGATCACAGGCACTAGTTTACATTATTCAAAAAAACTGCACACATTATCTTCTTTTTAATATTACAACGTAGGTACTGGGATAAGGCAATCAGTAAAATTCTAAGTAATATTAAAACAGTTTAATTAATTCACATTATAATAGATCATTCATAAATCAAAAAATTAAAAGTTTACGAGTATATGACAACAGAGATTACAAAGCACTTATGCCACACGCCTATGTGTTTATTAGTAACAAATATTCTTTATTTGATTAAACTTACATCCACAAGACATACATTTACATTTGCATAAGTCGACAAAATAGTACTGGACAGCTGAATTTGTTTTCGCGATTTCAGGGTTGGTCCCGTACTAAAGGTTATTCATAATTATGAGTACCTATTGCCAGTGTTTTCATATATTGTAGTATTGTCATAAACACATTTTAAAATAATTACAGATATAAATAACTCAAATAAAATATTAAATATTAATTGTTTTCGTTATTCAAACATAGCATAGATCACACATAAGAAAACGCAAAGAGTTATTTTACATAACGTTTCGGATTCTTGTTACCAAAATTCAGTGAAACAGAGAAAAACAATGAAACAGACAGAACAATTAATAAAGAAATCAGATTAAGAAGAAACGAAAAAAAAAAACAAACAATATTTCTTAAGTTAATTACGTTTTTTGCTACTTTATGAGAAAATAATAATAATAATTTATTTATTTTAAGACAACTTTGGTCCACATTATTTGTTAGTATCACTTATATCTATGTTAGTTCAAGAGCTCCATGATGTTTTACAATAATAATTTATATTTGATATTCCTACATTATAACGTAAATTTAAAGTTACAATTGTCACTAAATTAAGAAGTCATAGATTCAAAGTTAAAATGTCACTACATTAAATTAAAAGTCAAGATAAAAAAAAGATATTTTAAAATTTATAATAAATAATTAGAGGCAACATGACACTTAGAATCAATATCGTCATTTGGGATTGGTTCATTGATCCCCAGTTACATAGATCAGTTTTACAATAGTCCATGATAACACCACCTAAAGGCGATGTCGGTTCACTGTGATTTTTACCACCTTCTAGCGTCGATCCAGTCGAACAAGCCCGACTCACCAACATCGTCGCGACTAATGCTTTAACTAAATGAGCATAGAAAAAACAAATGAGTTAGTCTAAAAAGGAGTTTATCTAAAAATGAGTTAGTATGAAAACTAAGTTGGTCTAAAATGAGTTAGTCTAAAATGAGTTAGTCTTAAATGAGTTAGTCTAAAATGAGTTAGTCTAAAATGAGTTAATCTAAACTGAGTTAGTCTAAAAATGAGTCTGTTTGTCACTTAAACTCATTTCACACTACGATACAATTCATAGCAAAAAAAATATAGCTCGCCATACATTTATAATAATTTATAGTATAAGGTTAAGCAACGCTTGCCAAGGTTGGTCTGTGGATGAGTGACCATCTTAACATAGCGAGTTTCCTCCGTGCCTCGGAAAGCACGTTAAGCCGTAGGTCCCGGCTGTCATTTGTAGATCTTTGGCAGTCGTTACGGATAGTCAGAAGCCAGTAAATCTGACTCCAGTCTTGCCATGAAGTACCGTGTTACCCCAGTTAATAGGTTGTGGAGTACTGGATTGTGGATTTACTGGCTTCTGATTATCCGTAACGACTGCCAAAGATCTACAAATGTCAGCCAGGACCTACGGCTTAACGCCCTTTCCGAGGGACGGAGAAAACTAGGTATATTAAGATGGTCACCCACAGACCAACCTTGGGAAAGCGTTGCTTAACCTTAAAGATCGACCCATGCGGCTATTATTATCTAGCCACGCGAGGTCTTGATGATAAAAAAATATACTCACTCCTCTTAACTGAGCACGAATTCTCTGAGCTTGAACATTTCTTTTTAAAGGCGAAGTAATTACTGACGCACGATGAATTCGTTAGGGTTTCACAAACGTAACATTCAATTGACGAGGCTGAAATGAGCAAATATATTATCAATAAAAACTGACTGACATATCAACACACAGCTGAAACTATTGAGACTAGGAGCGTTTCCAAAATTCACCTCTAACGGCCAGTTTCTTCATAAAAGCTAAAACTATCTACTAGCTAAAAATGTCACAAGTATTAACTTTTCCTTGACCATTACTGTTGGCAATAGCAAATGTCATCTTGTAGATGTCTTCATCCAAGTGACAGTTAAACTAAAAGTAGACTAAAATAAAATGTAGGGATAAACGCAGTAAAACCTATACAATTTGGTCAAGATGACAGTGACTTTGGATTTAACAGCCTTTCAATGAGCAGCAAAAATTGGGCAAAAGTAACAGTAAAACCAACTGTTAAAATTGTGAGGAAACAAATTTAACCGTTATTACTCGTATTATTTTATGACGTTACTTTGGCTGTAAACTTAGATAAAGAAACTGGCTGTAAGGGGGATGAAATGTAGGCCCAAGTTTTGTCAATAAGTAATAAAATATTTGGGTCAATCAAATATTTTATTACTTATTGACAAAAGTGGTGGAGAATATCTAAGGCATAATATTTTTAATTAATTTATTTAAAAAAAAAAAGATAATCAGCAGTTATAAAAACTCACCATATTTCACAGACAAGCAAATGAACAGCGTTACCATAAACAAAGTTGCTATTGAGGACTTCATTTTATTTTTTTATTTTTTAGTATAACTGGCAAACACAGGGATACTGTTTGAACGTCAATTCAATCAAATATTACCATGTAGGAGCTTTTATACCGTATTAATCAGGAAAACTACGAAAATAAAGTGTTTTGACAACATTTTAAACTCGTATGTTTCCAGTTTGTTGGTTAGTCACAAATATTTTACGTAAGTACCTAATTTTTAGAGTTCCGTACCTCAAAAGGAAAAACGGAACCCTTATAGGATCACTTTGTTGCCCGTCTGTCTGTCTGTCAAGAGCTTTTATCTCAGGAACGCGCAAAGGTATCAAGTTGAAATTAAAACCATATATATACTCAAGTCCACGGTCCCTTGAAGTTATGTAAAAATCAAACTTGTAAGTTGACGGGAAAAAAAGCTATACCCGTTTATGTTGCAAAAAACGTACATTTCGACACTGTCAAAGGAATCAAAATTCATAGGGTACTTCCCGTTGACCTAAATTTGGCACGAAGCAAGGTATTATAGCACAAATATAGGAAAAAGTCTGTAAACTGAAAATTTGTTGTTACGTCACAAGAAAAAAAATAATTTAAAAAATCTTTAAGACAGGATTCGAGAATAGAACTGTTTTCATAGGTAAGATGGAGGTATCGAGTTAAAATTAAAACCCTACACTCCAAAACCTTGTGGCCCCATCGACCAACCGTTCTACGAGCAATGTGCCCTGCCCACTGCCACTTAAGTTTGGTGATTCTTCTGTAGTGACATCAGACGTCACAGAATCCTGAATCGCGCAAGCAAAGTTCTCTCGGTTGGAGGATCCTCCCTTGTCAATGGAGGCATGTGGGGCTTTACTCTCTCTATTCCACATACCCCCAAATGTCCATCACCTTTTTTTTTCAACTTTTTCACACATCGCCATCAAGTCCCAAGCTAAGCAGAACTTGTGTTATGAGTACTAGACAACTGGTAAACATACACATTATAGATAAATTACACCCAGACACAGAACAAATGATTATGCTGATAACACAAACATTTGTTCTGAATGGGAATCGAACCCACGACCTACAGCATAGCAGTCAGGGCCACTAACCAGACCAACAGGCCAGTCATACGCCTTTGCCTTGCCTTTAATGTTTGAATCCCCGACCGGTCCTATGAGACCGCGCTGTTATTGTTTTACTATTGTGTCTCGTTTCGCGGGTATGTGATAGATTAATACGTTTCAATACAATTTACGCGTACAAAGTTCTCACGTCTCCATATTCCTGAACGTGCAAAATACACGTGTCATATATTCGCAAAAGCATTTCTCGATACATAACGATTGTAACGAGGCACGTTTGCGAAACGTTCAGCTCTCGAGAGGACAAACGATCCGGCGAGATATGTCGATACGTGTCGACAATATTACAATTTACGATTCAATGTTCTTATAGATAGGGTGTAGTGTTTTTAGATTCAGTAGGTTAATTTATTAAATTATATACTAGCTGACTCGGCAAACGTTGTTCTGCCATATAAATTATATGTAACATGATTTTTTACACCTTGTGTCCGAAAAACCCAAATATCTTACGGAACCCTTTTTTTTTCCAAAATAAAATTTAGCCTATGTTACTCGTGGATAATGTAGCTTTCGAATGCGGAAAGAATTTTTAAAAACGTTCCAGTAGTTTTTAAGCCTATTCATTACAACCAAACAAACAAAGTTTTCCTCTTTATAACATTAGTATAGATTGGGTAACCATTTTAATTACTCAGATACCCGCGAAACGAGACACAATAGTAAAACAATAACAGCGCGTTCTCATAGGACCGGTTGGGGATTCAAACGTTAAAGTAACGAGTTTCCTTCGCAACTCGGAAAGCACGTTAAGCCGTAGGTCCCGGCTGTCATTTCTAGATTTTTAGCAGTCGTTACGGATAGTCAGAAGCTAGTAAATCTGACTCCAGTCTTGCCATGAAGTACCGTGTTACCCCAGTTAATGGGTTGTGGAGGTCTGGTAGGCACCCGCTCCTCGTAAAATACTGGTATTCAGCTAAATCCGGCTTGACTGGAAGCTGACCCCAATATAGTTGGGAAAAGGCTAGGCAGATGATGAGGTTAGTTTATTAAATAGCTGGAATAATTTCATTTTGGGAATTACGTTTTTGATATTTTTTTAAAATTATTTTATGAATGTACCGTTATAATGCGAAAATCAAATGACGCTTCGGGCGGAATGAGGAGTGTTAGAGCTTACCGATTATAACCTTAATTCAATATATCCATCTGTTTTTATTTTGATTGCCCTTTTGCGTTTCAGGGTTTTATTTAAGGTGTGAAATCGCTATAGCCATTTCACCATGAGAACCCACCGGAACTCAGTCCGCCATACTGCGTCTTCTCCTGGCAGTGGAGTTTCGTCCCAGCGTTGCAACTCCAGATGCAACGCTGCGCGATCGTGCATGCGTGCAAGGACTTTTGCTTCCAGATCCCACTGTGGCAGTCTGCGTTCCAGGGCAGGGTGAAATCAAATCTAAGCTTGTATTTCAAATTAACGAACCGGCCCCGTTTGGCACAGGTTACAAATCTTTGAATTTTTTGGTTTTTCCACCGACTTCAAAAAAGATAGAGTTTCTCAATTCGGGGTATGACCAAACGCCAAAACCCGAAAAAAACAGCGACGTATGTTGACATAAAAATTAAAATTATTATCAACCTATTTATTTGTCTCATATATCAGACTATGGCGTTGAGAGGGTTAAGGATTCAATAATATAAGAAAGATATTTTCGATATCCGCCATTTCACACACTTGACCTACTGTTTCCCAATTTACAAGATTTAATATCTATTGATACTTCAGCAGTGTTTTGGAGCGAGAAGCTTATAACTACTAAGAGCTATTAGATACCTACATAGTGCGGTGTAAGACGGACCCAAGTTAAGACTTTGGACTGATATAGTCCTTCCGACCTTTACCTAACAAGATATTTGGTGGGGAAAATGGTTTTATAACGTTAGGAGAAGAATTTTGGCCTCGTTGGTCTAGTGGTCGCAAGAGCGACTGCTGAGCAAGGGGTCTTGCGTTCGATTCGGTCAAAAAGTGCAATTGGGTTTTTCCATTAGGAATTACTCTGTAGCTGCCCGGAGTTTAAAATTGGTGGTGTGATACCCCAGTGCCTCGGAAAGCACGTAAAGCCGTTGGTCCTGCGCCTAATCTCTCTCCGGTCGTGTCGGATTGCTACCCCATCGGAATATGAGAGGAAAGAAACAGAGTGCACCTGTGTTTGCGCACACACTTGTGCACTATAATATCTCCTGCGTACTTGGCTGATCTCTATTGAGATTGGCCACCGTGATCGAAATTCGGTCGGGGGAGTATTTGGCCTCGTATTTTTTTTTAGGTCGATATTCGTCAATAAATTCTCCCGTTCTGGGTGGAGTTAAGCATGTCAGAGTCTTTGGGGAACAAGCAATCAATATACATGCCAAAGGATAACCAGGAATAAATTAATCTGCTCAGTCTTTTTCCAACTATTTTGGAGTCAGCCTTCGCCTGCCTGACCTGTCGGTCTTAATAGAAATAAATAAAAAATAAAAGCTGTTTTTTTTAGATACATTAATTTATTTCTTAACTAGGTAATTACAGTATAATAAAAACTAACTCTTAACTAATTAAGACTAACTTAAAACGAACTAAAATATGGCGTCAAAAAACTTCTAAATGCTTATTTGTCTCAAAAGGTTACATTACAAATGTTAATGAAACAGCCCCAGTAAGTTATTATTAATACTTGTGTTGGGGTTATTTGATACTTAACAATATTGATTGCCTTGATTGGTCTAGAAGAGACCTTAAATTAGCTCGAATTGCCGCAGCCGACAACCCATGTTAGAATATTCTATCGCCGATAAGTGAAGAGTCCCGACCCTAAATAGTAGGAACAGGAGAGGATAAATAAAAAAAGATATAAAGTAACCGCCTAACTAATCTTTAAAAAACAATAATTGGTTAACACGATACCCCTTAACAAGACTGGTGGTTATATTTCCTGGCTTCTAACTATCCAAAATGACTGTCAAAGAGACCATCGGCATAGCGTTCTTTCTCAGTTAGAGCTGATACCAACTGGACTGCGGACTGATAGAACGAAAAACCGAAGACATAATATTTCGGTTTAGGACCTTATAAGCAATTGTTTATAAAATGAATTTGCAAGATTTGACCTAAAGAAGAAAACATTAACAAAAACATTGCAAGTTGATGAAACCTTGTAAAAACTGTCCCCAGGTTTATTAAATCCAGGACTAAAATAAAACAGAGCAATTGAAATATCATTACCACCTGACCTCGACGAAAGGGTCTTCAAAAAGCCGGGTTAGAATAATTTCAGTGTAAATTAATTTGTGGCAAACGTAGCTTGAACTCTCGTCGCCCGCCGCTTTGTCATAACAAATTGGGTGTAGTAAAATCTTTCTACAATTTACCTGATGTCAGTCATTTTGACGGGTATTTGTGGAAATAGTTACCTGGAAGACCCTTGGTTTCCTACCTTTTGGTTTCGGATGGTCGTACTCCACCTCATTTTATTATAAAGCTAAAGAGTTTGTTCTATGAGAGCAGTGGTGGTCCAATGTTAACGCTTCGGACTTACGAGTTGTAGGCGTGAGAAGTAAAGCCAGCCAGGTGTAATTTATTTCCTCTCAAAAACGGTGAAGGAAAACTTGTCGTAAGGAAATCGGTACGTCCTAGAACCAAAAATTTGAAGACATATTTTGGTATTCACATCCGCAAATTGCGAGTTTCCCATTGCGCGTCGTCCGCAACCCCACGGATACGGTGGAAACTATCCCTCACAAGGAATCACTCCTACTTCGTGGGTGCGTTCACAATCATGTAATCTCACATAATCGGACCAAAAATCTGTAGGTCACGCAAATATTTGTCTTTGCTGGAATCGAATCCACAACATGCAGTGCAGCAGCCAATCTCTCAACCACTGCGTCAACCATGCCGTCTATTTCAACTTTATGCCGGCCACGAATCGGAAAAGTACCTAACAACATAAAAAAAAATTTAAAGACTGAAACCATTCGTTCAATTTAGACAGGATAAATTGGTGGTTACAAAAACATATTGATAGTCCCGTGTCCAGCTTTGGACTGACTATAATGTTACTTAAACATGAACTGAAGGCAGGTCAAATTGGTGTTTGCCGACGATTCGGGGAAGGTCGGTGAATGTTTATTTTGTACAGACAGGGTTGGTATGTAAGAAGCGTTGGGCTGTGGATGTACGAATTTTGGTGGAATTACCTTTTTTTAATTATAATATACCACACAACGTTTTTTTCACAGAACGCTGTCTAGTTCGAAGCTAAGCAGAGCTTATGTTATGGGTACTAGACAACTGATAAACATATATTTCTAAACCTTTCTGTAAGACAGCGAGACATTGTGATTTGTATCAGTATAGTTTTTGGTCATGATCAAAGTCATATATTAGTTTTGCCGTGTATTTATCTCCAAATATAACAATCTATACTAATATTATAAAGAGGTAAAATTTGTAAGTTTGTATGTAGGGGGTAATCTCTGGAACTACTGGTCCGGTTTGAAAAATTCTTTCAGTGTTAGATAGCCCATTTATCGAGGAATGCTATAGGCTATATACCATCACGCTACGACCCACGGGAGCGGAGCAGTAACGAAAAATGCGGGTGAAACCGCAGGGGACAGCTAGTTACTTATAAATTACATTTCTTCGATATACGTGTCTTTCATTTGCCAACCATGTACACAGATTGAGTAAACATTTTGTATCTCACATACAGATAAAAACCAGTATTTTGTCGGCGATTGATTTTCCACAAACTCTTTAAAGTTGTTGTTTAAAAATTCCTCACGCAAGCCCGTAATAGCGCTTAGATCAGATAGATTGATAGACAGATACATAGTTATATGTACATATACTTTTTATGCTTAGTTAGTTAGTTAACCTGTTATGTCCCACTGCTGGGCGAAGGTCTCTCTCTCCCTTTTACACACACGTCTGTCCTCAGCTATTGCGGGCCAGTCTCTCTGGTAGTTGTCCAGCTCATCTCTCCACCTCTCTTTATTCATCATCTACCTAGCCGACCCCAATATAGTTGGAGAAAGGGTCTCCAACTATATTGGGGTCGGCTTCCAGTCAAGCGGGATTTAGCTGAATACCAGTATTTTACGAGGAGCGGCTGCCTACCAGACCTCCACAACCCATTAACTGCGGTAACACGGTACTTCACGGCAAGACTGGAGTCAGATTTACTGGCCTGACTATCCGTAACGACTGCCAGAGGTCTACAAAATGACAGCCGGGACCTACGGCTTAACGTGTTTTCCGAGGCACAAATGAAACTCGGTATGTTAAGATGGTCACCCATCCACAGACCAACCTCGGCAAGCGTTGCTTAACCTTGAAGATCGACCCGTGCGGCTGTTATCTAGCCACGAGCACCTCTATTTATTGTACATCATAAATATTTTCGTACCTCTACGCACATTGACTGGTCCCTTAGCATTCAATATTTACATTGACTTTATTCGATCGGAACGTGCGGTATTATACCGCACACATTTGAAGTAAAACGAACTCATTGTGATTGATTCGTACGTGAAATTGATACTTGTAAAAAGGTCAAGTGGCTAATATTACGTTATTTGACAGGTATGTGTATTTGTAAGTATTTCCGTCAATATTGATCAAAGGTTATAGAGAAATGTAGGTTAACGTTTTTTTTTCGAGTGTTTGTTTTGCAGGAAATGTTTGCGTTGAAAATCGTAACGTTATCTCAGTTGCTGAAACTTAAAACAAAGAAAAGCTAGGGGCAATCATCCTGCTCCTTAATACATTCTAGTTTTGAAATCCATTATTTATTATATAGTGAACATCTACCATATGACCAGTACCTCTACCTACCCATTTGATTGTAAGTAGTATTTCCTGACCCAAAGCTTGACTGATAGAGAATACCTTGTTGCATTATGTCCGCCTAAGTACCAGTAATGTACATGAAGTTTAAATAAATAAATACAGGGAACAAAAGCCATATTGTCTTAGTGCAGAAAGGTGAGGAGATCAAAATTAAATGTCTAATTAAAAAAAAGAGAAGGACGAAATGTGCGAAAAATGGATCTATCAATATTGTCTATTATTACAATTTCCTTATGATGTTTTCCTTCACCATTTTGAGCTAATGAAATAAATTACACGAAGTTTGAACCTACATCCGTCACAAGTTTGGGCCGTTACTACTGGGCCACCACTGCTCCAAAAAAAAATATTATATTTTTTTTGAAAAACCATTAAATCATTTTCCCAATTCACACCAAATTAAAAACCCTAACACAAGCCTTTAACAAAGAAAGTATTGTCATGGGCGTCTATGGGCCTCGTCCGATGGCCCATCAGGCCCCATCGTCGATTAACGAACAACTGATAATGGCCGACTGTGCCGGACAAGGCGTCCATTAATCAAAAACTTACGCCCACTGCCCGTATTGTACTGTAGGCCTTCGGAAATACTAGTTAACCCGTACGGTGCTGTTTTGGTTCGTTTAGATGGGGAGAGTAACTTGCCTAAAACGACGGCAATCGTAAAAAGATTAAATAGTGTCACACAGACATAATAATGAAAGAAAAATGTTTTCATTATTATGTCAGTACTTACTGGCAAACAGTTACACACAGTGTAGGAAACACATGTAGAAACTTAAAATTTTGTGCAAAACATTGTACATCTCACGGTTTTCTCAAATAGGTCCAGTTCAGCAAAAATGCCATACGACTACGTGGTAGTCGCCTGATGCTGGTTTGCAACTGAACTTAAATGAGAGTGTACGCATGAAAATTTGTTAATTAGTTGTGTTTTATATCACTTGAATAATGACCAAAACCAGACCCCAAACCAAAAACCGGCCAAGAGCGAGTCGGATATGTTCTTATAAAGGTAATAATATGTTCTTATAGCGGTAACAGAAATACATCATCTGTGAAAATTTCAACTATCTAATCACGGTTCATGAGATACAGCCTGGGTATAGACAGACGAACAATGGAGTCATAGCAATAGGGCCCATTATTACCTCTTGTGTACGAAGGCCTAATTAATACATTCACTTCTGTTTCATTCATTCATAAAAAATCATCAAATGCACGAGTATCTTCGTAACTTCTCTCACAATCAATTTTACTGACTAAAACCTACTCATGTTCATTTAGTTGCCCTTTGGTTTCCTTCAATTATTAATCCCGCAGCCCGCATTCGTTAGATTAGTTACGTGATAACTACATAGATAGTTGAGATTGTGGTTCAGATTGAGACATTCACTAAATACCCCATTTCGTATTAAGACCTGAAAATATTTCATGTTCTCTTTGATTAATTAGTCGTTTTTTTTAAGGTAGGATTACATCAAATAACTTTTTCCGCTTTAGGGTAGGATAAGAAGGCGTGTCATACTTTTACTGACTAAACCTTACAAACCGACAGAATTCAAAACCGACTTTTGAGTCGATGAAGCTGTTTTGACCAACAATCGCTTAATAAGTCTCGTCTACGAGTCTAATATTTCCTCGAACGTCGATTATACCCACGTCTATACTATTTATTTGAATTGTACATACGGTTGTACAAAATTTATTCAGCCAAAAATTTTAGTTTTTAAATCTTCGTTTTTCCCAAGGTTTTGGGTAGATCCAAAACAATTTTTTTTATATAAAAGATTGTAATTCTGGGCAAAATTATATTAAAAAACGAGTAATGACATAAAAATAATACGCGTCACGGGATATAACTACTTAAAAACATACATTCCAGCAAGTGATCCCATGCAAATGAGCCTTTAGAATGAAAATATTGGCTAATACTCATAGATACTTATCTGTTGATACGAGTATGTTAATGTTTGGTTTGCCGCGGGTACAAAGGTTGGAGGGCAGTGAACTATAGAATATTGTTTGTCATTAGACATCAGTCTAATGCTGTGAGAAAATAATAATAAATTAATCATTGGTGTCAAAAGAGACGATAGAATGAGGAACACCACACTGCGCTTAAACACGGGGATCACAGACATAAGGAAAAGGTTTTCCACTAGATGCGTGTTATGTCTGCTCAAAGAGATGTCAGAAAAACAGTACGGTACAGTAACGGTCCCAGCAGGGCCGAAGCCTACTAGGACCGTGGCTTCCCTTCTGAAAGGAAATCCCGGGGCCCTAGGTCACAAGGCAAAGGAGAAACATAGGAATGGGTTACAGTCAGTAAAAGTTTGACACGCCCTAGAGTGGGGGAAGTATGACGATTTCCAACCTAAAAAAAAGCGTGGAAGCGTAACAGTCAGACAGAGCAATTTCGCATTTAAAATAATATTGTATGGATTTCTTTTACATCGGAATATATTACATTTTTTTGTAAAACAAACTATCTCTCATACGACTAGTCCTATAAAACAACGATAAAGAATATCCTCACTCCAAAAAAATTCAGTATTTTCAGAATCACGTACCCCAGTGTAGACTAGATTGGATACCTATTCCAATCTATTGCGTTAGGCTGACGAACGATGACGGAACAGCCATCACTTTGAGTTGGTAACCTAGCCTTTGACAGATTACTGGCAGTAGACAGATTCATCTCTAGGGCACGTAAACCTGTACAGACAGAATATCTAATACGCTGACTGTTGTTGAGAGTTTCATGTAATCTAAGGTTGTTGTTGAAAAAAAATCCGTTCTATGTTCCGTAATACCATCAACAAATGTTATGAATAAACCGACATGTTCTAGAAGAGATCCAAAAATTCGAAGATCGTATTGGTAGATTTGTGACATCCTCCGAGCCCACATGGTGGATTACGGCCCATTCCTTCTCCTAGACAGGCCTGGGTCCTGGCAATGGGAGCATTCTAAGGCAATTAGCTTTAGAATATAGCTGAAGAAGAAAAGTAACAAAAAACAGGATATTTTTTTTTTCTTAGATAGTTTTTCTGTGGACTTAAAGATCTTTAGATTGTATAGAGGAAACACAGACTTCGACAGAGAATTCCATTCTTTAGCTGTAGGTATGTATAATACAGGCGTTCCCAGAACATTTTGTGTGTATGGTGTGGTATGAACTTTTTTTGTTTCAGTTAGGAAATCAACATTCTAATGACTTTGACTGACTAAAACCACACCTATGACCCTCAGTTGATATTCATACCTTTAGATAACGTTGACTTAAAAGTTCTTTTCACTGCTCTTCAGAATAGCGAACAAAGTACGGAGCCCTAAAATAAACTTGAGAAGATAGGTATTCAAACAATCATTGTTGAAAATAACGTAGATCGGCAATAAAGCCAGTCCAAATAAACCCTGCGGAAAGTACGCACACACCTGAACTCCATTTGAATCTACAAATGTTTAGTCACTCCATCATCTAAAGAGTATTTAAACATGGTACTAGAGCTCAAGCTAAAATATATTCAATATTTTTCCTTCCATCTTAAATCAACAGTTTGAAGGATTGTTTCCTGGAACATTCAAAAGTCTAACAATTCAGAGGGTGAAGTATTTTCACTTATATAATAACAAGATAAAATTGTTTGTTTGTTTGTGAAGGCTAATCTGATCTGCGACCTTTCTTGTCCGGTCTTACATAGTTCATCAGGTCATAGTCAAGAGCGAGGGAGAATGAAAAACGATAACCTCTTTCTGTAAAGTAGTACTGTGTGCGAAGGAGTAAACCAAAACCGTGCGGGAGACGACATCGTAGGCGCGGGCTTGCGGACAACAAGCAATGGGTAGGTCGCCGTCCGGCTGTTCGTTAAAAATAAGCTTGAGGTGGCAACACGCTATGTCCAAAGTGTGTTTCAATGAAATTTGAACAAACTGAAAATGTTCTGTAGGGACGATGCCAGTTTGGTTCAGACCACACACTCCTTCAGAGGAGTGTGTGGTATACGATACGGACTATACGATGGGAATTACAATAGCCAAAATACAGCCTTCGCCTAATTTGTCTACATCTCTGTCTACATCTGTAGACAAATACTACTATAATTTTTCCTTATGTAACTTTCTAACAAGAGTGTAAAAATTGTTACACATATTATTTTATCAAAAAATAAAACATTATTATTTATTTTTAATATTGCTGGCTATTTAGTGACATTGCCTATTTGATGACATAGGCTTTTTATAATGACAAGTTATTTAGTGCAAAATGTTAGTTAGCGACATTAACTAAATAGCTAATGTCACTCAACAATAATGGCTATTTATTATTTTGGAACATATCCTATTAATAAAAACTATTTAGCGATATATCTAGTTTATTGTAAATTGTTAATTAACACAAGCTTTTTATATAAGAAAAAATCAAGGCGAACCGCGGGAAAAGCTAGTAATTGTATAAAGAAACCTCAAAGGAATATCCGTCAAAGGAGATTATGAATTTCAAAAAATATTCTGCCGTTTCTTCATTCATTGAATATTGGAAAGTAAAAAGTTGGATAGTACAATTTCATTATTGATGAGATTTCGTACCCTTTGAGATGAAATGAAAAGATTTTGAAATACAGACTTGTAAATGGATTTAAAGTAACATTTTGACACAAAATCTTGCTTTAAGAATGGATGATTACTTATTTTTTAAAGAAGTTTTGAAAGGATTTTTTTATTGTTTGTTCTATACTTCAGCAGAGGTCTAGACTCGAGGTTTGTTAGCGAGTCATGGAGCGTAGTATCCTAGGAGTTCGAATTTCCGATCGCGTAAGGAACACAATACTGCGCGCCGAAACGAACATAAAAAATTATTAATTTTGTGAAGGGGAAGTGAGCGCGTAAGTCCTTGTCGGACGGTTGGACGGGTAGCTAATCGAATCACCCTGTGACTCTCGACGCCTAACGTATCTGGATCGATGTCCTCTCCCATACGGTTTATCGAAAGACTGATCGGCGAGATACATACTCTCCGTAAACCCTTGCCTATGGTGGACAGGAATCTTCCAGGGACTCTCATCGCTCGCGGCAACATATTATGTTGCCCCGAGCACACACGTGACGTGATGAACACTTGTTAGTATCTAGTGATCACTTAGGGCCTGTTTCACAATGTCTGAGTAGGCACTACTCACTGAATAAATTCAAAAATGTGACAGATTTTGTATGAAATTATCTGCCAAGTAAGATACTCGAAACTTAATCATAGGTGGTGAAACAGGCCCTTAAAGTTACAATATACCAGACCCACGGGCAAGTCCGTCAAGTAAATCTCTGCTTTAGATATGGAACAGTGTTGTTAAAGTATGTGTTCTGTTCTGTTTGTTTTAAAGTGTGTTGTGTGTCTGTGTCTTGTGTTGTTGTCGTTCTTATATATTGTATTAATGTAGTATGTAAACGTTTAATCTACCTAATTAGGTTCGAATTTTCGTTCCGTCAACAAATGATAAGATGTTATCCGATTACTTCTATATTTGACAAATAAACGTACATACTCGTATATCGTTTGCTTACATTTTATTTCGTGTTACTTCCACTGAGAAAACAGGGATAGACATCAAAAGAATGCGCTAAAATATGATTGCCCACCCTCCTACTGTGGTCGCCATGCTTTCGATTATTACGAGACATTCCTCGATTTATTTTTAAGTAGTGGTACTCCCTTTTCTTGTTCTCAAAATGTTTCGGGAATTACATTAAGTATACATTAAATACAAATATTATAATAGATGTGTTGTACTACAGCTAATGAGTGGAATTCCCTGCCACAGTTTATGTATTCTGATAACACAGATACACACATCCACCATCAGGACCATGGGGTCAACGGTGCCTATCAGTAATAAAAATAATCATCTTTTGACTTTCACTGATCAAAATAGCCATTAACAAGAAATGGATGGACATAATTTTCACCCGTTGAAGCTGCTGTGGGTCAATATGCTGTAAGAATATTCGAACATATTACCGTGCCTCTGAAACACAAAGAGCAATTTAAAGAATATAGACAGGTTTTAGTCAGTAACAGTCTGGCATGAATCTATCTTGCCTTCTCTTTCTCACCCCAATGTGTCATCAAATCATTTCTGCCTCTCTAGACAAAAGTTATTTGACGCCGATAAACTACTTAATTTCTTACAACCTTTCGTTTAACTTAACATCCCAAACTCCTCACAAATCATAGTCACCGTACTCTCACCGCTTTGGCGACACGATTATATTCAGGAGAAGAATTCTCTTTGATGTTATCACAAATCTTTTTATAAATGATAGAAGACTCCCTTCATGTCTTCTAACGCGTAAAAATTGGTCCCCCAAAGAAAACGTTTCTTCTAACTGATCTTACGGCTTCTGAGGCCCGCTAAATGACGCTTTGTGAGCAAATTGTATATCAGTTCTATCATTATTTGTGGTGTTGACAGCCGAATAATGAGATGGCCGTTTATATTTAGTTGGTTTTGCGTTTATATGTACGTAAATCGACCGAAGCGGCGACGACCTGGTGAGGGTCGCGGGAATCCGATGGATGCGTGACGCACAGGATCTGTCGTTGTGGCGACGCTTGGGAGAGGACTATGTCCAGCAGTGGACGTCATTCGGCTGAGATGATAATGATACGTAAATCAGGATGGTAAATCAGGAAGTTAATTTATTTTATTATGTTATTTAAAAAAACTGAGGCCTGGTTGCCCAGTGCTATCTGCCCCGACTTATAAGTTGTAGGTCGCGGGTTCAAACCCAGCCAGGCGTGCATTACTTTGTGTAATTTATTTCATAACCGCTGACTAACATCCACCAATCCGCACTGGGCCCGCGTGGTCGATTACGGCCCATTCCCTCTCCTAGAGAGGAGGCCTGAGACCCAGCATAATAAGGCTGAAGCTAGCTAGCTAGCTATTCATTTTTTATATATAAAAATAAATATGTATTTCCCTTGGTGTCGCTATCTCTTTTGAGCAAACGTGACATAATGGCAGTGACGTCAAATGACAGTATGTGCATCCTTATACTGTTATTTGACAGTTTCCCCTTTCATCAGATTTGAAAGCTTTCTAACTGGATTAATATTGAAAGAATTTGCTTTCTATTTGTGATTTTGGGTAAATTTGATTAAGTTTGTTTGGTAAACAATAAAATGATAAGTCTCACATGTTCAAGAGGAAAAAGAGTTTTAATAATTAGTGATCCTTTTTGGTATTAGAGCCGTTGCGCTGCCAATTTCCGCAATTTATTTAGGTACATATATGCATATATTATATATATCCAAATAAATTGCGGAAATTGGCAATATAATATATTAGGAAATATTAAACAAGTAGGATATGCACATGCATATCCTACTTATATATTTCCTATTCGATTATTTATTTGCTTTGATAAAAAAAGCCTGATATTCGGTGTATAAATAATAAAAGTGGGAGAGAGGGTCAGACTGTTACTGACTAAAACCCAGTGTTCCTTCAGTTGCTCATTTTGCGAGGGCTACGGTATCTCCTTCGAAGAATTCGCCCTGGTTGGCATTTGCCGTAACTGGCCCCGCCAATTTTGTTGTCATTTTTTTGACGCGCCGTCGACCCAGGCTTGATCTTTACCAGACGATCGGACGTCGAGCTAGCCATTGCTCGCCGTCCACAAGCCCGCGCAGCTTGGGGCGTGAGGCCTGTCTCTGCCTTACTGTTTTGCCCGCCGCCTTTGGTCACTTTTATTACTTTCAAAATCAAAAATCCTTTAATTTCACATAAGCCTACAAGGGCACTTATAAAACGTCAGAAGCTAGTGCACGAAACTCCATGGTTACTCTTTCCAAAAAATTTTAATACTAGTCGCGGGTTTCTTAGCCGCGACTAGTATTAAGATATTGGTACACTAGTATTAACTTCGTCTGCGCCATCGATTGGATTTTTTCAAAAATACTCATAAGTTTAACAAAAAAGAATCGGGATAAAAGGTAGTATATGTTCTTTTCCATGTCAAAGGCCATATGCATGCCCTTCCAAATCCGTTCAGACATTTTGGCGTGATTAAGTATCAAATATACCTATCCAGTTTGAAATTTATAATATTAGTTAGGATTACAATATCGATGACAGTATAGACCAGTTTGCTCAAGGAAGTCCTCTCACTTCCTTATCATGGCCTGAAAAACCCAAACAATATCACATTTAAAATCACACCACAAAACCGACTTCCTATTATTTCTACAATCACACTTTGAAAAGACTATAACATCACATTCCATTCTTCCGTTCACACGTATTGACAGGTACAATACAAATAATATCTGAACGGGTTCCCCCATTATATTTGCTCTGAATCCTGAATGTACTTTCATTCGGTCGTTCACATTCACTCGTTCAGTCGAAGTGAACAGGTGAACTACTTACGTCAGTAACATTTTTACCTTTAGATGTTTGAGAATTCTTTCCTGGGAATGGCTGACTTTTATCGTGTATTGGAATGAAACATGACAAGAGATATTAAAGCGAAGTCTTTTTGGGTTTCTCTGTTGTCCTGTATACAATAAATGAAAAATTCAAGTGTCTGCCTATAATATCAAAACAATTTTCCATTATAACTGGTTACATGAAAGTAAATTTGATACCTACAATATTTAAAGTGTTAACTTTTCTTTGAGGTGGTAAATAATCCTATAACTTCTCTTGCTCTAGGATACGGCGGGAATATTTGTATCAGACTTGTACTGAATAAAACCACACCTGTGCCCTTTAGTTGGCCCAGCGTTTCAGAAGCTCCCAAAGGCCCCAGCAGGCATCAACCCTGCTTAGTCCCTACGGTTTTGCTGTCATCACTTTGAGGCGCGCGTGTAACACTACGTGCCAACGATGACTTGAGCTCGATCCAGAAAGTGTTGACTATGTGTTAATTACTGTATGGCCTTTTCTATTCATATTTTACTTTTTTGTCACTGTTTACGAGTTGAATCGGCTCCTAATCCTAATCCTACTAATATTATAAATGCGAAAGTTTGTGAGGATGGATGTATGTTTGTTACTCTTTCACGAAAAAACGGCTGGACCGATCTGGTTGAAATTTGGTATTTAGATAGTTTATACCTTGGATTAACATATAGGCTACTTTTACTCATACTATTATTATTATTTTTTTTCGATTTTGTTATTTTTGCGCCGCGGGCGGAAACTAGTAATATTATCAAAGTTTGTATGTATGGATGTTTGTTATTCTTTCATGCAAAAAGTACTAAATGGATTTCGATACAACTTTGTACACATAGAAACCATGTCCTGGAATAGCATATAGGATGCTTTTTATTCTGGGAGCATGTTCTCGTAGGTTAACTTTCCACTAGCACTCGGGTGAAGCCGCTGGCAACAGCTAGTTAGTAGAAAATAAACTAAACCTTGTCACCGAATGCTTAGTACAATTGAACATGTCACACATACAGCTTCCACCCGTAATGGATGCCTTTCAACCTTATGTGCCACAAATAATACCATTTTGCACGACAAAGTATAAAAGACTTATGAAGAAAACTATTGTTATTTTACAAAGCACTCGTATTCATGGAAGACAAGAAAGTATTACAAGTGACATCCATACTGTTTCAACCGCCAAACAGATTTTTTCTTTCGCTTCTCCGCAACCGAAGAAAATCTCTTTTGAATTTTATGAAAAAATCTTTTGCACCAGTTACATACGTTTTGTACATATAATTTTGGGTTCTCCCTCAAACTCCTCCAGTCTTCATCAGAGAACGTCTTCGTCCTGGACACGAACTGCAGTGCTCAGTCTGGACTACAGACACAAGTTGGTCACCGCACACACACCCAGGCCAAATAAGGTTTATCTCGATTAATCTCAAACACAGTACCTGTATGAAGCCGCTTCGCAATACATGTGTTTCCTGCTTCATTGCTCTAGTTTATACTCATCTACCTAGCCTTTTCCCAACTATATTGGGGTCGGCTTCCAGTCAAGCCGGATTTAGCTGAATACCAGTATTTTACGAGGAGCGGCTGCCTACCAGACCTCCACAACCCATTAACTGGGGTAACACGGTACTTCATGGCAAGACTGGAGTCAGATTTACTGGCTTCTGACTATCCGTAACGACTGCCAAAGATCTCCAAATGACAGCCAGGACCAACGGCTTAACGTGCTTTCCGAGGCACGGAGGAAACTCGTTATGTTAAGATGGTCACCCATCCACAGACTAACCTAGGCAAGCGTTGCTTAACCTTGAAGATCGACCTGTGCGGCTGTTATTATCTAGCCACGAGCTTCCTCAGCCACGAGCTCCTCAACACACCCAGGCCAAATAAGGTTTATCTCGATTAATCTCAAACACAGTACCTGTATGAAGCCGCTTCGCAGTACATGTGTTTCCTGCTTCATTGCTCTAGTTTACACTAGAGGACGAAAACCACACCTATGCTCCTTCAGTTGCCTTTTGCTTTCAACTACTTTTGGGTCAACTAGCTGTTTGCTGCTATCTAGGTATATACCTATATAAAAGGTATAGTACTGATATGATTCACTGACTCATGATCAACGCTCAGTTGAAACCCTTAGAAGGCTGTAATTATTGTCATCATCATCTGCCTAGCCTTTTCCCAACTATATTGGGGTCGGATTCCAGTCAAGCCGGATTTAGCTGAATACCAGTGTTTTACGAGGAGCGGCTGCCTACCAGACCTCCACAACCCATTAACTGGGGTAACACGGTACTTCATGGCAAGACTGGAGTCAAATTTACTGGCTTCTGACTATCCGTAACGACTTCCAAAGATCTACAAAAGACAGCCGGGACCTACGGCTTAACGTGTTATCCGAGGCACGGAGGAAACTCGGCATGTTAAGATGGTCACCCATCCACAGACCAACCTAAACAAAACAAAAAAAAAAACAATTGTCCCAAGGAGTCCGAAGTTCATACGGATAATCCTACTTTCGCACAGGTGAAAACGCTGGGCAGCCATTTTCTATTATGCAATTAACTTATATTAGAATCACTGAAAACTTCTTTTTTCGCAAAAATTGCACAATATTATTGCAATTAGGAATATTTTTTTGACCTACTGGGATGGGTGTTTTGGTACTAGATGTCTTGCGTATGTGAGTTTACACGATTTTGAACGCATTTACAATACAGTAGTTATTTCTAGTATTTTTTTAATAGGAAAAAAAGAATCTGAATTAGAGCTATAATTGAATAATTGAAAAAGGTACCGGAAATAATTTGGTAAGCGTAGATATAAAATAGCAAAATATTAACCGAACTATGTGGTTTCTATGTGAGGAAAATAGGTAATACGATCATTGATTATTGTTAATAGTTATGTGTGTCGAATCAAAGGGCAAATCCACAAAACTAATTAGCAATTACGTCGGTCAATTAAGGAAGTTTCGGGTTTTGCTAGTAAATGTAACTCGGCCGAATAGTTTTGTAACTAGCTATAATTGTAACTATATGAGGAAATAAGTCTAGGTAATTGATAGGAACTCTAATTAATTTAATACTATTTTATTGACAAGTTAATTATATATATTTTTTATAAGAATAATTACTGAACAAATTAGTGTCTTTTATTTAATTTTAATTTTTAGTGTAATTTAGCAGCTCGTGGCTGTACTCCGTCGGTTTAGGTAGTTAACTAAAGGTAAACAATCTTGGTATGTCTTTTTATATTAAAGAGGTCGTATATAATATACACAAAGATTTTTTAAATTTAGTTTATTAGCTAACATCGATTTAGGTAAATACCTAGTCGCAAAGATTTTTATATACAATTTATAGATAACTTTTAGATAAAAAGACATGCCAAGATTGTTAACCTTTAGTTAACTACCTAAACCGACGGAGTATAGATGCTGTACGGATTGAGTAACAAGTTTAAGCAGCGCGTTCCAAGGCCGGATGCTGTGGATGAATGACTGACTATAAGATAGTCAGTGACAGTCCTTGCACAATAATACGAAAAAAAATACATATTTATGTGTAGCAAAACTTATGATCAGACTAGGTACAAATTAAGTAGGTAAACAAATTAAACGACGAATGAAGAACCAGAAACTTCCTTTTAAAAGCATCTTAATAGCCATACGTATATTTTTCAAAACATGTAATAAAAATATTCTTGCATACTAGAGGTTGTTCAAGAAGCGAGATCCTGTCGTATTAACATCGTTTCCGAAAAGCGGAGAAATATCACCAAGTATTCCGGTTAAAAATGTTCCTACGACGCCTCGAGTACTCTCGTATCTGCCACGGCAGGATCTTCGCTATTTAGCTAAAAATTATCTACGAGTTTAACCTTTAAAAATATTAAGGGCAAATTTTAACGCATCTCTCTTCCCTCCTCATCTTCATGATGATATTTTTTTAAGGTGGGAGATCTTCTCCCGCTATGGGTGGAGCGGGAGGGCGTGTCAGACTTCTACTGAATAAAACCAACTCCTTTTCCTTCTTTGCCCTAATTCCAGGGTCTCGGGATTCTCTTATGTCAACCCAGGATCTCATTTGTCAACCCAAAAGAAAGAGAAGTAAAAAGAGCCACTTTTTGGTTCCCATTAAACGTAAGCCGACATCGTGGTCAAAAGGTGAAGGTGGAGAGATGTGCTGGACAATGGACAACTACTGTAGGGGCTGGCCCGTAATGGCTAAAGACAGACGAGTGTGGAAAAAGGAGGAGGCCTACGCCCAGCAGTGCGACATAATAGGCTAACAAAAAAAACTAACTAAAAAAATAATTACAACATAACGACAGTACGATCGGCGCAGTGGTTAACCGATTGACTGCTGTGTTGCAGGTCCCGAATTCGATTCCCGCACGGTACAATAATATTTGTATAGCCTACAGATCTTGGTGTCTCGTGCAGGTATGTGAGTTTACTTGTTTGTGACCGTACCCACGATACAGGTATAATTCCAAGTGTGGGGCTTTTTTATGACTTACATATTATTATTTTATCAGAATGACAAAGCAGAATCGACACAAACAGTCATTTATTTGATCAAACTAAAGTAAATATTTTTGTTCCATCGTGGCTATTTTTTTACGTTTTATTTTTACCTATCGATGCCCCGGGGTAAAATTCGAAATACACGTCAAAAAAACACGTATGTTTGTTTTCGGTTTTTTTTCCATGCATGTGAAAAATGTGTTAACAGGTTGGAAACAAACTCACGTACAGTATCAGTTGTTGCTGGAAAAATGAATTCACGTGCGGTGTTTTTTTTGCGAATAACCTAGGAAGTTTGCAATGAACCAGTAGTCCGATACACGTAATCAAAACCGTAACGATATCGTAGCGAATAATGGCCGAACCCAATAACTTGTCTATCTCCAGTTTTGGCATACTGGAGATAGCAAAAATAGTGATACAATACAAAAATTATACATGTTTTCTGTTTTTTCATTTGTTTTCTATCTCCGGTATGTGATAGATAGGTTATTGGGTTCGGCTGTTAGTTGACAATTATTGTATCACATCCATTAATCGAGCTTGAACGACACCGATTTTAAAGTCGTTCGATCGAAGTGTCGTTGACGCGTATTCAGTAATCTTCTGCTAGTATACATTAATGTAGCAATAAGCCATTGATAAATTCAAATTGTTTTGTTTGATTTAATGATCTTTCTATTGAATCCCGTTCAAAGAACACGTTAATACTGATTTTGGGTAGATTTTCGATCGAACTACTACAAAACTTTTACAATATTTGACTTGTTTGATTTTTCGTGACTCAGGCTTCTGAGTATTGGAAAGTGGGACGCTCATGCAGAAACATTTACTCGTATCTATATCCATTTGCAATTGCATTGAAATTTTCATAGGTGAGGAGTTTTTCATAGGTGTATAATAATTGATAGGGTACACACACACATACATATTAAAAATCTATTAATGTTCATATATGATACATAATTGGGGAAGGAAGGATGTATTTCTTCCTTCCCCAATTATGTATCTCAAAACCCACACAAAAATGTGATCACACAATTTTAGGGAAAACACGAAATTAACCGGAAAAAGTTAAATCGCGTCAAATGGCAACATTATGACCAAGGAAAATATACTAATGGCATTAAGTTTTTATCTTCGTCCGCGTAGAAATCATTGGGCCGAAATGTTTCTTCCGGAACACATAAACACGATAATAATGAGGTTTTATCGACAAATAATGTTATTTTTATTTTACCTTTTTTCTCGCAGTGTTTTGTTTCCCCATGACTTTTTTTACGTGGGCAATCATCTAATGACTTAGCGGAGCGAGAAGTAATTTCAGACTTTTTGATTAATCTGACGTTCTTTTTTTGTGTTCTAAGTATGCCTCAAACAGATGACAGCACAATTGTAGGGGCCAGTAGTGCTAGCAGCTACAGGGATGCAGATTGTTCGAAAGAGTTACCACAACTCTCGTAAAACAGTGCAACTGAAGGAACACAGGATTTTAGTTAGTTAGACACTCCCTCTCGTTCAACGCAAGCTGAAGAAGCTACTCGTATTTAATGCTTTCGCATCTCATGAAAAGGTGGTCTCTTACAGCTTTGTATTAGTGAAAGAATAATTTCATTTCTGGAAAAGATCCAGTAAGGAATGAAAAACATAATTCACGTGAGCCTAATGCGGGTTGGAGCAAAAAGAAATACAAACAATCAATTTCACTTCGGCATGCTGTTAATTTGGACAAGAAAACAATTCAAAACAACAAACGTGTTGATTGAAAAATAAACGTAAACAATAAAAGTGACTAACTGTAAAGTTTACATTATGTTTATAAATTGAAGTGCGATCACTCGATTTTAATATTGAAGTGTTCATTCAATATTAAAATCAAGCGAAAAACGCCGACGCGTCTGTTTTATGGAGAATCCCCATAGACGCTTTAATTTTTATCTTTATATTCTAAATTTTTTCTTGTAGCAGCAATAGAGATACATAATTATTATGTCAATATTTCAATTCCCTCTTACGGTTTATGAGATACATCCCGCTGACAGATGGACGGACAGACAGACGGACAGACAGCACAAGTTTAGTAATACGCTTCTATTGCCATCCTTCGGAACCTGATAAACTATGCGTCAAATACTTTCTCCATTTCTTGCGAGATACATTAATCATACAGTTTTTTGTTTTCAATGCTATACCAGAGTAATAAATATTGTAACATTTGGCATTTAAACTAGTACAAAGCTGCAGAGTATCCCGGTTTTATTGAATGGTACAAAAAGTGCAGGAAACACACCCAGATACCCATTGTGTGGACTTCGAGCTCGTGACTTATGGCTGTTGCGAAGAGCTTTATTTCAAATTCACGAGTCACTTCATAAAATATTACTTTTTGAAAAAAAAATGTAGGTAGGTAGCTGTGAAATGAAAAGTGGTTTTCTCGCAGAAAATGTGGTGATATAGGTGTGTATGTATATTTTTTATTTCTGCTATATAACAGGAATACTAACTGGGTACTAAAAATAGGTATAACTGGCGAAATGTAAACATAATTATTTATTTACTTACCTCTGCCTAAACCTTTGGGGAAAACGGACACACAAAATATACTTGTAACGTTAAATTTGGCGTTCTGTACGTTGTTTACTCGAAAAAATACTCAAGACGCATTCAGTATATATGATTCTTAAAAAGAATTACACAGGCAATCGTTTGAAAGTACGAGTTGACAAGATGTTTTAGGTTACTTATAAGCAAGCTTTGCTTTCCATCAGATGAGGTAGTGGCCTATTAGCAATAAAAAAATCTGCTTGTGTAGCCTTTCAGTTCTGTATCAAACTTTTTGAATAAGGTTCATAGCGCATTGTTTACTTAAAGAATATGAGGAATCATAATTCTGAATGCGCAAAGACTCCCTGCTACAGACTCTGGCTGGGAATTCAAGTCCTTAGCTGTACACACAGTGATGTGTTCCCAAAAAGTTGTCAGCATACCGGTGGGATTTTCACCATGCTTCTAAAATGTAATATTTTATGTACACCCAAACACTAAAAAACGATAATAACAAATACAGATACAAGATTACAAACGCGCTGTTTATTACAAAAATAAATTCTGGTCTCCCTAATATAAAATTATCACGTACATATTCTTTCCAGTTCACCAGTGACATCTCAAATAATGAATAAGTAGAAAATGATACATTATTAATAAGCCAGAAATGTTAATTACAGTCTCACGTGTAAGAAATCTTATTACGTGAAGTAGACATTCTCGGCAGAATTGCTCTTGCATAAATAATTTTATACTTGTACATACGTGGGCCTGACGGATTATAAGTAAATTTTGTATTCGCTTGACACCTACGCATTTCTTCAGAAAGACACATACACACACACACACTTCACACACACATACATACATACACATTATGCCGTGCGTCTCCGGAATCGAACTCTTGAAATAATAATCCTATTACTGTAAGAATAGAAATACACTTCTACAAAGAAAATTACTTTTACAACAAAAATAAAATTTGTATGACAATAAACGGTGTCTGTCTTAACTTGTACCTACAAATAATAGCGTTGCTTTTCACAATTTTTAGGAATGGAAATGCTAATTCAAACAAATGTTTGGCTATTTATGTGGTACTGTCGGGTATATTATTATGCTTAGAAGTAGCAACTTTATTCTAAAATCAAACCAACTATCGACTTTAACAGCCATTCTAAACTTATCTAACTTAAAAACTAATTAAAAACTTTTTTCAATCAAATTCAAAACTTTTTCTGAATTGCGCATGATCCTTTAAAAGTATATTTATCTTTCTTGCAGGATGCAAGTAAATAGTTGCAGATATCTGTTATCATCATCATTTCAGCCGAAAGACGTCTTCTGCTGTACAAAGGCCTCCCCCAAGCGTCGCCACAATGATCGGTCCTGTGCGTCTCGCATCCATTGGATACCCATAATCATCACCAGGTCAATCGGTCCGCATTGTGGGAGGCCTATCAACACCGCGTCTTCCGGCTCGTGGTCGCCACTTCAGAAAATTTCGTCCCCATCGGCCATCTGTTCTAAGAATTGCCAAACTTAAGTGGGAGTAAGCAAGGCACATAGCTCGTAGAACAGACATCTATAGTTGCAGATAATTCCAATCGTTTGCGCAACACTCGATAGATCTACGAGCTGTGATTGTAATAAGTTCGTGGTTATGAAGGTGTACATCAAAAGCATATTTTCATGCAATCAATTTATCGCCTGAACTCTCTTTCTGACCACAACCGACGCCCCACATACTCATAATTAAATGATTAAACGTAGCATATAGTACACATAATAATATTTAATTTTCCATTAATTACTGCCAAATTAATAGCTCGGCGCATTTCGTTAACACCAAATTGCAATGCGACTAATGAGGGGTAATTCAACAAACAGGGTAATTTACCCTCGCAGTGCATAACTGAGGGGTAAACAAGGGTAAGTAGCGCTTTAGCGAGCGCTCGTTCATTAGCACTCGATTGTTTAAATAAACAATGTGGATACATATATATCATGTTGTTGGAGCTGTGTTGGTTAGGGTAAATTCGAATAATTCTGGAAAACAATTAATTACTTATCAATATTTTTCTTCTATCTTGCAGACTTGGAAGATGCGGCGTTGGAAGGCCCCGAACAAGGTGCACTGGCGACCTGGCGAGGGTCGAAGGAATCCGATGGATGCGAGACGCACAGGACCGGTCGCTGTGGCGACGCTTGGGGGAGGCCTATGTCCAGCAGTGGACGTCTTTCGGCTGAGATGATGGTGATGATAATGATGATTTTTCACCTGTTTTTATTTTTGGGTTGGAGCTACTTAAGTGGGCCCTACCCTACTCGTCTGTCGTCAACATGGGCGTGGTATAAAAGCTTGTTGTTTCAACTAACGCAATCGTATTGCACGCTGCTCTGCGACTCTCGATCAGTTCGATTACCATATCGATTTCAATGCTAAACGACTCTAGCCTAAGTTAGTTCGTGTCACAAAACAGTTTTGAAAAGGCTAGGCAGATGATTTTAGTTTTCGCTGCAGACAGATATAAGTTAGGTTTGTTTTGTAAAATGTGCTGCTGATCTTATCCTAAATGCTAAAGCGAAAAGCGCCTTCCAGAACGTTCCGCCACATTATTCACGATATGCTGACACGTGGATTTCTCTGCTCTTTAGTTGTATTTTCATAAATTACCTTTTTATTTATTTATCTTACACTTTCACTTGTGCTTTTCTTAACAATATGTTGTTTTAACAATAATCTATACTAATATTATAAAGAGATAAAATTTGTAAGTTTATAAGTTTGTATGTTTGTAAGTTTGTATGTAGGGGGTAATCTCTGGAAATACTGGTCCGATTTGAAAAATTCTTTCAGTTTTAGATAGCCCATTTATCGAGGAATGCTATAGGCTATATAACATCACGCTACGACCCACGGGAGCGGAGCAGTAACGAAAAATGCGGGTGAAACCGCAGGGGACGGCTAGTCATTACTATAGAACGTATAGTAATGATTATTTTTAAGTAACTAATTTCAGGTTTGTTTTGCGCATTTAACGTTACACGTTGTATAAGTTATCATCATTATCAGTTTTCTGCATACCTAGCCGAAAGATGTTCACTGGTGGATGGTTGTACGCCTCTCCAAGTGTCACCGCAAAGACCGGTTCTGTACGTGTCACACAGGACCGGTCGTTGCCGTTTAGTCGGTTAATAAAACATTAAAAACTGTACCTGAAAACAATACATTACCTAGTCACTTTACCACTTGTCTCATTACATAATATGTCTACAACGTTACAGCTAAACCAACGTATAGCGGGGTTCGTGTTGTTGTTGCTTCGATTTGTAAATCTGGTGTATGGTAATCAGATCGTTGTCGGATATACGAGTACATATCACATCATCACATATTCCTGGCGATATTTTTGCAGTCCCTTTGTATTGTTTTTTAGGGGGGTGTGAACTCATCAAGCTTACCACTAAGAAAAGAGAACTGCATTGTTAATTGTTTTAAATATCGCAGCATTTACAGGGTTAGCCGCCTTTTTGGCCTTCATCAAGGTAGATTTATTAAAAGTTTTCCTGAAAATTAGGGACCCGGTAAAAAATCAAAAAGTTCAAGCTAAAATATCTCAGTAATTTTTTAAGATATTTTAGTTTAAAGTTTTGCGTGACCACTAAAATTAAGAATCGTCCACCAAAATCGAAAATGCCCATTTTCTTGTATAATATGTGGGGTTTCGTAGATATAATTTTACCAAGTATGTCTGTATGATATTTAAAGTATCCCTGTATGATATTTTAAGGTCACGCGAACTCACGCGAACTCAACTATGAGATATGTTGAGTTACGAGACATCTGTAGTCTTGTAAGACGAACAGCTAAAAATACAGAACCCTGACCTCTTTGTTGTTTGTCTGCCTGTCTAGTCGTTGCTGAAGAGCACTCAGACATGGCTAGACGTGACATAACATCACGCCTACGTTCCGCGAAGGGTTTAGGCAGATTAAAGCGTATTTATAGGTAGTAGGTACGCCCACATATCACGATGAAAATTAAATTAATTTATACTGGAACAAACTTTATATTAAATGAACAAATTTTATAAATGTTGTGGGAAAGGTAGAACAACTTCTTTTTAAATAATAAAATTATTACTTGTGATATTTTAACTATTCAAATAATACTTCTACTACACTTCTTTAACTTATCTAAATATTTAATTGAATCTCTCACATGATTCTAATGTTCCTAAAGGGTAATTATCATTTAACCTTTGGAGCTTCATATCGACAAACCGAATTTGCGAAATATTCGCGAAGCGCGTTCGTTTGATACGAGTATAAGCATACACATCAAATAACTTTTCCCATTCTGTGTAGAGGGAGAGAGAGTGGGACTTTTACTGACAAAAACACACCTGTGTTCCTTCGATTGCCCTTCGTAGAACATACACACACTACACGAAGGGCAATCGCAAGAACGATTGCACTTCGTGTTTTAGGGCTTCGATGACTCTTTTGATCAATATAGTTGCCTTAAGGAAGTATGATTTTAATGTACGTGAGGGTGTAATGATTTTAATAGTTTTATAGGTGCGATGACACCGCATTAGTTTGCCCGTAGCAATAATCACCTATAAGACGAGCTGCGGACGGCGAGCAATGGATAACTCGCCTTCCGGCCGTCCTATAACCATCCGGACCGGTCCTGAATTGAATGCAAAGAAGGAATAGGAGTGGGTTTTAGTTAGTAAAACTCTGACACGCCCTCCCGATCCGCCCAGAGTGAGAGAAGTCACTTTGATGGCTTCCCACCTAAAAAAGTACCTATAGACGCTCTTAAGATACTATGATGTAATGCGCTTTCAGTCCCAGCAGTGGGGACAATGCAAGGCCTATAATGCTTATACTAAAATCATTATATAAAATTTAATTACATATACTATCAAATTAAACAAAAGTTGTGAGAAAAATAAAAAGATATCTACTTTATAATAAAATTATTGCTTAAGGCATTTTAACTATTAAAACAATACCAAACCAATTTCTTACTTTTTCTGATAAATTAAATTTTTGTAAAGGTTAATTATCACTTAACCTTTGGAGCTTCGTGCTACTCGAATTTGCGAAATATTCGCGAATGCCGACGCGTTCGCTTGATACATAGTAATCAAATAACTTTTTCTGTGTAGAGCGAGAGGGGTGTAGACTTTTACTGACAAAAACGCACTAGTGTTCCTTAAGTGTCCCTTTTTGCTCCAAGGCTTCAATATCTCTTTTGAAAAATCTAGTAGCCGTCGACGACTTGGGCTTGGTCCGGACCGTTACCGAATGGCTGGACGAACTGATCGCCTGGCACTGCGCATTCTACTGGAGTACATAATGCAGCGTCAGCACTCGTACAAATCTATTAATAACCGACCGTAAAATCGTATTAGTAACCGTGGTTGTATTAGTAGTAAAAATGTGCTCTGGTGTACATTAAAAGATTAATCCGCCTTAATGGATTATTCTTTTTCGAGCCTGGCGATCAGTTCGTCCAGCCATTCGGTAGCGGGCTGGACCAAGCCCAAGTCGTCGACGGCGCGTAGTGTTTTTTTTTATGATACATAGGCTCGCGTTTGACCACTATCTCACCTGATGGTAAGCGATGATGTGGCCCACGATGGAGCACGCTTGCCTAGAAGTAACCTATTGACTCTTGACTTGAAGACTCCTAAGTTGTAGCTATCAGGAAACACAGACTCCGGTAGGGAATTCCACTCCTTAGCTGTACGCATAACAAATGTGTTCTGCGCGCACCTCAAAGGGATGACTGCAAAACGTAGGGGCCAGACAGGGTCGAAGCCTACTGTGACCTAGGTTGTATGAAAGAGAACCCCGGGGCTCTGGAACGAAGGCAAACAAGGAACAGGAGTGGGTTTCAGTCAGTAAAAATCTACCGCTCCACCCTGAGCAGGAGAAGTCATTTTGATAATTTCCCACCTAAATCCTATATATCTATGCGCTTATGATATTTACTCTTACTAATTCCTCTAATGTAACACGTTTCGTGTGTAAATAAATATCCGAAATTATTTCGCTTTTATACACTCGCCCACAAAAGTTTCAATAACAACAAATGGTCAAGAAATAATAGACTAAAATCACTGTACGGGCTTTTGTCTCATTGTGACTTGTCTCGATTTTCGTAAATACCTTCATTTTCATGAATAGTCTATATATAATCTATGGCCGTTAATGGAATTAATACTGAGTATGAAAACAACTTGTTATTTTTGTGGTTTAATTGTGTATTGAAAGACGCAATCTGATTTTTAGGGTTTCGTATACAAAAGCTGCCAAGGGGACCCTATTACTAAACCACAGCTGATGGTCTGTTCGTCGTCTGTCTGTCAGCGAGCTGTATCTCATAACCCGTACTTGACGATTAGTACCTACCCAATAATTATCTTAACGTCGGAAGGGCAATTATATTAGTTTTAGCAATAAATATTCTAAGTTAATTTAATTCCTCTCTTCTTTATGTACTCGTAAACCTATATTTAACAAATAAATATTCTGATTCTGTATTTATTCCACTTAAGAGCCTGTGTACAACCCATTTTTTAACGCGCCGTTGACGCGCGATTTAGCCATGTAGACGCGATAAGCACGCGAGTCTGACGTAGGCTATGGACCTTCTATAGGGTAAAAACCTGCCGTCATTTCTAAAACGCGCGTTAACTGCGCGTTTAAAAAACGCGTTAGGCATACTTGCACAGACCCTTAGTACCGGAAATTAGTGCATTTTTATGCATATTCCTGCAAGCATGGCGTAGTGCCAAGAAGCAAATGTTGTAATATTCTGCTATGGCAATGACGTTTTGCCATGCCAAAGTGCTCATAATATTATTGTTATTGTATAGCTTAGATAAGGCAAGAGTATTTGGACTGTAATTAAAACAGTCCTACTCGGAAGCTACATTAATATTAAGAAAATAAATATTAAAGACTATCGTGCGAATAATAAATAATTTATGATGGCGTTGCGCGATCCCAAGCTAACGTAGACGCAGGCTTGATGACTTGAATCGAATTATCGACGGAACCATCATCATCTGCCTAGCCTTTTCCCAACTATATTGGGGTCGGCTTCCAGTCAAGCCGGATTTAGCTGAATACCAGTATTTTACGAGGAGCGGCTGCCTACCAGACCTCCACAACCCATTAACTGAGGTAACACGGTACTTCATGGCAAGACTGGAGTCAGATTTACTGGCTTCTGACCATCCGTAACGACTGCCAAAGATCTACAAATGACAGCCGGGACCAACGGCTTAACGTGCTTTCCGAGGCACGGAGGAAACTCGTTATGTTAAGATGGTCACCCATCCACAGACCAACCTCGGCAAGCGTTGCTTAACCTTGAAGATCGACCTGTGCGGCTGTTGATATTTAGCCACGAGGTCCTCTTTAATCCTCCTCTGAATTATCGACGGAACGTAGTGTTTTAATTGTGCCTTAAAATGAAGAGGTCAGCAAACCGTTGGGGCCCAACAGAGCCAAGGCCCGCTAGAGCCACGGGAAAGAGTTGTTACAATATTTACATAAAAACAATGTAAAATATAACAAAGCCAAAATCAAACCTGTTTAGTTACACATAGGTATATGTATAACATGATGACAATAAAATATCAATGGTAAACAAATATTGTTTACCAAATGATAAGCTGAAAATACAGTGTTGGTACAGTTTATATTGCTTGCTAAATTTTAGTTCTAAAATACAACGGATCACAAAACAAAATAAATATTTCGCTTGTAAAATTAAAAAAGGCTGATACAATACTAAAGAAATCGAAAACTGTGGTGTCGGTTTGTCTTGTGCTTTTTAAATTAACATTAATATTAAAATATATTTTTTGTAAGAATTTGTGTATTGCTTTATTTAAGATTTTTTTTAAGTTATTTCTGAACACATTTGTCTTCAAAACCAAACAAGATCCTATTTCCCATTAGTTTACGCCTAGTAATAACTAAAAAATTCTACCTTTATCACAAAACCTTACATTAAAAGGTGTTATAAAGAAATTCTTGCCATCTTGTGGCAGTGAGCCAAATCTCGCGCTGCCATTGCGACATATTTTATTACTTTATTATAATTGCCCCTCTCATCTGTCACTTGCACGACCGGGAATTTCTTCACGTGGCTGAATTCCGTATGTTATAACAGCCGCACGGGTCGATCTTCAAGGTTAAGCAACGCTTGCCAAGGTCTATGGATGGGTGACCATCTTAACTTACCGAGTTTCCTTCGTGCCTCGGAAAGCACGTTAAGCCGTAGGTCCCGGCTGTCATTTGTTATGTAGATCTTTGGCAGTCGTTACGCATAGTCAGAAGCTAGTAAATCTGACTCCAGTTTTGCTATGAACTACCTACCGTGTTACCTTAGTTAATGGGTTGTGGAGGTCTGGTAGGCAGCCGCTCCTCGTAAAATACTAGTATTCAGCTAAATCCGGCTTGACTGGAAGCCGACCCCAATATATAGTTCGGAAAAGGCTAGGCAGATGATTATAATTGCCCCTCTCATCCGTCACTTGCACGACCGGGAATTTCTTCACGTGTCTGAGTTCCGTATGTTACTGCTACATTGCAGAAGTTTTGATTTATGATGTACCAGTATCTGCCAGCGGCATCGCTCGTGTGAAATTAGTACTGCTCTCCATTAGAAATAATTAGTGAGCTCATATATAATTATTGGGTTTTATTTTCGACTGTCTGTTTTGTATTTTATCCACGTGAACGAAGTCGTGAACAAAGTGCTAATAGTCTAAATGTTATCCTTGATGTAATTAAAATATATCAGCGTAAAGTACCATCCTTTATTTAGCCATTTGAGTGTAAAGTTTGTTTTTATTTTATTTTTTCGATAAGCTTGCGTTTGACGCATTCGGTGGACCTTTGTAATGAATAATATTCATCATCATCATCTCAGCCGAAAGACGTCCGACTGTTGGACATATGCCTCCTCCAAGCGTTGCCACAACGACCGATCCTGTGCGTCTCGTATCCACAAAGTGGACCGATGACCTGACGAGAGAAAAATTATTATTATTATTTAATTTATTTGTATTACAAACATGCAATTTACATTTTTAATAATATTATTTTAACCACTATCTCACCTGGTAAATGGTATCTTGGATTCTTAAGTCTTTTGTTCAGTGATGTTTTATTTAACTTTACGTTAATATTAGTCGTGTTCAGGAGTTATACAAGATTTAATTTAAGCCACAAAAAATTATAAACTCAATTATACCTGATCACTTTTTAAAACAAGTAGATAATAATCCGCTTCTTTGTAAATACCGCTTTAAACCTTTTTGTAAAAAGTGTAAAATAAAAAAAAAACAAAAAAGAATGCAACTGACTTCAATATTAAAAAAAACACTAAGTACAAAATAACTTTAATTTTGGAAGTCGGTGTTAAATAACGAAGAGGCAAAACTACTATAGAAATACCAAGACAAGACTTCCAAAATTAAGTCATTTTTAATTTTTACTATTTTGTACGTGGAAAATCTTTTTTATTCTTTATCTTTATATGTAAAAAGACCAATTGCCTCACTGTAATATCAACGCTCAACCAAAACAACGGGGACTAGAAGCTTGAAATTTAGCAGAAGATTTCCTGAACAACATAGACGAGCACTCAGAAAGGATTTTGCAAAATTCACCCCCTTACGCCCGTTTTCAATAAACTATCTATCTACAGTTGCAGCTACTAAAGATAAACAAATCTATCCTTTTTTTTTAACCTACCGACTGATAGCATTTCCTACCAAAGTTGTGGATTGATAAATAGAATCTTACTGTTTATCGGGGATAGCTATCTATCTATGAACTTCGGTAGGTTATTGAAAACAGGAGTTAGGGAATGAAACAGGAGTTCAAAGTTTGTAAGGAAAAACCTATTTTCAAGCGGACGAAGCTACTGGCAGAAGCTAGTTGTACCTACACAAAAAACTGAATACAAAGTAGTTTGTGTACAAAGGCGAGCTTAACTCAACAATGAGTTTTCTTCTAGCAAAACCTTTGTGTGACCGGAAGAGATAACATTCAAAGCTTAGAATCCAGTGTACAATATAAACCTACATAAATAAGTTTAATATATAAAAAATATACTTTCATACGAATGAATACCAACATATACAAATATTATGTCAGTGTTGTGTGTTGCTCTTAATAAACTAGTGCGCCTCATCTTCTACGATCAGGTGGGATCGCAGTCAAGCACTAGTTTATATAACTTAAAAAAAAGTGCTTTTTAATTTTCCTCTTGAGGACCTCCAGAAATGATTATCAAATGACTTCTGCTGCTCTGGGTAGAACGAGAGAGAGTGACAGACTTATACTGACTATACTAACTCACAGTGTTCCTTCACTAGCTCTTTGCGAGGACAACTATAACTCTGTGGAAAGAAAGAATGAAAGAAAGAAATATTAGGTAGAAGTTGGGGGAGGGCTAACAGTGGTAAAAAAAATGTATAAGGCATATTTGCTGACATCAGCGTATCTGAATTTCCTAAATATTTAGAGAAAGATGTGTAATAACGTTATAATTACAACTGTGGGTGGGTAGCCTTTACCCGTAGCTTTTTTTTGTAGGACAATCGTAATAAATTATTTAATCACATATTATAATCTGACCGACTTTTTGTATGACGTGTGGGTTGCACTATTGCTATCAATGTGTTTAATTATGCTTTTACAAAAAATCGGTCCTCGATTATCGGACGGCAGCGTAAGAGTGCAGAGTGGTTGTATGAAAATTTACCTCGGGCAGGACGCTAAGGCGAAATACCGAGATAACCGATACTGTTCTGCTCAATAGGTTCACTGAACTCTATGCGCCATATCTCCATGTCCGGTCTCACACCCGTGAGCTTACTGTGCAGGGTATTTATAACTACTTTTAAATTCATTATCATCATCCCGCCCTTGTCCCGTTTTATTTGGAGTCGGCGCTACACGTTTTCTTCATCCATTCTGTCCTGTCATTCGTCACGCTATCACTAATTTAACTTTAACCTGTAGAGCCCCGGGGGGCCGCCATTATTTATTTATATTTTAATATAATTCATATTAATAATAAAAACTGTTATTGCTCTGTTTCTGTTGCTTCTGTAATTATACTACTAGAGTACAATTTTAAATTGGCGGGGGTTTGCTGGCACAATTTTTTTCCAGCGGTTCTCAAAGTTAAAAGGTAATACATTTTTAGTGGCACGTTTTTGTGCCACCGAGGACCTACAGGTATTATTAATTTTTCAAGTATTGACTTTTCTGTCTGAGACAAAGTTGTTTAAAACAAATGAAGAAAAGAAAAACTTATTTATGTCTCAAACAGAAAAAAAACAAAGCGAGACCAAAAACATATTTAGGTAATTTTTTTTTTATTTCCGACAAATTATTTAGATATAATAAGCAATATTTAAAAAGAAATGAAACCTATATATATATTACAAAGAACTCTGTTATCCGATTTCCAATAATATCGAATAACAGTGTCGGGCTGTCACCAAAACCTGTGTTCAATGAAGTGTAAAGGAACGTTATTGGCTTTTTAAATGAGCACGACATTAATTAATGTGGACTTGTTATATTTTAAATATTAATACAGTGTTTTTTGAAGCTTTATGATTTTTTTGGTAGCTATAGAGAATATTGCGTCAGTATTTTAGTAGCTACTGAGCTGCAAGGATTTATAAGCTTGTCTGGTATAAATCCAAAATGGCTGCAGACGCAGATCAAACAAGCTGTATAGGTACTCAGTGGAAGTTTTTGGAGCTTAATGGACAAATAGTGCAATCAGATAAAAAACAAAAAACTCTATAGTAAAGAGAATGTGAAGTGTTAGCATGTTTATAAATCCAAAACAAATTGATGCCTAAAAATATTAAAAGGTGCAAATAACTTCAATTTTGGAAGTCGGTGTTAAATTAAGAGGATACAAAACTATTATAGAAACAGCTATCGTATTAAAATAATAATGGTTGTATTTTTTTAGTTTTGTACTTAACACTTTTTAGTTGTAGTACCCCGCCACCAAACTTAAATTGTGTGTAAGTTTTATAGTAAAGTTCTTATAGAATATTCCATCATCAGATCAGCTCAATGGTACCGTATAACTAGAGTGCATCTCATGACAATTCAAATAATCGCAAACACGACTAGGATACATTGATTTATTACAGAGTTCCGGTGCCTACCTTCCAGCTCCATCAACAGATCAGATCGATGTCTCCCTTCCCTCTCTCCCTTCAGTCAGTCATCGAATACTCGTATCAACATCACAATTTCATTGGTTTCGACAGTTCTGTTGTGGTCCTATGAGGAGTTTCGTTTCATGTTTTCAAGAAGTTAATGATCAGTCATCATAGTAACAATATTTCTAAGAGACTAATTCGGGAGTAGGTATAATATCTTTCAAAAATCAAAAAAACCTCCTCATTTTTGAAGTTGATTAAAAATCACACCTTATAGGAGCAAGTTTTTTTTTTAATGTAGAGTTGTGTATATTTGTTTTTGCTTCACGCTCAACGTCTCAACTGATTTAATGATGATGCCGGGAAAACGTTTCATCATCACCATCACCACCATCATCATCTCAGCCGAAAGACGTCAACTGCTAGACATAGGCCTCTCCCAAGCGTCGCTACAATGACCGGTCCAGTGCGTCAAAAATGTTTACTTAGGATAATTTTCTACTTTCACACAGCCGAAACAGCTAAAAGCTACATACATTCCCAAATTATAGACAGTTCATCACTTGTACCAAACATTTTGATGAAAAGGCGGGATCTAAATACCTATTTTATTACACACAAATAGCTGAATAAAATCACAATGAAATTCTTACATTTGATTGCTTCTTTGTCACCCTAATCTGGTATTTCATTTAAATGTCACTTATATTCTATTTAGAGAAAACACGAAATATATTGGTGTGGGTGTTAGCGTTAGACCTATTTATTTAAGGGTCTGACTATCGCGTTTATTTAATTTATTAGATTATTATGAAATGTCACTCTGTCTGTCTGTTACGTTTTTAGGATTGAACTACTATATCGATTTTGATAAAATTTGATGAGAGCATCGGTACGAAAAGAAGAAGAAGATAAAATTTTGTATGGGCTTTGAGCTTCGACCCCATGAAAAGATAATTATAGGCTACTTTTTATCTGGTTTCAACTTTAACGAAGTCGCTGGCAGGAGCTAGTTTTAAATATGATATAGCTCTTATATTTTTTAAGCAAATTAATTTTTACATAAAGCCAAGCTTTTTTTAGTTTTTAGGGTCGGTAAAAGTGGAATCTGTATAAGATCACTTGGTTATCTGTTTGTCTGTCTGTCCGTGTATCCGTCTGTAAAGACCCTTTTTTGCAGGAGCGCGTGGAGGTACAAAGCTGAAATTTATATCACATACTCAAGTCCATTACTCCAGTCTTGCCATGAAGTACTGTGTTACCCCAGTTAATGGGTTGTGGAGGTCTGGTAGGCAGCCGCTCCTCGTAACTCCTCGTACTGGTATGCAGCTAAATCCAGCTTGACTGGAAGCCGACCCCAATATAGTTGGGCAAAGACTAGGTTGATGATTTAAATGATGACTCAAGTCTCTTACTTTAAGCAGCAGTGAAAAATCTAACTTCTAAGTCAACAGATAAAGCCGTTTATGATCCGTTTTTCCGTTCAAGCGATTACCTATCTGAACTCCACAACCTAATAACTGAGCAACTCGAGACCTCCTGGAAAGACTAGTGTCAGATTTTCTGGCTTCTGACTATCCATAACGACTGTCTACAAATTACACCCCGAACTAACGGCTTAGCGTCCTTTTTGAAGGATGGGTTATATGGAATTTTTATTCGATAAGATGGTCACCCATCTACAGACCGTTCTTTAGCAAGCGTTGTTTAACCTTGGGGACCGAATTATGCAGCTGACTTAAAATAGACCTTAAAATATATAAAGTTGAGAGAGAAAACAGACTACCCTTAACCATCGAATTTAATTGAATCCCATCTAAACACCACATAAGTCAATTAGAGTCCAATTTCCCAATCAATTGGCAGATTCAAACCGCTATAATTCCAGTGGTAATTGGTCCAGACCAGTAATTGAACGGTCAGAGAGAGCCTACCGACTATTTAACGTTGCTCCAATAAATACGAGTAAATAAAGAACGCTGATTGAGATAACAGGAGGTTTTCGGATGTTTCGGTTTTTGTGGTGTGCTGTGGTTTAAACTGGAGAATTAAATGTTGGTTATTTATTTATTTATGTATACTTTAATGTACATCAAGATTACAATTCGGCCTGGTGAGGATCGTGGGTATTCGATGAATGTGAAATGCACAGGACCGGTCGTTGTGACAACGTTTGGGGGAAGCCTATGTCCAACAATGGACATCTTTCGGCTAAGATGATGATGATGATGACGGTTTCAATTTACAAAAAGAAAATCTTATATTAAATAACATAAGTACAATTTATTGTGATGAAGAGATGTATAAAATAGGTTCTCTTTCGTACAACCCATGGTCCCAGTGTACCCGTGTTAGGTATGCCTCTTGCTCCATCCAGAATGGGAGAAGTTATTTGATGGATTCCCACCTCAAAAGAAAAGGCTTCTCATCGAGCGTATTATCACTAAATCAAATGCTTCTCATATATAACTTACTAGCTTTAGCCCGCAGCTTCGCCCTCGTACATAAAATATACTATATCACTCAGGAATACAACAGCTTTCTATTGGTGAAAAAATTTTAGCAATCGGACCAGTCCTCCCACAGATTACCTCATACAAACAAAAAACAAACTTTACTATATTAGTGTAGATTCATAAAAAGAACGTAGAGAAAAACTTCACCAAGGTTTCTATTGCATTTAAATTAATCTCTACAATATTAATGAGTAGCTGTTACTCTAATATAATGAAGGCGCAACAAACGCCCGTCTGTTCTGCGCAAACCGCGAACTTTGCTCTGTTCATACATTTACTAGTTTGTAGTGCAGTGTCTATAAGGCAAACTACAGAGCACGGAACGCCTGGTTGGTAGCGACTATTTTTATTTATCGTTTATTTTCAGGCAATAATTAACACCCACGATAGAAAACTTTATTGAATAAACTAGATTATTACAGCATAACAGTTAATTATTCAAATTAGTTTAGATACCTTAGGGCCTATTTCACCACCTATGATTAAGTTTTGAGTATCTTACTTTACAGATAATTTCATACAAATTCTGTCAAATTTTTGAATTTATTCAGTGAGTAGTGCCTACTCGGACATTGTGAAACAGGCCCTTATTGTTTTATATTATTAAAATTAACTTACGTCAATACACTTAGGTTCGCGCGGTGAAATAGTTCAGACACTATTTATGATTCTCACATAAGCTCGGTCGATTCAGAAAAGATGTCTTGAGTCTTTTCATGAGTCTGTAAAATCAGCTGTATAAAACATAATTATTGCCACGGGGTGTTAACTTTTATGAGTAAACGTTAACATTTACAAATGGAAAGTTTTCAGTAATGCCAATTTTGTCAGTGACCCTCTAGGCGTCTTGTGCTCTATGGTTTGCGCTGTTGACCTTTTAGTGCAGCGTGGAGGGCTTTATTATGAACTTCCGACTAGTAGTGAAAAATATACTAGTAAACTATGATGAGCGAGCGTACTGTACTTTCTCAGAAGGAAGGATTATAGCTCCTTGATATTTTCTCGGAACCGTTATTTTGAGTAGCAGAAGTTATCCCTACCATTGTTTCTCCAGACTTTTAGAAGAAAGGCTTATAAAAATCTTTCCAAGAATAAGTACTAAATATAGGTATACCTATATTTTAGAAATAGTCCAGTCATTATAGTACTTTCACCTCGGAATTCGAGATACCCAGCTGTAAGTCTGTAAATACTTGTATATTGACACCCTAAAAGTTGTCTCAAAACCTACATATGGTAGGGTGTACGCAACTATGAAATTTCAGGGTTAAAGGGCCCAAAAATCGTTTTTTTTGCGCTTTTTTGGTAAATATCTCATTTCCTAAAGGTTTTTTGCTATTTATTTATTTAACAATATTGTAGAATACAACATTCTATACAAATTTTGTAACAAAAACTTTTTCCTACGGTGAACCGTTTTCGAGATAGAGAGCGGAGAGCGCACGGTCACACCATCACTTCAGGTCAACTGGTTCCTCCGGTCGAAAACGCGCCATATAAGTTGATACTATCGATAAATCAATGATTATAAATATTTGTCAATTTTTATTAACTATTATATTATATTTCATGATTTTTTTTTCTAACCTATCCACTTTTTATTCAGTATTCATTTATTTAACAACACTTACCTGGCGTGTCAGACGTTTACTGACTAAAGCCCACTCCTGTTCCTTCTTTGCCTTTGTTCTAGGGCCCCAGTCAGTGTACCCTTTCACATACCCCATGGCCCCAGTGGATTTCGACCCTGCTGGGCCCCTACGATTTTCTGAAATGTTCTTGAAGTACGCATAGATCATTACGCGTCGTCGACGACTTGAGCGCAATCCGGATGGTAATTGGACGACAGGACGGTGATCTACGCATTGCTCGTCGTCCGCCGTCGCCAGCATGGGCTTGTGAACGGATGTACGATGGAAAGGAGCAGTGTGTACTGAACTGAACTCACTTACTGAGAATAATTAGTTTCTCTTACTATGCTATGCTTATTTAACTTAAATATCTCTATCTTGCTTTAATTTTCAAAGTAAATAACTAGGGTATGTCATTCATTAATAGAAATTGTAGCAAGAACCTATTTTGGGCACGTAGGAAAAGTGATTACTGTTAACAATTAGTTTTAAGTAACAAATTATTTAAGAAATTAGTTTCTTGTTTTGAACTTGTATGGATATTATTTTTTTGTGGCTGGTTTTAATAAAGTAGTATACCATTTTGGAATCTTGATTAGTTGCACCAATTTTTAAATAAACTTGCCATAGTAGTGTTCATACTTTTTTTTTCACCAGGACAAGCTAAAGTTGGCAAAAAGTAAAAATCTTCAATAAATTTGGGTAATCACATAAGTTTCATTCATTTTTGTGAAAAATCTAGAGGAATTCTGGATTTTTTAAAAATAGCAGTAGATAGCAGTTTTATTCAGGTTGTCGCTACAAAAAAAAAACAGCAATATTTAAACAACTGTGGTAATGGTAGAGGAAAATATCACAACAGATCTAAATTTTAAAAGAATTTGTTTGTGTTTTTTCACTTATTACTTAAAAAATATTTGTGTGATATTTTTTTTGTATTTTTCTCCGAATAGTCACGACTATTCAGACAAATATTTATAATCATTGATTTATCGATAGTTCATTAACTATAATATGGCGCGTTTTCGACCGGAGGCACCAGTTGACCTAAAGTGATGCTGTGACCGCGCGGTCTCCGCCCTATATCTCGAAAACGGTTCACCGTAGGAAAAAGTTTTCTGTACGAAAATTTTAGAAAATTTTATATTCTACAATATTGTTAAATATACAAATAGCAAAAAACCTATAGGAAATGAGATATTTACAAAAAAAGCGCAAAAACCCGATTTTTGTGACCCCCGACCATGAAATTTAATAGTTGCGTACACCCTACCATATGTAGGTTTTGAGACAACTTTTAGGGTGTCAATATACAACTATTTACAAACTTACAGCTGGGTATCTCGAATTCCGAGATTCTTACCTTAATTGAGCTAATTTGACTGGACTAAAAAGCGATTTAGAAGAGGGACTGAGCCGTAATCCTCCACACGAGCCCAGTTCGGATTGTGATGTCACATGGCTTCAACTTTTAGTTCTAGAACTTGCCGGTTTGCTCACAATATTTTCCTTTGCGAACGACGACGACCTGGCGAGGGTCGCGGGAATCCGATGGATGCGAGACGCGCAGGACCGGTCGCTGTGGCGACGCTTGGGGGAGGCTTATGTCCAGCAGTGGACGTCTTTCGGCTGAGATGATGATGATGATGATGATGATGATGATTTTCCTTTGCTGTTTTTAGAACAGAGGTGTTAAAATAAACTGTACTAAGTAGAGCGTCTGTTTAGTTTTGATCCCGGGACCCACAACTCGTGAGTTAGGGTTGATACCACTGGGCCATCACTGCTCTAAAATGTAGCCCGAGGTAAATCTTAAATTTTTATTACAATCAGTAATGTAATGAGTCACATGATAAGTATTAAAAATGGAGACAATTGTTGACATGATCGGGACCAAATTTTTCGAATCTGAATAAATACAAGTTGTTATTATTTACTTCGTGTGTTGATTGGGGTAACAAACAGGTCTATTATTTAATGGTTTCTCCCGCCCTAGGACGAAGCGGACACGTGTCAGACTTTCACTGACTAAAACCATTTTAAATGGGGACCTACCCCCACCTTATTTTGTAAAGTTTCTATTTAGGATCCTCCAAATGAGCACCCAAATAAATAAATTACAATATCATTAAACAGTCATTAAAATAATTAGTACGGGTAAGTACGTAAAATAGGTAAAGTGAGCTTATAATTAATTCAAGCCATGTTTCGTCACCGGTAGGCTGCGTTCGCAATGACAGCGGCGAGTGGAGCGGGAAGCGTTCAGGGTTAGAGCCTGCGCGCACTAGCGATTTAAGTTGGCCGTTAGTTTTATCGGTCAGAGGATCAGTATAGAGTTATATAGCAGTGTGCGCACTTGAAAGATTAAAACTCTATACTGATCCTCTGACCGATCAAACTATCGGCCAACTTAAATCGCTAGTGCGCGCAAGCTCTTAATCGTATAAAGCGTTTTTGGAACACATTTATTTTGAGAACAGCTAAGGCGTGGAAATCCGTGCTTGAGTCTGTATTTTCTGGTAGCTAAAAGTTAGGGGTATTTATTTATTTAAGTCAACAGTGAATAGGTTACTTCTACGCAAGCCAACGTCGACCACATCGTTTAACATAAGGTGAAGATAATGGTCAAAAGTGAGCATATCAGTAATAAAAAAAAAATGTCATTGCAGTGGAATGAGAACCGAGAGCTTTTTTTTCTATACCTCATAATAAAATGCGATACCAAAAACGGGTAGCAAAATGATGAATTCCCAATATTTCCCGAGAATTTTTAAATCATAAACTGAGGTCCGGCGCAACGTCACACAAGAGTTTCTGTGGCCCTAGATTGCAAAGGGCAAGTTCTTGAGCATTCTCACTACTTTAACACTTACCTTCCTCAAGATAACCTTTGAACCTATTTTCTGCCACCTTCTTCTTATCAAATCCTGCTGCGTATAAATATAGCCACGTAGAAACTTCTTGCCGCCTCGCTCCGCTTACCGCTAACATCATGAACACATCCTAAGGGTCGCAACTAATGTCGTGGTAAGGACATACCCAGATTCAAGCCGCAGGGAAGTTTTGAGTGAGGTCCGTAAGAGTAGTGTGGACATGTTTCTTTGTACCCAAACGGGGAGGAATAGAAATGAAAGGTAAACTGAGCCTTAGCTTAGCGGTTTGGTTTGTTTGTTTCACTGCGACTATGTAGGGAAGACTAATGAACTGTGTTTTGTTTTCTTAGATGTGTTTTTGGGTCTATTGTTTACATCCTCATTAGGGGCTGTGTGACAAAGCCCGTATAATAATTAATGTCTTTTTTTTAGGTCTGTTGGTTAAAATAGAACCTTTATAGGAACACTTTGTATTCTGTCTGTCTTTTCGTCTGTGAAGATTTTTTCAGTTGAAGGCTGGAATTGTGACTGAAAAACAAATGATTACTTGTTTTTTCTTTTTTTTAGATGATTTCTCCACTGTAGGAGAAGTAGTGAGAGGGTGTGTTAGACTATTATACTAAAACCTACTCTCTTTTTTACCTTAATTCCAGGGCCCTAGGTTCCTTTTTGCTCAACCCCTTTTGATGGCTGGAAATCAGGGCCAGGATCCCGGCGACTGGGGCGCGAAAAAGTCCGTTCCCCCACGCCTGCGGCTGCCGCCTTCGCTAGCATTACTGCTCCGTACCGTGGTTTGTACCAGTGCCCGGCGCGAGAGGTCATTGATGATTGCCTTGGCAAGTCTGGTGTCAAATCCCTGGTTTCAGATTACCCGTAATGACTGTCAAAGGTATACCTACAAATGATAAGAAGGATCGTTGAAAGATCTTCCCAAAGCATGGAATAGTCGAGACTATTACCGAGGTATATTTAGATGGTCACCCATTCATAGATCGGTATATTAAGATGGTCACCCATTCATAGATCGGATGCTTAACCTTAGAGAACAAACTGTTTAGCTGTTATTATTCTAGCCAAGAACTCTTGTATTCTGTACCAAACAATTTTCTTTTGATATAGGACTGTTAAGGCATTTAATAAACATAAATATTATTTTCCTGAACCCAACCTCAACTGACACTAACCCTTGCTTACCGTCTTCTTAGGGTGCTTTTCCACCAGAGTTATGCTTTACAGCTAAGCTGCAAAATGATGTGACAGTTTCCACTGCTGCTAAGCGACATAGCGGGGCAAATAAAATGTGCTATGAAGATAGTACGCTGTAGTGAATTAAATCTGCTGTCCTTTTAGTGATAAACGTTCCCCTGTTGTATTTTTTCTACTCTGCACATAGCTACATAACTCACGACAGCACGCATCTATTTATTATTTATTTAAACTTCATACACAGTTGTGGTACATAGGCGGACTTAATGCATCAAGGAATTCTCTGCCAGTCAACCAGGGTTAAAATCACAACAGTGTGGTAGGTCTGCACAATAAATAAATAACAGATACTTCAAATAAATGATTTATGGATAATCTATTCACGTAAAAACGTAGCTCAGTTGAACCCATTTTCACTGCTAAGTGCGTGCTAAGCTAGCGAAGGAGACGGCCCCAGCCGCTGAGATAAGAGACGCCCTTGGGGTCGAGACCCTGATCACTTACTGTATGCGGGCTCGCAGATGACGAACAAGCGATAGCTCGCCATCGCCCGTCCGATAAGGACCGGGCCTAGAGCCTCTTGTACATAAGACGGTTGTTACGCCGTACGACAAGCGCGCTGTACGGCGTAAAAACGTACTGTGTGCAAGCGGTCATACACTGTGGAAAACTGATGACATACGGCGGCGTCGTTCCGTAGCGATCCATACGGACGGAGAATTTACCGCGGCTACGTACGGAGTGAAACCGTGCAGTGTACAAGAGGCCTCAGTTGTCGACGGAGTGAGTTCAACGCGCACGTTAAAGAGATCTCAGGAAACCAAAAGGGCCCAGTAGAGTTGATGTCCGCTAGGTCCACTGGGTTACTTTTTGTTTTATGTGTCATATACCCATATAGGTACTAGTGCTTAACTGCGATCCCACCTGACGGTACTCCTGAAAAGGAAACCCGTGGTCCTAGACTCACCTACCGTCTATTTTTTATACCCTGAGACTAAAATAACATTAAGAAACAAAATAACTAGCATCATTCCTATATAGTAAAGGAGACTGAAACGATTACATACAATCTTGGGCCTAGGTGTAAGAAGATGAAAGTGGTGTCAATTAATAGCTTATATATTATCAACTTTTCACTGACAATTCAGCGGATTTTGTCAATCTGAGAACAGAGATGTAAGAGATTAAGTGTGCCAATCTTTAAATAACAACTGATTCCTGAAATGCAAAATAATTATGTTGTTTTGCACTAATATTATATTAACTAGAAAATGTTTGAAAAATCATAATATATAAATGAACGTCAACGGCTTCAAGCGTTAGGTAAGCGTTAGCGCTTTAAACCAAGTTCCAGCACGCTTGACAAACACAATCACTACTGTACTTACCTAAAAATAGAACATTTTTATCATTCTTCAGCTACATAAACACTACCTAATTCATGAATCCCCGACCGGTCTTATGAGACCGCGCTTTTATTGTTTTACTATTGTGTCTCGTTTCGCGGGTATGTACTATTGTGTATGAGGGTATTATAACATTGTTTGATAAATAAATAATTCTTTGCCATAGCTGTGAACAATCTCTATAGGCCTTCTAACTACATGTATTTTAAACCGGCCAGGATGGTAGCTGGTTAGATGAGGTTATATTTACTTACAGACTGAGGTGCAAGCCATTGCCGAATCACACACAACACAACAAAACACGAAACGAGTGAGCAAACAAGAACAGTCGGCAACCGTCAGTGACATAGACTAAAAATAAGAAGAAACATAAGAGAGATTTTAATCGATAATCATTAATATTGGTTTTTCAGTAATTAATTGATATTTGATTTATTGATATATATATATGTACATAGTTATATTGCATATATACAGTGCATTTAATCACTTTGAGTTCATTTTTTAGTGCAAAAGTTTTATTTTCGGAACTTTGTACCTAATCGATTACTGAATCGATATCTCACGAAAACTATCTTTCTCATATTTCTCTGCTTCTAGAATGTAAATTGAAGTGATTTTTGCATATTCTTAAGTAAAAAATTATGACTAATTTTTTGGATCATATCTCAACTACGTACTTTTGGGCCTACCGTTTTCCATCTCCTTTGACATTACTTGTGTCAATTTAATCTCAGGGTATAAAAAATAGACTATAGTGTGGTTGTTGGGTTATTGGCGGTACAAGCCTGATCAGCCCTCTCACTCCACCGTAGAGCTGGAGAAGTCACTAGATGATGTCCCATCTCCAAAAAAAAACAGTTCTAAACTAAATGGTCGAACGAATAAGATTGGTGGATATCAAACACATCCATAGCAACGTAGCATAGCACATCTCTGGAGGTAAAGCAACCCTAACCCTTGCGTACAACCGTCTCACTATGACATGCACATACCCCATTTGTACCCTACATCACGTGTTAGCAAACCATTGATCGTACCCTACATTTGTTGTCCTAATATTTTTAGGAATCAAATAAGTTCCGGCAGTGGCCTATTGACTGCGTGACAAGGGTCCTGACCTGTTGGAGTTCGGTTTTAATGTGGTTGTATGTGGACCCTAGTTTGTTGGTTTTTATGTTAGGAGCTGTAGCGATGAGAAGCTGAAATATAATAATGGTGAATAGAGAACATGAATGAAAAGATATTGATTATTATCTAACCTGTTTTTGACAAACAGATTAGTTTTTTTTTTAATATACAAAATCTGTAAAACAAAATTGAAGACTGATATGAAAGCGTACGTCTCCCTCGTACGATCGTCATAGCTTTTGACGTCAAAGACTATGTCGGACTCCCTCTTCTTTCGTATTGGCAGATTTGTTTGAAGTTTTGTAACTTCGTTATTGATGAAGATAGAAGATATATTATATTGTATATATATTTTTCATATTTGTTAACTAGAGCTAGATTTTTTTTTGTTTTTAATAAAACTTTGCTCCCACGCCAGGAATTACTCCAGTATCTCGTACTCAATTGCATGCATATTCCCCATTGTACGATTAGAACGATATTTTTAGCCATGACGGAATGGAACAGGTATATGCGTTTAGGTTGAAAGGTTATTTGTGAGCAAACCAATGTTCCCATTTATATCTAAAACGGGTCGGTCAGTTTATATATGCGGTTTTCAGTAAAATGTTTGAGAGTGATTTACGATGGTTCCTTGAAATAATGTGTGTTATAGTGTATGTAAAATCGTTGACAACACGACGTCGTCGCGTATGTAAAAACGCTCCGCTGAGCAGCGCGACGTCGTGCGGCGTGACGAGGCAGCGCTGCATGAAGTGACGTATTCTAAATTCTCACAATGAAGTATCTTTTCGTGAAGTAAATAAAGTTCTATTTTGAGTCACTCTATTAAAATGTGCATCACGTCGCGTCGCGTCTCGGTGTGAGCTGACCCTTGCGTACTACCTTCTCACTATGACATGCACATACCCCATTTGTACCCTACATCACGTGTTAGCTAACCATTGATCGTACCCTACATTTGTTGTCCTAATATTTTTAGGAATCAAATAAGTTCCGGCAGTGGCCTATTGACTGCGTGACAAGGGTCCTGACCTGTTGGAGTTCGGTTTTAATGTGGTTGTATGTGGACCCTAGTTTGTTGGTTTTTATGTTAGGAGCTGTAGCGATGAGAATCTATTGTTTTTTCTCTAACATGAATGAAAAAATATTGATTATCTAACCTGTTTTTGATAAACAGGTTAGTTAATTTTTTTAATATAATAAATTTGTGATTTTTACAAAATTCAAGACTGATAGGAAAGCTAAAGGGACATAATATATTTAAACAAATATAGCTGTCTCTCTCGTACGATCGTCATTGCTTTTGACGTCAAACACTATGTCGGACTCCTCTTTCATAATGGCAGATTTGTTTGAAGTTTTGTTACTTCGTTATTGATGAAGATAGAAGATATATATTGTATATATTTTTCATATTTGTTAACTTTTTTTTTTGTTTTTAATAATACTTTGCTTCCACGCCAGGAATTACTCCTGTATCTCGTACTCAATTGCATGCATATTCCCCATTGTACGATATTTTTAGCCATGACTGAATGGAACAGGTATATGCGTTTAGGTTGAGAGGTTATTTGTGAGCAAACCAATGTTCCCATTTATATCTAAAACGGGTCGGTCAGTTTATATGCGGATTTCAGTCAAATGTTTGAGAGTGATTTATGATGGTTCCTTGATATAATGTATGTTATAGTGTATACCTACCAACATTATGATTTGAAAAAGTAGGAGTCTATAAAAATAAAAACAGATGGACCTTGGCTCCATCATCAGATCTGTTCGATAGTACCTTACGACAATTCTAATAAGCCTAACACTGCTAAGATTCCCTAAATTTAATTTAACAGTCCTTTACTACTTTCAATTTAACTTAATTCAAGTTAAAAAGCAAAGTTTACACGAAGATAATTTAATTTAAAAACCTTCTTTTTTGCAAAGAAAAAGTAAAAAAGGAAGGTATTTTTAATTAAATATTTTAAGCCTCAGTTTTCCTGTTGTAGTATGAAATTACAAACTGTAGTGTCTGCTGGTACACCCGAAATTACTCGTAAATAAAATACAGAGTAAAAATATTTTAAAAAGTAAGCGACGCTGCGCAAAATTTCTATGATCTTTTTGGTTTACTTAATAAATTATGTTAGTAAATTAAGGGTCATAGATAATGGTGAGGAGCTCGTGGCTAGATAATAACAGCCGCACAGGTCGATCTTCAAGGTTAAGGAACGCTTGCCTAGGTTGGTCTGTGGATGGTTGACCATCTTAACATAACGAGTTTCCTCCGTGCCTCGGAAAGCACGTTAAGCCGTAGGTCCCGGTTGTCATTTGTAGATCTTTGGCAGTCGATACGGATAGTCAGAACCAGTAAATCTGACTCTAGTCTTGCTATGAAGTACCGTGTTACCCCAGTTAATGGGTTGTGGAGGTCTGGTAGGCAGCCGCTCCTCGTAAAATACTGGTATTCAGCTAAATCCGGCTTGACTGGAAGCAGACCCCAACATAGTTGGGAAAAGGCTAGGTAGATGATGAGAGGGAGATTCAGACTTTTACGGGCTAAAGCTAGCCCGTATTCTTGTGAGTTGCCCTTACCTTCCAGGGTTACGGTGACTCTTTCAAAAAATCCTAATAAAAATACCTGAACTAACATTTACATAGAAAGTGTAAATACAAAGCAATTGTAGTGACTTTCAATATTTATTCACGAAATTCATCCAGAGGCAGGTTTTAGGCAGACGATTGAATAAACATTATCGACTGATAGACCGTCTGGGTTTCACGTGAACCCTACAAATCTAAATACATACCCTAACCCTTTGCTATAAAAAGCTAGTTTTAACAATGTAAGGGTTAAGCTAGCAGATTATAGCGATTTTAATAGAATAAGAAAACCGGCCAATGTCGAGTCGGACAGCATAATATGTAGTGTATGTGTGTGTTCCGTAGCAAAAAACGTAAAAACTCTTGTACAGTAGGTACGGCCGTTATAAGTTGGCGAGTCTGAAGTTAGGCTCTGCGAATTTTGGCGGTTGTACAAAAATAAAGGTTTTAAAAAAATTAAAGCAAATTACAGTTTTTAACAGCAATCACAACTGCAAATTGCATTTATTTTTTTAAAACCTTTATTTTTGTTCGATATTTCAAGCGCCAAAATTCGCAAAGCCTAACTTCACACTCGCCAACTTGTAACGGCCGTACTGTATGTTGTATGGGACCCCACTTAAATATTTTTATTTTTAGTTTTCTTGTTATAGCAGCAACAGAATTACATCATCTGTGAAAATTTTAACTGTCTAAATAAGCAATCACGATTCATGAGATACAGTCTGGTGACAGACAGATAGACAGACGGACAGCGGAGTCTTAATAATAAGTTTCCGTTTTACCCTTTGGATTCCTAAAAAATCCTTTTGTCTTATCCTTGACCCGCTTTCTTCAATTATTATCTTTTCTGTAACTTGTCATCATCTCTGTCCTTGTTTCGTGTTATTTGGGGTCGATGCAACAAGTTTTGAGAGCAATGGCGATGAAATAAATTAAACAAAGCAATGCGCTTGACTGTGTTTTCTGACGAGGAGCTCGTGGCTAAATAATAACAGCCGCACAGGTCGATCTTCAAGGTTAAGCAACGCTTGCCTAGGTTGGTCTGTGGATGGGTGACCATCTTAACATAACGAGTTTCCTCCGTGCCTCGGAAAGCACGTTAAGCCGTTGGTCCCGGCTGCCATTTGGAGATCTTTGGCAGTCGTTACGGATAGTCAGAAGCCAGTAAATCTGACTCCAGTCTTGCCATGAAGTACCGTGTTACTACAGTTAATGGGTTGTGGAGGTCTGGTAGGCAGCCGCTCCTCGTAAAATACTGGTATTCAGCTAAATCCGGCTTGACTGGAAGCCGACCCCAATATAGTTGGGAAAAGGCTAGGCAGATGATGATGCGCTTGACTGTGTTTTAAATCGCGACTTACAGCTCGTAAGTCGGGACCGTTACCACTGGCCACTGCTCTCAACAGCAGTGGGACTTAATTATTAAAGTATTCAAGTTTGAAATCGTCATCTTTTAAGTTAATGACAAAGCATGGACCTGACGGATATAATAACAAACAAATAATCTAGCGTTCCAACACTGGTTAGTGGTGACCTTTGGATGGATTCAAATAAATCCATTTAGATAGAAGATGTAATTCATGACCTTCAATGGTCTTGCGATGGTGAGTGCGTTCTTCCAACCCTAGTTTCGATCGTAGTGTCTGATTTGCGAACTTGTTGGCGTGTGGATTCGTCTAATCCATGTCGACCACAACCATTCGTCGAACCGTCTAGTCCATGCTTTAATTTAGGTATACACATAATCAATTTATTTGCTAACATACAATTAAGTTACAAGGTTCGCTATTGTAATATTATTAACTACTTAATTGATGCCGTGGGGCGTCTGGTTCGGGCGTCTGGCTCCACGCTACTGTGCGTTTGTGTTTGGCAGCCCTGGCATTGTTGAACGGGTACAAAGGTGTACAATGTAATTGTGTGTATAGTACACTACAAGCAGTAGATTAAAGTCTAAACTAAAATTGCGTATTAGTAAAATCGATATATACAGGGTGTAAAAAGACCGATCACAAAGCCGATAACTACACATTCTGTACATGTAATTAAGCATCTTTAACCAAAAATTATTGCTGGGAAAAACACTTTTTTTTATCTTTAAAAAATAATTAATTAATAATAATTTCGATCAGCTGAGCGTTCGGCCGCTCGCGCTTGGTCGTTGAACCGACCGCACGCTTGTGTGTGTGAGGTACTCGTTGTGTTTAGTTTTCGTTGCATTTTTCTAACTTCAAATGCGTAATTTGTTGTGAAAAATTGATAATTCTGATAATATTTGTTCAGAAGAAAGTTTACTAATGATACTTGGAATACGATTTTGAAAAAAAAAACGAAAAAAAATTGTTGACTTTGACCTTCAATATCTCCAGAACCAGTGAATTCCCAGGTATGTCCTAAAAGAAAAAAGTATCCCAGTGATGTGTAAAATATGGGGTTTTCGTTTTCGTTAAGGGTCTTTTTACACCCTTTATGTATGTTACCGTTAGAGTCGGTTAATTTTAAGTTTATATCAATGATTGCATCACTGCTAATAATTAAGTTGCTTTTCATCAGACTCTCTTCAGAACCCATAAATCTTCGGTTTGATGACGATAAAGTAGTCATCACTGAAGCATTGGATGGCATGGGCAATGGAAAGCCATTGTCCATGCGGCTTACGGGAGAAGTTATCTCATAATTTTACACTTTTAAACGTTTATATGCTCAGTTACAATATATAAGGTTCAGTAATTTGAGCTTTGTGCTTAAAATGTCGATCGATTTACAAGGCTAAGCTAAAGTTAACTAGACCTATGTACCTTAAAGTCTGCAAATACTTAATATTACTGATTCTATCGATTGTAATTAAACTAGGTTTCAAATATATCGCGGGTCTCAAACCATAGGGGCGTATCCACAAAACCCCTACTTTTCAGGAGCGATAAAAAATGTAATAACTTTTTTCGTGATTAAGCCAGCTTGTTGAGTTTTTGCATGTAGCTATATATTTACACTGTAGTTAATATAGGGTGTTTGATTTTAAGTTATTTCCTCTGTAACCCTTATTTTCGGTTGATACATCTATTTGGCATGACGACTATACGGTAAAACTCCGTAAAAATTCACCCAAAAATCTATGTATTTTATGGACGTAAAATCCACCCCATTAAATTATTAATATTTATACCAGTATTTATTTTTATCTAGTTGATGACCTTAAATATTGCAAATTAGGAATGAGAACCAATGAAAATTAGCGTTATTTACGTGTTTTTTAAATTTCTTACGCCTGTATGGCATGCCATTAATATTACGAGGTGGTTAAATTCAGAGTAGAAGTATAAACCAGTTTTGTTGTACAATCTAGAAAAAAAAGGAAATGGTAGTAATTACACAAAGTTTTCCAAGTAAAAACGTATATAGAATGTTATAACTACGTTTTTTACTATGTACTAGTAATGTTTTAACTTCTTTCTTACTGGGTACACGTTATGGTGGTATATAAATGCCCCTCTTTGAAGAGTGGCTGGAGAAACGACACGGCGTCCTCACCTTCCGCATGACGCATGTCCTCAATGGACATGGTAAGTTCGGGAGAGATAGGAACCTGATTCGGATGGAAGAAGCATACGGTTACCATTGTGTGGACCGCTTGGAGGATATAGTGGAACATACAATGGATGTGTGCCCCGCTTGGGCAGAGCTCCGACGTTTCTTTGTGTGGGCGATCGGCACTGGCAATCTCTCGCACCCCGGGCCCTGGTGTAGGCCGTGGTCTACAGCGAGGGGGAATTGGTACCAGACGCTTCTTTATGCGACGTTGTAATGTTGGCATAGGGGGCGGCCGCACGCGTGAGGGAGCAAACCCCAACTTCAAGCCATCACCATGTCTACATGGTGACGAGCAATGGGTAGTTCGCCGCCAAGTCGTCCGATAACCATCCAAACCGAGCTCGAATTGTCGATGGCGCGAAGTGTTCTACGCACGCCTGGAAGAGATGTCAGCGAAACCTATTGGAACTATGTGTTAACTTCTGAATGGAAAACCGTGATCTTGGAATTCAAACGACAACTGAAGGAAGTGTCAGACGTTTACTGACTAAAACCCACACCTGTTCCTTCTTGGTCTACGTTTTAGGGCCTCGAGGTTCACTTTCACGTAACCCATGACCGTAGGCTTCGACCGTGCTGGGCCCCTACGATTTGATGACATCTCCTTGAGGCGCGCGTGGAACACTACGCGCCGTCGATGACTTGGGCTCGGTCTGGACGGTTACCGGATGACCGGGCGGCGAGCTACCTATTGCTCGCTGTCTGCAAACCTACGCTGGCTGGAAATCGGAGTCGGGATCCCGGCAGCTGCGGCGTGAGGGTAATTCCCTCACGCGTGCAGCTGCAGCATTACTGTTTCACAGGCGGCGATCAGCTGTCTTTTCGTTTCGCTCTGCGATGGTCCATTGGCTGTACCATGGCCTGGCGTGAGTAGTCGCTGCCCGAACTTTGATTACGATGGCTAATCTTAACAGAAATCAGCTAAGCACATAGAAGATATTAAGTGCACAAGTGTGTGCGTAAACGCAGGTGCAGTCTCTGTTCCTTAACTTTCATAGTCGGATGGAACAGTAATCCGATACGACCGGAGAGAGACCAGATGCAGGACCAACGGCTTTACGTGTTTTCCGAGGCATGGAGATATCGCATCGCCAACTTCCAAACTACAGCAACTTTTGCTCGACCCGGGAATCGAACTCAGGACCCACGCGCAGCAGTCGCCCTTGCAAACACTAGACCAACGGAGCAGTCAAACGTCACACCTTTAACGTAAGCTCCACCGTGTCCTCCGGAAGATCAACATAATGATGACACCTGGGCGTTTCTTCCGCATGAATCCGGTGCAGGAATCTCAGGACTCACCATGCCCGGTAAGGGTTTGCGTCATGGGAAAGGTGAGGAGGCAGTGACGACTTTCCAACCACTTCTCAAAAAAGGGACCTACCGCCATAATTATGGCGCGCCTAAAGAATGGAAAGTAGAGGGCTGGTGTTTAGTTCATTTTTCTGTCAGCATTATGTTGCTTGGTGCCTTAAAAGACAGAATGAAACCTGGGATACTTATGTCTTACGGCCATGACTTAGATTGGACCCACATTACGATATCATTATTTTTTCTGAATTAACTTGGTTATTCGACTTTCATGCGGGCGAAGCCGTAGGCAAAAGCTAGTCATTGAAAAATACAGTATTATTGTTTAGGGCTGAACGCATGATATTGGTCGCTTAATTATTCACAGTAAATTCGCCAAAGTTTTCCACGCATTAAAGTAACTATCTACTCGCTATGGCAGCTTGCTGCAGAATGACTGTGTTGGGTGTTCTTTATGACTATACGTCCGCGTATTGACGAAATCTTGAGACAGCCATACTAAAATATGTAGACGTATGTGCATACGTCTGCAGTAATGACTAAATATCCCCAGGATCGTGTTGATATTGATGGACGTATGTGCATACGCCTCTATGGTCTGAAACTATTTGCTTGGATCATAGCAAAATTTTAATTCGTACGTGCATACGTCTGTATGGCACGTTGAAACTGCCTTAATAACCAATAATATTGCTCTTACGTCTATCATACGGCTGTATGGCACGAGAATCATTGTAGACTGTCTAGGTTACGGCTGATAATATTTTGCAATTTACACAAAAAGTAATTAATATTAAATTATAAGAAAAATTGAGGTAATGTATTAGTTATAGTAGAATCTAATGGCATTAAAAACGAAAAATCGCTTTTTTGCTTATACGCCCCTATGGTTTGAGACCCGCGATATGGATCAGAGCTATTGGAATACTACAGTTACTGCTTTCTCTCATGCGAATAAAGGTATGAGTTTGTTGAACTGTACCTAACTAAACTTTAGCGACGAAAATAAAACTTCGAATAGTACTCGCCGATAGACGTCCATTATTGGACATAGGCTTTTCTCAACATGAGCTTTCGCGATAATGACCGGTCCAGTGCGTCTCATATCCATTGGATTCCCGCAACCTAGCCGTCGATCCACCTTGTACCAGTACGTGGTAGCCACTCCAGAACTTTTCGGCTCCATTAATCAGTTTTTCTGCGAGCAACGTGACCACCCACTGCCACTTAACTTTAGCGATTCTTCAGACTATGTCGATAACATTTTTTCTTCTGTGAATCTTCATAAAAATGTTACTTTTTTATCAAAATCCATTATCTATCCACTATTCATAAAAATAAATACAGCGCACATAAATTCAATTCTAGTTTAGTTAAAAAGTTGAAATTCAATTTCAACGCGCGACAAAAAATTATTGACATAACAATAAATTGAAAATCCAATAAACTAGAATTTTCCAAGCTTCAAACTCGATTTATTCTCATCAATTTTACAGAATAATATTGAGTTAGAGCTATTCCAGTACTGGCGCAAAGTACTGGCTCATCTTATTGAGTGAACGCAGCATTTTTATTAAATTGCAGATTTAATAAACACTCGTATCTTATGAATATGCCGAGAATATGCCAAGTACGGTTGGTGCAGTGGTTAAGTGATTGGATTTTTGTAGATTCGATTCCTTCACGGATTCAGCCTTAGGACTCGACTGTCATTTGTAGATCTTTGGCCAAAGATCTTCTTCTTACTCAGAACCCAGTAAATTCTGACTCCAGTCTTGCCATGAAGTACCGTATTACCCCAGTTAATGGTTTTGGGTAAAAGGTCTGGTAGGCAGCCGCTCCCGTAAAATACTGGTATTCAGCTAAATCCGGCTTGACTGCAAGACCCAATGTAGTTGGAAAAAGGCAAGGTAGATAATGATGATTCCTTCACGGATAGTTATTCCAGGATTCCCAAGTAGCACAACAATCTGTATTAGAATTGATCCACCACCAACTGTCAAAACTGAACCATTCTTCTTATTAAACTTAAATCTCATTAACTACTAGAATCATAGCTATAACTAGTAATCATCACCATCATTATTTCTTCCGAAAGAAGTCTAATATTGGGCATAGGCCTCTATCAAGTGTCGCCACAGCAAACGGTCTTGTGCGTTTCGCATCCATTGGATTCCCGTGACCGTGTGAAGGTCGCAGGTCATTGCTTCACTTTGTATAGAGCCTTATGACGCTGTCATAAGGCAGCCAATCGCCACTCCAAAACCCCAATATTTCTGATGTATATACCTACTGTTATTTTTTTCTATATATTTTTTTTTCGTTACTAAAGCAGTTATGAATTTACATGCGGAGGGATGGAGAGGAAGAGGGAGACCAAAGAAAAGATGGATGGATTGTGTGAAGATTGACATGAAAGAAAAGGAAGTTGATGATAGCATGACGGGTAACAGGACAGAAGAAAAAAAACAAGTAGTGCCAACCCCAAATAATATGGGATAAGGACGGGAAGAAGAAGATACGGTAATTTTTGTATGGCATATTGTGCGTCACGGAACATTGAAAGATTGATTGAATGAGTATTGTCAGAGGCACTTTTATGGATGACGCACTAGCCGAAATAATCGTTTGCAATTACATAATAATTATTATTATTTCGTATGTTTTATTGGTTTGTTTTGTTTGGTTCATTCCCTCTCCTAAAGATAATGCCTGAGTTCCAGTGGGAACATTATATGAAAGAAAGAATAGAAAAGAAAGAAATTGTGGGAGGCCTTCCGACGCTGCGTCTTCCGGTACGTGGCGGCCACTCTAGAACCTAAGAATTACACCATCCCATCTCTTCCCGTGGGTGTCGTAAGAGGCGACTAAGGGACCCACCAATGGGCAGCAGCATTCTCTGTGTTTTTCTCGAACCACACTGCGATCGCCAACCCGCATGCCAAGCGTGGCGATTATGGCAAAACCCCCTCCCCAGATGAAGGTTCTAGAGTAAATAATAACAATACAAATAAAAATCAATATGAAAAATAATAAAATATCAAAATAAGGTGAAGTTAATAAATTTTCTTGGTTTCTTTTTTACAGAAAAGTATTCAATTATAGAGTAAATACAAACAAATTTTGACAACCACAAGGTTTTTATTAAGTTTCCGCTGTACACATTGATTGAACGTTCAAAAGGATTTCTTCAATTTTTTCAATTTATTATTTAATGATTTTTTTGCTAGAAATGATTCTTATTTGTATAGACATTTTTATGTACATCTTATAAAAAGGTTCACTTTTTAAACTTAAAATATTTTTTTAGATTATTATTTGTTGCTTTTTGTACTTAAATACCAATCATATCTCCGATAAAATAGGAATACTTATATTTACAATTTAAAATATTACAGATTTTTTAAATTTTATATATACTCCTATAAATACTTAAAATTAGGGCCTGTTTCACCACCTATGATTAAGTTTCGAGTATCTTACTTGGCAGATAATTTCATACAAATTCTGTTCCATTTTTTAATTTATTCAGTGAGTAGTGCCTACTCGGACATTGTGAAACAGGCCCTAAATCTGATTAATAAATCCGCGAGCTAATTTCACTTTTCTAAAAATCCAGTTTTTCGAGTTAAGGCGCGAAATACTTAGAAAAACGAAAATAAGAAGTCTGTGTGATGTTATGTTAAAAATGGAAAAATAATACACGTACCATTTAAAATCTATTTGTAAATTTTAGCAATGGTATATACGGTGTGTAGCTTAAAAATAATTTTGTGGTAGTGTATAGTGATGGTGTATTATTTTACTAATAGAAACTTGCTAAAAACGTGCCAATCCTCAAAGAAAGGGATTCCCGCCGCAATTCATCACCATCATCATCATTTCAGCCGAAAGACGTCCACTGCTAGACATAGGCCTCCCCCGCCGCAATTATGGCACGCCAAACCAAGTTAAGTTTTTAATTTAAAAATAAATAAACTGAATAATTTGTAGGTAACAAATTTTCTAGTTCTTTCAGCTGTTTATCCCACGATAGTACTAAAAACGACGAACGAGTATTTGGTCGGGGTCGCGATGGGTCCTATTTACGACATTATTTACAATCGCTTACGGGCGAAGATAAAAAGCTACCTATAAGTTATCAGTTGTCTTATTTATGTTAGGAAAATAAAAAGGAAACATTAGTCTTATGTTTTAAAACGTGAAACTATTACTAACCTAAGTTCACGGTCCCTTGAAGCTATGCAAAAAAAGATAGGTACGCCCGTGACAAAAAACGTACATTTTGACACTGTCAAAGGAATCAAAATTCATAGGGTACTTCCCGTTGACCTAGAATCTTGAAATTTGGCATAAAGCAAGGTATTATAGCACAAATATAGGGAAAAGTCTGAAAACTGAAAATTTGTAGTTACTTCAGAAAAAAAAATTAAAAATCCTCGAGACTCGCTTCGAGAATTGAACTGTTTTCATATAATTATGTAAGTTGGTACGGAACCTTCAGTGCACGAGTCTGACTCGCACTTGCCCGGTTTATAATAACTGGAAACAGTGGATCAGCAATTTTTTTTTCTATTATATAAACTAGTGCTTGACTACGATCCCGACTGATGGTAAGCAGATGTAATCGTTGACGGTGAACCGCACTAATTTATTTCTTATGAGTTTGTTTTTGTTGAATACATAAATTAAGTCAGTCTTAAATCCAATTGCATAAAGATACACAAATTATTCATATTATAATACATCCTTTCATATTTGTACATATGCATAAATATGATAAGTCACGGAGAACCTAGTCCGAAGATTTTTATAACCCTATTCAGGTACCAAGCGTGATACCAAGTAATAAGTTTTTTCAGTATTTTATATGGCATCAACACTTTACGTTACCTACCAACTACTATCATTTTATAGACTAAAGTAACGGAACCAGCAAGACTTTTGTTTATCCCTAAACACGCGATATAGCGTGATAGCACGGTTATCAAAATGAAAGTAAAATTTTGTTTTAGTGATAAATAAAAATGGTTCTGTCCATATCTTCATTCGGGCTTTAGATATGACTTTGTACGTAAAATACGCGATTTAGTCGTGGAGTTGCGGATACCAGCCCGTTTTTTATATTTGCTAGATATAACTTGATGTTTTTCGAATGGCTTCGCTCTGACTGATGTTGTTTGAACTTATGTAATACTAAGTTCTGCCTGTGGCTTGGCTATGTAAAAATTGTTTTAAAAATTCGAATAAACTGAAGCGGGTGCGCGGGAATCACATGATTTGATTCCGTCATCACCTTTCTACTATCGGATATCCCGACGTAATGTGGGTATCCACCCTTACGTTGTTGAAACCTCTTTGGTCCAGACAAAACAGTTCGCCTCATCGTTTATATCGCGTACATCGAATGACTGGAACAATCTGCCTTCTGCGGTCTTCCCGTCAGAATATAATTTGGGTGTCTTCAAGGCTAGAGTGAATAGGCCTTTAATAAACTAGTGCGCCTCACCATCAACAGTGGGATCGCAGACAAGCTATATAGAAAAAAAATCTTAGTGCCAGGAAATATATTTTTTTCTAAAAAAGTTTCGTTTCCACACTTAATACATGATAGACCAGTGTGGGTAATAAAAATAACCTTTATCATAATCAAGGTACAGTTCACGTGTTACGTCTTATGTAAATCTTTTGAACCGTTAAGGCGTGAAAGGTCATAATACAAACAGATTTACTTTCACATTTGTACATATTGGGTACTTGAATACCTAGTATGGAAATATCTATTGAAATATTGAAGTTTACATAGATGATTTTCAGCCTCAAACCCATCGCCCCTACGAGGACACGGTGGTGCTCCGCCCAAGCACGGCACACCTCCACTGTATGCTCTACCGTGTCCTCCGGGCGGTCCACACATTGGTGACACCCGGACGTTTCGTCGTCACGCAACCGGTGCACACGACTGTCCTTTTCACACGTCATGTTAAGACCCCAGTGCTCAGAATATATGAGATTGGTGCAAGAGTGTCTATATACACCAAAGATCTACTCTAATTTCAAAGAATTATAGTCATCTTGTCTACTATCTTCCCATCACCAGTTTCTTAACAAAACTTATTTTACCAGCTGTTTGCACAACAAAATATATCCATGGTACAATGCATCATGTCCCAAGCCGCAGCGCCATGTAATTGGCACAATAATGGCGGATGCCATAAGGCGAGACAAAATTAAATTCCGCCGGAGTTATCTCGTTACTGCGCGGAGTGTCGTTATCTCGAAGACGTGGTGTAAACACGATCTTTTGCTTTGCCAGCAGCTTGCAGGGAAACTGGATGTGTTTGAGTTATGGAAACTTATTTATATTTTTCTTACATGATTATAGTTATGGTGTTTCTAGGAAGAATTAAAGGATTCTAAAAACTAACAAAAGGAAGACAATAGAATTCGTTTCATCATCATCGGCCTAGCCTTTTCCCAACTATATTGGGGTCGACTTCCAGTCAAGCCGGATTTAGCTGAATACCAGTATTTTACAAGGAGCGGCTGCCTACCAGACCTCCACAACCCATTAACTGGGGTAACACGGTACTTCATGGCAAGACTGGAGTCAGATTTACTGGCTTCTGTCCGTAACGAATGCCAAAGATCTAAAAATGACAGCCGGGACCGGATTTAATATAAAATCGATGAAAAAAATATTACGGAGTAACCGTTTATTTATTTTCATAGTACATGTCGTTAAGATCTTCAAGATATTTAATTTTATATTCAAATTCTAAAACATGTTATCTATTTGGCTTACACAAATCTGTATGGATAGGTAACGAGGGAAAGGGTTTCCTGGAACTGCTTTGAAAGTAATAATATAATACGAGTACCTATCTTACATACGAATATGTGTATTCCAGGAAACACCTCGTATCAATTACCAAAATGAGATATATAACATTCCGAGATTTTGGCTTTTCTTGGTTTTAGATTTACAAGCTCTCTGTAAGAAAATTCGCAGAAAGGTATATAACTGAAAGAAAGTGACGGAATGATGTCAAATTGGTAGTTGATGTGATGTTATGTGACGTGATTTACGTAAAAGTAAATAACAGAACTGGAAAGAGGAAGCAAGGCCTGCTTTTGCCAAAGAATGGGGCAAAATAGGCTAACAAAAAATAATAACATACTTGAAGTTCTGCGGAGATAAGTACACAAATGTGAAGTTTGGCGTGCCTAAGCTCAAAAGTGGAGGTAGAACGATGAGATAACGTGTGCCTTAGATAAATTAGGGGACTAAATGTCCCCCAATGTTACTCACAACATGGCCCAGTATCCCGCAACTTGCGCCCAATATTTTACGACGCGTTCATGTGACGCAGGATACATATTATTGAACCATTTGACAGCGTTGCATGTTATATTAGGGTACATTTTGCCACTAGTGTATCTCAGACTTGATGTGAAAAACTGGGGGAATGCAATCACCTGAAACATCATCAGCAATGGTACCTACATGATAATAAAATAACTCGACGATAGCGCGTAGTGTTGAACAGGCTCCTCAAAGAGATGTCAACTTCAGTTGCGTCACAGAGCTGATGCCCGTTAGGGCCAAAAAGAATTATAAAATAAAAATATTGACATCTTTTACATACACACTACACAGTATGCCAAAATAACAAGCCTTTGCGAATACTAAAGGCATCATTAAAATACCAGCACCGTTGAATAATAAATTCTCACAAAACCTTTGTATTGAACACTTATTATAAAAATAAATGTATCCCACAAGCCACAATCGAGTCGGTTGCAAAAAAAATCTTTCGAATCTTTTTAACAGCTTTCAAACGTTTGCGTAGAGTTTCAAACGATTGAAAGCGACGACAATATATCTGTTTTCGCTCATGCACTAAAGCTATTAGTTAATAAAGTATTTAGGTATTTATTTTAGTAGGAATTTCTTGTAAGTTACTAGAGATTTCTTTCCTTCCATTGGATAGATAATTCGGTGGAATTGGAATATGCAAGTTGATGACACCTAAAATCTTCATATTTTGTTGCTTTAACCTATCTATAACCTATCTTTATCTATATAACCGCAAAACGAGACACAATAGTAAGACAATAACAGCGCGGTCCTATGAGACCGGTCGGGGATTAATGAATTAATTACCTTTTCTTCGCTTAAGAAGACCCTCCCCCACTCCTTTATGGTCAACATGAACGAAATGTGATTGATAAAAAAGCAATGCGAAAAGTGAAAAATAACGCCTGAAAAATCTGTCGGCATTCGGTAATTTTGCCATTTACACGAATATTTCACAACTTGTTCGAAAAAATACGTGGTTTTTGAAAAGCTTTAAAGTATTTGGAAAAGATTTTCTCGATTAAACGTTTCATAGAGTATCGGGTTTTCATTAGAAGAGATGAATTCAACGGTTTATATTTAATAGTGGCGGTGGTAAACAGACAGCATGTTTGATTTTGATTTGTAAATAATAATATAAGATTTGTAGATTGAATACGTACAAAAAAGGGCGACAGTAACAATTTTGTCACGGGCTTGTTGCGTGCGTACACAAATGTCACTCAGTTGTCACGTTGTAACATGCGCGCATCTCCATACATATCCAAAGACTTGATAAGAGTGACGAGACAGTCATAATCATCTGCCTAGCCTTTTCCCAACTACATTGTGGTCGGCTTTCAGTCAAGCCGGATTTAGCTGAATACCAGTATTTTACGAGGAGCAGCTGCCTACCAGACCTCCACATACTCCACAACCCATTAACTGGGGTAACACGTAACTTCATGGCAAGACTGGAGTCAGATTTACTGGCTTCTGACTATCCGTAACGACTGCCAAAGATCTACAAATGCCAGTCGGGACCTAACGGCTTAACGTGCTTTCCGAGGCACGGAGGAAACTCGATATGTTAAGTGACGAGACAGTCACGGTGACAAAAGTCACCAGTGCACGCCATGCCTTAATGCTTTTATTTCTCAACAGACAAAACAATGAATGAGGGTTGTCTGCAAAAGATCTTATAAAATCTTAAAAGTATTAAAAGGCTTCTATTTATCATGATTTCTAGCCATTGGCACGAATTTAAGTGTTTAAGTCTGGGGTTAATTTTATCTGAATTGAGATTAAACTGGTTAATTGCTCAACAAAGAGATTAGTACTGAGTTGAGCTTGTTTATGTTGATCTATAGCCCTGCTTTTGTTTTTATTTCATCCGCTTAAACATAAATTTTGGGCCTGAAAAAAGTTTATTTTTGTAAAATAATCTAAAGTCCATTGTTTAAATCCTGAGACTAAATTAACACAGGCAAATGACTTTAGTTTTCATATTATCTTATAGCATGAATTTTATAATAGTACTCTTGACTTTTGTCAAAAATAATGGGTTATAAAACTTTTAAATCACAACGTAGGCCGTTGTGATTTAATTGTTTTATTTGCATGATAGACGAAAAGTCTACAATCGTAACGTTTTATTTAAAATTTAATAAATAGGTAGTTAACAAATCCTGCAGTAGTCAGTATACTGCGGGATTTTTTAAATCTTAATTTTACTGTTATATATATTTTTTGCTGCTTAACATTAGTTTCTACACGAATTAAGGTATTTATTAAAATACGTTAATTCGTGTCGAAACAAATTAAATAAAAATAAGTCGTACAAACGCGTATAAAAAGATGCCAAAAGGCATTAAAAAAATCATCCATGTTTTCGTCAAAGCGAAAAAGTGCCCAGAGTGAAGGCAGCATTACAATGTTGAAATAACTGAAGGTTTCAGGAGTTAACGCTTTTGTCCACGGTACACATGCCAATAATAAAAAAAAAACGGATTAAAACATATTATGTAATACGTAAAAATGCGTGTCACAATGTTTGTTACCGAACTCCTCCAAAATGACTCGACCGATTTTTATGATTTATTTTGTGTATTATTTGGTTGATCTGAAAATAAGTAATAGACTATTTTTTACCCAGACCCTTTATTTTTCAGACAGAAGAAATGATCGTGCTCATCACACAAACAATTGTCTTGGGTGGGAATCGAACCCACGACTCTCAGCATGTCGGGCCCTCTAATCACTAGACCAACTAGACAATCACCGCCATCACCACGAGTCACATTTAAATTTATGTAATGGTCTAGTTTCGAGGAGCTCGTGGCTAAATAATAACAGCCGCACAGGTCGATCTTCAAGGTTAAGCAACGCTTGCCTAGGTTGGTCTGTGGATGGGTGACCATCTTAACATAACGAGTTTCCTCCGTGCCTCGGAAAGCACGTTAAGCCGTTGGTCCCGGCTGTCATTTGGAGATCTTTGGCAGTCGTTACGGATAGTCAGAAGCCAGTAAATCTGACTCGTCTTGCCATGAAGTACCGTGTTACCCCAGTTAATGGGTTGTGGAGGTCTGGTAGGCAGCCGCTCCTCGTAAAATACTGGTATTCAGCTAAATCCGGCTTGACTGGAAGCCGACCCCAATATAGTTGGGAAAAAGGCTAGGCAGATGATGATGGTCTAGTTTAAATAAAATTAAGCTTTGTTATAAGCATATTTTGGCAAAACGCAAAAACTGCAAAAAAACTGCCTTTCTCAAAGTAAAACCAAATCTTTGCCTTCTGTCATTTCCCACTAAAATCTAAATATAGAAACAATTTAATTTCATGTAAAAGGCGGCCATCTTGGATTTTGATGGGTTCGCTTATTTTTCTTTGGTAGCGTATCAGTAGGTAGGCGACCTCTTTAGGCAGTATTCTGAAAAGGCGGTTACAGCATCCGGCCATACCATTTATCTTTATGGCCTAAAGTTTAACAATATTTTTGTAAGTATTATATTTTTATAGTAACCTATTAAAACACGTTTTTCAATTGAAACCGTAGAATATAGAAATAGCGAATGTTTGGTTCCTCTTTTAAATTAAAACCAAAACTAACGAGGCAAAAAAACATTTTTCTTAAATTAAAAAAAAAGATCTTCAAAACAATTTTCAAACTATTCCATATTAATACTCTACTTTAACTTTCATATAATACAACATCATTATCTTCCTAGCCTTTTCCCAACCGTGTTGGGATCGGCTTTCAATCTAATCGGATTCAGCTGAATAAGTGAATAGGTACACGTAGGTACGTATATTTTACACAGAGCGATTTTTTAGATCTTATTACCGTCAGCACAAAGACTATAGTTTCAGTAAAACCACTTTTTGACCAAACCTAAAACCATTTTTTTTGCCGAAATCAAAAAATATCTATAGGATAACATAATTAATCAGCCTTGATCCCACTGCTGAACGAAGCTGCTGTTAAGAGGTAAAAAAGTAGTAACTATCACATTTTTATTATAATAAGTAAACGAATTAACATTAACATTATCGGCCTTGTAATGTTTCCACTGTTGGGACGCAGGCCTCCTCTCTAGGATAAACGTATTACCAGCAGATAAAACCAGTCAATAAGTCAAGATTTCCTCACAAATTTTCCTTCACAGCAAGACGGTGACGCCATCATTTTATGAGTAGGTATAATAAAGTCACATGTATTCATACTCCACACCCAATACGGGTTCGTCCATCAACACACTTCACATCACATTCATTCACACACTCACATCAGTAACACACGATAAAGCCTTTCGGCACTGCCACAGACTCTGGAAAGACCGCGTCTGACGCATTCCTTGAATCTCGTGAAAAGGAGAGTGAGAAGTGATATATAATGCTCCACTGCAGGCAATCCCAAGTCGTTGACGGCTACCACACGCGTCTCAAAGAGAACTTAGCAAGACCATAGGGGCCCAGCAGGGACGAAGCCCCTTGGTTGGCTACTGAAAGGAAAATCTAAGGCCTTGGAAAGAAGGCGAAGAAGGAACAAAGGAGTCTTTTAGTCAAAAAAAGTCTGACATGACTGCCCTTAAGCTCCGCTTAAGAGCGGGAAAAGTAATCCTGATAATTTTTCACCTAAAAAAACTCTGATCTGTCCCATTCCTTGAAAAAAAGTCTATATCTTGGAGACAATAGACCTTATTCCAGGAATGCTTTCTTCGATGTGCAACATTCCACTAATTCGTCAGGAATCAATGCAATGTGAGTTTTGTCCAGTTCTTTATACTATCAGTGAGTTCACTCTAACTAAAATACTACTAGAGATTGTCTTGTTGACAGACTTTGAGTGCAAACTTTTAACGCTAAGTGTTTACACTCCATTGGTTAATAAAAAAATAATGCACATGTGTTACAATAGTTTGACAAATAAATTTTTGTGGACTAATTGAATTAGTTGGCAAACCGTTGCCGGGTCCAGCGTTTCCGTGGTCTACAGCCAGACCGTAAAACGACACTGGGCCATCATGGGCCATCAATCACGAACCTTTTGATGGATGTAATTCTTTAAGGGTAAGGAAGTGTTGTCAGCGAAGTGGTGACGGTGATACGTCAAAGTTCAGAGAGAGGGAATGTGCTGGTTGAGTGGATAGTGAAAGTTTGAAGGAAATAGTTCTTGAGAAGTCAGTGAGGGAATAGTGTCTATGATACCATATAGTTAATGCCGGGTCCACACCTGCGCAATAGTTAAGGTATTTTTAGTGTGCGTCCATTTAGGGCGGAATAAATATGTTTTATTTCTTTTCTTTTTTTTCACAAACTCACTCAAATTAACCTCTATTTCAACTTTTGATGGTTGATAGGTATTTTGCGCTTTAAATCTAGTTTTTACCCGACTACTCCAGAAGGAAGGTAATATTTTTATTTAACGACAGTATGTGTTTGTTTGTATTTGTAATTTTTTTTGGCCCGACCAAGTCTAATAGTCTTCTAATTATTGCCTCAAAATTCATAACAAAAAAATCATAAATCTGACTCTTCATGTCTCTATAGTATATCTAGGTTGTTGCCTAGATATACTATAGCTAAATAATATGAAGCTAGTTAGCTTCTACCAGCGATTACTCCTTTGTAAAAATTGGTTCTTCATGCAAACTTTGGAGCCCCGTTTCACCTACCCTCGTAGTTTCTGTTTTAAGTATTTGTTGTTATATTGACAACAGAAATACATTATCTGTAGAAAGATACGACTCTCTAATCAAACCGTTGAAATTTTCACTTAGGTACAAGGCCGTGATAGTTGTCAAGGTTCATGAGAGGTTTACAGCCGAAACTAATAACCTATCTATCACATATCGGAGATTGAAAAACAAATGAAACAACAGAAAACATGATAATTTTTGTATTGTATCATTTGTTTTACAATCTCCAGTATGCCAAACCTAGAGATCGATAGGTTATTGGTTTCGGCCGTTAGTCGCCTGCTGACAGACAGATGGACAGCGGAACAATAGTCTTTTACGGCACGGAACCTTAAAGAACGATAATTACATCATACAACAAAATGTATTAGGATATAATCTCTTAACTTTTAAACAAAAATACGTAATAAGTACATCCGAAACAACCGCAGTGTGATGTAAAACTGTTGGCTTAACGTTAATTTAACTTTTGGTAAACAACCCCGTTAGCTGGATAACTTTTTCAAGTCCCCAAAACTGAATTATGAAATTCATTTAAAAATGTTACTGTTATTTTTTTGTTTGTCGGCAAAGGAATTGTTTTCGTGAACCTCTGGGCTTTGCAAAAGTTTCAGTGTGGCTCACATTGTTGATGACATTCAAAAATTAGGGTTGTTAGTTATTTTTGTTAGAGATAAAAAGTTTATGTTACGGTTTTATAAGACTTTAATTCCGCTTTTTAGGGCACATTTATTGTACGTAAAGCTAAAAAGTGATTCCCTGTAGGAGTTTAAATTTCCTGGTAGCTACAACTTATGGGGCTTTAAGTCAAAAGTGAGGTTACTTTTAGGCAAACGTGCTCCATCGTGGGCCACATCATCATTTACCATCTGCTGAGATAAGTGTTCAAATGCGACCCTACGCATAATAAAAGAAAGTAGACGACCACCACCAAATAGAGAACGAGTTTATAATGCACATTCACAAAGCAGTATTTTTCTCTGGATCTAGGCAAAGGTTGAATTACCAGTCAACTCAGTGTAAGAGCGTTTTCACATTATCCGATCCGATATCGGGGTAAGTAAAATGTATGAAATGCCGTGCTCCGATATCCGATATTGGGGCGGACAATATGAAAGATAGGTACATATTTCATACATTTTACTTACCTCGATATCGGATCGGCGTTAGACAACGATATCGGATCGGATAATGTGAAAACGCTCTAAGAATGTTTAAAATCGGTCCACAGTCATTACTTATTGAGTTGGAAGACAAAGCGTTGGAAGGCATACCACAAGGTATACCGATGGCCTGTTGAGGGTCACGGGAATCCGAAGAATGCGAGGTCGTCTTCCGGCTGAAATGATGATGATGCTTTATTAAGTTTATTCATTAGAAACAAAAATGTACAAACAAATCTTTCCTCTTTATAATATTAGTACTGTAAGTATAGATTTCAAAGATGGACTCTTAAAACTTAACTTTTAAATACAAAGCAATTTAACATCTCAACAAAACAGAATAAATTCCTGCGACTCCAGACAAAATTCTTTTAAAATTATAATTTGTTCAAAATCCAATTTTGTCCGTCAATAAGTCTTCCGTGTGCTAATTAATTATTAATTTAAAAGGGTTGTTTCAAGTCTTTGAAGCTTGTAAAGTATCAACCTTTACCCCTTTTGATCCATTAGAGTATTAGACTATTCCATTCATCCTTCAATTTTGAGTAATCTTATATTTTCATTGTTTCTGAATGAATAAATATACTTGATTTAATTTTATTTGACTTGTGTTGCCAGGAATCTAATTAAGAAAGCAATTAAGAGATTTAAGGCTAGGATTTCCTGACGTGAGTAATACAAGATGAAACGAATCTCTCTCTGTGTTGTTTTGGTATTCTGTCTGTTTATGTGTGTGTGTGTGTGTTTTTTTCTTTGTTATTCAGTGATAATGATAAGGACGTAAAAACTACATTCACTAATGAGATCTTCTTAGATCTGGATCTGATTAGAGACAGTATTTATAAGAACCTACTTAAGCACCTTAACGTAATCGTTCGCTTATGTCAAGTTGAGTAGATAAATGAAGAGCATTTTTTTCACTAAACGAAGAATTAATGTTATCTTCAGATACGATATCCGTAGGGGAACCAATGTCGCTGGCATTGCCCGAACAATCATCAAATTTAAGTGGCACTGGGCATATTGCTCTTAGAATAGATGGTTGATAGAGCCGAAAGATCTTAAAGTGGCAACCGCAGACCAGAAATTGCAGCTTTGGCAGGCAGAATGTGGACCGATGACGATTTATGCGGGCGAGTACATTTTAACCACTGAATTCAATTTACTGTTTAATTTTGACTTCGGTTAAATGCTACCATTTATCTAATCAACAATCACCCATGATGATCAAACTTTATCTCTTAATCGTCAATAGTACAAAATAAAGCTGCATCAATTTCAACTTTAAAATTTTATCGAGTTATAAACAAATGGCATTATAAACAAATATGAAAACTGATAAGATGGTAAGAGAACAGGGTTAATGTTTCTCTCTTCGCATACAATCACAAAGATATTTAAACAAGAAAACTTCTACTAAACGCTTTCGAATTCGACTTCCCAAAACATAAAACAACTTGATACCAAACACATATTTTCCTTCGCGTATCGCGTAAACTTTCCTCCCTGAGAAAACGTAACTTTACATGATATTCCTCGTTCATTCTTATCTAATGTCCATATATCATTCATACCCTATTTACTCATCTAGACGACGACTAACTTCATAAGTTTGGGCACAACCTGCCTTAAGATCGATCGTTCAAAGAAAAACAAAATTCCTCAAAGTTACAACTCGATTTCAACTTTAACCTCAGTGTCATAAAGTTTGTAACAGCTTGCGAGTTTGCACATGACATGTAGTACCAGGTAAAACAGAATATGCTAAGAAATTTGCAAGCCAGATAAGTTAAAAGTTGTTTAGTAAACAAACCTAGTATGAAGACTTTGAAGTCAATTAATATTATTATGTTTTTTTCGATCAAAATCGAGTTATTTTTTTCAGAAACAAGTTTTAACTTTCTTGAAGTATATATTTGTCTTGAATCTTGTTTACCATATTCTAATTTAAAAAGTTTTAGTGAGGGTTATTGGCAATATAAAAAAGTATTTTTTGGCGAGATATTTTGAATGAAGTTCATTGGCAGTTTTAATTATTCACAAATTGATTTCTAGTAGATATTTTTATGAAAAATTGGTCTGGTTTTGTATCTCAAATGTCTAACCGGCAAGATTTTGGGTAAAATGGAGCTGAATATTTTATTGTAGTAGGTATGTATTGACTACCTCAGCGAAACTGACCGAAAAAGCTGACTCAATGCGTTCGCTACCAACTATTTTAAAACATTAGTGTTACCTCCGTATTGTTATGCAAAACAAAGTAACTGTATTCTATATCAAAAACTTAATACTTGCTAGATTTGCCACTGGCTAAAATCGTAAAATGAAAAGAAAATGACCTCCTTTGACTTTATTTTGATTGTCTTCTGTTACATTTTCCGTAAAACTTAACTTCTGCCATTAAAAAAATACTTAGTACGAGACACGAGGCACATACGCTCAAGACTCAAAGAGTGCTTCTTTCCCGGAATTCCTGATGACTAGGCCAACGTTTTTAGGTCAGTGGTCCTTTCAAACTAAAATCACGACGCACTCCTAGTTCGATAGGCCGAGTATCCCTTTTAGGTTCATTCGTTATAAAGCAACATTTTCAGCAACGGCCCAGATTGAACCTAAACATAACAGGACAAAATACGTCAGACATAATACCACATTACATATTTAGTTTAATACAGACAGGCGTTTAGCCAAAACCTCTAAAATGAAGCTTACTAATAAAAGCGCCTCTATTTTCGCAACTCCACTATAACTTTCAGGCAATACCTTCATAAAATGGTTTATTGGGTATTCAGGCCCTTTGCCGCATCCCTGTTGAGACGAAACTAATTTTCAGCCGCCATTGGCTAGCTCGGTTTTGTTGAAAATTTTACGAGCAAATGTGTATAAAGCAGAGTGTATATAGACTAGGCCACCTGCTCTGTCATTTTACTTCAAACGTAAACTGTATGCCTACGTAAATAGTAATTTATGTCTCCGGAAAATAATGGGGCTTAGTCATTTTCATAGGAGTAAAAGAATAGATTTATAGCTCACTAAAAATTGTTTGAAGAGAACTGAGCAGCAATATCAGTTTGTCTCTTAACGACACACACACGATTTCAGCCGAAAGATATCCGCTGCTAAAATTAAAATTAAAGAAATTACAAATATAAACTGCATTTCCATTATTCGCGAAGGACAAAATATAAAAAGATTAATGACGGAAGAAGTTACAGGACCACCCGAGGCCACTCGTTTGTGGTACACGTTGCCAGTGTCAATAAAACGCGTGCAATCACTTCCCATATTTTAAAGACTTGTGAAGGAATATTACTTGCCCCTGTAATTATGTCTCGATTTTAGCCGTATTAAATTTAGTCGTTTCTTATTTTCTTGCCTATATACTTAGATTGTATTTTTGTTATGTATTGTATGTGTACCTACCTTGCTTTTTCATCAATTGTTTAGCTTGTGCGCTAAGTGCAACCCCTATTTTGTGTCCAGGCAATTTCTATCCAATCCAGGTTCCGCGTACATCGAAGAACTGGAATAATTTGCCTGCTGCGGTCTTCCCGTCCGATTATAATTTGGGTGTTCAAGGCTATAGTGAATAGGCTCTTAATAAACTAGTGCGCCTCACCAGCTACGATTGCATCACTGCTTACCATCAGGTGGGATTGCAGTCAAGCATTAGTTTAGATAACTTAAAAAAAGATATGGTTGCTTAGAAGAAATTGCCGAATGCGAAACGAATGATTTTAATTTCAACACTCAAATTGTTTTTTTTATTGTACAATACAATAATACAATAAATAAAGAACTGTACTTAATATATAGGGATCGTAGCAGGCAGCAAACTGTAGTTTCTGGTTACCCTCTTAACAATAAACAGCTTTCTAAGTCCGATGGTTTAAGCTGGGCGTTGATGAGTCAGCGAGTCAGACCTTTTTGCATATGCATAGTAATGCTTAGCGTACACTGCAGCGTGGCATATCATATTGTAGCCTAGCGTAGCATAGCATAGTATAGTGTAGCGGGCAAAGCATAATGTATCGAATAAGCATAGCTTGGTATAGTGTCATCATCATCATCTGCCTAACCTTTTTCCAAACTATATTGGGGTTGGCTTCCAGTCAAGCGGGATTTAGCTGAATACCAGTATTTTACGAAATGCGGCTGCCTACCAGACCTCCACAACCCATTAACTGGAGTAACACGGTACTTCATGGCAAGACTGGAGTCAGATTCACTGGCTTCTGACTATCCGTAACGACTGCCAAAGATCTACAAATGACAGCTGGGACCTACGGCTTAACGTGCTTTCCGAGGCACGAAGGAAACTCGGTATGTTAAGATGGTCACCCATCCACAGACTAACCTTGGCAAGCGTTGCTTAACCTTGAGGATTAACCCGTGCGGCTGTTATTATCTAGCCACGAGCTCCTCCAGTATAGCATAGTATAGTGTGGCGTGTAAATTATAGTGTAGCTTGGAGCAGCAAATCTCATGAAAACTCTTCAACTGATTTTAATACTTCACTAACTACGCATTTTCCATGCAATCTGCGGGTGTGTCGACCGCGTCTATAAAAAGCCTTATAAATTATTACGACGGTAATAAAGCAACGGGAGGGTGATGTCAGAGCGATGACGTCACGCAAACATTAATGTTTTAAATTGTAATGAGGTAGTAGCTGCCGTTATCTCGATGTTATGATGCGAGGTGAGTACATGATTTATATTCTGGAGTGAGTGAGTGGGAAGATGGGTGATTATATTATTTTAGGTAAGGTAATATTTACCAGTTTATTATTTGATGTGTCTCCTGTACGCGGATCGAGCAGTGGGAACGGTTTTTTTAGGTGAGAAATCATCTAATAAATTCTCTCGGAGCGGAAGGACGTGTTGGACTTTTACTGAATATCACACCTGGGTCCTTCAGTTATCCATTGCGTTCTAGGACCACAGGTTTCCTTTTCAGAAATTCCCTGTGGCTCTAACGGGTATCGGCCTGCTGGGCCCTTACGGTTTCCTGTTATCTCTTTGAGGTGCGTGTAGTGTACGCCATCTAGTCCCAAGCTAAGCAGAGCTTGTGTTATGGGTGCTAGTGAACTGATAAACATTTTCTTTTCTTTTTTTTTTATTTATTTACTTTAATATAACACGGCCAAAGGCTGGGCGCTGAGGCAGATGGACCGGGACGCTCTCCTGGAAGCCGCGAGGGTACAGGCCTGGGTGCAAGCACCGGACAGGCCTGTCGAAATTGACCCTGAGGCAGAGTGGTTCCAGGAGGCCATGTCGCAAATCTGCGACGAGGCGATGCCCCGAGTCCATCCAGGACGTGCTCGGCGCCAGGTGTACTGGTGGTCGCCGGAGATTGCGGCTCTGCGCGAGGCGTGCACCGCCGCGCGGCGCCGGTACGCCAGGTTCCGCAGGCGCCGCACCCGCCCGCCGGATGCGGTGGCCAGGGAGGCGGAGCTTTACGAGGGGTACAGAGCGGCAAGGCGCACCCTCCGAACAGAGGTAAAGCGGGCCAAGTTGGAGGCCCGCAATGTGTGGCTGGGGACTCTGAACAGGGACCCATGGGGACGCCCTTACCAGGTGGTGCGGGACAAACTCCGCCCATGGGCTCCCCCTCTGACTCAGAGTCTCCGGCCCCAAGTTGTGGAGGGTGTGGTGGCCAATCTGTTCCCTGAGCGAGGGGAACACTCTCCCCCGCTCATGGCTCCGCCACCTGCGGTACCCGTAGCGGACCACACCAGTGACGACGAGGACGACGCTCCAGAGGTGACCGAGGTAGAGATGAGGGCGGTGGTACGAAGACTCAGTTTCAAGAACACCGCCCCAGGACCCGACGGCGTGCACGGCAGGGTATGGGTCCTGGCCATGGAGGCTCTCGGGTCTCGATTGCGAGGGCTCTTTAGCGCATGCATGGAGAGAGGACAGTTTCCCCGTCGCTGGAAGACCGGGAAACTGGTCCTCATTGCGAAGCCGGGGCGCCCCGCGGACTCTCCGTCCGCGTACCGGCCCATTGTGCTGCTCGACGAGGTGGGCAAACTCTTTGAAAGAGTAATTGCAGACCGCCTCGTCGGGCATCTTGCGCGGGTGGGGCCGGACCTTTCGGACGGCCAGTTCGGCTTTCGCAGGGGGCGTTCCACGGTGGACGCCATCATGCGCGTGAGGGCTCTCACGACGGGGGATGCGGTGTCTCGGGGCAGGGTCGTCTTGGCGGTGTCTTTGGACATCGCCAATGCCTTCAACTCCCTGCCCTGGAGTTGCATCGGGGCGGCACTTCGGTATCACGAGGTGCCCGCCTACCTCCGTCGTGTGATCGAGGCCTACCTGTCGGATAGGTTCATCATCTATCCCGGTCACCAGGGAGAGTGGAGACGGCGAGAGATGTCGTGCGGTGTTCCGCAGGGATCGGTACTAGGACCACCCCTGTGGAACATCGGATACGACTACGTGCTGCGCGGCGACCTCCCCGACGGGGTCAGCGTGGTCTGCTACGCAGACGACACGCTGGTCCTGGCGCGGGGAGAGTCGTACCAGGCGGCGGCCGAAACAGCGACACGCGGGGTTGCGACAGTCGTGGAGAGGATCCAGCAACTGGGACTCAAGGTGGCATTGCACAAGTCCGAGGCCATGTGCTTTCATGGCCCTCGGTACGCGCCACCTCCGGGTTCCCAAATAACGGTAGGGGGGGTCCACATCGGCGTCGGGTCGGCGATGAAGTACCTGGGACTCGTCCTCGACAGCCGGTGGACTTTCGAGGAGCATTTCCGACGTTTGGCCCCCAAACTGGACAGGTCTGGGGCCGCTCTGAAGCGGCTCCTGCCCAACCTAGGGGGTCCAGACGCCCCCTGCCGGAGGCTCTACGCGGGGATCGTTCGGTCCATGGCCCTTTACGGGGCGCCGGTTTGGGCGCCGTCGCTAGGTAAGCGACCGGCGGCCAAGCTGAACGCTTGCCAGAGGGTCATGGCCATCCGGATGGTGCGGGGATACCGCACGATCTCCCGCGAAGCGGCGAGCCTCCTCGCTGGCCTGCCACCGTGGGATCTGGAGGCAACAGTCCTTGCACGCATGCACGATTTGCGCGTGGAGATGCAACGCCGGGGCGAAACTCCGCTGCCGCGACAAGTCGCGGCATGGCGGACAGAGTTCCGGCGGGATCTTAGGGTGGCATGGCGACTGCGACTGTCGCAACCCAGTGCTGGGCACGCCGTCATTGAGGCGGTTAGGCCCCTCTTTGAGGAGTGGTTGGAAAGAGGTCACGGCGTCCTCTCTTTCCGTGTGACGCAGGTCCTCACCGGACACGGTAAGTTCGGGAGGTTCCTGCATCGAATCAAGCAGGAGAGGACGCCCGGGTGTCGCCACTGTGTGGACCGCCCGGAGGACACGGTGGAGCACACGGTAGAAGTGTGCCCCGCTTGGGCGGAGCACCGCCGTGTCCTCGTGGAGACTATCGGGAGCGGCGACCTCTCGCGCCGGGCCCTGGTTCAGGCCATGGTCCGGAGCGAGGAGGGTTGGCATGCGGTCGCCTCCTTCTGCGAAGCAGTGATGCTCGTGAAGGAGGCTGCTGACCGCGAGCGCGTGAGGGAACGGTCCTCACGCCGCCGCCGCCGAGATCCCGATCCCGATTTCCGACCACCGTAGGCGCGGGTTCGCGGACGGCGAGCACTGGGTAGCTCACCGTCCGGCAGTCTGGAAATAATCTGGACCGAGCCCAGCCGTCAACGGCGCGTTCTGTTCCACGCGCGCCTCAAGGAGATATCAGCAAACTGTAGGGGCCCGGTAGGGCCGAAGCCTCTGGGGGGAACATGTGGTATTCCTAACGGTTGATACCGAGTCCCCCCCAGAACGAAGGCAACGAAGGAACGGGGTAGGGGTTTAGTCAGTAAAAGTCTGACACGCCCTCCCGCTCCGCCCAAGAGCGGGGGAAGTCATTCTGATGATTACCATACCATAAAAAAAAAAAAAAAAAAAAAAAAAAACGGCCAAAGGCCAATTACATTAGTTAAAGACATTAAACAAAACTTAAATTGTATATAACTACTCTGCAGTCATACACTCATCTCACAAAACTCCAAGCAAATAGACAAGATGATCTTCCATTCATCCGCGAACACGTCACAATCAGGTTTGGCATCCAAGAGAGCGTTGAGCGCGGAGATTGCACGAGAGATAGGAGACTGGGCTCGGGCGACGGTACGATTCCCAGAAACAGCAAACATACTTATATATTTCTAAATACATACATATTATAGATAAATAACACCCAGACACAGAACAAATGATAGCTACCACACTGGCCCATAATGACCGGTAACAATGCAACACCATTACCAAGTACAGTGAGCGCTAGTGGAGTCAATTTAAACGTTGTCCCACTCAGAAATCGTCTAGAAAAAATTACAATGATCCTGAAAAACTAAAATGAGGACAATCAAAGAAAAAACTCTCAAGTAACTCGAGAGTTTAACTTAATTTTCTTTTATCGACTTTGATGAAATGATCAATTTGTAGTCACAAAATTCTTATTTATTTTTTATAGGGCCGCTCCGTTCAACTTTCAGTTTTTAAAATCAAAGTTGAACTATACGTTATATTTTTTGGGTCATTAGTTTTTCACAACTTTCGAAGTGGCATTGTTGAAAGGTGGCATCGAATTTTCAAAGTTATGAAACTAATTAGTTTATTTTAGAATTACTTCAAACCGAATTTTGTGTTTAAAACAGATTTTTAATTGATATAAACTGGTGCTTGACTGTGATACCACAGTTCAGTAATCATGAATGATTTAGTTATAGAATTCTAAATACCAACCAAAACTATACAGCTGTATTTGTACAGCAAATTTAGTACTGCAACAAAAGCAACTGCCGCAACTTAATAAAATAAGGTAAATAAATGAACGCAGTGGCTCTAATAATTAAAATGTATTGCTCAATTTTGCGCGCAAAAGCGCATAATTGGCCGCAGCTAATTTGATTCCCCGCTATGAGCTGTGTAGGCATATGCTACGGCGTAGCCATGTACTACGGCGTAGGCATGTGCTACGCGTTGCATTTGCTACGAGTAATTCACTTATTATCATGTTTATATAGGTTTTATCTTATTTAGGCGAATCATAACTTCTAATAAATTATAAAAGAGTCTAAATTGTTGTGAAGTGTTTTATAATAAATAGATACTTTGTAGAGTAACTACTAGACTCTGTATATTATATACTATGAAAGTATAAAAATGAATAAGGTGTACAATATAATAAACAATGGACGGTTTTATTAAAAATCATTAATTTTACTCGAATAATATAGTTCAACGTTTATCTCTCACATAACTTCTTTTCACGAAATCCAATCAGTCATTGGTCCACCAATAAAGATATCCGCAATAGAACCAAGGTAACCGACATAGCCCGAAGAAACGCCAAACTTAAGTAGCAATGGGCAGGGCACATTGCTCGTAGAACAAATGGACGAAAGGTGCTGGAGTAGTGACCACGTACCGGAATACGCAGCGTTGAAAGACCTTCCACAAAGTGGACCGATTACCTGGTGAAGGTCTTGAGATGGTTTTGAGACGGTCAATACTGGTCGTTTTGGCGACGCTTGTGTGACGCCTATGACCCGGCAGTGGACGTCTTTCGGCTGAAATGATGATGATGATGATTGGTGAACCTTGTAAGAGTTCTTTCGTGATTCTGTTCATGGTCGTAACCACAGAACCTAGTGGTAATGTTTTCTGCCCATTGCCACTGTCTGGCAAATCTCTGTGATATTTCGGTAACCTTGGGTTTCTTCAGGATACCTCTGATTTCATCTACACTAATATAATAGAGAGGTAAAGTTTGTTTTTTTGTTTGTATGTGGTAATCTGTGGAAGTACTGGTCCGATTGCTAAAATTTTTTCACCAATAGAAAGCTGCTGTATTCCTGAGTGACATAGGCTATATTTTGTGTACGCGGACGAAGCTGCGGGCTAAAGCTAGTATTTTATATTTCTGATTAGACGCGACGGAAACTAATTACGAGTATAGCTCTTTCAATATTGTATGTAACATAGTACGTAATATAAATAATAATGAACAGAAAATTCGATTTAACGATGGGTCTATCTGTCTGTTCGCGAGAAACTTAAAAGCTACTAAACGGATACTAATAAATATAGTGATTCATGGTTGGTGATCTCGTGGTAGTAACCCAACCTAACCTAACCAAATTTTTTCACTAGTAAAATGAAAATTCTCACTAAATTACATAGATTACATACACACAAGAAAAACAAACAGGTATTTATAAACTTAAATAAAAGAAAATCAACAATATAGTAGAAAAGCATAGTTTTTTTTTATTATATGATATGGGTTCATTTCAGTTTGTCAGGGAACTATGTAGCAGTTGCCTAACACTGGTTTATACATAGGATATAAACCACATACATATTATCACACGGACGAAACCGCTGGCAGAAGCTAGTATACAATAATTGCTTTACCACCTAATTTAAATTAATATCCTCGGGCCATTAATGAGGTCGCAATAAAGTCGCTGTAATAAGTAAATCCAATTAAGGCTGTTAAATGACCTGATAGGAGGTATTATTTTGAACTTTTCCTACTAATATTACTGAAAGTCGGGCTGTTATGATGTGTAGTTAATTATTATGTATGTTTTATTTACATATTTAAATAGCATCTTCTTTTCTCGAATCCATAGTTTTCTTTTTCCTATAGTCCAGTCATTATAGTACTTTCACCTCGGAATTCGAGATACCCAGCTGTAAGTCTGTAAATAGTTGTATATTGACACCCTAAAAGTTGTCTCAAAACCTACATATGGTAGGGTGTACGCAACTATGAAATTTCAAGGTCAAAGGGCCCAAAAATCGTTTTTTTGCGCTTTTTTTGTAAATATCTCATTTCCTAAAGGTTTTTTGCTATTTGTATATTTCACAATATTGTAGAATACAAAATTCTCTACAAATTTTGTATAAAAACTTTTTCCTACGGTGAACCGTTTTCGAGATAGAGGGCGGAGAGCAAACGGTCACAGCATCACTTCAGGTCAACTGGTTCCTCCGGTCGAAAACGCGCCATATAAGTTGATACTATCGATAAATCAATGATTATAAATATTTGTCAATTTTTATTAACTATTATATTATATTTTATGATTTTTTTCCTAACCTATCCACTTTTTATTCAGTATTCATTTATTTAACAACACTTACCTGGCGTGTCAGACGTTTACTGACTAAAGCCCACTCCTGTTCCTTCTTTGCCTTTGTTCTATGGCCCCAGTCAGTGTACCCTTTCACATACCCATGGCCCCAGTGGATTTCGACCCTGCTGGGCACCTACGATTTTCTGAAATGTTCTTGAAGTACGCATAGATCATTACGCGTCGTCGACGACTTGAGCGCAATCCGGATGGTAATTGGACGACAGGACGGCGATCTACGCATTGCTCGCCGTCCGCCGTCGCCAGCATGGGCTTGTGAACAGATGTACGATGGAAAGGAGCAGTGCGTACTGAACTGAACTCACTTACTGAGAATAATTAGTTTCTCTTACTATGCTATGCTTTTTTTAACTTAAATATCTCTATCTTGCTTTAATTTTCAAAGTAAATAACTAGGGTATGTCATTCATTAATAGAAATTGTAGCAAGAACCTATTTTGGGCACGTAGGAAAAGTGATTACTGTTAACAATAATTTAAGAAATTAGTTTCTTGTTTTGAACTTGTATGGATATTATTTTTTTGTGGCTGGTTTTAATAAAGTAGTATACCATTTTGGAAACTTGATTAGTTGCACCAATTTTTAAAAAAACTTGCCATAGTAGTGTTCATACTTTTTTTTACACCAGGACAAGCTAAAGTTGGCTAAAAGTAAAAATCTTCAATAAATTTGGGTAATCACATAAGTTTCATTCATTTTTATGAAAAATCTGGAGGAATTCTGGATTTTTTAAGAATAGCAGTAGATAGCAGTTTTATTCAGGTTGTCGCTACAAAAAAAAGAACAGCAATATTTAAACAACTGTGGTAATGGTAGAGGAAAATATCACAACAGATCTAAATTTTAAAAGAATTTATTTGTGTTATTTCACTTATTACTTAAAAAATATTTGTGTGATATTTTTTTTTGTATTTTTCTCCGAATATTCACGACTATTCAGACAAATATTTATAATAATTGATTTATCGATAGTTCATTAACTTATAATATGGCGCGTTTTCGACCGGAGGCACCAGTTGACCTAAAGTGATGCTGTGACCGCGCGGTCTCCGCCCTATATCTCGAAAACGGTTCACCGTAAGAAAAAGTTTTCTGAACAAAAATTGTAGAAAATTTTATATTCTACAATATTGTTAAATATACAAATAGCAAAAAACCTATAGGAAATGAAATATTTACAAAAAAAGCGCAAAAACCCGATTTTTGTGACCCCCGACCATGAAATTTAATAGTTGCGTACACCCTACCATAATGTAGGTTTTGAGACAACTTTTAGGGTGTCAATATACAACTATTTACAAACTTACAGCTGGGTATCACGAATTCCGAGATTCTTACCTTAATTGAGCTAATTTGACTGGACTACTAAAAGTATTTGGATTCTGTAAGTTACGGGCCAGTGCGGATTGGTGGATGTCACATGTCTTCGAATTTTTGGTTCTAGGACATGCCGGTTTCCTCACGATGTTTTCCTTCACCGTTTTGAGAGCAGTGGTGATGAAATAAATTACAGAATGTAATGCGCGTGGCTGGGCTTGAACCCGCGACCTACAACTCGTAAGTCGGGGCCGTTACCACTGGGCCACCACTGCTCTTGTACAAGCTTTATCACAATTTTGCCTACGCAGACCGGCTTGTATACAGAACACCGTACGTGAGGTTGCAAAAACTCGTTCAATTGAACAATGGATACTGGTTTGTTCATAGAATGCACAAACCGGCCTGCGAGGCAAAACGGTGGTGAAGATTGTCAATTTGGTAGGCCCCACAAGTAAGTATTAAGTAGTCAAAAGTGTTTTCTCGGTTTTTAGCAACCAACCCCAAAAAGGAAAATGCTAGGCAAAGTGGGTATGTTCCCTTGAGATAAAATTTTTATTTCAGGCGGCCGAAGCCACCGACAAAAGCTAGTAGATGATAATAATTTGCTGTTATAGAATTTTCAAATAAAACAAAATCAGGCTTGAATGAACTGTGGTCCTGGCATAATTAGTTTTGTGATATTTGTTTTTGAAATAGTGTACTAATAATCTAATTATTATATAGTTATTATTTTGATTAGCAATGAAAATGCTATTTAGTGTTTGTTGGTTAAGTAGTTTAATGCAATCCGGATTAATTTGTTGTGATGATTTTGTAAATTTGTTATTATTTGTTTGTTTTGCCATTTGGTATTTCAATGAATGTCGAAGCTTCCGAATATTACTCAAGAGACAAACCTAGGTCCTTTTAACCAACTTTAAAAAAGGAAGAGGTTCTCAAATTCGAGTTACGCTTACGCGTAATCTAACTATCTTGATCACTGATCAAATTATATTTCGCGGTACGTTCGTTAGTGTAATAAAATTCGGATTATTATTGTAAAATGGTAATAAGTTCAATGAACACTGCCTAAGGGGTAGCGAGTTGGCTGCAGGTGCATTAACTATTTTTTTTAGGGAAAAACAAATTAATCTCCAGTGTTCTGTGGCCGACTATTATTCTAATTAACCAGCGTTATAATTAATTACCGACTATAAACCCAAAACATTAACGAAAAAAAATACTTAATTTAACAACAAATTAGAGCATGTCCAAATTACTTGTTCTCCTCCTAAAAAAATGAGTCGTCGAATAACAAAACTAAACTTCCGAATGCAATACTGAACCTCCGACAAAATTACTAAGTTACCGACAACAGAGGTTTTGTCAAAATAATCATATTTTTACAACTTGCATGAACTGTTTTAATTTCTATTGTTGGTTATCAAAATTATTTTTTAACTCTCAATAATAATGAAAATACCTTAACTGTTCGGCCCGTGAGATCGGGTTTAGACATTTTTTATTACCTATTAAAACTACATTTTTATTCAGATTCATTCCGTTTTTCTTCGGTTGCTAGGATAACATAAGATGCAAGAACGAGCGAAGCGAGCTCAAGACTTGGGGGCAACCCGACTCGGACAGGTTAGGTTAGAAGGAGATCCCGAACACAGACCCCGCCACCTCCTTCGAGGTTATTTTTTTTTAAACCACCCAGAAGTAGGAGCCCCGCGCAGCGGGGCTCCGTCGACTACGCCTTTTAAATTTAATCAATTTTTCGAATCGTAAATATTCTAGGAAACCAAAGTCTACGTGGTTTTACATTAAAGCATAAATACGACTGTTCTAACTTTTTATCGCCTGAAATAGGTACTACTTACCGATACCTTAGAATACCCGTAGTAAGTAAAATTCATGATATACGATACAAGCAAAAGTTATTGTACAAGTACATTTTTATATTTTTTATAAGTTTCTGTATAACCACTCAGAATAATATTTTTAGTGTAGTGTTACAGTTAAAATAGCACCACAGTCTATGAAATTTGAAAGGTAATTTATGAATTAATAGTTGGCAAATATAGATAAAAATTACAAAGCATAGTTTTCGGTAGAACGTAATTTATGCCGGTAGAAAAGTATTATAGCAATAAACAGTCAAGTTTATTTTTCTAAGATTTCAGTATCTCATTCGGTCGTTTCGTCATTTTTATTCGGACAAAAGTAGTCGGAAAGTTAGTATTTTAGGCAGTAGATTTAATATTTTGAGTAAGGGTAATTCTTCTTTTTTTGTCGGAGCTTTTATTACTACCCTTTTTTTACTTTTATAGATGTCAGATGTGAACCACCGTGATCGAAATTCAATCGATTTTACAGTAGTTGCAGTGAAAAGTGCAAATGGAATGAAGTTAAAGTACAGGATATAACCTAACTTTTTGTCCTTTATACTTAACCCTTTCGAACAACGTTTATGACACTACAGAAAAAAACGTAATAACTAATTTACAGTTTTCAGACTTTTTCCTATATTTGTACTGTAAGACCTTTATGCCAAATTTCAGGATTCTAGGTTAATGAAAAGTACTTACCTAATAAATTTTGATTATGTTGAGAGTGTCGAAATTCAGATTTTTTGCGACATAAAAGGCCATATTTTTTCCCGTTAACTTAGAAGTGTTTATTTTTTTACAGATCCAAATGACCGCGAATCCGAGTATAATTATGGTTTTAATTTCAACTCGCTACCTCAATACATTCCCGAGATCTTGACGGACAGACATACAGACGGACAACAACGTAATCCTATAAAGGTTCCGTATTTTCTTTTTGAGTTACGGGGACCTAAAAATAATAAACTGTTACAAATAATAAGCTTCACACTAACCACAACACACCTTTCTTCACTAACAATACTAAAGCATACAATAACTGACACACGCCATATCCCTGAAAAACACTTTGTATACAAACTGTTTTGTACAACTGAAGGAAATGGAAGCGGTTCCATTTACTATAGTGATAAATTATGCTACCACCATTAAGTAGAAAGTATTTATGTCGCAGTTTTAAAGAGGAAGACGACATTTGAATAAAAAACTGTAGCAACAGTTTTTTTTTTATCGTTCTTCTTTTCTTCTTTCTTAGATAATGGATTGTGATTTATGGTAAACTAGCTTCTATAGCGGCTTTGGCTTTGCTTTGAAAAAGAGGAATTCTGACTTTCGAAGAATTCGTATTTTCTACTACTCCAGGGATGTGCAGTATCTTATGAGCCATTCTAAAACATGGTCTACCCGTGTGCCTATAAGTGCCGTATGTGTAAATAAATTAAGATTCTAGATCCTATTCAGTGATGAGGGGCCGAACGAACCGTAACGTATTAAAATGAAAAGCGTGCGAGCGAGAAAGAGGACTTGAGCCTGTTTAGCTCTATCCCTTTAACAGTTCAATTTAGGTCGGCAAATGGATCACGTTAGGACCTTAGTAGGGACATTGGCGATAATAGTTTGGTGATATTGGTTTGGTCCTATAATAATTATTATAAACAGTCTTTATTCAATATCAGGCTGCTTTGACAAATATGTTTTTTTTGTTTCGTAATTAAACACGTTGAAAATGGCTTTCAACTGAATGCCGTAATTCAAAACTTTACCGTGACATATTATACATATGTTAAGGTAAGCGCTAAGTGAAATGTTAAGTGGGGAAAGTGACGTCTTAAGACATTAATGAGATTAAAACTATGTATGAGACGCCTGGCTTATTAAATACATACTTATAATTATACGAGTAGTAGCTTCAGCCAGCGGCTTCACTTACACGCAGGTTTCTCCATACTCCAAACTTTGGAACTCCCGTTTCAAATAGTTAGGAGGTGCACAAATTCTTGTTCTTTGTACATATAATTTAGAGGCACAGAGGTTCTGTGCAAAAATTTCCGCATTCTGGGTCCAAGGATTTGGGCTGAGCTTTGCAAAGTCAGTGAGTGAGTGAGTGAGGATATAGCGGATTAGGTAGGTAGGTTGCGAATGAAAGAAAGAAAGAAAAATAGAATTATATTTATTCCGCCCTAAATGGACGCACACTAAAATATACATTAAAAATATCGTTTAATTGTAAAATAACGCAAAACAAAACACAACTAAACTGTCGGGCAAGGGTGAAACTATGAGGTGTTTTTTAATAAGTAAGACTTGTTTTAGTATCTAGCTATAACCACAATACCATAATATCTAATAACGGTACTGTTTAATACGGTTAGATGGAAATATTGACCGTTCCAATCGACCGTTCAAACTCTGCGGGGTAGGGGTTTGGTCAGTAAGAGTCTGACACGCCCTCCCGCTCCGCCCAAGAGCGGGGGAAGTCATTCTGATGATTCCCCTACCAGAAAAAAAAAATAAAAAAAACCATTAGCTACAAAAAAACTGCGTGGTTCCAAATGCGGTAACCTTCCATCAACATTATCTTACAAAACCGTAATTGATCGAATACTTTCTTCGACCTTTAACATCAAACATGACCTCCAAATAAGCTTTCAACAAACATTTCACCTCTCAGAAAAATTATGTAAAACTTTTCCAGACACCAGTTAAAAATTATTACACAAAAATACAATTTTTTATCACAACTCGTGTAAACCGCAGCTAATCTCGTTAGGTGGCGTAATTTTTTTTGAAATATTACCACCATCTTGTCACGAGAGCATTCATTTTGTTGACTTATGTCAGCCATTTTGTTATTTCTGTCCAAAGGAACTTAAACTCTATACCTTTGTGTCAAGGTCTGTGTTAGTTTGAGAAGTGTTTCAGGAGAATAGAGTCCTCATGTGTACGAAGTGACTGTCGTTTTATAAAGTGCAATTGTGTTAAAATAAGTGAGAACTTCATCTCTGTGAAATAATATATTCTTGCGTTGATGTAGGCATATTTTGCCAAATATTTTTGGAGGTTAAATTTATTAGTGTTCGTTATTAGTGGTAGTGGAAAAATGAGTATGAGTATATTCAGTTCAAGAGACAAAAAGTATATTAGAGGCAGTTTTAATGTAGCGCCAGTGACTGAAAAGTTGAAAGGAAATCGTTTGTTTTGAGGAGGGACGAAACACTTGTTACTTAAAGAGTTTAGAGTATACATATAAATGGATGGAAGGGGAGGGTAAAGAAAAGATAGATGGATTGTGTGAAGAGTGATATGAAAAAAAAGGGAGTTAGTGATAGTGTGACGGCTGATAGGACAGAATGGTAGAAAAAAAATGTGTTGCGGGACAAGAAAATTGTCTAGGTTATTTCTAGGAAGGCGTTTGATCTCATATAACAGAAATAATAATATTGAGATGGATATGTTGTGACGAGAATAGATAAAGTGAGAAATGAGTATATTAGAGGTTGAAAGTGGCGCCAGTAACGGAAAAGATGAACGGGAACTATTTATTTTGTCTTGTTATGGCCATGTAAAGAGGAGGGATGAAACGCATATTACTAAAAGAGTTATAAGTATATTTATGAATGCAATTCCCCGATATTGAGATAACCTTTTTTGTCCCTATATACCTATGTATGCTTAAATCTTTAAAACTACGCAACGGATTTTGATGCAGGTTTTTTTTAATAGATAGAGCGATTCAAAAAGGTTTATAGGTTCGTCTATTACATGCATAATATAGTAGAGTAAGGGCCTGTTTCACAATGTCCGAATAGCCACTACTTCCCGGATAAATTCAAAAATTGGAACAGAATTTGTATGAAATTATCTGCCAAGTAGTATTGGCAACTTAATCATAGGTGGTGAAATAGGCCCAAACACTGATAAATTTCCACCCATGCGAAGCCGGGGCGGGTCGCTAGTTGAGATAAAGGTATGTTGCAATGATCAACGCATTAATACAGAGTGTATGTACGTGTGTTAGACATCAACGGATTCCATATAAGCTAATGTGACGTGAAATATGCTTCACTGCCTGTCTCATCGATGCGCGGCGTCGTGTGAGACATAATAACACAACACACAGATATAATAATATACATACGTAATTATACACCTAATTAAATACATTGAATAATCTAAAATCATACTGAATTCCTTGAATTGCTCACATAACTCTCTTCCTCTCTCCTAATTTGACTGTGCCAGACTGGTTTCATGTTGATCTTTGACTATGTATTATTCCATCTATGGTACATATGGAATGCAATAGTTTTGGACATTGAGTATTGACATGTGACATCCATCAATCCACACTGGACCCGCGTGGTGGATTACAGCCCGTTCCCTCTCCTAGAGTGGAAGTCTGAGTCCCAACAATAGGAACATTACAAGACCGATAGTGCTAATGTATGCCTACAAGTTTTAAATTTATGGTACAAGCCTGTTTTTGTAATTATAATAGTTAAATTTTCTTCTGGACATCTGATCTCTACTATAAACATAGAAACAAAGACCCTAATCAAAAGAAACTTGAGAACCACTGCTACATACCTATACAATATACATACTTATCAACACGTACTCGTACACACATAGTTCTCGGAGCATGTACCACCATCTGTCACTCCGCATCAGATACTGTATACTCACGAGAAATGTTGTTCTTGCGAGTGTTATGTTATATTCAACATAAGACAAGTCACTTTAACGAGGTGACATAGGTATTGAATCATGCATTTGTTTTTACTATAAAACCTACGATGAACTAGAACGGATGATCGATGGGGACGGAAGGTTCTGGAGTGGCAGGCACGTACCGAGAGACGTAGCGTTGGAAGGCCTCCCACAAGTGTATCGACGACCTGGCGAGGGTTGCGGGAATCCGATGAATGCAAGACGCACAGGATAGGTCGTTGTGGCGACGCTTGGGGGAGGCCTATGTCCAGTAGTGGACGTCTTTCGGCTGAAATGATGATGATAAAACCTACTGTCCACAGACGCGAAGCTTTATAGACGCGTATTCGTAATTCTACACTTGCTGTATGCCTGCTTACATCTTACATACAAAACTATTAAACTCTATCGACGAACCCTCAACGTCGTTCTCTCGTCGGTTCATGCATGCTATACATTGGATTTTAAATTTTTGGTGGGTACGTCTTCCTGTCCTCATGTCACAAATAATTGAAATCACAGCCGAAACCAATAAATAAAGCGTATAACAACCTACGACTAGACACACATCATTTCATCTTGATAACGATCAAATAATCAGTTGTGCGTCTTCCTTAGACCACAAATACTTTATCCTAGTCATCGGTCAATCTGAAAGACCAAAATCAAGACCCTATTATCTTTGTTACTGGCTGGAATAATGATAAGATAAAATCCTTGAATAATCATCATCATCTCAGCCGAAAGACGTCCACCGCTGGACATAGGCCTCCCCCAAGCGTCGCCACAACGACCAGTCCTGCGCGCCTCGCATCCATCGAAACCCTTGAATTCAATCTCTTAAACCTAAGCATAAGGAAAAAACAAAAAGCCCAACGTGAACGTAATAATCCTAATAAGAAATATCCACAAAATCTTCCCATATATTATCATTAAGTCCTCTTCTATCTCGCTCGCACTGACGCCATTTCCCCCTGTCAAGTGAGATAAAAAATCCTACAAGGGAAGAAGGATTACCAAAATGTTACTAAAAGCTCCATGTGACACAGGTATTATGCTAAAATCTGTAAAACGGTAAAATGCAAGGATTGTACGAAAGCGTCGAATTTTCACTCCAAAATGGTATATTTTTATTTGCGTTTTTATATTTGCATTGCAATGAATAACAGTAATTGTATGAATAAAGTTTGTGAATACGTTTTTTTTGTGACGTTTTAATATAGAGCGGTAGTTTGTAAATAAAGTGTGATGTGTATTTTTTTGGTGTTTTTGTTACGGAATTTCTGAAACTAAAATGTTAAACAAAAACTCCTAGCTGTAATAACAACTAGTTGTTTTGTTGGTGCAGTTATACCGACACTTCCGTAATAAAGCACTGTATTTTTAAGAACAATAGGCGTGGTGTCATCTGCCTAGCCTTTTCCCAACTATATTGGGGTCGGCTTCCAGTCAAGCCGGATTTAGCTGAATACCAGTATTTTACGAGGAGCGGCTGCCTACCAGACCTCCACAACCCATTAACTGGGGTAACACGGTACTTCATGGCAAGACTGGAGTCAGATTTACTGGCTTCTGACTATCCGTAACGACTGCCAAAGATCTCCAAATGACAGCCGCGACCAACGGCTTAACGTGCTTTCCGAGGCACGGAGGAAACTCGTTATGTTAAGATGGTCACCCATCCACAGACCAACCTAGGCAAGCGTTGCTTAACCTTGAAGATCGACCTGTGCGGCTGTTATTATCTAGCCACGAGCTCCTCGCGAGGCGTGGAGTGTCATGTCGAATTCACAAAATTATCATGTAAACTATACAGTATAGACCACGTATAGACCTATCATCTCCTTTGCCCTTTCCCAACTAACTTGAAATCAGCTTCCAGTCCATATTGGAATATATTTAGTATTGTGTGTTGCAAAGAGCGACTGCCTATTAGACCAACACAACCAACTTACTAGGCAGCACAATCAGTAGATCAATGCTGCTAAAGAAAATCATAATGTATTTACAGCTATGCATTAAATAATTTTAAGCTAGCAACTAAGTTAAATTTTAATTACGTTGCCGTCTACCACCCGTTTTCAATAACCTACCGAAGCTCATAGATACATAGCTATCCTCGATAAACAGTAAGATTTCTATCTATCCATCCACAACTTTGGTAGGAAATGCTATCCGTCGCCGCGTTGGTAGGTTATAGGAAAGCAATTAAGGGCGAAAGGATAGATTTGTTTATCTTTAGTAGCTGCAACTGTAGATAGATAGCTTATTGAAAACGGACGTAAATGGTGTCTAACATGCATTTCCCATAATCCTACTAATATTATAAATGTGAAAGTTTGTGAGAATGTATGTGTGGATGTTTGTTACTCTGTCACGCAAAAACGACTAGACCGATTTGGTTGAAATTTGGTATGTAGATAGGTTATACCATGGATTAACATATAGGCTTTGGGCGAAGCCGCGGGCGGAAGGTAGTATCAATATAAATCTGCAACCATAAAATAATAAATTCAACGCAACCGACATACGCTATCACTTTTCACTTCCCACAGAAATCCATAAAGTGCAACTACACAAACACGAAAGACTTTCACTCGAACGACTTTTGTCGACTCACTGAATATTTACCAAGTTATGTGAAGTGAGAACGTGGTGAACAAGAGTAAGAGTAAATTAATTTATTGTTGTAAGTTGAGAGCTTTTAATTTGTTAATATTTGTGTGAGAGTTATTTTCAGGAGTTGTGTTAAAGTTTAAATACAATTTATTTTTAGGTGACAGAGGTGGTGTCCAAACATTATACATTTTTTTGAGTAGCCTAGGTAAACGTGTCCAACCTGAGATACATTTCCAGTGATTCCACTACAATCGCTCTTTTCTGTAAATCCCGTGCGGTCTCATGCGACCGCGCGAAACGTCATCGCAACATTGGGTTGTGGAGGTCTGGTAGGTAACCGCTCGTCGTAAAATACTAGTATTCAGCTTAATCCGGCTTGACTGGGAGCCGACCCCAACATTGTTGGGAAAAGGCTAAGTAGATGATGATGATGATGGTCCTGGAACGCAAAGGCACATAAGGAACAAAGGAATGGGTTTGAGTCAGTAATAGTATGACACGACCTCCCGCTCCACCCTAGAGTGGGCGAAGTCATAGGATGATTTCTCATTAAAACAAAACACACTAATAGTTTACTACTATAGCCTAGATTACAAAGTTTTATTTCACATAGGCCTAACCTGGCTATACTTTCATATATGGCTATATTTACAGGACCGGTCGTAAATATAGCCGTCTGTGGCGACGCTTGGGGGAGGCCTATGTCCACCAGTGGACGTCTTTCGGCTGAGGTGATGATGATGATGGCTATATTTTGTATGGTTTTATGGGCCTTAATAGCCTGAAATAAAGGATTTATTATTATTATATATTTCCAATACTCATGTGACTTTCACCCTTAGTACGAGTAGAACCCAATGTTTTAGAAAATACGACTGCGTGTTAACTCAATCCGTGTACCTCGTAAAACGAAAGGTTTAAACTGAATTAGTTTTGAACCATCCGGCCGGTGGTTTTGTAGGCAAACGTTGTGATTTTAGAAGTAAGCCTTGATTCCCGACTAGCAAAATATCTGTTGTAAAAAAGTCAGCAGCATGTTTCTATTTTACATATTGGTGGTGAAGCAGATCTTTAAAAAGTGGAGTAAACGATCTATGCACATTCACTCAGCGCGATTTGGTATCACTTGTTTCTGTTTTAAGTGATGTAAATAAAACTAACGGATCGTATTCGATAAGCTCTAATTATCTACTGTCTAAAAACAACACACAACACAACTCAGAAGACTGCCTAGAAAAGATGGTGTTAATAACTTTAAAAAATGTAAAAGTTTATTTAACCGACTATTTTTTGTGTGATTTGAAAAGCATGAAAAACTAACAAAAAATAAATGGCTCGTACTTTGCCTGTTTATCAGTTTACCATTAAACATATAATAGGTAAACTTAGCAAAGTAATTTTTTATAATAAGGTTTCAAACTTAGCCAGCACCTACAAAGGTATAGTTACAACAAGTAATTTTATGCTCAAACAATTAAGAAGTTGTATTACTTAATACAGTTTAGTTTTTTTCCTACACTACAACTCATACAACAGATAATATCAGAAGGTTTATAATTATGGTTTTTCTTTTATATTTGGTGGTAATTCGTAAAAAAACCCCTTAGGTGGAGAGAGAAACCTTAATTTTAAATAGAAAAGATGAAGTCGGACTCGTATGGTAAAATTTAGGCAAAGATACATGTTTGCGTTTATTTTGTCTTCATCCCTAGCCTTTTTCGCAACTATATTGAGCCGGATTTGCTGAATACCAGTATTTTTTTTTGTCTTGTGCAAATAAAAAAAAATATTCACGAAACTAAATATTTTTACCAAAATGAAGTAGGCGAAGCTGTTTCGATTAGATTGGTTTTTATAGTTTGTTTTAGTTAAGAAACCCTATACCAACTAGCTAAAAACACAAATCATCGACGTGGCTCAGAAGTCTGGCCAGCTTAATTGTGACTTGACTGCAATGGACATGCAAGGCGCATGCCGGTCGAATGTTAGGCCTATAAAACACAATATAGATATTCTAACAAACGTAACAAAAAGGTCGCGTTGAATCTCATGCTTTTTCGTTAATCACTATAATTATTAAAATCTGATACTTCTTTGCCTTTACCTTTATAGTGACCTCGTTATTAGTTTCACAAAAGAATCCTCAACTATGTCCAAGCTCCTATTATTCTTGTACAATAGAAATACTATGTGGAGGCGTATAATAGTCTCCTTTTAATTTGGTCAGTGAGTTTTATTACTTCTCTTTTGTATGTCCAACAGGTCAGGAAATGTATAGAGAAGATAGTTTAGGTTGTAACTCAATAGTTTGGTTAATTAGGGTATGAGATTCGGAAATAGATTCCCAACCTAATGATGCTACCTGTATGTTACCGGAATAATATATTAGGCCAACTATGAATGAAGTAAATATAAATATTTGGAACGTTGAATGAAGGTATGATTGGGTAGGAATGGTAATAGTATTTATTAGGAACCATATCAAACTTATGCACAGATATTTATACTTTTCTGTTCTTTTAAAAATCACTTACTATCAACTTTAGATATTGATTAATTATTTATTTAAGAATTAGTATCAGCGTAATATAATACATAAAACTAAGCAGCTAACACGTTTATAAATGTGGCGAGCAAAGGGTAGCCGCCTTCTGGTCGTCTAGTAACCGTCCGGACTAAGCCCAAATCGTCGCCGGTGTGTGGAATATAATGTTTCACGCGCGTCATAAAGAGATGTCAGCAAAACGTAACGCTGCTGGGACTATGAGTTATGTGAAAATGAACACCGGTGCCCTAGAACGAAGGCAAAGAAGGAAAAGTAGTGGGCTTTAGTCGGTAAAAGACTGACACACCCTCCCACTTTGCCCAGAGCGGGAAAATTCATTAAATGTTATCCCACCTAAAAAAAAAAACGTTCATAAAAGTTACCAGCGAAAAAAAAAGCTATCTGAATAAAATCCGTTACGCTTGTCACCCCGTATAACTGAATCACAAAGCCCGTCACCCCATTTGTTGGCGGGGGGTAGTTTCACACTAGTTCGGAACTGTAATCTCGTTGAGGACATGTTCTACTACCCTTAATTATCACATTCTATAGACTTGGCTGTGGAAACTTCCGTCACTAAGATTTTAATGTGTCTTGTTTAATTTTGATGGTTGTTAGTTTGTCTAGAATTATGCTTTAGTAAGACTTGTGAATGAAGATTTTTTTGGATAGGAATACATCAAATAACTTTTTTTAATACATATAATTTTAAACTAGTGCTTGATCGTGATCCCGCCTGATGGTAAGCTGTGATGCAATTTTTGATGGTTAGACGCACTAGATTATTAAAATCCAATTTACCTTAGCCTTGAAGACACCTTAATTATAATTGGACGTTAAGACCGCAGCAGACAATTTGTTCCAGTAACATAACTGGCTTTAGTTGGAGCAAGATTGAGTGTCAGACTTTTACTGACTAGATCCCAGGCGTGTTCCTTATATTTCCGTTTGCATTCCTGATCCATGGGGAATCTTTCGAACATAAGTTCCGTAAGCATCGACCCTGGCGGGCCCTGAATTTTTTTCTGAGAGCTCTATGAAGTGCACGCGGAATACAATGTACCACAGATCCGTGCTTGAACTTCACCGTACAGCGATGTACAATAACCAGGAATTGCACTGCGTCAAGGCGCAACTCTGGCAAACTTAATCACGAATTCTTAAAACCCAATCATAAAATGCCTATTTGTACATCGTTAAGCAAAACCAACAAAATACCATTAAAGGAATCAATTTTTATTTTACGACTTCATGACTACAGTGTTTTATAAGACAAAAAAAAACATTCAGTGCCAAAAAAAAACCTACTACAATCGTAACACCAAACGAAAACAAAGTTAATTAAGATTTTATTACTCTACTGGCTCATAACACAAGTATCAGATGTTACGGTCTTAAAGAAATTAATAAGCAATACCTGATGTTAGGATGCTTATAACTTTACCAAGTTTCTCTCGATAGATCTTCTCAGAATCCCCTTTATTAAACGAGATGCTTCCATCTTACAGCGATATTGGATCTAGTCTTAGCAGCTTTATTGCTATGTAAATAGTACAGGGTTTGCTTGCTGTTTTGAGATGTTAAGAGTAAATAAATAGGTGCCTATTAAATGTTGATTTATTTTCCTTTGATTCAATATTTGCTTCGTTGGATCCATGGTAAGTGTAATACCCTGTGGTGATACCTATGAGCAGAGTTATGGGTTCCATTCCAGGGTCAGGTAATAAGTGCTATTGGGTTAGCGTCTATTCAGAAGTACCACAACCACGCTTTAAACACAACTTTACCACACAAAAACACGTCTTTGGGAAATATGTTTTATAAAACAATAAACCAAATAATGATGACATAGGTCATCTCTGTTAAGATTGACCACCGCGATTAGAATTTGACCGGGAGGATTACTATACAGACGAAAGTTTGCATGGATTTATGTGTACTTATGTATAAGAGTATGTTTTATACTCCTTCACGCTCAAACAGCTAAACAGTTTTAGATGAAATTTGACAAGATTTGTGGATATGTCCCGGATGAGGACAAAAAATACTTACATACTGATACAAAATTGTAAAGTATAGCCAACTATAATAGCGTCGAGCTTTAAACTAGTCGCCGCGTAAGACTATCTGTATTAGTCTGTAGTTTGTTGTCATATAATGCTAATACACACCAACTTACACACCATTTAGTAAGTACATTGTTTTATCTAAAGAACCAACAACGTTACAAAAATACTTTTACATATGTTTTCTTGGAATATTTTCTACTTTCACGCTGACTGAAGCGGGCTCAAAATAAAACGATACTCTTCTAAATACTCGCAAATAGACTCAATTTATTTATCTACTAGATCAATAAATAATAAAACACTGTTGCTGCTTTATTTCAGTACATCAAACACCCAAAGCTATTATTCTTTAATCTCGTATAACACCAAAATAAACTAAGGCAATGCGCAGACGAGGCAACTTTAGCGATGTCAACGGTTTTAAGTATCCACTCTTCATCATCATCACTTCAGACAAAAGAGTCCTATGTCCAGCAGTAAGAGACTCCTGGTTATCAGCCTCACCCAGGGGTGGCCATAACGACTAATCCTGTGCGTCTCACATCCTTTGAATTCCCGCGACTCTCACCTGGTCATTGGTCCAACTTATGGAAGGCCTTCCAACGCTGCGTCTTCCTGCATGTGGTCACCACTCTAGAACCTTTCATCCCCATCGACCATCTGTTGCGCAAGCAATGTACTCTGCCTTTGAACTTGGAATTGATTTCCATCAAAACTCGCAATCTCTGCACAGTTTCCCAAAACTATATGAAAGTTGTAAACAGCTAATTGCCTGTCGACGCAACAGAGATCAAAGTGGCTTCATCTGCAAAGTGCCTTAAACACAATGTTTTGATGTTACTAAACCCGACTAGAGACTAAAACACAATTTTCATAAGGTTGTTTATATTTCATTATCGTTTCTTAGTGATCGTTCAAGAGTTAATTCTGTACCAACACTCGGGAAAATAAATATTTGTGCTTGTTCTATGAGTGGATAGGTATTTTGTTTATTTTTTATTTTAATTGTCATTCGCAACGTTGGAAGGATCGATGACCTGGTGCGGGTCTCGGGAACCCGATGGATGCGAGACGGAGATAACTGTTCGTTATGATGACGATTGGCGGAAGCCGACGTCCGATAATAATTTAGGTAACTTCAATTTTTTTTTTAATGTTTATAAACTAGCGCTTGACTGCGATCTATCAGATGGTAAGCAGTGATGCAATCGTCGATGGTGAGGCGCACTAGTTTATTAAGAGCCTAAGTTAGAGTGAATAGACTCTTAATAAAATAATGTGCTTCACAAACAACGATTGCTTCACTGCTTACCATCAGTTGAGATCGTAGTCAAACGTTGTACTATCATGTTGTCGCCGTTTCGTCGACACAATTACATAGTTTTGTATCTTGAAGCTTACATACAAAACTATGAAACTGTATCGACAAGCTAACATCAAGCTTATATTGATGATACTAATTATCCATGCACAGTAAGCTTTAGTTTACTAGAAATTATTTGCACCAAAAAACTGCAAATAGAAAGTCTCTAAAAATCCGCAATGATTTAAATCGTTAAAAGGATGTGCAAATTTCTTTTTCATCGTTGTAGCTTGTAAAACAATAAAACGAAACCGACACATCTTTCCTAACTACAGCCACAAATACATAATATTTCCAAGCGTTTCTTCTAGTGTGGAAAGAGTGAAATAAATTGCAACGCGGCGTACACTTGTGTAGCAATTTGTGTGGCAGTCGAAATGTTTCCACTTTGTACTCTCGCGTGATGTCGGTTCTCAACTTATTTGGTAGCGGATCGGTATCGTTATTATTGTGAGTTTGAGGGATAAAATTAAGTATTTTCTAAACAAATACAGATGTATCATATTTTTTAAGATTGATAGATAGATTTATGATTGCAGTATATTGCATAAATTAATTATAAAAAATCAAAACTCGCAAAAAAAAATAAACAAAACGTACATTCGTTTTCATGTTGTAGTCGCAATTTAATAGTAATACGAAAAAAATTGAGAAGTTAGCATTCTATAGCTAGTAAAAAAAAACTTTTTACTAATGATCTCGTTGTTTTGGGTGGGCCATAAGCTGGCTTTTAATCAGAAAAAAAAGAGAGCACAGTCGTAGCGCCGCCTATTGTGTTCAGTTTTATTTTCAAACCATCCAGGGACACTCAAAAAAATCAGGCGTTTAGGAGTAAGGTTACAAACACACGGCTAGAAGAATTATATATATAAAGATAATAGACAAAACAGTCTATGTTTTGTCTCTTATCGTTATAGAAGAAAACCAAAACAGATAAGAATAAAGATGCATTAGCGATGAAAGAAATGAATGAATTAAGTAGAACTTGAATAGAAATAGGATATAGTTTTATGAAAAAATGTTTACAGGAGTAAAACCGATGAAAAATATACCATGTAATAAAAAATATTACTATTCACTGAAAACTTTACTACACACAATTTTACTGGCCATATTTTATTTCAATATTAAAAACATACTGCAAACCAATAAACCATCAAAGAAAATGGCTCATTAATTTTAATTGGCGCGTAACATATACATAATATATATATTTTATTCAGTACGACATAAAATATGTATTCTCACCCTTTCAACACAAAAATAATTCGTCAGTCTACAACCAATTTCGAAGAAGCCTTCTTTATCCCCTAAGCGGAGTGAATCGTTAGAAAAATTGTTTTTGAAGCACCTTTTTTCACACGGTATGAAAAAAGGCCACAGGAAAAAGAGGTGACAATTTTCCGCGAAATCCACTGAGTTTGGTGTCGCTGCTTTTTTAGAATGCAATAAACTTGTCAGATACAGTCTGGTTTTGATAGTTTCTTATTTTAGCTTTAACGTTCATAAATCACGGAAATAAAGTCATTTTAGCTATTTGAAGGGCTTTTGGATGGGGTCACCAAAATTTTATTCGATTATTCGAGAGATTCACCGCGGTATTAGAACGTACAGGGAAAGTGAAGCACGGGCTCGCTCCACTTAGTGGTGAATAAGTTATTCTGTAATTTACTACGAAAAAAAACACACACCAAAACAGATTATTACGACACGAAGCTGATCTTATCATGACGTTAAAATGTCAGTCGTACTAGCGAGATACAGGTATGGAGCTGGAGCTATAACGTCGTAAAATGGATCACAATAAGAGCTCGTGGTAGGGCCTCTGATGTGTAGTCACTATCGCTTGTTATAGCGCGACGTTTCCGGCTACAACGCTACGCTTGCTACGATGCTACGATGCTACGCTTGCTACGGCGCTACGCTAGCTACGGAGCTAAGCTTGCTACGACGCTACGTTTGCTACATCGTAGCACACAGTTAAACCCGCTACGTCTCATTGCGATTTATAGAACCCGTTGCTAAATAAAAATTGTCGCTCATGTCAATCTTTAAGATTAAACTATGCTTGACGAAGTCGGCCCGTGAATGCTGGGAAAATAAGTTAAGTCGTTGGACCATCGCGCTTGTCATTTGTAGATCTGCGACAATCGTTGAACCTGACAATGAGATTGTCTGAACCTGACACCAGTATTGCTTAGAGGTATTTACTACTACTACTATGTACTCGTACACGTGTACTGTGTCAAGGAAATCAGATAGGCAGTCGCTTCATTTAAATTACTCCATTTAATTTAGACGTTTATAAGTATATCATTATATTTTTACTGATTAATAAATTAAATGATGGGTAATTAAAAAAAATACTATTTGCATCAACTACTACAATTTTACGAATTTATTTTATGTAGTTATTTATAAACCTAATACACTTTTCACTAGAGTCCTGGATTTTTCGCGACCCTATATAAATTGAAACATGAAACTTTTTCCTAGAATCTTTCTAATTATTTAAAAGCACTGCTTACCTTTAAACACAACATTTCTGTGTAGAGAAGGGAACAATAAAGCAATTTGTAGAGCTAACAATGGTGGGAACTTAATTACGTCTCACAGACGTGCTGTACGTCCTGTAGACGGACGTGTGTAAGCCATATAATTGTGCTAAAAGTGTGTTAGAATGCTTACAAATTTCATTTACTTGATGACTTCATCATCTCAGCCGAAAGAATTCCACTGTTGGACATAGGCCTCCCCCAAGCGCCGCCACAGCGACCGGTCCTGTGCGTCTAGCATCCATCGGATTCCCGCGACCCTCGCCAGGTCGTCAGTCCACCTTGTGGGAGGCCTTCCAACGCTGCGTCTTCCGGTACGTGACCGCCACTTCAGAACCTTCCGTCCCCATCGACCATCTGTTATACGAGCAATGTGCCCATGATGACTTATTTGGACTAATTTTTATATTTAATCATTTTAAATAAGCGCGCTCCAAGCTAGCTACTATAGAAATGGGCTTGCAGACGGCGAGCAATGCGTCGCTCACCGTCCGGCCAGTGACGGCGTGAAATGTTTCACCTGCGTCTGCATTTTTCACAATGACTGATGTGGATGAATTATGTGCGGGACAGCTTATAGTAATAGTACTCTAATGTAAACATATGTTAGGAGTAGGTTCGGTACAACACTTTGAAATTCTAGATAATTCTTATTGTGCGGTCCGACAGTCAATATTTATAGTAATACTAACTCTAACGTAAATATAGAATTAAAATAGGTGCGGACCAATACTTTGAAATCCGAGGTTCTTATCATAAATGATTGTAAGTTATGACGCTCTAGAAAACTCGGGATCATAGCGCGTAAACAATTGTACTTATTGTTATCTAGAGCTTTCGTTAACCGGACACCGAGGGCTCTAATTACTGAACACCTGTGTTTATGTTATAGTTTTATGATAAGCTTGCATTTATTTTGTTTATGTTTTATCGTGAATATTCGGGAATATTTTGTTTACAGTTAGCCGACTATAAAAGAGTCGATTTTAATCCCAGAAAGTCAGTATTCCATCGGAGCTCATTTCAGTCAGTTCAATTTCGACGCTCATACAGAATAGTTCTAACTTGAAGCTCATACAGTCTGACAGTTTGTAAATCTTCTAAATAGTAAACGCGCCCTTTGACTACTGTATAGTACGGTGGTATTAGAAGAACAGTTTCTGTACAGTTACAGAATAAACGTCGGTGAAGAAACTTCCAATCTTTCAATATCCCTTATCCACCAATCCCAGCAACAGAAGTGTGCCCAACGGTTCATAGTCTTTTGAGCCGGACGGTACATTTAATGGTCCTTCGAGCCGGATAAGTGGACCCGCCGCCATTGGAAGAAGTGAAGATAGAAGACATCGGACGCAAGTATGGTAGTCACGCGCTCCCAAGGAAAAGGTCGCGTGCTAGCTGAAGAACTGGAGCCGTCGTCGTCAGAAGTAATCGCCGCCACCTCGGAGACCCATTCCACGGAGACCGGCACCACCGCCACAGGGACTACAGCCGCCACGAGGACTACCACAGCCACGGGTACCACGGAATATACTGGAACCCTCCCGACCTTCGAGCCCTCTGCAGTAGCTTCGTCCACCATCGCCGCCGCCGCCCCCTCCGTGATGCCCTCCACTTCAGCAACACTACTTGTCGACGTGGACACGAAACCACTGATGAAGCCGTCTGTAACCGTCGCCGACAGCCGCATAGAAACTCGCCAGCATACAGAAACCTCAACAGTAAAGCGAGTCAAGAATACCACCACCGGTCTGCCACTGCCGAGCGGATATCGGGACTCCCTCCTTCCTTGCAAGAAAGAAGGACGGACGGGATCCACACACAGCAAGACAAAGGCGTTAAAGATAGCAAGAGCGAAAGAAGATTTACTTCGTCTTCAAGTCGAACTGGCAGCAGCGCGCCTCGCTGCTCTGGAAACAGAAGATACAGAAGATGATGAAGTAGATGATGTCTCCATCTACTCTGAAGAAGTGAACAGAAGAGTAGACAGCTGGCTGGAGAATCAAGCCAACAGTCCCGTGCCTACGATCACCCATGAACTGCAACGTCAAACAGAACCGGTGATTACAAGCACTGAAGATATGATCCCAGCTAGAATTACAGAACAACGTCATCAAGCTTCACATCTCCCACAGCAATTACCGGCGGGAGCTCCATCTGATCTCACCGCACTCGCGCAAGCTATCACGCATGCCGTCAACGCCGCTCAACGACCGAAGTTCATCGAGCTGCCTTTCTTCTCTGGATGTCATCAAGAATGGCTACCCTTCCGCGCCGCCTATTACGAAACAGAAAGCCTGTTCACAGCGATTGAAAACATGAATCGCCTGAGAAGGAACCTCAAGGGAAAAGCAAAAGAAGCAGTTGAAGGTCTACTGATCGCTAATACACACCCAGCAGATGTCATGAAAACTTTGGAGTCAAGATTTGGCCGACCAGAATCCATTGCAATGATGGAGATGGAGACACTTCGCGGACTCCCACGCTTATCTGACTCACCAAGAGACATCTGTATTTTTGCCACAAAGGTCTCCAACGCCGTAGCAACTTTAAAGACACTAAGCTGCATCAACTATCTGTACAACCCAGAGGTTTCAAAGACAGTTTTGGACAAGCTAACAGCAACGCTTCGCTACAGATATTACGACTTCTCAGCGACACAACCCAAAGAAGATCCAGATCTTGTGAAGCTAGAGAGGTTCCTTAAAAGAGAAGCGGATCTATGCGGACCTTACGCGTTACCTGAACAGGTGACATCGGGTACGTCAGCCAATACACAGAAGACTCAGAAGGTCAATAACCTGACAGAGAAGTCAAAGACGCTGAAGTGCCCTGTATGTGACGAAACGGGTCACAACGTGATAGATTGCGAACAGTTTGAGAAGTTGGATGAAAATGGAAGATGGGACATAGCAAAGTCTAAACGCCTATGCTTCAGATGTCTTCGATATAGGAGCAAGACTCATAGCTGCCGACCTAAGCCATGCGGTGTAAACAGCTGTACATATTCGCACAACAGCATGCTGCATTACACTAAGAAAACAGACAAGGCAGATTCAAAAGAAGACAAAGAGGAAGAAGCAACAGAAGTCATCAACTCAGCTAGGACCGTCAAACGGAAACAGTCATACCTCAAGATGCTGCCAGTTTGCGTTAAGGGTCCTAGAGGAGCCGTAGACACCTTCGCGTTATTGGACGACGGGTCAACGGTTACACTTATTGACGAAAGTGTAGCCCATAGCATCGGAGCAACAGGACCCACAGATCCATTCAAAATGGAAACCATCAATGGTATGAAATCTTCAGAATCGGCCTCACGAAGAGTCACTATCAAGTTGAAAGGACTTAACGGTCGTGAGGAGCTAGTGCAAGCACGTACAGTAAAGAACCTGCAAATCTCTTCTCAACGGGTATCACGAGAACTGATTGAAGGCTGCAAGCACTTGACAGATATCTGTGGCCAACTTACTTACACAGAAGCCAAGCCACAAGTATTAATAGGTCAAGACAACTGGCACCTCCTACTGACTTCAAAAGTGAGAAGAGGACACAAAAACCAACCAGTTGCATCTCTTGCTTCACTGGGTTGGGTACTCCATGGAAGTTACAAGACGCGAACCTCCAGACGCAACGTCGACTTTGTGTCTTGCATCAGGGAGGAACCAGAAATGAAGTTGAACGTGGCAAGCAACGCGACGAGAGATATCCTGCCAACTTTCAATAAGGACCAAAGCAGGTGCAGCAAACAGAAGGAATCACTAATCGGAAACAGTTACGTTGAACCAACTCCGAAACAGAAAAGTCTTGACTTGAAAGTAAAAGATTCCTGGCAGACAGATAAATATGCACCTGTGACAGAAGAACCCTCTGGCAAAAGGAAAATACATCAAGTGAATAAAAGAAGGTTGCGACTAGCAGAAGGCTTACCTGATCCCTCCAGATTCTCCAACTGGAACCGGCCCCGATACCCGACAGCGCGAGTTCTTCAATCTATTGAGCTCTGTAAATTTGCTAAACAGAGCTACAACTACAGCAGGACAAAGAAGAACAAAGAAGCGGATCCAGACTGGAGGAAGAAGAAGATGCCTGCCGCCGCCAACCAGCAGGCAACAGCAACTAGACAGAAAACATCGCCGCTCAAAGGGAAGAAGCTTCTGCATATCTCCACCGAGCTACTCAAGACAGCTGAAGAACTCCTAATGCGCGCCGCACAAGGGGACTCCTTTGTAGAAGAAGAAGTACTCACTACTCTACTAGCTCAAGTAAAGTACACAGTCAATAGCCGCCCGCTGACTCATGTCTCTGTCAGCTCAGATGATCCAGAAGCCCTGACCCCCAACCACTACCTGTTGGGTGGACCGGGGCGAGTGCCACAAACGGGCCCATTTACCACAGAAGAAGACGTCTCCCAATCCAGCTGGCGAGCAGCACAGACGCTCGCTGACAATTCTTGGGCACGCTGGGTTAAGGAGCACTTTCTCGAGCTCCAGCGCCGGCGGGAGCCGCATGGACGAGGGCCAGCCGTACAGATCAACGACCTAGTACAAATTATCGACGCAAACCTGCCACGTAATACGTGGATACGAGGTCGTGTCATCGCGACGTACCCGGGACCAGACAACATCGTGCGAACAGTAGACGTGTTGACCCAGGGAGGAGTCGGCCAGTAAGGAAACTGGTGATCTTGCCCCTGTCTGCAGACGTCGAGCCCGCACCCGCATACTGATGCAACGAGTTGCACGGCGGGAGAGATGTGCGGGACAGCTTATAGTAATAGTACTCTAATGTAAACATATGTTAGGAGTAGGTTCGGTACAACACTTTGAAATTCTAGATAATTCTTATTGTGCGGTCCGACAGTCAATATTTATAGTAATACTAACTCTAACGTAAATATAGAATTAAAATAGGTGCGGACCAATACTTTGAAATCCGAGGTTCTTATCATAAATGATTGTAAGTTATGACGCTCTAGAAAACTCGGGATCATAGCGCGTAAACAATTGTACTTATTGTTATCTAGAGCTTTCGTTAACCGGACACCGAGGGCTCTAATTACTGAACACCTGTGTTTATGTTATAGTTTTATGATAAGCTTGCATTTATTTTGTTTATGTTTTATCGTGAATATTCGGGAATATTTTGTTTACAGTTAGCCGACTATAAAAGAGTCGATTTTAATCCCAGAAAGTCAGTATTCCATCGGAGCTCATTTCAGTCAGTTCAATTTCGACGCTCATACAGAATAGTTCTAACTTGAAGCTCATACAGTCTGACAGTTTGTAAATCTTCTAAATAGTAAACGCGCCCTTTGACTACTGTATAGTACGGTGGTATTAGAAGAACAGTTTCTGTACAGTTACAGAATAAACGTCGGTGAAGAAACTTCCAATCTTTCAATATCCCTTATCCACCAATCCCAGCAACAGAAGTGTGCCCAACGGTTCATAGTCTTTTGAGCCGGACGGTACAAATTATTTTAACTTCCTTTCTACCCGTTTGAACATACTTTTATTTTTATATTTGTTACATAAATAATTATTAAGCCATAAAATTTATTACTTTAGATGTTCGAGGTAAAAGCCAGCCCTTGGGGTCAATTGGACCCCACGAGTCATGCGTTCCAAACCCAAACGGTTCGAGAAAATAACTTTTAACAAGGTTATTATATTTCCTTATATTATATTCACTTCCTGTGACCCAAGGGCAGGCTTTCACCTCGAATAGAGGATAAACATTGCCGTACAGCGTGGCAATGTCGCCAGTTTTTTTGGGTATATTACCAGTCGACAGCGATGTGGAGGAGTTTTTGGTCGCCATAATATTTTAGTTGGTTTTTAGTTAGTTGTAATTAGTTTAGGGTTTTTTTATTCTACTTCTAATTATAGTAAAATATTTTTTAAATAAATTATATTATTAGTAAGGTAAAGTATTTTTTTAATTAAATTATCCGTAAAAATAAAGTTTAGATGTTTAATTCATGAATCCCCGACTGGTCTCATAGGATGCTGTTATTGTCTTACTATTGTGTCTCGTTTCGCTGGTATTGATAGGTTAAATTAAGTTATATGAATATTACCTTTTAAACCAATACAAAAGATTTAGTTACAGTCATATTTTAATTTAATATTCATTACGATGAACTGCAAATTTACATCAGTCAAAAGATCAGTTCAGACAGTCAGGTTCAACTGAATAAGATCAGAAGCCGATACAGGAGTCGACAAGTTACTAAACTTGGTGAAGTAACTTAGTCAACTAAGAAGTAGTTCAGTTACAGATCCTCAGATTTGCATAACTGAAACTGTTTCTCATTTAAAAATTGGGAAACTGTTCCCTCGACGAATATTAAGACGTACAGCTATGGGTTTTGGTTTTGAGGTAGACATTTCTTTCCTTACGCACTCTGACCACGTATCGAAGACGCAGCTTTGGTGAGCTTCCCTTAATGTGGTCATAGGAATGCGATGGATGCGAGAAGCACAAGACACTTGCATAAACCTCCTCTTACATCTAGCAATGAACGTCTTTCGCCTGAAATGGTGATGATGATATGATTTTTTAAGTTGAAAAATCGTCAAACAACTCTCCCATTCTGGGAGGAAGGAGAGGCAGTGTCACACCTCCACTGACCAAAGCCTATCTGTATTTTTGTATACTAAGTCCGTGATAACTCTATCCTGAAGTCAAGAGGATATTGGTTTACTTTAAGGCAAGTATACTCCACACTTCGTAGACTACATAATTGCAGTACCACTGTGCAATCACTGCTCTAACTAGTTAATTAATAATAAATATTCATCTAACTAACACAACAAATTGCAAAGTTTGTCGTTGAATTTACATAACAATTGGTTTATTTATTACAAATACCTAAGGGAATGAATACAATGATTTAACTTAGAATTCATATCTCATACTTGAGATCGTAACTTTTAATTAGGTGTGTATTTCTTTTGGATATTAATTTTCAAGGTTTTTACACAATTAATATTGTTTTTTTTTCTTTGTTTTGCATAGTATGTGTAGTCGTTATTGTCATTATTTTCAAACTTTGCTACAAGTTTAACCTATCAATTACCCGCAAAACGAGACACAATAGTAAAACAATAACAGCGCGGTCTCATAGGACCGGTCGGGGATTCATGAATTTAAAAAAAAATATTTATTGTGCGTACTAAGTAGTGGTATTAATTTGTCGAAGCCTTTGTTTATTTAAACTTCATCTACAGTAGTGGTACATAGGTGGACTTAATCCAACAAGGATTAAGCCAAGAATTAACAGATTACTTCTAGAGCTTCTAAGCGTGCTCCATCGTCGACCACATCATCGCTTACCATCAGGTGAGATAGTGGTCAAGCGCAAATCTATTAATAATAAAAAACCACATCTCTACATTTTCATCGCATTCAATCGCAATTCTCTCAAATAAAATCCTAACAATAAACCAAGTGAGATGTTATCGAGATCTCAAATGAAATCTGAATCGAGTTCCAATCAGTCACGTCGATGCCCAGACGAGAGGAGAACACATTGTTTGTGAACCAAGACCAATCTTTGGACTATTCCCGTTTCGACACCCACATTTTTGAACATCCCACCCATACGTTCAAAGCGTTTTGGGAGTACATTTATTATCATCATAACCGTCATCATCATCATCATCTCAGCCGAAATACGTCCACTGCTGGACATAGGTCTTCCCCCAAGCGTCGCCACAGCGACCGGTCCTGTGCGTCTCGCATCCCTCGGATTCCCGTGACCCTCGCCAGGTCGTCGGTCCAACTTGCGGGAGGCCTTTCAACGCTGCGTCTTCCGTACATTTATTATGCGTACAGTTAAAAAGTGGAACTCCCTGCCGGGGTCTGTTTTTCCTGATAGCTACCACCTAGGGGTCTTTAAGTCAAGATTGAATAGGTTACTTCTAGGTAAGCGTGCTCCATCCTCGACCACATCATCGCTTACCATCAGGTGAGATAGTGGTCAAGCGCGAGCCTATCAATAATAAAAAAAAACAAAATTGTCGGCACCCACGCTATTCCCGATTCAGCATCAATAGGTATTTTTGACTGGTATTTTGTATGGTTACTGCCTATCCAAAATACTTATTGGTGCCAAATCGGGAATATCTTGGGTGCCGAAAATTTTTGTGTCGAAACGGGAATAACCCCAATCTTTTGTCAACCAAAGGGCCAATCTTTTGTGAATCGAAGGACCAATCTTTTGTGACCTGAAGGACCGATCTATTGTGCTCTCAACAAAAATATAGACTGTTTATGGTAGACAATTGAATTGAGTCCCAATCAATTATTTGTTAGTTTCTAATTTATATGGTAATTTGGGAATAGAACACATGGTGTTGTCGGTAGTACGTAGATATGGGGATGATGTTATCTATGAGTATTAGTTTAGATTGGAAGTGACATTACAGACTAGGTGACAATCTGCAGTTGAAATTAATGTACTATCGTCTGTTCAATAAACCCGGAGACTAAATTGACATAAGTTATGTCAAAATTTCTATAGGAATGACGCCAGTTCTTTTGGGTTGAAATGTCATTTTAGTCTCCGGAATTATTGAACAGACTGTAGCTAATTTATGCCAAAAAGTACATAAGCACCTATCGTATGACCGTTGCAAGTTGTTTTATTCGATATTCAATTTTTACGAAAAATAGAATTGATTTCCAAAAACAAAAAAAAATAATTTCCGAAACCGGATTTTCTAGTTTTGTTTTTTCAATCCTCGACTTCCGAAATTGCTGGTATTTTTTAATTCCTTTAACACATTCAGTGCGGCCAACGCGCATGCGCGTTTTTCGAATTTTTACCATGTGCTACACGACGCGTATGCGCGACCATAGAACTGTTAAAGTTGTGTACCTTCACAACTAAAATGAAACAATGAGCAAGCTCTACAGTAAGCTTCCTAAAGGAATGAAAAATATTGTCTAGTATGAATCTACTATGATGTAGGTACCAGTGTAACCTCCCCCTTAATGCCCCCTTAGAACATATCAACGAGGTGATACGTTATCAAATAGTGTAAACATTACATAAAATTAATTATGTCAACCGTAATCGCGGTTCATTTGCTGCTAGCTATTGAAGCGTTCAGTTGTCTATGTCCAAAGATCTTTATCAGATACACAAAAATCTCCTTCAAATCGAATTAGTAGTTTTCGGATATAAAACACATACGTGACATATGCATAACCTCTTTTTTGTAGTAGGTTTAAAACAAATTTGATACGAATCGATGGCAACTCATGCTAACTTTTGAACAATTTGTTTAAGATTAATTTTATAAACTAGAGCGTCTCACCATCAACGATTGCATCACTGCTTACCATCAGGCGGGATTGCAGTCATGCACTAGTTTATCCTAACTAATCTTATAAATGTGAAAGTGTGGATGTTTGTTACTTAATCACGCAGAAACGGCGGAACGGATTTGGATGTTTGGCATGCATATGGCCTGTGACGTGGAAAAGAACAGAGGCTAGTTTTTATCCTGATTCATGAAGACGCAGACGATGTCGTGGGCGGTTAGTGTTATATAAAAAAAAAATATATCAAAAAATGTGCTTTTTGCATTGCATCAAAAATGTATGTGTTCTAAGAGCTGAAAGCAGCTGAGTGAATCATTAAAAAGAAAGTTAAAAGCCTTCGTGGCAGATAAATCTTATTGCAACTTAAATGAGTTTTTAATGAGAAAACCGGAATTTGTTATTTATTTATTATTTTTCTGTATCAGAACATTTTTATAAAACTAACAACTTTTATAAAACAATAAAAATGGGACACAGGCGAGCTTAACCCACAAGTGGGTTTTTACAACCCTTTTATATAAATGCACTACAAAACTATTGCAACATTCTACAATGATAATAATGTTTAATATTTAAAAAAGTGGTCTTAAAAACAACGGTTCTATTTAATATATTATCTTAATCCCCTTTCCACAAGCTTTTATTAAACAAAAACAGAACTATTACCACTAACACGAATACAATTAATACAAAACTATATGCTCCAATTACCATTTAAACTTCCCATTATTCATAAAACTTGTCATTCACAAATGCTTGTCAAATTATACCGCTATATTCATTTCAATACCGAGAAACACAATTCAGAAGCATTTCATTAATAGTTCAATAAAATAGTGTAGGGACACACACAAAACTATCGATAATAGAGTGGGATATACGGAGTTATCGATAATAATTCCTACGATATCGTCAGTGAAGCGAGACGGGGATTGTTGGGCTAATCAATATTAGTCGGATTCGATGCTGAATACCAATCGCATCCTATTTGGAGACCGTACCATTGTCACGTAGAGTAATAACATGGATTTCCGAGATGTGCTTTCAATTTAATTATTGTGTGTTTGTTGTTTTGTTGTAACGCCATGTAAATTAGGCAATGCGTTTGAAGGGAACAGTGATAAATTAGCGGTACAGCCGTCATTTGTATAGTTTTCTAGTGAAGGGTTTATAGTGTATAATTAAGATAACAATTCACTTCTCAATCATTTTTGTTTGATAGTAGACATAATTAATGTAATTATAGAAGTATCGTATTCCGTGAAAACCATTGAGCTCATTAGGAACATCCGCATTACCTGACAGATTCTCCAAGAGTACTCCTTTAAGTCCGCTTCAATTCAAAAAGTAACCGTCGCGTCGCCTCTCCAAAAGACTGCGCTTACATGACTCATCATCAATATTAGAGTGAATTTCAACAACTATGATTTGTTACCTAATTTTGGTGGAAAAGTTTGTTTCAGGTTTTTTTAATAGTCTAAGATGTTGATAAGCAAGAGATACGTATTCAGGTACATAAAATGTAAGAGAAATTTATTTATTCCTGAAAGCTTTTAATATATTGTCGACACCAGAATTGGTACGACACCAAAATTGATATCTGACATCAAAATTAGAAATATTGACACCAGTTTCTCTTTCTTTTCTTCTTAACTCCTCTAGTTTAACGGGATCATTCCTAATTCTTCCTTTTCTCTTCTTTTCTGCCATTATTTTCCTCTCCAAGCCCTCTGCGTGTGTCAACTTTGAATTTCTTTTCTTTGTCATGCTGGAAGACAAATAATAATTATCTAAATTATTTTTTAATGCTATTGACCGAACGATTTTATGACCAAACGATCTTATTATGATTCGTTTTCGTTTGTCTTTGAATTACCTACCTACGTAACTCTAAAAACTAATTTTAGTGTAACTAAGCAATTTTGGTGATTGGTATAACACCACCAAAATCACCAAAATTGCACCACCAAAATTAGAATCTTGTTGAATATGTTTATTAAAAAAAAAACTACTAAAATTGTACTCTTTATATTTGTATACTTTTGAAAACATACCTTAAATTTTTTATTATAAATTTAAATTACAACACCGACCTAACCATAAAACGTTTTTAAAACATTACACCAAAATTGCAGGTTTTTTGTCCGATTACTAAGAAAAGACTTACTTACGTTTTTGGCAGGAAATCACAGCGGGATGGCACACGTCTATCACTGCTGCGCGTGAGTGCCTGACTTAATGAAGTTTACGTTGGGAGCGTTGTCCGTCTAGGTTTATTCTATACGAGTCAATTAATGATTAGATTACTCCCACCAAAATTTAAAATTTCCTGCGGACAGTCTTTTTTGATTTTCACTAGGATAAAGTAATGCCCTAAATATAAAAATAAAACTGTAATTAGATAGAAAAAATAATGCTGAATACAAATAAAATTAGTAATTTCTAATAAACTAGTGTAGTTTCGTTCAAGCGGTGGTCATCCCCAAAAAAACAGATTGTGGACGCGCCACCAAACTTAGAATTATGCTAAATAATTATTTTTTCATTTTACTACAAAAATGTTATCTACTAAAATATTGACGGCCTGATCAAGATAAGTACGTCTTCTTTCTATAGAAAAAATAACTTCGTTGTACGTTTACTTTAAGATATGATTTTCAGCTGCACCGCTTAAATATTATGCTTGAGAAATTCACTCATTACAGCGTCCTTCACACCGCTCAACTGAGTGTCTAATTGGCGCAAACTATCACCGACAGGTTCATTACGTTGTTTTGTTACTTAATTATTGGGTCATTTAGGAAACCAACCCCATGGACCTAGAACGCAAATTGTTTTGCGCGCTGTTCTTTTTTTGACTTTTCAAAATTCAGCCCGTATGGTATAGAGATCCAAATTTTATATAGAGGAATCTACTTTAACGCGGGCGAATGATTGAACGGTTTTGAGATGGAAATTGACACAAAGGTAGACCATGTCCTGGTATAGATAAATACATATAATTGATGGAATGAGATAGTTGTACTTTACTTTTTATCTGGTATACAATATGTCCAAATGTGATCCAATATTTATCAAACAATAGTTAACAAATTATGTGCAGTATCAGAAAGACCCAAAACAATTGTGTTAACATTTCATGTTTCAAAACAGAAACCATTCTCTCTAAAGAGAACTGATAGTTATATCAATTAAATAATACTTCGCAGTGACGTCATAAGCTAACTGTGCAGTTGAAAATCCAATATAATTCCGTCGTGTGCAAATTAGTTCGATTCAATTGAATTCTCTCTAATATACTCGTGCACTGGTATGTTCAATTAGTTTGCAAGTACTCCTGAAGTTATTGGAATTGGAATAGATATAACGCTCTTGATAATATGCAAATATTATTGAGATTGAAAACGGTGAAGGAAAATGTCTTAAAGAAACTGTCATGTCCTAGAACCAAAAAATCGAAGACATATAAAATTTACCAATCCGCACTGGGCTGGCTTGGTGAATTATGTTCCAAAACTGGGAACATTATAAAGCTGATGCTATGCTATACTGACTAAACCCCACCCCGTTCCTTCTTGCCTTCGATTTGGGGGACACGGTGAGCACCTCTCGGATTTTTCGTGTTCCCCAGAGGCTTCGGCCCCTACAGTTTACTGACATCTTCTTGAGGTGCGCGTGGAACAGAACGCACCGTTGAGTACTGGGTCGGTCCAGGTTATTACCAGACGGCGAGCACTGGGTAGCTCGCCGTCCGCGAGCCCGCGCCTACAGTGGTCGGAAATCGGGATCGGGATCTCGGCGGCGGAGGCGTATGAGCCGTTCCCTCACGCGCTCGCGGTCGGCAGCCTCCTTCGCTAGCATTACTGCTTCGCAGAAGGAGGCGACCACCCGCCATCCCTCCTCGCTCCGGACTATGGCATGCTATGCTATACTAGTACTGAGATTTAAGAATTTTGTCGCGGTTCTAACGTTCCACAAGGCACAGTTTCCATCTTTTGAACCTTTCAGTGTTTTACAGGATGCATTTTGGAGAGTATGCGCGGGAATTGCATGATTTGATTCCACCATCACCTTTCTACTGTCGGACAATTCGATGTAATGCGAGTATCCACCCTGACATTATTAAAATTTCCACAGTATGGAAGAAGCATTTCGCCTCGTCGCTTATACCGCGTACATCTAAGAACTGGAATAATTGTCCATTAGAATACTTTTACTTTTTACTTACGCCGATACGATATCGGGGTAAGTAAAATGTATGAAATGCCGTGCTCCAATATCCGATATCGGGCTGGACAATATGAAAGACAGGTACATATTTCATACATTTTACTTACCCCGATATCGTATCGGCTTCCGACACCGATATCGGATCGGATAATGTGAAAACGCTCTTATAATCGGACCAAAGCAGGCACGCTTTGGTCTTCCCGTCTGACTATTATTTAGATTCCTTCAAGCTAAGCTAGAGTGAATAGGCTCTTAATAAATTAATGCGCCTCACCATCAACGATTGCATTGCCGCTTACCATTAGAGGAGATCACAATCAAACCCTAGTTTAGGTATATTATATAAATGAATGCGCCTCAACATCGACAATTGCATCACCGCTTACCATCAGATGACATCATAGTCAAGCACTAGTACATATTACTTCAAAAATCTTTTGCGATTATTTTTCTAAGAGGCTTAAGATGCTGATCAAATGAGTAGGAATGCACTCTGCTTCAAAGGGGGCATGGCATAAAGAGACTTATGAATACATCAAATGCTCTCATTGGAATCCCGTGCGAAGCTTTCAAAGGGACGCGAAACAAAATAACTCTGAGATTTTTCTCGTTCATTCGGTCCACATTTTCAAATGAAATTTTGTGATTCGACGAATTTTTAAGATACCTTGTAAATTTTTTAAATACAATTATCCCTGTATTTAGAATATTAATACTCGTATCTAATTATTTGTTGTTTTTCAAATTTCATATGTTTTCTATAGCATTTTTTATGTTAACTTATGTATAACTTAGTTTTTCTGTAACCGTTCAGGCTTAACTCGCTGGCTTTTATATTTTTTGTTTTACGGTGTTTCTTTTTGCTAGGTTTATGATACTTATAGTTAAATAGAATGTCTGCATTCGACCAGATGGACTACATAGCAAATAATTCCTATCAGCTTCGACAAAAATGATCATAAGACTCCGTCCGGCCATCCGGTCGTCCGGTAAGTTAGTCCTTACCGGACTTAGACAACACCTTGTCGATGGCGCGTAGTGTTATACGCGCTGCTCAAAGAGATGACATTTTTCTACTACTTGGTATAACGTTAACGTCATCTTTACTTTCAAGCAAAATTATTAAAAATAAACTGCACCATTGCATCAAAACAAATAAATCAGCATGCGTAAACACAATATTACTGTCAGTAAAACGCAGATCAGTATGAATCAGACAGTACAATTTAATAACGCATGTCCTACTGTACTGTGTCGTCCATTTTGAATCGCAAATTATCGTAAATAAAACGCAATAACAACGTTAGTTCGTATCACGGTAGGGTTGTCGAAATTGTTCACGAATTTTTCGTGGTGTTGTTTTTTCATTATGAAAGTTTTGTGGTAAAACATTATCAAATTGCTTTTTTTATGCAAAATGGTTGATAACCATATTTTTTAAGATATAGTTTCGTTGATTTTAAAAAAAAAGCAGGGAAGAAAGAAACGTGTTACCCCGACCCCCGATTAATACCTACGGGACAAGGGCAGAAAAATGAATTTTAATTTTCCTACTCTTGTCCCATCTGCATTGAACCACCATAATTATTAATCATTTGATTGATGTATGTCGGTTAAATTGAGTAAAAAAAAAAACAAAATTACATCACTACAAAGAAAAAGCCAAAACTTAAGAAACTAAATCAAAAAGAACGGCACACCTTCAAATAAAATACCTTCAACACGGTTCTCTCATTTAAAATAACTCTTACATTCGGACGAACGTCAGCGTTTCTTTCTTCCTTGAACTAACAAAGTTATCTTGCATCCCATCTTTCATCCCTCATTTTTTCCTGATTACAATCACCGCTGGCTTTGTTACAAGGTTGAATGCGGTAAATCCTTGGCTATGACAAATGTAGTGACGTCAGAAGCCCGTTTCCGGTTCCTACTTTATTTTTACCGTCTTTTTTTTGTAATATATTTGGGTAGTTGACAGCCATAGTTGGTGTAATGACTTGGTTTAGTTAAGAAGCTAAGCTATTCGGGCACAACCCTGTTTAATTGTAATGGCTTCTCCTGAGCCTCGCTTTGCAGCTCGGCTTGGAGCACTCGGTTGGCAGATTCACAAAAATAAAATCATAATGTTGAAATAAAATATTTCATCATCATCATCACCATTTCAGCCGAAAGACTGAAATGATGATGATGATGTCCACTAGTGGACATAGGCCTCCCCCAAGCGTAGCCACAACGACCGGTCCTGTGCGTCTCGCATCCATCGGATTCCCGCGACCCTCCCCAGGTTGTCGGTCCAACTTGTAGGAGGCCTTCCAACGCTGCGTCTTCCGAAAGGGCGGAAAAATTTGATGAACAAAAAATCATTATATTTAAAAACCATTGTCTGTCGCGTGCATCTGCGTTCCAACATTCAATTAATCTATAGGACCACTAATATTATGAGTTCTACCTACTGGGTACAAATAAAAAAATATTAGTGTTGGATTCCGGTAATTTTTTTATTTAGAAAGGTAAAGCCTGTATAACTTCACCCTAAAGCCGCTTTCTTTTTGCCATATTGTAGCAATCAAAGACACGGAAAAAACCTCGGGAAACAGCTAGTTGATGATAAATTTCCGTTCACCTATAATGACTTATTCTGATAAATCATGCTATCTCTAAATAATCTCTACCTACATAATTACATTCAGTACGTCGAAAAGAAATTCCACTGAAATTCTTTCATAATCACCATTTCCTGGTGCCATCATATTTGGCCGATAGCCAAGAGTCAGGGAAACAGTCGTCGCCCTCATTAGTACGAGCGAATAATTAGATCAAGATTGCGTACATATGGAGAATATTCGATATTGGATACATTAAGGATTTTTTCTTTTTAATTATGATACGGATATTATTTTGGTGTATTATTAGCATTATCGGTCTTGTAATGTTCCATCTGTTGGGACTCAGGCTTTCTCTGCAGGAGAAGGAATAGGCCGTAATCCACCTCGCAAGCCCAGTGCGGATGTCACATGCCTTTGAACTTTTGATTCTAGGACATGCCGGTTTCCTCACGATGTTTTCCTTCACCATTTTGAGAGCCGTGAAATAAATTACACAAAATAATGTACCCGGCTGGGTTTGAACCCGTTTGAACTAGAACTCCTAAGTCAGGGCCTTTACAACTGCTCTCTTATTTTAGTGGGAAGCATCTAATAGGACTTTGTCCGTTCTGGTTGGAGCGAGAGAGGGAGTCAGACTTTTACTAATATTATGCTAAAAAAATAATTCTAATGCAAGTTTAAGCTACTCTTCAAGACTAGAGTGAATAGGCTCTTAATAAACTAGTGCGCCTCACCATCAACGATTGCATCACTGCTTACTATCAGGTGGGATTGCAGTCAGGCACTATTTTATGCTATATAAAAAAATGTTGTTAACTCACCAATACTAACAAAACTATGGATATAAAGTCCGAAAATAAACCTTTTATTATTATTAATTCATAATCCCCGACCGGTCTCATAGGACCGCGCTGTTATTGTCTTACTATTGTGTCTCGTTTCGCGGGTATTGATAGGTTAATAAAAAAATAAATAAAAGAAAAGCTAAAACATTACTTATAACGAACTAAACCAAAACCCTTACAGGAAATTGGTTGAACTATCTAACTTTATTACAACAACGCGTACTAGCAACTAAAGTACCTACTAGAGAAGTTACGTGAACTTCAGACCAGTTATTTTAGAGTAGCGAACTATTAGACAAGTCAACATTAAGTTTAATGAGTATGGAATACACGGAATCTATTTGAGTATTGGAAATTACTTTGGAACCTACCGACGTAAACAATAATAATAATTATCGGCACAAGATTTTACATAATTAGACTAAGGTGGATATTTGTTAGTGACAGTGAATATTCATAGGAGCGATTTACATAAATAACTATTAGTATAACGCTGCTTCTTTTCTAATATTTTAGTCAGGAAAGCAATTTTTCCTTGCAAAGGTATACTCATAATCCTCATCAAATAAAATATCCTTTTTTTACTACACTAACACACAAACAGGTGCTCCCAGTGGTTTCGCCCGCGTGGTAGAAAATGGTTCCGAAAGAACATTTTTTTAAAGTATCCTGCTATTCCAGCGTGAAGAAGTAATTAAAATACATACACACACTCACAAACTCTGGGTTTTATAATATTAGAGGGATATGACGTATCATTTAGTTAGGTTATTGTAGTCTATTTAAAGTTTTGCAAACTTATTGTATACACTGTACCATGATTAAAGATTTATTTATTTGATGTTGAGTATTTCTAAAACTCTAGCCTGAAAACCTGCCAAAATCTGGCATCAAAGTAGGGTTATCAGAAACCTGCACTGTGTTTCATCCAACTCTTCTGTCGCAGGTTCGCTGGAAGAAATTTCTTTTGCAATTTAATAGGCAACATCTTTGTAACTTTGTTTTTATCATTTTTACGTGTTTGTTTGTTTAAAATCCCTAACCCTAAACCCGCGAGTGCTAACCCTAGAATAGTCTAACAGATGGTATTCGCGCCACAAAGCTCGCGCTATCCTGCTGCAGGGGTACAATAGACCGACAGCGCGCGGCAGATAATGTTTTTCATAACGTTACCCGGCTTAATGGAGGATTCGGTGGAAGCTATGAGTGTTTGTAAAGCTAAGCGATTTGTGGGAGATATGCGATGCTGTGAAAGGCAATAGTGTCTTTTTTTTTCTATTTTTGATAGGTTAGTGTTTGACCACTATTAAAATGTACGCCTGCCTAGAAGTTACCTATTTTAAAGACTACACCACAGACTTACTACTACCTGTCGAAGGTTTGCTGAATAAAATACTTTTGAAATAAGCAACACCTTTGTACCCCTCTATTTCTGGGACCCTGGCAAAGAAGGAAAGGGGTGGGGCTTAGTCAGTAAAAGTCTGACACGCTCTCCTGCTACGTCCAAGAGCGGAAGAAGTCATTCTGATGATTCCCCTCCTTAAAAAAACCCTTCTATTAATTATATTCATTTTACGTGTTTGTGCGTACACATATATAGTTAATAAAACTCCTTACCCTAAAACCTTGAGTGCTAACCCTAGAATAGTCTAACAGATGGCATTCGCGTCACAAAGCTCGCGCTATCCTGCTGCAGGGGTACAATAGACCGACAGCGCGCGGCAGATAATGTTTTTCATAACGTTACCCGGCTTAATGGAGGATTCGGTGGAAGCTATGAGTGTTTGTAAAGCTAAGCGATTCGTGGGAGATATGCTATGCTGGGAAAGGCATAAGTATTTTTTTCTATTGTTTATTGGTTACTTTTTTGACTACCTGATTACACCTGATAAAAACGATGCATGCCTGCCTAGAAGTTACCTATTTAAAGATCTCTCTCTCCTGTCGGAGGTTTTCTGAAAGAAATTACTTTTGAAATGAGCAACACCTTTGTAGCCTTCTATTATTTTGTATTGCTTCTTTTCGTTTTTACGATTTTGTATGTATTTCAACATCATTTGAGCAAAAGACGCCCACTGTTGGACTTAGGCTTCCCCCAAACGTCGCCATAAAGACCAGTCCTGGGACACATCCAACGGATGTATCTGTGCACAGTGTATGTAAATAAAACCCCTAACCCTAAACCCGCGAGCGCTAACCCTAGTCGTAGTCTAACAGATGGCATTCGCGCCACAAAGCTCGCGCTATCCTGCTGCAGGGGTACAATAGACCGACAGCGCGCGGCAGATAATGTTTTTCATAACGTTACCCGGCTTAATGGAGGATTCGGTGGAAGCTATGAGTGTTGGTAAAGCTACGCGATTTGTGGGAGATATGCGATGCTGGGAAGAACTATTTCACCTTATAAAACCGATGCATGCCTAGGTAGGCATGCATCGGTTTTATCAGGTGAAATAGTTGTAACTTCTAGGTAGAAGTTAGCTATTTTAAAGATCGCTGTCTCCTGTCGGATGTTTGCTGAAAGAAAATGTTTTTGAAATAAGCAACACCTTTGTGCCCTTCTATTTGTAATTTGTGGGAGATATGCGATGCTGTGAAAGACAATAGTGTTTTACCTAGATCTCTAGGCTGTTGCTATTAGAAAATACTGATTTCAGCTGCAAATTCCGCTCGTTAGCTGTACGTAATTAGATTATTTTTTTATATTGTTCACACATAATAGTAGCGTCTAGAAAAATATAACCAAGAAAATAAATTTAAATCGTGATTTTGTAGTTCAAAATCACGATTTAAAAGAGTGTTCATAGAGTTTCTTGCATATTCTTCTCCACAAAAATCTACGCTTTGGAATATGCAATTAGCATATTTTTTTTTCTGACTAACATGTTTACAGTTCTAAAGTACCTGTAAATTGTTTATTTGCTTTGTTTCCCCAGTAACAATAACAGAAACAGTGCCAAAAAGATGCATAAGTCTGTCAGGAAAGTTGTCAACGTCGGTTTCGTTCAAACTCCAATTATACTGTCATCAATCAATCAGAAGAATAAAAGCAATTTGATATCCCGTTCTTATAATAATACAAACATGAATATAATGGGTATGTACCCATGTTATGTACGTTAATATTTTACTAAACATTTCACAGCTGGAACGAACGTGAAATTTTTGACATATGGAGGACTTGATAGGACCGCCTGGTCGCATGAGACTGCGCTGTTATTGTTTTACGAGTACTATTGTGTCTCGTTTCGCGGGTATATGATAGGTTAAAAATGTATGCACTAAATAGACAATACAAGGTCCAAAGTGTGTTGTGAAGAAATGGCGAAGCCACTGGCAGATGCTAACAATATACCCTTAAATTTACTAAAAACCATGCTTACAAATATGTATGTATGCTTATTCAATTGTCAAAAAAACATCATTGAAGTTGCGAGAAACTCTTGGTGATCTTCCTATTAAGATTTTTACAGAATAGGCGCTCATAGCCAGTTGCGCTCACTAATCGGTAAACGATTAGCGAGTTAAGCAACCCTTGGCGCGGTCAGTCTATGGTGGTGTGGTGGATGGGTGACCGTTTAGTGGTATTTCATCTGAGCGTCTCCGTGCTTCGGAGGGCACATAAAAAGTCGGTCCCGGTTGTTGTCAACTGACAGCAATCGTTGAGCCAAGTTAGAGACCTTCGGGCGGCTTGAAAACTCTGACACCAGGTTGGTCACTAACGGTACGTTAAGAAGAAGAAGACAGAATAGACCATTCGAAACATCGCTACGCATTGCTTACTCTGTCCCACAAACCCAACGTTTTCAGTGACTCTCATTTTATGCAATGAGTCAACACTTATCCAGCACACAATGGGAACTTTCAGCTGGATAACGGTTTTTAGTTTTGATTTCTAAACCTTTCTTTTGTGTGATATTAAACGAGGACAATACGAGTTTTGAACAAATGTTATGTTCCCATGGAGCAGGGATCAGTCTATTATGATACGTATTCTTATTATTCGAGTACATACTCGAATATTCTTTAGAGGAGGTCGTGGCTAGATAATAACAGCCACACAGGACAATCTTCAAGGTTAAGCAACGCTTGCCAAGGTTGGTCTGTGGATGGGTGACCATCTTTACATACCGAGTTTCCTTCGTTCCTCGGATAGCACGTTAAGCCGTAGGTCCCAGCTGTCATTTGTAGATCTTTGGCAGTCGTTACAGATAGTCAGAAGCCAGTAAATCTGACTCCAGTCTTGCGATGAAGAACCGTGTTACCCTAGTTAACGGGTTGTGGAGGTCTGGTAGGCAGCCGCTCCTCGTAAAATACTAGTATTCAGCTAAATCCGGCTTGACTGGAAGCCGACCCCAATATTGTTGGGAAAAGGCTACGTAGATGATGAAACGAGGACAATACGAGTTTTGAACAAATGTTATGTTCCCATGAAGAAGGGATCAGTCTATTATGATACGTATTCTTATTATTCGAGTACATACTCGTATATTCTTTTGAGGAGCTCGTGGCTAGATAATAACAGCCGCACGAGTCGATCTTCAAGGTCAAGCAACGCTTGCCAAGGTTGGTCTGTGGATGGGTAACCATCTGAACATACCGAGTTTCATTCGTGCCTCGGAAAGCATGTTAAGCCGTTGGTCCCGGTTGCCATTTGTGCCATCTTTGGCAGTCGTTACGGATAGTCAGAAGCCAGTAAATCTGACTCCAGTTCTGCCATGAAGTATCGTGTTACCTCTGTTAATGGGTTGTGGAGATCTGGTAGGCAGCCGCTCCTCGTAAAATACTGGTATTCAGCTAAATCCGGCTTGACTGGAAGCCGACCCCAATATAGTTGGGAAAAGACTAGGCAGACGATAATGACTCGTATATACGAGTCATCATCATCATCAAGAATATTTTTTGATGGATTCTGTTATGAAATGTGAGTATTATAGATTGATTTGAACTTGTTGCGACTCACCGCCAGTTTTTTTTTTAAAACTATCAGTAAAAGTATTGACTTTTTCTTGACCATTACTGTTCATCATTATCATTATCGTCTCAGCCGAAAGACGTCCACTGCTGGACATAGGACTCCCCCAAGCGTCGCCACAAAAACCATTAATGTTATACAAAGCAAATGCGTTTCTTCATCCAAGTGACAAGTTAAACTAAAATAAAATGTAAACCAACTGAAACCAATACAATTTTATCAAAATGACAGTGATTTTAGTTTTAACAGCCTTTCAATGAGTTAAGAACAAAAGTAACAGTAAAAGTAACAGTAAAAATTGTGAACAAAACAAACAAAAACATTATTATTATTTTATGACGTTACTTTGGCTGTTACTTTGGATGAAGAAACTGGCTGTTAGTATTCAGTATTTTTGGTAATATTCAATGACAACAAAGAAAGAAAGAAAAGAAAAAAAAGGGAAAAAGGAGAGGGATGCCAAAGGTCACAGATATTTAGGTCCAATTTGACCGCGTGGGACAAAATCTATTGAAAAATAAGCTACTAAATAACTAACATATAAAATGAATATAAACATTTTAAAACAATTCATGTCAAATCGAAAAATGCCTAGAATTTCGGTAGCATAGCCATATTGAATAGTAGTCATCATCTACCTAGCCTTTTTCCCAACTTATATTAGGGTCGGCTTCCAGTCAAGCCCGATTTAGCTGAATACCAGTATTTTACGAGGAGCTGCTGCCTACTAGACCTCCACAACTCATTTACTGGAGTAACACGGTACTTCATAGCAAGACTGGAGTCAGATTTACTGTTTTCTGACTATCCGTAACGACTGCCAAAAAGAAGATTGGCGAGCTGGGTATCACATCAAAATCCAAACATACACAAATCTAGTTATATGCAACTTATGGGTCATATATCGTTAGTTATTTTCCAAGCTAAAATACAATATTTGCAGTCCGGAGTAATTAAAAAACCATGATTTTAGGGTACAGTCCCGTTACGGAAACAAAACGCAATAATGCAATAGTACCTCGTCCTGTTTGTGAAGTCGGTAAAAACAAAACGCATAAAATAGGCTTATAAAAAAAATATAAACTGTCATGATATTTTTGTTTGACCCTGCCTAAACATAATTCGTCGTTCGTGTTATTTGTAATGTTGTCTGCATCTATAAATGAAGTGTGAACTCTTATTTTGTGCCGCCACGTTACTTTAGTACATTACAATTTGCGTTTAGTGTATAAACCTGCGCAGGACTGAAATAGGACTCTTATTTATTCTGTGAATGTTTTTGATGCTTTAACAATGTCAGCAGTTGATCTTCGGTGTATAAACTGTTATGTGCGCTTATCACGCCTTCGCCGACGTGTCTTGATTTGACCAGTTTAAAGGAGAAAACCGAAGCCATTATCGGCTACTGTTGTAATTGTAAAGTATGACTCAGAACCGTGGGCTGTTGTTCACATGTCATGAGTGTAGTCTGGTATTTAGCTTACGATCGACACGAAGGAACAATCTCCCTGCGGTATTTCTTGACAATGTATTGTTACAATTATAATAAAAAAATGTTATAAATACTGTGGTTTTGTTATTTACCTGTTACGAGACGCCGCGCGGCATCAAGAGGGGCAGCGCTGCATGAAGCAACGTATTCTAAATTCTCACAATGAAATGTGTATCTTTTCGCGTAGTAAATAAAGTTATATTTTGAGACACTCTATTAAAATGTGCGCACAGCGTCGCGTCTCGGTTTGAGCTGACCCTAACCATCGTACGATTGAACGATGTGATTAAACACACATTCTTTAGAGTGTCCTAATAGAAGCTTGTAAATCATCGCGCGAGCACAGGGTTTCGTCGATAAAACCAATCTCATCGTGCGACGAAATCACATCGTTCAATCGTATGATAGTTAGCTAAATAGGACAACGCTTAAGGGTCTGCCTTAAAACCTTGTCCAGAAGAAGCGAATTCGTTTAGAAACGTTTCGCGCGAATTCATTTGCGCGCTAGTAAGATACTAGCACAAATACGTCGCGTCCACAAGTATCGCGCGAATTCCAAATACGCGCGTAAATCGCGTGCTCAACGCCAGACCCTCAACTTGCGCGTATTACACGCGAGTCGAGATACTAGGGACACCTTGTTGCGTCCAGTTAAACGCGCGAAGTCCAGAGCGAGTGCACATATCCAGGGAAATTGAGCACCTACATTTGATACGGAATTGTTGAATGCTCCAGCGTTGATACGCTCTTTCTGGGCGCAACGGTCGCGCGTGATACGCACGAGAGAATCGCGATGAATTCGCCCCTTCTGGTCAAGCTCTAAGTTACATATAAGGTACCTTGTATTATTTTTGGTGGTCCATTTTGAGGTTATGTCTATAAATCATTTTATATCCCCAACTCTAATGTATGTCTTACCATTACATATTTTGTTATACTCTATTGTAGCATTCTAATCCATATATTAATTCTATGAAACGTTAAGCCTGTATGTGATACTGAAAGTACATGGGGTTTTGCCAATCTTCTTTACAAATGATAGCCGGGACCTACGGCTTAACATGCTTACCGAGGCACGAAGGAATCTCGGTATGTTAAGATAGTCACCCATCCATATTGAATAGTAGTATTTATATCAAATAATATCTATAGAAAATGTTGTAGGCGTTGAAAGGAACAAATAAAAATCATCTAGTACGACCAAAAATAGAAATTAATTTGGCCTGTTTGTTACTGCCATAAATACATTTATTTTTTCACGTAGGTAAACTAAATGTAGGTAACCTATTTATAGCTGTATCTATTCAATTTCTTTTGAAATATATATTTATAGGTATAATGTTCTTTTAGTACCTAATACTATTTATGAATTTGCCAATATTCTGAACTTACTTTTTGTGAAGGGAAATCATCAAATAACTTATTAATTAAATTAATTGTTAGTTTAGTTATTTACAAGCGTATTAATAATCATAATTCTTTAATATTACACCACTAAGGCCCATAGACAAAATAAAAACAGTACAATATACAGTAATAGGTAAGCTTACAAAATAATACACTAAAATATACAACGAGTCGATGAACTATTATTGCACTCAAAATGACGGCATCGTGTTTCACGACAGGTACTCTTCCACAAAATCGTCGATACACTTCGCTCTTTGAACAAAGGAGGGAGATCACCAAATGATGAGTTGGCAACCGCTCCACAAACAACTTAAAATTAATATTCATTATAGTATTCATCATATGCGTATTGTAAGTAATTCTGTCGTAGATGTAAAAATACTTAGATCCTCAAAACTTGACCACGCTTTGCTTATTTTCTTACAACAGAAAACTCTCGCAAAAACATTAACGTTTAAACTGGGTCGAATGAAAGAGAACCCCGGGACCTAGGAATTAAGGCAAAGAAGGAACAGGAGTGGGTTAAAGTCACTAAAAGTCTGACTCGCCCTTACACTCAGCCCAGAGCGGGAAAAGTGCCTTAAATGAAACCGTTAAATTATTTTTTTATATACTTGATGTTTTTTGTCCCAACCTCAAAATATTATATTCGGTCAGGCAATCTACATATCCAATTTTAACTCAGCCGCCGCCGCTGGTTTTTAATTATTTGCGTCGGTAAAAGTTCTGTGTAAAAATAACTACTCGCAGTTACCATATCAATTAGAAGTTTTAATTGATACGTACAGACTGTGATTAATCCTGAAACGAAGATAAACGAGTGTGCGGTAAAAGTTGATTTAATTCCGTGGCGGTTTATTTACTAACATATAGAAAGTGAGTCATGACTTGCTTCTGCCAGTGGCTACTGGCTACGCCTACATGAAAGTGGAAAATAAAAATCCAATTTCACTTAGAAAAGATGTAGCCAATGGTGAAACATTTTTTAAATCGGTGAAGTAGTTTTTGAGTTATATCGTGACATATAAACAGACAAAAAATCAAATCTTTCCTCTTTGTAATATTAGTCTGGGTTGTACACGTTACAATCGCGGCGGTAAGTCTCCTCTTTGAGGAGCGCTAAGATGTCGTACCGCTTGACGCAAGTCCTCACCGGACATGGCCAAGTCGAGAGGTTCCTGTATCGGACACAGTCGGAAGAAATGCCTGGGAGTCACCATTGTGCAGACCGTCCGGAGTAAATGGTAGAGCATACCATGGAAGTCTGTCCCGCTTGGGCAGAGTACCATTGCGTCCTCGTGGAGGCAATCAGTGGCGACGACCTAACGCGCCTGGCCCTTGTTCAGTTCAAGGTTCGGAGCGAGAGGAAATATAACGGTGGTATCTCGTTCTGCCAGTATTAATACGAACAAATAAAGGAGAGCCCCATCGTGGGCTCCCCTACTAAAAAGAGATGGCCGCAACCGTAAGGGATCGGCAAAAAAGCTTTTTTTGTTTTATATAACATAAATAAACTAGTGCTTGACTGCAATCCCACCTGATGGTAAGCAGCGATGCAATCGTTGATGGTGAGGCGCACTATTTTATAAAGAGCCTATTCACTCTAGTCTTGAAGATACCCAAATTATAATCGGACGATAAGACCGCAGCAGGCAAATTGTTCCAATCGTTCGATATACACGGTATAAACGACGAGGCAAAGTGCTTTGTCCGGACGGTGCAGGTTTCGACAACGTAAGGAGTGATACTCGCCGTACGACGGTTTGTCAGAAGGGAGATGGCGGAATTAGCTCACCTTTACCTTAAAAATCTTATTTAGCGTCCAATTTCAGCCCGTGGCTACAACCCTTAACTGCCACCGTTTAGCAGCTGGCGCCTCGACATCCTTTATTTTATACGTAGCTCGTAAACGACAGTCCTAAAAGGTGTACCTACAAGTGTTCTCAGCATTTCGTCCTGATACAATCTTAGAGGATTTTCTTCAAGTAACATGTAAGATTATCAGATGAGTTAGTATTATTCTTATTTTGTTCCGCAAAAAATGAAAAAATACTTGGACTATTATAAGATGGCATGAGTCCTCATCGTTTTTCTTAAGGAATCACACTAATATTATGACGGCGAAAGTTTGAATATTATGTGTGTTTGATTGTCATTCCCTCACGCTTAAACCGCTCAGCGGAAAGGGATAGCATTTCTCTTGCCATATGTCATCTCTTTCCGTTAAGCTTGCTTTACCTGGGTAAAGCACTACTTTTTATACCGACGGCTTTATTTGCTCGTTTTGCTCGCTCAATCTAACCCACGTTATCCTCTTCGAACTTAAACCTATCCGTATATGTATGCCCTAAGTTCCTGATGTGTTATCGTGCTGACCAAATTATAATTTATAGATATATTTTTTTAATTGATTGAAACTAGTCGCAATCCCGCCTGATGATAAGCAGTGATGCTATCGTTGATGTTGAGGCGCACTGCTTTATTAAGAGCCTATAAACTCGTTATTCTTAAAAAATCCATTTAATAACTTAACGTTCTTTTTTTTAAATATAGTAAAAGAATCATGGCCGCGTATCTCGTTACAGTTTCGGCGTGCATAAAATACGAAGCTTATTTATAAAATTGTTTTGTTAAACATTGAAAACAAAATTCCACTCACGCGACTCTAGTTCCTATTTTATCTCTGAAACCATAATCTTGCAAACTCGTTATTTGTCACGTACACTCTTGACTCCTAAAGTGTCGCCAAGAAAATACATTCGCACCCTTATAAGAGTAGAAACAGGGGTTCAAAATTTGGTTAATTCTCATGTAAACAATGCCGCGGTGAACGACTGGTAATGTATAAATTTTCCACACGTTTTTATAAAATAAGTCATCATCTGCCTAGCCTTTTCCCAACTATATTGGGGTCGGCTTCCAGTCAAGCCGGATTTAGCTGAATACCAGTATTTTACAAGGAGCGGCTGCCTACCAGAACTCCACAACCCATTAACTGGGGTAACACGGTGCTTCATGGCAAGACTGGAGTCAGATTTACTGGCTTCTGACTATCCGTAACGACTGCCAAAGATCTACAAATGACAGCTGGGACCTACGGCTTAACGTGCTTTCCGAGACACGGAGGAAACTCGTTATGTTAAGATGGTCACCCATCCACAGACCAACCTAGGCAAGCGTTGCTTAACCTTGAAGATCGAACTGTGCGGCTGTTATTATTTAGCCACGAGCTCCTCACGTTTTTATAAAATAACTAAATAACAATAATAAATCTTTATTTTATCCGATTATCCGACAACAGGCTTATACAACGTGTAACGTTAAATGCGCAAAACCTGAAATTAGTTTGTTCAGAATAACGAGCAGAAGCAATAAAACCACTTTTTAATATAGGTCACATTTTTCAAAAAAAATAATTAAAAATTTTGCTTTGTCTATTTATTAACAAATCAAGTCATCACTTGCATAAACCTGCGTAAATAGGTAAACAAACACAAATGGTTGTCATCCAATTTAGATTTTCTCATAAACGGGATAATAATCATACTCCTTTCGATGTAAATGTTACGGCTAATACCCGAAGTGCGGCTACACCTAGTTTTAGCCGGTTAGAACTAGGTGTAGCCACTTACTCTTGGTTAAACCTAGTACGAGCCGATTGTTTTCGGGTAAAACTAGGTCTAGCCTTCATCATGCCGGCTACAACTAGGTCCAGCCATTCCCTGTTGGATAAAACTAGGTCTATCCGATATCATTCCGGCTAAAACTAGGTCCAGACAATCCCTGTTGGATAAAACATTCTTTAAATTATAATATGCAACTACTTATTGCCTGTTGTTAAAAAAATGTTCCTGTTTGTTCCTATTGTATTAAAAATTGTACTTCTAATAATTAGGTCGATCTTCAAGGTTAAGCAGCGCTTGCCTAGGTTGGTCTGTGGATGGGTGACCATCTTAACATAACGAGTTTCCTCCGTGCCTCGGTAAGCACGTTAAGCCGTAGGTCCCGGCTGTCATTTGTAGATCTTTGGCAGTCGTTACGGATAGTCAGAAGCCAGTAAATCTGACTCCAGTCTTGCCATGAAGTACCGTGTTTCCCCAGTTAATGGGTTGTGAAGGTCAGGTAGGCAGCCGCTCCTCGTAAAATACTGGTATTCTGCTAAATCCGGCTTGACTAGAAGCCGACCCCAATACAGTTGGGAAAAGGCTAGGCAGATGATTACAATGTGATTTATAAGAATAAAAAAACTCTACGTTTTTTTTTAATGGGATGTTTTTTTAATATCTAAAAAGCTCTGCCAATAGCATGCCGGCTACAACTATGTACCGCCAATCCCTGTTAGATAAAACTATGACACGCGCTGCTGCTGCAAACGCTGTGACTCACACTCGCTAGTAGACCTGCAGTAGATCAGCAGCGCCTGGCGCTCACAACGTGCAGAGGCGCGTGCCTCGCTATGCTCTCCACTCCGCGCCGCTGCTGCAGATGCTTTGAGTCATGAGTGTGACGCGGGGCGGAAGGCTTGGCGGGACATGCATCTAAGTTTTATTCAACAGGGATTGTCTGGACCTAGTTTTAGCCGGAATGATAACGGATAGATCTAGTTTTATCCAACAGGGAATGGCTGGACCTAGTTGTAGCCGGCATGATGAAGGCTAGACCTAGTTTTACCCGAAAACAATCGGCTCGTACTAGGTTTAACCAAGAGTAAGTGGCTACACCTAGTTCTAACCGGCTAAAACTAGGTGTAGCCGCACTTCGGGTATTAGCCGTAATATAAATACGAATTTCAAACAAACTAAAACAGCACATAAAACCTTCAATTTTTTTTTAATATTTTTTTTTCTCTCAGTATTATGTCAATTGGATTAAAAATCGTTTGGGGTGTCTGAGGTTTTGCGCATTTAAAGTTACACGTTGTATATTAATATAATCAACGGCAGCGACCTCTCGCACCGGGCTCTGCCGCAGTTCTTGGTCCGGAGCTAGGAGGAATGGTAGACAGTCGCCCCCATCAGTGAAGTAGTCATGCTAGCGAAGGAGGCGGTTGCACGAGTGATAGAACAGACTTTCTCACGCTCCAGCCACCGGGATCCCGACCCCGATTTCCAACCACCGTAGGCGTAGGCTTCCGGACGGCAAGCAAATGGGTAGCTTGCCGTCCGGCCGTTCGGTAATTGTCCGGACTGAACCCAAGCCGTCGACGGCGTATAGTGTTCTACGAGGGCTTCAAGCAAATGTGAGCAAAACCGTATGGGCCCGTCAGCGTCGAAGCCTACTGGTATGACTGTGATAGAATATAAGATACTTTTTATCTCGGGAGTATATTCCCTTGGGATAACTTTCTAACATCAGCGGGTGAAGCTGCTGGCATCAACGTATAGTCTAATCACGAATATATGTATACAGTGATGTATACAATAACTGTTAAAGAGGTACTCTGTAATTTTCATTTTCATGTTTCTTCGCCTTTTTAAGCTTGCTTTTCTGTGATTTTAGGAATATAATTTAATTTTGAGATGTGACTTACTTGACTTGACTTAATGTCCTATGTCCCCTAGATGGGGCAGAGGGCGTCCACAGTAATCCTCCATCGCGAACGGTCTTGAGCTTCCCGCTTCACCTCGCTCCACGTCATTCCGTTGCTTGCCGCTTCTGCCAGTACGGTGCGACGCCAAGTTTGGCGGGGACGGCCACGCTTTCTTTTTCCTTGGGGGTTCCAATCCAACGCTTGTTTGGGTATGTGATCGGAATCCCTTCGGAGCGTGTGGCCAATCCGTCTCCACTTGCGACGCTTGATCTGGAGGTCGATCGGGCTCTCGTGGCATTTTTCTAACAGCTCTATGTTAGATATAGTCTCGGGCCAGTAAATTCCGAGAATGCGACGGAGACAGCGGTTGACGAAAACTTGGATCTGGCGTGAGATATCTTTCGTAACCTTCCATGTTTCGCACCCGTAGAGCAGTACAGGTTTAACATTGGACCCGAAGATCTTGAGTTTTATCCTTCGGGTCAATTTACGTGACTGCCAAACAGGTCTTAGCTGCGCGAAGGTTGCTCGGGCTTTGGCGATCCGTGAAGTGATGTCCTCTTCACTACCTCCGGTTTCTGTAACGACGCTTCCTAGGTAGGTAAAATTGTGTACGCGTTCCACTACCTCTGAGTTCAGCATCAACGGTGAGGGATTCTTCACACCAGTTCGCATCAGTTCAATTTTGAGATGTAGTAGGGTAGAAATAAAATGGTAATGTTTAAATTCTGTTACGTTATGTGCTTCGCTTCAGTGTGTTTTGTGAAATAAGGACTAACGGCAAGAAATTATTTATATTTTATCTTTCCTGTTTGTTTTTTTTTTGTAGTTTTTGGTTAACAGCTAATTATAAAAATTGTTCTATCATCTTCTAATCCAAATAATTACTATTAAAATGACAAATTATTTTAAACTATCTTGGACGTTATTTCAGAAAGCTCTGATCCGATTTGTAATTTCCCGAAACATTAAAAGAAAGAAGGAAAACACGTATTTGATACACAGACATAATGAAAAAATTAATAATAATATTATCGTCGTAGTCGCCAAAAGGTCTAACCAGACAATTACATAGCAATTATCTGACTCTGGTTTTTCAACTGGATCTTTGAGAAATTATGAGATTTTCTAGATCCAATACTAGGCCAATGACTAGGTACTAGTCGGCAAAAGGGACGTGAAGTCATGTGGCGTATCTTGACAGCTTCCGGAGAGCTACCTTCAGGAAAACGTTCAGTCCGGCAAGAGTGGCAATTAAGAAGAAGAAATGGAAAGATGGACTAACTTTTTTCACACATAGTCATACCTTAGTTTTAATGACTTTTCTAATTCCTAAAAGACGGTTTATCACAGGTATACCGATCCACCAAATTACAAAAACAGATCTTAATTAATTGTTTGTATTTCAATTCAGAGAATCGAGCCATATTTACTCTATCTCACGTAACACATTAATCCAAATATACACACAATATTCACAACATAATAACATAAACCAAACCAAAGTTCGCTCGAGACTGATGCGTCGATTCACGCTATATTACGCCCTATGACTTCGCTCGCCGTACAAATCGGGTGCGGTTGTAAAACAAACGACTTCGCTGTCGTCCCATAAGATAGGTCGCCGGGAAACGGTACAAATCGACTCACTAGGGAGTGTTAAGGGGTCTCGCCCATGGCGACTTTCTGTTGCGCTGCAGTCGCATTTGCCACGCGCTTCAGAAGCGATGCTAACGCGCTACTGCATCGCGACTGTAGCGCTGCAAACGCGCGACCGTGTCAGACGACATCGGGAAGAGGACAGAGGGAGGGTGGCGCGTGAATAAAAAACAAAAATAATCTACATACTAAATCTTAATTTTGTGCTACTGTATCGCGTTTGTATCGCGACTGTAGCGCGTTTTCATCATGAACATAGCGCCTTTGCATCGTGACAGAAGCGCGTTTGCATCGCGTTTACATAGCGACTGAAAATTGTGCCACGGGCGAGGGCAAGCAGCTAGCGACTGCATCGCAACTGTATCGATGCGAACGCGGTACAGCAGCGCTAATGCATCGCTTCAAAAAGTCGCCATGGGCGAGGCCCCTAAGTGTCCCTTCACTTAGCGGCAAGGCTTTCGATTTGAAGTCGATTTAACATGTTTCTGTTTAAATTTAAAGCCGATTGGCAGGGCTGATGTAGTGTGGTAGTAATGTAGTGACGTAAATGTTATTACTAAGTTACGTTGTACCGACGTGTTTCACAACAAATACGCCATCTTTGATTTCATTATAAACTAACTACTACCTGAGGCTTTATCTGCTTTGAGTTTAAACTTCCCCTCATTATGTATCGTAGTTTATATCGCATTCTGATATTATAAGCTATAGGTATTGCTGAGAAGTTTCATTAAATTCCGTTTTGCTGTTTACAAATATATTCTCATAAAAACTTTCGCATTTACTATTTTAGTTTTATTTTTAATGCTAGAATGACTTTTCCCGCCTTTCACGTCAGACTTTTACAGACTTAAACCCACTCCTTTTTTAACGTTTTTGCCTTCGTTTCAGAGTCCCAGGTACTAACAATTTTATTGTGGCTAGCGATCTGGCCTAGCTTCGGATGAGTGCATTTTCTTGTGAGCTGTATATAATGATGGAAAAAATGTACCCTCTGCCTGTCAAAGGAAACGCCAAACAACATCCAAACATGAGAAATGGATAAATATAATGGTTAATAAATAAAGTAAATATAGAGGTAAACAGAAATCAACTTTTCAGGGGTCTCTTCATGTTATTTAATAATCGACACTTTCGAATAACTCCTTCCGCTCTGAATGGTACGTGAGGGAGTATCAGACGTTTAATGACTAAAACCCCTGTCTCTTCAGTTGCCTTTAGTGTTCTAAGTCCGCAGCAACTATTTCTAACCCATTCCTGTAACTAATTCTACTTACCCCTACATTCCTTTTTACCCCATTTATAGGTATATACAGATACATCTGTAATTTTCTACGTGTGGAAATCGTGCTAGTAATAATACAGCTCTAGTAACCCAATCGTCTACCAGTTAACTATAATACACCAGCGTGTGAAATAATCGATAATGTACTATAGTTAACTACTGTGATAATAAAGCGGATTATATTTAGATAGGTTAATGAATTAACATGTTAAACATTTCAATCAACTAAACCGATCACTGTTTACTACGAACGTAGAATACTCAGTCTTATAATGTCCCTATGGCTAGGACTTATACCTCCCCTAGAGCAGGAAGATGATGATGATGACTTTATCATCACCATCTTCCTGCCCTTGTCCCTTTTTATTTGAGGTCGGCGCAACATGATTTTTTCTTCCATTCTGTCCTATTACTCATCACGCTATCACTAACTCCCTTTTCTTCCATATGCCACTGCTCACACAACCCATCCATCTAGGAAAGTATACAACATAATATCTGGCAGTTTTAAGTACTTAAAGCGGCCTACCCAAGTGTCCTTTCTTTGGTATTGTTCGTAAAGTCGTTGAGCTCCTTTATTAGTAGTCCTAAGTTTGAACTACACGAAAACTGACTAATGTTTCCAGTGACTGGACAGGTCCATTTAAATCTATGTAGTTGTATCCTCAAAATAACATGATGGATGTCAAAATCATATTAAATCAAATTTCTAGTTCTACGACACGCTATGTCTCTCACGCTGTATCTGTTTTATTTCACCGTTTTGGGGTCAGTGCAGTGGTGATAAAATAAATTACATAAAGTGAAGCACCTGCCTAGGTTTGGGCATTCGGATTGTAAGTCGAAACCATTACCACTAGAAAAAATATGTCTTTCTTTCCCTGCTCCTAAAATCATTTTAGAAAACACGAAGAAACTGGGCCAGTCCTTCTCGCATCCTGAAGTTTCCGTACAAAGTAATCAATTATAGTTCAATTCCCGAATTGAATCTTCAAGATGTTCGGAAACTCTTCAAAATGGTTTTTTTACGTGACGTAACTAAAAATTTACAGTTATCAGAATTATTATTAGCATAAGACTTAGGAAGCATTTTTTCACAGCTTCAAGCTTGCTTCAAGGGACTGCAGATCGAAGTATGTGATTTTAATTGCAATATCGAGTTGAAATCCTCCAGTCGTTAACGAGATAAAAAGTCTTGACAGACAGACAAACGAACGGACAACAAAATGATCCTGTAAGGCTTCCGTTTTTTCCTTTTGAGGTATGGAATCCAAAAACACCATGTTAGAAGCACCTACAAAGAACTTTACAACCAGTATAATTTATCCAGTTTTTAATAAAAAACGAAGATTTCTAAGCATCGTCACATCAAAAGGTTTCCACGTAGAAATTCTAATTTTCTTTCATTTCAACACTGCAAAGCGCGCAGGGGTAAAAAAGACCCCGCTGCAAATTATTATTAATTATTAAAACTGTAATTGGTCGGGCTCCGTCTGCCTTTGCTTCCTCAACCCTTTGACCGCTCACCGTATGAAAGTTTCGAATAAACCCGGGGTAATATTTACCCCTAATTAAGGAATACGTTAATATATTTGCAATTTAATTATCGTTTGGTGTTTTATTAATTTAGTGGGAACGTGTTTTCTATTTTGGCTGTTAATTTTGTAGCGGCATGCTATTTTTTTAGCCAAACGTGCTAGCAGTATTGTTTTTCTTTGAATATAATATGTATTTTCTTCTGCACAACCTAGAGCCTTAAGGCGGGCGCGACGTTAGAATTATCCATACAAACGTAATACCAAAATCATTTGCAGATTAAGCATATTTACACCATAATATGATGTTATTCGGATTCAGACAATATTTATCTAGGTTCCTACGTCGTCTTTTTGTTGAAAAACTTACCCCAAACGAAATTTAAGCGAATTTAAATTTGCACTTTTTTACAGCGAAAATGTCATGTTTTTATTTTGTTTTTTCTATATTATAACCAAAAATATTTCAAAACATCTCTCCGTAGGAACACAGATATTATTATCAAGTAATAAATACTCGAAACAATATTGGAAATACATTAATTTTTCATTCATCATTTTTGGTATTACGGAACATCTCCCAAATTTCCAATAGTTTGTATTGCTATCACAGCAAGCAACTGTCAGTGTGTGGATGATGACTTAACTCTAGTCAGTGTGTTCAAGAATTGTTTATACTATCTGGATTGATTCCATCAACCTCAAAAACGTATTTAATTTCGTCTCAACTCGAAATAGCGCGCGGTGTACGCAGGCCACTTAACAGCTTGTTGTATTATACCTTTAGAATTGTTCTTTGATTCGTCATAATGGTAGAGTGATACAGTGAATGTCAAAACTATATAAAAGCTAAAATGGTATATTTTTATTTTTTCAATTATTTTTTGTCAAGATATAAACTAGTGCTTGACTGTGATTCCGCCTGATAGTAAGCAGTGATGGAATCGTTGATGGTGAAGCGCATTAGTTTATTAAGAGCCAGCCTTCAAGACACATAAATTATAATCTGACGGGAAAACTGCTCCAGCCAAATTCTTACAGTTGTTTTTAACAGTGTCATTTTTTTTGTCAATGACGCGTGTTTATGATAATTAATAGAAAAAACAACGTTTTATTTAAGTAGGATCCCTGTTTTAATTATTGGTCCGTTTTAACATCGTTTGTTTTACTTAGAAATTGCTGTTGTTTTCCTCAGTATTTTCTAATGAAAAAGGGACCGTTTCCCGACCTCGCCAAAACCTTTTAAAAGGCACTTAAATTGAAATGTAATTGATGTAGTTACCGTAATACAAAATATTGTACAACTTTTTCTTAGAAAATAAATAAATTGGTGTAATATAATAAGTTATTTTCTTTCTGTATTTCTTACAATATTAGTTTTTTACTGATTGAAACGGCAAATCTTGTGTGATCCTACTTAAATTGTAGTTTTATTTAAACAAAATATGTTTACTGTACCTAAACAACATACTATGAATATATGTATTTACTTACTCCTAAGAATGTTTTATCTGATGCTGAAGCTGAGTTCGGATTAGGTAGGAGTATATTTACCTAGCCTTATAAGGCTCCACCTAAATTTAGGTCGACAAACATTACGACCCAATGTACCAAAAATAGGTGCGGCCCAGTAAAACAATAGGTCTGTTACCTCTGAAAGTGCTGTTTTTTGAAACGAGATACGTTGAATCGGGTTGGGCCTTACGAGGCTAAAGTTTATAGAAATAATTAACACAAATTCGTAGAATTGATAATCCTGGAATTCGGATCGTTACATTTATTGCACACTAGCTTTAGCCCGCAGCTTCACTTACATAAAATATAGTCTATGTCACTCAGGAATACAGCAGCTTTCTGTTGGTGAAAGTACTTCCACAGATTACCTCATACAAACAAAACAACAAACTTTACCTCCTTATTATATTAGTTTAGATATTTACAAGGCACATTTAAAAAATACATAACTAACTATAATTAGGTATACTTCGTTTTATATATATGATATATTATTATTATTACCAGTCGACAGCGATGTGGAAGAATTTTTTGACGCCATACTTTAGTTCGGTTTTAGTTAGTTATAAAATAATTAACATAGAATTTTCACTATTATTATTTTTTATCATCACATTTTCATCGTCATTGAATTTAGAGGAGTTATTTGTCAAATCTATGTTACTTTCTTACACGAACTTTAATCAAATAGGTACACTCTATTTATCTCAACCTCTGCTAATAAGCAAATTAATATTTGAAAACAAAAACTGTGTCAGTCATTTTAATAAATTGCCTGCAACCCTTCCAATGTCTACGCTCCCAAATACAAGTAATAACACGTACGGTATGGACACATATACAGTATGGACACAAATACAGTGTGGACAAATACGGCGACGTTATCAGGACGTTTGCCTTATTCCTATTAGTTGCTGTAACAACACGGCGTCTACCTCCTGCCGAAATTAATGTCGTTCCCCGTCATATTTGACAGCTTGGCCCAAGTTGTGAGATAGGCGTTTTGCAACCTAATGTTGGTTTATGTTTTACTTCTTCTTCTTAGCGTGTTGATAGAGCTATCATCACTGGCAAGCAAACCGCTACTTCCTCCCGCTCTTGGGCGGAAAGGGAGGACGTCTCAGACTAAAATCCACTCCTATATTTCTTCTTTGCCTTGCGTTCCAGTACCCAGGTTTTCTTTTCAGAAGCAAACCCATGGAAACCCATGAAACAGTCGAAATTGCTACGATCTTCGTACATTTGCGGTCAGCAAATGCACGAAGAATCACCAAACATACGTTTTTTTTTCAGTAAGGGAATCATCAGAATGACTTCTCCCGCTCTTGGGCGGAGAAGGAGGGCGTGTCAGACTCTTGCTGACTAAACCCCTACCCCGTTCCTGCGTTGCCTTCGATCTGGGGGACACGGTGAGAACCATTCGGATTTTCCGTGTTCCCCAGAGGCTTCGGCCCTACCAAACGACTAGGCTCGGTCCAAATTATTACCAGACTGCCGGACGGCAAACTACCCAGTGCTCGCCATCCGCGAGCCCGCGCCTACGGTCGGAAATCGGGATCGGGATCTCGGCGGTGGCGGCATGAGTTCCGTTGCCTCACGCGCTCGAGGTCGGCAGACTCCTTCGCTAACAATACTGCTTCGCAGAAGTCACCGCCTGCCACCCCTCCTCGCTCCGGACCATGGCCTGTACCAGGGCCCGGCGCGAGAGGTCGCCGCTGTTGAATCACCAAACATACGTGGCAATGGACAGGACATATTGCTCGTAAAAAGGATGGCCGTTGTGCTGAAAGGTTCTGAAGTAATCCGATGGATGCGAGACGCACTTAAGAGAGGCTTATGTCCAACAGTGGACGTCTTTCGGTTGAATGATGGTAGCAAATACACGATGTCAACCAATGAAAGATTACACCAAAACCTTAGTAAAAAACTGTTCAACAAGAAACTAACCAAAAACCAGGATGGAAACATAAATCAAGGATAACACACACTACCCTAATGAACTTGCAAAACGGCCAATGAGCGACCCAATCATGCCACGAAGGCTAGAACGGAGAATCCCACGGGACCTATTATTATAGACTGTGACTGAGATAAAGCGGTCTTGTCATTGGACATGTACCGCGCAAGCCTGATTTAAGCAAATACCAAACTATTGCTGAATATGGTTTGGATAGATTACAATTACAATACATAATACACAATTTTTTTTTTAATAATCGTGTATTATTACTAAAAGCTGGATTATGTCCATACATAGATATAGCTTCTACGTAAGAGGTTACTTAAGGTCCAAGGCTACAAGATTGTTCAACAGTGTCATAAAGGCTTTGTAATGCAAAGGGTGACTTATCAAAAAGTCCAAGTGATATCGTACCGACCGTAGCAAAAACAAACCCCAGGTGCTCCACCTAAATATTTATTTTTCTCTGTTGATGTGTGATCCGTAATTTAATCGTTAATCTGAATGACTATTTCCCAATACTTTTATGTGGAGATTGGTTGAAAGAGTGTCTATTTAATTTGACGTCGAAACGAGCCCATAGCTACAATTGAAATAGCACCAAAGAAACCCAAAAGGGGCAAGATAGCTTACAGCCTTCATCTTACCCCTTAGACCACAATAAAAACCATCGAGCCCCCCAAACAAACGACTACTGACCCCAATTAAACCGCAATGACGCGTCGTGCGCTGCGAACACGTGCGTCGTGGCACGCCGACGTTTGAGGGTTAACTCGCACAATTATGAATTATTATTGGGGGTTAAATTAAATGGTCTGTCCGAGGGGTGATTAACGTAGATGGGATGTATGGAAATTTTAATTAGTGTAATTTTACAGGGATATGTTGACAATAATAATTAATTATTATAGTCTATCTAAAAAGTTCTCACTTGGGTAATTATTAGGGTACATCAGATTTCATTGTACCTTAATAATTACCCAAGTTGATTGACTTTTTAGACTAATTTGCTTAACAGTAGTAGTCTGTTCCAGATAAATTTGGAATAAAATATATTCCTAGATTGCTTTTCCTAAATCTCTGCGTAGGAATCTGAAAAACAAACAATGAACTATTGTGTGTTGTAGGTAATGAAAAAACATTACCTACGAAAATGCAAACTATCACGATAGATGTCGATTCGAGATAGATGTCGTCGAGATTCAAGACAGATTTATGTCTTTATTTCACATAGATAAAGCTACTAGCTGAAGCTATAATAGCCATAAAGCTGTTGTGCCACGGTCTGCGGAGAGAAGCTGCACAAACCGCGAAGATGGAAGCCATAAGAGAACAACCACTTGTGGAAGTGGTCTATACTGCGATCGACTTGAGTACGTAACCTTTGATGCATATACCTGGAAGACTGGAGGAGAGCCTGCCAACAGATCGATCCGTTGAAAGATGGATCAATAAAACAATCAGGCGGATGAAGCTTCTCAAACATCACATCTTCACGAAGCGGTATTGCCATTAGATGGACAGATCGATCTGTTGGAGAATAGATCGATGAAATAATCAGGTGGATGGAGCTTCTCTCACCAAAGATCGTATCTTCCCGAAGCATTTTTGCCATTAGATGATTATTGATTTTATCATTAAATTAAATCTTACCAAAAAATAAAAACCACTACTTTTATGAGAAAATCATAGTACTTAGCTTAAATGAGAAAAAGCTTAATACTATAAGAGGAGAATATAATGAAAGGCTTCTGTGTGATCTTAATTAAAACGTATATTGTTAGAAGCTCTTTATGTTATAAATAGCTTTCGCCAGCGGTTCCGCCCGCGTGGAAATACGGTTTTTTCATACAAACTTTGAATCCCCGTTTCATTTTCATAGGGCGTGATCTTTGGAAAAACCAAAAATCCCCTCTTTATCTTTGTTATAAAAGGAAACCTTGTTGAAAATTTCGCACTCCTGGGCCCAGTACTATCGGTGCGTTGATAGTCAGCCAATCAGCTTCTCATTTTTACATATTTATAGATATTTATAAAATTACTTTGATCTTGCGACTTAACAATCGTCCTGTCATATAAAACAATCTCTTTTTCTTCCTATCAAATACGAACGCCTATTCTATATAATAAACCTTGCAGGTTGTCAATAAGACCGAAGTGGCCCAGCATGGTCAGAGCCTACTGAGGCCTGATCACTTCTGAAAGGAAAACCCGAGACCCTGGAGCGAAAGGTAAAAAAGTAACATAGTGTAACATAGGAGTGGGTTTCAGTCAGTAAAAGCCTCACACTACCTCCCACTCCACCCCAGAGTAGGAGAAGTCATTAGATAATTTCCCACCTAAAAAAAATTATCTTTCCATTTAATAAAGACAATAGCAGTTAAACATAATCCCTTCCAATATCACAATCCTGTTAAAATAATTACTGAAACACCATCCTCAATTTGTAAAACCGAAACCAATTCAATTATTCCGTTCAAAAAAAAGCAGGCCAATTAAAAATCAATTATTAAAATCAGCTTCACAATAAACAAAACATGTTTACAAAAGAGTCGTGACCTGAAATTGTCGTACGTTATTCTGTTAAGCTATGAAATATACATGAGAATGGAATTAGTCGGAATAAGGCGCGCCACAATGATGGCTGCTTTACATTTTTATTACAACGACACTTTTCTTTTACGTTAGATTAAACACGCGTTTGGTATGTTTGCATGATTACATTCGGCTTAACGGGAGGTTAAATAGCCGTTTTTTTTAAGGTGAATATTGGATATAGACTTATAAAAATATTTTTATATGTTTTTTTCTCTACTTAAAATATTTAAAAAGACAATTTAAATGTGCATCAAATCAAATCAAATTAATATTATTTATTATAGACGTGCAAATTTGTATGTATGGATGTTTGTTACTCCTTCACGCAAAAACTACTGAAAGGATTTCGATGAAACTTGGTATGCAGGTAGACCGAGTCCTAGAATAGCATAGACACCAACGCATGTATGTGTACGCATAGGTGTGTTACTTTTTCTCGCTCAAACAGCTGCACGGATTTGGGCGATAGGCACACGGGCAGACGATAGTCTCGGAATAGGTATAGGTTTGACTGGCCTGTTGGTCTAGTGGTTAGTGGCCCTGACTGCTATGCCGGAGGTCGTGTTTTCGGTTCCCACCCAGTCTGTGTGATGAGCACGATCATTTGTTCTGTGTCTGGGTGTAATTTATCTATAATACATACTTATATATTTCTAAATATATACATATATATAGAAATATATAAGTATGTTTATCAGTTGTCTAGTACCCATAACACAAGCTCTGTTTAGCTTGGGACTAGACGGCCTTGTGTGGAAAGTTGTGGAACATACATACAATAGCATATATACTTTTTATCCCGAGACTATGTTCCCTTGGGAAAATTCTACTTTTATGTGGGTGAAGCCGTTAGCAGAAGCTAGTTAAACCGCAAAAATATTTTCTTCCTATAATAAACTTTGAAACCATTCAACTGAAGGCAACCAACTAAGAGCACTTAACGGATTTCACAAGAAAGGCGATATTGCGAAGATGGTTTTAAAATATTAAAACAATGCATTAAAAATAGCTGCAAATTTCCTTTTTTTCAAGAAATAAACAAAATGTATTTCTATTTTTAGCGTCAAAGCACACGCCGAGTATCCGCTTTTATTTAAATAAATAAGTAAATAGTCACAGAGTACGGAAAGAGGAGAGGTGGGGAAGTGATAACAGATACATATATTTTAATTTATAACATAAGTTGATAACAGTATGATTTTAGTTTATTTCATTTTTGTATTTTAATATTTATTATTTATCGGTTTCAAAATCAATTTAAATGATTAAAGATATTGTATATGTTATGCATATCTGTGATTTAGGACTTCTTTAATTTTATCTATTGAAATTATTTTGTAAATAAGATTTTAGTGTGGACATATAAAATAAAAACTAGTTTCTCATAAAAACTTTGGATACCCATTTCATGGGGGAGGATTTTTGAAAATGCTCTTTTAGTGCTCGCTTGTGACATAAAATGAAACCTTATAACAAATTTAATTTCAAAGAAACATGTGGAGGGATGGAGAGGAAGAGGGAGACCAAAGAAAAGATGGACGGATTGTGTGAGGACTGATATGAAAGAAAAGGGAGTTGATGATAGCGTGACGGGTGACAGGACAGAATGGAAGAAAAAAACATATTGCGCCGACCCCAAATAATATGGGATAAGGGCAGGAAGAAGAAGATTAAAAAAAAAACTTGCATTTAAATGAATATAAAAATTATATTCGTTTCATCGCAAGTAATATCGTAATGCCGTGTCTAGTCACTACCATACTCTGTCAATCAAAGAAACAAAAGCAATTAAATGTTACAAAATGTAATGTACAAACAAACAGACTCGACAAGCATTCATTTCAATTACACAATTTACAAGCTCTTTTGATTTGTCAAAAAGTTTTGCAAGTTGTCACGAAATAAGTCACAAAGTTATATTTTCGTATTGTAAAGCGCAGAGGCCTATAGAGAGAAAACCCCGAACTCTGGAATTAGGGCAAAGTAGGAACAGGAGGGGGTTTTAGTCAGTAGAAGTCTGACACACCCTCTCTCAGGAGCGGTAGAAGTCATTCTGATGATTTCCCAACTCAGAAAAAAAATTAAAAACCGGCCAAGAGCGTGTCGGTTTCCGTAGTTTCCCATCCGTCACAATATGTGTCTCCAACTTTTCAAAAACTGTTCGTCCCATCAAGTTCAAAATAATTTTCATGGACATTTGGCTACGGAACCCCAAAAAGGAGGCCTATAAGGAGGAACTCCTTGGTTGCTCCATAGACATAACACATAGCCTACTTAATATAGGTAGGTACTATATGTGCAAAGTAGAAGTTAATATTAGGTTTATACGCAGACAGGCGCGACGCGACAATGTGCTAAAGATACGATAGTACATTTCCGCATTCTAATAGGTTTTTGCGCGAAGACACACTTTTTACTACTTTTTCAGTGGAAAATTATCAGTGTCGGACTTTTCCTGACTAAAACACAGTGTGCCTTCAGTTGCACTTTGCGTGCGTTAATGAGTACAGGAAGTTTAAAAGTGGTGCCGCTGACTGAAAAGTTGACAGGGGATTGATTTATCATAGTATATTTATATGAAGAGTAATTAAACGATTTACTTAGAGAATAATTATCAGTACACATGTAAACTGATGGAGAGGGAGAGGGAGGCCATAGTAAAGATGGATAGATTTTATGAGAAATGACATGAAAGGAAAGAGAGTTAGTAATATTTTGACGGGTGACAGGATAGAATGGAAGAAAGAAACATGTTGCACCGAAACCAAATAACACCGGAAAAGGGCAAGAGTATAAAAGTATTCCTTTTATAACTCTAATAAATAAAATATGCACGCATTATACCTTCCAATCTCATTTACTTGGTGAAATCTAAGAGCCTTTCTAAATATTCGCATCTAACCGTGTGTGCGAACGTTTCGCTTTACATGTTAATGGGTTATCAACAATTTTAGGGAAGTATTTATCCGATGTAACGAAGCTTTCACCTGAGGTATGTACTCGTCCTTATAAATATTAAATTAACCGTTACGCACGGCACAAATGATGCCTGTTTTGCATTTTTATTACAACGACACTCTCCGTTTACGTGAGATTTAACTCATTTTGTGATTTCCTGATTATTTTGCGAGTATTTTTCGTGTAAATACCTAATCATCATCTGCTTAGCCTTTTCCCAACTATATTGGGGTCGGCTTCCAGTCAAGCCGGATTTAGCTGAATACCAGTATTTTACGAGGAGCGGCTGCCTACCAGACCTCCACAACCCATTAACTGGGGTAACACGATACTTCATGGCACGACTGGAGTCAGATTTACTGGCTTCTGACTATCCGTAACGACTGCCAAAGATCTCCAAATGACAGCCGGGACCAACGGCTTAACGTGCTTTCCGAGGCACAGAGGAAACTCGTTATGTTAAGATGGTCACCCATCCACAGACCAACCTAGGCAAGCGTTGCTTAACCTTGAAGATCGACCTATGCGGCTGTTATTTTCTAGCCACAAGCTCCTCGAGTGTAAATACCTAATACTTTTGCTAAAATATAATGTATAATAACCAGCTCAATAAAGGGCTATGCTCGAAGTTTGCATGCGCGATCACATCAGAAATGAAGATATCCGCTAGAGAACTAAGGTTACCGACATAGCCCGAAGAATTTCCAAACTTAAGTGGCAGTGGGCAGGGCACATTGCTCGTAGAACAGATGGTCGATGGGGACGGAAGGTTCTATAGTGGCGGCCGCGTACCGGAAGACACAGCATTGGAAGGCCTCCCACAAGGTGGACTGACGACCTGGCGAGGGTCGCGGGAATCCGATGGATGCGAGACGCGTAGGACCGGTCGCTGTAGCGATACTTGGCGGAGGCCTATGTCCAGCAGTGGACATCTTTCGGCTGAGATGATGATGATGATGATGAACCGGCTCATGATTCGACTTGAGTGCACCTTCTAACGAGAAGAGAGTGCTTCCCGCTTTCAGTAACACTTCAATCGGCAAGTTTTTCAATGGGTGTTCATTTTTCTTTTGTTTACAACATTGTCCCTATAGTTGGACATTGAAGTGAATCACTATTAATAGGGCACATCCAGTATTTCTTTTAATCACGATACACTCTAATTTTTATAATAATTCACACGTCCATGCGTCTTGGTACAAAATAATTAAAATATTACACCTAAGGGCCGTATCACACTAGCGGGTTGCGAGCGGGTGCGGAGCGGAGCGGGTGCGTAACGAATGCGTCGCGAACACGCCGCGGCTGCGCAGCGATGACGTCGTGGACGCGTGGCCAATTCGCAACCTTTTCATCGCGAGTATGTAGGCCGGGGGGTAAGGGCTGGCATTTTACGAGACAGTACACAATGGGATCCAAGCTGCTATTGAAAATAATTATTTTTTCTCATGATTCATGGTGTGCCAAATAAACGTGTTTTCTTTCTTTATTCCTTTCTATTCGCGGCGATCATGTGGTGTGACCGCAACAAATTCGCTGTGCTTGCGCGTCGTGTTCGTGGAGGTATATTTCTCCACCCACAACACAACAACACTATGAATATGAAGACACAAGCAAGCTAAGCACAAACTGAATAATGATAGCGGTGACAATAGTCTTTGTTTTTATTTATTTATTTACTAGCTGTGCCCGCGACTTCGTTCGCGTGGATGTCGGAACTTAACATTGTATTTTTTAGTGCGAAGCGCTGTTGGAGGATACCGATACAAATAATTATAGTTTATTTATTCTAGTCGTTCTTTATAAGCAACATTAGCTGTGGAACCATCTGGAGCGTACACAAAAGATTATTTGGGTTGTTTACCCGTGAAAGAGATACGAATAGTTGACCATGGGAAAAGCGTTCAATACTTAGGTCCACCCCCGCAACAGGTAATGTCTGGTCCTGACTTTATAAATCGTCAGGGCATAACAAACACTAACTGGGAATCGCACTCGTTTGAAAGAGAAAGGAAAGTTGTTAGGAATTATAAGAATACTTGGAATAAAAACTATATCACCGGCGCCGCAACCAGTTTTTATTTACGAATTCTTCAGACAGGCATCAATTTCATCGGCCCTCGTTCCTCGGGGTACTATCGGGAGTGTCTGCCGAAAATCACCGTAGAACAGCACCGTTATGCCTCCCATCGGCCCGTCATTTTGCTTTACATCGTGTAAAGTTCTATTCACTGCTTCTATAGCTTTGCGATTTGCCATTGTGCACTCAACCCAAATGATTAACACACAATCGTGTAAAACCCTTGCTTTATCGCTATTTCGCGATATGTTGCAAACCGGGCTTTCCGTACGGTCTAAGTCGATAGGAATTTCAAATGTTGTGTGTGCCGTTTTTCCTCCAGGCAATAATGTGGCTGCTATCCCTGAGGAGGCGACAGCAAGGGCAATTTTATTTTGGGTCCTTATTCGAGCCAAAACAATTTTTGTTAAGAAAGTATTACCTGTTCCGCCCGATGCGTCTAAAAACAGGATTTCACCCGAGACGTTATCTACACTGCAGCATACCCTATCAAACGAACGCTCTCGGTCAGCTGATAATCGCGCTTCGCGGTCCTCGCTGCTTTCTTGGGAGTGCAAAGTCGCGGTAACAGTAAGCGCAACTCCCTTTCGGTGAAAGTCTCAGACTCGAGTGAGAGGCGTAAAGCTCTCGGTCGGCCGACAAACGCGCTTCGCGTTCCTCCAAAACTCTCCTGTGATAGAGAAACTGCCGTAAGAGAACGCTGTATACTAAGTCGTGACTCACAGTGGGTAGGCGTTTCTGACGCAAGAGTTCTGACTTGCCTAGCTCGAACTGCTGATACCCTCGTTACGATCTTCATCTGATTCTTGGGACGTACTTAGTCTCACCCGTTTTGCATCTCAGCTACGCTGCGAAACGCTTGTTTTTTTTTTAGAAGGCATTTAAAAAAAAACTGATTCAAACTACTAAAATATTGAACCAAATAATTCACAACAGCACAAACTTTCAAAATGAGAATAAAGTTTGCTTGACTAAAATTGCAAGATTGTCAGTGCATGATCCAAACACAGACCTAACAACGATGGACAATTATGAAGTTTGGGTTGCAGTGGCTTTAGTAGGTTCACGGTACCAAAATTGTGTAAAATACCGATCTAATTACGTCGAATTATAAAGATTTATGTTTTGGTATTACCTTCAGAATATTACTAAAAATCACATTATTCATTGCCAGACACACACATTACATAGTGGTAACCCCTTGCCAGACACCTTTAATGTTTATGAAATTATATAATTGTTAACTTTTGTACCGATAGATGGCGTTGTTAGCTGAGCGTGTTATCTTAGGCGCTCCACACACTGCACTGCGTCCTGTCGCGTAGTGCGGGATGGCAGATTTACCGTTGTATATGCAAATATCTCAATTTGTATAGAAATCAGCCTAGCACAGCAGACTACCGACGCGGATCTGCGCGGGAAGGCGTTCTGCGCGCAGTTTCTGCTTAACTGCGCAGGAGCGCGGGGCGTGCCGCGCGGTAAGACACACTGGCTCCGCAGTCCCGCGCGTGATTTGATATTGTAAAGACGTTCGTAAATAGGGATATATCCAAAATCTTCTATGGACGCAGTGTCTTTTAATTCTTGTATACAAAACCTGAAATGACAATAATATTATAATTGCAACATCTTGAAATTTAATCATTTCGTCCATTCTCCACGACGATCGATAGCACAGTGAACATATGAGTTTATTTGGCGCGAGGCCGTCGTAATCTGCTTCACCGCGCAGGGGAGCAGATTACACCGCTAATTAAGGCAGATCTGCGCCTACGTCGCCGCGCGCGTTAGCGCACCACGGCGGAATGCGGTGCAGTGTGTGGACCGCCTTAATATCGTGATTTACAATTTAGTGTCAACTAACAACGCCATCTATCGGTACAGAAATTAACAATTATATAATTTTATGAAATATATGCTCACAAAATTTTGCCTTTATGTGTGTGCTATGAGATCAAGAATTAAATTAGTATTAAATTGGTAATTGAATTGGTTTAAAATCAGTTTTGATTTACTAACAACGCTGATTTTATATATACTGCACGCAGTTGATCTCTAAGTTTGATAGATGGCGCTGTTTCAATATTTTACTTCGAAAAGACTATTATATTTTTTTTATTTTCTAATAAGGTATGAACTGATTACGATGAAACAAAAAACTCAATATTACTACAATTGGCACAATTTATTGTTATGTATAAAAGTTACGTGAAGTAATGAGACCAAGTAAACATAACCCTAATTTTACTTCTGGAAAATTTTAAATTCTAATATCTTTTGTTAAACTGAACCGATTGCAATGAAACAAAGACTAAATGTTACGATAAGTTACGCCCAATCCTTGAGTCTAAAAATTATCTACATTGTTTTCGTACATTTAACGTGATGCCCGAACAAATAAACAGACAAACAGACAAACAGACAAACAGACAAAAATTCTACAAATGCTGGAAATGGGTTCTGCTGGTTGTTCTTTAACACCCTAGCTATTTTTTTGGATTTCTTTTTCATGTACAAAAACCACTTTTCTACAGATTTATTATATGTATAGATTAGCACACCAACAACATATCATACGAGAGTATTATGATAGCTAACATTAAAATCTAATCACTGGTATGCATGCCTATTATAGATCTGCACAGCTTACACAATAATAAATTAAATATTATTTACCTATCACATAGCCGTGAAACGAGACACAATAGTAAAACAATAACAGCCCGGTCTCATGCGACCGGTCGGGGTATCATGAATTAAAATATTGAGTTGATATGTCAGTCACTCTCTATAAACATCCAACTAATAAACTCTTCCAAATCTTATCTTAATAGCTCTTTTAATCTTTGGGGACTTATGTAAGTCAAGGTGTAAATATAAGTTACTTCTAGGCAAACGCGCTCCATCGTCGTACATATCGTCGCTTTCTATTAAGTGAGATAGTGGTCAAACGTCGTTACGGATAGTCAGAAGCCAGTAAATCTGACTCCAGTCTTGCCATGAAGTAGGTACCGTGTTATCCCAGTTAATGGGTTGTGGAGGTCTGGTAGACAGCCACTCCTCGTAAAATACGGGTATTGAGCTAAATCCAGCTTGACTGGAAGCCGACCCCAATATAGTTGGGAAAAAGGCTAGGTAGAAGATGATGATGAGAGGTCAAACGAAATGAAAATAAAAAAAGGACAATGTACCCTAACATGTGCTTTCAGTTAAATTGCTTGGTTAACAGTTGCCTATTTACGGTGCACATGATTGGAAGTTTTACTTTTTATATTATCTCCATCTCAGAAGATTGCAGTCTAGAGCAAAGATCACGAAATAAATCTCACCATCTTTAAGCGTCTTTTTACACCCGTTAGGTAAGAAACCGCGGCAATAAACACAAGAATAGTACACACACTTCCTAAAAACACTTACCCGAAAAACTGGCAATAAAATCTTCACTCCTCAAGCACGCCAATCCGCTATACATCCTTAACGCCCCGTTCTTGACCTTGGCCGTCAAGTGACAAGCGCACGCGACTTGTCTTAGGTGACAGCGACTTGTCAAAGCGCACGCGACTTGTCAGTGGTGCCGAATTGGAAATAACTTGGGTTCCGAAAATGTTGGTGCCGAAAATCTGGGTGCCGAAACGAGAATACTCGCATCGTCAACCACATCGTCGCATTCCATCAAGTGAGATAATGGTCAAGCGTGAGCTTGCGAACAATAAAAAAATAACATTGTATAGTAACATTTTGCTTAGTTCATCGTTCACTATTGGCTGTGCGCGCGACTCACATTTTCACTTTTCAAATCTCCATCTCGGAAGGTTCCGATACAGAAAAGTGATCTCAGTCGGCAGGAGAAATAAATCCCAGCTTCATAAAGCGTCTTTTTACACCCGTTAGGTAAGAAACCGCGGCAATAAACACAAAAATAGTACACACACTTCCTAAAAACACTTACCCGAAAAACTGACAATAAAATCTTCACTCCTCAAGCACGCCAATCCGCTATACATCCTTAACGCCCCGTTCTTGACCTTGGCCGTCAAGTGACAAGCGCACGCGACTTGTCAAAGGTGACAGCGACTTGTCAAGGCGCACGCGATAAGAGCACGCGACTTGTCACTGGCGACAACAGGCTGTGCTGGCTTGTCGCTTCCGCTCTAGAGTCTGTTTATTATAGCTGGAAGGCAAGGTGATAACTGGATAATCTGACCATTTCGTTCGTTTCTGTCATACATTTTCTGCAGTATTAAAAAGCTCCTATCTCATATAGGCAACATTTAGGTAGATTCTAACAATAAAGTGAAGTATCCGAAGTCATTTAGAAGTTTTAGTGGAATAAAGAAACTCACAAAGATACATGAACCCTAAAAAAATAAAATGCATAAATTAATATGGGTTTAATAGTTTTTTAACGTTGGTCCTCTCAAACATCTTGTTAAGTGAGGACATGGGGAGTTTACTATTCTGGTTGAGTCGCAGGACGATTCTCGGCCATTATTCGACTAGCTAAGGGTAACTCGTGATACCACGTGCGCCTCAAATAACTGTCAGCATTGTTGATGAGACCCGCCGGAGCCGATGCCTGCTAAGATAACTTATTAAATAACTTGTCCCCACTGTGGGCGTAGCAAGAGGGTGTACCAGATTGTGAAGCAAGAGTTAGTGTTGACTGATCACGGCTGCGTCACTGCTTACCATCAGGTGGGATTGCAGTCAAGCACTAGTTTTAAATTTGATATAAAAAGAAGTTATAGTGTTAGCCTTTACTAACTAAAACCCATCTACGATTATTTTTCCTTGCTCTTTGCGTTTCAGGACCACACTGACACAAACACTCCCGCGCCAAAACAACTCCCACCATTTCCATTCCGCATTATCACAAGTCGCGAATCGCTTCAACAAACACTACAACCAACCAGTCAACTACACGTATATAATCTTCAAAGCATTATCATGATAACAGCCCGTTTCATTGTTATTGCATCCATTAAGTACATCTTTCCTTTGTTATTTTATCTGTGGTGATCTGTGCTATCATTGGCCTGTGTATCATCAGGTTTTTATGTTTGTTTTCGCTGTGGGTGCTTGAGAAAGGAATGGCGATGTTATTTTGATTGTGAATGTGTGGGTTGTAAAGGCCACTCAATCGTTTTTTGGAACGTTAAACTTTTATGTGTGATTGACTTCGACTGAACTCCAATAAATATGCGAAAAATCAGATAAGATTCAAATCTGAGGTAAGGCCTCAGCATTGAATCTTTGTTAAAATGATAGGCTTGCGAGCGAGAAAGAAGGATGGAGTTATACTCTCTATATAGATCCATCCCTTTGGCTTTTCAGTAGATCATCAAATGGATCGAATTTAGAGCCTCTGCTCAGAAAGAAAGAATCAAAGTTACAGAAATAACCTGAATAATAATTTGTCAAACTTGTGTGGTTGTGGGCAGGGTAGATTAGATAGATTAGAAAACCTACCGCAAGGCGAACCGAGGTGAGTGAGACCGTTGGATACGTGACGCACAGGATTAGTCGTTATGGCAACACTTGGAGGAGGTCAACGTCCAGCAGGGAATGTCTTCCAGCTGAAATGATGACGAGACAGAACACAGCAGAAAGAAGTCCACTACCAGGTATAAGGCTTCCCCAAGCATGCCTACACCTATTAACTGGTGCGCTTAGGTACTATCCAGTAGACTCGTCGATATATCATCAGGTCAGCGAACAGAATAGATGATAATGGTGTCATGAACTTTTAAGAAGACAATTCATCAATACACCTTTCAATATTCAATTTTGAACAAAAAATATACAAACAGCCGAACACAGAACCTCTTCTTTTTGAAGTCGGTTAAATATATGTATAAAATAAATACACTTAACCAATGAAAACTAGATACACTAGTTTTCATTGGTTAAGTGTATTTTTCATGCTCTATCTATAAATAACGTAATATCAATTAAAGATTGATAATAATATATACAGATAAATCATTACCTACACCATTACAGCTTTGTCTACCTAGGAACACACCAAAGACTAAAAATAAACCTTATTTCTTCCTAATAATACGATATAATTCACGTCTTTTTCTTGTATCACATTATAGAAAGAACAAAGAGAATCAATTTTTCATGTTATTGCTTAAACGTGACATGTGCCAGTGAATGGCGGACGTGAGAACTGAGAAAAGCGAGGAACAGAGCGATTTCGCATAGTTACCAGACTGCGTCGGACAGAGGGTTGATCGATTTGGATGAAATTTTGTGTGTATGATTGACTAGGTTCCTGGATGGCTTGAAAATACAATTGAACCCAGTACATGGCGCTGCAATCGAGATTCTCAATTGTTTTTCGTATAAAAAGCCAGCTTTTGTATTCATGTTTAGGCCTACATGGGCTCGTATAAAACGTCAGAACAGCAGAGCAGCATTTGGGCAGAACAACATCTGTTGGGACCGCTAGTGTTGAATATTTTAGAAAACCTGAACCATATAATAATACAATTAAAAATAGAAACAATACAGTATTTATACAAATAATGTCATTTTAGTATTTCTATATAATAATTTATATTTAGTTTATGTCATGTCTTCTAACAAACTCTCATATAAAATGCATGCTCCTGTCTCGACACTGAAGAAACACTTTGACATTCACACTATATTTTATTAGATAACGTACATACACGATACGATTCAATTTATTTGTTAGAAACAGACGTCTGGGGCCCATTACTAAGAAAAAGATGTCTAGTATAAATATAATATTTATTGTCCAATGTTTACAAAGATCTATCTAATGATAAAAATGCTGGACCCGAAGCGAATTTATTTGATTGAATAGAAAAATAAATAATGTCTGTATAATTGAGGTTTCTGAGAAAATCTAATTTTAGGTTGGGCTCGTCTGTGCTGTACATCGGCTGTCTGTTTTTGTTTTGTTTGTCTTTTTATGTTTTGTGTTCAACTAATCAAAGAACCAACCTGCACTGCACCCGTTTGGTGACATCACAAGACACCCAGACCTGAAACATTTATCTGTAGGCCATACAAATATTTGATCCTTGCAGGAATCGAACCCGCGATACGCAGCCAATCGCTCAAACACTGAACCGACCGTGCTGTCAATAATACACACAAAATTTTAAAAAAAACGAAACAATATATAGGATTAGAAAAATAGTTGAAAGCATCTAAAATTTTTCAATTTCATAAATTTTAATGATTAGTTTAAATGATATTCAGGAGTTTTTTAAAAAAATTAAATTGAAAACCTGAAACTATTACACATAAAATGAAAAAGGTACAACTTGGATTCATTCAGAAACGCTAACTGTTTTTTTTATGCAGGTAACCTAGTTCATTATTAAAATACCTGCCACTAATCATTACTTATTTCAATTGCACATGCTCCTTTCAAATATCCAATCAAACTAATCTGTAAACTCAGGATGTTGATTCACATAAGCTAACAACTTACCGTACGCTAACTATACCTAACACACATGTGTTAGGTTAGGTTAGTTATATAACTAGAACCTAACTAACGTAACCTAAGTTAGAACTATTTATAGTTCGCTGCAGCTTCATCAAATTAGTGCTGAAGTGTTTGTCATACCAGCGATGTAATCAACTTCCTGTGTGAGAGTCATTTTGTAGAGAGGTTCAAGTTATTATGTGTTAGATAGCGTAATCGATACATGGTCAAGCTGGATATTATAATCTGCTGATAAACCAACGAACTTTAAAGTTAGAGCCTTCGGTTTCTATGTTTTAGTCATTTCCACCCTGGTATGTACCACTTTTTTTTAAAGAATATTTCGGTGGAGTCAATAGTACAGAAGTTTCGGTAAAGTCAATAGTACGGAAGCCAGCTTGACAACGGGACGACAGCGGAGACGTTTCACCGCTTGACAGCTGAGTCTGGGCTGAGTTCGCGCGAGCCGAGCAGTTAAAACTGACAACCGCACATACGCTGTCCTCTTTTCTTTGCCGGTAGCCGCGTGGGCAAACGGCTCTAGAAACTCTCATGGCTTGTTATAAAGTGAGTAACTAAAGCTTACATTATAATAAATCACTTATGTAGACTGGAATAGTTAGAACTTATTAGTGCTGAAGTGTTTGTCATACCAGCGGTGTAATCAAATTCCTGTACGAGAGTCATTTTGCTAGTTAGCGTTACCGGTACATATTACAATATGCTGGCAAACCAACAAACATAAACTTTAGAACCTTCTAAGATTTTTATATTTTAGTAAAAAAACTTAAGTATCTACTCAGCTGTTTAAAACAAATAAAGACAGACTTACAGTCAATAGGTAGTCGGCTTAGTCAGTAGTCAGCTTAGTCAATAGTACCGAAACCAGCTTGATATATCGGAACGTCAGCAGATGCGTCACACAGCTTGACAGAGTCTGGGTTGAATTCGTACTAGTTGAGAGGTTCACCGCCGTGTCCTTGTGGAGGCTATCGGCGGCGGCGACCTCTCGCGCCGGGCCCTGGTTCAGGCCATGGTCCGGAGCGAGGAGGGGTGGCATGCGGTCGCCTCCTTCTGCGAAGTAGTAATGATCGTGAAGGAGGCTGTTGACCGCGAGCGCATGAGGGAACAGTCCTCACGCCGCCGCCGAGATCCCCCGAGGAAAAAAATGTTTAATTAGGATAGCCCCCCTACATGTAAAATGGAAAGTATTTTTTTTTAATTTCAAACCTAACGTGTGATATATTGTTGGATAGGTATTTAAAATTGAATAGGGGTTTACTAAAATCATCCCTCTAACTTTTGAACCATAAGTTTGAAAAATATGAAAAAGATCTGGAAAGTACAGCTTTATAAAGGCTTTCTAGGAAAATTATTTTGGACTTGATAAGATGAACAGTTTTTGAGGAATTGGGGACACTTCTTGTGACGGAAAGAAAACTACGGAACCCTACACTGAGCGTGGCCCGACACGCTCTTGGCCGGATTTTTCTCTGTCGGCAGCCACGTGGGTAACGCTACTCTAGAAACTACCTCACGGCTTGTTTTGAAGTGAATATCTAAAGCCATTATAATAAATCACTTGCGTTGTCTGGTATAGTTTGTTTATTGCTCGTTACCCACTTATTGCCCACAAAATAGGGTCTCTGGAAAGGATTTCAACTGTAAGCCTCCTCTGCTGACAAATACAATAATTAATCTACCTACCGTGTACCGAAACTTGTTTAATTCCTTATTGTAGTATATAAAATCTACCGAACCACGGTAGATGACATTTGCAAACTATTTTTTCATTAATTATAATGAGATTATGAATTTATGTATGTATATTGTTTATGAATTTGGATTATGATTATAAGTTTGCATATTATTTTGAAATATAAATTAATCTATACTAATATTATAAAGAGGAAAGATTTGTACCTATTTTTGTATGTTTGTAATGAATAGGCTCAAAAGTACTGGGCCGATTTAAAAAATTCTTTCACCAATAGAATGCTACATTCTTCCAATTTGACATAGGCTACATTTCATTTTGAAAAAAATTTGGGATCCTTGGTAAAATTTGAATTTCACTAAAAAAAGTGTTTTAGATCCAAATTTCTAAAACTAAATAATTGTCTACCCCATGCGAAGCCGGGACGGGCTGCTAGTATCACTATAAGCAAATTAATGAAGATATTAAAAACAAAAGATAAATTAAACATTGCCAAGAGAATGAATCTACCTATCAATAAAATTTGACTAATTCAATGATAAAACAATTAGTAGAATCTGTGGCTAGAATCAACAGCTCAGCTGATTAGTAATTCAGTCGGCTGCTGAATTCAGATGAGACAGACGCGTGCGTGACCTAGGCGAATGATCTTCATTACGCACGCAATACCCGCGCAGCCTGCGTTTCATTATCTATAGAAATACAAGCCAGTGTTACAACAGTCTGTGATAACATATTGCTGAGTTTCTTGTATGTCACATGCTTGAGCAGAAACTTTGATTTCTCTTTCTTTACTCTGTCCAAAAAGCGCCATATCAAAACTTTTTTTAGTTTTTCCCGCTCTTGTGTGGAGCGGGAGGGCGTCACACTTTTAATAAGTAAATTCCTAACTATTCATAATACTTACTGCATTACTATATGCAAACTATACCTATTAAAACATAAATCACACTATAAACAAATTAATGAAGACATTAGAAACAAAAGACACATTAAACATTGTCAAGAATATACTTGACAATATTTATTTTACTATTACTATTTATTTACTTAAAAAAGAAAACCCAAAAAGAATTCGACTAATTCAATGATAAAACAATTAGTAGAATCTGTGGCTAGAATCAACAGCTCAGCTGATTAGTAATGCAGTCGGCTGCTGAATTCAGACGAGACAGACGCGTGCGTGACCTAGGCGAATGATCTTCATTACGTACGCAATACCCGCGCAGCCTGCGTTTCATTATCTATAGAAATACAAGCCAAGGTTAGAATAACAGCCTGTGATAACATATTGCTGTGTATTTTGCTTGTATAGAAGAAAGCAGAAACTTTTATTTTTTTTCTACTCAGATCAAAAAGCGCCACCTCAAAAATATTGAAAAAAAAGCAATCCCTTTTTTGTTTTCCCTGCTCTTGTGCGGAGCGAGAGGGCTTCACACTTTTACTAACTAAATTCCTAGTTAATGAAGATATTAAAAACAAAAGAAAAATTAAAAAACCAGGAAGATTAATTCACCTGCCAAAGAAAATCCAAAAACAAGAATTCCACTATTCTTAACTCAATCATATAACAATTAGTAGAATCTGTGGCTAGAATCAACAGCTCAGCTGATTAGTAATTCAGACGGCTGCTGAATTCAGACGAGACAGACGCGTGCGTGACCTAGGCGAATGATCTTCATTACGTACGCAATACCCACGCAGCCTGCGTTTAATTATATATAGAAATACAAGCCAGGGTTAGAATAAATTCCTAAAGTAACTATTCATTATACGTACTGCATTATAATATGTAATTTACATATATTTCTTTTAAAATATAAATCACACTGTAAGCAAATTAATGAAGATATTAAAAACAAATTCAACAGCCATAAAAATGGCAATGCTGCCAGCCTTTTGGTTACATTACCATTCGACAGCGATGCGGAGGAGTTTTTTTTTAGATTACTTTTAGTTAGTTCTTAAGGGTTTTTTTATTAAGTGTATATACATTTGTAATGTACATAGATTGTAATAATAGTCAAATGATAAATAAAGTTATCATAAAACAATGAGTAGAATCTGTGGCTAGAATCAACAGCTCAGCTGATTAGTAATTCAGACGGCTGCTGAATTCAGATGAGTCAGACGCGTGCGTGACCTAGGCGAATGATCTTCATTACGTACGCAATACCCGCGCAGCCTGCGTTTCATTATCTATAGAAATACAAGCCAGGGTTAGAGTAACAATAGTCTGTGATAACATATTGCTGAGTTTCTTGTCTGTCTTCTGCTTGATATTTATGGGGGAAAGCAGGAATTTTGATGTTCAGGGTTCCGTACCTCAAAAGGAAATTTCCAACCCTTATAGGACAGAATTCTTTACCGTACCCTATCTAGCCAAAAAGCGCTACCTCAATTTTTTTTCTTTCTTTTTTGTATTTTGTTTTTGTTTATATGCCTTTTAGGTGGTTTGCGTCAAAAGGGCTGCTCGAAAACTCGTATCTATATTGCAATTTTAAAAAAATGCAATTTATAAAAAAAGTTTGTTTTTTTAGGTGGGAAATCATACAATGACTTCTACTGCTCTTGGGCGGAGCGTGAAGGCGCATCAGATTTTGACTGACTAAAACCCACTCCTTTGTTCCATATCTGCCTTGTGTTTCAGGTTCCCGGGTATTTCTTTTAGAACCGAACCCATGGAGAGGGCGTCCAGATTACTTACCGGTCATTATACTCAACTGATGCCCACTTAAAAGAGGTGTTACGTTTAAATATTTTGGACTCTGGTTAACCTCTGACCTGAAGGACGATGCAGACATTGAAAGAAATTAAGATCAAGTTATTATTATTATACACTCAAAAAACATAACCACTTTTCAAGCGCACTCAGTTAAAAAACACACAACTCACTAGTGTTGAAACGCGTATCTACTTGATAAGGTCTGTCTCTAGAGATACTTTATAAGATTCCATTATAATAGGCCATTTATTTTACCCTCGCCAAGTTAAACCATTAGAATAATTTTGTTAAACAAATTGAGCTAATGTCAACATTAGTACTATTAAATCACTCCCTGGAAACCTATTTTGAATAAAGATTTCTCAAAGATTTAAATATCTAGTGAAAGACATTAGAATAATCTGAAATGGTGAATATATTTTCAAGTTAGCATCATTAAAGTCGAAATGTCTGAAATTAAATTGCGGTGAAAAGAATTGAGGGTTGAACAATGTGAGTTTTGGACCAGACAATGTCAACGAGTTATTGAAAATGCAATATCTGAATAAGGAGGAGCTCGTGGCTAGATAATAACAGCCGCACCGGTCGATCTTCAAGGTTAAGCAACGCTTGCCAAGGTTGGTCTGTGGATGGGTGACCATCTTAACATAACGAGTTTCTTCCGTGCCTCGAAAAGCACGTTAAGCCGTAGGTTTCTTCTGTCATTTGTAGATCTTTGGCAGTCGTTACGGATGGTCAGAAGCCAGTAAATCTGACTCCAATCTTGCCATGAAGTACCGTGTTACCCCAGTTAATGGCTTGTGGTATTCAGCTAAATCCGGCTTGACTGGAAGCCGAATCCAATATAGTTGGGAAAAGGCTAGGTAGATGATGAATACCTGAATCAGTAGATGGTTCTTTTTTAAGGTGCGAAATCTTGATTAAAACGTCTCGTGTGACTTTTGATTAAAACCACACCTATGTTCCTACTACGCTCTTTGCGTTCTAGGACTACGGGTTCCCCCTTAGGAAGTAAACCCGTGGCCTCAAAGTAGATATGGTAGCTAAAGTAGACATTATTATGTTCCAGTGATAAAGTCTCTCATGCATGAGGTTGCAGGTTTGAACCCAGGCAAGCACCAACACGTGAAATTCATATGTGGGTATTATTTTTCAGGTAGGGCACATTGCTTGCAGAACAGATGGTCGACAGGACCGATAAGTTCTGAAGTAGAAGAAGCAGCGTGGCAAAAAATCGCGTTGAAAGGCGTCCAACAAATGTGATCGCAATCTAAAGATAAAGCCGTTTATAATGCACAGTTTGACACTCACAAGGAAATCAAAACCTGTTGGGTACTTCTCGTTGACCTAAAATATTGGACATTTTGGCAATATTTTCGTACTTAACATTTTCATTTGCGTGTGCTTTTAGAACTTTCTCATAACACAAGTAAATGAAATAATCCGAAAACCATTTTGTAATTACGACTCAAAACAATTACTTTTTTGAGAACCCAAAAACATCTTCAAGGCTCGATTCGGGAATCGAACTATTTACAAAGATAACTTTGTACGAAACTCTCAGTGCGCAAATCCAAGTCTCACTAGACCGGTATTTTCCTAGTGTAGCGCTTAACTGTCTTAGTTCACCCCCTCCACCCCTATTTTGGTGTTCAATAAAGGTTATTTTATTCCAGCTCTGGGAGAAAATCACACTTAAGAAATCCAGAAAGGACCATTTATCTTTTACCTGAAATCGTAATAACCTTAACCAACCCTGCTTCTATCAATCTTCAAATACTCATTTACTTATTTTATCCTAACTGTATTCCAATAACCTAACAAAACCTATAAGAATATTTCTTGCACCTAACCGGGTGTTTCTTACAAAAACCAGACATTATTGTACAATTTGACGTATCGTCCGGACGTTAGGCCGTGTCGAGCCGATATTGGGGAACACATCTATCATGCCGATGGGGGGTGCATCCAATAGGGTAGTTATTTTCGCATCTATTGCCCGTAATTGATTGGATAGTTAGTTGCTATAGTTAACTTCGGTAATGATCTTAGTTAGAAGTGGGTTTCGTGTATGTATATTCATTATTAATAGTAATAATATCTTGACTTCGCTTGTGAGGATGTCAACGTGAGGGAAGTGGATATAATAATCATTGTGCCGACAGTCGTGACACTCAAAGGCTTAACAGCCACGAGCCTTGAGCAACATCTGAGAAGACTTGTGTTAGGCAGTTGGATCAAGAGTTTGATACAGAAACAGTACTCCTGGACAAAGCGCATATTGTAGACGATTCCTCGCTCAGGAGCCCTAACCACGCGGGGAGTGACTGTACGCTTGGACCTTATTCCCGATGCCGGTGGGCTACTTTTGTTTATATTTTTAATACGAGTAGTTTATTTTATTTATTAAAAAAATAAATAATTGGAGTTAAATAAAAAAAACTTAGTTTACCTTATCGATCTAATTTTTACAAATTGAACTTAACCTACTTAGTAGTAGTCCTAAAGAACTTACCTATATGTTTTTTTCTAAGAGTACAGAATCATGTTAAAATAGATAAATAAATGTTGTCTTTTTTAACCCAAAGATTTCTGGTAGAGAATGCCATGACGCATTAAGTCCGCATGTGTACCACCATTGTACATGAAGTATAAATAAATAATAAATACCAACACGTGTTTGAAGATAAATGTATAAATATAATAAATATTACAGCTGAAACTGATTTCGTCCAGACAACCTTTAATTACGAGTAGATAGCCGAAGTTAATTAAATAGTATAATCAAGCAACCAAACTGTTGAGCGAAAACTAATTAATTTTATCTACGGATTTAATTAGAATCATTTAGGTGGCAGATAAACTGTCCAGCTATGGAATATAGTCAGTATTTACCACAAAATCGATTTTACTGATGGATGAAGCGGAATTTTACATCAGGTGAATATTTATCTGATCTCAACACTAATTTGCTGGGTAATGCCACCAGGACTCATGTCCTGTAAAACAACACAAAACAAACATGTAACATGTTTTATTTCTTTCTCTCTGCAATGTCACAAAAGGACACCCATCCTGGGACCGACTCGAAACTTCTCTTATTTGAGTACATAATAATGTATTTTAAATATATGTTGTATTTATAGTTTATAGCTACGTATTTTTCTACAGTTTGTCACAATGTTTAATGGTAATATTACACCTGCCGCTACTACCTACCACCTACACCTAATACCGTATTTTACGAGGAGCGGCTGCCTACCAGACCTCTACAACCCATTAACTGGGGTAACACGGTACTTCATGGCAAGACTGGAGTCAGATTTACTGGCTTCTGACTATCCGTAACTTTTGTGTACATAAAGAATTAAATACATAAATAAATAAACAAACTTTGCTTAAGCTCACAAAGTTTCAACACAATATTCCAAAATGTCACAGCCAAAAAGTAACAGAGAGCAAATAAAGTTACCACAGCGCAGACCTTTGTGCCAGTATAGCAAGTAACTCAACAACTGGCCGTAAATCACACTTGACCTATTCCCCAACAAACGCACACGATAAAACACCACGTGTGACCTAATAAGTTGTACGATAAATTCTGCCTTGCCCACCTCTCAAATCTGCCGAATAAATACAAAATCGTTGGATATACTGGTGACTGGAAAACATAGGGAGTGGGATTTGGGGAGTAGCCTGTGATAAACAGTAATACCTGTTCTATTATATACAATGTATTAAATATACAGTAGTTTTTTTAAGGCGTGAAGTCATCAAAATGACACTCTAGGCGGGGCGGGAGGGCGTATCAGATTTCTACTGCCGTTTTTAGGTTCTCCGGCAAGGTATTTGACTGGTTTGTTAGAAGAAGACTGACTAAAACCCATCCAATCCTGTTCCTTCTTCGCCTTAAAATACAGAAGTTGAGTTCTTGTTCTTGATTTCTATTCCTCAATGTCTGATTTTGGAATTAGAAATGTAGCTCAAAAGGCAGGCAAGTTAAATGGGACTGGACAGCTGTACATGCCTACTGCATGTTCGACAAACTGTGAGCCAAATTAGCACAAAATTTGTGCCCGGAGATAATGAAATAGGATCGTCATAGACCACGAAGGTGATGGCGGAACGAACTGGACAGAATCCTTCGAAGCTAGAAGAAGGAAACGCGGACCCGTGAAAGTTGGAGGGAGTAGAAAGAGGTCTCTGCTCAGGAGTGGAACAGAATAGGCATTTAAAAAAAATAAGGGTACGTAAACAAAATTGACCCGTATGTTTTTAAGTTAAGTATAGACGACTAGCCTTCCGTATTTTCTTGTCATTTCTGTGAGCAAAATTTATTTGAACAAATAAATATTGTCAGCAAACAAGATAAATAACTGTAGTTATTTATTTATTTACTCATAATGTTATCTTACTCTTAGCCCCTGTATTTTTGTAGTCGTGTTGATTTTTTCTTCGTTATTTTAAGTGGTCATAAACTTTTTTAGATTATCTATACTAATATTATAAAGAGGTAAAATTTGTAAGTTTGTATGTTTGTAAGTTTGTAAGTAGGGGGTAATCTCTGGAACTACTGGTCCGATTTGAAAAATTCTTTCAGTGTTAGATAGCCCATTTATCGAGGAATGCTATAGGCTATATACTAACACGCTACGACCCACGGGAGCAGAGCAGTAACGAAAAATGCGGGTGAAACCCGGGGGACAGCTATTTTTTTTTGTGATTAAATATCACTGATCTGTCACCAAGAACTAATCATTTCACGATCCAGCTAACATATACCTGCAAATAATAAATCAATAAATAATTTTAGCTACTTACGAGTAAACAACACATCATTGGAATACTGCACGTGCTAATACACCCTAGTTAGAAAATTAAGTTACAATATATCGACGTACTACATTGGTAGCGCATCGATATTGGTATCTACCCACTTACACACAAACATATTAACGATGATAAACACGATATTACTTTGTTTTAATTTTATGTTTTAATAAAAAATTAAATCGCAAATATCAATTTTGAACATAGGTACTCAAGTATGTGCGTTTTTATGTTATAATTTTTATAGATTTTAGACAAGTCTTAGGTACTTATTCTTAATTAGTAAGACAGGTTACAGCCAAACTCTCATCTTCATCAATTCAGACAAAAAGCGCCCAAAGTTGGACATATGCCAGTCGGATAGTCAGAAGCCAGTAAATCTGACTCCAGTCTTGCCATGAAGTACCGTGTTACCCCAGTTAATGGGTTGTGGAGGTCTGGTAGGCAGCCGCTCCTCGTAAAATACTGGTATTCAGCTAAATCCGGCTTGACTGGAAGCCGACCCCAATATAGTTGGGAAAAGGCTAGGCAGATGATGAGTTGGACATAGGCCTCCCCTATTGCCGCTTTTTCTTTGTTGTAACAAACGGTCCTGTGCATCTCGCATCTATCGCATTCCCACGACTATCACCAAGTCAACAGTCCACCTTGTGGGAGGCCTTCCAACGCTGCGTCTTTTGATGCCCGGTCACTAAGTAGAAATTAGATGGAAATCTTCAAATCAAATCACCTACTCTTACTAACGAAGAAAAACATAAAAAAGCAATACAAAATCGTCAACAACACACACAGAAATTCACATCATAACAAACTATCCTTTGTAGACTCTTTTCAACCAATCAGACGCCATTCGTTTCTAAGAAACCAATCAATAAAAACCCAGACTCAAAGCTAGCGTAGAACAAAAGATTCCCTGTAGGACCAAAATAAAGCTAGAGGCAGATGCAGAAAAGCCTTTTGCAGTAGCAAAGGCAATGCATCCGAATGCGGAAACCACTTTGTATTCACCCGGGAATCGATCCTATGGCCCTTGAGATGCAAATACGGTGACAAGATTGGAACTGGAACTCTGTCATTTGTGTCTTTAGAGTATAAATGTTTAGTAGAGCGCTTTGATGTAAGGTAAGTGTGTAAAGTACAAACTAAACAAGGGGATCGAAATATAAAATAATCTACATAAAAGTCTGCAAAATCGACAGTGTTTTCCGATTCACATTATAAAAAACTAGCTGTCCCCTGCGTTTTCACCCACATTTTTCGTTACGGCTCCGCTCCCGTGGGTATAACATTCCCACCTAAATGGGCTATCTAACACTGAAAGAATTTTTCAAATCGGACCAGTAGTTCTAGAGACTACCCCTACATACAAACTTACAAATTTTACCTCTTTATAATATTAGTATAGATTAACAATATAAAAATTAAAATTGAGCAGTGATGGCGCCGTGGTAATAACTCGGCTTATGATCAAACCCAGGCAGGCTTACCTTGTGTAATTTATTTCATCGGCACTGCTCTCAAAACGGTGATACACCGTGAGGAAATCGGCAGGTGCTAGAACAAACATTTGAAGACATGTGACAATTTACACTATGCTCGCGTTGTAGCTTATGGCCCATTCCCTCTTCGAGCGAGGACCCCTGAATATCAGCAGTGGAAACATTCTAAGGCTGATTATTCTAAAATTAAAATAAACCTACATCAAGGAATGGCATGATTATATAACATAGTAACGCCTATGCTACATAGTAACGCTTTATAGGTAAACCAAATAAATATAACATAAGACGTCTGTATTTAGCAAAAGGTTAAGCTGAGATGACGCCCCAGACGACGTGTGGGTGTACAACTGTACTAGTACCTACCTACATGCACCTATTGCCAGCAATATTGAACTTAAATAATATACGTATATAAACTAGTGCTTGACTACGATCCCAACTAATAGTAAGTGGTGATGCGATCTTTGATGTTGAGGCACACTAGTTTATTAAGAGCCTATTCACTCTAGTTTTGAAGACACTTTAATTATAATCAGACGCGAAGACAGCAGCTGGCAATTTTTTTCAGTCCTTCGATATACGCGGTATAAACGACGAAGAGAAACGCTAGACCATAGAGGTTTCATCAACAAACTCCCTTATAATAAGAAATTAATTTTTTCTCTCTGATTCTCATTAAGCTCTTTCATAATTAAAGAAAACCAAAAACGTCGTCGACTACCCGGAAAAAATATTAATTAACACAACCCACGCTTAAAAAAACCCAGTACCTATTTAACTTCATTAGGCAGAAATTAAGTTCACGTAACAATTTACGACACACCCTAGGGCCGCTTGGGCAAATTAAAAATTATAATTAAATCATAATCATATTGTAACTATTACCGGCCAAACCCGATTTCAGGACAAACTAGTTTTGCCTAGGCTAAACTAGTTCATCCTATACGCGATAGGATTAACTAGTTTAGCCTAGGCAAAACTAGTTTGTCCTAAGCCCGATAGGATAAACCAGTTTAGGCTAGGCCAAACTAATTGATCCTGATATAAATACGCACACTCTAGGATAAACTGGTATGGCCTAGTCTAAACAGTAAAAATATTTAGCTGAGTCAAAAGTAGGTTTGAGTAAACATTTTTTTTTTTAGGTGGGGAATCAAAATGACTTCTCCCGCTCTGGGCGGAGTGGGAGGGGGTGTCAGACTTTTACTGACTAAAACCCACTCCTGTTCCTTCTTTGCCCTAATTCTGGGGTCCCGGGGATCTCTTTAGTCAACCCAGACCCCAGAAGGCTTCAGCCCTACCGAACCTCTACAGTTTGCTGACATCTCTTTGAGGCGCGCTTGGAACAGTACGTGCCGGCCGTCGTCGACGACATGGGCTTGGTCCGGACTGTTACCAGACGTCCGGACGGCGAGCTACCCATTGTTTGCCGTCCGCAAGCATGCGCCTACGGTGGCTGGAAATCGGGATCAGAATCCTGGCGGCGGGGGCGTGAGGGCCATGCCCTCTCGCGTGTGGCCGCCTCTTTCGCTAGCACTACTGCTTCGCAGAAGAATGCGACCGCGTCCCACTCCTCCTCGCTCCGGACCATAGCCTGTACAAGGGCACGGCGCGAGAGGTCATTGCCACCAATCGCCACCTCGAGGACACGGCGATGCTCGACCCAAGCGGGGCATACCTCCACCGTATGCTCCACTGTGTCCTTCGGACGGTCATCACAAGGTGACAAACCAAGAAGTCTATGACGTCAGGAAGGCGGTTCGGATCAGCCGGCCAATTAGTCGGTTCGGTAGTTGAGATGGTAGTCAGATTGTTCTTGTCTACAGATTTCTTGAGCTCTTGGCCTCTTGTGCTGGTAAGTCTCAGTGTACATGTTTAGCATTCCAATCTCCGCCTGCTATAAAACTTATATTTAAATAATTATTGCTTCTTTTAAAAAACACTTTTTATTTGTTATAGTATGATTGTTCGTATTACCAATTAACCATAACTTAGGCCCCGGTGGCACGAAAACGTGCCACTAAAAATGTATTATCTTTTAACTTTGAGAACCGCTGGCAGAAATTTGTGCCACCAAACCCCGACCGATTTAAAACTGTACTCTAGTAGTATAGTTATAGAAACAACAGAAACAGAGCAATAACAGTTTATATTATTAATATTATTTATATTAAAAAATAAAAATAATTGCGGGGGCCCTACAGGTTAACGACGAATCATTACAGTTTAATAAAAATGATTATTTTGCCAATTACGAAGTATTTTATTCAGTTTATCTATTTATTTTGACTTTCTAGATATATTAGAATGTTTAGACTAGGCCATACCAGTTTATCCTAGAGTATGCGTATTTATATCAGGATCAACTAGTTTGGCCTAGCCTAAACTGGTTTATCCTATCGGGCTTAGGACAAACTAGTTTTGCCTAGGCTAAACTAGTTCTTCCTATACGCGATAGGATTAAACTAGTTTAGCCTAGGCAAAACTAGTTTGTCCTGAAATCGGGTTTAGCCGGTAACATAACTATATCAATGTAAAGGTTCTGATAACAGCTAGCTGTTTCCATACCTATTCATTACCAAGTGGCTCAACTCATCATTTTGACCGTATGTAGTACTAACTTCGGCCAGCGGTTTTGCCACCATGAAAGTAAAAAATTATACCAAGAGAATAAATGTCCCGAGATAAATATCTTATTATAGGACATGGTATACCCATGTGCGAAATTTGAAATAAAATTCTATAACTTTTGTCGTTCAACCTCGTCACACAATGTATTCACCATTTTTTGACCTTCTCCCACATATAATTCTAATAACTCTTTTAGTAACATGCGTGTCATACGAGTACCTCTTCACATGCCACCTTCAAGAAAAACTATCGCATTTTAACTTTTCAATAATTGAATATAGTAGCGCTCTATATTCTAGTACATACTCTAAAGTTTGTGTCAGAGAAATAGCGAGCCAATTTGTTGTTTGTGATTGTCAGGTCCAAATTATGTTTTGCTATGTTTTGCTCATTAGTTCGCGTTAGTAATAACACTGGCTTTTTGAAATATAACTGTAGGTAGTGTAGTATGTTTGTTCCTAATTGTTTCCTTTCACCATCTTGTATACCGTGTTTTCAAATAAATATTTCATTATCTCGTTTATTAGTCAGTGTTACTTATTAAATATTGTTTCAAATATTTCTTAAGAAAGGGCCCCCTGCCTGAATAATGTTATTAATTATGTCTATCGAGAAAAAGGCTGGTGAAGAATTTCACACTCAATGAATGGGTTCTCAAAAACGGCCGTTAGCACGAAGTGACGTAGTTTTATTTATTTTATTAATATAAACAAGGGTTTAAATAAGGGTTTTTTATACATAGAAATGGCATAAAGTTAGACCCCTGAGGTCTGTCTTAGCATGCCGTAAAGTTATAAGAGGATAACATCTTGCGAGGTGCTTGAGGAGTTTTTTTTTCCGTTAGGGGAATCATCAGAATGACTTCTCCCACTCTTAGGCGGAGCGGGAGGGCGTGTCAGACTCTTACTGACTAAACCCCTACCCCGTTCCTTCGTTGCCTTCGATCTGAGGGACACGGTGACAACCTTTTGGATTTCGTGTTCCCCAGAGGCTTCGGCCCTACCGGGCCCCTACAGTTTGCTGACAGCTCCTTGAGGAGCGCGTGGAACAGAACGCGCCGTCGACAGCTAGGCACGGTCCAGATTATTACCAGACTGCCGGACGGCGAGCTACCCAGTGCTCGCCGTCCGCGAGCCCGCGCCTACGGTGGTTGGAAATCGGGATCGGGATCTCGGCGGCGGCAGCGTGGGTTCCGTTGCCTCACGCGCTCGCGGTCGGCAGCCTCCTTCGCTAACATTACTGCTTCGCAGAAGGAGACGACCGCCTGCCACCCCTCCTCGTTCCGGACCATGGCCTGTACCAGGGCCCGGCGCGAGAGGTCGCCGCTGCCGATAGCCTCCACAAGGACACGGCGGTGCTCTCAATTCCACTAGACTACCATTTTTTTACATCTTTATTATTATTATCTATATACATAACTCCATCTTTTTTTGAAATAAGTAAAAAAATAGATCACGCATTGAAGAAGTTCTCGTTACAAACATTTTCTCATCACACACTCACGTTCCAATGTTGCCATCCTCATCACTGTCACAAAGCACGGCCGCTAGTTCGACGCAGAGTTATTAAGACGTCTGTCATTAGCAGCCAGGAAAGGTGTTGTTAGTCGTACAAAGGTGTAAGACAAAGAAGCCTTCCTTCATACTTCGATGGGCTTGTATTGTTGTGTGGGCCTTTGTCTTTGTAAGTTCCTGTGTTCGAGATGCTTTGGGTATGTGAGGGGCTTTTTTTAATTGGAAGTTCTGCGAATGGCTTTTTTTACCAACTATAACGAGGAGGTTATATGTTCACTGATTTCTCGGTAAGTTACAGACCGAAATAGAAAATTTTATTTTTGATTGAAACTATATACTTGGTTCCATGTAAATTATGTTATGATCTAATAATGAACTTCGAAAATATGGAACGAAAATTTTCATAGTAGAACTGTCGTAACAAGTAAAATTGCTTTGTTTATATGAGTTACTGACTAAAGAAAGAGGTAGAGGGGATACATCAATGTCATCAATGTCATCAAAATCAGCTCAAGTGGTGGTGATGCTGCCTATATCGTTGATGGCACGTAAAAAATATCTTGTAAAGAAACTAATACCGAAATTAGGAACAGAGCTTTTCATCCAGAACCAAAAAAACACACAAAAATATCAATTTCCATGAACGACAATAAAAATCTACGTTAATACCACCTGAAAAAAATGTAAAAGATTTTAATTACTTCATCCTACCGTAAAAGACGTTAATCAAACAGGTATCAGACGTTATAAAAAGGTGAAATTTCCTTTGTAACCTTAAAAATTTCTTTAATCTTCGCTATCGCATAGAAATTTGATTAATAATCCCCGTGTTGGGTGACCGTGAAAGAAAATTTTATTTTACGGAAGCTTCTAAATGTCGGCTATTTTCTGAATCGCTCGTTACTTTAATAATACGCGAGAGAAATTAATTGTACCTAAAGATTATCAGAGTATTATGTCGCGATATAATTAATTGATGTTGAATTATTCTATTTATTAACATGACAGGTTGGACACCGAAGAATGTATAGTGCAATTTTAAAGATCGTGTTATTTTTTTTTTATAATTTAGATATTCGCCACGTAACTATTAAGTTATGTAAGTTTTCGACATTAAAATAGCATAAAATTATCATCATCATTTCAGCGGTAAGACGTCAACGGTTAGACCAATCCCATCCAAATGACACCACAACAACCGGTCCATTGCGTCTCGTATCCACCTGATTTCCGCGGCTTTCATCAGGCCATCAATCCACCTCGTGAGAGACCTTCCAACAGCCGAATTAAAAAATATATTAAATACCTATAAAGAACACAGAAAAACAAGTAAACGTAATTACAATAAAATAAATAATCAAAATATGCCATCAAGTGGATAAAGAAATAAGTACCTTTAAAGTACAGTGTATTTATCCATTCAATTCAATCTGAACCCGGTACTTACCTGTAAAGCCGGGTCCAGACTGCTGTAACGAAACTCACAAAGTAATATGAAAGGAGCATTTATAAAACGCAGCATGCGCACGAACTTAAGGGCGAAATGTGAACGTTTCGCACACGCAAGGCGTCCACGCTGGAAATTCTGTTAAGCGCTGGCCACACAGAAAAAACGTAAGACGCAGACGGGGCGCGGGCATTTGTCTCTACCGCGTCTCTTTCATACAAAATGTATAGAAGCGTCGCGACTCAAAACATACAGAACAGACAGGGCGCGGGCGCAACGCTGGTACATTTGCGCGCGCCCGCGCCCTGTCTGCGTCTTACGTCTTTTCTGTGTGGCCAGCGCTTTACGTTGTTTGTTACTTTAAGTCGTATACATGCGTATAAACATCGTTGCATTGCATGATACGCACCAACTTGATTTGCACGTGCGTACCACTAATAGTTCGACAAATATGTTTGCGGCGATCCTATAAGTTTGGTCTGTATGGACGGTTGAACCGTATTCTTCGTGAATCGCTGCGAACATTAAAAAGCTTTTCGCTATATCAAAACCAACCACTTTCTATAGCGCTGGCACAATATTCAGATAGAGTTCATTTTTTTACGCGAGTTCGATTCGAACTATGTTAGCGTTCGTGTTTGAATATGCCGTCACGAACGAACCAAATGTTCAAGTTTGATGTTTGTATTCGCTATGTTCATGTTCGTCGTACGTGCATACAAGGCGTTACAGCAGTCTGTACCCAGCTTAATCTAATAAAAAAAAATCGAATTGGCGACCATGACCAAGCCTGATGAGCAGTACCAATTTCGCGCGCTAATAACACTAACACCATACTGCGAATTGCATTTCCCTTTTAGGTACCTTTATTGTCCCATTTATGGGACATTCTATTACGATCGCTCGATATTACCTTTTTATGGGCCGATCTTCCTGCAGTGAAAATTTATGACACCATGAGAATTTGGACGATGAAAATTTACGATTGTGTACAGAATACAGTCCCATGGTCACATCAGGAAAGACAAGGACTGTAATTATTTTTCTTAGTAAGTAATTATTTTTTGTTATGACAATACAGAGTTTGAATATACTCTTGATTATTACGTGGGGTGCCAAGGAAACTTTAGAAATTTTTATGTGAATCGAGCACATTTGATTTATTTATGATACAATACTTGAAGTTAATCATCGGCAAACTAGGAACCAATTAGAAGTCAGCCAGCAAAATTGTAGCCAATCAGTGTTGAGCACATCAAATCTTACTATAGTAACGAGTATTTTCGCAAAAATCCTGACTTTGTCCAGTAAGATTTGATAATTTTTCGCCTATGTCTAATTATCCGCGTTTTCGCAAAACCCCTAGGATTTTCGCGAAGATTCGAAGTATCAAATTATCCTACGACATATACATAAATAAGAAAATAAATAGTAAAATGTTTGTTTTAAATACACACATCAAAAGTGTCTAGGGATCAAGCATTTTTATGCGGATTTCTTGAGATTGAGATGTAGCTTTGTAATAAATTTATGATTTTATAAATTTATATGGATCCTTTTTGGTGCATTTCACAATTTGCATCAGGAACTGTGAATCAAATTCGAGTGAAAGATGAAAATCAGCTGTCAATATTTTCCCTATAAAAACATACAACGCATTGAAGACATTATTAGTGCTACTGTTTCCCTACTACTGATTAAAACCAACGTTATTATGGAGCGGCGACGTCATTTAAGCAGGGAAAAAATGCTCAGAGCCGTGGGAATGATAGAAGCTGGTTCCCGGCAACGTACTGTGGCTTTAGCTCTGAATACAAGTCAGAGTGTTATCAGTCGACTTTGGACACGTTACCGAAGCACTGGTACCGTGGCTGAGCGCCATGGAGGACGGTATCGCTGCACCACACGGAGACAAGACCGATACATTCAAATATTAACTCGAAGAGCTCCAACAATAACGCCATGATGTTAGCCGTGAGGCTTCATCACTCTTCAGGGAACTCAATTAGCGACCAAACAGTCAGAAACCGCTTGCATGAAGTGAATCTTCATTCCCGAAGACCGCTACGGGTACCACCTATAGCAATGCACAATCGTAGGATTCGATATCAATGGGCTCTTGAACACAGAAATTGGGCAGAAGAACAATGGCGTTTCGTGTGCTTTTCTGATGAGTCTCGTTTCGGTATGAGTCCGGATACAAGACGTATACGACACTGGAGAACCCCTGGACGCCAACAGCGATTAAAATCCTGCCAGGAAGTCCATCCTTATAGTGGTGGAACCATCATGGTATGGGCGGGTATTTGGATCGGCGGAAGAACTGAGTTGATTTGGATCAGAGGCAACCTCAACGCTCAAATTTATGCTGAGACGATTGTATCAGACGTCATCGTTCCTCTACAAGTGCAAATCGGTCCCTTATTTCAGTTAATGCATGATAATGCACGACCGCACACCGCAAGAGTTGTAAGACAGACTCTCGCCGCAACTAACATCAATGTCCTGCCCTGGCCTGCTCAGTCGCCAGACTTGAACCCGATTGAGCATGCATGGGATATGCTACAGAGAAGAGCTCTGCCGAATATGGAGGGTATCCAGTCGCAAGAAGACCTTTTTTTGTTGTTGCAACGAACATGGGCGGCCATTCCACAGCGTGATTTGGATGAACTCATTTTGAGTATGCCAAACCGATGTTCTTGTGTTGTTAGTGTTCGCGGTAGAAACACGGATTATTAATTGTTTAAGTTACCCAATAAAATTTTAAAGAAAACTGTTATTTCAGTCTTTTTTTCGAACTTTAATGTTAGTGGTTCAAATGTCAAGAATCCCTTTATTAGGAAAATGGCAAATTTCTTTATTAATGCAAAGGTTACTTGGTTTATCGTTACTGTGACAAACGAAAACACTTTATTTGATGAATCCTTAAAGAAAATTTTAATTAATATCAATCAGGAGAAAAGTTATTGCAAAAATATATGTTGATCCCTAGACACTTTTGATGTTGTGTACTAATTTTCCTGTTAAAATCATCAAATATGTTACATGTTGATTAGATGTAATTCGATAGAAATAATCCATTTCGTCCAATTTGTCAAACTTATGATAAAAATTTGTTGAGAACTTATGTGTTCTAAAGTGTCTTAAAACTGGGAAAAGTTGGTTAAAACATAATTTAACTTAGTCTACAAGTTGTATTGTTTCAGAAACCGTTAACATAGATTTAAAGAACTGAAATTCATGTAATCCTTGTCTACATAAGTCATTAAAGCTTTTCCTTACTCCGGTACCACGACGGAAGACGCCCTGAGCGTCGGATCACAGATGTGACATCCGACAGCAAGCAATGGGTAGCTCTCCTTAAACCGAGCCCCAGTCGTCGACGGCGTCCCTCAAAGAGATATCAGAAAAACCGTAGGGGCCCAGTAAGGCCGCTGCCTGCTAGACCATGGGAAATTTCTGAAAAGGTCTATCTAAAGCGCAAAGGGTAACTGAAGGAACATAATTATGTAGGTGAGTTTTAGTCAGCAAAATTGCGTGTCAGACACACGCTCACTCGCTCTACCCGTAGATCGTAAGAAATTATTAGACGTTTCCCCACCTTCCAAAAAAGTCAAACAAAGCTAGTCTAGCAATAAGTTTGTTACTAAGAGTCTCACTAAAAAAATGGAACAATAAGTTAATATTACAAGAAGCGAAACATAACAAAAAATACGTTCTCAAAAGTAATAACATCACGCTCAACAAACATGAAAAGTATATTATAACAAATCCCATCTCGAAATAATTCCCTAGACACTCGATATGTTCAAAAGCTCGAATTGAACTCTCATATCACATGTTAAGGAAAAATCCGGGCAAGTACAAGTCGGACTAGCTCAATGAGGGTTCCGTACCAACTTACTTATGAAAACTATTAAAAAAAAATCAATCATCGAATCGAGTCTTGAATATAATTTATCAATTTTTTTTGCTAGGGACGTTACTTTAAATTTTCAATTTTCAGACTTTTCCCTAAGTTTGTGCTAGACTTTTCCCTATGTTTGTGCTAAGACCCTGCTTAATGCCAAATATCAGGATTCTAGATCAACGGGACAGCACTCTATGAATTTTGATTTCTTAGTGTCAAAATGTACGTTTTGTAGGATATAAACGGCTGTATCTTTTTTTTCGTTAACTTACAAATTTGATTTATGCATAGCTTCAATGTACTGCAGACCTAAGTATATGGTTTTAATTTCAACTTGATACCTCCACGCGGTCCCGAGATAAAGGGTCTTGACAGACAGACAGACAGGCAGACAGACGGACAACAAAGTTCCCTATGAGATACGGAACCCTAAAAATCCGAAATAACAGATATCTAAGTTTGACGTAATCCGCGCATTATTGGATGGATACTCGTTAAGCGTGACGGATCTATGTCGAGCGGGATCAATGATAAAGCAAAATTTCAGAATAGTATTCCTGTATTTTCTTATTTTTGTCCTTGTTTTTGGCTTGGATACTAAACACTTGAAGGCCAGTCTTCGCATGAATAAGAAGTTCTTCAGTTTACCATTAGTATTTGGTACTCATTCCAATTATTTATTCATTACTCGGTAGCGTAACGTGCTATTACGTTAAGCCGTAGGTCCCGGCTGTCATTTGTAGATCTTTGGCAGTCGTTACGGATAGTCAGAAGCCAGTAAATCTGACTCCAGTCTTGCTATGAAGTACCGTGTTACCCCAGTTAATGGATTGTGGAGGTCTGGTAGGCAACCGCTCGTCGTAAAATACTGGTATTCAGCTAAATCCGGCTTGACTGGAAGCCGACCCCGATATAATTGGGATAAGGCTAGACAGATGATGATGATGATGGTAACGAATACAGTATCAAGTTAACCTTCTCGGCAAACTTCTCTGAGGTAGCCGAAACGACAATAAAATTCTTAGCTCCATTTTAGTAAGATTGCGCTTGTGTCAATGATCCCATATTATAATTTAACATTACAATATCCACAAGGAATCAATTTACGAATAATTAAAAAAACCACTGAACTTGACTAGAAGAAATCCCTCCTAAAATTAAAGAACAGTATTCTTTTTCAGTGTGGACCTGATGAAATCAAATGTAGAACATAGGTACCTACTTTTTTTCCATCTTTAAGGTTTCGTAAGCAAAAGATATTACTGAAGCTCCACTGTCGGTTTGTCTGTCTGTCACTAGACTGTAACTTATACAACGTTATTTCTAACTATCACTAGACATTTGAAATTTTTACAGATGATGTATTGATTCTGTGCCCCAATGGCCAAAAAAATATTTTCACTGGGTAAGATAATGGTCAAAGATCAAACGCGGGCCTATTTCTGTATACTTAGTTGTTCTTAAACAACACTTTTATCCTGTCACACCGTAACTAAAAAATAAGTATAGGTAGACGTTGAAAAACCAACTAACTCAATTATTATGAAGGAAAAATTATTACGAAGGAAGCTTCAATTAGGTATCACATTGTTACTCCAACTCAAAGGTTCTAATGTTTAAAAGGAAGACAATTTGAAGACCTAATAAAATCAGTTGCATCAAAGAATATCAGACAAAGAATAATTGAGTTGAGAAAGTGCTGAATGGCATCGTAAAATCTCAAGAATACCACACCGGGGAACTTGAGATTTGGAAACATTTGGTAGTTAACTTTGACAAGAACTGCCACTTTATAAATAGAAATCTAGAAGCTCTACTATGTTACGTCGCTGTAGAGTGAGAATTCATTTAGTGACATTTTTAGCCAAAATGGATTAATGATACCCAAACATCTTTAACCTATTTTGGCCAAAAATGACACTTTGTGAATTCTCGCTCTATTATGACGTTATTTTTCAATGATAACAAATATACATCTAATATGTATGGGATTGGCAAGCGTTATCGAATTGCCATCTGATCAATCCCACACACATACACCCCATAATTCCTATACAGGGAAACGTTATTGCTAAAAGAATGTTACTTTGTACAAAATTACTTTAAAGTATGAGCAGTGCGTAATAACTAGGTTTATCAACTTTAAAAAAGTCTGATCTTAAAAGGACGAAATCAAGTAAATTGTTAGAAAAACAGTACCCTTCGTTGTTTCACTATAATTGTAAGACTGCACAACAGTTTCAATGAAGCTATATTTCTTTTTACTGCAATGACAGAATTTCATTTACTTTAGTTCAAACTTAGTGACAAATAAGTAGAATATTTTCGCGTACTTATTGCGTTTTCTTCTGTAAGTTTATAAAAAAGTATGTGGCCTCTTACAGACATCTAAGGCCATACTCACACTAACAGTCGCGCTCACAATACCCTCCCGTATGTCCCCACCGTCGAAGACTTGTTAAATAATGCTCTATTGTAATCGAGTTGACGTTTCATCCCTCACCGCGACCCGGCGACGTTATTAATCGATTCTTTACGAGAACACAGTTTTATCGAAAGGTGGGCCGGTCGCTGTTTTGAAGCCGTGTTTTTTCAAATTATTTGAGAAACTTTTCTCTCCGTTTTTATTTTACAAGTAGTTTTTTCTGTTAAATGTTTAGTTTAGAGCTTTTCAAGGTTAAGTTTTAGTCAGTCTAGTAAGTTAAATTCATAGTTTATTTTGCTTTTTAAAAAAGGAGGCTTGTTTCATTTAAAAAATGTTTAAGGTCCGTAGTAGATATAAAGATAATAATTTGAAAACAACCGAACATGTATTATAGAAGCGAAAGTTTGTACGTATGTTTGTTATTTCTTCAAGCTCGAACGGATGAACGGATTTGGATGAAACTTGGTTCACGAGTAGACCGTGTCCTGGAACAGCACGCAGGATACTATTTTATGCCAGATGTCTTTTCCTTGAGTTTATTTTTTACTATTACATGGGAAAAGCCGCTGGCAATAGTTTTATTTTATTTTAACAACTTAGAAAACTAATTTAAATAAGCTAAATAACTACTTCTTTTTAATTTGGGCTTTTAAGAAAAATAACATGAACAAACTAAGAATCACGAAACATTAGTGGCGTTAGGCTGAGCACAAAATGCAAAGATTATAAAATCTCATGTCAAACATGAAATATTTCTATGAAATATTTTTAATTCTCTTTTCATTTTTAATGCCCGTGAATAAATGGACGGGCCATTTATTCAGGGTTCTTAACATAGGCAGAAGAATCGCCAAACTTTAGTAGCATTTAGCAGGGCACATTGTTCGCAGAATAGATGGTCGATGGGGCGGAAAGGTTCTGGAGTGGTGACCACATATCAGAAGACGCAGCGTTGGAAGATCTCGCACAAGATGGCCTGACAACCTGGTGAGGGTTGCGGCGCACCTGTTTATAAAAAATATTATACAGCATATTGCATACTGTTATTTGTTTATTTATTTGTACTTATAAAGCATATAGCTAAGGAACGGAATTCCTTGCTGGAGTCTGTACCAAGTGTTCCTGATACCAAGGTACAAAGGGATCATAGCTATCCGGTCGTGTGTGTGGCCACCTGGCCGCGTAAAGCAATGTCACTCCGAAATGCCAAGTTGCAACATGATTTTCCCGCGTTCACTAATACTATAGATATCGTCATATCTCAGAAAATACGCATCCTAACTCAACGAACCTTAAGTTACTGAAATTGTTATGTAAAAAGCTATCTGACTACGTAGGGTTTTGTGTAGATTCACCTAATAATGTATTACAAATTTAAACTTGAAGGTAGCGTCATCAATTGAGATAGGTAGTGGATTAACGTGAGCCATAATAAAAAATATGTACCTATATATCTTCTAGTAATTTTATTACATCTAGCCTGTACTGTGCCACTACTGGGCATTAGCCTCCCTCAATTCCTTACATTTATTTAAGCTTCTTTTTTTCTAGTTCAAAAAATCATACCTGCCTTACTATTATTACAACAAAACACACTGAAACGCTTTTCTTTCACTTCCCATCAACAAGGAATTCTAGTTTTGTTTTTATATTTCAACTTCAGCCAAGTCACAATAGAAAATATGTTTTGAAATATTATAGTTGTTCCGACTCGGAAATAGATGGCTTCATTTGTTACGTTCAAAATAAGCTGCTAGGAGTCTGGGTATGCTAGCAATAAGTACCTATAATTTGTCATTTTGTGGTCTATTCATAGGAAACAAAAGACTATGTTGAAGACAACAGCTTAGTTCTTACTCTGACTTATAGTTTACCACTGTTAGTGGTTTTAATGTAAACTATTAGTATAGGAGATAAAATGGTATTTTCGGACAAGAAAATCTCTGAAAGTTCTGATCCTATCTTAATTTTTTAGGGTTCTGTGCTTCATTCGCTATAAATAGAACCCTTATAGGATCACTTTGTTGTCCGTCTGGCTGTCAGTCTGGCTGTCAAGACCCTTTATCTTGAGAACGCGTGGAGATATGAAAGCTGAAATAAAAAATCAGACTTCTAAGTTAACGTAATCTCAAAATAAGACCATTGCTCGCTTAGGCACATATTTTGACACTCGGTAGGAAACTATACCAAACCTCTATAAACCTCTACAATATATTTTAAACTACTGTGTTGACATACTATCCTTTTTTGCATGCAAATCTTCAGCTCCGGAGGAAACGAGAGGTAGTTACAGTTAAACACTAAAACCCACTCGTGTTTCTTTAGTTGCTCTTGCGTTCCAGGGTGACGGTGACTCTTTTGAATAACCTTGCAGCCGCAACGTATTTGCAATGTGGTAAATGCTATCTAATATTCACATAGCAAGTAACAGGACTTTTATTTACCTAAAGCCTACCTAAACTGAAAAAATAAATTGGTACCAATTAAAACTTATTTTTTCAGTTTACACAAATTACATATACGTAAACATATTAACGAAATATTTTGCTGAACCTACTTTATAAGGAGTGAAAAAAATATTTTTGCCATCACAAAAATAATTACATCATCATCATCATCTGCCTAGCCTTTTCCCAACTATATTGGGGTCGGCTTCCAGTCAAGCCGGATTTAGCTGAATACCAGTATTTTACGAGGAGCGGCTGCCTACCAGACCTCCACAACCCATTAACTGGGGTAACACGGTACTTCATGGCAAGACTGGAGTCAGATTTACTGGCTTCTGACTATCCGTAACGACTGCCAAAGATCTACAAATGACAGCCGGGACCCACGGTTTAACGTGCTTTCCGAGGCACGGAGGAAACTCGTTATGTTAAGATGGTCACCCATCCACAGACCAACCTAGACAAGCTTTGCTTAACCTTGAAGATTGACCCATGCGGCTGTTACTATCTAGCCACGAGCTCCTCAACAAAAAATAATTACATACATCTTCTATATATATAAAAATGAAACCCGTTTTCCGTTGTCACGGTATACCATGAAAACGGCTTGACCGACTTGGCTGATTTTTTTTTAAAGTGTTCCTTGAAGTTCAATGATGGTTCTTACGGAGAGAAAAATTCTAAAAAAAAAAAGTTAGGTAGTGTAGGGTAGTGTAGGGTAGTGTAGGGTAGTGTAGGGTAGTGTAAGGTAGTGTAGGGTAGTGTAGGGTAGTGTAGGGTAGTGTAGGGTAGTGTAGGGTAGTGTAGGGTAGTGTAGGGTAGTGTAGGGTAGTGTAGGGTAGTGTAGGGTAGTGTAGGGTAGTGTAGGGTAGTGTAGGGTAGTGTAGGGTAGTGTAGGGTAGTGTAGGGTAGTGTAGGGTAGTGTAGGGTAGTGTAGGGTAGTGTAGGGTAGTGTAGGGTAGTGTAGGGTAGTGTAGGGTAGTGTAGGGTAGTGTAGAGCAGTGAAGGGTAGTGTAGGGTAGTGTAGTGTAGTGTAGGGTAGTGTAGTGTAGGGTAGGTAGGGAAGGTAGGGTAGGGTAGCGTAGGATATGTAGGGTAGTCATTTGAAGGGAGCGAAGCCGCGGGTAAAAGCTAGTAGAATATAAAAAGAGAAACTGACTGACTGACAAATCGCCACACAGCCGAATCTACTGGGACTAAGAGCGTAAAATTTCGCATAAAATTCCTTTTATGACGTAGGCAAGCACTAAGACAGGATTTCCCAAACTCACCCGCTAAGGGAATGAAACAGAGGTCCAAAGTTTGTATGGAGAAACCTACATTTATGCGAGAAAAGCCGCTGACCGAAGCTAGTCTCTATATAAACCGATTTAATCTTGGTTTCGCAATAAAGAGCAACAGCAAATAATGTGGCATAAAAATTGCGTATGTTATAGCGTGGAATATAAAATTATATCCGAAAATAAATCATATTAGGTGTTATCCTGCGTTTAGATAAAACATTAAACGCCTGTTTATATCCATAAGATACGTTAGGGCGTATGTACGTGGGGGAAAAAAGTTGGCAATTTTCACATACAATATTCACAACGAATTTATAAATAAGTCTATGTTCCGGCAATATTCTTTTATAGCCGTTTAATATTTAGGTACGAAGGGTATTAAATTCTCATTATGCTTGATAATGGGATCTGGGATCAACGTGTTCTTCAGAGTATCTGTGTACTGGAAGGCGCTTTGGGGATAGACTCTAGAGAAGGTGGAAATGCATCTTACTAATGGTTGTACCATCCGCCGCCGAAATTCCGATCCCGATTTCCGACCACCGTAGGCGCGGGCTCGCGGACGGCGAGCACTGGGTAGCTCGCCGTTCGGCAGTCTGGTAATAATCTGGACCGAGCCTAGTCGTCAACGGTGCGTTAGGTTCCACGCGCGCCTGGAGGAGATGTCAGTAAACTTTAGGGGCCCGATAGGGCCGAAGCCTCTGGGGAACAATGAAATTCCGAAAGGTAAGTCCTTGTCCCTCAGATCGAAAGCAACGAAGAAACGGGGTGGGGTTTAGTCAGTAAGAGTCTGACACGCCCTCCCGCTCAGCCCAAGAGCGGGAGAAGTCATTCTGATGATTCCCCTTCCAAAAAAAAAACGAATGGTTGTACCATGTAATCTGCTGGATGTGCCCAGCCTCTGGGCCCTTGTCAAATTCACATTCTAGCCTCGGTAATGACTGTCAATAAGTCTAAACTGTATGCGATTGGCATGTGTCATGACAAAGATAAAGATAAAAAGATAAAGATAAATTTATTTGTCAAAACATGACAGAACTTCGAGCTACCTACAGGCTGGTTCAAAGGGAACAGCTAGGAGTGAGTCTGCTAGTCTTCCTGTACCGAAATATTACGTAAATCTTTTTCTTATTTTTTCGAACACGCTCGAAATTGGTACGACGGGTTTGGTCCGTCCGTACGAAGGTCAAGAGTGACTTAAAGTTATTAGTATTAACACGTGCTCTTTGGTGTGATGAGCTTTAAACTCACCTAAATTCGACCTTGGTACTGATGGACCAAATCAGTCATACTAAATTCGAGAGTGTTAGCAGAAAAAGATAACTACATTACTGTGTGACATACACCAGTCTGCTTTCTAAATCGCTCTAAAACATATCTTACACGCTCGCTCTTGTTACGAACAGATCAAATCCGTCACACCAAATTGGAGCAAGTGAACCAACGGTACGGCAAAGTTTAAGGACTTCTGTTTTCAGAATAACATGACCACATTAGGTGACTCAAACTAGTCTGCTTTATAAATCCACCCTAACACGCTCGGACTTGATACGCGAGCAAGTACTAAGTAACTTGAGCGCGTATAACTCACTATGGTACGGCAACAGACCTCTCTAGCAGAAAAAGATGACGTCATCACTTGTGACACCCACTAGTCAGCTTTCTAAATCCACCCTAACACACGTTGCGTTGAAAAATTAAACAGTTTTATTTATTCATAGCCATTCCAGAGTAAAAGGTTATGGTCTGTGGTTATACATATTGTATTAGGATTACGAGTTTTTGTGGCCAGCCTCGAACCGTGTGCCGTGTTATATTTAATGTCTCCTGATTTTGTAATCTCTGTGTTTTGAATGGGGGCAGGAATTGTTTAATATTTGATTAGGTACAGGTTATTGTACTGGTTATTGTGTCTTATTAATTGGGGAGTTTGTTTGAGACAGAGATTTGATGTTACAATAGATGTTCTTTAATTCTTTATTGGAAAGCCTCCCGTGTGGACCGATGGCCTGGTCAGGTTTGTGGAACTTTGATGGATGTGAAATGCACAGGATTGGTCGTTATAGCGACGCTTGAGGAGGCCTATGTCCAGCAGTGTATGTCTTTCGGCTGAAATGATAGCGGCGATGATGACACCGATCGCTCATCGTCTGAAAACCCGGGGCGTCTCTGGTGGGTACCGGGGCGTGAGGATTGTCAGGTACCTGAATTTGGTACCTAAGCTCTTACCTAAGTGGATACTTTTGGGAAACAGCGAGATCTAAGCTGTGATAAAAAAAAACGGTCTATTTCGATTGTTATGTAGGTATATGTCGGCGCTTGATCGCCATCCAGGTTGACGTCACACAAAACACACAGGCACAGTAATATAGAACGACAGGAAAAGTGAGTGATAATAAAGAAATACCTTACTTCAGCTGTGGTCTATTCCGCGGGCGGCAAAAGAGTGTTTTTATATTTGAATTACATCGGTTTTTATACCCAGCAAATAAGAGAATTTAGGCGGGAAAACATTACACTAAATAAAATTCACTATGAGGGTAGAAAAATACTTAAAATAAATAAATTAGAACGGAAGTTGTCACAGTAGAATTCACTGTGACAATTCTATTAAAGAGAGATTCTGATGGAAAATACTATTTAAATATGAGCAGAATTAATCATTTAAAAGGAAGTTGTTTCATATTAATTTCAACAAGATTTTGCAATATTTAAAAGAATTCGAAAGGAAGTTGTCAAATTAAATCCTCATATTAATTCAAGAGGGTATTTGCAACATTTACAAAAGAATTGGAAGGTAGTTATTAAATTCTCATATTAAGTCAAGAAGGTATTGCAATATTTACAAAAGAAATCGAAAGGTAGTTTGGTTTTGCGCCCACACGGCCATTCTGATTTCAGCGCGCTCTCTGCGCTGTACAGAACTTTACATTAAGCTAGCATCGCTCAATAATGGGTTAAGTTTTCATTATAGAGCATCCGAAATTTTACATGAAATCGGCGTCACCCTCGTCGGGTTAACCGAAAATTACATAACATCAAGCATTTTGTGTGAGTCGCCCTCGTTACAAATATCAATTATTATATCGACGTCACCCATTTAGGGTTAGTCTAACATCAAATAGTATCAAATATTACATCGGCGTCACCCATAAAGGGTTAGCCCAACACCAAACAGTATCAAATAATTAATATATCAGCGTCACCCACATAGGGTTAGTCTAATATTAATCAGTATCAAATATTATTTCGGCGTCACCCACATAGGGTTAGCCCAACACCAAACAGTATCAAATAATCAATATATCAGCGTCACCCACATAGGGTTAGCCCAACACCAAACAGTATCAAATAATCAATATATCAGAGTCACCCACATAGGGTTAGCCCAATATTAATCAGTATCAAATATTATATCGGCGTCACCCACATAGGGTTAGCCCGACATCAAACAGTTTCAAATATTATACCGGCATCACCCACATAGGGTTAGCCCAATATCAAACAGTTTAAATATTACAATATTTTTAAAAAAATCCTTCAGAATAGTCGAACTGTTATTTTCAAGCCATCATTCAACAAGGTTGTATCATCCTTAATAAATTATAAAAGTATTAGTCAACAAGACTTATTCAGATTGCTCGAATATTCTGACCCTACCTGCCTAAACCTAACTGAAAAATTACCTAACGGTGGGAACTCATTTCCAATTTACATGGTTAGGTCTTTCTCTTGCAAGAGAAGGCTTAAGAACAGGACGAACGAATCGCGAAAGTCTGACACTCCATTAAGTGCCAACCAAGTTAAGATTTAATATGCTATCATGCATAAACAAAATAATCGTCGTCATGCTTAAACCTCATCATATCAAAACCACCGAAAAAGATACGATGAAGCCTACTAAGCCAAACAAGTGACATGAAAAATCACATCCACCCAGAGGGGGTTTACCAAAGAGAACTCAACATCATAAACTTTTACTCCATCGGACGGATATTGCGTCAAACGGAACGAAAGGTTAGGAGGCATGCGTTCTGGTGAACGTAGAAAATTAAAAGTAGAGTTACAAAATCTCAAACATTAAATCTCAAATATTTGGTGTCTAATCTCAAACATTTGGTGTGAATATCTCAAGCATTTGGTGTGAATTGACTGATTAACATTTTATTAAGGCATCATCCGTCTTGGATTATAGCCTCCTAACTTGGCATCACCCGCCTAGGATATAGCCATACCAAATGGCGTCACCTGCATAGGCTATTTGCCCCCTACTCTGGCATCACCCGCCTAGGATCTAGCCATACCAAATGGCATCACCCGCATAGGCTATTTGCTCCGGACACAGGGAAAAAGGATACACTTGGTGGCCAGCCAACGTAATAGGTGGGAAAGGGACTAGTTAATATAAGATTCTAAGTTCGCGCTTAAGGCTGAATGGTTTGGATAGGTTCAAACAACAAATCGAACATTTTTTTTTTTCATAAAACGCAATAAATCAATTCACATCCAAAAAAACATCACCCGCACGGGATCTAGCCATATCAGTGGACATCACCCGCATTGGATCTAGCCATACCAAATGGACATCACCCGCATTGGATCTAGCCACTATTCAATGGACAATCACCCGTATTGGATCCGCTCCCTAACTAGCATCACCCGCCTTGGATATAGCCATATCAGTGGATATCACCCGCATTGGATCTAGCCATACCAAATGGACATCACCCGCATTGGATCTAGCCACTATTCCATGGACATCACCCGCATTGGATCAGCTCCCTACCTAGCATCACATCAAAAATCATCACCCGCACGGGATCTAGCCATATCAGTGGACATCACCCGCATTGGATCTAGCCATACCAAATGGACATCACCCGCATTGGATCTAGCCACTATTCAATGGACAATCACCCGTATTGGCTCAGCTAAACTAACCTAACTAGCATCACCCGCATGGATCTAGCCATATCAGTGGACATCACCCGCATTGGATCTAGCCATACCAAATGGACATCACCCGCATTGGATCTAGCCACTATTCAATGGACCACACCCGCATTGGATCAGCTCTGGACAGGAAAAAGGATACACTGGTGATCAGTCAGCGTAATAGGTGGGAAAGGGACTAGTTAATGTAAAATCTAATTCACAAATTCTCCGCCCACACGGTCGGTTCATTATCATAAAAAAACTCAATATTATGAACAGCGATTTTTTCGGAACATCATAAATTGGAGACGTTTAGCCCGTCCAACCGATTTTTAAAGCAGTTCAATGACAACTATATCTTTTGCTTTTATCAAGCTTAACTTGTCTCGAAATCATCGCTCGTCCATCCTTATTTTACATGAAAGCTTAACACACAGTGGTGACACGTAAATGCAACAAGCATGGGGAAGTCAAGTATGTTTTGACTGTAAAATAATTGTAGTCAATTGCAAATGTCTAATAGTATTGCCACTGTTTATCAAGTTCTTCAAATGTCAACCTGACAGTTTGCCCGACCAGAAATATTAAATTAATATTGAAGGTAAATAGGAAATTATATATATTTTTTTAATTCCAATTTTATCAAAGCGATTTATATGACGCAAGTATCAGTCATGTCAACAAAGTCGAGTTATTCAGTTTTTAGATTTTGAGCTCAATAGAATCTATCATCGAATTAATCGATATCCAACAATCAAACGAATTGATATCCAACCATCAAACGAATCGATATCCAACCATCAAACAAATCAATATGAAACCATCAAACGAATCGATATCCAACCATCAAACGAATCGATATCCAATCATCAAACAAATCGATATCCAACCATCAAACTAATCGATATCCAACCTTCAAACTAATCGATATCCAACCTTCAAACTAATCGATATCCAACCTTCAAACTAATCGATATCCAACCATCAAACTAATCGACACAACATTCGAACTAATCGACACAACATTCGAACTAATCGACATAACAGTCGAACTAATCGACACAATCATCGAACAAATCGATCCAACATTCGAACTAATCGACACAACATTCGAACTAATCGACACAACATTCGAACTAATCGACACAACATCCGAACTAATCGACACAACATCCGAACTAATCGATACAACATCCGAACTAATCGATCCAACATTCGAACTAATCGATCCAACATTCGAACTAATCGAGCTAACAACAATCTAATTAATCGACCCAACAACCAATCCAACAATAGAATTAATCGACCCTATAATCGAATAAATCGAACTAATAATCGAATTAATCGACCTTACAATTGAACAAATCGACCTAACAATCCAATTAATCGACCTTACAATTGAACAAATCGACCTAACAATCCAATTAATCGACCTAACAATCGAATTAATCAACCTAACAACAATCGAATTAATCAACCTAACAATAATCGAATTAATCAACCTAACAATAATCGAATTAATCGACCCAACAATCAATCCAGCAATAGAATTACTCGACCCAATAATCGAATTAAACGAGCCAAAAATGGAATTAATCGATCAGTCGACCAGTCGACTAGTCGACCAAACCAACCAATCGATCCAACCGTACCAATCGACCAATAATCTATTCGATAACCGACCTAACAATCGATTCAATCGCCAAGTCAATATTCGATTAAATAACCGAACATTTAATTCATTCGAATTCAATAATAGATTCAATTATCAAATCCATAACCAAAAAAAAAACAGACTAATGAAATGAAATTAATGAATAATGAAACATTTCGAAAAATTCTGAAATATTTTTAAGGTAGAAAGTGAAAGACCTTTTGTTTAGTGGGTATTTTTAAAATACGAGTAAAAGTATTTTCACCGAATGATATATCGGATCGCGCGTTACGAAACAAATCATAGCATGGCATAGCATTAACCTTATAATGTTCCCACTGCTGGGACTCAGGCCTCCGGCTGGGAAACACATCATGCTTGACACAAAAAAATGAGCAACGCATTTTTTTTTTTGTTTGAATTCTCAATTAAAACAATTAAAATTTGCATGGAGTCGAACCACTAGTAACTAAAACAAATCTAGACAGAATTGAAGTCATTTCAATTTTGACAGATGTTTAATTATAACTCAAAATATAAATTTTAAAGAAATATTTCTGACCTACCCTTTTTACAGCAATATTTATTTTTAAATGACTAACTTGCGGTTTTCCGGAGACGGCTCCGCAAAATATTTGTAGGTTTCTTTCTACAGTCACGGATAACATAACCAGGTTTCTTACATAGAAAACGAATGGGAGATGGACCCGAAAAGTCAGGCGTTCAGGACTGACAACGACAATGACAGCTACTGACAAAACAGCAATGACAGCTATTGACAACGACAGTGAAAACTACCGTCTACAACAAAGACATAACTACCGTCAAAGACAACAACATGACAGCTACCGTCAAAGACAACGACATGACAGCTACCGTCAAAGACAACGACATGACAGCTACCGTCAACTAAAAGTGATTTGGACTATTTGTTTTTACCGTTATTTTTAGGTCGTCAAAGTCACGTTTACAAAAAAAGTATTCAAAATGGAGACTAGTTTTGGGCAAAGAGTCAGGAAAATTACAGAATACACATTTCATAAAATCAGAAAACCAGTGATTACAGAGTAAATTATCTCACCATCCGCTGGTTCTAGCAGCACTGTCTTGAAAAGCGCCCATTCCTTGCTTATGTGGTCAGCGTAGCTACACGCCTGCTCCGATGTGTAGTCACGTCAACGCTGGACGTCGTCAGCATAACGGAACTCTTCAGCAAATATCTGGATCATGTCCTGCTTGACTTGTCTTCGATCTTCTTCAGTTCGTAATGGTTTCGTCAACATCGGCACACTGGGGTTCTTGTTATGAGAGCGCACTTCAGGATCAAATGGCAATCAGTAGGTAGGAATTGCCATGATCTCATGAAGGCGCAGGGTAGCGAAACGTCCTGGAGTTACGGCTTCAGTAAGAGCGGGCTGGATCCCACCGCTGCTGTCGGCGCTTGATCGCCATCCAGGTTGACGTCACACAAAACACACAGGCACAGTAATATAGAACGACAGGAAAAGTGAGTGATAATAAAGAAATACCTTACTTCAGCTGTGGTCTATTCCGCGGGCGGCAAAAGAGTGTTTTTATATTTGAATTACATCGGTTTTTATACCCAGCAAATAAGAGAATTTAGGCGGGAAAACATTACACTAAATAAAATTCACTATGAGGGTAGAAAAATACTTAAAATAAATAAATTAGAACGGAAGTTGTCACAGTAGAATTCACTGTGACAATTCTATTAAAGAGAGATTCTGATGGAAAATACTATTTAAATATGAGCAGAATTAATCATTTAAAAGGAAGTTGTTTCATATTAATTTCAACAAGATTTTGCAATATTTAAAAGAATTCGAAAGGAAGTTGTCAAATTAAATCCTCATATTAATTCAAGAGGGTATTTGCAACATTTACAAAAGAATTGGAAGGTAGTTATTAAATTCTCATATTAAGTCAAGAAGGTATTGCAATATTTACAAAAGAAATCGAAAGGTAGTTTGGTTTTGCGCCCACATGTACATATAAAGCATTACCAACCTTAAATATAATGTTCACACTTCTTCCTAGAAATCACGCAACCTCTTTGTGACCTCTTGACACGTGCAGTGGATTACGGAATCCACTGCACGTGTCAAGTGTGGGTTGGGAAATGTCTTCTAGGCATTGCCGGTTCTCGGAAAATATTTTGTTCCCGAAATTTGACACACGGATTGATCCTGACCTTGAAATAGCACAGGATACTTCTTTCTATCGCGGTGGAATGTTCCCTTGGGACTTTTTCCTACTTTACTACACACACACACATACTACACAGGTGAAGTCACTGGCACCAGCGACTGATAATAATCGAAATATAAATAAGGAGAAACAGACTGATACATCAACGTAAAGCTGGAACTACTGGGACTAGGAGCGTGAAATTTTGTGCAAGGTTTTCTTTTATGACAGGCTTTTACTTACCACTATACTACCGAAGAAGTGGTAACTGCCCCGACTTGCAAGTTGTAGGTCGCGGGTTCAAACCCGGTCAGGTGCATTACTTTCTGTAATTTATTTCATCACCACTGCTCTCAAAACGTTGAAGCAAAACATCATGAGGAAACCGGCATGCCCTAGAACCAAAAATTCGAAGACATGTGACATCCATCAATCCGCAATGGGCCCGCGCGGTGGATTATGGCCCATTCCCTCTCCAAGAGAGGAGGCCTGAGTCCCAGCAGTGGGAACATTAAAAGGCCGATAATGCTAATGCTTCAATGCAGAAAAGGTTTTCCAAAATTCAGTGCATAAGGAGATAAAACAGTTCTAAAGTTTGTATAGAGAAACCTACTTTCATGCAGGCGAAGCCGCTGCCAGAAGCTAGTGATGGTGATAAAATAAATCATAATCATAATATTAGATGCCTTTTTTTATTGAGATGGAAAATTATCAAATAACTTCTATATCACTTCGAATGGAGCAAGAGACAGTGTCAGACATTTATTAACATAAAAGTACTGACTTTATGAGAGAGATATTTCGGTACCCGTATACATGAATATAAAATATTGATGTTAATGATATAATTACTGAATTAAGAGCCTTAAGAGTCATCAAACAGATTATAATTAGCGGCAGTTGGCAGACGAGACGAATTTATTACGTCTTTCATTAATTTACCTACTTTCGTGTTAATTAAGTCAATACTGAGAATTTCCATTTGTCGATTTTATGAGTACAATTAGGGGCCCAAAAGTAACGACCGTATCATTGAGGTGGAAAATCATATATAACTTATTTTCTCTAGGTGGAGGGAGAGAGCATGTCAGACTTTTACTGACTAAGAGCGGGACTCCACCAAAACGGAGATGTGTGCGGTGTGCTGTGTGCTGTGCGAGAGATGTTTTTCAGCTCGGGTGACTCCACCAAAGCGGAGATGTGTGCAACACTGTTACATCTCTCGTCTCCACTGCGCGTCGTCTGCGCGGCACTGAAGCTGTGCGGAGAGCACATGTGTCAATAACACAATTCTATTGGTTGTTTAAAAAACATCTCTCCGCTTGTCTCGTCTCCGCTTTGATGGAGTCCCGGCCTAAAACCCATCTGTGTTCTTTTAGTTACCCTTTGTGTTTCAGGGCCACGTTAACTGGTAACGGCCGTGGTCTGTTTTCAATCACAGGCAGATACAATAATATGCTGAATAGCTTATAAAGCAAGCTTTTTATTCCTTTGATGAATTTAAGATGATTTAATCTTGACATAAATATTAAATTGAACTGTAATTTATTGTGAATTTTCTTTCGATTTGTTTTATGTGTGATTTGACTTTTATTTTTTTGTTACTTTCATTTTCTGGTTAGACGTCTTTTGTTATTTATTTTTTGTTTGACATTGTTTAATACATTATTAAATTGTATTGTAACGTATGTAATCACTTTTTGACTTTAATGTAATCTGTATCCGCTGTAAGAATCCCGCACCAAAAAACTATGACTATTTTATATAATTTATTTAATCACCACTGTTCAAAGATCGGTGATGGGAAAACATCTTGAAAAACCATTTGTTACGTAAACTTTATATTCCTACATATGATTCTACACCATAGCAGCTGCGAGTACACCATAGTGATCATTTGAAGAGGATGGATGAAAAAGAAATGGATTGTGTAAGGAGGGATGTGAAAGAAAAGGAAGTCAGTGACAGCGTGTCGGTTGAAAAAATCTCGCTGTATGTAAGTTTATAGTTTCAATATAAATCTAGGTTTTTTATACTGATGGAAGAATAGCGCTATAGACTGAGTTGCACGGGGAAGAAAAGAGGTTGAAAAATTACGGCATAAAGATACTTTTAAAAGTCCTTATAAAAAATAACCAGCCAAGTGGGAGTCAGCCTCGCGCACGAAGGGAGTAGGTACATTATTTATAAAAACGACAAAAAAAACATATCTGTTGCAGGAGGATGGAGGAGCACGCATAATTTATTTTTTTAGTAAGTATATGTTGATATAACGGGAACAGAAATACGTCCTCTATGAAAATTTCAACTTTCTAATTATGACAGCTCATGAGATACCTACAGTCTGGTGACTGACGGACAAGTAAACGAATTGATTACAGAATATTAGTTATAGGGTCCCGTTATACTCTTTGGGTACGGAACCCTAAAAAACACAAATAAACTACAGAAAACTGTTTCATATTTTAAAAGAAGCATATTAAAATCAATTCCCCAAAAATGAACAGTTCAAAAAGTACAAATGTAAATGGTGTATCACATCAAAGATATTAAACATTTTATAACAATTCTGTTGCTGAGTAGATGGGCAGTAAACCTGTGTACGTGAAATATACAGGGATACACTTGGTATTATCAGAACCGGAGATAATACAAAGGTTTAAATGCCCGTTTAACTTAAGGATTTACACCTATACAATTGTGCTCTTCTACTCAGCCGTAGCGGGAGAAGTCATCTAGCAACCTAGTCTTTTTCCAACTATGTTGGGATCAGCTTCCAGTCAAACTGGATTTAGCTGAATACCAGTATTTTACGAGGAGCGACTGCCTACCAGACCTCCACAACCCATTAACTGGGGTAACACGGTACTTCATGGCAAGACTGGAGTCAGATTTACTGGCTTCTGACTAACCGTAACGACTGCCAGACACCCGGAAACCGACAAACAGCCGGAAAGATCTACATTAATTATCCTATTCGTTGGCATATAATAAGGAGACGACGCACTACACTGATAGTGTATCGGTATTGGCATCTACGCCAGTGGTCTCGAATGCTAAATGCGAAATTGGTGATTATTCACCAAATAACTCATGGTTATTTGGTGAATCACCAATTTCGCATTGCATGAGTTATTTGGACTGTGAGGTATTCGGAACATAAATCTTCTCTTACTCTCTGTTTAAATTTTATTTTCTCTCGGAGTCTTTAAAACTCATCATCTGCCTAGCCTTTTCCCAACTATATTGGGGTCGGCTTCCAGTCAAGCCGGATTTAGCTGAATACCAGTATTTTACGCGGAGCGGCTGCCTACCAGACCTCCACAACCCATTAACTGGGGTAACACGGTACTTCATGGCAAGACTGGAGTCAGATTTACTGGCTTCTGACTATCCGTAACGACTGCCAAAGATCTACAAATGACAGCCGGGACCAACGGCTTAACGTGCTTTCCGAGGCACGGAGGAAACTTGTTATGTTAAGATGGCCACCCATCCACAGACCAACCTAGGCAAGCGCTGCTTAACCTTAAAGATCGACCTGTGCGGCTGTTATTATCTAGCCACGAGCTCCTCACGGAGTCTTTAAAACTAATATAACGAAAAATCGATAGATTTGAGACCACTGATCTACGCACAATTCTCTGACGCTTAAACTCTGACAAAGGGCTATAAAAACACTTTCAACATGCGCGTTATGTTACATGTTGTATAGTATAATATTCAAAAACCTAAAATGTGCAAATGTCTTTCAATTCTTTTCAAATCCAGCCCTGTTCAAACGCACAATGTTTCATACTTTGTCGTACAAAACGGTCTTTATATCGAGCGTAAAAGCGGTTTACGACTACTTTTCATAGAGGGGGGTTAGGGGGGGATTTTAACAATAATCACTGGAAATAATGATGGAGCCTGGAACAGCTTGTAGCTGCTCCATAAAGTGGAAGTATGTTGTTAAATAATAGATCTGTCGGGTTTTTATGAGTGACATAAATATAATGAGATTACAGTTATTTCTCATTGGAGTTGGAAAATTTTAGTAATGAAATCTTTTCTCCGGGCAGTTAGTTATAGACATTATTGTTTTATTACTATCTAGTTACTATTTTATATTCTTTATATAGAACTAGAACTTTAGCCGCGACTTCGCTCGCAAGAGTTTTCACTAAAACTCGTTTTTTGAGGGTCGTTTTAAAATACTTACTATGACAGTTTGTGTTATATGTTTTGATTAGATTTCTTGCAAAGAAGTTTATTAACCCAAGAAAAAAATCATTAAAAAAAATTTGAATCGCCTAAATTTTTCTATTACGAGTAGTTCTGATAACAATTCAGACAACCTTTATTATTTAAACAAGTTACTATTTGATCTTACTTTCAAGTATATGAAGTGTACATGGAATCAGACTTTGAATACAAACTAAATTCCTCTTTTTCATCCCCTGAAAATTTGAATTTTCAAAAACCCTTTCTTAGAGCATCAAATAGGAACCTTGTTCAAAATTTGACGAATCCAGTAGTTACGACAATGTGTTATTAGTTGTACTATTCCAGTAGGTTTTTTATCAACATCAAGATCACAATTTTTAAATAGGTAAACTTTTTTATGCTTTTTATTAGCTACACATATGATTTTTTCTTTTTTAAATCCATCCACAGTAAAAAATGTTCTAGGTTTCAAAACCTAGACTTTTTACAATCATCAATAATTTTAACGCCCCAGGCACCGGACTAATTATTTCTTCTAAACTCGATTTAGTATTTATCTCTTTTATTTACAACTAAATTTTGCCCGCGGCTTCGCCCGCGTGGAAGTCGGATAACCAAGTAAATTAAGAAAAAATAATAATATCGTAAAGGGGTCGCATAAAATATAGCCTATAGCACTCAGGAAGAAAGCAGCTTTCTACCAATACCTACATTTTTGTTGTCTGACCAGGATCTTCAGAGATTACCCCCTACAAACAAAAAAAACAAACTTTACCTCTTTATTATATTAGTATAGATGTACCAGATTTAAACGCTGAACTAGTACTAGTGCAGCTCAGTGATATAACAGACTCTACGGTTCTAAAATACCTACCGATTTGTTTACTAGGTACCGACTTTCAGACAACACAGCATGATACCCTCGCCCATTGCGCTGTCCAACATGACTGCGTGTGTTTGCTCTCTGCTGTACTAGTCACACACTGAATCGGTGCGGTGACGTCATTATATGAGGACATTCTCGTACGAAATGAATTATTTTTTTAAAGCTATAGCAAAATTCATATCGATAAACACAGATTAGCCTTTTAATCGCCAGCGTCGAATATATCCGACAAACAGGAACAGGTGGGATTGCGGTCAAGCACTACTTTATATCAATTAAAACCGGCCAAGAGCGTGTCGGGCCACGCTCAGTGTAGGGTTCTGTAGTTTCCCGTCCGTCACAATAATTGTCCCCAACTTTTCAAATACTGTTCGTCCCATCAAGTTCAAAATAATTTTCTCCAAACGTTAGGGTTGGAATTAAAAAAAAATAGCTTTCAACTTTACATGTAGGGGGGCTACCCTAATAAAACATTTTATTCCAATTTTTATTTTTGCACTTTGTCGGCGTGATTGACATACATATTGGTACCAAATTTCTGCTTTCTGGAGCTAACGGTCACAGAGACTAAGCGAGGACGGCCGGACAGACATGGCGAAACTATAAGGGTTCCGGTTTGGCCATTTGGCTACGGAACCCTAAAAAAATAGACACACAATCGCGTTTATTCCGCCAGGATTGCACATCCATAACCAAATACTCTATCAGTCTCGTTAGCTGTCTCTCTGTCGCCTTCTGTCGCCTATGGAGATGAGCTAAACGAGACGGAGTATCCAGTCGAAGATACACGACCCTGGTAACAGAAAAACACAAAATACTCGTTGAACCAAACCGGTGCGGCCGGTTAAAGTTAACTTCTACCGGTCCTGGTGGAGTAAGATTATTACTCAGACTTTTACTGACAAAAACCCACTTGTTCAATCAGTGTACGGTCTCTTTAGAACGTTCCCTTTAGAAATTACCAAAATTCGAAGCGAATACCCTAAAATTCCCAAACCACAGCTACCCTATTCACTGGCACATTAGCCATATTGCAGATTGCATCGATCGATGGCCGGCAATGTTGGGTTTGCTCTTCAAACGCTTAGCGCTTATTAACTAAAGGGTGGCCCGCTTTAGACTCGTAGTTAAAAGCGCGGCTGTTGATTTTGGGGTTCTGGGTTCGATTTCCAAGCCAGGGAAAATCGCTATTCTTTTTGTTCATAGGCTCGCGGTTGACCTCTATCTCACCTGATGGAAAGCGACGACGTGGGGGACGATGGAGCACGCTTACCCAGAAGTAACCTATAATCTTGACTTTAAGATCCTCAGGTAAAAAATTAATGGTATTGGGGATTTCTCATAAGGAATTAGACCGTTTTCACATTTTCCGATCCGAAATCGGTATCGGGCGCCGATACGATATCGGGGTAAGTAAAATGTATGAAATATGTACCCTGTCTTTCATATTGTCCGGCTCGATATCGGATATCGGAGCACGGCATTTCATACATTTTACTTACTCCGATATCTTATCGGCGTCCGACACCGATATCGGATCGGATAATGTGAAAACGGTCTTACTCTGTAGCAATCCTGAGTTTGAAAGTTAGTGGTTTAACACTCCCATGCCTCGGAAAGCACGTGACGCCGTTAGTCCTGCGCCTGATCTCTTCCTGGTCGTGTCTCATTGCCATTTATCATTGCCGTAGGATTATGAGAGTAAATGAACAGAGAGTAGGACAGACCTGTGTTTGCACACACACACAGTTATCCAAACTATCCAAACTATATAATATTATAAATGCGAAAGTAACTCTGTCTGTCTGTCTGTCTGTCATTGCTTCACGCCTAAACTACTGAACCGATTTGTGTGAAATTTGGTACAGACATAGTTTGGAACTTGAGAATGGACATAGGATAGTTTTTATTACAAAAAATAAAATACGAAATAAAATAAAAAATAAAATTTATTCCGGACATACAGCGCCATCTATTGGTCAAGAGTTGGCATCAATTCAGTACTGAAAATTCATCGGAAAAATGTAAATAAATAGTAAAAAGGTATGAAAATATAATATAATACAACTTTTAGTACAAAGAAAATTTTTAAATAAATTAGATCGTTCCTTTTAAATTATTTAGTTTTTAGCTTGGTTATTAAGAGAATAGGTTGTAATATAATTTTTTTTTAATTGTTATCAAGTTCGTAATTCGTATTTTTTTTAAATTCTTTTGTTTTCAGTTAGTTATCAATTTAAGTTCGGAAAGATTGTAATATTTCTTTAGTTTAATTTCTTTTAATACTTTTTTCAATGACGAGAAAACGCAAGTCTAATTTAGCACGTAGTTCCAGCAGTCACAGGCGCACAGTTTGCTTCCCGTGACATTATTTTGCATGCCCGTAATGACATTTTAAGTAGGGTACCAGATACACACAAATTTTACGACGCATTGCAATATCCGTTGATATTCAGCAAGGGGCAAGAGGGGTACCACTTTCAAATACCCCAAGTCAGTCCTGTAACAGGTATGCCCGTAAACAACAAAAATGTCTCATGCATGGATTTTTATGCCTACCATATCATGGTTCGAGAATATGATTTTAATATAATATCACGATGTAGACAACTGGCCAATCAGATTTATGTTGATATGTATGTAAAAGTTGAAAGCGAACGATTACGATACATATCATTAAACCAAAACAAATTGAGAGCGGAGAACTATGTCCATCTTCAAGATGCTGTGGCAAATGATGGTAATGTTAACCCTAACGATTTAGGTAAATTGGTAATTTTGCCATCATCTTTTGTAAATAGCCCCCGATATTTACACGCTTATACACAGGACGCATTCGCTTACGTACGTACATATGGTCGCCCCGATTTGTTCGTTACTTTTACATGCAACCCAAGCTGCCTGAAATAGTTGAAGAGTTGCTGCCGGGCCAAGGGGCAATCGATAGACATGATATTGTTGCAAGGGTTTTTCGATTAAAAGTTAAAAAGCTTATGGAAGTTGTCAATAAAGGAAATGTTTTCGGTGAAGTACTATGCTTTATGTACTCGATAGAGTGGCAAAAGCGCGGGCTTCCTCACGTGCATATTTTAATCTGGCTGAAGGACAAGCTGAGACCCGATCGAATAGATAATATTATTAGACCGGATCCAAGTAGTGACCAGGCACTATATGAAATTATTATTAAAAATATGATTCATGGTCCTTGCGGTTCTGACAATCCTCAAAGGCCCTGCATGAAAAATGGAAAATGCTCTAAAAAAAATCCTCGCGCGCTTATTAAAGAAACTGTCCATAATGACAATGGATATCTGCTGTATCGTAGAAGAGCACCAAGAGATGGGGGACAAACGGCGTCATTTTTGAAGAGATCCCGCGAGATCGGGAACTATGTGGGTAAAACCAAAAATCTGCCGGAATTCACTATTCCACGCGAACGAAGTCGCGGGCAAAAGCTAGTAAACTATAATCTCTCCTGTGTACTAGCCAACGTGATCGTTTGGTCGGGAGAATTATGATTTATTAACTAAACGGTTATTAAAAGCATAATCAGTCTACTGGAACTCAGGCCTGGCCTATGAATGGGAGGAATGGAATGGGCCGTCCACCATACGGGCCCAGTGTGGATTGGTGGATGTCACATGTCTTCAAATTGCCGCATTCCTTACGATGTTTTCCTTCAAGGTTTTGAGAGCAGTGGCTGCAAAAATAAGCTCTTAACATACATATATCTATATAAATAAAAATCGATTGCTGTTCGTTAGTCTCGCTAAAAATTGAGAACAGCTGAACAGATTTATCTTATCTTGGTCTTGAAATGTTCGTGGAACTCTAGGGAAGGTTTAAAAGGTGAGGAAAATTTGGAAAAAAATCGGCTGTACGAAGTCTTCCGGGTCAGCTAGTGTTTACTAAAATATACAGGATATATTATGATAAATATTACGAAATAATTTTTTTTTTTCTGGTAGGGGAATCATCAGAATGACTTCTCCCGCTCTTGGGCGGAGCGGGAGGGCGTGTCAGACTCTTACTGACTAAACTCCTACGCCGTTCCTTCGTTGCCTTCGATCTGGGGGGACTCAGTGTCAACCTTTAGGAATACCACGTGTTCCCCCCAGAGGCTTCGGCCCTACCGGGCCCCTACAGTTTGCTGACATCTCCTTGAGGCGCGCGTGGAACAGAACGCGCCGTTGACGACTGGGCTCGGTCCAGATTATTTCCAGACTGCCGGACAGCGAGCTACCCAGTGCTCGCCGCCCGCGAACCCGCGACGAAATTATATTGCTGGGACAATAACGATGCGGATGTAAATAAAAGTCTCCCAAACATATATTTAATACTAACTGTTCTATCAGCGGCTTCACCATCGTGAAAGTAGTAAATTATCCCAGGGAAATTTACTGCCGAGATAAAAAGTATACCTATAGTCCGCGGTGATCACCAACATTACACACTCGTGTCGTAATGAAGGTTGTACTATTATACATGCTATGGTCTCAAGTTAGCACGATTCGTATATGAACTATAGTTCGTTCGCGTTAAGAATGCAATGATTTATAATGCAACTGCAAGATACAGGTGTATTTACAGTGGTGTTAAATCCAAACAAATCATATTTTAAAAGATTAAGTTTAATGAATTTATAAAAATAGACTTAAACAGCTTTGATTGGTTAGGGGGCGGGGCTAGGCCGACGGACAATGATGACTTTACTGCATTCTTAACGTGAACTAACTATAGATAGTTGAGCTCCTTAGTTAGTCCTGAGTTGAATTGTTGAGCTTTACGAATAGTGGCAAATGCTTGCACTGATAGTATAGGTCCACTTGAATCTGCATAGTTTTTTCCTCAAAAGGGAGGAGCCTTTTGAGGAAAGAACTATGCAGATAAAAGGCTCCTCAAAAATCTCAGACAATGATCTACATGGTTCTCATGTGATTTAACCATTACATTTTGTATCAACTTCAGAAGAGACTGTGACTTCGTCTCGGTGTTTCTTCTCAGGGTCAGCTTGGAAACACCGGCCTCATCTTGTAGAAAACGGTGAAAGAAAAAAATTGACGTGTAAGTGTTTGTGAAAACCAACCTAAAAAAAATCATTTAAATCACTTACAAATACTGAAAATACGAGGTAAGTGTACTTCACCATCTTTTTAGATATTTCGTTACAATTAAAAAACAATATCATGATGATCATTGTACTGATATTTTCCAGTTGTCGTTGGTCAGGACCAGTGTTGATTTTAGTCAAAACATTAAATTTATAACGAGTTTTGATTAAAATCACAAAACGTGAGGTTTCATTGACACAGCTCCACTGGACTGTGAGGCTGTGCTGTTGATCTTTGTGAGGCCTATGTAGTATTTGTTTTACTGAGTTCGCATGAGATGGGGTTATTCAAGCGTAGGGCTATGAATACGGTACCTACTGTAAAACTTTGGGTGAAATTAAATTGTAGCGGCGTTTGTCCGTCTTCATTTTTAGATATTATTGAATAACGTTCTTCACCGCATTTATCTGTCTGTCAACATCAATCTGGAAGCAAATCTTTTTGAAAAAAAAAATCCAAATTCAAATCGGTCCATAAATGAGGGAGTTCTGAGGTAACAAAATGAAGGAAAAAGAAGTACAACCGAATTAAGAAACTCCTCCTTTTTTGAAGTCTTTTGAAAACTGCTGGATTCCTGCATAACAGACATCTGGAATTAAACTACGGAAAAATAAAACAAAGTCGGTTATAGACTTTCAAACAACGTGAAAAACGTTAACAACACATTTAGTTGACACAATCGCAAAAATTCTGTACCTAACACATTTTTTTACAAATGCTCCACATACGAGTAAATATAGTCGTGGTTTCTATTTTCCAACCAAATTCACCTGTCAGGGACTAAACAAGAACGATGGTTACCCTTGCTCTCTCATTTGTCCCGACAATTTGCACCAACTTTTTTGCCACCCTACTGCAGCGGGCCCGAACCCTCCATGAATTTGATTACGTTGTCTTGAAAATATAATGATGTTATTATTAGAATTTTCTAAAATACCTCTTAGAGATTTGTTAACAGAAACCTTAGAATTTTCCCACTTCTGGGACTCAGGCTTTTTCTCTAAGACAAGGAATGGGCTTTATTTCATCACGCTGCCCCAGTGGGTGTTGCTAGAGATTTGTTATTTAGATATAGATACGAGTATTATTAATAACTTTTTAACCGATTCCAAAAAAAAGGAGGTGGTTCTCAATTTGTTTTTTAGGTTGGTTACCTCAATAGTCCGTAATTTATGAACCAATTTGCAAAAGTCTTTCTCTTAAAATTGGTATAATTTTTGTCAAAATTTAATTCTGATGATGGGATCCATGGGGTAACTGAGAAAATTCCTCAAATTATAGTCACACATATAGTCTGTCTAGCCTTTTCCCAACTATATTGGGGTCGGCTTCCAGTCAAGCCGGATTTAGCTGAATACCAGTATTTTACGAGGAGCGGCTGCCTACCAGACCTCCACAACCCATTAACTGGGGTAACACGGTACTTCATGGCAAGACTGGAGTCAGATTTTCTGGCTTCTGACTATCCGTAACGACTGCCAAAGATCTACAAATGACAGCTGAGACCAACGGCTTAACGTGCTTTCCGAGGCACGGAGGAAACTCGTTATGTTAAGATGGTCACCCATCCACAGACCAACCTAGGCAAGCGTTGCTTAACCTTGAAGATCGACCTGTGCGGCTGTTATTATCTAGCCACGAGCTCCTCATATACATATAGTCACACATATAGTGAATTCGGTAATTTCATCGAGAACGCATGTATTTACAGTCAGAAAGTGCCATTTACCTTATTTAGAACACCACAAATGGCCACAGTTAGTCATTTGTGGTCTTCACGCATCTAGTTTTACAGTCACATATATACAATGAAAATATTTGTTATAGCAGTGTTTGGGCATATCTGTATTGTCATGTGATGTTGGTATACCTACTCGCGATAAGTGGTTTTAATAGTTATATTTTTAGGTACCTTAACCCTTTTTTTTCGGGTGGGGAATCATCAAAATGACTTCTCACGCTCTTGGGTGGAGCGGGAGACGAGAGGTGTCGGACTTTTACTTACTGAATAAATCCCACCCCGTTCCTTATTTGCCTTCGCTTCGGTTTCACGAGTTTCCCTTTCTATCACATACCCACAAAACGAGACACAATAGTAAAACAATAACACCGCGGTCTCATAGGACCGGTTGGGGATTCATGAATTAAAAGAGTGAAATAAAAACCTTTTTACAAAAAAATACACTATTAACGTTCAAAGCTTTAAAACTTTAAGTCGGTGTTAATTTTATAATGTAATTAATAATTATTGGAATTTTAATTTTGTAATTTTTTATTTTATTGGTTTTAACAATTATTGAAAGTTGATTTAATTTTGATTTTACGAGTTATAAAATGTTCTAGTTTATTTTGATTTTTGTTTTTATTTATTCCATTTTATTTGTTTTATTTTTATTATTTAATTTAATTTTAATGTAATGTGATATGGATTATGTCTGAACTAAATAAACTATTATTATTATAAATATGGAACAAAAAAAAACTTAAAAAATGGACTTTATCGTATTTCTTGTCACCCTACTGTGCAGTTAGTCTATTCCAATCCTTTCAGAAAATTTGATGGAACCGCGAAAATATAATCATCTTTCGAGATAATTTCACTTTCATCTTTTATCAAGCAAATCCCTTTAGGTTTTTGCAATTTAGAATCTTAAACATAATTGAATATCTTAGGTACAATTTTATTCTGATTGTGACGGATTTGAAAAATTAATTCTTTTGTTCTTAACCTTATTTTTTAACGTTGGAAATCATTCAATGATTTGTCTCGCTTTAAAGCGAAGTGAAGCAGTGGTGGCCAAGTGGTAACTGTCCCGACTTGCAAGTTGTAGGTCGCGGGTTCAAACCCAGTCAGGCGCATTACTTTGTGTAATCTAAGTATTTCATCACCACTACTCTAAAAACGGCGAAGGAAAACATCGTGAGGAAACCGGCATGTCCTAGAACCAAAAATTCGAAGACATGTGACATCCGCCAATCCGCACTGGGCGCGCGCGGTGGATTGTGGCCCATTCCATCTCCTAGAGAGGAGGCCTGAGTCCCAGCAGTGGGAACATTATAAGGCCGATAATGCCAATGCTAATGGGAGGGAGTGTCAGACTTTTTCTGACTAAAATGCGGTCCTATGTTCCTTCTTTGCCTTTGTTTCAGGGCCCTAGGATTCTCTTTCGCACAACCCAATACCTCGGTAGACGTAGACCCTGCTGGGCCACGGATTTTTTTTAACATAAATATTGTTGTGCTGAAACACAAAAGGCAACTTAAGGACCCAGGATGGTTTTACGCCCCTATTAATAAGCTATCTATCTAAAGATGCAGCTACTAAATATAAACAAATCTATCCTTTTGCCCTTACTTGCTTTCCTATAACCTACCGACGGTTAGCATTTCCTACCAAAGGTGGTGGCTTGATAGATAGAATTTTACTGTTTATCGGGGATAGCTATCTATCTATGAACTGTAGGTTATTGAAAACGGACGTTAGTCAGTAAAAGTCTGACACTACCTCTCACCTACTGCGAGAAAAGTTATGATTTCCACCCTCTGAAAAACAGACTATGAAATATTCTTAATTTCTTCGAATATGAAAATTTCTGGTATTTCCACCATGTCAAAGGTCTCTCTGTATGTCAATCGAATTTCGAATCTCTGCGATATTCTTTTGTTTAAATACCTCCTGAAATTCTCACGTCAAACCGTGTATTGTGAAAAAATCTTTTATGCCAGTTTTTATTTTTTTCTATAAATTCTTTTGACGTAATACCTAGATGCTGGCTTTTGATCCTATTAGAAATTTCGCAAAATATTATCGGAGCTACTTATTTCTACAAACTTTAATGCTCTCTCTAAATAAAGGCTTTTGTATGAGAACTTATTGATACCTCCTAAGTATATTTAATCATATTTTATTAATTGACTCATAAGTATACTAATAAGTCAAATAATAAAATATGATGTATGAATGACTGAATAAATGACTTTTTAGGTACCTACTGCTAACCTTATAAAATTCAAATGAAATCCCGCTTAGTGCATTACCCATCGTAACTTTTAAAAACAAAATAATCAGCTTAAAAGACCTCTATAAATAAAACCTTTTTTTCCTTGCACTGCAAAAGAATGTTTTAAGGGTGCCCTAACCGGACATTTTTCCATACAAACGTAGAATGGCGATAACTTCAGTGTTTGACTTGAATAAACGATATGTTGTCATGTGCTGACAATTACTGTCCATTCCAGGTTGCCTGGAAGAGATCTTGGAATGTGATAAGGCCACCCTTAAGATTGCGAAATGCGATAAATCGCCCATTGTATGTATTTTAGATTTAAGTAGAAGTAAACGATAAATTAAATAATGATAATATTTGTTGCGTCATTATCTAGCCCTGTCTGGAAACAAACCTGATAAAGGTTCAGATTTGGAGGTCATGAGGAAACTTCCAAATAAACATACAAGATTGAGGTATTTAGGCGTAAATACTTTTTTTATTTTGAACAGCAGATTTTTCATAATATCCATCTACGCCCTAATGTCTGTTTGTAAAAAGCTCCGTAATAACGCTAAAAATCATTATACGTATGATAGAAGTATGTTGTTGCTCAACATAACGTGTTTAACTTTCATAAATTATTTTTGGATAATGCATTTAACAATTTTAAATTAAAAAAAAATCTCTCTCTTTTATTGCACCTATAACTAATATTCTCTGCTTTGCCCAAAGGTTGACTAGTAGTAAATGCCTAAGGCATTAAGTCCGACTTTGTACCCTTATGTGCATTAATTCATGAATCCCCGACCGGTCCTATAAGACGGCGCTGTTATTGTTTTACTATTGTGTCTCGTTTTACGGGTATGTGATAGGTTAAGTATTTAATAAATAAATAAAAAGACCATGCATTTTAACATCGCGCATCAACGACTTCAAACCGCCGACTCGTGCACTCTTAAGGAGTAATCCTGTCTATAAATATCGAAGTAAACCGAAGTCCGGATTAACAAAGGACGAGGCAACTTCGTAAAACATTTCCTAAGGCTTACAAGTTTTCTAGTTACACTAAAGCCTTTTTATAGAGAAAAGTAAGTATAGAAACTAACGGTGTAAGATATTAGAGGAACTTTTGCTAGTAATACCTGGAGTTTTCTATTTAAATGGTATGAAGTGAAGGCTGTTCCGAGTCTACTATAGGCAATAAGCTTTTTTTTGCTAGTGGTTTTAAAGTTTCCAGCTACAATACTGAACATACATTTATCGGCACGGTTGGCGCAGTAGTTGAGCTATAGGCAGCTTCGCTGAATAAAATAGAATGATACAAAATATATATTATATAAAATGATATGAATATATGAGAATAGAATGATAATAGAACAAGGTTTTTAAGATATTCTGAACTCTATTCCTAGATTTTGGAAAAGAAATAACAGCCAGCAAAAAAATTATAAAGCACCAAAAACAAACACAGTACAGTCAAGTCAAAGTCAAGTCAAGTCAAGACCAATTACAACACACGTTAAAAGCCTTACTTTGACATGTTAAAATGTCAGGCAATCGGTCGAGAAAGAAGGATCAAGATATATACTTCAATCTCTGTTACAGTTCATTTTAGGCCGTAAAAAGGCTAAGGCCTCTGATCAGATGATCCTCCCTTTTTAATCACGGTTACGGAACTTTACACCCTGTTCGATACTCGTATTCAATATATCGATGTAGTACTTCCATACTTCTAACCACACAATTATCCATTTACACCAGCAGGCAGGTACATACACCAAAAACCGCCAAATATTACAGCGCAGTCAACAATGCTAAGGCAGAACAATGGTGAATTTTGTTAATTTGACAACCCCATAGCCCGGTACAATGTAGCTGAGCGAACAATGATTTTCATATAAACCCGGGAAACGCCTGGAGGTATGGCGAGTCGAGATAATTATAGCTAGCTGTAGCAAAAGCTATAGAATCGGACGGTTTGGAGATTTTGTGTGTATCATAAAATTGCTGTTTTGTTGACCGGTGATTAATAAAATTTTGAGTTTGTTTGTATAACATGCAAACATTATAACTTTAATTAAAAAAAAATTACAATGACTTCTGCCGCTCTCGGGCGGAGTGGGAGGTCGTGTAAGACTTTTATTGACTGAAACCGTCGTTCTTTCTTCTTTCCTTCTTTGCCTTGCCAGGACCCCGGATTCCTCTGTAAGAAGTCTGCAACCCATCATGGCTCCAATACGTTAGGTAGGGTAGGCTACGGTTTTTCTGACATTTCTTTAAGGCGCGCGTGGAACACTACGCGCCATCGACGATATGGGCTTTTTCCTTACCGGACGGCCAAACTGCGAGCTACTTACTAATTGCTCGTCGTCCGCGAGCTTCTACTACAATGACCCGGGGATCACATATCACCTTACGATAGCTAAACGTAACCCTAAAGACAGTTTCACTTAGTCCAGTGAAATTTGTACTAACACAAGGGCCTCAAACACCTCACTTACTAATTTATATAAACCGCCACGTCGTATGACTCGTACCGTCACAGAAGGAAATACAAGAGTAATTACAAATCCACGCCTAATTTAGTTACTGTCAAACAACAAAAACAACTAATAATAATTCTCACCTTAATTCCAACACGCTATGACAGACCCCGCACTACTTCCACCCACCTACGTGTCACGTAACTACTCTGTAACGTAAGGTAGGGATGGTGATACTTTCTACAAACCATCGACTTTTGAATCGATGTAAATCGAGTTCTAAAAAATCGATTTCCTAAAGATCGATCTGTGTGTTATAGGTTTAGTATCGAGTCCTATAGAGCACGGTACACATGTTTCATAACTGATAAATAATCGGATTGCAACATTCATATAATAATTAGCTTGAAGAAAATAGGCACTTTCAACGTTTTAACAGTAATATTGTTGCATTCCGTAGGAAATAAATCAAAGCTATCTAGTGTTTCATATCGATTCATTGTTTACAATCGATTAAAAACCGATTTGCTTGACGTAACAAATCGATTCTTCAATTAATCGATTTCTGATCACCATCCCTAAGGCAAGGGAACAATAAAGTTTTTTCATAACATGTCACACTAGGTGACGAGAGCTTATTACTTCGCTATCACTCCCACGTAGCTGTCCTTTGATGTACAGGCTGATGGATGGAGTACCGAGATACTTTCGATGTGAAGGAAGTCATGTGCGATTGCGTTTGTTTTTTTGATATCGCCGTGGGATAAGGAAGGTTTTGCGTACCAAGTGTATAAAATAAGATACAAACATACCATGTCGCTTGAAAGTAGTAAGATTTTTTTTTCGTTTGGTTTGGCAGGAGTGGAGAGACGATATTTTTATCCCGAGATTGTTCCAAACAGTTTTCTACTTTTAGAGCAATAGCGCACTAGCGACCAGGTCGCGGCGGTATCCAAAGGCGAGGCCATTAGTATGAAATCGCCATAGAGCACGTGCACCTGTGGCCGCTGGCCGCTAGTGCTATTGCTCTTACTGTCAAATGTCAAGAAGGACATGAAAGTATTGGGACTTCTTAAACAAGTTGTTCGAGAAAGACATAAATGGCGTCGCAGGTTAAAAAAAGCCCGCGTAACGGGACAAAGGAGAGGCAGAAGAAGAAGGTCGTCAGTTAGAAAATTCGTCATCTCCTTTCCTGCCCAGCATGCCCAACTACCTGCACCTTCAACGATCTATGCGAGGCCAACGATAGAGCTGTCCAGGTGGCTAGATATTGGTCGGACAAAATTTGAGTGGAATCGACACGAGAAGAAGAAGAAGAAGTTAGAAAATTATAATATCAAAGCCTTAGTTCTTAATACCACTTTGACTCACAGTGGAGCTTTGTGATGTCTTTATTATCACAATTTCAGCTGGAAGTTCACAGTTGGACATACCAAGCGTCGCCACAACAACCGGTCCTATGCATCTCGCATGCACCTAAGCAGGTCATCGATCCACCAAACGAGGCCTTGGGTCTTCCGGCACATGGTCCCCTCTCTAAATCCTTTTGGCTGCATCGATCATGTGATCTGATAGCAATGAGCTTTGCCCACAGCCATTTAAGTTTGACGATTTTTCAGTTCGATAACTTAAGTTCTCCAAGATATCACATAATACAAATTCTCTAAAATCATCATCATCTGCCTAGCCTTTTCCCCTATATTGCGGTCGGCTTCCAGTCAAGCCGGATTTAGCTGAATACCAGTATTTTATGAGAAAAATATAAGTCGGCAATTTTAGTTCTCCGGCAGATATACCAAACTAAAACACAAAGGTTACAAAATCTCACGTAAAACACGAAATATAAACAATTCCCAGTATATTTCTACCGCCTATTGGGCCTTAATTACGAACCTACCCTCTATGGAATAACTTTTCAAATAACAGCCCCTTAAACTTATAATGATCTGTTAGCGATAAGACCATTTAACTTAGACCTTTCTTGTGCTCAAGTTTTCGTGTTGTTTTGAGATAATTTTCAATACGTATTTCAACAAGTAATAATGGATAGGTATACCAGGTGTTTTCTTTAGTTTCTATGTGGACTTTGCATAACTACTATTTTTGTTTGAGGCGGGAAATCATCCCATGACTTCTCCTACTCTAGAGTGGAGTGAGAGGCCGTCTGCCTAGCCTTTTCCCAACTATATTGGGATCGGCTTCCAGTCAAGCCGGATTTAGCTGAATACCAGTATTTTACGAGGAGCGGCTGCCTACCAGACCTCCACAACCCATTAACTGGAGTGAGAGGACGTGTTAGACTTTTACTGCCTAAACACCAAACAGACCTGTGTCCTTCAGTAAGTTGCCCTTTGCGTTTTTAGGCTACGGGTTTCCCTTTCGGAAGATAACCCATGGCTGTAGTAGGCTTCAGTCCTACTAAGACACTACGGTTTTGCTGACATCGCTGTGAGGTGCCAGTGGAACACTATGTGCCGTTAACGACTCGGACTCTGTCCTTACCGGACGGCTAGACGGCGAGCTACCCATTGCTCGTGATCCGCAAACCCACGCAAACCAATCATCATCATCATCTGCCTAGCCTTTTCCCAACTATATTGGGGTCGGCTTCCAGTCAAGCTGGATTTAGCTGAATACCAGTATTTTACGAGGAGCGGCTGCCTACCAGACCTCCACAACCCATTAACTGGGGTAACACGGTACTTCATGGCAAGACTGGAGTCAGATTTACGCAAACCAATCAAAGTTTTGTATTTAAAAAAATCATCTTGCAAATCAAGTCCTTCAGCTTCAACATAGACACGAGAGCATCCACTATCCTCCAATAAACACGTGCATCACAAATTATCAAACCAATAATTTACCAGAGACAATTATTACGGTGCGTTTCCATTGTAGCGGAGCTTGGCGGAGTGGAGCGGGGCAGAGCGGTGAAAAGTGATAAGTATTTTCAATTATGCGGGGCGGCTTTGTGCTCTCCGGTCAACTATATATATTTTTTTTAATGGTTATAAACTAGTGCTTTACTAAATCCCACCTGATGGTAAGCAGTGATGCAATCGTCGATGGTGAGGCGCACTAGTTTATTAAAAGCCTATTCACTCTAGCCTTGAAGACACCCAAATCATAATCGGACGGAAAAACCGCAGCAGGCAGATTGTTCCAGTCCCTCGATGTACGCGGTATGAAGGACGAGGCGAAACGTTTAGTCCGGACCGTAGAGGTTTGGACAACGTAAGGGTGGATACCCGCCGTACCACGGCTTGTCCGATGGTGGAAACGGGATGGCGGAATCAATTCATGCAATTCCTGCGCACACTCTCCGAAATGCATCCTGTAAAAAACCGAAAGGCTGGCTACCCTGCGCCTGTGCTCAAAGCTTTGTAGATTGGAGTTAGCCAAATCTGGATCCCCAATTAGCCTCTTTGCACGCCTTTCCACTGAGTCCAAAGCTGCCAGGTGGCATTTTGCAGCTCCAGCCCATATGTGGCTGCAGTACTCCACACACGATCGGACCTGTGCTTTGTATAATATTAGAAGCTGTCCCGGTGTGAAGTACTGCCGGACCTTTGATATTCTATCCGGCTCGATGACGCGTGGTGCTATATAAAAGGATAAACTGACTGACTTAAATATCATAGCACAGCTGAACCCACCAGGGCTAAGAATGTAAAATTTTGCATAAAGTTTCCTTTTATTATTACCGTACCTACAAACGGCGAAGTGACCGTAGAATTTTACAGCGAAAAAACCTGTGTACAAGAGGCTTTACATTGCTTCCACTGATATGGAGTAGACATAAATAATCACAGTGCTCGACTGTGATTAGTTATTCACAGTCTGCTCTTCTCCACTCCACCCAATTCCGCGTCAGTGTAAACGCACCCATAAGCTCGATGGTAGTACGTCAGCTATAACATCTTGAGCCCATTACCACGATGTACAAGCGCCATAACAGCCGATAAGTACCTCGTACCAGCTTAGTGCATTAGCGTGAAACATGATTGCATGCCGTGGTTAGGTATAGTGCTTACCTAGGTCATGTGTGGACGTATGGACTAATTCAGTTTCATGTTACGTCCTGTAAAGAGTTATTACTAAACCTCTTTAGTAATGTACTGCTGGCTAGTGTGCAAGAAACATATGGTTCGAATATTCTGAATGATGTCTGAATGATATTGTTTCTAGACAGATGTGTCATCGTGGAAAGAATTGTTATAAAATTGTATAAAAATATAATGATTATTGTTTTTGGCCGCGTCCATGTAACTACTTCGACTAATAAACGTATGATCCCGTACCATATTCTATCACTGATGCTGCCACCCGTTATAGTACCTAGTAAACCATGTAATAATGTTTAACGTTTAGGATGCCTTGTTTGTTATAATCCGTGGTTACAACCAAAATTTTTACAGACGACGAGCAAAGAGTAACTCACCGTCCGGACCGGACCGCAGTCGAGACGCGCGCCTCTAAAAGATATACAAGCGCCATAACAGCCGATAAGTACTTAGTACCAGCTGAGTGCATTAGCGTGAAACATGATTGCATGCCGTGGTTAGGTATAGTGCTTACCTAGGTCATGTGTGGACGTATGGACTAATTCAGTTTCGTGTAATGTAGGTAGTAAACCATGTAATAATGTTTAACATTTAGGATAAGTGCTTGTAGTGTTTGTCAATCAAAATTTTTGTGGACGACGAGCAATGGGAAGCTCGCCGCCCGGACCAAGCCCGAGTCGAGACGCGCGCCTCATAAGAATGTCAACAGATACGTAGGGGCCCAAAATGCCTACTGGGGTCCTGGAACGCCAAGGGCAAAGAAGGGACATAGTTTTGGTTTTAGTCAGGTAATAGTCTGAAACGCCCTCCCGCTCTAGAGTGGACCTAGAGTGGAAGAAGTTATTGCATGATTTTCAACTACACTCACTGAATATGACACACAAAAAAAATGCAACGCAATATTATTTGTAGCAAAACTGCTTAATTCATGAATCCCCGACCGGTCTCATTGGACCGCGCTGTTATTGTTTTACTATTGTGTCTCGTTTCGCGGGTATTGATAGGTTAAGGGTATAATGTTTTTCAAAATGCTACGAAAGGCTACGATTCTTCCGTAGCGCAACGCAGCACAACAGATGGTTACACCTTTCGTAGCGCTAGAAAGACTGCATTTATGGCTACGCAGAGCTTCACTTGACAACGCATTTTTAAAGGAGATTACTCTTCATCATAATTATAATTTCAACCGAACGACGTCCACTGTTTGACAAACGCCTTCCCCAAGTGTCACCACAACGAACGGTCCTGTGCATCTCGGTCCACTTTGTGGACCTGTGCAGGCCTTTAACACTGTCTTCCGGTGCGCAGTCGCCATTCTAGAACCTTCAAACGCAGTAACCTTCGAAACTAGAACCTTCACCGTACATCCGTTCTACGAGCAATATCCCTGCCCACTTAGCTAGACTACTCTTAGCTACGCATTTCCCTTAGCGCCACGTACGAGTATATCCTTACTTTTCAACGCAATGCCACACCTCTGTCCCTGATCACTTTAAAAGTGTCATCACTTGACTTTAATTATATCCAATTAAAGTTATTGTTCTGGTATTCTGCCAGCAGCTTCGTTTGCATGAAAGTAAATTTCTCCATAGAAACTTTGAACCCCCTTTCATCCACTTAGGGGGGAAGAATTTTGGGAATTCTCTCTTAGTGCTCGCCTACGTCATAAAATGAAATCTTGTGCACAATTTCACGCTCCTAGTCCCAATAGTTTTAGCTTAGCGTTGATATGTTAGTTTCTTCTTTTAAATAAAAAATCCGCACATAATTTGACAAAATGTATGGAGAAGCTGATTTTTTTTCGTGATTTCAAGGTTGGTTGCATAGTAAAAGTCGATCATACTGATGAGTACCACTACCCCTTTTAAGGAAAGCCCCTCTGTCGTATCAACGTTGTATATATAGATGTAATATTATAAGCCAGTGCACAGTAACAACTGATCAATTGATTAATGAACGCCACAGATGCGCAAAGCGAACACTTTACTAATTAGTTTTTAATGGCAGAAGTTTTGATTTGAGTCACGAACTCGTGTTTTCATATCATGCGTGTATCTTTAGTTAGAACAGTACGAGAAGGTAGCGTTGTGTTGTTCTATGTTGTACGTTGAGTTTACAGTCTGGTACGAAGTTTGGAATGTAATAGAATTCAGAAATAAAAGTAAAATAACTAATTAAAACTATGAAACAGCGTCTACATCGAACAGTACGTCAGTATGTCGTCGTAATTCGTCAGTGTGAATATCGTCCTCCATCGTCGACCACATCAGCGCGTACTATCAGTGGTCAGACGCGAGCTCATCAATAAAATAAAAAAAAAATCTTTATTTGATATTCTTTTTTATTTTAGTTTGGAAATTATCAAATCATGTCTCCCGCTCTAAGTAAAATGAGAGGGCTTGTCAGACTTTTACAAACTAAAATCGATGTTTATCATTGGTCTTTGCGTTTCAGGGATGTTGTTGTTGCTATTTTTTTCCTACAATTCAGATATGGAAGCTGTCAAGAATTTCTGTTCTATACCTCACTTTAACATATAAATTACTAGCTGTTGCCCGCGACTTCGTCCGCGTTAAGTTCGTTAAACTGCACAAAAGTAACCAATAATTCTACACTTGCGAATAATTCCGAAAGCATCCAATTCATTCATTTTACTTTCACATAAAACAGTTTAACTTCATTCCTTTTTTTAGTTGGGAAATAATCCAATGACTTCTCCCGCGCTTAGCTAACGCATCAGGGCGTGTCAGACTTTTACTGACCAAAATCCACTCCTATGTTCTTTCTTTGCCTTGCGTTCCAGGCCCCAGGAATGCCCAGAAGCGAACCCATGACCCCAGTAGGCTTGGCGACCCTGATGGTTCTTTATGATCTTGCTGACATCTCAATGAGGCACGCTTGGAACACTACCCGCCGTCGACTCGGTCTCGGTGTACATATTTGGTTACCGAACGGTCGGACGGCGCCCCATTGCTCGCCGTCCGCAAGTCCACTTCTACGGTGGCTGGAAATCGAGGTCGGGATCTTATTTCCTCAATGCTGGGGCGTGAAGGCCATTTCCTCATCCATGCGGCCGCCACCTTGGCTGGATTACTGCTTCTCAGAAGGAGGCAACCGCCTGCCACTCCATCCTGTTCTGGACCAGGGCCCGGCGCGAGAGGTCGCTGCAACCGATGACCCCCACAAAGGGAGGACACGGTGGCGCACACGGTAGATTTGTGCCCTGCTTGGGCGGAGCGCCGCCGTGTCTTTGTAGAGTCTATCGGCGGCGGCGACCTCTCTGGGCCCTGGTACAGGCCATGGTCCAGAGCGAGAAGGGGTGGTGAGCGGTCGCCTCCTTCTGCGAAGCAGTAATGCTAGCGAAGGAGGCTGCCGACCGCTAGCGCCGCCGCCGAGATCCCGATCCCGATTTCTGACCACCGTAGGCGCGGGCTCGCGGACGGCGAGCAGCACGCCGTCCGGCAGTCTGGTAATAACCTGGACCGAGCCTAGTCGTCAACGGCGTGTTCTGTTCCACGCGCGCCTCAAGGAGATGTCAGCAAACTGTAGGGGCCCGGTAGGGCCAAAGCCTCTGGGGAACACGGAAAATCCGAAAGGTTCTCACCGTGCCCCCCAGATCGAAGGAACGAAGAAGAACGGGGTGGGGTTTAGTCAGTAAGAGTCTGAAACGCCCTCCCGCTCCGCCCAAGAGCGTGAGAAATCAGTCTGAGGATTCTCCTTCCAATAAAAGCACCACTAAGTAAGTGTAAATAGCACTTACTTATGTAGGCTGAAAAAAAGTGCTTAAAGTAGTTTTTAGTTGTCAAAATATATGAATGGTCAGCACAAAGCTGATCCTGAAGTCAGGTTTAGTATTTGCCTCTTTTTTATTTGAGATAGTTATCCAGCTCTAGGTGGTGCAAGTGGTCTTTTGCGGACTAAATTCCACCATGTTCCTTCAGTTGCTATTTACGTATCAGGGCCACTAACTTTTGCACGCCTCAGTTATTAAGTACTTCGGTATATTCTCTCTTTAAAGAGTAACTATATAGGCGTCATGGCGTTCTCACTTTCTGCATTATGCAAGTACTAACCGAACATGAGTGTTTCGAGAGGTAAATATTTTGGATTCGGCGGGAAGAAAAGGCCAAGTCACCATTCTGCGGAACGCCCGGAAAACACGGCAGACGTTACGGTCGAAGTCTACTCCGCTAGGCGGAGCACCGCCATACTGTTTTGGCGTCAGAATCTGAATCCTAATGCCCTAGTTTGGGTCAATGTATGGGGCGAGACCTCCTCTTGCCCTGCCAATGGAATAAACCTGCTATCGTGAGAAAGACATCCTTAAGCCTCCTATTGTCGTGTAGACATTTCTTAGGTGTCATTAGTCACAAAGCGATTCCCGACGTTTTTAGTTATTGAAATTACTCGTTTATTTAGGCAGATTTTTTACTTGGGGTGATATTTGACTGATGCCTTAATACATCATACGGTGTTTTTTTTTCAGCGGGTACTACTTTCTTTATCGAGAGTTAACTATGCAATTTATGAATTAAGTTAACTCTTGAGTGCGTGCATTTTTACACAGCAGACTTCACATTATTGATGGTCAAACATGGTCAAACGCAACCTGTGGTGCGATTTTAAACGGGTGCAGTTTGCAGAGCTGTAAAAAAACCCACCATGTTCCTTCAGATGCCCTTTGTAAACAATTTCTCAAATCAATTCTACCTACCTATACTATGATAGCACAATTCATAAGAAAGAGACTTCGCAACAGACCGTGCAGCAGGAATCGTAATATTTTAATTTCGCCATAACTTCAAAACCAAACGTCCAATTTTAATCATTCAAAGACCAAATATTATCTACATAAACTGTACTTAGTGATAAAATAATTTATTTTGATAAGGGTTAATAGCATGCGTAAAATAAATGCGTTTAAATGTAGTCCAAAAAAATTCAAGGTTTTTAGATTAAAAAAATGGTTGTTGTGCCTCACTCGACATAGATAGGTATAGTGTTTTGCGGACTTTTTTGTAGATATTTATAAGATCTACAATTAATTAGAACATTTTATGGTTCTATCTTTTACAGTTTAGGCAGCGTACGCAAAATAAGTAACTTTTCTGGTTGATTTTTTACACCTAAACCTAAATATCTTACGGAACCCTATTTTTTTCAGAATAAAATTTAGCCTATGTTATTCGTGGATAATGTAGCTTTCGAATGGTGACATTATTTTTAAAATCGTTCCAGTAGTTTTTGAGCCTATTCATTACAATCAAACAAACAAAGTTTTCCTCTTTATAATATTAGTATAGATTATCTTTAACAAGTCCCGGCAAAATTCAGTATTTGAAATGTCCTTTGAAGCAAGTATTGAGAACTGCATGTATTAGGAATTGGGCGTATTAAGAACACTTCACTCTCCCAAAACTAATTATCACAAGTACATTCAACACAACTTTCATTCAAGACTTATAGAAAAATATTCACAAATTGAAAACACTTCGCTTCCAAAACGCTCGACAAAAAATTGGCAAGTGCGAGCTTCATCACCTTTACTGCCGCCATACTTAGATTTAAGGTTCTTAAGACAAATTGCAGTAGGGTTGTAGGGTAGTTTATTTCCCAAAAAACACCGGAGCCGTAGCCGTAAGAGTAAATTGAGGTCCGTTATACCTAATTTACTCCCTCAGCTATTTACTCTCGCAGCTTTACGAGATGACTTGCTCTTACGGCTTTTTTTTTGAAACAGTAAAAACATATGACGCCATCTTTTAAAAAAATGCAACCGACACGACATACTTTGAAGGTTTGATAAAATAAATTTGGATGAATAAAAACTAACATTTTGTGTTGTTTACTTTTTTCTAGTACTTTTTTGATAGTGTTATTTAATATTATTGTCATCTCAGCCGAAAGACGTCCACTGCTTGACATAGGCCTCCCTCAAGCGTCGCCACAACGACCGGTCCTGTGTGGCTCGCATCCATCGGATTTCCGCGACCCACACTAGGTCATCGGTTCACCTCTTGGAATGTACTAATAAATAAATCTACATTCGTTGTTTGTATTGTATTGGTTGTATATTTAAAATTTCTAAAGACGTAATTATACGGTTGTCGTAAATACAACAAAATACTAAAGTATCAAAACGTTTTTCTCCTACTATGTCAATAATAACACATTTTTTTTTATTGACTTCAATTTCTCAAGTCGATCTTTTGTTAAACAGATTAGCATTCACAATACTGTCGAAACTAGACACTAGCTAAATGCACAGTCATCTGAAGTGAAAAGTAAAAAGTCAAGGACAGAAACCACTAAAAGAATAAATCCAATGACAGCTTCTCACAAAAACTTACACAGAGACTCAATTAAACTTCTATAAATATGACTTCTAAATCCCAAGCAATTTAGTTGAGCCATCAATTTGGACAGGCGGCGACGCGGCGCAACCTTGTATGGGATCAAATTAATTTCTCCCAAAAACATTTAGGAGTGAGCTTGCCTCGGGGAATGAGGTTGAACCCATCATATTGAAGGTATTTTCACCTTAATTGCAGACAACGGGATGTTATGGTTTTGGAAATAAAATGCCTTATTTTTTAAATTACACGGTTTATCTTGATTTACTCGGTGTTTCGAGGCTTGATTAAAAAGAGAATCTTAACTTACCAGATAGTGAAAGTTAGGTTAGGTTAGAGAGTACAGTAAGGAAACACTTTTTTTCTCTCCTAGGTATTTGTGTAAGAATATCTTAAGGCCCCACTTAAGATATTCTTACACAAATACCCGATCCATCTGTCGTCAAAGTGAGCATAGTTATTTCATCGAACGCAATGTTTGATAAAGAGGCAACTCGAAACTAAAGAGAGATAATGCCTGAATTCTCTTCTGGCATTCGGTAACTGCCACTCAGCCAAAATTTCACGAAACTTATACCAGAAAATAAGTGTTTGTTTAAAAACCTTTAAAGTTTTCCACAACCTTTCGTCCCCATCAACCATATGTTCCCCGAGCTCTGTCCACTACCACTTAAGTTTACCGATTCTTCGAGCAATATGACTCGCCATACAAAAACATAAAACTAGAGAAAACCGTAAATAAAATTACTTGAAAAGAGCTAGAAATTACGTAAAACGATCACGTGTAACACCTCAACAGGGCCGTCGTCCTCGTATCACAATCTGGTGTAGTAGTCATCAATTTGCGGTTGGCCTGACTCCAATGCTGCGGAGAGCTGCTGCCCGACGGTGCATGAGAGGATTCGCTTTAAATATTCTGACATACTGCTGGTTTGGTTATACAGCAAGTTACTCTCAAGTTACTAGATAGTTTGTTGCCGGTTCTCTTACATAGAAAACGACCACTTGAACTTCTAAAACGTCAGAAGCTAGTGCACGATACTGGCTTAAACCATTTCAAAACTTAACTACTTTTTTTGAAGTTGTCTATTTTCATGTAACTTTTACCGCTCTGCGCAGAGTGAGAGAGAGCATCAGGTTTTTATTAGCCCACAGTTTTTATTAGCCCACCTAGGTCGATCAGTGGCCCTTAGGGGCCTTGCCCACGGCGACTTTTTGATGCGCTGCTGACGGGCGTTCGCAACAATACATTCGCGATGCAGTCGCTAGCAGCACTGCTGCACGGCAGCGCTACAAAAAGTCACCGTAGGCGAGGGCTCTCAGGTCCCCCTGTGGACTTAATACCAAACTTTTTCTATGTGTATATTTGTTACATACATACAAACTTTTTTACGCTGAAACGTCGGAAGGTTTTGAATGAAAGGTTCCAGAATAGCTTACATCATCAATTTATGCAAGATAAATACTTATTTTGTATTAAATAAGTGACAGTATAAAAATCAAAATATACACTAATTTTCTCATATCCATCCATACACGTTATTTTGCTCGATACTTATTATAAAAGTTTCTCCAGTATTGCAGCGTAGGCGCAGGGCTCACGGCTGCGATTGTAAGTGTCTCGTTCAGCTCAAGTCTTTTTGGTGAGGACATGGATGTCGGAGGCCACTGCACCTCGCTTCCTTCAGGAGTAGGAACTCTGTAAATAGAAATGAAATTGAAAGGACTTGTGAATCAATATTGATCTTGCATAAATAACTAGCGGGGGTGCTCTGGGTTAAGTAACAGCGGCTATCAGACTTATAATGACTAACACCTACCTATGTTCCTTCAGTAAGGGGCAACTGAAGTAATATACGTTTCAAGGCCACAGTTAATCTTTCAAACATTGCTGCATACTCATTTAACGATGTCCTAATAGTGGCATGACCATCATGAGATGTGATCAGTGCTACATTCGTGCGTAAGAAGCTCATTAATAATCCAGATTTTGTTGAGTCCAATCTGCAAAGCCTAAAGCACACGTGTAGGGTAGCCAGCCTATCGGTTTTTTTACAGGGTGCATTTTTAAGAACGTGCGCGGGAATTTAATGATTTAATTCCGCCATCACCTTTCTACGGCGGGTATCCACCCTTACGTTGTTGAAACCTACGGTTCGGACTAAGCGTTTCACTTCATCGTTTATACCGCGCACATCGAAAGACTGGAGCAATCTGCCTGCTGTGGTCTTCCTGTCTAATTATAGTTTGGTTGTCTTCAAGGCTAGAGTGAATACGCTCGTAATAAACTAGTGCACCTTACCATCAACGAATGTATCACTGCTTACCATCTGTCAGTCATCAGTCAAGCACTAGTTTAGGTTATACTGGGTGTAAGGGACAGCTCTCCACTAACTTTAAGGGCTTGCTCAGTAGACGAATCTGAACATCCTCCTACGAATTTTTTTTTAGGAAACAAGCAAGCCCTTAAAGTTAGTGGAGGGCTGTCCCTTACACCCAGTATATAAAAAAGAACAGTTTTCGAAAGCTTAACGTTTCTAGCTATAGAGAAGAGGGAAATGTCGTCGCAATAACATATACTCTTAGGTACATATACTAACCCGTATTTAGCAAAATTGGTCCACAAAGTTGTCATTTTTTCAATCATTTCGTCCTCGAACATTGACGGGATGGGAAATAAATTAAATAGGTAGAACAATTCGTCTGCATGGGTGGCACCCGGTGTATTCCAAAATGGCCGTCCGGCTACAAACTTCGGTAGGTTCCTCCAACCACGATATTGAAACTCATAATTGTACACAGGCTTATCCGTACTTTTCAACATGAGCTCAGTCTCAACATACCCAGGCAAATTAAAATATGGTTCTCCATGCATCCTTGAAAGCTTTAATATCGTCGCCCAAGAGATTTCGTCGTCACCCATGTAAAGTTGTTTCAGTGTTTCAGCAACTACTCTCCGTTCCACATCTGAAGGGAAATCTAAGTCAAATTCGTCTAAAACTGCTTCGAAGTCCATATCTTTCAAAGATTCATCAGTTTCTAGGCCAGCGAAATAATATCCTTCTTCGTCATTAGATCCTATGATGACAGGCACTTTGTTGTATTCTCCGCTAGTGAGGATATCAAAAGGTGTTTCAGTCAGGAATGGTTCAACGCCGTCTATTGGCTGTTCAACACATGGCACGAATGGCAGATTCTGGAACATCAATGTTCCCTTCTTCCTCGGTAGCTGTGTGCTGACTAATTCTTTCAGTGATGTTTTCGTAAAAACGCTGTAAAGTTCGTGTGCGTCTTCAATGTTATGTCCCAATTCCTTTGCTAAAGCGACAGCCTTTGCCATTGGATTCCTCTGACGAGCCCATGATGCTAAAGCGGAGCCACTCTGGGAGATCGCTCTATGAAACAGTCCTTTGGACATCGGAGATAAGAGATGGTATGAAACTGACGCCCCTCCAGCACTCTCACCGAACAACGTAACGTTATCAGGGTCTCCGCCAAACGCTCGGATATTTCGTTGAACCCATCTAAGAGCAGCCACCTGGTCTTTCATTCCAGCATTACCAGGAGCTTCTTTTATACCTAGACAGAGAAAACCATGGACGTTTAATCTGTAGTTCAATGTGACGAGGACGACGCCTTGGGACACTAGGTAATCAGGTCCATAAAGCAAGGCTGATCCGGAACCTTCCCTGAATGCTCCACCATGGATAAATACCATAACTGGTAGAGGAGCTCCGTCCCATGCGTGGTTGGGGCTATATACGTTCAAGGTGAGGCAGTCTTCTGGTCCCACGACGTTTGACATTGGATACAGTTGCGGACATCTTATGTGCTCTCTGACAGCTTCGAAAACGCCGTCCCATTTTGGAGCTGGACCCGGAGCCTGTAACAAAAGAGCTCCATAAATGGTCTGAGCATCATAAAAAGACATGAAGTGAGTTTTAATTCTACCTTTAATACAAGCACTCCATATCGCGGAAATTTGCAAGTTTTATTTTGTTTATAAAGGTACAGAACAGCTGTTACTTTTTCATATTGCGTAAATACTTTCACCACCTAAGAAATTACCAATAAATTAATAAAAAAAAATGTTTTAATATAAATAATAATATAATATAATAATATTCCACGACTTTTCACACAACGCTATCTAGTCCCAAGCTGAGCAGAGCTTGTGTTATGGGTACTAGACAACTGATAAACATACTTATACATTTCTAAATACATCCGATATTATTATATCTACTTGATTTTGGTACACGGGCAACTTCAAATCTATTTTCGAACGTTTAATCCATCCGAAGATTGTTTGTTAAAGATTGTCCTATACGATAAGAGTCCTTATTGTTTTTGTAAATGGTTTCTCCTATTTACATTTTGAGGAGTGCAATAAAGTACGAGTAATAAATGAAGCAAGCAAGCAAGGTGGACCGACGACCTGGCGAGGGTCGTGGGAATCCGATGGATGCGAGACGCACAGGACCAGTCACTATGACGACGCTTGGGGGAGGCCTATATCCAGCAGTGGACGTCTTTCAGCAGATACGATGATGATGATTAATAAATAAAACTAGTCTTTAACGTTTGAATCCCCAACCGGTCCTATGAGACCGCGCTGTTATTGTTTTACTATTGTGTCTCGTTTCGCGGGTATCTGAGTAATTAAACACGTCAGTAACCTGAAATCTGTACTTATATTCCGAGCTGGCATAAGGAATACCGGAGTACCGCTGATAAGACCCATCTATGGAGTATTGTCCCCGCACTAACGATCCATCGTCAAGTCGTCGTATTGGCGAGGGCTGCCGGACGAATCTCGCAGCCCAGAGCGACCACAACACTAGCCACTTTAGCCGAACGTACATCACTAGTAACTAGTCACTATTACACAGATTCAGGATACAAAAGAAAATTTGTCTGGGTCACTGTTACCGTTAGTGGTATGGAGCACTGTACCGGGTACCCATATGGGTTTTACTCACTTTTACAGCACTACTGTTTAAATTAGTAAACAAAAACACAAAACTGGACTATATTGATACTGTAGGCGAATATAACTCACCTTCAATCAATTTTTGTATCTTATCGACCTACGATATCTTGTGATGTCACTAGTTTATAATCATTTTAATCTTTACTTACTGTTTGTAAATGAAGCCATAGGTCCCGGCTGGCAGTCGTTATGGATACCTAGTCAGAAGCCAGTAAATCTGCCTCCAGTCTTGCCATGAAGTACCACGGTACTTCATGGCACCTCCACCACCCATTAACTGGGGTAACACGTTACCCCAGTTAATGGGTGGTGGAGGTCTGGTAGGCAGCCGCTCCTCGTAAAATACTGGTATTCAGCTAAATCCGGCTTGACTGGAAGCCGACCCCAATATAGTTGGGAAAAGGCTAGGTAGATGATGATGATTGAATCTTTACCTACTGTTTTTCCTCCTCCTCTTCGAGTCGTGCTCCTCATTACTGAGGGTCGTGAAGATCCTGCTGGATTAGCTTCTTCCTGACGGTGTATCGCCATCTGTGGAGGTTCTTGGCATCATGAAGTCATCATCTAAAAAAATAATAATTATAAACTAGTGCTTGACTGTGATCTCACCTGATGGTAAGCAGTGATGCAATCGTTGATGGTGAGGCGCACTAGCTTATTAAGAGCCTATTCACTCTAGCCTAGAAGACACCTAAATTATAATCGGACGGGAAAACCGCAGCAGGCAAATTTCATAAGTTCCAGTCCCTCGATGTACGCGGTATAAACGACGAAGCGAAACGCTTAGTCCAAAGCGTAGGGGTTTCGACAACGTCAGGGTGAATACTCGCCCTACGACGGTTTGTCCGATGACAGAACGGAGATGGTGGAATCAGTTATTGCAATTCCCGCACACACTCTCCTAAATGCATCCTGGAAAAAACCGAAAGGCTGGCACATTAAAACAATGAATGCGTAATACAATGGAAAAAGGGATGTATTTTTTTTATCAAAACCTACCTAAGTACCTAAATACTTTTCAATTTACACACTGGCTAAATACACCAATTCATGAGAAGCAAAGGGTAAAAAAAAAACACTTCACCCTCAGTATTATCTTCATTTTTTACTGAAGTGAAGTGTCATGAGTCCCATTACCTATTTGCCATTTTTACCCGCAGTGTGTCAGAACCACTAAAACGAAATGTGGTTTAATTCGGGACTTTAGATGCTTCGAGATTTTAAAAGTAGATTAAGTCTTTGTTTGGTTCAACAATAGGCCTTGTTCAAGTGAATTATAGTATCACAAGCTAATTGGACTGCGGTCTAGAATTAATGAAAAACCCTCGTTCGTACTGCGGAGCTGTAGAAATGTCAGCAAAGAAATTAATTGTGTACTGGAGTAATTGTATTTCTATGTACTACTTTTGTGACCCCAGCCCCTGACTTTGCACGGGTGCAAATCTAATATGTCACCGTCGAATTGTTAATACCGTTAAACTATAATCTATCTCGCGAGATTGTAAACTATTGATAGATTGTGAACCCTAACATACTGTAACTACCGTTCCGTTCCGTATGGTGTCTGGAACCGAAGAATTACACCATCCCATCTCTTCCCGTGGGTGTCGTAAGAGGCGACTAAGGGACACACCAGAAAATGGGCAGCAGCATTTTCTGTGCATTTCAACATCTACACTGCGATCGCCAACCCGCATGCCAAGCGTGGCGATTATGGCAAAAACCCCCCAACAATGCAGACACGCAAAACGAAACGGCCCCTAGTACCCGGCAGCCCGTCTAACCTTGACTACGGTAGCGGTCAAGGCTACGGCGAGGCAAGGGGTGCGAAGAATCTCCGGAGGAGGCTAGGCTACCCCTTCCAACGACTCGACCTGGCAACATACAACACGCGTACACTGCGGACCGACGAGAAGATCACCGAACTTGAGGAAGAGTTGAGCGGGGTACGATGGAGTATTGTGGGATTATCCGAAGTCCGAAGACAGGGGGAGGACACGATAATTCTCAAATCCGGTAACCTGCTCTATTTTCGGGAGGGCGACCAGCAGTCCCAGGGTGGTGTCGGGTTTTTCGTCCACAAGTCCCTTGTGAACAATGTGGTGAGGATCGAGAGTGTGTCGACCAGGGTGGCTTACCTTATACTCAGAATATCGGCAAGATATTCGCTGAAGGTCATACAGGTATATGCCCCAACCTCGACACACTCCGACGACGAAGTAGAGACCTTGTATGAGGATATATCCAGAGCCATACATGGTTATAAGACTCACTTCACCGTGGTCATGGGGGACTTCAACGCTAAACTGGGCAAACGAGACGGTGATGAGCTGCGAGTGGGGCAATTTGGATTTGGACGTCGGAACCACCGGGGACACCTACTGGCTAGCTTTATGGAGAAGGAGGGCCTCTACATGATGAACTCTTTCTTCAAAAAGCGTGAGCATAGGAGGTGGCAAAGCCCCGATGGTGCAATTAAAAATGAGATTGACTTCATCTTGTCGACGAAGAAGCAAATATTCAATGATGTCTCTGTGCTCAATGCGGTGAAAACTGGAAGTGATCACCGCATGGTGAGAGGCACATTGAATATCAACATCAAGCTTGAAAGGTCTCGACTGGTGAAGTCTACACTCCGTCCAGCACAAATCCAGCTCCAAAACCCCGAGAGCTTTCAGCTTGAACTCCACAATCGTTTCGAGTGCCTAGGTAGCTCCGTGGACGAATGTAACGATGGGTTCGTGGAAACTGTCCATACGGTCGGGGCTAAGTTTTTCAAGACCCACCGTACAAATAAGAACAAGAAGCTCTCGGATCCGACTCTCGAGCTCATGAAGAAGAGGCGTGAGATGATTCTGCAGTCTTCAGACGATTCGTGCAGATACCGTCAGCTCAATAGACAGATTTCGAAGTCCTTAAAACGCGATCTTTGCCACTTTAATGCCGAAAGGGTTAAGGACGCGATAGAGCGGAATAAGGGCTCCAAAGTTTTTGCGAGGGATCTGTCTATTGGGCAGAGCCAACTCACGAAACTGAAGACCGACGATGGCAGAGTCATATCCGCTAAATCGGAGCTCCTGGGAGAGATCGAGGTATTCTATGGACAGTTATACACGTCTATCTCTAAACCCACGGCAAATCTAGCGAACGATCCAAGAGCTAGATTGACCCGACACTATACCGAAGATATCCCGGACGTCAGCCTGTACGAGATTAGGATGGCTCTGAAACAACTTAAACACAATAAGGCGCCGGATGAGGACGGAATTACGGCCGAACTTCTGAAGGCGGGTGGAAAACCGGTCCTTAAGGCCCTTCAGAAGCTATTTAATTCCGTCATACTCGAGGGCAAAACGCCACAGGCATGGGGCAGACGTGTGGTGGTACTTTTCTTTAAGAAGGGCGACAATGCCCTCCTTAAGAACTACAGGCCCATCTCACTTCTGAGCCATGTCTACAAGTTGTTTTCCAGAGTCATCACGAATCGTCTCGCGCGCAGGTTCGACGACTTCCAGCCTCCTGAACAAGCCGGATTCCGAAAAGGCTTTAGCACCGTAGACCACATACATACGCTACGGCAGGTTATACAGAAGACTGAGGAGTATAACCTGCCTCTCTGCTTAGCGTTTGTGGATTACGAGAAAGCCTTTGATTCGATCGAGACTTGGGCTGTACTGCAGTCTCTCCAACGGTGCCAGATTGACTATCGGTACATCGAAGTGCTGAAATGTTTGTACAAAAACGCCATCATGTCAGTCCGACTCCAGGATCAGACCTCGAAACCTATCCTCTTACAGCGGGGTGTGAGGCAGGGAGACGTTATCTCTCCGAAACTGTTCACGACCGCATTGGAGGATGTCTTCAAGGTTCTGGAATGGAGAGGGCGAGGCATCAATATCAACGGCGAGTACATCACTCACCTTCGGTTTGCCGACGACATAGTAGTCATGGCTGAGACTACGGAGGAGCTCAGTACAATGCTCGGTGATCTCAGTAGGGCTTCCGAAAGAGTGGGACTCAAAATGAACATGGACAAAACCAAAGTCATGGTAAACATCCATGTAGCTCCCACTCCTATCAAGATCGGAGACTCTACACTCGAAGTTGTGGACGACTACGTCTACCTGGGACAGACGGTCCAGTTGGGTAGATCTAACTTCGAGAAAGAGATCAATCGTCGAATCCGACTCGGCTGGGCAGCGTTCAGGAAGCTGCACGGTATCTATTCGTCCAACCTACCGCAGTGTCTCAAGACAAAAGTCTATGACCAGTGTGTGTTGCCAGTGATGACATGGCTCGGAAACGTGGTCGCTCACAATGGGCCTCATCAGAAGGTTTAAAGTCACCCAAAGAGCAATGGAAAGGGCTATGCTCGGAGTTTCCTTGCGCGATCACATCAGGAATGAAGAGATCCGCAAGAGAACTAAGGTTACCGACATAGCCCGAAGAATCGCCAAACTTAAATGGCAGTGGGCAGGGCACATTGCTCGTAGAACAGATGGTCGATGGGGACGGAAGGTTCTAGAGTGGCGGCCACGTACCGGAAGACGCAGCGTCGGAAGGCCTCCCACAAGGTGGACCGACGACCTGGCGAGGGTGACGTGGGCGATGGATGCGAGACGCGCAGGACCGGTCGCTGTGGCGACGCTTGGGGGAGGCCTATGTCCAGCAGTGGACGTCTTTCGGCTGAGATGATGATGAACATACTGTAACAAGTAGGGAGGGACCCAGCAGAGCCAGAACCTACTTGGGCCATGGGTTAACTTACGAAAGGGAAACGCCCTGGAACGCAAGACAAAAAAGAACATAAGTTGTGGATTTAGCCAGTAAAAGTCTTACACGCCTCCTACTCTGCCCAAGAGCAAAAGAATTCATTGGATAATTTCCCACCTTAAAAAAAAAACCTTAATCAATCTAAAAGCTGGAACAAACAGGGTTACCCACATTTAATATGATGATATACCGAGTCCCGTACATAAAATGCATTTTAATCTTTACACTACTTTCGGCGGGTAATACCTGTCGACATATGCATTAGTTCAATTGGATTTCTCTGCGAGCCTCGGGGATATGAACATGGTGAGGCCTGAGTTGACTTTACGTAATTGATACTGAGCTTTTTTAATATTTTTATGATGTAGTAGGTTAATGTTTTGATGTACTATATGTTTGAAGTAGCGAAGATGTGTATGTTTTTCCTGATTTATGACTATCAGGAATTATATACACATCTTTTGGAAGCATTTAAGTCAAGAAAAAATTGGTTACTTAACTGAACTGTTTGGAATACTCTATTTTAATTTTTTTAAGGGATTTTGCTGACATGCAACCAAATGTAAAAATATGACATGATAGAGTGGGAGATGTCATTGGATTATTTACAAGAAACGTATGGCAAGGCTGGTGCTAGATTTTCCGGCTTCTGACTGTCCGCAACGACTTTCAAAGATCTACAAATAAATTCAAGAACTGGAACCAACAGCTTGGTGGGCTTTCAGAGTCACTTACTCTCTCACATGTAAAAAATTATTCCATGAATATTACATTTATGAAGTTCATCATTATCATTTCAGCCGAAAGACGTCCACTGCAGGACAAAAGTCTTCCCCAAGCGTCGCGTCGCCACATCAACCGGTCCGGTCCAGCTACGCTATAAATAATATAACTCACAGTTGCAAATTAACAATGACAGTTCTTCATACATTTGTGTTCGTTATTCGACGGCTGTCTTTTTGTTGAGCTCGTCGCCATGAAAATGACTTTTAGAGAATAGCACCGCTGAGCGTCTTACAACTGCCAGATTCCCGCGACCCTTCCCAGGTTATCTGTCCACTTTGTGAGTTTATGAAGTTATGATTTTCTTTTATTTGTAACAGAATGATTATGACCATAATAAGTAGTATAGTTAAACATAAAGTATTTTATTAGGCGATTCTTAATTACTACGCTTTGATGTTCGTTATCCGTATCAGATTAGTCTGGCGCTCATTAGGGACAGAATCACCGTCTGCTACGTCTGTTAGGAATATCTTGATTTTAATGCCCAGTAGCACACGTGTAGACATCGTAATTATTTTTACGGTACAGATGGATAATTTCTCCCAAAATTATGTCATAGGTACCTACCGTTTATCTGGGCGGGTAGTTAAAATAAGTTCCTGGAGGAACTCATGGCTAGATAATAACAACCGCACGGCTCGATCTTCAAGGTTTAGCAACGCTTGCCAAGGATGGGATGGATGGGAGACTATCTTAACATACCGAGTTTCCTTCGTGCCTTGGAAAGCACGTTAAGCCGAAGGTCCCGGCTGCGTATTGCCAAACTGTATGCTGACCCAGACACCCATAGTCTGTACTGAACTACGTCGTGCTCTTTGAAATCACAAACAAATTGGAGCAAAGTACATACGAGCTCAGAGCATTCTGAGATTGTATGCACTTTGCTCGCTTGTATGTAAAGCAAACTGTGACACGCGAATATCTGTAACTGACTATACAACGTGTTTCATAATCTCCCGCAATTTTTTGTTATACTGTTGCGGTTGTTATTACTATCCGTGAAACTGAACAACTTTCCATAAAAAACATACCTTTTGTGGATTCATTTAAGTTTTAATTAAAAAAAATCCCTTTGTTAGTATGACTAAAAATAATTTGAATTGTACAGGTTTGTCTATGCAGGTTGTTAAAAAAACTGTGTTTCCAATTACAGTATTTATTATTTTTTCATAAGAAGTCATGCCAAATCTAAGTTTGCGACCTCGAAAGTAGGCTTTATTTTTTATTTTTTAGGGCTATGTAAAAAAACAAATTACAGGGTAGTTTTTGAGGTATAGCCCTAAAAAAATCCCCCGCCTACTTTCGAGGTCACAAACTTAGATATGGCATGTCCACACGAAACCGAACGATCCTAGAAAAAAAACATTTTTTGGAAGGGATTATTGTAAGCTGAAATGCACTAAGTATCAAGTAGTTTACTATATAGGTGTAATCATTAATCAACTACCACATTATCTCCCAATCCTTTCTTTGCATTCGGTTGATTTTTATTAATATTTTCTGATAAATTATGTTTTCGTTACGTCTCTGCCACTTTGTATACGAAAAAAAGGCCTTTAGTTATTCCTCTGCTTTTCTCCTTGCAATAGGTAGACGTTAGCTGAACACCAATTTTTCTAGATCTACAAAATTTAACTCTTTGTTTAACGAAGTTTTTGGCTTGTTCCGTGGTTTCAATATAACCTAAAACTTTGTTTAATTTTCTAAAACGTGTCTGCACTCGCATGCATTTTGCTCTAAATTATCAATGCCATATTACATACTACACCAGACGCTGGACGTCTGGGCTCGTATGTATTTTGCTCTAGTATTTTAAAGCAAAATGTATTTTGATTCAGACACTCTCTGAATAGGTATACAGTTTGCTCTTCAACTACAAAGGCAAACTGCGATCGAACTCAGAGCAACCCCGGTCTGGGTCAGCATACAGTTTGGCAATACGCGTCCCGGCTGTCGTCTGTAAATCTTTGGCAGTCGTTACGGATAGTCAGAAGCCAGTAAATTTGACTCCAGTCTTGCCATGAAGTACCGTGTTACCCCAGGTAATGGGTTGTGGAGGTCTGGTAGGCAGCCACTGCTCCTAAATACTGGTATTCAGCTAAATCCGGCTTGACTGGAAGCCGACCCCAATATAGTTGGTAAAAGGCTAGGCAGATGATGATTCCGATTTGTCTAAGCTAGTAATAGTTATTCGTGCCCACTCACGACTGCGTCCTATCAACCTCCCCAGCAGAGCTAAAGCTCGCTAGGTGCTCGGGGAATTTCTGATAAGCAAAGGGCAACTGGGACAAATTTCATTTTGGTTAGTAAAAGTATGACACACCGCCACCATCCCGGTATTCTTATCTAAGAAGTAACTTCAAACTTTGCTTTGCTGTGTGTGTTTGTATGTTTCAATAAAATATTTGTGACAATAACATTGGAGAAGGTTAACTATTACTTCGGTCTCCCGCTACTGTTCCATGCAAATAAAGAGTTTTTCTTTCAATCTTTCTTTTTTTTTCGGTCACCTCATCACAAGACGCAAAAAAGGGAACAGGAAGAATATTTTCCATCAGCGAGCTGCGTCCCCAAAAACAAATGTCAATTGTATCAACAGTCAACATTCCCGAAATTCGAATAAAATCAACAAGGTTACCGCATCTAGTAAATTGAAAACGGAAGCCATCATAAGCCCTCAGTTACTTATATAAATACTGTAAAAGCCCGAACTACTACTAAGTTAGGTTTTATCAATCAATCTTAAGTTTACCGAGATGAGTTGGTAAATGTTTTACCAGAAGCGGCTGCTAAATCATCATCGTCTGCCTAGCCTTTTCCCAACTATATTGGGGTCGGCTTCCAGTCAAGCCGGATTTAGCTGAATACCAGTATTTTAAAAGGAGCGGCTGCCTACTAGACCTCCACAACCCATTAACTGGGGTAACACGGTACTTCATGGCAAGACTGGAGTCAGATTTACGGGCTTCTGACTATCCGTAACGACGGCCAAAGATCTACAAATGACAGCCGGGACCAACGGCTTAACATGCTTGCCAAGGTAAATATCGATAGAATATCGATGGATATTCTTCTCATAGTCATAGCCAACATTTAAAATTTTAACGCCCCGATTCAGAGCAATCCAATCTGGATAGGCCATAATTAAAAGCCTAAAGCGGGAGCAGAGCGAAGTGGAGCTCCCGCCTTAGCCTTTTTGTTGTTATCGTATATTTGAAGTAAATATTAAGATTTACTAAGTGAGTGGTTAATGAGCGAAATAAACCAAGGTCAGAAGACTTTTAGGACTTTTATCATAACTAGTTGGTAAATAATTTTTATGTAAATTAAACTAGTGTAGTCACAGTCAATGTGATTCCATCTAATGGTAAACAGTGATGCAATCGTTTTAATAGGTTTTAGAAATAAATCTAAATCATAGGATGTACCATATTTCAAGCTTCTATAGTAACATAAATAGATATAAAACTTTCAACTCCACATTAATTGTGATATTTTACGCAGTGTGTGAGAAGTGGTATTTCCTGTCACCGCACTCAGGATATTAACACGGCACGAGTATATTTTGAGTTCACGGGTTACTTACCTTAATTTCCGTTGCGTTCTCAACAATTCTGAGTAGGCAACTATAACTTATAAGGTGTAATAATTGATATAATCTGTTTACATACAGAGCATAGCATCATTATGAATAGGAGATGAAACAGAAAACAAAGAAAACTTAAACAAAGATTTAATAAGTAAATAATTTAAAAAACCGTCCGGCCGTCCGAACCGAGTCCGAGTCATCGACGGGAGCCCAGTAAGGCCGATGGTAGGACCCCGACTTACCGAGTTGTGCCTCCACTGCACTGAATTACTGCATGTAAATAAAAATATACATTAATATACATTTGAATTGTAGAATTAATATTTTTATAGGAAATAAAGGCTTTATTATTATTTTAGCTATCTTATTAGGTATCTCAGGTTCCTGGAGACCTGGACCTTTGGAAGCCAAATAGCCGAAGTCCCTTTGATACTTTTTATGAAGCCTTGCACCACCCGGCTTTTCTTCCTGTACGCGCTATGCAAGTGCACCCAAGAACCACTCCTGGTTGGTGAAAAACTACTAGATGGCGTCGTGTGAAAGTTGTGGAAAATGATGATTGAACAATGTTATTAAAATACGTAGAAAAAAAACCGGGCAAGTGCGAGTCGGACTCGCACACTGAGGGTTCCGTACCAATTTATCAAGATGAAAACAGTTCAATTCTCGAATCGAGTCTTAAAGATTTTACAAAAAAGAAAATCTTGTAATGTAACTAAAAATTTAAGGTTTTCGGAATTTTTCCTTTATGTGTGCTATAAAACGTTGCTTCATGCCAAATTTCAAGATTCTAGGTCGACTGGAAGTACCCTTTAGGTTTTGATTCCCTTGCGAGTACTTGCGAGTTTCAAAATATGCAGCTTAAATTGCTGTTTCTTTTGATTGCGTTGACATAGAAGTTTGATTTTGTTACAGCTTAAAGGTATTATAGACCTAAGTATTTGGTATGAATTTCAATTTAATATCTCTACGCGTTTATGAGGAAATGGGTAGTAAGTTTAAAATTATTAAAAAATATATATTATGTGATGTAACTAAAAATTTATGGTTTTCGTAATTTTTCCTTTATCTATGCTATAAGACGTTGCTTCGTACCAAATTTCAAGATTCTGAGTTCACGGGAAGCACCCTGTAGGTTTTGATTCCCTTGCAAGTGTCGAAAATTTGCGGCATAAACGGCTGTATCTTTTGATTGCGTTGGCTTAGAAGTTTGATTTTTTCACAGCTTCAAGGAACAGTAGACCTGAGTAATTGATATAAATTTCAGCTTCATACCTCCACGCGTTCCTGAGAAAAAGGGTCTTGACAGACGGACGGACAGACGGACAACAAAGTGATCCTATAAGGGTTCCGTTTTTTCCTTTTGAGGTACGGAACCCTAAAAATATCAATATGTACTTATTAAGGACTCTAGGGTCCAGGACCTTTGAAAGGCGTAGACGAGAAGCCGAAGCCAATCCGTAGAGACCTCTTAGAAACACTTCATGGAACATGTCTACGATACCCTTTAAGGTAGCCTTTCGAACCGAGCGTCTATAGCGTCAGTGACGCCGCGACTGTGATGCCGCGACAGAGCGACAGATAGATGTTCTATGCAAATGTATGAAATTCAAGGGAACGACTTTCGAACCCAGCGACACTGACGCGGCGTCAATGACGTCACTGACGCGGCGTCACTGACGCTATAGACGCTCGCTTCGAAAGGCTACCTTTAGAGAAGCGTAGCAAAAATGAAGGACGCGTGTGAAACCGCGAGGGACAGTCCCAAAATTTGGCACTAAAAATTTCTCTGCATCGACTTTTAAGGACAGCTTATAAAAATACTATACTTAGGTGTTTCTTATAAGGTGGCAGAGCATCATCAAATGACTTCTCCCATTCTGTTCGGAGCGGGATGGCGTGTGAAACTTCTACTGACTAAAACCCACTCCTGTCCTCCCTTGCCGTAATTCCAGCGACCCCAGAAGGCTTCGACCGTGTCGGGCCCCTAAACTACGGTTTGCGGACATCTCTTGGAGGCTCGCGTGGAACAAGACACGCCATCGACGACATTGAAAATCCAACTCACAATTAAAAATAAACAACATCTGTTTCAGGGCATCATTTTCAATTATCTACTCAAGAAAGTATTTACAATGCTATCATGTTCCAACCAATCCACTCCAGCTTCTTAGCCGTAGAAATATAATTAGTTTTCAATACCCTCTTCTATCTACCTTGAAACCCAAGTTACTCGCTATAAATACGGATCGCGTAAAAATATAATATCTACTACGAGTAAAAGCCCGCTGTTTCAATTTAATTAAAAATTCTCCGTAGTTGTGCACCCGGCTTATGGTTTATGCGTTTTTATTTAAATAGGTAGTATTAGGTGAAGCAAATGTATGGTAATTAATAAACATGGTAACTATAAGACTACGTTGAAGACAGGCTTAATCAATGGCTACTTCTGCACATGTTGCTTGCCTGGATAGTTCATTAACTGCTTTTATTTTATATTTACTGACTTAGTTTTTGCAATGTTTTTATTTAGACCATTGACAAATTTAATTTGTGTTTGTTTTTTTTTAGGTGGGCGGAAGGGCCTGTCAGGGTTTTTACTGGCTAAAATCACACCTTCACTTCAGTTGCCCTACTGGTTCATAGGAGCGCCTTTTCAGAAATATCCCATGGCTCTAACGGCCATCGGCCCTGCTGGGCTCTTAGGTTTTAAACGATTACTGTTTTCGAGCAAGTGTTATTCGAACCAACGTCATTCGATTACAAATAGGGAACCCGCCTTCTCGGCAAGCTTCGTCCTATTTTTCCACATATTGTCCAGATATGCATACACTTGAGTTTCAAAACTATACTATTTTTACTTCACAATATCCAATAGGAATACATTTGCGAATAGTTAAAACAGCCACGGAACTTCACCCGCCAAAAAAACAAAATGACACACTTTCTAAGCTGCACTTAGAAAAATACCCTTTACAAGTCATTTAAAAGTCTGAACAAGAAACATAAAAGAACAAAGAAGTCGAATAGATAATCCATTACAATTTTTTACGATAACTGCCATGTTTTCACGAGTACCATTTAGCGAGAGCACTTAGCACCTGAGAATCTTTATTCAGAAACGAAATTAATGTTCTGTCCGAGTAAAGAGGTTTTATTCTGTTTTTCGAGACGCGTAGTCTTTCTATTATTCCCTTTCATTGGCTTGCATTTGAAGTGGGTTTACAGGAATTGTTAATTTTCATTCCTGTAAGTATCTTGAAGGAAGAAAAACAGCGTATGCAATGAGTTTGAAAGCTTCAGTAGCTTACCGGAGCTTTCAAAGTCATTAAACTTACTTTTTTTGCAGGGAGCGAGGGGACTGTCAGACTTTTACTGACTAAAGCCCACCCGTTTTTCTTTGCTTTTTGCGTTTCAGGCTCGGAGTGACTCCTTTGCACAATCCTGCAGATCGCTGCCCACAAATTGGTAATTTGTATACCTAATACTTTATTGTAAGTAGGTACACCAAGATTATCATCATCATCATCTGCCTAGCCTTTTCCCAACTATATTGGGGTCGGCTTCCAGTCAAGCCGGATTTAGCTGAATACCAGTATTTTACGAGGAGCGGCTGCCTACCAGACCTCCACAACCCATTAATTGGGGTAACACAATACGTCATTGCAAGACTGGAGTCAGATTTACTGGCTTCTGACTATCCGTAACGACTGCCAAAGATCTATAAATGACAGCCGGGACCACAGAACATATAAATTATATGTTCTGTGGCCGGGACCTACAGCTTAACGTGCTTTCCGAGGCACGGAGGAGACTCGTTACGTTAAGATGGTCACCCATCCACAGACCAACCTTGGCAAGCGTTGCTTAACCTTGAAGATCGACCCGTGCGGCTGTTATTATCTAGCCACGAGCTCCTCCAGGTACACCAAGATTATAATTAACTTAATGAAAACTTTTTCAATATAGAACATACCATTAGCGACTTTAACACGATCCACTTTTTCTTCCAAACAACACTTCTATTTTTAAATTCCTTACCAAGCAAGAATACGTTCAAATATGTCTGAAAATCACCTGAAAATTCAACCCAATCGTATTCCGTTCTTGAAATAAATCAGGTTTATACTTGAACGTACCTAAGTAGATATTTTATTTCCGTCCATGTCTTTTCATACTTTCATATTCGCCGTATCGTGAGTTCGTAACACCGGACGTTTCGTCTTTCTGTAAAAACCTAAGTATGCTTCAGATAGACGGGACTACGTCTGAGAATTTTGTGAAAGGTTTCGTATTCAGTGCTGCTATTTTTATGTGTTTTTCTTGAATGCAAGTAATTTTAGGAGCGTTGATACTAACGGGTGGGAATTAAAATACTTAAATATGTTTATACTTTTTTTTTTAAGATGGTATATCATCTGTGCCTACTCACATGTCGTCTGTCACATGATATATTGCACAATAGTTGCATCAATAGTGTACCCTAATTTGGTTGTCTAGTAAAATGTATCTATTATGTTTAGAGTAGTCGCTCTCGGAGCTCAATCTGTAACGAATGTGTACAAGTTTTAGTAAAATATATTAATAATATCGTGAAGCATCTTTCTGAGTTTCAATTAATTATCATTCGAGTGACCCTGATTACAACACATCAGATCTAATGACTTCTCTACCTTTAGGGCAGAATGGGAGGATGTGTCCAACTTTTACTGACAAAACAAACCTATGTTCTTTCAGTTGTTCTTTGTAACAGATATTGTGTCAACCTTCATATAGCTAACTAAGTAAGATAAATAAAAGAAGTAATAATTAACTTTTTAATATCTAAGTACCTAATATTATTTTAGGTGCTAAATCTTCTTCTTCCTGCCCTTATCCCATATTATTTAGGGCCGGCGCAACACGTTTTTTTCTTCCATTCTGTCCTGTCATCCGTCACACTATCACTAACTCCCTTTTCGTTCATATCACTCCACACGCAATCCATCCATCTTTTCTTCGGCCTCCCTCTCCCCCTCCATCCATCTACATGTAAACTCTGAACTCTTTTAGTGACATGCGTTTCATCCCTCCTTCATTTTAGGTGCTAAATACTTTGCTTAAAACATTTTTCGCCTACGAAGAAAATCCCCAGATGCGTAAAAGTCAAGCCATAACTCCTAACATCATCAATCAAAAAAACGAAAGAAAATTTTTCGAAACACATCAGCGAAAATGAAAGTGCCTATCAACTCGTGAAATAGCGTATCTTGCAAAATATTTACGTATGATATTTACTTAGCCTTATTTACTTACGAAATGGAAAAGTTTCATTATATGATGAAAGATAGCATGTCGTCAAATAAAGTTTGGAAAGACTTCTTGAGAGTCACCTAAGGTTGAGAGGACAAATTGGAATTTATTTAGGTATATAGCTGAATTTGTTGAATTTCGGAATGTATTTTTGGTGGGATGACTACGAATGCAGTTATTATAGGTACTTATATATCACACAAATACTCAAATTTTATTGTTATTGTATTTTTTATTTAAGTACTAAGTAACAATTTATTTAATAAAAAATCAAATTTTTGAATTTTAATATAAATACATTCTTTTTTTATCTCTATAACTGTATGTTTAATTATTGTGGCAATAATGTTTCTCACATTTTACTAAATAAATAATATGGTATGGTGTAAGCTGTGCGTACCTATAATAGGTATGCTGTAAGTTATAATAATACTCTTGTATGTAATGCTGTCGGTGTGCCAATAAATAAATTTTAAAAAAATCACACAGAAAATCACTATACCTACTCCGTTGGTTTAGGTAGTTAACTAAAGGTAAACAATCTTGGTATGTCTTTTTATATTAAAGAGGTCGTATATAATATACACAAAGATTATTTAAATTTAGTTTATTAGCTAACATCGATTTAGGTAAATATCTATTTGCAAAGATTTTTAACATACAATTTATAGACAATTTTTAGATAAAAAGACATGCCAAGATTGTTTACATTTAGTTAACTACCTAAACCGACGGAGTATAGTAGAATAATGTTTTATACAAAAAAAAAACTAGCAGTTTAAATACTACCCAGCATTACAAAACGCCGAAATTGTTTGCGGAGTTCGTAATGGCGGGAACGAAATGCATTAGGTAGGTACCGTAAAATGGGGTGAATAGGGACAAAATCGAACTTGTCACTGAAATTAATCGATGTTGTAGGACGAATGCAATATTGATAACTCTTTCCAAGGGTTTCCGGCAGTTAATACTTTTCGTAAATGTTAAAAATATCCCCAGAATTAGTCAAAATTTAGATATTTTAACAAAAATATAGGCTGTCCCTATTCATACTTGAAGTGGGGTGACCTGGGACGAGACAGGGGTGACTTGGGATAAACTAGTAGGGTTGTCTCACGATAATTACGGAGTAATAGCGCCACACAAACCAAACAAAAAACTTTTTTAAATCATACAAGTTCGTACCTATGTATCTCTTATTAGTTCGCCTTGTGCGCATGCTTGTATATAAGTTTAAAATAAATAAAATGAAAAGCCTTATTTTAATAAAAAGTGAAATCCTGCAAAACAATGCGATAAAATGTTCAATTCATGTTGTAGCAGCCCTGACCCTATTCAAACTTTACCGTTCCTAATCAACTTTCATTCGTCCCTATTTACCAAGTATAGGCGACTCTATTTGTACTTTAGCCGTCCCTTGTCACCCCGTTACCGTATCTATTCACCTCGAAAAAAATAAACAATCCCAGAGGTTCTAAAGAAAACGATTTAAACAAAAACTATGTAAAATCTAGACTTACCTCTTTTTGTGTAGCTTCGTAGAGATATTATATCGTCGTTGGCTAACTCCACACGTTGTCAAAAAAACTAGAATTTCCAAAAACTGTCAACTTAAGGGACAATACCGCAACCTCACATCTACAGTCTTATTTGAAAGAAGATTTTTGACACCTTTTACTAACTTCACAACGCTTCGGTGCTGTCAGTTAGAAGATAATATATTCTACTTTTAGAAGAAAAAAAAGGTAGCAATTGGAAGTTCTTGCTTTTTTATTTTGTGGCTTCGAAACTAGATTCCTCGATTTGACCCTTTTCACCCCTGAGTCCTTATTCACCCCGTTTTACGGTACAATCAGGATTCAGGTAGTCAGAGCCATCTATTGAATCAAATCTATATTAACCAGCGCTACAACTTATCCATCTGTGGAGAGCACGATTATAATTGTGTTGTAGTTCTTACTAATACAAATAGATGGCGCTGTTAAAAGTTACTACCGTAAAATGGGGTGAATAGGGACAAAATCGAACTTGTCACTGAAATTAATCGATGTTGTAGGACGAATGCAATATTGATAACTCTTTCCAAGGGTTTCCGGCAGTTAATACTTTTCGTAAATGTTAAAAATATCCCCAGAATTAGTCAAAATTTAGATATTTTAACAAAAATATAGGCTGTCCCTATTCATACTTGAAGTGGGGTGACCTGGGACGAGACATGGGTAACTTGGGATAAACTAGTAGGGTTGTCTCACGATAATTACGGAGTAATAGCGCCACATACAAACCAAACAAAAAACTTTTTTAAATCATACAAGTTCGTACCTATGTATCTCTTACTATTTCTCATTAGTTCGCCTTATGCGCATGCTTGTATATAAGTTTAAAATAAATAAAATGAAAATGCCTTATTTTAATGAAAAGTGAAATCCTGCAAAACAATGCAATAAAATGTTCAATTCATGATGTAGCAGCCCTGACCCTATTCAAACTTTACCGTTCCTAATCAACTTTCATACGTCCCTATTTACCAAGTATAGGCGACTCTAGGGAATGCAATCCGGACTATCCGTAATCCGAAAAATCCGGATATCCGCACATTTTTACTCGACTTGTAAATCCGGATTTGAAAATCAAATCCGCGGATTTTCTGAATAATAAGAAATTTTAATTCGCGATGACATTATCTACTTTTATTATTAGTTTAGCACTAGCTTTTGCCCGTGGCTTCACCCGCGTGGAAGACGGATAACCAAGTAAATTCAGAAAAAATATATCGTAACGTGGGTCCAATATAATTCGTGGTCTACCCGTATGACAAGTTGCAATGCATGCGTGCCCAAAAAAAACTGAATGTCTTTTAAGGCGCCAAGCGTCATCATGCTGATAGATATAAGTATGAACTAATTACCAACCCTACTACATTCTTTGGGCACGCCATAATTATGGTTATAAGTCCCCTCTTTGAGAAGTGGTTGGAAAGATGTCACTGCGTCCTCACCTTCCATATGACACAGGTCCTCACCGGACATGGTGCGCCGGATTTGTGCGAAAGAAACGCCCAGGTGTCATTATTGTGCGGATCGATCGCCTGGAGGACACGGTGGAACTTATGGTTAAGGTGTGACGTTTGACTGTCTTGTCGGACGAACACTAGGTTCGTAAGGGCGAATGCTGAGCGTAGGTACAGGACTCGAACTAGAGGTCAAGCAAAGCTATTGGGTTTTTCCATTAGGAATTACTCTATAGCTGCCCGGAGTTTGGAAGTTGGTGGTATGATACCCCCATGCCTCTGAAAACACGTCAATCTGTGGGTCCTGCACCTGATCTCTCTCCGGTCGTGTTGAATTGCCTTCCCATCTGACTATAAGATTAAAAGAACAGAGAGTGCGCCAGTATCTGCGTACACACTTGTGCACTATAATATCTGCAGTATACATCAGTCTTCCAGGTTTCAGTAGGCATCAGGCCACCGTGATCAAAATTCGGTCTGGAGGACTATTATTAAAGGTATGCTCCGTTTGGGCAATGACCACTCACGCCGGGTCCTAGTACGGATAAAGGAATGTGACAGGTGGTCGGCTGCTTCTGCGAAGCAGTAATGCTAGCAAAGGAGGCGGCTGCACGTGCAAGGGAATGATCTTCACGCTCCAGCTCCCGGATCCAGACCCCAATTTCCAGCTACCTTAGGCGCAGGCTTACGGATGGCGAGCAATGGGTAGCTCATCGACCCTGCCACGGCGCGTAGTGTGTCTCAAGGATCACCTATTCTTATTCTATCAGCTTCGACCCAGCTGGGCCACTACGATTTGTATCAACAAATTATAGTGGCCGAGCTGGGTCGAAGCCTACTGTTGCCATGGGTTATGTGAAAGTGAAGGCCCGGGGCCCTAGAACGAAGACAAAGAAAAAGAACAAGGAAGAGGACTGGATTTTAGTCACTAACAATCTGATATCCCGCTCTGCCCAGAACGGGAGAAGTCATTGGATAACTTCCAACCCAAAAATGGAAAAAATATACATTCTTTGTCTTTACATGTTGGGAAAACGGCTTCTTGGGGAGGCCGTAATCCACCAGGCGGGCCCAGTGTGGGTTTCTGGATGCTACATGTCCTAGAAGTTTTGGTTCTAGGACTTCGGTTTCCTCACGATGTTTCCCCTCGCCGTTTTGAGAGATACTGCTCTCAAAACGGCGAAGGGAAATCATGTAAAGGGAAACATCATGTTAATAAACTAATATAAGTTGTTTTTTTTAATTTTCATGAAAAATCCGTAAAATCCGGATAATCCGGATTGGACCCAAAATCCGTTTGAAAAAATCCGGATTTTCAAAACACGACGGATTTGCATTCCCTAGGCGACTCTATTTGTACTTTAGCCGTCCCTTGTCACCCCGTTACCGTATTTATTCACCTCGAAAAAAATAAACAATCCCAGAGGTTCTAAAGAAAACGATTTAAACAAAAACTATGTAAAATCTAGACTTACTTCTTTTTGTGTAGCTTCTTAAAGATATTATATCGTCGTTGGCTAACTCCACACGTTTTCAAAAAAACTAGAATTTCCAAAAACTGTCAACTTAAGGGACAATACCGCAACCTCACATCTACAGTCTTATTTGAAAGAAGATTTTTGACACCTTTTACTAACTTCACAACGCTTCGGTGCTGTCAGTTAGAAGATAATATAATCTACTTTTAGAAGAAAAAGAAAGTAGCAATTGGAAGTTCTTGTTTTTTTATTTTGTGGCTTCGAAACTAGATTCCTCGATTTGAGCCTTTTCACCCCTGAGTCCTTATTCACCCCGTTTTACGGTACTAAAATTTATCAGATAAAGTATAGATGACGCTAGTAACCCTTACCAAAATCCTGTTATTAAATTCGAAAGTTTTTATAATTTTTTTTATTTTTTTTTTAGTTTTTCTCTTTATGATTAATATTTATTATAGTATTTATTAGTTTATAATTTTTAGCGTATATATGTATTTTATTATTTTAATCTACTTATTTATTCTAGTTGTTATTTGTTTATTATGCAAACCTACCACATGTTGTTTTTTTTTAACCCAAAGGTTGACTGGTAGAGAATGCCTTGTTGCATTAAGTTCGCCTATGTACCACCACTGTACATGAAGCTTAAATAAATAAATAAATAAATGTTTGTTTTTATTTTGCGCTCTTTTCGCTAGTGTTTATTCTAAGAGTATGACTTCTTGGGATAATTTTCTACTATTACGCGGGCGAAGACGCTGGCAGCAGTTACTATGAAAATAATGCTACAATATGTATTTGATTAATAAAGTTTATTTCGGTACACATTTACAAAATTAACTTAAAAGTATTTTTCAAGCGGCTCTCCCAATATTTGTTCAAGCTTTCTTATCGCGTCTTTAGTGGATGTTTCTATCCTGGTGTCGCCGTCTTCTAGCAGTTCAGCGAGGAATGGTACGCTTTCAGCCAAGAGTGGCAGCCAACTGCTGCCCAACTGCGTAGCCATGGCGACGAGGCAGTCTAGGGCTGTCAATCTGGAAAAAATAATTAAAATTTATGATTTAATTTATGAATATTGAGTCGTATCGTGATTTTTATTATTGTATTACTCGTGCTATACACTATTCATCTATATAAAAGGAGACTCTGACTGACATATCAACGCACAGCCTAACTGGGACTAGGAGCGTGAAATTTTGTACAAAACTTCGTTTTATGATTAAAATTGTATGTTTGTATGGAGAAACCTATTTTTATGAAGCCGCTGACAAAAGCTAGTAAGTTATATGAAAATTTGGGTGTGTGTTTTTTTATCAATTTCCAACGAAGAAAACGAAAATTAAATTCTTGACAAATTGCCAATAATTTGTTAATTAAGTATCAAAAATGTAGTTTTTCATGAAAACAAATAAAACTAACCTGATCTCAGCATCATTATGCCTAGTCTTCAACAGAATCTGATAATTCAACAGCTTCCACAAGGAATCATCCGCAATAGCTACAGCAAACTGGGACACACACGGGATAATGTACTCTGTAGCCCTCGCTTTAAGGCTCTGAATGCCTCCCAATGTGTTCTCAAGCTGGTCTACTACAGGTTGCATGAGAGTTTCGAACCTATCCTTGTTCAGGAAACTCTGGCTGTCATATAAGAAGACTGTATGGAGTGTTTTGATGATGTATTTGATCAGCATCAAGCATTTGTCTTCAGAGTCGAAGTACAGTTCTTCAGTTTTGCTGTTGTTGCAAGAGTCTAGAAGGTCTGAGGCGTTCTTGATAAAGTGGCCCGCAAAGAGAACGAATAAGCCTTTTAGTTTGTCAGCGATTGCGCAGCTTAATCTGGAAAATTATGAAATATTTATTACACTTTTAAATTTTTTGACATCTAAGTTCTGACTTCATCCATGTATAGATTCGCATCAAATAGGTATAGTTAGCCACAAACCAATAATAACAACAATTATTATAGTAGCAAGGCAAACTCAAAGTCGAAGTGTTTCCCACAAATGATCAAAAAATAAACTAACTGTACATACAAAATTGTTGAAAAAAAAAAATATTTTGAAAACAAAAATAACAAAACAAAATCTTCCACTCTGAGTAAAGTGAGAGATGCCGCGGTAACTCTTTCAAACAAACTCGCAATATAAAACAATAATATTATGTATACATACCTGTAAAAAGTAATAGTCCTGTCCTTATGCCCTTCAAGATTAGTTCTTATTGCCCAGTCATAGATTTTGAAATAGAATGGCCTAAAGCTGGTTTCCGACAGTTTCAACACCAGGCAGACCAGAGCATTGACCACTTCATCTTCAGCCCTGTCTATGACGTCAGCATCCACTTCTTGATCGATGGCATCACTCCTCAGTTGTAAGGCAGTTAAGAAGAACGAGGTGAGATCCTGTTGGAGTGCTGTAAAATCGGCTGTAGTCACATTTGCGAAGCTATCAGCTAGGACTGACATCACAGGACCAACAGCATCAAACTCCTCTTTCTCCAAGAGCATTTGGTGAGTTTGGCTCACCACAGGAATAAGCACTCTAGGTGGTATTGATCCTGCAATTTTCTTCTTGATAGTCAAGAGTTTTGAGACTATAGCTGAGACTTTGCTGCACTCCTGGTCTTGACTCTGCCATTTGGCCAGCAAAATCGAGTATTCGTAAAGAATTTTCTGTAAGTAAGGACTTAAGAATAAAGGCACGCTTTCGACTATCTTCGCGATTGCTGTCACTGTGCTGAGCAAGACCAGTTCTTGGGTTTCCGCCTTACGCTGCCGTTTCAGGACTTTAATAAGCGCTGGCATAAATTTCCTCAAGCTAGCCAGGACGTGAACCTTTAAGTTGCTGCATAATTCAGCCAAACATAAGACAACCGAGGCCATGACATTTCCCGCGATGTTTGAACTGCAGATATAATCTGTAATAGTTTCAAGCACGTTCTTGAAAGGCTCAGGATTCTGCGAAGCGAGCATTCTTGTCAACAATTTCAAGGATAGAAGAGCGGTTTGCTGATTCAACTCCAATTCTTGGGCAGCGATTTCGCTTAAATTCTCATTTTGAACTTCAATTGTTTTAACAATATCCAGTAGAGCTGGTAATAAGGAGAACAGTAACTCCTGATCCACACCTTCGAAGAGTTCTGGACTGAACTGTATTTTGGAGTTGAGCAGTTCCATAGACTTCCTTCTGACTGTCTGCAAAGTATGTTTTAGCAGGCCTCTGACTACTGACAAGAACATTGGTGCTGATAGCAAGTTATTTGTATGATCCAGTAAGTCATAACTGTGATGCAGCATGACACGCCAATATTTAGCAGTTTTATCATCAGATACCTTCGAAATAGTCTGAATGAAAGTCAGTATATTGATGATGAAGGTCTTGTAGTTAGTTTCCATGGCTTTATCGTCAGTTGCTTGACTGCTGTGCTGTATAAACCTGGACGACGCTAAGCAGGTATTCATAAACGTGATGACCATGTATTTATAGTGTCGTAACTGTAATGGAGTATGTCCTGCTACGCTGAATATGTCACTAGGATCGACGTCAGTATCCATTGTATTCTCATCTTTTTGTAAGGGCAGAGATTTGATGTATATGATCAGTTTGATGAAGTTTTCTAGTGCGATTTCTGGTGGGAACTCCAGAACAATACTTTGGCCAAAATCAATTCGATTGATAGGAGCTTCCTGGTCAGCTAAGGATCTAGACTGCCGCTTGTCGATTTTCTTGTCGTCGCTGAAGTGTGCGACATGAGTCTCGAGTAGCAAAGCTAGGAATACCCAAAGGAATTGACTGGGTCCAAGTGTTTCTATCAGCTTTTTGAAAAGCGGAAGCCGCCTATGTTCCGGAACATGTAATACGCAGTCAGCGAAGATACGTAAAACTGGAACAACGCGATTTTGCAGCTGTTGAAGTTCCTTTTCAGTATAGTCTTCAATATTCTTGTCAAGCTTCACCAAAATGGGAATCAAAGTCTCGATAATCTTTATGATAATTTGGAAGCTATAAGCGTCATCGTGTCTCAGGACTGAAGTACCCATGAAAGTAAAGATTTCCATTGTATGATGAAGCACCTGTTCTGGTAACATAAACGCAGCGTGGGACAATAGAATGAGAGCATGATGATGAGTCTGAGGGTTTTGGGTACCCCTAATGCATTGCACAGCCAATTCCACATCGAAAACTGATTTGAGAGACTTCATTTGGTCTTTGTCCTTTTCATCAACGAATTTCTTGCAATAATACCAGAGAGATGACAGTATCAGCTGCTTTGTGTACTCTACATACGACTGTTCTTCGAACCTCAGGCATTTGTTTAGAATTTGAAACAAAAGAGAGACAAAGGAGTTGTCTAACTTCATCTTCTTTTTGCTCTGAACAAATTCAAGGAAAGCAACTCCCAATCTCCAGTCATCGGTTTCTGTCACTTGGTAAGACAACATGGAGACTGTGGACTTCTTTTTCTTGGACACGCTTTCAACAGGATCAACGACATTCAACATTTTCTCTAGAATAGGCTTGAAGTGACTGAATTTGAGATGGATCTTCTTCATAATTCTTGATGCGACACTTGAAATCGTTGGATTATTGCTCACAGCGCCCGCACACGCAATCAAGTACACTAGATCCTTAGATTTCTCTTCTGGGACTTTGTTGAAAACCTCCTCATCTATCTGCTTCATGATCAAAACTGCTGGACTAACGAATGACTGGTCCTCTTGTAAGATACACTCTCTGTATTCCTTCATACCTGTAGCTATAGAATTCCAAACTACTTCCTTTGATAATGTCGATATTGTCGTTTCATTTATGTGACTGTACACAGTTTTAAACATATTGGACTCGTAAATATCAAATGTGAACCTTGTGTTCAATTCATTTTGTTTTAAAGTGTCTTCTAAGGTTTTTAAAGACTGTATAAAATGCGGGAATGCGGTAGCATTGTTTACTTCGCATAAAATCTTCAAGAAACTTGATTTTATATGCGATGGAGCGTCAGAATTCAGTATACCGACAAGTTTTAAAAGGCAGTTACGGCTGAAGAGTTTCTTCTGATCTTTTAAAGTCAATATCGTGTGCAAGACATGTTTCACTTGATTATGGTCAAGTAACAATTCCTGCTTATGTGCCATCAGTTCTTCAAATAATTGGACGTATATAAGTTTTTTGTCCGGTTCATCTCTTAGTAATTTTTTCACTATTTCCATAGCACACTCTCGAATAGCTGTGATTGGATTGTTCAGGCAAAATAGAACAGTTAAGACAACTACATCAGAATCGTACAACCATTTTTCAGTTTCTTGTACTGCTAGGAAATTGGACAGCAGTTTCAAGCTTCTCAACTGCAGTTCTGGTCCAATAACGTCTTTAGGATCAGTAGCATACAAGATATGTCCACAAGCGAAATTGGCAATGAATTCAAATTTCTGTCTAGCATTCTTGAAGAACTTTTCGAGAAGTTTTTGTAGTAACGCAACGTAATTCTCTCCATAACTTGGAATAGCACAACCAATCACACAGATCTCATAAAGCCTTCTAATGAGGACCGTTTCTGGAGTTTTACAGACATCGCACCATGGTTTAGGAATGTCGCTAACATTCATGTCTTCAATTACTCTTGAGAAAATGTATTCAATGATTTGGAAGAGCATATTGTTTTGGCGACAAAGTTTTATGAATTCAGGCATTATTACACTTGAAAATACTTGTCCTTCAGAGCTGTGAACTATGGATCTGTTCTCAACGGATTCTAGTAACAGATTCAATATAGCTGAGGCTTCTTCTACTGTGGCGTGTTTGAGCGAACTGATTTTAAGCAGCATGTAAAAACACACATCCAAAGTATTGGCTTTATTCAACTGATGTTCATCTAGTATAGCATCCAAGTTTACAGTCCTATCTACAAATAGAGCTTTGAAAATTACTTCACATAGCTTTGCATGGTTTTCTTTTATAGATCCTTTAATACCTTTAGTTTTATTAGCAAGTCCGAATTTCTCGCCCCAATCTGAGGTTAGTATTTGCCACGTTAGTTTAGAAGACTCCTCATCATTTGGAAAAAGGTATGGTACTAAAGCTAACACCGTTTCTTGGTTGACAGGCAGGATTTTTATAGAACAAAACTTTGTGATTGCTTTTTTGACGACCTGCCTCCATTTCTTAGAGCCTTTTCCTACAATGGCCACAAAAGTGTTGGTAGCATCGATTTCATTTAAAACCTCTTTGAGATACTCAGCTGGTATGTCCAAAGCTGCGTTAACAACTTCAGGAGTATCATCATTAAGTCTACTTACAATGGAGTCTTTTACAAAATCAGCGTTCTCAGTTTTCAACGCTTCAAATTCTTTAGCAATATACTTGACCGCTTCTACTCGTAATTTTGCATTAACGTGGTTTAGGTTTTCGAAAAGATATGTGCCACCAACCTTGTGAGCGATTGCAGGTTTGAAACCTAATAGTTTTGATAGATGACTCCGTCTTCTAGTTGAGTTCTTGCTAGTAGAACTCATTTCTTCTTTGACAACTTTGTCAAAGGCATCAGGGTATTGCCGCTCAAGATTCTTTAAGAATGCTGCATACCAGTTAAGGGTTTTGCTGGAGATATCATCTTCGTCAATTATTTCTACGTCACTCTCATTGCCATCGTCACCGTCATTCATTGTGTTTGAGCTTTCAGGCTGGAAGGAGTCTAGAACACACCTGAAAATTAGAAGAAAGTTTATGTTAGTGTTTCATTTCCATATAAACATTCATTAAATTAAAGTAAAGATGAAGAAGTAAGCAAAGGGTTTTATTAAACTCGCTTTTTAAGCTATACTTTCATCAGAATAAAAATGAAGAACCTGAGTCCTGACTGCAGTGCCTGCTACCAGGTTGAAATGTATTGACAAACCATGTAAGGACCCTTTAAGAAGAATCAAGTGACTAAACAAGTTACAGAAGAACATCCAATACTTTAAAATATTAAACTCTCAGTCAGTGATATATCACTAATACTGATGCAAATACAGAATTATTATTGAATAAATCTTACTGATTTATTAAATGCTGTAAATATTAACTTTCCCAAGCTCGTGTGATACTGCATAGTTCCAAAGAGAAAATGCTTAAAATGTCAGATGATCACTGATGGTTAAAAATAGTCAAGATGTTTTGGGATAAAAAGCCTTCAAGGGATTAATTTTGGTTAAGAATATTTCAAATCCTTTGACTTATGTATACAAGATTATTATTTAACTTACTTGATAATCAATTCAGGCTTCTGATGCTTTAAATCCACCTCCCCAATCAATATTTCTGGCAGCTTACAGTATCTCCAAAAGTCTTCACCCTGAATCAATGGCAGTACACTTGACAAAAAGGCTTTCAAAAAGGCCCTGATGTTATTACCCCTTTCCGCTAACTTCTTAATATGACCACATAAAGTATTCATTATGTCAACGGACATATCATTAAGAATGTCTTCAGACATCCGTGTCACGTGATCTTGGTTCTCATACATCATTGTAATGAGAAGTGCAACATCAAAAGAAATATCAAATTCTGTTGTCAATAGTTTTAGAACTATTTCATTCAAAGTATCCTCTTTCAAACTTGTTTTGGTGAACAAATATCCAAGTACAATGTACGCTGCGGCTCTGAAATCCGGTATCGTTGACTCTATTGCGTTAATCACTGTTGGTAATAAAGCATTGATAATTCCTTCAGTAACTTTCTTGCTGGTGTCGATAACACCAATCGCTGTTTGGCAGAAAAACGCAAACACTGTGTTCAACTGTGTTGCCCTCTCACCAAACTCTTTTACGTATTTCAAAGTAGTCTTGGCAATAAATTGCAATGTGCCTGAATTTGAAGCACATTGGTTGAACAGTACCTGATTAGCTAATGCAATACCGTTTTTGTGAATAGGCATAAGCCAGTTCCATCTATTATTAGATGCTTTTATGTCCATGAGCTGAACAAAACGGACGAATATCTTTGTACCATGGTAAGGTAAAATGAGTGCAAAAATAGCATCTTGATTATACTCGTGAATATGGTACCTGTTGATCAACCATTCTAGAGCTTTGTGCGATGATTGTAAAAGAAGGTAAGGTGATAACTGCAATAGAAACTTCTCTATAGTCTGGTCAAGATTTTGATTAACCTCCTTGGTTTGGACTGCTCTCTCAAAGTCTTTGGAAGTCAGGCTAAATAGCGAATCTTCAAAGACACGGAATCCTTCGTACAAAGCAATTAGTTCTTTCAACCCACTGATACCGATTTCGTAAAACGTGTCGCGATCCTTGTTCGCGGCTTCTTTTGGATCGAATAGTAAAGATACAGTTTTGCTGTCATCTTTATAAACTGTTGACTGGGGTACTGTTAGCTTTTTCAGCTGCTCTGCTAAAGATGTAGCAGCCATGGTATTTTATTATCTGGAAAATACTACGAAATATTAGAATAAGTATAATGCCGGGACAAAAAAAGGTTATTTATTCTACATAGTAGGTGGCAAATACGTACCAACTTGTAATTTATTGAGGAATAACTGTAAGAAACGTATCACTTCTATCTTATATTTATCTATTCACTTAAATCTAAAATAAAGTTGCGAGCAAGCACGTGGACATTTTGAGCACCGCACTGACCACAATGTTTACAACTTTACATTTGACAGTTGACTGACTTAGCAACTAGGGATGTCGACCTGAAAGTAGTTAATCTATGAATCGATTTTATAGGTTAAGAACATCGATGTTCTGTATATGTATATCGATTTTCAAAAAAATGGATTGATCTCGAACACTAGAAATCTCAACTCAACTCAATTAATTTATTTGCATAATATGAGTAGACACCATGTGGTAAATGAATGTTACATTACATAACAGTAAAGAGCCTCTTATTCTCCATTTCTGGTATGCGAAACTTAATCGAGATTTGATTTTCCCTGTGGAATGCAACCATATTATTACTTAAAAACTTTCAAAGTACCTATTTTCTTCTTCTTCCGCAGGGTCGGCTTTCCCAATCATGCGACGCCATACATGTCCATCTCGAACACCTTGTTTGAGTAGTTCTAATACTTTAGTTAATTATTAACTAAGTGAATATTACAGTCCTGATTACTCATCAGTCATGAAACACGTCATGTGCACTGTAGGATCATCTGTACCAGGCTTTATTGGACTTGGTATCAAACCACAAACCAACAGATCGTCCTTTAGGATCGATCGTTTTAATGTTGAATCAATTTTTTAAGACTTTCATATGGATCGAATCAAACATCGATGGTATTAATTAAGTAGATTTGTCATCCCTATTTACAACATTGACAGTTTGCGTTTAGTTAATAATAATTAGAAACTATTCGTGTAATTTACAAAACTATTTATGCAAATAAACAGAGTTGTTCCGCACGCGGAGCGGCCTCGAATACCAAAGTTTTAGATGAATCAGGAGGCATTTTTTGGCAGGGAAATGTAAATGTTGGGTTATAAATGTTATAATAATTAGGCAAACTCACTAAGGCGAACAATGTTCACTTTAGTGAAATCATCAAATTATGACTAATTCCGCTTTGAGGTGGAACGGCAAGGCGTGTCAGACTTTTTCTGACTAAAATCCACTCTTATGTTTCTTTTTGCTTTACGTTCCAGAACCCCGAGTTTCCTTTACGGAGGCCAATCCATAGTCCCCGTAGGTTTCGGCCATGCTGGGCCCAAACTACTCCTTTGAAGGGTTCTTTGATGATTTATCTTCACTTTTGATCATTTATGTACATTGAATAAAATATTGAAACTTTAAATAACTGGCGCGATGAACGTTACAAGTATCGATACGTTTACATCTGTCAAAATGTGTTACGGTGGCTATCAGCGATACTGGGTGCTCATGACGTCATCTTTGTTGGTCACTGAGGATAGTCAATACGAAACTAGCTGTTTGATAGTTAATAGCCGCGTACTGATTGAGCGAGCAGCCTCCCGCGGCAGCCTTGGACATGTGCCGCGGTACGCATACCGCGCGAGGCGGTCTCTCGGTCTGTAAGTTTTCTAATCCGGGGCTGCTTCGCGCGGCAAGGCCGAGCCACCTTGAGCATCGACGCTCAGTTCAACTTGCAGTCGAATAGAGACCGCGCGTAACCGCGCGTGTGTACCGTGCCGTAGTTTGCCCGAGACCACCATAAGGCCGCACATTCGGAAAGCTGTCGCTATCACTGTCTTTTTAATAATTCTAAGGCTTGAAAAAAAAAGAAAACGGAAAACTAAACGTTTTTGGATTAAACCCTTATACAAAAATAGATTACAGACTGTAAACAGATTGTTTGAAGAGTTGTGCTTCGACGACGATGAAAAAACGAATAAGCAAGGCGTTTTGCCTCGCTTATTCGAACTACTACCGTTTTGAGTGAGCGCGGCAAACGTACTGAGGCGCCTTTGAGCATCGACAAAAACCGACAACGCTCGGCTCTGGCCACGGCCCACGGCACGCTCGGGCGAGGCAGCGCGTGCGTTTGCCTCGGTCGAGGCACGTCTTGACCGACCGAGGATGTGCTTCGCGAGCCAGCCTCGCGAGGCTGTTCGCTCAATCAGTACGCGGCTAATCGTTGAATACTTTGCCTAGTGATCTTCACTATGAGCTGTCAACAGACTGAGATACGCAAAAGCACCGCTAGGCGGCGGACACCCACTCTAGTACGCCACTGCTACCCCGTGAAAAATGGAATCTTAGATAAAATATTGGAAAAAATCAAAATTGTTAGTTATAGGAATCGCCTCATAATATGCGTGGATTAATAATTTCATGGAGGCACGAGTGGCAACTCGAACTCGAGTGCGAGCTCGAAGCTGGCAACATTGACAATGACACTGGCTGTTTGACTTACAGATTCGCCAGATGATTTTGTTTACAAAAATACAAATATCTGCGTAGAATTTACGTAAATAGTGTTAATGAGTTTTATCAATTAATTGTTACTAGATTAATAATGTGTAGCCTATGACGTATGCTCAGTTCAATTTCAAATGCGAGTTTATTTGTGTAATCAGTAATCGTTGAATAATTTAAGAGTAAAGTTCTTTGTTCTCGTATTGAATAAAAATGGCATTGAAAATCGTATTTTGTGGTGTGCTATTATTCATTGTGCCTATTTTAACTTATAAGCCTGTGGTATTGATCCATGGGGTAATGACTGGCAGTGCTAGCATGGAAATGATAAAGCTCAGGATTGAAGAGGTGAGACCTTTTTGTGAGTTCTCTTTTTAAACTTGTTCTTTTTTTTGCATTTCCGCGGGATAAGTTAAGGTCAAGTTCATTCACCCAGCGCCAATTACGCCTATTGACTATTGCTGTAATGACCCATACATAGCATATGTAGAAGGGAAAAAACCAGAGCTTAATTACTTTACGATCATACTCTTATTGCGGACTACGATACTTTATTTTAGTTTCTAACTCTTTACTTTTTTTTTAAATTCATGTAAACCTATATGTTTACGAATAAATAAATCTGAATCTATGTAACAAACCACTTCTGTAATGCTTGGTTTTACACCTTGACAAACTCAGGTTTATTCCTTCTGTGAAATTCAACTCTAATTGGTATAAAAGGGGGTTTCAATGTTTATCTGAAGAAATCTACTTTCATTTATCCAGAAGCTTGAATGAATGACTCATTAGAAATCACAAAAAATATTCACAGTATAAGTACACACCATAATTTAGCTTTTATTATAGCTCACTAACTGATCTCCACTAATTTATATAAACCTTTCATACCTATCATATTACCCCTAGTTTAACCTATCACATACCCACGAAACGAGACACAATAGTAATACAATAACATTGCGGTCTGGGGTTTCATGAATTAATACTTTATCCATATATTATACATACATCCTCATGTTATAAATCCCTAATGATTAATGAATGACATTAACAATAATTAAACAATAGACGGTTGTTTTAATTTCCTGCCAGCTATAAAAGGCTGCTTTTATTCATTATTACAACTTGATGTTTTCAAGATAATGGATACTGTTAATAGTTGCTTGTTAACAGTATTAACTTTATTTCTTATCTATGCTGTTAAGTTAAGTAAGCATTTGTTAATAAGAAACTATCATTTTCTACACAATTAAACACAGACATTAAAAAAATATAGAATAGTGTAGAACTTTAAACTTTATATTTCCCCCAAAAAGAAACAGTACACTTTATACAAAAACTTAAAATCTGTGGGTACAATAGCGGTCTATATACACCAGTATGTGATTGAAGACCCTCCAGTGGTAGAATTTTTTATCAGCCAATTAAAGAAAATTCTTCCTATTTCTTTTTTAAATATGTACTTTTTTAATTTAAACTGTCTAAAATCTTTATTCTATCTAATTCATGAATCCCCGCCCGGTTGCATGAGACCACTCTGTTATTGTCTCACTATTGTGTCTCGTTTCGCGGGTATGTGATAGGTTAAATAACTTTGTGACTCCTAACTCTTATGATTACCTTTTTTTTCCAGCAACATCCTGGCACAATAGTGTACAATGTGAACAGATTCGAAAGCTGGTCCAGTCTGGAAAACATGTGGCACCAAGTATTGGAGATCGGCTCGGACATTGCCAACATTTCTGCTAAGCACCCTGAAGGAATTAATCTTATTGGTAAGCATATTAAAGATGTAATGGGATCTATAGATAATTAGCTTTCGTTTCTGAAAAAGACATGAATTTTTAGCTTTAGTTTTATCTATAGGACTTTCAGAAATATAGAATTGGCTCTCTATTTGTTGGGGATTTCATTTATTTCATATTCGAATAAAAGTCTTTTATATTTATTAAACTCGTTATTATTTTCACGGACACATATTACTTCCTTATTCATCGCAGCACAGATCAGAGGAAGCGGAAGAAGCCACAGATAAAAAAAACATTTTTCTTTTCAAATCATTAACTATCTCTATGACTTGGAAGATAGGACATTGCTCCACATTCAACACTCTCCCTCAATGTTCTATCTTTCAACTCCTACATTACACAAATAAACAACTCTAAATCACTTTAAAACCAATCACGTACATAACTAAACTTTAACTTCTCAACAATACAATCTTTCAAAAAACCTGTGAAAGTCTTATATTATCATTACAAAAACATAACACATAACATTATGTTGCTCAATACTCACTAAAACTCATTAAACTACTCACATCTTAAACTCAATTAGTATTAACACTCTTTTAACTAGGTAAATAAACTTAACATAGGTAACACCGAACATCATTCAACATTAATTCTGCACCATAACCACACAATATGTTATGAAACCCTACTACTTTCCTACTGAATATAATCCCATACATTTAACTAAGTTAATAAACTGAATTTTAGGTAATGGTTTAGTTAAAATATCTGCAATTTGTTCCTTAGTTGAAACATATTTTACGCCTATTATACCTTCTTCCACTTTCTGCTTAATAAAGTTATACTTCACATCAAGATGCTTTACACGTTTCTGATCTGGATTTTTAACAATTTTTATAGTGCTAGTATTATCTTCATAAATAGTAACGTTTTTAACACTAATATTTAAATCAACTAATAAATTGATAAGCCAACATGCTTCCATAGAAGCTTCACAAAGAGATACCAACTCAGCCTCAGTGGTACTAAGAGCAACAGTAGATTGCTTTCTAGATTTCCATATAATAGTATTATTAAATAATTTAAATAAGTAACCTGAGGTTGACCTTCTATCTGTTGTGTCTCTAGCAAAATCTGAATCTGCATAACCAACCAAAACATTATTCATATCATAATTACTCTTACTATAAACCAAATTATAATCCACAGTTTGTTTAATATATCTTAACAATCTTTTCAAGGCTTTAAATAATTTTTCACATGGTTGAGACAGAAATCTACTAAGGTAACCCACAGCAGTGGCAATATCCGGTCTCGACCCTATCATAGCATACATTAATGAACCAACTAAAGATCTACATTTATATTCCCAACTATAATCCACTTCATTACTATCAATATCTAAAATAAAATTTTGATCCATTGGTGTGTCACAACCCTTACAATCTTGCATATTATATTTCTTTAAAACTCCCAAAAGGTATTTAGTTTGATTAATATGAACTTCCCTTGGTAACTTGTTTATAGAAATCCCCAAATATTTTAAATTATTACTTCCCATATCTTTCATCCTGAATTTAGCACATAAAAACTGTTTTACCATATTAATTTCCTTTAATTACTCAGATACCCGCGAAACGAGACACAATAGTAAAACAATAACAGCGCGGTCTCATAGGACCGGTTGGGGATTCAAACGTTAAATCTCTCCCTATAATAAGCAAATCGTCCACATACAATAATAAATACAAATCCCCTTTCACATACAAACAGTAATCATTTTGTGACCTTTTAAAACCATACTCTATAATTGTTTCATTAAATTTTTCATACCAATATTTAGGCGACTTTTTCAAACCATATAATGACTTTAATAACTTTAATGCATGACCTTCAGGTACCACTAACCCCTCGGGTGGTTTCAAATAAACGTCTTCCTTAATGTCTCCATATAAAAATGCTCCTTTTACATCCATCTGGCTAATATGTAAATCCTTGTGTACAACTATTGACAGTAAAATTCTTAAAGTTTGGAGTTTCAATACAGGTGAATACGTGTCTTCTATTTTATCATGTTGTTTAAATCTTCGAACTACAAGTCTTGCTTTATATATTTCTTGATCTGCAAGTTCCTTTTTAGTAAATATCCATTTACAATCAATCAATTTGTTATTTTCCTTTATAGGTACTATTTTCCAAGTCTTACTCTCATTTATCACTTTCAACTCTTCTTTAACAGCTTTATTCCACAGCCTTTCATCTTCTCTTCCTTCAATATCTTTGTAGCTTACAGGTATATTTTCACCATTTGTCAATAGTGCATATAATGTTTCTCGATTGTCATTGTCTAAACTCATTTCATAATCTTCCTGCCACTTTGGTTTCCTTCTCTGTCGTTTTTCTCTCCCTGAATTTATGCTCACTTCATTATTTGTATTTTCTTCCCTTTCAGAGATCCTTTTTTCATTTACCTTTTCCTTAATACTTTCCTCTTCATCTTCACTATAAAATTCTTCATCAGTACTTTCACTTTTCCTTTCATTGTCATTATTTACTTTTCTTGGTTTGTCATTGTCTGGTATGTGTACATTATTATAGCCATTATCCTTTCTTTTCCTCTCATCGAATATAACATTTCTAGCTACTACTGTCCTATCACTCTCTTCATCATACAACCTATAACCTGAAGTACTATATCCTACCATTATCATTTTCTTACTGTGATTGTCTAATTTTTGCCTTAATTGATGTGGGATATGATTGTATGCAATGCTCCCAAATGTGCGCATTGATGAAACATCCGGTTTCTTTCCTGTCCACAATTCACTGGGTGTCTTATCTCTTCCCACTGTTGGGCTTCTATTTGTTACATATGCCGAATACAACACAGCATCACCCCAAAACTTTTTGTCCAATCCTGAATCTAATAAAATTGTCCTAGCCTTATCCATTATCGTCCTGTTCATTCTTTCTGCCACACCATTCATCTCAGGATTGTAAGCAACTGTGTATTGAATCATTATACCACTCTCATCACAAAATTGTTGTAATTCTTTTGAAGTATATTCACCACCATTATCTGATCTAAGTTTAAGTAAGTTAGCATTGAAATAATTTGTAACATAATAATAATAACTTTTAAATTTATCACATACTTCAGACTTTTCTTTTAATAGATATATCATAGTAAAATGTGTATAGTCGTCAATAAATGTTAAGAAATATCTATAGCCTTCCCTAGATACAGGAGATATAGGTCCACACACATCTGTGTGTACCAATTCCAACGGTGCTTTAGCTCTATGTCCTAACCGATTAAATGGTTGTCTTGCCATTTTACTTAATACACATGGTTCACACAGCGAATTTTCATTTATTGACTCCAGTTTCTCACTTAATCCATATACTAAATTTTTATTAAAAAGCAAACTTAAATTCTTTAATCCTAGATGTCCAAAACGTCTATGCCACAGCTGCACTACCTCTTCGTTATTTTTATTTGACACAAAATTACATGAATTAAAATTTGGTTCCATTTCAATAGTGTACAATGACCCTTCAGTATTTCCTATCATAATTAAATCATTAAAATAATAAACTCTAACCTTATTTTGTGAAAATTCAACATGCATATTATGGTTTCCTAATTTAGATACAGACAGCAAATTTTTCCTCAGTTCCGGTACATAATATACATTTTTAATAGTACAGTTTATTGACTTTTTACCTACAAAACATTTAGCTCTTATATTACCAATGCCTACTGCATTTAATACAACACCGGCCTTTGCCGCAGCAATGATCTTTGGAACTGTCAAGTCTACATACTCTGTAAATACATCTTTTCTATTTATTAAATGATCTGATGATCCTGAGTCTACATACCAAATTAATTTATTATTCTCTTTATTATTTGCCCAAAGCTCCTTGTTACTTCTGCCTGCCATGAATGCCATATCATTTTCTTTTTCTGCTGCAAATGCATGATTATTATTTCCTCGACCTTGTCCTGTTCCTCTCCATCCATGTCCTCGTCTGTTACTTGGTCCTTGTCCTCTTCTATAATTCCATCCTTGTCCTCTTACTTGTGAAAATCCTGTTCCTTGTCCTCTTAAAAATCCTTGACCTCGTCCTTGTGAAAAACCAAATCCTCGGCCTCTTGAAAATCCTTGTTTATTTTTATATTCCGTACCTTGTCCTTCATTAAATCTGCTTCTACACTGGTTTTGTTTATGTCCCGGCTGATTACAATTATAACATAAGAAAGCATTACTATAGTTTTGTCCTTTATTTATTTTATTATTTTTTTGCCTCTTTTCTTCTTCTCCTAATAGTCTTTCTTTTACAAAATCCAGTTTTATTTCGGTCATTGTTTCTAATGTTGTAACGACTACTTCGTATGACTTCGGCATTGACAGTAAAATGTAATTAATTTTTTCTTCGTCGGATAAGACGGCTCCTGCATCGGCCAATTCAAAGAACATGCAGCTAAAATGTTTTGCCAAGGACGTTTTTTCATCAAACATAGTTTCTCCAAGCTTTCTTCTTAAAAATAGTTTCCCCTGCGTACCTTTTTTCATAAAATTAGCTTCCAGACGTTTAACCATATTATACGCTGTATTTTCGTTTCGAATGTATTCCAAATGTGTGTCCGCCATTGCACTTATGATTATATTTTTTGCCTTCGCTTCCAGCTTTTTGTTTTCGGGCCGACTTGCAAACGCGGCACTCGTAATCGCTTCCACGCATTCATATTCCGTCAATAAACATTTTATTCTGAATATCCAAGTCGCAAACCCCGTCCCATCAAATTGTTTTATATTGTACGTTTTGCACTCCGCCATGTTGATCACGTATAATTTTCAACGCAATAATTATGTCCATCAGCATTAAACACTTTCTTTGTTTTACAACCACGCTCTGCTACCACTGTTGGGGATTTCATTTATTTCATATTCGAATAAAAGTCTTTTATATTTATTAAACTCGTTATTATTTTCACGGACACATATTACTTCCTTATTCATCGCAGCACAGATCAGAGGAAGCGGAAGAAGCCACAGATAAAAAAAACATTTTTCTTTTCAAATCATTAACTATCTCTATGACTTGGAAGATAGGACATTGCTCCACATTCAACACTATTGTCCTAGCCTTGTTCAAGGTCCAAGGCAAAACCCAATTAAAGTACAGGGCCTTACCACAAACTCTTAACGCAATCCCTTGGACGACCTAAACTGAACTATTAAAGGGATAGAGTTATATAGGGTGTATATATAGCTTCCACTCTCTTTCTCGTACGGACAACTGACACTATAACATGTTATGGTAAGGCCCCATATATAGAAAAACAATCTGTATATTAACATTAACGGCCTTATAATGTTCCCCCTGCTGAGACTCAGGCCTCCTCTCTAGGAGAGGGAATGGGTCATAATCCTCCGCGCGGGTCCAGTGCAGAATGGCGGATGTCACACGTCTTCGAATTTTTGGTTCTAGGACATGCCGGTTTCCTCACGATGTTTTCATTCACCGTTTTGAGAGCAGTGGCGATGAAATAATTACACAAAGTAATGCGCCTGGCTGGGTTCGAACCCGCGACCTACTACTTGCAAGTCGGAGCAGTTACCACTAGGCCACCACTGCTCCTTCTATCTGTATATTTTTCTCCTGAATAGCTTATTCTTGCTACTATTTTTAGTAATTATGAAGACACTAACAATAACTAACAATAGATTTGTTTTTTCATTACAGGATATTCCCAAGGAGGTTTAATCGCGCGCGGCATAGTTGAAACTTTTCCGAACGTGTCAGTCAGCACGTTCATATCTCTGAGTTCACCACAAGCTGGACAATATGGAGGTAAATATATTTTCTTTTTAACAATAAATAAGTCAAAGACAAAGAAGTAAGAAAAACATGAGTAAAAACATCCCATTAGAGTTATGAGTCAAGTTCGAAATGATTACCATTGTAATATATTTTTCGACACACTTGCTCATAAAGTGGCTGTTATTGCACAGCACTTAGGTATATAAAGGGGCTCGTTACCAAACTGTGACATTTTGATTACTATTATGCACATGTGCGGTAATGTAGTTAGAACCTTTTTGTTTAACCTCTTTTTTGTCAAAAAGAGTTTTAAGACAAAAAAGAATAAAATTTGTTATTGCGTTCAATAGCATGAATAAGTGTTTTACTTACTTATTTCATGCAATTTCGTGTTTAAATAAACTGTTTAAAATTTTACATATTCAATTAATTAAATCTTTCATCAAATTTGTAATTTCTGTTTATATGCAACCTCATTCTTATTTTTTCTAAACCAAGAGCTAGAGTAGCTAATCCATGGCCGCCATTTTTCGCGCATGCGCGCGTTTAAGAAAAGTCAATTTTTTAGCCGCCATATTTAAAAATAAAATACAGATTTTACAAAAATGTCTACAACAACTATTTATGAGGAAAATGATTTATGATGGGACCACTATACAATCAAAAATAGTTAATTATAACTTTACTGACTGCACATTTACGAACTGTTTCTTTAAATAAACTTTTCATACACCTACTAAATAAAGTTGATTTTTTAATTTATTTTCTTCACAAGTGTGTCGAAAAACGTCGTATGATACACGTGAGTAATTAGTCATTATCGTTCTTGGTTCTCTTAAGACCCTCGCCATGGCTCGGGTCTTAATACCACCGCGACGATAATGACCCACATTGCACACTTGTATCATAATGTACTATATTGTAATACTTATAAATGAATGTTGTGTCATTTACATGATGTAAATGCGTGTGACGCAAAATATCAATATAAAATGTACAGTTCGTCCGTGTTAAGTGTGCGAGTGTGAAGTTAGGCTCTGCGAATTTTGGCGCTTGAAATATCGTACAAAAATAAAGGTTTTAAAAAAATAAATGCAATTTGCAGTTGTTATTGCTATTAAAAACAGTTTCTTGTGTTACCAGTACGTAGAGAAAAACAATTTTATTTGGGGACTTTAAATTGAGATTAATTAAGTACAAGAGTGAAAAAATAGTTCAATCATTGGCAAATTGCTTTTGGTGACAGCTATAGAATTTAATTTTTTTGATTGTTTGCTGGCACAGATATAAAATATTAATCTAATTCATCATCTGCCTAGCCTTTTCCCAACTATATTGGGGTCGGCTTCCGGTCAAGCCGGATTTAGCTGAATCCAGAAAATATTAATCTAATTAATTTCTTCTAATTTACTACCGCTTATTTAACGACTTTAGCGTGTGTTTTTAGTATTTCAAATCGCAAATACAAAACTTTCATAATATTCTGAAATTCAAAATTCAAATATTATATCGTTCGAAATTTAAAATTTGACTGACTGAGTTTATTGTTCCAAAATTTCATAAAAATCCAAATTCTAAATTCAAACATTAGACACCATTCGATACCCTAGACTACTAATCATATTTTACAAACGTATTTACTAATCATGAGTCGTTTAGACACACACATGAATAAGAGTATAAATTGAACATGAAAACCTATTTTATGTATATATTTTTATTTTATATAGGTATAAACTATATTAACGCAGGTATTAAACAAAAAAAAGTTTATATATTATAAACCTTTATCCCAAAAATATTTTTTTAATCTCATAGCACTTTTTTCAGATCACAATTATCAGTTAGTCATAGAAAAAAGAAAAGAATAACAAAAATGATAAAAAGACGACTTATTTTACACATGAACATAATAAAATAAGAAGTAAAGAACATCAAAAGATAAAAATTGTTTTAATTTAATACAGATAATATATATATCTACCTACATACGAGGGCGGTCCGATAAGTACTTAGCCTACGAAAGAAAAATAAAAAAATTGGATAAGTAGCGATGTATTTCTCAACATAGTCTCCTTATAGCTCGATTCACTTAACCCGTTGGTGCTCCAACTTCTTTAACCCGTCTAAAAAAAATATTTTCTAGAGGTCTGAAAAAAGGGCCTTGGTGGCGACTATAATCTCCTAATTAGGTTCAAATTTTTGCCCAGCGAGTGACTTTATCAAGTTTAGAAACAAAAAGACGTCGCACGGGGCCAAACCTAAAGAATAAGAAGGGTGGAGCAACAGTTCATAGCCTAATTCGACCATTTTGGCCGTGGCGACGGAGGAGTGTGAGCCGGTGTGTCGCCATTGTGGAACAACACTTTTTTCATCGCCAAATGAGGCCGTTTTTTCTGCAATCCGGCTTCGAATCGCTCCAATTTTTCAGCATAAGAGAGCCCTGTGATCGTATTGCCCTTCTTCAAGTAGTCGATGTCTATCACTCCTTGCGAAAGCCAGAAAACGGTGGCCATCACGTTTCCGGCCGATAGGACAGTCTCGCCATCTTCCGAGCACGTCCGCGGGGTGGAATCCACTGTTTCAAATGTTTCTTGATCTCTAGTGTGTACCAGTGGTTTCATGTCTCCCTGACAGTCACAAAATGATGCAGAAACTCCTCCATATTGTGCTGAAACAGCATCAAACACTGCTCTGAAGTATTCTTACGGTTGCGGTTGTTGTCTGAAAATAACAAACGCGGCAGCCATCACGCAGACAGCTTTTTTATGCCCAATAATTCATTGAGGATATGACCTACGTAGTTTTTTGAAATGCCCAATATCTCAGCTATCTTGCACACCTTCAATCGATGGTCTACCTATACGAGGTCATGGATTTTTGCCACTTTATCCTCCGTGGTAGCCGTTTTCGGGGCATCTGGGCGTGGCTCCTCAAAAGCGGACTGGCGCACACGTTCAGCTCAATAAACCAATTTTGACAATCGCCATCGAAAGAAAAGAGTCACCGTACACAGTATTCAAGCGCTCTTTGATTTTGCTACGCGACTTCCCTTCCAAAAATAAGAATGAAATCACCGACCGATATTGCTCAATTCTATTTTTCTAAAATCCGTCGACACGTCAGTTTCCAGACGCGGTCAAAAAAAAACTACGAGTCCAATTCGGCTAAAATTTTGAAAGGAGCCCTCTAAGGAAATGTACAACATGATAAAAAGAAAATCTTGCGATAGTGGCGCCATGGGGCGGTGAGGCTAAGTACTTATCGGACTGCCCTCGTATATCTACGCATATGTTTTATAGACACTTCAGACATCTAACTTTGGTAAACCGGTTCTTTTTGTATGAGCAAAGTGACTTTTTTTTTCTTTTTTTGAACCAGGTTCATCTTCCAGGCTTTTCTTAATATATATAAACACCAAATCCGGGATATGTGCCCTGTGCTTTTTTGATTGGGTTGGAATAGAAAGTCGTTTCTTGAGGAAAGGATTTACAAGTTGCACGTACAAAATGTGTACAAATATCTTTTTATTTAGCGGATTTTCTTTTACATAGAACTTGTTTTGCAGTATATTACTAAATATATATATATATATATACAGCATATAAATATTACATAAAATAGGCACATAGTCCGTCCATTAGTAAAGACTGACCGAAAATGGTTTCGGTGTATATTTGAACACATTTTGTCTAAAGTGCCAACACCACCTTTCGTCTAATTATAAAATTCTACCATGTTTGTCTTCTTTATTTGTCCATTTGCAGTTCCTTCTTCAAAACATGACGATTATAAATAACCACCTCATTAGGTTACGCCTTGTATGACAATGGTATCAAAGGACCGACACGACAAAAAAATTACATAGCAAGTACTAATTCTGCATCCTTGAAATTTCAACCCTAGCCTAGGATCTAAAGAAGACATATTTAATCTAAAAACGGATAAAAAAGTAAATAAAACCAGACAAAAACTCAATATCTCACAGTACGATAAATTCTAAAAAGTTACACAAAGACTAATCATGAGTCGAATCGACTCTGTAGTACATCGTATTTTGAAAATGGTGACACTTAGAGAACCAATGCTGTCGCTGTCGTAAACATCTGACTAGCGACTGAGTTGACATAAATAATCAAAACGATCCGTGCGTTCGTTATAGAGAAATGGCAAGAAATGTATGCGATGCGAGTCGTTTGGACGCAGATTAGTATTCTAGGGTTAAAATCCATTTTTTGTTTTCTTTTCAGCCGGCTTTCTCCACCTAGTATTCCCAGGGCTGGTCAAAGACACAGTCTACGAGCTGTTCTACTCTCGAGTAGGCCAACACACGTCCGTCGGCAACTACTGGAACGACCCTTACCATCAAACCCTCTACGAGTCATACAGTGTCTACCTGCCTTATATTAATAATCATATTATGTGAGTACCATTTTAAATTTTACAATAGTTAATTAAGGGCAGGTCACATCTGTCGCAAATCGCAACGAAATTGGGCGAAGGCGACAACTGGACGTCTATTGCCTTTCTTCGAAATACGAATTTTCGACCGAAATTTCGCGTGTGTCGTCAGTTTGACGTTAAAATTCCGAATAATCTATGTGTCAAGACCATTTTCATTGATTCAAAAATTTCGGAAATGGAACTGTAGTAGGAAACACGCGAAATTTAGATCGAAATGTATTTCGGAAAAAAAGAGTAGATGTCCTGACTGGATTCCATAGCCGGCGACGATGGTCATAAAGAGATGGCGTGACGACTTAGACTCCTTCCTAAAGGATTGACTAGAAGTGGCTCAAGACAGAAAAGAGTGGAAATATGGAAGAGAGGCCTTTGCCCTGCAGTGGCACACAACTTACAGGCTTATAATAATAATAATAAGAGAGAGTTAATTAATGAGTTCATGTGCTTATCGCGTTTCGGTCTAATTACGATGTAAAGGTCGATAGGCTTGAAGCGATTATATGGGACGTATTAACCATAGAACAATTTTTACGTAAAACTGTGTCTATAATATGTCATGCTTACGATGGACAGGAGCAATTGTGATTCGAACCTCACTTCAAATTTTACTACGACGAAGGCACCGCATCGTTGATATATGTATAAGCATATTGTTTTTAACATAATATAATATACGAATTTAATTTTACTTCTACTGGTGAAGTTATCGAATACACAAACGGGTTACTTAGTACAGACGGATAAAATAAGAACATTCGAATTTCGCGGGCCTTCGTTAATCATTAGTTTTTAGGTTTTATGTAGTTTACACGCTTTATTTACTTTTTTCTTGGTAGTTTTTACGTGCTTACTACTACCTGCTGCCTGCCTTCTACTACCTGCTACCTGCCATAACCTTGAATAGCATTTACTAAAGAACTTATCTCCATTTAACGATCAGTTGTCTAGTACCCATAACACAAGCTCTGCTTAGCTTGGGACAAGACTGCGGTGTGTGCTGTGGAATATAATATAATAATATAATATTTGAGCGCTTATATTGCTGTGATTTATTTTAAATAACAAATGATAACATTAAAACCTTATAATAGATGTATGTTGCCTTATACTAAAACATTAGAGATTTGCTATCATACATAGTCGGTATCATTTTCAAATTTCAACAAAGCAGTTTGCAGTTTTCAGTGCAATTTTGACGACAGGTTTTTGACAGAAATAATTATGGTCATCACCAGATTTGATTTAAATTGAAATTCTAGTCATAAAATATTACGCGCGCCTCAAAGAGATGTCAAACAGTAGGAGCCCGACAGGGTCGAAGCCTACTGGGGCTCTGGGTTGACGAAAGAGATCCCCGGGACCCTGGAATTAAGGTAAATAAGGAACAGGAGTGGGTTTTAGTCAATAGAATTTCTGACAAATTCTCCTGTTCCGCACGTACCTTAAAAATATCTTAAAGTAATACTTTTTTTGTATTACTAAGTGCTAAATACGAAGCCACGTGTCTTGCAATAGAAAGTCAACGAACGGTTAAAGATCATACGACCTTGTGTTAAATTATTACTATTGATAGTGACCGACTTATCGTTCAAGAACACGACAATATTATCGCTTGTTATTGTTTTGTTAATCATTTTCCTCGTATGATCTCGTGAACTAGTCCAAGGGGACATGATTTTAATGTGATGAAATTTTGTTAGAAACAAAGTGACTCGATTAAAAAAAAAATTACATTAAAAAAATTACTTAAGAACTTGATTTTGCTATTTAAAATCCATTTATTTTGTAAAAGCATTTAATCATTTAAAAATCTATCGGCAAAACTAAATGCGGAATGTAAATAAAATATAACATAATCGCCACTCAAATCAAAATAGCACCAACTTTCAACTACGCGTCCGATACACAACGTCAATTTTGTCAGCAATCTCATCGGTTCCATGGTGTAACGGTTAGCACTCAGGACTCTGAATCCTGCGATCCGAGTTCAAATCTCGGTGGAACCTGAACTTTTTGCATTTTTAAATTAACATTCAAAGCTTTTTATTTCATTTTTTATGTTTTTTTGTGAATATTTTATCTATAAAAGTTTATTTTTTTAATATTTTCTTTGAAACCAACGGTCTCTATTCAGTTTTTAAATCTTGAAAAATCTAAATATTAGTAGGTTTACCGTACCATTATTTTTATTTCTTGATTTATGATTTAAAAAATGCAGTTTTTAATTTTTTTAACATGTCATAAAAATGTTTGTACGGGTGTTGCGACTCGTATCTAAGCAACAATATTTAAATACGGCGTAGCAGCAACTAAAAATAGTTCATGACGTCATCCCTCTAAACGCGGCCGGCCTCGCTATAATAACTATAAATTGCGCATTTTTAATGACAAATGTTTTACTGACCCTATTAGATACGGATACAAGTAACATAGTTATTGAATTTTATTTCAAACCTTTTAGATTAAAACAGAGAAAAGTTTTACAGGCGTGATTCATTTTTGTGAAAATCTGCTTATGTTTGATATTTTAAAATAAACTTTATTTCTAGGCATATAGATTACATTTTGTTTTGCCCATATAATGTGAATATTTGGACAAAATCCCATCCATCAACGATTGCATCAGTACTGCTTACATCAGCATACATCATCAAGCCAGTGCCGTAACTAGGGCGGTGCGAGCAGTGCCCAGGCACAGGGCGCAGACCCTGGAGGGGCGCAGAAATGACCAGACTAAGCCTGGTTAGAGCATTTTTCAGGGGCGCAGTTTTGAAAGCTCGCACCGGGTGCATAAAAGGCTAGTTACGGCACTGCATCAAGCACTAGTTTATATCAATTAAAAAAGAAAAACAATTTTTATGTCTCCTATTGGACATAAGTGAAAGCACCGGATGTGTTTTTAACTTATATTTAATCAATATTTTAATTTTAAAATATAAAATCAACTTAACTCCTACATCGTTTTACACCGCGCGTTTTGTATGTGACTGGTTGCTAGTTGTGAGGCCGCAGGCGCCAAATTGCTCGCGCGCTTGAAATCTTCTATGGCTTCAACAGTTCAACCCTTTAACTCAAGAAGCGCGGGCATCTCATAAACCGACTTCGATTTTACTCCTGCTGTGGTTAATGTTTTTTATGCGTAGAAACACAATTTCTTATGTCTTTTTATGCCTATGAACAATATCAGCACATTTCATAAAAAGTTACAAAATATCGAAAGGGGTCAACTTTAGAGGCAGAGAGCTCTTTGCCTTCAAAAGTCTGACACGCTCTTCCGCTCCACCCAAGAGCGTGAGAAGTCAATCTGATGATTTCCCACCTAAAAAATACTAAGAAACCACTGCTCATCCGTCCCATTGTCTGTCAGTAAGATGTACCGCAATAGGTAGATAATATAATTTTCATAGTGCATATTTCTTTTGTTGTGCCGACCCCAAATAAAACGGGACGAGGGCAGGAAGATGATGATGATACTTCTATTGTTGCTTTATCAATAAATACATAATAGAAATCGAACCGATTCTTCATACTAACAACACGCTACGCATGTTTTTTTTTAAATGCAATTAATTTCTTAAAAAAAAAACTTACTCATGTTAAACATACAAGATAAGAACAATTATGCACTTGAAGAAAAAACAATAATTTGACCGTTGACGTCTTTCGCTTCATTTTGCTGACGAATGATGATGCTGCAGTAATTATACCTGTTCTATGTTTTTTTAGTAGAGAGTTTTTTTGTTGAAGATTTATTTCGCTGCTTACTTAGTTTGGCGAATGCATATATTACCAATTGGTTTTTGTTGTATATATTTGTTTGCATGTCGTAGTCTTCCAGTAGTAGTATTTTAGTCACTTGTACCTAGACTATTTCTAAACTTGTGTAAGCCGTAGTCTAGATACTAATTCACATACTCTCTATTTAGTAAAAGAACAACTTTGACTATAATAGGGATATTACAGGTCTTTACCTGACTGTAGAATCAAATATACAACTAGAAAAATTCATTTAATTAATTTATGTAGTAGGTACCCTAAAAATAAAGATATTTAAAAGAGGTTTAGAGCATTTAAACTAAGAGGCGACAGAAAAATACGTACAATGATGCTAACTGGTTTTTTTTTTTTTTTTTTTTTTTTTTTTTTCCGGTAGGGGAATCATCAGAATGACTTCTCCCACTCTTGGGCGGAGCGGGAGGGCGTGTCAGACTCTTACTGACTAAACCCCTACCCCATTCCTTCGTTGCCATCGATCTGGGGGACACGGTGACAACCTTTCGGATACCGTGTTCCCCAGAGGCTTCGGCCCTGCCGGGCCCCTACAGTTTGCTGACATCTCCTTGAGGCGCGCGTGGAACAGAACGCGCCGTCGACGACTAGGCTCGGTCCAGATTATTACCAGACTGCCGGACGGCGAGCTACCCAGTGCTCGCCGTCCGCGAGCCCGCGCCTACGGTGGTCGGAAATCGGGATCGGGATCTCGGCGGCGACGGCGTGAGTTCCGTTGCCTCACGCGGTCGGCAGCCTCCTTCGCTAACATTACTGCTTCGCAGAAGGAGGCGACTGCCTGCCACCCCTCCTCGCTCCGGACCATGGCCTGTACCAGGGCCCGGCGCGAGAGGTCACCGCCGCCGATAGCCTCCACAAGGACACGGCGGTGCTCCGCCCAAGCGGGGCACACCTCTACCGTGTGCTCCACCGTGTCCTCCGGGCGGTCCACACAGTGGCGACACCCGGGCGTCCTTTCCTCCTTGATCCGATGCAGGAACCTCCCGAACTTACCGTGTCCGGTGAGGACCTGCGTCATACGGAACGAGAGGACGCCGTGACCTCTTTCCAACCACTCCTCAAAGAGGGGACTTACCGCCGCAATGACGGCATGCCCAGCACTGGGTTGCGACAGTCGCAGTCGCCATGCCACCCTGAGATCCCGCCGGAACTATGCTAACTGGTTGGATGGTTGTACCTATTTTTCTGCTTTCTTCTAAAATCTCTTATAAGTACAACATGTAACATAATTAACGCACATCCTCTTGGTGGGTCATTGTACTCATCATTATGAACAACTTTTAGTATGGGACCGAACCTGAAATCGAGAAAAAATAATCAGCTATTCCATACACAGCGACGATATTCGTTTATTTCGTTAAAATGTAGGGAACAGCTGATTATTATTTTTCAGGTTACCCACCAAGAGGATGTGCGTTATATGTTTCATGTTATAGTATACTTGCGTAAGGACAGTTGGAAAAAAAAGAAACGTAGACTGGCCCTGGTGTGTAAAAGGAGTACAAAAAATAAGTACAAGAAAACAATGTTTTTTTTTCTAAATTAATATTTTAATTTTCCAGGTCAGCGAAATCGGCTGATTTCAAGAACAATTTGCTGAGGCTCAAGAGATTAGTGCTGATTGGTGGTCCAGATGATAACGTCATCACTCCTTGGCAGAGCAGGTAAATTATAGCAGTTGTTTGAGGAAAATTTCCTTATTACTTTCCCTAATTCCGGCATAGAACTATTCAATGAGGGTGTTCAATAAAATTCAGACCACCTGTTGGCGCCACTTAGCCGTGAGGTTTTTTCTTTTGAAAACGTTTAGGTACATGATGTTGAAGTCAACGTCAAAGTCAAACACGTTGACGTTGATGTTTGACTAATGTCACAAACATAAGCGTTTTGACAGGTGTTTAGACCTCAGGTCTCAGTCGGTGAAGAACGTCATTTTAGATTCATTACTATCGTGGAGGAGCTCGTGGCTAAATAATAACAGCCGCACAGGTCGATCTTCAAGGTTAAGCAATGCTTGTCTAGGTTGGTCTGTGGATGGGTGACCATCTTAACAATAGAGTTTCCTCCGTGCCTCGGAAAGCACGTTAAGCTGTAGGTCCCGGCTGTCATTTGTAGATCTTTGGCAATCGTTACGGATAGTCAGAAGCCAGTAAAACTGACTCCAGTCTTGCCATGAAGTACCGTGTTACCCCAGTTAATGGGTTGTGGAGGTCTGGTAGGCAGCCGCTCCTCGTAAAATACTGGTATTCAGCTAAATCTGGCTTGACTGGAAGCCGACCCCAATATAGTTGGGAAAAGGCTAGGCAGATGATGACTATCGTTGATGGCGTAATCTGTGGCCCTGTCAGTACAGTGCTACCAAATAACATGAGACAAGGGCAAGAAGATATAACTTTTTATTACACTTTAATAAACATTTGGCATTTTGAATGACAATGGGCAAGGCACATTGCTCGCAGAACAAATGCCGTTGGTGCAGAAAGATTCTGAAGTAGCGACCGCGCACTTAAAGACGCAGCGTTGGAAGGCCTCCTACAAGGTTGACCAATGACATGGTGAGAATTGCGGTAATCCAATGGATGTGAGACGCCCAGGACCGGTCATTGCGGCGACCCTTAGGGAGGCCTGTGGTCAACATTGGACGTCTTTCGGCTGATATGTTGATAATAAAACATTTGTACTCAATTAATCACATTTTCTCTTTCCAGTCAATTCGGCTACTACGATGCCAACGAAACCATCATCGAGATGAAAGAACAGGACATATACATGGAAGACAAGATAGGTCTGCGGACCCTGGACGAGACTGGTCGCCTGCACATAGTGACCGTGCCAGGAGTGAACCACTTTAGCTGGCACATGAACATTAGTATTGTGGACGATTGTTTGTTACCATTCTTGGACTAAAAGAGAGAGAACATAACAATGTAAAATGCGTTCCAAATAAGAATAGGATTCATACGTTCCGATTACGAATAGGATCAGTTTTCCGCCATGTTGTGACGTCATAACTGTCAAATCGAAAAAATCGGGTAGGGTGTGCAAAACAAGAATTAAAAAAAAATGATTTGTAATGAAATTTGTAAATGAAAAAAATATAATCAGAGTTCAGTTCTTTAATTTTATTTACATGGAAGATAAGATAGGTCTGCGGACCCTGGACGAGACTGGTCGCTGCACATAGTGACTGTGCCAGGAGTGAACCACTTCAGTTGGCACATGAACATTAGTATTGTGGACGATTGTCTGTTACCGTTCTTGGATTAAGTGAACATAAAAAGTGTACTATGCGTTCCAAATTAGAATAGGGTCGGTTTTCCGCCATGTTGTGACGTCATAACTGACAAATCGAAGTAATTGGGTTGGGAGAGCAAAACAAGAAATGTTTAAAATTCAATTTATTTACGAATCGTGAGCGAAAAACGCTTCATGATGTTACAGTTCTTCAATTTTGCTGATCTCTGTGTCACTGTGAAGTATTTGAGGAGTGTAGAGGAAAAGACGAATTGTTCCTAACAATGAAAATAAGAAAGAAAATAGTTTAAAAAAAGTAACTATGCTAATTTAGATAAAAAAATAACCCTACCATACCCAGATTTAACTAAGACTGAGTAATACAAAGCAAAAAAAAACCGTTATTAATACGCAAGTAAGTTTATTTTGCCAATCGTAAGTACTTTTCAATCAGCTTTTGACAGATTATTGACTTTTCCTATTCTTATTTGGAACATGGTACAAGAAGAAAATATCTCGTATGTTTTACGAATTAAAATGAGGCCAAAAGGATTTTAAATATTGGTTAAAGACAAAAACAGTGATCTGTAATTTTATAGAAAATATTTTCTAAGTAGTAAATTTTTACATTTATGTAAATTATTTTATTTTAATAGCAATACAAATGGAATTAAAACAAACATTCTCAAAACTTTGTATCTCGAATTTCATAGATTTTTTTCTAATGTAAGTAATTTTAAGAGGAATACTAATTGGTAACTTGTGTTCTATACAAATTGTGTATGCTCAATATAGTCCGTCTAATAAAAGCGCGACCTGAGAACAAGAGGTTTAAAAAAATCCAAAAATTTTGTATGTGGTAATACTAACTAGTAGAAGAATCATGTCTTGACACTTCAATTTTTTTTATTTCCTACAATTGCGGGTGAATAATGTTGCCAATTAAATTAAAAAAAACTGGTCGCGCTTTCATTAGACGCACTCTACTAATTGGTAACTTGTTCTATACATATTGTGTATGCTCAATATACTCATATGTAGGTATTATCACTATTAGAATATCGAAAGGTTCCTGTATATGCCAAAAGCTTCATTAGGTAATAGCCTTACGGATATACGAATACCGGTTTCGGATACGGTTACGGATATGAAATAATTTCGGATTATCCGCTAGTAACATATATATAGTTTCGGTTCGGTTACGGATACCTATTAGAATTTTAAAAGTAAAATATAAATAGTGGATACTCCCCTCCCTCCTTTAAATACGCTTTCAAAATAAAAGTCTTTAAAAAAAAAGCATTTATTTCAAATAGACCATTTATAGGCACTATTGAATAAATGTCAGTCAGTCAAAAAAAGTGACGGACAATAACGAATTATTGTACCGAAAGTGTTTTTGGCACCAAAAGTGTTAACACGATCGAAAAAAAAATTGTTTAAAAAAAATCGCATTATATCCTCTGCAGGATTGACCACAACTTGAAGTTTTAAAAAGCAAAATACCTAAAGATATACAATAACTCCGTACATATGTCACAAATCTTAGTTTACATGCATTAGAAGTAATAGTTTTGAGCACAATGTAATTTACATTTACGATACACATTTACATAGGAAACCATTTTAGATTTTATTATATAAAGTAAGTAGTGCAAACCACGTGTGATATTTTTACGATACACATTTAGTAAATAAGATGAGGCTTGCTAAGTTACATTTAACAATTTTAATCGTATACTACATTTTTGTATGACAGCTATGAGGGTTTTCAGCAAAATTTACACCACCAGTTGGCACCACTTAATCGACTGGTCTTCTATATTTGAAATACATGACGTTTACGTCAATTTTTAACTTACGACCTGACGACTCAGTGCTGCCATCAGTTGAACACTATTTCAGAAAATATCCTCATTGTAACATGATTCAATTGTAATGTATGTTAATGTGTCACAACGTATTCGAATCCCAACGAAGATCTGTATTAGAATATTGTGTATCAATTTTAACATTCGAATACCTAAATTGTATACAGGCTTATTTTTATATATCTTATACATATTAACTAACTTCTGCTAGCCGCTTCTTCCTCGTGAATGTTAGATGCGAAGTCGAAGCCGGATAAAAAGTAGCCAGGCCTTCCGTAGGGTTCAAGCTTATTCTCTACCAAATTCATCGAAACACACTAGTTTAACCATGAAAACGTTACAGAGTCAGGGCCCAAATACAAAACCAGCGATGCAATTTCGTGTGGCTAAGTATTCGTTCAGGTGACCATACAATGTGCAATGCGAATCAATTCGCAATTTCATACGATGCGTTTTGCGAGCTCGCAGATTTTTACAATGCAGCTTCGCATTGCAATTTTGTGTTTGGGCCCTATCATATATAATATTAGTATGCTTGGCCGTCACAAAAAAAACTTCTGAAAGCCGTCCAGCTCAGCAAGGGTAAATTATTTCGCAATTTTTAATCATTATGTGTAATTTTATCTGCATCTAAATCGGTGCATTCTTATAATAATTTAATTATGAGATTGCAAGTGTGAAATAATCTCAAATATTTGATAATGCTTTTATTAATTTATGATTTCATTTTAATTTATTAATAATCTGATTGATTGTAATCATTTTGTATAGTGTGTGTCAAAAATTTTAATCGATTATAAATTGACTGTATGTGTCGCAGCATAATTATTAATGACTAGCTTCCACCAGCGGCTTCGCCCACGTTGCAATGTTATTCAGTGATAAAGTGGCATCCCATTGATGAAAGAATTTTATGAATCGGTCCAGTATTTTTTAAATTTATTTATTACAAACAAAAATACAAGTCTTTCCTCTTTATATTAGTACAGAACTATAGTTGTAATTCTCGGCTTTTCTCTTCTACAATTCAGTTCTTCTACAATGAAGTTTAGAATTATACATCTAAACCTTCTTCTTATCTGTTTATCACTCTGTCTATTGGTAAAAACTGCATAAAAATATGTTCAGTCGGTTTTGAGTTGAGTCAACTACTTATAAGCCTCCTTAATTGAAGCTGGATCGATAGCTAAGTTAATGAAAGAAAAATAATAATGTGACTATTGCAATTCTTATTCTAGATTGGATGGAGAACCCTAAAAAATCCTGCGACATTTATAGACAGTTTTATATATTTTTTTATTTAACTAACAACTGAAACAGTTCAAAAATCATAATTCTATTAATAATATTGTGTGAAATATTTTTAGTAGTCATTTGACGTGAGTAATTATAACTTTTATAACGCCATTCGTTGTTTTATTTTTAGTTTTCCTCAATTAAATTCCTTAATTTAAACTTCTATATTTGGTAGGCATCTTATTGTAATAAGAAAACCGTTATTCAGAAAGTTATTTATAGCAGAGACCAATCATGGAATTCGTCATAGGTAGTGTAATACGGATGACAAGCATAAAAAATCTTAAAACCACAGATTGCTTAAGACTGTATGACAATGCTGAACATCATTGACTGAGATTTCTTATTTTTCTTTTTTTTTTTTCGAGGTCAAAAATGTTCCTGCAACTAAGTGAGCTTGGAGGCGAACGTAAGAATTTCGCGGGCTACCTGAAGCATTCACCTTAATTGTGAGAAAATTACGATGAGAGATTACTTTTTACTGTTCTAAAACTGTTAAAATCAATTTGATTGAATTTCTTGTTCTTAATCAAATTAGAGAGTTTGGAGCGAGAAGGATTGTCAGACTTTACTGACTCAAAAGCCCAATTGTATTCTTCATATACCACGGTAACTCTTATAAACAATCTCTTAGTCCTAGCATTTATTACATTTTTCTAATATCCAAATACCGCCGAATCGGTAGTTTTCAATCGTGTTTCTTTTTCGTATTCGTGTTTTAATTTTTAACTTTATTGTTCGCTCTTGTCTTTATCTCACCTGATGGCAAGCAAAGATGTAGTCGACCATGGGAGTACATTTGCCAAGGAATAACCCATTCACTTAAGAACCAAGTTCATTTGATATCGCCATCACATCATCATCATTAGGACCAATTGGTCGTAAATTATTACTGTTTTCAATTCAAAAAATCGTCAATTAAAATAACACTGCCCAGATTGCTGGCTAACATAAGACCAGATTAACTGGTATGTATTAGCCCACTGGGAACTTTTAACTTTATGTTATAACATAAATATCTACCTGATTCCTTAACAAAAACATAATAATGAGGGTGCCGTTTTTGTCATTCAGGTAGAGGACCCTAAAAAGGTTGAGAAGTGGGATTGATTAAATGAGGTCCAAAAGTTAATTTTTAATGAACACGCAATCTTAACTGGTTGGCGGGTAAAAACGTTTCTATACTACTTATATTCTTTATTTAGTTTGCATAAATTGTTGATTTTAATTGTTGGATGAGCAGTGGAATACATAACACGAGTTTACTAATAACTAATAAGTTAGGTGCCAGAAGTCAGTAATCTCTGAATACCTACTTATGCAATTTTAACGTTTGAATCCCCAACCGGTCCTATGAGACCGCGCTGTTATTGTTTTACTATTGTGTCTCGTTTCGCGGGTATCTGAGTAATTAATAGAAACGATGCCGCATCATGTTACACCTAATTTGTGTAAAAAATGTAGGTACATTTGGAATAAATAAATTACCTATATATTATTTAATAGATTATATATTATTTAATACTAGTTTCCGCCCGCGGCTTCGCCCGCGTGGTGTGTTGATAAAAAGCAGCCTATAGCAAAAATAACAAAATCGAAAAAAAAAATAAAAAAAGTATGAGTAAAAGTAGCCTATATGTTAATCCAAGGTATAAACTATCTAAATACCAAATTTCAACCAGATCGGTCCAGCCGTTTTTTCGTGAAAGAGTAACAAACATACATCCATCCTCACAAACTTTCGCATTTATAATATTAGTAGGATTTGATTTGTACCGAAATCCGAGTATTCTAGAAATGTAAAAGGAACCTATGTAACACACATTCTTTCAGTCTTTCATCATCATAATAATTAGTTACATAGTAAATCTAGATAATCTAGGTTGTTATTAACATACTAAACATATAATTGGTCAGTTACAAGTCGGAGTTGCGCATTGAGGGTTCCGTACAAACTTATGGTTTAAACTGTGTTGTTACTTCTTGGTGTACCTACAATAAAGTTTATTCTAGCTATAGAAATAGTGTAATTTAAGAATCAAGTCTGTGATGTCTACTTTATCGTTTTCAGACTTCTTCCTTTACTTTTTACCGTGCTATAAGATCTTGCTTCTTGGTCAATGGGAACTATCCTACAGGTTTCCTAGTGAGTATCTAAATATGTGGAGCATAAAATATGGCCTTATTTTTAGATTGCGTTGATTAGAAGTTTGGATTTTTTTCACGACTGTTTGGGTTAGCAGACTTGAGTATTAGATTTTAATTACTGCTTCATTCCTACACTAGTGTTCTTTAGAAAAAGAGAAAAGAGTCTTGACAGACGGACAGAATGACAATACAATAAACTGATGATCCTTAAATTAAATAAACTAGTGCGCCTCACCATCAACGACTGCATCACTGCTTACCATACCATCAGGTGCGATTGCAGACAAGCACTGGTTTATTTGATATAAAAAAAAATATAATGGTTTCGTTTATGTCGACATACATACGGAATCCTAAAAAATAACGGCAGCTATGTAGATGTTTGTCACGATATTTATAATCATTTATCTTGATAAATATATCTTCCACATCATTAGACTGATGATCTCATCACATATCTGAACAGGTACCTAATTAATTTATCAATTTGTATGATTATTAAAACAGATTCCGGTTTCAAATCTCAACTTTCTTTGAAAGTCTGATGACATAAATGATGTAAAAAAATTATACTATAGTGCAAGAGTTACGGATAGCAGCATGATTATGCGCGGACAGCGTCATCATGTGGTTACTTCTTTTCTATTTTAATTACTCAGATACCCGCGAAACGAGACACAATAGTAAAACAATAACAGCGCGGTCTCATAGGACCGGTTGGGGATTCAAACGTTAATGTGAGAAGAGTAACTAATTTATGCAGCTTCTGTGCTCTTGACGATGTTCTTTGATTCTGTTTTAGCATTATTGGCCTTGTAATGTTCCCACTGTTGGGACTCAGGCCTCTTCTCTAGGTGAGGGAATGGGCTGTAATCCACCACGCAGGCCCAGTGCGGATTGGTGGATGTCACGTCTTCGAATTTTTGGTTTTAGGACATGCCGATTTCCTTACGATGTTTTCCTTCACCGTTTTGAGAGCAGTGGTGATGAAATAAACTACACATTAATGCGCCTGGCTGGGTTTGAACCTGCGACCTACAACTCGTAAGCCGTTACCACTGGGCTTATTCTTATATTCTTATTTTACTAAATAACATCCACAGGCCACAGCTAGACTTCACCTTTGTTGAGCCAATTCCCACATTTGTGTGTCTCTTTTGCAACAATTTCGTCTACCCATCTCGCTGCCGGACCACCAATATTCCCTCTTTCAGTTCTTGGACGCCACTCGGCCACTGCCTTAGGACTCCCACACACTTAGGACTGTCATGCACAACTTCATTTGAGTTCCATAACTTGTGTTCCGATATCGAAGACCTTATTTATTTAACTTCTATGTACAGCAGTGGTACATAAGCGGACATAATGCAACAAAGCATTCTCTACCAGTCAAGTCGACCTTTACGATAAAAATTACGTGTTACGTTATTAGGTGGGGACAGTAAATAATATTTGAAATAGAAGTAAAGTACCTATCATTAAGATTGGGTAAGTAGCTACTACTTATAATAATAAAATGAATGCCTACCTATGCTAAAATAATAAACTGATAAAAGGTATGTGATGATTATCACAGCATTAGGTACAAATAAAAGAACTAAAAATAATTATGACGAAGACTTAAGTTTTAGGAAACTATAAATAGAAGACCTTTGTTCGTCTACGGATTTTGATCTTTCGAACTCGCTGTAGTAAGCTTTCTAATGGGTCTCCGAATTGACAACATCTACCTACATATTTGACGCTAATTGATGCAAAATCGACCATTTAAGTACATTATTGATCGATTGAAGCAGAAGAATTAAGTATTGGCAATTGCCAATACGTAAATTGTGATTCAGATAAACATTTTCAATCACAATTATTAATCGTTTTGGATATCCTCATGTTAAGCATAGAGTATCATGTCAAGCATAGAGCACAATACTGGCACATACTGGGTACTTAGGTACTAGACCTATATTCACTCTTGACTTAAAGATTCCCTGGTTGTAGCCGTCAGACAACACACTAGGTACTTGTATTCATCTTTGGCTTAAGCTGAAAACTACAGTTTCATCCGCCTTGTTTTTTTACTAGGTATCGATTATACTGCATCGCGACATATCATCTTGCTTGCTAACATTTTTGGGAAAAACATATAAGGTAGGAAATAGGAATGGCATCAGCAAACGAGAGAATATCCAAAAAACGTTTGCTAAATGTGATGTGATACACACGACACATATTTAATGATAGGATTAGATAGTATACTATCAGTTACATACAGTCAATTCTCTTGAAATTTAAAACGTACTGTCTACAGACGTCATTTACAACTTCCTCAGGAAATGATAACGTTTTTGGAGTACCTACAATACACCGTTTACCTGACCATATAAGGTTGGAAGCGAATGCCCCATCATGTTTATTTCCCTTATCAGCTGTTACTCAATATTCTGAGAGGTAGGTGTTAGTCATAGTGTATTTGAATTATCTTTTATCTAGTTCCGTAAACTGTTATCGTTTGGGTATTCCTGGCAAGCGCCTCCTTTTATCAGGACTTTGACTTATCGTGTTTTTGTGTTAGATACAGCTGTGTTGTATGATTCGTTTTCGTAATTTGAATATGACTTGTAATGTTAAGTTTCGTCGGGTCTGACTCTGAAGGGCTATGAACTTCTTCTTATTAGCGTGTCTATGGCAAAACTCTTCAAATACCTTGCCTGGCCCAGTTTTCGGCCACGGCAATGCTGTCCACTGATGCTGTCATTAGGTCATGCCGTTACCATGTAACAGGGCACGTGATGCAGGATGGAAGGTGGGACATGGTCAGCGGAGACATACCGCACAACTTGAACTTATTCACTTTTCTAGAGACTGGATCTGTTGTAAAAGGTACCGTCTTGTCGATGTAGCACCTCCCATCCAGAGCTACCGTCTAGCTACCCTTTCCTATCTTCCAATAATTGAATTGAATGATGAATTCCAAATTATTGAGTGGTCCGGAGTCAAATTGTCTCTTTTGAGAGATCCTCCTAGACCTTCATAGGTATATTTCTTTCTTCTTTTACTGACTAAAACCTCACCTATGTCCTTCCATTACTCTTTGTGTTCTAAGACCACGGGTTTTCTTTTGTTCTAATTGGCATCGGCAATGCTGGGCCTACACGGTTTTCTGATATCTCTTCGAGGAGCTCGTGGAACACTGTTCGCTGTCGACGATTTGGGCTCGGTCCGCTCGATTACAGGGGCTACCCTTAACAATTCTTTGTTTTTAACACGTCCTTCCTCTTCCTTGTCTGTCTGGCTGAATCTCTTGTAATTCTCTATAGAATCCCATTTTAAAAGCTTCCAATCCTTACCTATTGGTGCCACAGCCTATATAAAATCTAGTTTTGGTCAATGTCTAATTTCCGCACAGCAACAAACCAGTTTGTCTGATGCCGTTAACGTCGCGTCTATACGAGACTGCGGAAATCAGTCAACGACTACTACGTACTAAAAATATATATTCATGAGTTCAAAATGTTTTTGTTTTGAAACCGTTTACCTAATCTTATCCACGAGGGAAACCCCTTGTCTTTTTAAGCACCTAATCGACTAAATATTGCATATTTTTACTGGATTAGCATTTAGTTATCTATGCTCTGATATTTTTGGAAAACCGGATTGGCAAAAATAAACATACTTAACCACTTAAATTAATGGTTATGTGTATTAAACCTTTTATTTATCTTCGGCTATACTTAGCTAATTTGCATCCGGTAAAGGGTATCGGCTGCTATTTTTAGAAGAATGACAATAAACATATCATCATCTTATTTAGGGTCAACGCAAAAAGAAGAAGAAGAATATTTCTTCAACAAGAAGATTTTTCTTCCATTCTGTCTCGTCATCATGACTCTCTTTACGTTCATAAATACGTCTCATTTATTAACCATCTTTTCTTTGGTCTACTTATTCTCCCTCTCCATCCATCATACATGATTGAAGCAAAATATAGTTACTGAAATGCAAAAAGTAATATTACCAAAACTAATAAATTTATTCAGAATTTACCTATTTATAAATCAAACTCTCTAGAAATTGCCACCAAAGTAATTTATTTTACCTGTAAGCTAAACTGGTTATTTAAAGAGAACCCGACTAAAAGTCACTCAATTCAAAAGACACCTTCACCCAATGAATTTTATAGGTTTTAATTCAATAATCGGATAACCCGTTATGCGTGCCATCCGTCCATTATTCTTTTTTCGAATGCTAAGATGACAGAGGTTAACAGGGGATCCGGACTTTTGCCTACCACAAATATTTACCTAATTATTGCTTATTCAAGACATGATGTAATGTCTTTACATCACCATAAAGGTTTAATACCGCTGCAGGCTAACCCACTCGACCTGCCAGTGACCATTCACCACAACACAGTGACGTCACCACTACAATAAAACCTATTTAGACTTTTACTTTTTTGAATACTTTATGGTTGCCTTTCTTGGGTGACTCACGCGCATGCCGCATCCGTTGATGTTGCTATGCAGTTTTTTGTAATGCCATAAGAAGCCATGGAACTAATGGACCGATGAGTCATGGACCATGGTACAGTTTGCATTCCAAATATCAGTAAAAAAATACAGAGTTCGATGTACGATGGAATGGTATGTGGTAGGACAGGAACTTCACTTGTCACTCTTCACTGTTTTTGTATTGATATAATTATCGTGGCTGAATTCTTTCGTTTGTCAGCAAAAGGTAGTTTGAATATTCAGCTCCAATACTAGTCGTAACTTTTGGTTTCCGAAAAATTATAGAGATGTTGCCTTCTTTAGCAATTTGGTCGTACCTTTGTGGCTGAAAAGTCGAAGAATGTTACCTACACTTTTTTCTACATTTTTCTTATAGACAAGTAACGCCGGGCTCGCGTATGGTGATTTGCTTTCACGTAGGTATGATATAATTCTTCAAAAGCTCATCAACCATTTCCCGAATTACCTTTATTGTCTGTATTTGATTTTACTGAGGTATTATCAGAGCCGTAATCCACAACACGTGCCCAGCGTGGCTTGGTGCATGTTTTCGATTTTTTTGTAGGTATGTGTGATTTTTCACGATCTGTTTTTGATTCCAGTAGTGATAAACAGAATTATTTATGTCGTCACTACTGGGCCTCAAATTTCCTATTAGAATAGGATCAGAATTGTCGATCATTAACTTCATAATTGTTGATTTTGACAAGTTTGGTAGTCTACTAAATGATACTATTCTAACAGCAGACTTGAGGCCCTGGTCTCAAAACGATGAAGACCTACATTGTAGCTAAAAACTAAACTAGTAACTAACGCAATTGACGTCAGAGGCTAATTGGCGGTTAATTACCTAGATACACCTTTCCGGTATATTCTCGGCTTGAAAATAACATTATCTAACAACAAACTATTACATAAAGGACCCACTTCACCTACAAGTAGGGTTGCCACTTTTTTCAGGAAATCAAGTAGGTACATTGGTAAATAAAGGTAAGTGTTAGTCATCGATAAAGTTATTATCGACGTTAGTAACTCGTTCTGTTTTAGGCGAAATTTTTTACAATCAATCATTTTTGACTATTTTACTTGACATGGATCTCTGAGAAATCAAAACCTGCGAAATAAAGTACTTCTGCGTATTTTATTGTTCTCATAAAGTATAGTGTTCTACCCGAAGTAGCGGTACAACATTTACTTTAATTCATGAATCCCGGACCGGTCTCATTGGACCGCGCTGTTATTATTTTACTATTGTGTCTCGTTTCGCCGGTATTGATAGGTTATATCAAAATACGGTTTTTTATGGGAAATAATCCATTGACTTCTCTTGCTCTAGGGTGGAGCGGCAGGGCGTGTTATACTTTAACTGACTAAAAACCACTCCTATGTTCCTTCTTTGCCTTAGTTCTAAGGCCCCGTGGCTTACCCCTATATGTTTCGACCTTGAGCCCCTACGGTTTTGCTGACAATACGTGCCGTATAATAAAGTAACAGTGACAACCCTACCTAGTCCTACAGCTGACTCTTGAAAACATTTACGTCAATACACGTAAAAAGTCCCGTATACACTCCATTTGTCAAGTTTTCCGATATTGATACCGATCGATTGATAAAACAGGGACATTTTGAATTGGGTCGATAGTGTACGACATTTTTCTATTACCCAGGTAAAGTACAGTTATAATCGCATTGAAGGTACGTGTATTTAATTAGATAGATACCTATCTATAATAAAATAATAAACAAACATTGATGACTTTAGATTAGGGTTTTTATTTTGTATGTAAGTAGGTAGTTTATGCAGTTTTTGTTGTGTCTTTTTATCTGCTTATGACGTTTTGTTTATCGGAGTTAATTAGTTTGTAAACGCAAGTTTAATTGAGTTAGGTACAGTTTTGAATGTTAGGTATTTTCTGTGTTTTGTTTTTGTACAATATTTTATATTGTACAATAAATAGGTAACACTTATGATGAGGTTTTTCTTTTTCTAAAAACAGCTTCCAAATTGATCATTAGATGTAGCAGTAATTTGGATTTTAAAGATTAGTATGAAGAAGGGGCGTGGTGGGAACATCTTGCAATCTCTTTTGTCCACACGTGAACAGTCAGACACTATTTTGTGTATATCTAATTCTTCTTCTACCTGGCGTTAATCCCGGCCATTGCCAGGGTCCGCTTTCCTACTAAACTTTCTCCACTTCGCCGATCTTCAACATCCTTCCCAGTAAGGTCATTGGCCCTCATGTCGACGTCCAGCCAGCGCTTGCGAGGCAACCACGGGACCTAGCCCCAAGGACAGCCATATTCATGCATCTCCGACCAACATACTCTGTAGGGCGGCGCATGATGTTGCCAAACCATCTCAGACGACACTCTTGCAGTTTTCGCCCCACGTCACGGACACCAAGACTACCTCGGATGAATGAGTTGCGTATGCGATCGGATCGTTACGCCTCTCATCCACCTCAGCATCCATCTTCATCTCCGTGATGCGTTTTTTTGTATACATCTAATTACCAGTGTACTTGGCACTCCAACTATAGCTGACTTTACACCTGGGTTCACCCAACACGTTGCACTTGGGCTCGCCCACCAACATTCGCTGTGACGATTTAAGGAAAGACTTATAAAATTAAACAATGCGCTACGTACAATATACAGACGTAAGTAATTACAATAGTCATTAATATTTTCCCTGTTAGGTAGGTCTTACGTACGTTTAAGCCTCAAAATATTAGGTGTCTGACCAAAACGTAATGTAACAATGCTGATGTCACATAGGAGTACGTGAACAGAAGCACGTAGCCTTAAACTTTCAAGGAAAACCATTGGTATCAAGTGGCTTTCTTCAGTTTCAAGAGACATAAAAAAATTAAGAAACCTTACCTGAGAGACTGGCCCTCGGCAATGACCGAGGACAGACGTATGTGGAAAACGGAGAGGGAGGCCTAGACACCCAGTTGTGGGACATAAGAAGTCTCTTATCATAATCAGCCTTAATGTTCCCACTGCTGGTACTCAGGCCTGTTTTGTAGAAGAGGGAATGGGGTAATCACCACGTGCGCGTGGGCTCGGTGCGGATTGGTGGATGACACACTTTGAATTTTTAGTTCTAGGTCATGACAGTATTCTCAGGGTGTTTTCCTTGACCGTTTTGAGAGCAGTGGTGATGTAACAAATGACATTAAACTAATGCATTTTGCAGGGTTTCAACCCGCGACCTAATGCTTGTAAGTCGTTCGACTGGAATCGTTATCGCTTGTAAGTTGGGATCGTTATCACTAGACCCCCACTGCTTTTACTTCTATCAGTTTAAATGCAATTATCAGTACTTATGCATTTTTATCTTAATCAGTATTAAATTCTTTATTATCTTGAGCCGAGTTGCTAATCTCTTCCTGCTTCCTTAATTCGCGTCATAAGTAGATATAATTATCGTGTAAAATTATCTCTGAACCATATGACAAATGGGACGTCCCCGTCCACAAGGCAACAGCATAGAGTTCCATGCAAATAGTTCTTAAAACGAGGTCATTGTCACAGGAAATAAAAAAAAAACATAAACCGTTTTGGTTTACCTTGTTTGAACGTTAACCTTAAAATTGATTGTTGCTAAAAGAAAATAGATAAGGAAAATTAAAAAAAAAGACGGCCTGGTGCGAGTCGGATTCCATAGTTTGTAGCAAAAACCGCAAATAAATCATGTTTTCTTTTATGAGAGCCCCACTTTAACATTTATTTTTATTGGGTAGGTATTTGATGAACGGCTACAGAAATACATCATCTGTGTACATTTTAGCTGTCTAGCTATCACCGTTCATGAGAAGACAGACAGACGGACATTGGAGTCTTAGTAATAGGGTCCCGTTTTACCCTTTGCGTACAGAACCCTAAAAAACAAACAGTTTTGATTCACCTTGCTCGAACCTTTTAATACTCGATTAACCTCTTGATATAGTAGATAATTATCTACTATATCATTATTCATTATCTACTTTATTGATTGTTGCTACACGAAAATAGTTCAAGGAAAATTAAAAAAAAATACCTATATCGACGGACCTGTTGAGTGTTCTCTGAACAAATGATGACCTAACTAAAAAAAGAATACATAACGTTGTCATTGTATGAGGAAAACCCAGATTTGAGTCCAGAATTTGTTCCTAAAAATATATTTTTTTAGGAACCAGCTTCTGAATCCTCTCTTCGCACAAGATATTGAGGGAACACGTTCCTGGGATGAAAAGTATCCTACGTGTTATTCCACGGATCATGGTCTACCAATGTGCCATCTTAATCCGTTCAGCCGTTTGAGCGTGAAGAAGTAAAAAACATATGTATCTATACCGATACATACATACAAACTATCGCTGTGATTTAATCGCGGTCAAGTACTAGTTTAGGTTTAGTTTAAAAAAAATAGTTTAGGTTAGGTTAGGTACTTACCTATATTTAAAGTAGCACGGCAGACCATAAAGGAGATGGCATGGCGGGAGGAACTGGACAGATTTCGCCAGACCTGGCCTTGGCAAGAGCAAGCGTAGGCCCGCGAAATATGAAAAGAGTGGAAAGTGGAGTGGCTGAAAGGCCTCTGCCCAGGTGTGGGACAGACGAATCAACAAAACAAAAACTTCTAATTTGTTAAGAACATTGTTATGAAGACATAATACAATTTCAATATTGTTTTCCTATCTACTTATTATTCCTATTAGATATTCAATCTGGCGCGTGCGATGGCTATGATTCATAATGTATTTGTCTGCGGGGCCCGCTTGGGCAAGGTCCAAAGTTCTATAACACGACTCGCTTTCGCACTTTGTATACTATACTGATAAATATCAAGTCTTAAATCCGATGACAAATTCTACTTTAGCAAGAAAAAAATCAAATCTTGATAAAAAAATGTTTTCAGTTGAAATCTCAATTTAAAATCCGGTCACCAGGAAAACCAACTCATGTCAATTTACAACGAAAAACAAACTCAGTAGTTTCTATGAAAGAAAACGACAAATAAATCTAAAATAAAAACAGATCTAGATTGAAGTCTCCAATCGTCATTTTACGAAGAAAAACATGCGTAGAATCTATATATATAAAAATGAAACCCGTTTTCCGTTGTCACGACATAACATGAAAACGGCTTGACCGATTTGGCTGATTTTTTTTTAAATGTTCCTTGAAGTTCAATGATGGTTCTTACGGAGAGAAAATTCTAAAAAAAAAAAGTTAGGTAAAGGAGGGTAGGTAGGGTAGTGTAGGGTAGGTAGGGAAGGTAGGGTAGGGTAGCGTAGGATATGTAGGGCAATCATTTGACGGGAGCGAAGCCGCGGGTAAAAGCTAGTTTAAAATAAGTCCGTTTCTTATACAATTTCTGTTGACTGGCGCGTGCTGTGCGTTTGCGCATGATTCATGCTTCTAGCGGCGAGTTCTCACGGGGGCGTGTACCGGCGTGTCTGGCATCGTCGCTACGTTCCTGGCATTCAAAGCGGTATTGTGGTCTTGAAAAGAAAATAAAGTAGAAGCGACATTATAATGGGCGAAGCAGTTTGTGAACCTGTATCATGTAAACAAATTGTATCTAGAGTTCCCTCGATATCTCTAGGATTCCTTCATCAGATTCTAACCACGAGACTATCTGGAAAGTGTAGCATTTTAAACAAAAAGAGAATTTTTCAAATCGGTCTAGGCGTCTTCGAGTAATCGAAAAACATACATTTAAAAACCGACAAATTGAGAACCTCCTTCTTTTTTGTAGGCAGTTTGAAGTGGCTTTTAATTTGAGCAATGTGCTGCAAAAGCTTAAACCTTGCCTTGCCATTTTCTATGCTAGTAACCGGGACCTCTCTGGTCTTCAGATAACGGCTGAATAATGTCCTCTGTGTCTAGACTGATTATCCAAAATTGAAAACCAATGTACGGCGGAGGGAAGGCCCGTGGAATTAAACTGTTATTGACTTTCATACCTTCAATGTCCTCTATTTTATCAGTCATCACTCTTTGACTGATCTATCGTCACAGCAGCGGTCAAAAACAAATTTCAATGTTATCTAGATAGATATATTGAACTCTTTATTGTACACCAAAAATAAAATTACAATAGGAACATAAAATTAGTAGGGTGTCTTAATGGGCGGTCTTATCGTTAAAAGCATGATCATAACTTCAGCCGAAAGACATTTTTGAATATATCTACGCCTTTTTTAAGTGTCCTGTGCGTCTCGCATTGGGTTCCCGCTACTGTAAGAAGACCAACGTGCAAGACGTTTTGTTGTCTGTAAGAGTCATTGCTCCATCTTGTGCGAGGCCTTCAACACTGCGTCTTCGTGACGCGGCCATCACTGAATCTTTTGGCTCTATAGACCATCTTGTTTTTGAGTAGCTATAACGAGTTCAGAAATCATCTATTTAAACTGTGATTGTAACAGCGTCATTTAATTACACATTGCTTCACTACTACTGTCACTAGTGGAACATTATACATTGGATGCTGTGTACAGTAGTAATTGGAAATTGGTAGAAAATAAATCTGTTCTACGTGTGCCCCGCCCATCTGCCTTAAGTGGCAAATCGAAGAGAATAGCCAGTATTATCGCTTATGATGAATTATTGTGTCATAATTAGAGCTAAGACATTTCCGCATTTACTCAAAATCAGATTTGTTAATATTAAATCACCTGTTGAAAGTCCAAAGATTGAGTAGATAAACTCCAAATACGTGTCCCCGATTTCTGATTACACAATTATATATACAAACTATCACCATGTATGACTCATCACTATTTAAAGTTTTATGCATAATATAAACTTGCTAAATATTGTACTTTCACAGTCTCATCTGCATAAAATCTTTATCTATATTCCGGAGACCGGCTGCCGGCATAATATTCAGTCTCAGGTTAGGTTACATACTATGAATGACTCACTCTTGACTTTGCCTTACATCAATTTCAATAAGAGTCCACAACATATGATTCACCTGCGTCTGAGTCGTGTTCCCCTCTCACTCTTTAACACCAATCAGACAGAAGATAGCTATACAAATATGATATTTAGTGAAAATGAGGTAAGTTTTGTAATACGAGTATGTATGATTCAATCAAAACGTAAAGATCTGCAATGATTGTATGTTTCAATACGGAGAATGTAATCTGTAGAAAGAAATGTGTATGACTGAAAGGAAGTCAGGAAATGAGGAAGGAAAATCAATAATAAACATAATACTGGTATTGCCATTAATCATTTCTCAGTTTTCAATTGACACGGGCTATTGTTTATCAAATTTCATTCATCGTAATTTTCCTCCTACATTACCATATGCAATGATCATTGTACTATAATATTGTGGAGGCGCCATAAGGCGACTGGATTCACTAGAATTACTAGTTAGGAGTTAGAGCATATAAAATTAAACAACCGAATTATCACTACGAGTAAGGTACCCAGCATTCGATTCTTAACGACCGCGATCCTCGACTTCCGACTCTATTTCTATATCTCAGACATCGCGTCAAATCGTCTTCGAGGAAGAATCTAGAGTGCCCAGGACGTCTCTACTTGACTTGGCCTACATTTAATGTGGATACCACAGGGACCATTGAATCTTCTGCCTCCTATAAATTGCTTTATCCCTTGCCTTCGTGTCCTGTCCAGTTCCATAGAAACTAAAGGTTATTTCGGGATTAAAAGTAGCCTGTTCTCATCATCATATCAATCCAAAGACGTTTACTGTTGGCCTCTCCCAAGCGTCCCAACAATAACCAGTCCTGTGCTTCTCGCGTCCATCGGATTCCCGTGACCCTCACCAAGTTATCGGTCCACTTTGTGTCCCATATTACTTTACACAAAACAAAGATACAACTTTACCTCTTTACCTGAGATCCATACGAAGTCAGGTAGTGAGGTTGGTTTTTCCTGTCATCAATCACTAATTATGAAAGACATATGTGTATACATGTGTAGTGATTAAAACGACACGTTGCCATAATTTTATTTTAAATTGGTACGTGCTTTGCATTTTGATGTGTTCTACCTAAATAAATAATGGCTGGTGAGGAGGAACCTCACCAGCCATTATTTATAGTTAACTATAGGTACTGTTTCTTTTATTTTTTACTGGCAGTAACCAAATACACGGGGGAAACTGCAGGGAACAGTTATAGATTTATCATCATCATAGAAAGACATCCACTGCTGGCCTCCTCCAAGCGTCTAATTAATACTTTATTGAATGATGGTGTTGTAGGACACAATAAAAACAGTAGTTTTGCCGTAATTAAAATGAATGTTTCTGCAAACAGAATAAATATTTGAAGAAATGAACATTTAGACAGCAATACTGGCTTGTTCATTCGTATACATAACTTGAGCATAGTTACTTCATAGATTAGAGAATATAAATATTCCAAACATACTAAATGCATCTTGATTTCCTGATTCCAAATATGTATACTGTAAGGTACATTATACATATTTGGAATCAGGTACAACTCAATTTTCCTTAAAGAAGCAGATGTCCGCACGTTTTTTTTGGACGGCAGTATAACACGTGGTATGACACATGGTTTATCGAGAATCAAAACAATCGACTTGAAAATGTGATACACTGTTTATTTACCTACTTAAAACAATACACACACTACATTTCAACAACGAGTAATAAAAAAATACCCGTACTAGGGGCGGAACCGGTCTAAAAAGGTATAATTTACTATATCTACCACACCTAAAATACGTAGGAACTACTTCAGGAACTACGAAAAAGCAGGTCATTGACATCAATTTTATCTACTAAACACGCTAATCAAATTACTATCAATATATCAAAAAGTAACTGTAATCAACTATTTGAAATAGATATTTCAGTTCACGTATATTTCTACTTCTTCTTCCTGCCCTTGTCCCATATTACATAGGGTCGGTGCAACACATTTTTTTCTTCCATTTTGTCCTGTCTCCCGTTAGTCTATCGCTAGCTCCCTTTTTTTTTTAGCTTTTCTTTCATACCATTCCTCATACCATCCATCCACTTTTCTTTGGCCTCCCTCTTCCACTCACGTATATTTCTACTGATTATTATAATTATTTAATTTTATCACAAGCAACCCTAAAATTCGTACTGTTCAGGAATGGAAAATAGGCTTTCTGATTGCTACCTATAACTGATTAAATTGGACGCACCAGTAGCCATCTTTCTTGAATACTAGCTCCTGCCAGCGGCTTTGCCCACGTTAAAGTAGTACATACCCCAGGATACAACCCTCGAGCCTCGGCTGGAGCATGAGGATCTGTTTCCTCGCAGTTGTGCTCGTCTCCTCCGTTTTTACTGTTTCTCAAAGGGCAATCGCATCTCATTCCCTCTTGCTCCGGACAGTGGGCTAAACTAGGGTCTGGCGCGAGAGTTCGCCGCCTCTGATCGTCTCCACGAGGGCAGGACGGTTCTCAGCCCAAGCAAAACACACCACTATATGCTCCACCGTATTCTATTAGCAAGAACAGCTTATTTACTTTAAAATCACATTTAGTAACATGTCAATACCACGTGCTAACACATACTAAACACTTACTGCGTATAATCATGTAGGTACTTCACCTTCTACGACGAAGGCCACTATTACTCTACAATCAAGGCCACTGAAGAATAATATAAACAAATAAAATAAGAGGAAATATATCAGAGCTGCTAATTTCCTGTTATTTGTATTAATGATTTCTTGTTTTTAATAAATACATAAACACAACACACTAGGATTCCCTGGCTTGTGATGTCACATGACTTTGAAGTATTTAATAGACCTAAACTTATTTTATGAATGTCATGCGTCAACCTCAATAGTCATTCATTATTTAAAATAATATTTTTGTAATGTTCTGTTTATAAACCCTGACTTAATATTCATAAAAGTATTGGGGCTAAAATACATGAAACTCGCGAAAAAACCTGCCGGTTCTGATCATAGGATCTGAATAGGGTTGCTACCGTTTCTATTCCGGTCATATGTATATGTCTGATATAATAAAAGAAGGAGGAAGTGAATAGCATGTTCGTGTAACTAAAGTTTTTTTTTATGAGCCTATTCTGTCCCACTCCTAGGCAAAGGCCCCCTCCACTCTTTCCATCTTATTTAAAGTTACCCACTTAAGTAATAAAGTAATAAAAGTTACCCACCTCTAATTCCAAAAAGCCTCCTATTAAAGTTTCAATAAACTAGTTTTCTTTACCGCCACTATGCAATTGGTGATCGACAAAACAAAATATGTAAGTACCTAAAATAGATAATTAAAGACGTCTCTCCATCGCAAAATAGAATACAATACTTTATATTAGAGTACGGTTGGCAACCCTAGACCTGACCCATATTGGACTAATAATAATAATCTATAGCCACATAACACTAGAGGAGATACAAAAATCAAAACAACGTCTGTAAAATATACTCCAAAGTGAATTTAAAAGGCAGTTTTAGAGAAAGTGTCTTCTTCTTCTTCTTCTGCCTAGCCTTTTCCCAACTATATTGGGGTCGGCTTCCAGTCAAGCCGGATTTAGCTGAATACCAGTATTTTACGAGGAGCGGCTGCCTACCAGACCTCCACAACCCATTAACTGGGGTAACACGGTACTTCATGGCAAGACTGGAGTCAGATTTACTGGCTTCTGACTATCCGTAACGACTGCCAAAGATCTTCAAATGACAGCCGGGACCAACGGCTTAACGTGCTTTCCGAGGCACGGAGGAAACTCGTTATGTTAAGATGGTCACCCATGCACAGACCAACCTAGGCAAGCGTTGCTTAACCTTGAAGATCGACCTATGCGGCTGTTATTATCTAGCCACGAGCTCCTCCGTGCATTACAATAAAATGACAAACCAACGTCATAACGAGACAGGTATCTCCCGATCGATAGATAATGAAATAAACGTCAGCTTATACTTTATTACATAACTAGTTCATTATCAACATCTAATAAACATAACGATTCAATTATCTACTATCATTCCATCGGGAAGTTACCTTTTTTATTGCCAAGCTTGATAATGATGATGCATGATTATTATCTATATAATGCATGAAAAGTATTATAGTTATGCAGATATAAGTACTTTTTGTAGAGCTTAGAAACTTCTCGGTGATTATTGCTAGGACGGTGGTGGTCAAGCCAATAGAGCATATTCATAATTATACTTAATTTTTTATGCCGAAATATAAAGCATAGTTACCAAAAATAAAGTATGATACGTTATTATTACGTTCGGTTGGCAACCCTACTATAGGTACTCCGTCGGTTTAGGTAGTTAACTAAATGTAAACAATCTTGGCATGTCTTTTTATCTAAAAGTTGTCTATAAATTGTATGTAGAAATCTTTGCAAATAGATATTTACCTAAATCGATGTTAGCTAATAAACTTAATTTAAATAATCTTTGTGTATTGTATTATATACGACCTCTTTAATATAAAAAGATATACCAAGATTGTTTACCTTTAGTTAACTACCTAAACCGACGGAGTATAGTACTGTAGCTAGACCCAAAATAACACAAAAAGATTTTATAATTTTTATGTTGAAAGATTTTAATGTAAAATGGAGCTCAGTAGGGCCCAATGCCTGCTAGGGCAGCGGGGTTTGTTCGAAAGAGTTACTACGGCCCTGGAACGTAAAGGTCAATTGAAAGAACATAAGTGGGTTTTAGTCAGTATAAGTTTGTCACTCTCTCTCCACCCACAGTGAAAGAAGTTATCTGATGATTTTGCCATTCCGATTCTACAATGATTCCATGTTCTACATAATTACAAACCTATTACAAATGTTTACAAACAAAACCATTGAACTTCCGTACAACGTCATTATAATATCATTTGTTAGATCAAGATAATTTTGCCGGTTCAGTCCCGAGGCAGTCTGAAAATCATTTGGACTAAACAAAACAACACAACTGTTGTGGACTTTGGACTTACGAATAGCGAGGTCATTGTATCTTAGGAGTAGGAGTCTTGTTGGCTAGTACCGGGTATCAACTAGATGTACCTAAAGTGTACCTTACGTGGTATGTATGTAGTTACTAGAGCAGAAAGGTCAATGTCTTGCATGGTATGGGAATGTCATGAGTGAATAACATAAGTATCCTATAGGTACAACCCATGTCTTCACATTTTCAAAAATTTGCAAAGATTAGGGCTCCTTAATTTTTTTTCACCCAAATTGTCATGTTTAAAATGAACTCAAATTAAATATTGCTAAAGTATGGCTGAAGTCGATATTTGACTTAGCATAGTTTTTTATCTCACTCTAATTAGAAGAAAGATTTTCAAACTCTCCTATGCCATTAATTTCAATTCTCGGAAACCCTCTAGGCAACCCCATATTAGTTGTCGAAGGAGCGTCCTGTTCCATGAGCGCCTCAAAGAGTTTTCAGCAAAGCCGTAAGGGCCCAGCAGGACTGAAGCCTACTCGGGCTATAGTTTGGCTTCCGACAGCGAAACCCGGAGTTCTGGAACGCAATGCGAAGAAGGAACATACATAAGTAGGTTTTAGTCAGTAAAAGTCTTACACTACCTACCACGCCGCTATAGAGCGGGAAAAGTCGTTGAATAATTTCCCACCTAAAAACCCATATCAATATTATGTCCTAATTTATTTTGTAACAGGTTTACAAAACCCAAGTCACTATAAATTGACATAACATCAAGAAAAATTATAAGTATACATCGAAGGTCAAACAGGTATATTATAAATAGATTTGCTTAATTAATTTTATATGTATTGTGTAGTTATTTGTTTCATAAATAATTATTAGGTATGCAACTACGGGCCTGCCCCTAATCTTACGAATACAGGAAATAATTTACATTATGTACACAATTTAAATTACATAAGTACTTACCTGCTTATTTACTTAACTATTATATTTTACAAACACATAACAGTGTGCATATTACCTATAGTGAAAACAGAAAGCTTAATATTTAATCCATGATAATATTCTAATGTATTAATAATATTCACGTCACCTACTTATCTAAAAGATAATTTTATCATAATAAATTATTGTTCATTGTTTTAAAATGTTTGGAAAAGTGTTAGTACACGTTCCTAAACACCTATATGTGTATTTATAAAGTAAATTAAGTAAATAAAGAAAGTATATCACATAATTTTCTATTTTTATCTTACAGTTCTTACAGAAAATAATGGTAGATTTCAGACATTCAGAATGATTTTCAGTACATTCAACTAAACGTCAACAATACGAGGTAAGTATTCAACAATACAACTGGCGCCTTTTTATCCATAGGCAAAGATTTATAAAAGGAATAAAAAACTTACAAAAAAAGCGGAAATCAGGTAAAGTAGGTCAGGTTAATAGTCCAAAACCAAAACATGCGCTTTCACAATAATTCTGCACGACTCAAATAAGATACGACACGGCTTGTGAACGTTCCTACGTTACAGGAGTAATTTCTAGTGTAGGTATTACGAAAACGTTCATTAAATAATAAAATGCACTATGTTCTATCGGTTTAGGTAATTAACAGGAGGTAATTTAATATTTTTAATGTTTACTATATACAATATTTATTTACAGTAGGTATAATAAAAAACTCTAAACTAATTAAACTAACTAAAAACTAACTAAAGTAAGGCGTCAAAAAACTCTTCTTTAATAATTAAATAAATGTAAACAATCTTGGCCTGTCTTTTTATCTAAAAGTAGTCTAAAAATTGAAAGGAAAAATCTTTGCAACTAGGTATTTACTTAAATAGATGTTAGCTAATAAACTATATTTAAATAATCTTTGTGTATATTATATACGACCTCTTTAATATTAAAAGACATACCAAGATTGTTTACCTTTAGTTAACCACCTAAACCGATAGACCATAATAAAAGTATATTACCAGAATCCTGTATGGGGGAATAACAAAAGCTAGATATAACGGTAGGTCAGGTGAACTAAGACTCAGGTCGATTCACGCTACACTGAATGAGAATGACGCATAGGGGACTCCCTATCAAACGCCGCGGCTATGCGCAGGCGCTTATAAAAGACCGAGCGCCGTACGAATTCATTCATTCGCACACCGCTTACAGTCAGCAACAGTCGCGAGTAACACAACCACCAAACAAATATATCGGAATTTCGTAAATTAAATTCCAAATAAATTATTTTAACTACAACATAGAATTCTGAAGTAGAATTCTCTCAACAATTTCTAATTTGAAGAAAGAAAAACAAACAAACATTAATATGAAGAAGTACTCAATCGTTGGAAACAAGAAGAAAGTCACCATGGAGGTGAATCCTACTCAATTGAAGATAGTGGGCAACAGCTGCATCGTCAGGGTGGCAGTCAACCAAGGAGAGATTGAAGTCATCGGCAACGACTGCCGGATCGAAGTCACCGACAACCACGGACTCATCAACTTAGTGGGCAGCAACGGCATGGTGATCATCAGCAAGCGCTGCAAAGGCGACAGAGTCTCGCTCCTCGGCGCCAGCTGCCACCTCATGGTGGCTGGCAAGGAGAAGAGCACCGGCAACTACGAAGCACAACTTTCACCCTTCAGCAAGGACCTGGATGATGTGATCGAATCCATCTTCACATTCGTGATGCGGTGATAATACAAAAGTGAATTTTGGACCTAAGTGCTGTGAATAGCTTCTTGTGTCAGTTCGCCTTCTGATTCTCTAAAGTAGAATCGTTCTTCGTCCTAAGTACGGAGGTAAACGGGATTTCCGCCATAGAATGTAAAGGGATTGTTCTATGCCCTGTGCTGTGCTCAATAAATGCTTTGAAAATTACCTTAACAGTTTTTCTTTTCATTTGAATTCCAATTGGGTCGATGTTATTCCCCTGGGCTTCGGTCATTAGAATGGATTTGTTTGTGTCTCTTTCTAACGCTTGGATATGAAAGAGACGGATAGCATCGTCATCTCAATAGGTAACAGTATCGTTGTTTTTTCTAAGCCGACTATCAATCTTTGTACCAACCGGCTATAAAACGCCGTTGAGTATAGTTTTAAATTGATTCTGACATGCATAACATACATGTAAATTATGAAATCTATTTTCAGTTTGGTCTCAGTTCTTATTGCTGAAAATATGCCTTTCTAGTTCGCTGTTATAGATGTCTGTCTAATATTAAATATTAGCGTTTGAATCCCCAACTGGTCCTATGAGACCGCGCTGTTATTGTTTTACTATTGTGTCTAGTTTCGCGGGTATCTGAGTAATTAGACAGACATCAGATACAGATAAATTTTATCTGTACCAAACAAAACGACCAACTGAAACAATTACTTATTTCCTGAAATTGATATTCAAAATACAGATTTGGTAAATAGGTACAAAAAATTTAAACTCATCATCATTAAAGACTGCCCAACCTACACAAATATACAGATATAGTCAAACCACTTGTACCAAAACTTAATAAAGATAACTCTAAATCATTGGTGAATAACTATCACACTAGAGGTTCTTTTGGGTGAATTCTTCAAGCAAACGAATTGATAGCCAAATATATTCCGTTGGTGATAACCGTGTTATCACGGCCTATGCCCCACTTGGCATTGCGTGTAAATATTATTACAGAGACTTGTAACCAGACCATTCTAGTTTTTAGAAACAAACTAACGAAAGAAGATATTAAGACATTCCTGAAAATTTAATAGAAAGAAAGAAAGAAAGAAAGAAAATGAATTTATTCTGCCCAAATGGACACACAGTACAATTTATAGTAACAATACAAAAACTGTCAGGCAATAGAATAATCACTTTTGAATTGCAAAGAAGTTAGTTAGAAAAATGATGCTAATTGCACATTCAAAAGTCTCTATGGAGAAGAATGTGCAAGAAACTCCAACGATACTCTTTTAAAACATGTTATACATTTGCTAATATTATGTGAGAACGATGTACTTAAATATAGTAAAAAAAAACAAATTCTAAATATAGAAATTAAAATAAGCCACTAAAGCAGCTAAGAGATGACCCATAATCATCCGCAACCAACAAGCATAGGGCCCGTGTATTTGTACCCAGTATTTGGACAATATAAGGCGAATTATGCTAATGCCTTGCTACTGAAAATGGATGACGTCTCCAAATATTAAAATTGTCTGCCCAGCAGTCTTAAAGCCCGTATAAACGAGCAACATCGTCAAAAGACACGCCCCCTCAACAAACTGGTTATCGGCAGTTACAACAGGTGTAGACTTTTTTCAAAGATTTCGGTTACTATAACGGCCACAATCACTTTTAGAGAAGTATCTAAATAAAAATGACGTGATGAGATTGATGAAGATGATGCATAGTCACGCCTTGTGAAATCTGTTTTTTGGTATGTGAGAAATCGTTAAAAGACGCTTTTTATAGATGGAAAGGGCGTGTCTTTGTATGGATAAAGAGAGTTAAAGTAGATGCTACCGATCGTCAAATTGTGATGATGTCTAGACATTGTCTCTTGAGCTCAACATTCTAAACAAAGTATAAACAATCTAAGCAATTAACAATTCATAATTACGTGTCTAGACACATATCTATTGTTTAAATACATAATCCTTTTCTTAAAGAAAACACTAAAACAGAAGAAAATAATGAAATTTAAGCAATCTCAAAATCACATGCACGCAAGTATGACGCACTTACAGGGCCAAAGTTCTCATTCATGAATTATATCAGATTATGAATGAGTAATTAACGCTTATCGCAACATTACGTACGATGGATGATAAGATCCACTTAATCACGTGTATCATCTACAAGTAAATACTTGAAAGTAACCTTGGCGTGTGGCTATTGACGTAAGTAATTTAGATCGTACAATCGTCCATCTATACCTACCAAGATAGGCTTTACGGTAAAAATATCTATATTTGCGTAATAGCTAACAAATTACTAACAATCATTCAAAATATGTTTAACAGTTTCACTAGCTAATTCTAATTCGGTTGTGATACAACTGATTCATCCTGTTTCCCGTACTAGTATGAACTGTATTGTGGTAAAAGATACTAAACTTTCTCTTGTAGCCACATTTATGGCGCCTCATATAAAGTATACTACAAAACCCTGCATCGAGCAAAATTTTGAAGAGATACAACAGCCCGAAATCATCTCTCAGGCAGATCTCCAGATTGGACAAATCATCCGTACAATTTGGGGTTCCCAAAGTTAAAATTCCAATCCGGCAATGGTTTTGTTTTAATTTACCAAAAACTTTACCTACCCAACCCAATTCGACCCTATTGTCTGTATTCCAATCACTTATTCAAAAAGACTATGACAATACATCAATCATACAAAAATATAGGTCTGTCCGTCTGTAGAATGAAGCCATCACGTGACTAGCGTCAATTTAACGACCATAGTTAACACATTTACAATAATTACTGTAAAGTTAGTGCTGTGACAGTGTTCAGGGTGGCCTTTTGTAAGGGTAGAAGTGAGACTGTTCCAAAACATATTGTTTAAAATCTTGACTATTCTGCTGTCTATTGAGATGATGACTAAAATCCACACAAAACTGCAATGCGATGCGATTTGTGTGGCAAAGCATCGGTTCAGGTTATCCAATGGGCGATGCGAATCAATTCGCAAGTATTTGTGATGCCTCGTGCGAGCTTGCAGATTTTTACGATGCGACGTCGCATCGCAGTTTTGTGTTTGGAGTAAATAAATCAATCTGCTAAGCCTTTTTCCAACCATGTTGGACTCAACTTTCACTCTATCTGAGTCTATCTGAATCCAGTTGAATTTCAGTATTTTGCATGGAGCGATTATTTATCGATTTTGAAATCCCAGCAGTTGGGAACCACGATATCCCAGAAAAGATCAAGACCATAATCATCTACTTTTGAATGGATTCTTCCTTATACCCTAGTCCAATGTGAATAGTTACACCACAGGATACAAAAACAATAATCATTTTTCAGTAGTTGATAGTTTCTTCCACTTCCTTTGTTAAACAAATACAATAAAAAAGATATAAATACATCATTGCTAGTAGTATTTTTCTAACATCAATCAACTGGCCAGATGAACGTTCTCAATGACATTATTAGTCCCACAATCAGTAGAGAACATTTACAGACTTGTGCGTATAATATTCCATTGCGGATAGCATGTGAATCATTCTACAGCTGCGTGTCCGGCTATGTGATTAAGGACAAATCTAAATAGCTGTTGCTCACAGTTTCAACTTCTTCTTGTAAGCAGATCATATTTTTTTTAGGTGGGAATACAGGAATTTGACATCTATATATCAAATAGATGTCAAATTTGAGCCAAATTTGTTAAGTCACATGCATAATTGGGTAGTTTTTGTTTCAATTATTGGTTTGTAACGTAACTTTATCCAAAATCGACAAAAAAGCAAATCTGCTGGAAAGGAAAACAGAACAAAAAAATAGTCATTGCTATGCTACTTCATTTAATAACCAATGTTGATGCTTATATTAGAAAAAGATTTCATTTCAGTGTTATTTGTTGTGTAGTATAAAGTTTTATAGAAAAGTAAACACAAGATAATAACCAATTGAGTAGCTAATACAAAGCATACATATACAACATATAATATCACAGTGTATAGCCGGTAGAATAGATGATGCTTAGTAATCAAACATAGAGAATTGTGACACGTGGACACGGTAAATCCCACAAATGATGATAGGTCACGATCATGACCACTAAGGCGCTGAGATAAATAAGGAATCCTGTGGTCAAGTTTGGAAGCAGTACTTCTACTATAGTTGACCTATAAAGTGGTGAAGAATGGGTATGAAGTGGAAAAGATTGAGAAGAAAATTATGAGCAGGGGCCCAGTGCGAGCGGTAGTGGTCCAGTAGAAACAACTTCAACTTGACGAGTTGTAGACCACGGGCTTAAACCCATCCATGTGCATTACTTTGTGTAATTTATTTCGTCACCACTGCTCTCAAAACGGTGAAAGAGAACATCGTGAAAACCAGCATATCATAAAACCAATTTGAAGACATGTGACATCCAGCAATCCACACTGGGCCCGCGTGGTCATTTACAATCCATTCCATTTCCTACAGAGAAGGTCTGAGTTCCTTGCAGTGGGAATATGATATAAGAGCAGAGTTGTAGCGCTAGGAATTTGTTAATAAGCGAGTTCAAAGGCTAAATTAATGAGGAATGTAACGTCTGCAGTGGGTTCTTGGATAAAGACGGAATTATAACAATCAGTATCGTACGTAAAACATGGGTGCTTTATAAAATAATATGTTTTTTTTTTGCGTTGGTTTGCTCATACCTTATTGCTACTTAAGAGGGCCCTTTCCCACTCGTGTATCGTCAACGTGAGCCTGGTTTAAAAGCTTTTTGTTTTATCCAACACAATCCAACGCAATTTTTGATAAAGAACCAACGCGTAGAAAGAAAGATAACGAAAAGAAATTGCGTCGTTCATTCGAATATTTCACAAAATTGGTTCCAGTATATTAGTGTTCTTTTTGAACTTAAAAGATTTTCGTTAAAAATTACTTTTTTCAGAATATAATATGTATAATAAAGAGGTAAACTATACTAATAAAAGGTAAAGTTTGTTTTTTTTTTGTATGAGGTAATCTGTGGAAGTACTGGTCCGATTGCTAAAATTTTTTCACTAATAGAAAGCTGCTGTATTCCTGAGTGACATAGGCTATATTTTATGTACACGGGCGAAGCTGTGGGCTAAAGCTAGTGTTTTTATATTTTAAATTTATGACTAGGCCAAAATTCACGCAAAATAGCAGATTTTCAGAAGTCTTTACTGTATTAGTTTTACATAAAATGTTTTGATTTCAATGGAAACCTAAAACAAGATAATATCCACAACATATCTGTATTTTCAAAATATCTAGAGAATGATATGTAATAACGTCATTATCTCGTATAGTATATGGAAACGTATCTCGGTTAGGACGCTCTTAAGTTTTCTATTAAAATATTATCTAAATTATTTTACATACTTAAATCTTACAAGATTTCTTACAACAATCTCTAACAGTCTAACCTAACCAAATTCTTGCACGTAGGACCACTAATAGGTACCCAAACACGGGTAATTTTGGTACTCAACAAGCCTCGCCCCAAATTTCAGCTTTCACCTTCACGCCTTTCACTCCCGGTGATTCCCCAGCAGCCTTCAACGTAAGTTAAAAAACCTTCTTACCAACAATTTTGACCATTTCTTGCGTAACTTTATTCGACTCTTTACTGGCATACATCTTATGCAAGACCCTTGGTTTTTCCCCAGTCTCGTCTGGCGTACCTTGGCTTAAATCCGGATGTTCGATATGACCAATTTAAAAGATGGAAGTTGATTCAGCCGGATGGTAGTTGGCCTTAACTCGACAGACGTCTGGGGAATCTGCTGTGTTTTAGTTCTGAGAACTAGATAGATCCTAAACGGCTGCACTTGATTCGTTAAATTAACTGTTGTCTTTAAAATGTACTGTTTTTGCAACATTGCTTTTTGAAGGAAAAATGTTTCAGTCATTTCTTTTATGAGGAAAAATATTGATTAAATTATATACATTGACTTTAACAGAGGCCTAAAAAGTATAAAGATAGTCATTATCCTAGGCTTTGTGTAAATCTTAGATTAATAGATTATTAATTACTTTCTTTTTCGATCCACTTATTTGGTACGTTGACTGATAGACATTGTCTTGTAAATAAATGGATATAATCTATTAATTTCATAATATAGAAATATTGTAAGTTTTTAACATATTTTCCTAAAAGACTAACCGTGGATTTTTTTCACTGGACAATTATCTATTAGAATCATGCAGTAGCTTCTGATGTTTTACAAGTACATATTTATTTTGACTTGAATTGAATCCATTAAGCCTAGCATTTTTCATACTGTCACCTCTCTCTTGCGAAGCGCATGCGATTGAATAACTGTGGTTAACTCTTTGGGTACCACTATAGTAACAGAATCGTGTTTTAATAAACGGTCTTTTCATCAAATCTTCTTTTCATCAAATGCTACGAATTATTTAAGCGGGTTTTAAAATGGTTCTTCAATGTGCTACTAACTTGATGATATAATTTCTGAAACAAAAGAATTTGTAGTCTCATACTTCACATTACATATTATCATTTAAACATTACGCTACTCGTAGTAATTTGTAAACCTACCTATGAATAATAAATTAAACAAAAATATTCTGAGAATATCAACACACATTTTTCAGTCAATTCATTCTAGAACCAAATAATTCGCTGAAGACAATATACATTTCTCGCAAAACAAGTGTGACGTGGCTCTCGATAACATTTAAGCGAGCGATGTATGAGTGGTGCGAAAAATTTACCGCATTATTCTTATCAGATTTTTTTGCATAGTTATCTTTGTAGTTGATAACTGAAAAAGTGACATTGACTTTGAAATAAACTGTAAAAGTAATAAAGATTACAACTTCTGTTTAGGTAATTCAGTTTCATTCAAGCGAGTACTCGTATGTTTATATACGTAAAAAATTGAGTCAGACCTAGGGAATTTTAACGTACGATTTTTATGAAATCATTCTTGCTACTTATTGTTTGAATATCTGATTACTTAATATGGTTATTCACTTTTTTCCAGCTAAATAAATGCATTAAAAACGTGCTTTCGTTGCAACGTGCATGTTTGGTGAGTCAGTGTATTAAAATGCGTATTGCACCGCAATACCATATTAAGCCCTACCAGACTTGGGCTATCTGTTGCCTGAACAGTGATAGACCTTAGATGATGGTGGCGATCTAATAATAATAATTTCTTTATTCCAGGAATTAGATTTAACCCATAGAAAATTATTATCCCATTACATATAAATTATATTTTTAAATATTTCAATAGAAAGAGGAATTCTGGCCGTAAACGGCTGCAGATGATGATGGGGTCCGTATAAATAATGTGGACCAATACCTGACCAGGTGAACTTGACAGGCTTAATGCACAAGCACTGCAGCGCCCCCGCCAAAAATTTGACAGACCTTGTACCCGCTCAAAAGAATGTTTCCTTGTTTTTTTGGAGTTATTAGTCCCGACACAAAAAAAAATTATTAATTCATGAATCCCCGACCGGTCTCATTGGACCGCGCTGGTATTGTATTGTGTCTCGTTTAGCGGGTATTGATAGGTTAACCCAGGACCAAATTGCATCCAAATCCGTTCAGCCATTCGAGCGTGGAGAAGTAACAAACATATGAATAAACATTCAGAAACTTTTGCCTTTTTAACGTTTGAATCCCCAACCGGTCCTATGAGACCGCGCTGTTATTGTTTTACTATTGTGTCTCGTTTCGTGGGTATCTGAGTAACTACTATTAGTTTGACTGACATGACGTGGTAACTTCCTAAACTAGAAATAACTGTCCACCAAAAATGATGGCCAGCTTACACCACTTGTTACGGTAGCTATTAGGTAAATGGGTACAACCACTCGAATGCACACGATTACCCATAACATACCATAACCACTGGTACAGTCGAACAAATTTAGTTTTTTGCTTACTCCGACGAACTAAGTTTTTGTTTGTTAGTATGTGAGACGTTAAGGCTAAGAACTCACGGAGCGATTTTCACCCGCGACCGCCGCGGTCGTGGAACTGCGGTTTTATTTCAAAACTCACGAGACCGGTTATTTGCGTGGTTACGTAGCCGCCGCGGTTGCGATCATCGCCCGCAGACTTGGCGGGCGAAAACCGCAAGACGGGCGGTTGCAAAATAGTGTTGGATTTCTGTACCTCCCGCCACCCGCCGGCCCCCGTGGTCGCCCGCTAACCGACCGCAGAGCGTGCGGGCGCCACCCGCCGAGGCTGCGGGTAACCGCGGCCCGCGCGATTCTACTAGTTGCCCGCCGGTACAGCGGGATCCGCATACAACCGCGTACACCGCGGGCGTAAAACGCGTCGTGAGTTGTGCTTTAATTTTTTTACATATGTATCTGCATTCTACAGAATCTGCGGGCCCGCAACCGCGGCGGCCGCGGGCGAAAATCGCTCCGTGAGTTCTTAGCCTAAGACTTCGCGGAGATGCAAATTATCCATGCTAATGTTATAAATGTGAATGTAACTCTGTTACGCTTTCACGATAATCTATCCGATTTTGACGAAAGGTAGAAACTCAGTTTGAACACATATACGAGTAGGCTCATTTTTAATTGGTTTCGACGACTTTGCATCTTCAATAACTGATATTTACACAGACGAAAAAAAAGAGTACACTGTCAGCTGTGGTAGGTGAGAGTAAAAAAATCTAGACATTTTAAATAGAATGAGTATCATTAAAATTAGGTGCTTATGATAATGAAATATTTATAAATATATGCTAAAATTATGAACTTATATCTAAATCCAATAGTTACTGTAAATAAATAAATTAACTTTTTTTATCAACTCTTCTTTCTCAGGTATTGTAGAAAAGATTTCTTTTAAAAATAATCTCCGATGTATCTACTAAATTTTTTATTACCAATTTTTCATGTATCTATTTGTATAATATATCTGGGAAACTATGAGGGAAGGAAAATTATCTGGAAAACCGGCTAGGAAAAAATTGGTAGGTGAAATATTATGTAAGTACGGGAAAGTTTTTATTTGTAAATTTCTTGGATCTCTAATTGTTGCTAGAAGAGCCGATATATAACTTTATTTATTACGCCATTTCTCGCTACTGTTTACCTCGTCATGAAAAAACCCACGTGACATCTGAAAAGTTGGCACCAATTCACTCGTACGTAGATCTTAAATTAGGCCACGTAATCGGTTATTCCATTGTACTGTACCTACACATTATTTGTATTTTTTAAATATTTCAATAGAAAATATAAAAATATTTAATTTTAAAATTATTATTCCGTTTATACATTTTCATGACATTGGATTTAGATAAATATTTCTTGTACAAAACATAAAAACATTTAAAAATATAATCGATTACTATATTGTCTTTAAAATGAAGTAGGTAATTTCAATACCCAGGTACTTCTTACGTTGGTCGTTTTTATCTGTCAATTGTAATACATACTCGTAATTAAAATTGCTCTTGACAGAACGACAACTGGCGGGCCTACTTGGCTACTAGTGTACTACTTTTCATTTATCGTAGCTCAAAACTACTGATTTTTCAACAAATGAGGTGTCGATTGATATGATCTTAGCATTAAGGATTCAAGGCCATATTGAAAGTAAAATATTTATAAATACATAACTCAATTCTAAATGTTTTCGCGCTAACTGTACTTTACCTTGATCGATATCTAACTGTCCATTTGCTACATGAACTCTGTTTTATCAGCCGTGTGTAACTGATAACGCGACGATTCAATCGCTTTGTTTGGATGACTTTTGATAATTGGCGCCCACTTTGTAATCCATTTTTGTATTGATATTTTTTTTAGGGTAGTTAGTGGTACTTTTGTATTTAAAAGGTTTATTGTTTTTATTTAGATCCTGAAAGTATGATTTTATTAACGTTAAATAAAACAAAAATAAAATTATTAATTACTAGCTATCACCTGCGGTTTCACCCGCATTTTCCGTTACTGCTCCGCTCCCGTGGGTCGTAGCGTGATGGTATATAGCCTATAGCATTCCTCAATAAATGGGCTATTTAACACTGAAAGAATTTTTAAAATCGGACCAGTAGTTCCAGAGATTACCCCCTACATACAAACTTACAAACATACAAACTTACAAATTTTACCTCTTTATAATATTAGTATAGATTCTACAATTCTTTTTAATTATAATTATAATAATACAATTATAAAATATATTTTTATTAGTTTCATTAATTAAAATACAAGAGAAGAAAAAGGATAAAAAACGAAAAAAAATCGTTTAAATTTACAAAATATAATAAATTTCCACAAATTTTAATATTTTTTTCATTAAAATGCTACAAAAAGTTAAGAAATGTTAAAAAAAAATACAAAAAGTTCAGGTTCCACCGAGATTTGAACTCGGATCGCAGGATTCAGAGTCCTGAGTGCTAACCGTTACACCATGGAACCGATGAGAGAGACATCGAAATTAGCCGTATCTTGCTAGAAACGTATATTTATAGCTATTGAAATTATGTAAACATCGTATGTTATGTATTTAGATTTATGATACGTTACGCAATGGTCATGCATGTCATGTCCACTGTACTTGCTATTAAAAGTAACGGTATAAAAATAAGTTCATCGCAATAAGGTCGAGTTTTGCGTGCTCCGCTCACGATTCACGAACAGTTTTATTTTACCGACTCGGTCAGTATTTTCTTATGTGTTTACGTCATACAATACAATGACACAGATGTTTAATTAAAAATGTGATACAAGTCATTTATATAAATTTATATATACTTAAAACAGATTTGATTCATATTTTAATAAAAATGGCCTCGATCAATGAAAATATTTTGGTTTTATGGCAACTAGACATTAGTATCTTTAAAAGGTTTATGCAATATTGAGCTTTGTGCTCAGTTAGTTAAGGTCTAATTTGCTCTGCGCCGTAATTTTAAAAGATATTCTGTCTCTTTGACTGATATTGTAAAAGTAAGAATTTAAAATGTATCGATTTGATGAAGGTTTAAACGACTCAACTGTACTACTAACCTACAAGAGAAGTTACTGGATGATTTAGAAAAAAAAAAGCGGCTACGGGATTGTTCGAAAGAATTACCGTGGCCCTGGAACGCAATAGTCAACTGAAAGTCACGGATGGGTTTAATAATTAAAAGTCTGACCCTCGCTCTCGCTCCACCTAGAACGGGAAGAGTTTTTGAGATATTTGGGGATTAACAATATAAAAAATGTTAACATAAAAAAAACAATGCTTATTTCTTTTTGTTTTGAGAATAATATTTTAATGTAGGGACTTATTAATATACTTGACTTTCTTCCGCAGTTTATAATATTTCCTTTCGGGGATTATACCTAAGTAGTTAAATCAAAGTCATTAACAAGAGTAATTACTTCTTCGATTAAGATAACGAGGGTCGAAAATGGCAATAAGATATCAGGGGATTATTATATTGCATTTGATAGTGAAAGTGAGTGACTAAGCTCATAGCTACAAGTGGAATAATGCACATCAATAATAATAGTAGGTATACATTTATGTATAAGCACTGAAATAAATAGCAATGAAAATTTACTTAAATGTCCCTAAGTAGTAGCATTTATTTAAAAATTTGTTACCTACCCTAATTCGGGCATCGACACATTATAAATAGTACACACGCACACATACTTGTAAGTCGCGCAATCAAGATTATTATTTTAGATTTTTAAAAATTCTATTATAAAAAAAAAGTCCAAAGAAAAAAAAAAGTCCAAATTAAATGACGTGTAAAAGAGTTTGAAAAAACCTATTTGCAAAATAAATATCATTTATCATTTATAAATAATGTATTCGATAAATAAATACATTTGAAAGTCTTATCATAAAAAAATTGTCGAATGGCCCAGTCGTTAAGACACTCGCCTCTCACTCTTGCCTGAGGTTGCGGATTCGAAACCGGGTAAGTACCAACGTGAATTTTAATTCATATGTTCTTTTCTAAGCTTATCTAGGATATTACTGACATCCAATTCAAATAATTTTTATTTGGTGCCTAACCTACCAAATATTAGTTGCACAGGTATCGTTACGCTGTGGGATTGGTAAAAAAAAAACACAAGTGGCTTTTAATCAATAAAAGTCTGTAGATAATCAGATACATCGACTATAATAACTTGAAAGCAAGATGAAATAATTCGCTTATTTATACATACATATACTTAGGCTCAGAATTATTTATGGGAATTATCTATACTAATATAATAAAGAGGTAAAGTTTGTTTTTTTGTTTGTTTGAGGTAATCTCTGGAAGTAATAGTCCGATTGCTAAAATTTTTACACCAATAGAAAGTTGCTGTATTCCTGAGTAACATAGGCAATTTTTATCTACGCGGGCGAAGCTGCAGGCTAAAGCTAGTGGTTTTATAATTTTACAGCGTTTTTGATCAGTCAAGTATATGTAAAAGCAAAGTGAGACAATAAAATTGCGATTCGAGTTGGATGTGAATTCGCCAACAGTCACTTGCTGGCTGGCTTGGCTGACAATTTAGTTATGGTTTTGGCTCCAAGTTGTCGTAAGATGGCGTTGGCTTGGCATGGCTAAGCATTGGCAACGCTAAGCTTAGGCAGGACACAATGGGTGGCGTTACAAACTGTAGAATTTTGAATGTTCCTTTTTTCATCTTTTACCATGTTCTATTGTTGTATCTACAGATAAGCAAATCTAAAGCTCAATTCAATACATTCTCAGTATTCTTTTGGTATGCTCATCGGGAAATCCCAAAATTATACATGAACAGGACCGCTTTTAGCTAAGATACTCATCGTTCTCAAATCCAGGACAGAACTATAAATAAGTCACTAATTACAATAACAACCAAATCCATTTTAAGACGTCAAACTCAGCCTTAAGCAAGTCATGACCTCATGACGTCATTTGACCGCAACGCAAGCGACCATGCCTTCTGACCGCAGAACCTCGCAAATTTTCTGACGTAGTCGCATCCTGCTGTAAGTACTTACTAAGCACGTGGTATTTTAAGAACTACCCACGGTATTGGGGAAATTTCAAGTTCCTAGAGGTAAAGAGGACGATTCGTCACTTTTGTGAGGATTGATTTGTTTGTTAACTTATTACTATTGTACCTATTTTCTGTCTCCTTTTTCTTTTCTTATTCTTTTGTGTGTGTACATAAACTGTTAAATAAATAAATAAATACAACGTAAAGGATCTGGGGTGTTTTATTTACCTTTCGTGAGATCCACTTCTGAGGATGTAAAGTTTCTTACTTCTATATGTCATCGCTCTGACGACAGACATACAGGATTTGCCGACATTGTTCTTGTTTATTTCATGAATCCCCGACCGGTCCTATGAGATCGCGCTGTTATTGTTTTACTATTGTGTCTCGTTTTGCGGATATGTGATAGGTTAAGAATGGATCTGAGATTCAGAACTATTGCAGAATTAGCAACAAAAAGTGAAACTTTTCATATTATGACAGTTGATTGTCTCTACAGATATGACAATGTTGGGACAATAGGAATGCTAAAGGGGATATGAGATGTTACTAGAGAATATGTCGAGTGGGTACGATCTAGATCCTGGTGTTCCACAAGACCAAATTCTTTCTCCAATGTTATTGTCCATCATCATAAATTTTATAACTCGCTGTCTTCGGTGTTTTTATGTCATTTTAATGTCGATAAGCCATGCCGATATCTTAATAGGTAAACCACTCCGCGTGTAGAAATTTTATCAGACGCTATAGAAGATGTTAACCGGGATTTGGATCCAATCAATAAGTGATAATAGATTTGGAGTATATGTAAATCCCCTAAAATATCAGGTCATCATTGGAAGAACGCGTATAATGGGTAGAGTGATGGTTAGTTCTCTTTTCTCCTATTAGTTTCAATGGTGCTCATCCCCATCTATCCCTCAGTCAATGGGTTAAGCAAGCGGCTACCTTCCAGACCTCCACAGTCTGGAAGGTAGCCGCTCCTCGCAAAATTTTGATATTCAGCTAAATTCGGCTTGACTGGAAGCCGACCCCGATATAGTTGGGAAAAGGCTAGGTAGATGGTGCTCATCTCCATGAAACCCAGCGTAAGAATCTCGGTTTGCATCTCTATGCTATGCAAAGTCAGGTTCCCAGTGTCAGTCAAAGAATCCTAACCTTCCGGTGTGGTAGTATCGTCTGCCTTTTTGCCAATAAAGACGAATAACTGCGTTTATAATATTATTTTTTTCATATTATCGACTGGTCACGTGTGCTACTTTGACCTGGTCGTGGTCTTCTTAGATAAGATTGATAGGCTCCTCTACAACTGGATCCGGTTTATATTTAACTTGAGGACCATTTATCGAGCTACAGGTCTAAACTGGATGCCTATTCGCCAGAGGAGAAGTTTGCGTGATTTGACCGCATTTTTCTTCTCAACACTCCTGTCGTACCTTATGTCTCACTTTTAATGTCAATGTTCTTCATACTTCTTTTCTTTAATTAATTCTTCTATCATTTTATCAGTTCATATACAGCCCATCCTCCCGTTGAATACGCTTCAGGAATGCGAATCACGCTCAGGATGGCCACCAGTCAGTATGCATTTTTTTAGTGGAAGTTGCGAAATTATTTTCTATTCAAATAACATATTCATCTCAAAAAGTCTTACTTACCTATCTATTATTAACATATTTTTATATATGTAGCGTATGTGTTATGTGTCCACTACTCTTAGTTGACTGGTACAGAATGCCGAAGACCATTCAGTCCGCCTTAATGGTTTTGTGTGGCATAAAGTTTCGATAGTTAAATACTTGTGAATATTCTTTTCAATATACTGAAAAATATTCAACATAACTCAAGTTAGTAACTGCCTGAAAAACAATATTCGTCTAGATAATTATTTACTTATATTCATCTGGCGATAACACGTGCCTATTATGTGTATGTAAATACGTTACATACATTATATACTTATTATTCTATTGTGTATGTATTAGTACAGCTGTTTCACTTGCCACCAATTAGTATGAAGTTTAGTGACGTCATCAGAAATATGTTGACGTTTAGTAAACGTTATTACTTTTGGAGTACATTCCTTGAATTTATTATTTTAATTTTTACATATTAATGTATCTACCTAGGTATATTATTAAATTATGGAGGGAAAATGGAGAAACTGATAGCGTGACTGCTGACTGGATAGAATAAAAAAAAAATCTTGTTGCGTTAACCTCAAATATTAAGGGACAAGAGCAGGAAGACAATGATGGAGGGTGTCATGCTTGGCACCAACCTTGGGTTCATGAGATGGTTAAGATGGTTTAGGTACGGCCTATTTTTAATATGTCTTATTATATAATTATATGTGATAGTTTTTACATACTACATACATATGGCTAGGTGGAGTGGCGTCCTTTGCAACTTGCAAGATGGCTGGAAAAAACTGCATGAGTTTTCTTGAAAATCGTCATTAGCCACATATGTGCTTGGAGAGAAAGAGAGTTTATGTCCAGCTGAGAAGTTTTATAGGCTATTGAAAGAGTGTACAAAATGTCAGATAAGGACTTACAATGATTTTTTCAAAATTCGTTTTTCTTTTTTTTTCTTTTACAGTTGGAAATAAGATCTTCTTATACGCTTAGTGATGATAGTAAGATGATGAGTTAAACAGTCGGAATTTCTCTGATCTGTATGGTAATTTATATTTATCCAATTATTTATGAACTTCACTTGGGATCACTTCTATTTCTTAATCATAATGCTTGAGCGACTATATCTATGTTCTAATTCTAATTTTGTAAGCACCATTTGGGCTTAATTGATTTAAAAAAACATCAAACATCAAAAGTAGAAAAAAAATATTTTAAAATTAAATAAAATAAAATGAAATAACTTTCAAACCTTTAAAAAAAAAAGGTACTGTCAAAAAACAGAAAAAGGATGCAAAAACTGAAAAGTGGTACATGCCGCATGTACCACTTTTCAGTTTTTGCATCCTTGTAACATGCGTCCTAAAGAAATTGTGAGATGTTCCTACAGTCCCATCTCGACCCTGCTCTTTCTAGTTTCAATATTTGAAATTAGAATGTAGGTACTAATTTCTGTTTAATTTAATAACCAAACTTGACGCTATTTTCAGACTTAGGGCCTCGTTCACCATCTCCGAGTAGGCACTACTCACTGAATAAATTCAAAAATTTGACAGAATTTGTATGAAATTATCTGTCAAGTAAGATACTCGAAACTTAATCATAGGTGGTGAAATAGGCCCTAAAATTTATTTTTAGTGCTATGTGTAACACATTACTTATGTATACAAAAATAAACAGGAGAATACCCATTCCTATCTACGTGACTTTGTGGTCACTAAGATTGAAACATGTCATTTTATGACGTGAAATGTCATACTACAGCCTAAAGGTGACGAACAATTAAATTCCTTGACTAAGGGCCTGTTTCACCACCTATGATTAAGTTTCGAGTATCTTACTTGGCAGATAATTTCATACAAAATCTGTCACATTTTTGAATTTATTCAGTGAGTAGTGCCTACTCAGACATTGTGAAACAGGCCCTAACTTCAATGAAATAATTGGCCACGTCATTTATTATTGTTTGACACAGTCTATATTAGTTTTATCAATGAACAGTTAAATAAAAAAAATAGTGATTCGTAGGAAAACGTGACGTGCTATTTTTAGGTTATTGACATCAATAAAGATACACGCGTAAAGTAAACAATTAATTTGCTTTACAATAATGAAGCTACTGGCTATGTCTTAAGGTTTATTTTAATTTAATATTGATTGACTATCACTAAAATGATTACAATGTTATATTGTAGATAGAGGATCGTTATTTCGACTGCTCTGTCCCATCTCATTCGGTTCCATGGTGTAATGGTTAGCACTCTGGACTTTGAATCCAGCGATCCGAGTTCAAATCTCGGTGGAACCTTGTATCACTTTTTGGAGTTTTAAATTTTTTGTTAGTTATCCAAAATATACTATTTGATGAAAGTTGTTATTTAGATAAGTAGGTTATTAGATATGTAATAAAAATTAACTATCTACATATTTTTCTAGGCAGGAAATAGAACAGATTTATAATGTTTATGTATTTAATTCCACTTTTTTTATTGTGATTGTGCTTTAGTGTGTGATTTATGTTGCAATTAATAAAATATGGTTTATCTGTCTGGTAAAAACCTTGACAGTAATCATTGTTATGGTACAAAATACACTAAGGGCCTACTTCACCACCTATGATTAAGTTTCGAGTATCTTACTTGGCAGATAATTTCATACAAATTCTGTCAAATTTTTGTATTTATTCCGTGGGTAGTGCCTACTCGGACATTGTGAAACAGACCCTGTATAACAATGAGTGAATGAGTAATCAGATCACCCAATATTTATGACTGGTCAATAAGGTTTTAAATTCACACCAACAGTTGGCGCCACTTAGCCGAAAGGTCTTCTATTTTTTGAAAACGTATACATGACGTTGACATCTAACTAATGTCATTATTTTTTGCAATTCTCCGTTCGCCTTGTTTTCTGTATGGCTTAATTTGGTTCACGAAGCTTGGAGGAATCTTGGAAACCCATTTACAGACCGACTTCAGCAAGCTATGCTTAATTAACCCAACAGATCGACCCCAATAAAACTCCATCAGCCGCACCACACTGATATTATTCAAGCCATGACTACTTACATAGATATACATATAATTATAACTACAAAAACCTATTCAAACATTGTCGCCCTAAAAACCTATTTACATGCAAAACAGAAAACAAACCCACAAAATATCATTCCATTACTAATAGCCAAGGTTTAAACTATAAAAAAATCGCCTGACAAGCCAAGTTTTGCCAAAACAACGCCACTAAGTGCCCATAATTCGTACTAAATACGTCCCCAGATTATTTGGCCGTCGATCACACCCAAGTAACCTAGTCCCGCCCTCTGCCTCCTGGGCATCGTATTACTTTAATGAAAAAGCATCAAATAACGTAATTGACGGTGTGACGGAGTGACACGGTGGGAATGGGTTGCCAGCTAGAAAAACAGGGAATTTTGTTTAACAAATTTATTTTATTTATTTATTGCAACTTTATGTAAAAAATATTGTACAAAGGCGGACTTAATGCCTTAGGCATTTTCTACCAGTCGACCTTAGGGTGATGCAGAAACATGGTGTAGTAGGCGCAATTTACGTAACATACAAATGGAAAAAAAACTAATACAATCATAAGAATACATACTTATGTAAATACATACATATAACCAAAATTATTATGAGAACCGAATCCAACAAATCAACGTTTTGCAACTTCAAAGTTTAAGATTAGAATAAAAGCTTGCCAGGGCTTTTTTTTCGTGGGAAATGATGCAATGACTTTTCAAATTCTAGGGCGGAGTGGGACTTAGGATGTCAGATTTTTACTGACCACCCACCTATCCTATCCCACTCCACTCCCAAGAAGATAGGCTTCTTGGGCCTGAAGATTAGCCTGCCAGACCTGCAAGATAGTTCGAAATTGTTACCGTAGCTAAAATCCTACTGTATTCCTTCAGTGGCCCTTTTCGTTTCAGTGATGCAGTAAGTCTTTCGAAAAATCCAGCAGCCCAAGACCAGAGAGCAGGTTAAGTAAGTAATTAAAAACAACTTTATTGTGTAGATTTTAAGGTATGAAATCAATTATAGTTTTGACGCTGATTGGCAGATGCTTGTTTTATGTGAATTAACTCTTTTAAGAGAATATTATACCCAAATATTTTGAGATATGATTACAGTTCATCGTATTGTAACTAAACCTAGTGGGATTTTCCATAATATCGTCGTAAAAGATACTATACTATTTTACTAAGAAAAAAATATGAAGCATTTGTTTTTTTTTTCTTGAATTGAACGACATAAATTCGTTGTACAGATAACCCCGGGTAACTACAAACTGCGTAAAAGTAAAAAGCGATAGGAAAGAATTATGTACCCAGATTAGATACACGTTTCTCTTATATGTAGCTCGGAAATTCTAACGGTTTTTCTCCCAAATTATAAAAAAAACTGTCAATTTTGGGATAGGTATGATATATTATCGTATGATAAAATATATTTTAATTATTTATATATTTCTTCTTCTTCTTCTTCCTGCCCTTATCCCATATTACTTGGGGTCGGTGCAACACGTTTTCTTCTTCTATTTTGTCCTGTCGTCCGTCACACTATTTCTAATTCCATTTTCTTTCATAATTAGTTCTTACACAATCCATCCATCTTTTCTTTGGCCTCCCTCTCCCTCTCCATCCATCCACATGTACCTATTTATATTTTCTATATTATCGTTTGACCACTCTCTCACGTATCACCAGTTGGTAAGCTATGATGACTTGTGGTTGACTTGACCATGGAACAGCTTTGCCTAGGAGTACCCTGATCAATCTTGACTTAATTAAACTTCTTGTAAATAGAAACATAAACTTCGGTTGAGAATATAACTCCTTGACTCCAAGCAAAATCTATTTTTTTAGTTGGTTAAGCATTCAATGACTTATCTCGCGCTGGGCAGAGCTGTCAGGCTTTTACAGACTAAAACCCACTCTTGTTCCTTCTTTGCCTTCATTCCAGGGCCCCGGGATTAATTTTCAAATAATTCACGAAAATTAAATACTTATCTACCAGTCACTAGCAATTTTCCTACCATTTCCTTATTTTTCCTGGCAACACCACAGTGACAAGGCGTGACAGTGTCGAGCTAGACGTCTCCGGGGACGCACAATTTATTAATCAGAAATAATAATTCACTAGTAATGTGGGCAGCGCGTGAGCTCCAAGCGATAAACATCGCTCGTAATCGGAAGGGTTAAGTGTTAGGGTTGGCAACCCAATTTATTTATAATATTCAACTCATATGGCTTGGAAACGTGGTCGCTCACAATGGGCCTCATCAGAAGGCTTAAAGTCACCCAAAGAGCAATGGAAAGGGCTATGCTCGGAGTTTCCTTGCGCGATCACATCAGAAATGAAGATATCCGCAAGAGAACTAAGGTTACCGACATAGCCGGCAGTGGGCAGGGCACATTGCTCGTAGAACAGTTGTCGATGGAGACGGAAGGTTCTAGAGTGGTGGCCACGTACCGGCAGACGCAGCGTTGGAAGGCCTCCCACAAGGTGGACCGACGACCTGGACGTGGGAATCCAATGGATGCGCTGTGGCGATGCTTGGGGGAGGCCTATATCCAGCTGTGGACATCTTTCGGCTGAGATGATGATGAATATTCAACTATACGCTTGAAAACATGATGATGCTACAGTTAATATGGCCACATGGTCACGTACTGGGTCCAATATATCTAAAACTTTACTAACGACTTGAAAAGAAGATGTGCGACATTTAGGAGGTGTAAGTAGATAAATAGACAAGTGGACCCGGAAAGTGACTTTGTTTTACATTTATCTTACTTAGAGAAGTATTTGGAGAAGAAAAGAAATAACACTACTATGCCGTTACGCTAAGTGGAGGATCTCCGCAATATAGTTGTGGGAAGTGGATGAAAGTTGCTTAGTATAAGCTAAGAGTGAATAGGTTGCTTCTCGGCACACTTCCTCTAACGTCGACCACATCATATTATCTTACCATCAGTTTCAGATGGAAGTCAAACTCGAGCATATCGCGACATGATTCATCTGCAATTAGATGGCGGTCCAGCATTGGACCGATGTAGTCTGCTTCCTGTCTCTTCTCCTTAGCGTGTCGATGGTAAAACTAGTCAGATACCTTGCCTGGCCCAGTACTCGGCCACGGCAATGCCGTCCACTGATGCTGTCATTAGCTCCTCGCGAGAACAAGTAACAGGGCACGTGGTGCAGGATGGAAGATGGGACATGGTCTGTGGAGAGACGCCGCACAAACACTGAAGATCAGAGCCGTCCGATAACCCCCATCTGTGGGGATTGTCTTTACTGCAGCCACCCTGGGTGCGGAGTCTGTTTAAGGTTTTTTATGTTGGCCAAGGCGACTCGTGTCCAGGAGCGAGACTCCGACGGCTCGATAAAATTATCAGGAGGTTCCTGCAGGTGCTTCCTGTTTATGAGGTTAACTTTAGCCTCAATTGACCAGCGTCTCTTTCTCCAATCTTGTCTCTGACAGGTGCCAAAGTCAGAATGTGAGTTCCCTATTAAATATCATTTATTACTCCAGTAATTAATTATAGGCTATTAGACAATAATATATTAGATTATAGTACCTATTATCAAGGCCTTTACCAACACAATTGAAGTGACAACCCTAATATTGCGGTCAGTTACACGATTCTTGGTTAAGGTAAAGTTAATGGAATAATTTAAAACATAATAAATGAAAAGTCCATTTTAATTTACAGTAATTAAAATTCCATTTTAAATGATTAAAAAAATATTTAATAAGATTTAAAATGATCTGAGATTGAACTTACTATAGTAAAAATACTCTACCTATCAATTAAAAAAATGATTATTAAAAGGAAAAAAGTCTGTAGTATTTCTTTTAATATACTTAGTTTTATTTTTAATGTATATGGTACTTTAACCTATCACATACCCACAAATACCAACCCACAAAACGAGACGCAATAGTAAAACAATAACAGCGCGGTCTCATAGGACCGGTCGGGGATTCATAAACTAAAGGCCACAGAGTCGAGCAGTAATTTTCTAAACCGTTGTCAAACAAAACTCTAGTTACCGCTAACTCGTCCACCCACAGTGGCAACAAACCGTAGATTTTTAATCCACATACGCCCGAACTCCCAAGGCGGCTGCAACGAAAGAGTTCGTTTTTTTTTAATTAAAGTAATCAGTAAATTCGTTAGGGCGCGGCCAGACTTCGTACGAATGCTTGAACATATGCTAATTAGCAAGGGTTTACCATATCGCAGTGTATCAGGGGTTTAACTTTACCTGATAAATTGGAAAACTCCACCCATTTTTTGATTTTGGTTTTATGAGGGATTCGGGCCTGATTTTGATGTAGATAGGGATTAGGTCAACACGGTAAGCATTAAGATATGTGTATTAATTGTAAGCTAGTGACTTAGGAATTGTTTCTGGCAAGTTGTTCTGTTAAAGCCTTTTGAATCCATCAAAAGATTGTGTTTGAAAAAAAAACGATTTTAGCGATAAGGCTGTGGACGACGAGCAATGGGCAGCTTACAGTCCAGACGGTCCGGTAAACATCCAGACCGAGCCTGGGTCGTCGACGGTATTTAGTGTTCTGCGTGGTGTCAGGATTTCGTCCAGCACTGCGTTTTCCAGTAGGTACGTGGTCACCACTCCAGAACCTTTGCCTGCATGCATACGGGCTATGTGCAAATAACTTTGGCGAATTTTCGGGCTATGTGCAGATAAGTTTGGCGAATCTTCGGGCTATGTGCAGATAAGTTTGGTGAATCTTCGGGCTATGCACAGATAAGTTTGGCAAATCTGCGGGCTATATCGTAGACTTAGTTCTCCTGTGGATATCCTTACTCCTGCATGCATGGACACAGCTGGACACTTGCACTTAACTTACCAAACGTCAGAAACTAGTACAAGAAACGCCACAGTTACTAAGCATTTTAGAACAGACAAAAACACAGACTATCTCGCCAACGGGGATTTATTGTTACCTACAGATAAAGTGTTGGCGTAAATTAATTCCTAAAATGAGTAATGATAAGATTCTCCATTGATAATATTGTAATGAATGATTGATAACAAGAGGATTACAGGTGCGGTTTTATTTGTTATCGTAATTAAAATGACAGGCTTTTTTACAGTGTAAACAGTACCTAATATTTTAATGAAGGATATCGAAGAAGATAAGCGATATGATTTGACGTAAGTACATGGAATTTGTTTGCATGGTAACAAATAGGATTATCATTTTTGGTGCCAAGGACCCATCGACCTAGAATAAAGGTCATATAAGCCTCATATTCTTGCCTAAAAAAGAAAGTTTCCTACCGCATCTTTTACGGCTAGTTTTTTATCAAAAACTAAAACTATCGACCGTATTTTCTAGTAGGCCTATTTTAACGATTTTCCCTTGAGTTGAATGCTACTTTTTCACTGAGTGACATACGAACGTGGGCGAAGCCGCTGGGAAAAGCTAGATATTTATTAATAATAACACGAGTTGTCGTTTTTATATTTAGGTATTTATTAGCTTTTTATTATTCCGTAATATACCTAATTTACATTTATTATTTTTAAATTCCATTTTCAAACAATAAACAAAATCCGATAGACAAAAACAAATACCTACTAAAGTTTAAAAAGTATTAAAGTTTAAAAAAAATCTTGTTTAGAATAAATTCGTCCTCCATTTACTTCAAAATTTTCCTATGTGTAATTAATTATAATAATTGGAATATAGTCCAATAAAAAAATATAAATAATGCAGTCATGACAATTTTATTTTGCATATTTTAGAAAAAGGTTCCGTAACCTCAAATTAAATAGGTATCTAATAAAAGTAAAAAAAAAATACTTAGCGGATTGTAAGTATTTACTTAAATATTTATTTTGTTGTTTTCATAGTTGTAGTAGTAGTAGATAGTATCTAGACATAGACTAAATGTTTTGGTAAACAGTTAACTTGTTGTTTTCTTACAATTACATAAATAATAAATTATCACCATGTTATCATCTAAATAATTAACGCTGAACGAATAAAATGTACCTACGGGTCAAACTAAATAGAGCTAATCTACTATTCCACACGTGTTTTAAATTTTCGAGAAGGAATTAAATATGTTTATAAAATAATAGTATCAAAAGTCACTCATGATTTCAAAATAAATAATAAACAATCTATAAAGTAAAAAAAAACTTGAAAGTCCAAAAGTTCAGGTTCCACCGAGATTTGAACTCGGATCGCAGGATTCAGAGTCCTGAGTGCTAACCGTTACACCATGGAACCGATGCGAACATTTATTGAAATAGACGGCAAATCAAACAAATAAATAACTTTCTACAAAACAAATTATGTAATTTCTAAAATCTTTGAGGCGTTTTTGAACATATTCACAATCATTGTACGATCGCAGTAGAACATTAAATTCAATTCCATAATAAAAAGTCAATAAACATACGAAATTAAATATATAAAACGTTTTTTAAAGTCCAAAAGAATCAGGTTCCACCGAGATTTGAACTCGGATCGCAGGATTCAGAGTCCTGAGTGCTAACCGTTACACCATGGAACCGATGTAAGCGTGTATTGAAATAGACGCCAAATCAAACAAATAAATAACTTTCTACAAAACAGAATGTTTTTCTAAAATCTTCAAGACGTTTTTGAACATATGTACAATAAAATATGAACGTGGTTGAACATTACATTCAATTTCCTAATAAAAAATAAAAAAAAAATACACAAAATAAAAAATATAAAACGTTTTTTCAAGTCCAAAAAAGTCAGGTTCCACCGAGATTTGAACTCGGATCGCAGGATTCAGAGTCCTGAGTGCTAACCGTTACACCATGGAACCGATGCGAGAGCCGTCGAAATTATGTACCGCTATCCGAACACTACTTTCACATACAGCTAATTTTGTTAGATCATTGCCCGTGACCCAGAAACTGGTTAAAAAGAATGCGTGAACGTTTTATTTTTGGAGGAGAATGTAACTGTATCCATACTACGCATAATTGTATCAAGCAAGTCTAGTCTTCGTTCATTTTTTTTTGCAATGATTTCTGCCTGGATACTAAGTCTTTTAAGCCACTTCTGTTCGTGCAAACTACAGATAATACTTGCACAAAAAAACATGATTGTGAATTTGTTACTAAAAATATAACAATGATAAAATTTAATTTCTACGTTATTTGAAAACTATTTTTAAATAAGTAGAAAGTCATGCTTCGAACAGCCGCATTTAATCGTAGATTATAAAAACAATAAACGAGCAAAGACTAGACGTACGTATTTTTATTGAGTGGGCTTTGTGCGTTGTTATTTGTGAATGTAAATGATAAATTTAATCATTATATAAGTAATATTTATTATGTATCATTTTAGTTGTTATCAGTCGAATAGTAATAAATAATTGTGAAGACACAACTACGTACTTAAATATCGTTTTATTTGAAAATATTTAATACTAAGCTTGCACAAAATTTATTATTATAAGATTTATGCTACTTGCTAGTGTAATATTCAAAACATTGATTAAATTATATTATCTACGCTATAAACACTATGCTGTTTATATCCGGTTGAGCATAATCATAATAAAACAGAGTGATTAATTTTTCACACTGCCATTGCTAATTCAGTTTTATGTAAGTAAGTATCATATTCATGAAATTTCACCAATTTATTCATGGTTTTACATACAAGATTAAAATATTAGGTAGATAAGAAAAAATGTTGAATTGGTTTTCTTTGCTGGCATAGGATTGAGATATCAGGCTTAACAATTTCAACTAATAAAATGCGTCAATAACTATTATTTATTATGGGTATCATTTAAGCTGTCGCCAATTTAATTCGTTTTGTGTTTCCTAAATAATAGCTTTGTCCTCAAAATAGTAGATTTGTCGCCAAAATGTAGTCACCAAACAACGTAAAATCAATTCTCCAATAAATCATCTAAAATCATGGAGATATAGGATCTAGTACCAAATAATTGTTTTTGTACATATTATAATAAGTTTGTCCTAATAAGCATTTAATCAAACTAATTGAAAGAGATCACCAAGTGTGTTACTACAAAATTTCATAAAGTTCCAAAAAAAATAATTGTTGTCGTCATCATCGTTTCAACCAAAAGAGTCTACTACTTAGTATAGTATATTATAACGGGCTGGTATCCGCAACTCCACGACTAAAGCGCGTATTTTGCGTATGGGTGGGACAAAAGTGTTATTCAATCCATCCCAGCTCCTCAAGAAAGGCCAGCAGCGCCTTCCCGGGCGCCGGTCGTTATGGTTTTTTTTTTCTTTCGTTAGGGGAATCATCAGAATGACTTCTCCCACTCTAGGGCGGAGCGGGAAGGCGTGTGAGACTCTTACTGACTAAACCCCTACCCTGTTCCTTCGTTGCCTTCGATCTGGGGGACACGGTGACAACCTTTTCAATTTTCCGTGTTCCCCAGAGGCTTCGGTCCTACCAGGCCCCTACAGTTTGCTGACATCTCGTGGCATCGTATGATCATCGTAGGTAGTTACGAGTACCTATGACACATCGTTGAAGATGGAAAGCGCGCCAATTTGTCTCCGCCTCTTTGAACATATTTTCAAGATTAGTAAGGAATACTATTATTTTAATAACCGAACGAAATAAAATGTAACTACTTTACTGGTGACAAAATAACAAATAAAAAGGAGTTACAGTCAGGGATTGATAATTAATCGATTTATTTGGCGACAGATCTACCATTTTGGCGACAAATCTACCATTTTGGCGACAGATCTACCAGTTTGGCGACAGGTCTACCATTCTGAGCACAAAGCTATTAATTTTGTAATAAAACTATTATTATAAGAACGAAGTTTTATTTTATTGGTGATCCATCTCTTATTTTTTGATAATTCATACCTGGATACACTTTTTGTTTATCTGAGAACGAAAATATTTCGTGGCGATAGATCTATTAATTAGGTAATACAACTTGATGACAAATATAAAGTTTGGTGACAGAAAATATATTCCCCAATTATTATTTGTGTACCATAAATAGTTGATAGATACATATCTTAAATTAAGGTTATGAAATCGCTGGAATGACCATTATAGAGCAACTTGTAGCTAAAATAATAACAACCGTTCGGGGCAATACTCTAGGTTCAGCATCACTGATTGAGATCATGCAAGGTATGAATGGATACCATCTTAACATACCGAGATGCCTCCATGCCTTGGAAAAGACGTTAAATCACTGGTCCCGGCTGTCATTTGAAGATCTTTGACAGTCGTTATGGATAGTCAGAAGCGAGGAAATCTGACATCAGTCTTACCACGGGGTAGGTAACGGGTTACCCAATTAGTGGGTTGTGGAGGTCAGGCAGTTGCTCCATGTCAAATACTGGTAGTCAGTTGCATCTGGTCAGACTAGAAGCAAACTCCAACATAGTTGGAATGCTTCTCCTTCTTAATTCATGAATCCCCGACCGGTCCTATGAGACCGCGGTGTTATTGTTTTACTATTGTGTCTCAAAACAACGGAGGAAATCAGCACAAAATAGAGATTTTTCGACGGTGTGTAAAACCATGTCAATAAAAATATTTGGAACATTTTATATTCTAAAGATATTGTAAGGGCTGTTCTATTTGAAATCTCAGTAATGTCACCAGGGGAAAACGCCACTAAGCTTGGGAGCATAGATCCTAATTTTGTATATTTAATTACTCAGATACCCGCGAAACGAGACACAATAGTAAAACAATAACAGCACGGTCTCATAGGACCGGTTGGGGATTCAAACGTTAAGGCACATAACATTTTAGATAGGTTGCTGAGGTGTAGGTACTGTCAAAAATTAAAACTACAATATATAAATAAACTAATATTCATTTTACAAAAGAAAATAATACTGCAACTGCCAACATAAATAAAAAAAAAACGTTGCTTTCGTCAATGGCAAATGCGTGCCGGGGTTCGAACCTATGACCTGTGACTTGGCAGTCCAACGGACATATCCTTAGGTTATTATTGCTTCTAGAGATTACTTAAGGGGGATGTTTCAGGTCAGCCCGCGAAATTCAAATTTTCTTACGTTTTTTGCATTTTGCAAGCCAGTGGTAGATTGTATGAAGTTAAAAATACTTTAGCGACTGTAAAACGTAACTAGTTATATAATTATAACCATAATAATCATCAATACAAATCTCCAAGCTTACCTAAGTGTTGGAACGATTTTTTCGAGGTCAAAAACGTTCCTGCAACTAAGTGAGCTTGGAGGCTTGTATTGATGATTTTATGGTGATAATTTTGTAACTAGTTATGTTTTACAGTCGCTTAAGTATTTTTAACTTCATACAACCTACCAATGGCTTGCAAAATGTAAAAAACGTAAGAAAATTTGAATTTCGCGGGATGACCTGAAGCATTCACCTTAAACACTCACTGACGGAACAGGAACAGTCCATGGCCCAATTGTTCTTTGGGTGAAAAGTTATTGGTCAAAACATTCTGTTGGTTAAGCATTCCCTGACGTAGTGTAATGTTGACGAAACGTTCGTGGATGAAACGTTCTTTGGACGAAAAGTTAATGGGGTAGTTACTCAGATACCCGCGAAACGAGACACAATAGTAAAACAATAACAGCGCGGTCTCATAGGACCGGTTGGGGATTCAAACGTTAAAGATAATGTTGACCAACCGTTCATGGACCAATCGACTGTTGGTAAACCGTTTCAGTTTCCTCGTTTTGTGGGTATGTGATAGGTTAATGCTCGTCTGCATAATAAAAGCAAGTTTTATGCACAATTTATATGAATGACCCTATAAATGAAGGAACTTTATATTTTTATTTTCATAAACACAATTATAGGAATGCTATTTTTTAATTTAAGTAGAACGACTAAAGCTAATTTACTCTATTACACTATACGTGCGAGTGCAAAAAGAAAGTACAATAAAATAAAAACGTAAAATATAGAACAATAATCTAAAACATTAGTCATACATTTTTTTTCAGATAATTTCATGCATTCTATAAAATTTTCAGAATTCGTTTTTCATTTTTTAAAGTAGAATTGTGACATAAGAAAAACAGCAGACCGAAAGAAGGAAACACTTATTATTTATTTATAGTTTATCTAAGTATGACATCTTGCTAAAACTATTTGGCACAGACTTCATAACAGTTTGTTATTTTATTCACGAGATAAGTAGATGTGTTTGTGTAACATTTCAGATAGCAAAAATAATATTGAAAGGTTGAGGAGGAAAAGTTTTAAATTCGTAGCGGATAACTTCTAAACTTTGAGGTTTGATACCGACTATTGAATCTCTATGGATCTTTTTGACGTACAGCTGTCAAAGTTATGTCATAGTTGTAAATGTGGGTTTGTGGGTAGTTTCTATGTTATTGTTTATTCGTAAGGCGACATTTACATAAGACATCATCACAATTTGGGAACATATTATTCGTTGTGCATACAGCTAAAGAGTGTAATTCATTGTCAGCGTCTATGTTTCCTGACAGCAGCTACAACTTTTTTCGGTCTTCAGTGAATAGGTTATTTCAAAGTAGCTTTTCTCCATCGTCGACCATAACATCGCTTCCTTGATGGTAAGTAATGGTCAGACAGTGGAAAAGACGTGTAAGCCTAAGAATCGATTATTTTAAAAAAGTGACATTTTATATTTCACAGAGCCAGGAGAGACTGAGCGATATGACCGTCATCATCATTCAGTGGTACTGGGTTCATTTCGAAGGGATTTTAAATAACCAATTTATTTTCAGTTAATTATCATCACTTCACTGTTCGTACAAGTGATGTACCAATACTAAATAAGTAACGACTGTATGGGCAAACCGACAATATCATAATATTATCAGGGTTCCCATATACAATTAAATGTAACGTAAAGACAGAGATTGAAACGCAAATTCGCACCAAAATAAAAATGGCCATCAAATCAAATGATAAGAAATATCTTGTCCCATTTATTGCGTACCTACTTGGTTTTTCTGTTTCCCCAATAAAAGTATTATACTACAATTTATATAATTGTAGATTGTAGGTATGATATTGTACTTAGGGAATTTTATTAATGTGGAAAAACTTAACGAATTGCGGTCGGGGTTATCACACAAATAATCAGAAGATACCTATATTAAGTATACTCGTATTTCTTAAGGTCATCTAATGATTTTTCCCGCTCTTTGTGGAGTGGGAAGGTGGTGTCATACTTTAACGGCCGAAACCAATAACCTATCTATCACATATCGGAGATAGAAAAACAAGTGAAACAACAGAAAACATGATAATTTTTGTATTGTATCATTTGTTTTACTATCTCCAGTATGCCAAAACTGGAGATCGATAGGTTATTGGTTTCGGCCGTTAATTACTCAGATACCCGCGAAACGAGACACAATAGTAAAACAATAACAGCGCGGTCTCATAGGACCGGTTGGGGATTCAAACGTTAAACGACACCTGTGTCCATCAGTTGCCATTTACGTTCTAAGACTACTTACAGGTTTCCTTTTCAGAATATTCCCGCGGCCCTGAAATCTTTTGAATCCTCGCACTGTCATAATTATAGCTATTTATTTTATCGCATAAAACATACCAGTCTAATACAGAACTGAAAAAGCTATTCAAATTCAATTACCCTCCTAAAAACCGTTACCAACCTAACCCCAAAAAAACGAACATCCATTCTGAATTCAAAAAGACACAGATATGTCAAATATAAAATAACATGGAAGTGGCGAAGCGGCCCGCACCGTTTATCCCTCATTGTAACTCTATAGTCTATAACATATTTATTGGCGGGCAACATTCGAAAATGGAATGGCTCCTTGGAGTAACCGACGGTTGTAACGGGCGAGTCGCCCGCCATTTTACATTTTTATTTTGTCAATAGTTAATGTGATGTGAGGAGGTGAACGTGTATGGAAGGGCGAAGTTGGGATATGGTTGGTTATCTTGAGAATTTTTGAGTTTTGTGTGACATGAATTCGTCACTTCACGATAATTATGCTTTCATAGAGACACCTGTTGTCAATCTTATAGACTCGAATAGTTCTTGTGCATATCTCTCTCCATTATCCTATGTGAAAACTTAAGGCTCCCCCACACAGGCGCGTTATTATCGGTCGATAATATCGCATGCGTTACTGCGATATCTGTTTTCAGTACATTTTGTATTAGGACGGTCATGTAGTTACACACTGCTGCGATAATAACGCTGCAATGGAAGTGGGACGTTGCGTTTCTCCGTCCTGCGATATTCCGATATAAGTTCTAGAATGTTTTGTATCGGGACGCAAACGACCGTACACACATCTGCGATAATAACGGCGCTCTCTCGTAAGAAATATCGGACGATAAAAACGCAGCTATGTGCAAGGAATCAGGACGCATTAACGCAATAAGGTAAAAGGCCCAGTAACCGTGAAGTTTTGAACTTCCCTGACTTTGCATGCGCGCTAGACTAAAACTAGTAGAGTTACAAAAATATATTTTATATGACTAGTTAGATAATTTAATATACTTTTAGTATATTATAATGCTATTAAATTAGTGTTAATGTTAATTAACAATAAAACAAAAAATATACAAAAACAGCTAGTTGTACCAGTATCCGGCAGAATTGTACTAGTTAACGTTAAATTGTCCCAGAATCCGGTAATTTTAACCGCGAATCTGAACTCTACTGCCTTACGTTAAAGTTCATAGAAATAAAATATTTTCAAATAAAAAGAGTAGTGAAAATAATTGGGGTCTTTATTTAACAAAAAAAAACATGTTTCGTTTTAATTTCTTTTTAATTTGTGTTACGCAAATTATAGGTTAACACTAGTTATATTTTAGTTTCATCTTGAGTCGAACCTTAAAAATATCTTAACTTAATTTTTTATATCTTTAAAATAGAAAAAGCAAACATAAGTTTTTATTTCCATCTCCTTAAATGATCTTCTTTTGACGAAACTGTAGCAGGTCCTTTGGAACATTTAATAGACGAGCGACCGCGTATTTTGTCGTCCAACGTTGACCGTGGAGTATTGTACTGCCTGGCTGCAGCTGGAATTCAGGCTCCTTTCCGCCTCCATGATCTTTGATATGGCCTTCTGTTTGTCACTCATGACTAACTGAAAGAAAATTAACAGACTATTTGCTAATTTCTGATTTGAAATCAATAGGTACGAAAAAGTAAAAAAATAATAATTTCGAAACCTATTTAGAGTGTAATGAGAGCGCGACCTGGAGTAGTTTTTTTAATTTAAATTGGCAACATTATTCAGCCGCAACTGCAGAAAAAAAAGTGTCAAAACATGATTCTCCTACTAGTTAGTAATACCACATACATTTTTTTTGGATTTAACTTCTTTTCCTCAGGTCGCGCTTTCATTAGACGGACTCTAGTAACATTTTTGTGGTAATTCCATTATTTAAAAAACCGGGCAAGTGCGAGTCGGACTCACGCACTGAGGGTTCCGTAGTAACTTACCTATAAAAACAGTTCAATCGAACAATTCGACAGTCTCGAAATGTACGTTTTTTGCAGTATAAACGGGCGAATCCTTTTTTCCCGTCACTTTACCAATTGAATTGAAAATTGATTTTTGCACAGCTTCAAGGGACCACGGACCCAATTATATGGTGTTAATTTCAACTCAATACCTCTAACTTACCTATGAATAAAGTTCAATTCTCGAATCGAGCGTTGAAGATTTTTCAAAAAAATAATTCTTGTGACGTAACAACAAATTTTCAGTTTTCAGACTTTTCCCTATATGAGTGCTATAAAACGTTGCTTCATGCCAAATTTCAAGATTCTAGGTCGACTGGAAGTACCCTTTAGGTTTTGATTCCTTGCGAGTACTTGCGAGTTTCAAAATATGCAGCTTAAATTGCTGTTTCTTTTGATTGCGTTGACATAGAAGTTTGATTTTGTTACAGCTTAAAGGTATTATAGACTTGAGTATTTGGTATGAATTTCAATTTAATACCTCTACGCGTTTATAAGGAAATGGGTAGTAAGTTTAAAATTATTAAAAAAAATTATATTATGTGATGTAAGTAAAAATTTATGGTTTTCGTAATTTTTCCTTTATCTATGCTATAAGACGTTGCTTCGTACCAAATTTCAAGATTCTGAGTTCACGGGAAGCACCCTGTAGGTTTTGATTCCCTTGCAAGTGTCGAAAATTTGCGGCATAAACGGCTGTATCTTTTGATTGCGTTGGCTTAGAAGTTTGATTTTTTCACAGCTTCAAGGGACAGTAGACCTGAGTAATTGATATAAATTTCAGCTTCATACCTCCACGCGTTCCTGAGAAAAAGGGTCTTGACAGACGGACGGACAGACGGACAACAAAGTGATCCTATAAGGGTTCCGTTTTTTCCTTTTGAGGTACGGAACCCTAAAAACAAACATCACCTAGCTTTTTCTCCTTTTTCTCAATTTCAGTTGATGCCAAGCAGTTGTTTTAAAAAATAGAGCAAGTAAATCCATTTATAATGACAGACCAAGTTGTCACTAGTTTGAAGTAATCATAAAGCAACCCAGAAGTAGGTCACAGATTGGCCCAAAATTAAACACAAACCCATGCTTTAGTTCAGGAAAGCAGCAGTACTTTACTATGGCACTACTCAAGTAAGCAAAAGCTCGAAGCTTTTTACGGCACCAGAAGTTCAACTTCGAAAGGTATACTCATAGATGCCTCGAAAAATTATTCAAGGTTTAGAGGCAAATAAATACGCAAAATAATTTATCTTTAGACAGATTCAATCATGGCTACGATTTTGAGACAATTTTTAGTACCTATTAACGATTTTTTATCATCTGGATAACTTCACAGGTCTGACTGACATCTTGCACCCAAATCTGAACTCACGTGAGTTCAGTGACTTAATAAATGAAAATGAAACTGCAAGAAACATGGAATGAGGCATATTTATATAACAAATTTTGTCAAAGAAGACAAAACTAGTACTGAAAAGACACCAGGTCAAGTGTCACCATTAGTCAAGTCTTAAGCTGCAAAGCAGTAAATGAAATAGAAGAAGACCTTTTTTGCCCTTGCCTAAATATCAGCTACAAAAAAAAAACGACCACTATTCTGGTGAACGCCAAAACCATGTTGAAATAATTGAATTACCAATGACTTCCGAAACGAATTATTCACATTTTAGTCGCATTTGGTTTTTATTTTTATATAATGACAAAACTCCGAGAGCTACCAGTTTCGAGCTTATAGCTCTTGGAGTTATGTACTCGTAAAAATAAGAACAAGAGGCTTTCTGATCCGACTCGAAGAAGATGCGTACAGATATTGTGATAAGCGATCTTCGCCAATTTAATTTCGAAAGGGGTAAGGACGCGCTAGAGCGGAAAAAGGGCTCCAAACTCTTTGCGATAGATCTGTCTATTGGGCAAAGCCAGCTCACGAAACTGAAGACCGACGATGGCAGAGTCATATCCTATAAATCGGAGTTCCTGGGAGAGATCTAGGCATTCTATGGAAAGTTATACACATCTATCTCTAAACCCACGGCAAACCTAGCGAACGACCCAAGAGCTAGATTGACCCGACACTATATTGAAGATATCCCGGTCGTCAGCCTGTACGAGATTAGGATGGCTCCGAAACAACCTAAGAATAACAAGGCGCCGGGTGAGGACGGAATTACGGCCGAACTTCTGAAGGCGGGTGGAAAACCGGTACTTAAGGCCCTTCAAAAGCTATTTGGTTCCGTCATACTCGAGGGAAAAACGCCACAGGAATGGAACAGAGGTGTGGTGGTACTTTTCTTTAATAAGGGCGACAATGCCCTGTTTAAGAACTACAGGCCCATCTCACTTCTGAGCCATATCTACAAGTTGATTTCCAGAGTCATCACGAATCGTCTCGCGCGCCGGTTCGACCACTTCCAGCCTCCTAAACAAGTCGGATTCCGAAAAGGCGACAGCACCGTAGTCCTCATACATACGCTGCGGCAGGTTATACAGAAGACTGAGGAGTATGACCTGCCTCTCTGCTTAGCGTTTGCAGACTACGAGAAAGCCTAAACACCGAGACTTGGGCGGTACTGCAGTCTTTCCAACGGTGCCAGATTCACTATCGGTGCATCGAAGTGCTGAAAATGTTTGTACAAAAACGCCACCATGTCAGTCCGACTTCAGGACCAGACCTCAAAACCTATCCTTTTACAGCGGGGTGTGAGGCAGGGAGACGTTATCTCTCCGAAACTGTTCAGAGCTGCATTGGAGGATGTCTTCAAGGTTCTGGAATGGGCGAGGCATTAATGTCAACGGCGCGTACATCACTCACCTTCGGTTTGCCAACGATATAGTAGTCTAACGGAGGAGCTCAGTACAATGCTCGGTGATCTCAGTAGTGCTTCCGAAAGAGTGGGACTCAAAATGAACATGGACAAAACCAAAGTCATGGTAAATATCCATGTAGCACCTACTCCTATCATGATCTCTACACTCCAAGTTGTGGACGACTACGTCGACCTGGGACAGACGGTCCAGTTGGGTAGGTCTAACTTCGAGAAAGAGATCAATCGTCGAATCTGACTTGGCTGGGCAGCGTTCGGGAAGCTGCACGGTATCTCCTCGTCCAAATTACCACAGTGTGTGCTCGGAAATGTGGTCGCTCACAATGCGCCTCCTCAGAAGGTTTGTCCAGAAAAGTCACCCAAAGAGCAATAGAAAGGGCTATGCTCGGAGTATCCTTGCGTGATCACATCAGAAATGAAGATATCCGCAAGACAACCAAGGTTACCGACATAGCCCGAAGAATCGCCAAACTGAAGGGGCAGTGGTCAGGGCACATTGTTCGCAGAACGGAGGGTAGATGGTGACGGAAAATTCTGGAGTGGCGGCCACGTTCCGGGAGACGCAGTGTTGGGAGACCTCCCACTAGGTGGACCGATGACCTCAGGGTCGCAGGAATCCGATGGATGCGGGACGCACAGGACCGTTCGTTGTGGTAACGCTTGGGGGAGGCCCACCACTGGACGTTTTTCGGCTGAGATGATAATGATAATGACTAACTCAAGAAAACCTTACATGGTAGTGAAACACACAGGCCAGCTTGGTGAAAAGAACAAGTGTATCTAGAAAAAATATCTACGCGGGTAAAACAAGTACGTACCAATTCACATCATGTAAGTTTGTCGTTCTAAAGTACGCTACAAAATATTGCCCAGTAGTCAATATTCATATTAATGTACTAAAACTGCGCCCCATAATAAAGGAATAAAAAAAACTGGTTTTAGACCAGCAGAACTGTAACGCAAACTGTACAAAAATCGGGAAATCATACGGCAAAACACATAAGCAACCAAATGCACGAGGTGACAAAACAAACAAGATATCTAGTAGCTACATTCTATTGAGTCAACGGAAAATAATACTTAACTCAAGGCAATAAGAACCGTGACGGATTTAAATGCATCTGTTAATGCATGTCCCATTATCCGGCAGAAAATATTTAATATAAAAAAAACAAAAACTACAGTTTCAAAGGAAAATGACACCTATTTCAAAGCAATAAGGATACAATAACGAGTTTCCGTGCAACGTATGTTACCAGGTTGATAGTGTACCAGTAACCGGCAAAAAACAGACGAATTTACCGGGTACTAGGTCAAGTAGGGGTTTGTGAGTACCAATAGATGTAACATGCAAAAATAATTACTTTTCGATGAGATTTATCTTAATTTATGGGTTAAATCGTTAAATAATACACACAATTTTTTATAAATATTAACACTCTTACCTTAACATCGTCCGTCGAAGTACGGCTAGATGATCTCTGCGACGGGGTGGTCTCGTAGTTCACTGACAGAACTTTGAACTTACAGATAATTTTTTAATAGCGAATTTTTAAACTCGTCCAGTTTTGACATCATTAAACTTTTTGATGAGTGTTTTCATTAAAATTGTATAAAATAGTACCAAGAATAAAATGCCATTTGCAAACTTTAATTTGATTTTGATAGAAAGACGCAAAAATTAAAAAACTGACTAGTTAACGGGTACTGGGACCTTAACGGAATTACGTACTTTTACCTTACCGCATGCGATATTATCGACCGATAATAACGCACCTGTGTGGGGGAGCCTTTAAGCTATACAATTGGAACCGTGCACTACCTTCTGACGTTTTATAACTGCTTATATTGTGGCCTATGTGAAATAAAAAGATTTTTATTTTTTATTTGGGGAGGTCCGTTGTAAGCGTCTGTGTCATGTCATCTCTGGCAACACCCACTAGTCGAAGTCGTAGTAATGTAGACTTTTATCTGAGATATTGTAGAATATGAAACAAAAACATACTAAGGTTGATGGTAAGATGTAATATTGTATTCGAATAGCATAATAAATTAAATATCTTAAAAATTGTGAATAATTAATCAGAATCAGAAATATTTTTATTTCACATAGCCTACATGGGCACATAAAACATCAGAAGCTACCGCACGGTTCTGTTTAGTCGTTTCCTATGGATAAGAACAAGCAAGAAACTCCATGCTTACTCTTTAAAAAAAATATCTTAAGACGCATCCCGCGACCCTATTCCCACGTGAGATGGAGCGAGTGGACGTCGCTCGAGCATACATTTGCGGAGTCGCTTAGCGACCGCTATAAAATATTGTTTTTTACCAATATTCCGACCGGGACTACATCTACAAACTGACTAGGCCAGGAGACAGGGGGTCAAAAATATCGCCTTTTTTTACTTTGGAAATGGTGTATACATATATATATTAAGACATAATTAGGCCTCATCCACGATATACTGCTGCCCAGATCTGGAGCTGTCGATCGATTAGAAAAGTAATCTAATAAAGAATTATCGAGATTATTGACCATTTAAATAACTAAATAAAATAAAAACATACTTTCTCAAAAAAATTTAGAGAATAGCTATTCGTATTGTAACTGAGATTGTTATTCAACTATTGAGACTAGAAAATTACTTATACATACAATAGTTACAGCTAAATGACCCTTTAAGATCTCCTGGTCCTTGGTGGTTGTTCGAAAGACCATGGCCCTAGACCGTAAAACCGCAAACGGTAACTAAAAGGTGTAGTATTTGTGGATTGCTTCCTATTCTCGCTCTCATACTTTTACGCTTCATTCGCACATCACATGTCTCTTTTATCCGTCCTACAGTAGGGTTTTTATTCAATACAAGTCTGGTACTACCTCCTGGTTCACTCTGGAACATCTTGATGGTTTCTCACGCAAAAAAAATCGTCATCATCTCAGCCGAAAGAAGTCAAGCGTCGTTAAGGCTGGTCTTGTACGTCTCGCATCCATCGGATTCCCGCGATCCTCACCACGTCATCAGTCCGCCTTGTGAGAGGCCTTCCAACGCTGTGTCTTCCGGTACGTGGTCGCCACTCCAGAACCTTCTGTCCTCATCGACCATTTGTTCTACGAACAATGTGCCCTGCCCACTACCACTTAAGTTTGGTGATTTTTCGGGCTTCTTCTTCTTGCGCTTATCCCGTGTTACTTGAGGTGAGCGTAACATGTTTTTGTCTTTCATTCTATCCTGTCACCCGTCATAACATCACTAAGGGAAGGTTCAGATCTGACGGAAAATTCGTCAAGCGTATCATCGGTCGCGTCTATTCCGTCAAATTAGACCTTTCACATTAAGCGTCTATCAGTTGGTCCGTTCAGCATCTACAGAGTGGTACTTATTTATTTTTATTGTAAACTCTACAAATAGAAGTCGCTTGAATAGTCGCTAGATTTTTTTATCGCTAGACAGATAGTTTAAGCCAAGGTCTAGCGAAAAAATCGCTAAATGGCCACGCTGGCTCTTACATCGACCGACAATGCGTTGACGGAAACGGAATAGACGCTGTACGCTCGACGCACTAACGTATCATCGGTTGAGTGTGAACGGTCACGTGTTTTTCTATACATTTGTCTGTTCTGGCCTTACGCGACCAATAATTACGCGACGCATGTTCCGTCAGATATGAACCTTCCCTAACTCCCTTTTCTTTCATATCAGTCCTCATCCTCACACAGTCCATCTATCGTTTTTTTGCCCTTCCTTTTCTTCTTGTCTTTCTTCGGGCTAGTAGCGGTAGTATATCGGTAGCCTAAAATAAAGACACTAGCTCCTAAACTACATTCGAGTACCTATAGGTGGCAATATGAAATATGAAAACGTGTTCTACACAACCGTGGCCAAGGAGATCGTATATTGATTGACGGATCTGAATATTTCATGGTAACCCATTTCTAAGAGTTGGACGCTGAGCAGGATGTGGCATGTATCAGTTTAGGAGTTTCACAAGTCAGATGTGGGTTATTTGGGAAAGTTAGAAGATCTTTATTTGTTTGCAAAAACATAAGGAATTATTTACCTGTATCCGGAGATAATAAAATAAATATAAATAAAGGCAGGATAAAAATGATCACCTTTATTAATAAGTAAGTGCTTTTATGACAGCACTTACAGATGGGTTAATCCTCTATCGCTTTTCAGTGTTAACCCTGGGGCAACAATATAATATAAAAGGAACAGGAGTGAGTTTTGGTCAGTATAAGTCTGACACGCCCTCCCGCTCCGCCCAAGAGCGGCATTAGATGATTTCCTAAAATTATAAAATTATTTATTTATTTAAGCTTCATGTACAGTGGTGGTACATAGGCGGACTTAATGCAACAAGGCATTCTCTACCAGTCAACCTTTGGGTTTAAATAAACAACATGTGGTAAATGTAAGCTTGAAATATTGTTATTTAGTAGTAAGTGTACGGCATGATGGGGTTGACGTATCCATTGGGATAAAAACCCCAAATTAATTCAATAAAAGATTGAAAAAAAAAAACATGTGGTAATTCTGTTTTTTTTTTACGGAATTAAATTACTGACTTTTTATAATATGAATGTGAAGACACTGTATTTAACTTCAGCAAATTCAAGTAGAACTACTTGTCAGAAACACTCTTCTAGGCAAAAAAATAATCGTCAAAATCGGTTAGCAATAATATGTTATGGTGAAGATATCACTGATGAAGGTAAAAACATTCAGATGACTTGGGAACCTCTTACTTTTTGGATGTCGGGTAAAAATGAAAAATGACTGTACTACACATATACTACTACCAAAACAAGTTAAATTGTGCTCTTAGCTAATATTTTTCTTTACTTTTGAATAAATTATTTAGTTACTTCAGTTAAAAATGGAATCGTATTTATGATATTAAGATAGATGAAACGCATGTTACCAAAATAGTAACAGTACAGTATACTAGTAGTATACAATTATACATATGGATGGAAAGAAACAATTTGAATCCTGCCATCAAGACATCTATTTCTTCAAAACACCACATGACACCGCATAGAAAAACGACATAATTGTACCATGACAATCAACATTATGACGTCACGAAACAATTGACAACTATTTACTCAAGTGCTATATATATTATATACTTCGCCGTCCATTGCTCTATAAGTATGCAAAAATATTTTTCCTCGGAAAACTATATTATAAATTATCAATGGAATTTAAAAGAAATTTAATGTCGTGTAACTATAGTCCATTGACTTCTGTTGATTCGATATGTTTAGTGGGAAAATAATAAGTTGTAATGAAATAGTTATAAAAAACGAATTAATATAAAAAATAAATTAATTATGTACTCATTTTTATGGCAGTGGTTACAAATTTTTCCATTCAGCTGGTGAGGTACTGCATTGAAAGAGTCTATGAATGGAGATATTGTGTACCTACATCATCATCTGCCTAGCCTTTTCCCAACTATATTGGGGTCGGCTTCCAGTCAAGCCGGATTTAGCTGAATACCAGTATTTTACGAGGAGCGGCTGCCTACCAGACCTCCACAACCCATTAACTGGGTTAAATATATTGTGTACCTACATAATATATTTATTTTTTTACCGACTTACAAAATAAGGAGGTTATTCAGTTTGAAAGTCATCAGTCATCACGTAAGTCTTCCCGCTCTGGGTTGGTCGAGAGGTAGTGTCAGACTTTGCTGACTAAATCTCACGAGATGTCAGCAAAACCGTTTCGGTAGAGCCGCAAGTAGAGCTGATGCTCACTAGGGTCATGAAAATTTTTGAAAGATATACCGTGGTCGAGGAGCACAAAAGGCAACTGAAGGACGTCTGTGTTCCTCAGATGCCCTTTACGTTCCAGGGCCACTGTAAGTTTTTGAACAATTACAAAGATTGTGTAGGTCACGATTTTTTCCTTCACCGTTTCTCTAGTAGTGAGAACATTATAAGACTGATTATGCTGAAATACCCCTCCTTAATTCCCTGTTCACCCAAGAAGCCCAGACAAAACTTAATAAAAATAAAACAATTTGTCCTAGCAATAGCTCGCTAATTTCCAAGATGGTCCCCGAAAAAAGGGTATTTTTCTAACAAATCAGTCACGGGCTTGACACCTCGAAACGGTTGTCACTCTGACAAGTATTTACGACCAAGGACTGCAAAAAAAAAACTTTGCAAACTACCCACTTTTCATTTGAAATGTAATCTAAACGACGAACGACAAATGAGGTTCGGACCTGACTACGTTTCCACCTCGTTTGTCCCGTTCATATTTTTTTTTCTGTAGCTTTATTCTTTTTATTTTTTCGTGTCTTGTTCTTTTTTTATTTAAATAGAAAGCAGTTGGGTAAACAGCGTGATTATTATTGTAATAGCGTTAAACCCGCAAATATTTATTGAGTGAACTCAATAAATGAAGGCATGTAAGTAATAAGGATATTCTAAAGTAATATTTACCAAGTGGCAGCACTAAGGCATCAGGTCTAAGCACCTGTCAAAATGCTAATGCTAATGACATTAGTTAGACATTAACGTCAAACGCTAGATGTCAACTTCATGTATATGTTTTCAAAGGAAAGACCTAACGGTAAACTGTGGTGTGTATTTTCTTGAAGTTCATGAATGCCCGACCGGTACTATAAGACCGCGCTGTTATTGTTTTACTATTGTGTCTCGTTTTGCGGGTATATGATAGGTTAAATTGTAAGTTTCAAACATTCCCTCATTATCCAAGCCTTCAATTTCTTTCAGAATCGAACTCCTACTTACCACCCTTTCTTCCAAAACACAAGAGCTAAGGCGACAACCGCACAGAACGATTTGTCCGACGTCTCTCGCTATATTGCGCGACACAAGACTGATGATGCACCGCGGCGTCGCCCTTTTAATAAAATATTTACTGAGAATAGGGATGAGCGGGTTACACATTGTAAATCGACTTTGAGTTTATTGCGAGAGACTTCTTGGTTGGAGTTGGAACGTGTTTTGTTTGCGGTTTGACTTCGATTGTTGCATTTTGTTAATTTGCTTTTTTATTTAGGTACCTTTCTTTTCTCCGGCTCTTGGTGGAGTTAGAAGGAGTATCAGAATTTTATTGACTAAAATCTATTCTTGTTTCTTCAGTTATCCTAAATAACAGGCATAGTTACTCTTTCGAATACTCCTGCATCAGCTTTTACGGATCCCGTCAATCTTGCAGGACGTTGAAGTTCTTTTTTTAAATTATTATTGATAGGCTCGAGTTTGTCTATCTCCCCCCATAGTAAGCGATGATTTATTTATTTATTTATTTATACTTTTGCACAAAATAGGTACAAAGGCGGACTTAATGCCTTAGGCATTTTCTACCAGTCAACCTTTGGGCAATGCAGAGAATATTAGTGGTAGGTGCAATAAAAGAGAGAAATATATTGAGAAGATATACAAATGAATCCATGATACAACACAATATACATATAATTTATACATAATTCAATCAAATAAATATAATTAAATATACATACATAGATATAAATACTCGGAAAATAGATACAAATCGACAAACAGAGAAACATTAACGTTGTGATGATGTGGCCGACAATGGAAGTTTAAAGGTTTGGTTCATACCGCAAGCTTGCGTCTTCGGTGGCCTGGAATCATCCAGCGATTGCTGACGACGTCTGGGGTTTCCTAGCGTTTCTTATTTTCCTGGGATTATCACAGGATTGAATCATATAGATGAAGGCAACACCGTCGTAAGTCAGATTAGACTGATGCCTCGATTCCAGAGGCAATTGCAAAGGCTGCGGGATCATTCGAGAAATTCTTGGAGCGAGCCCTGAACTGAAAGGGCCTGGAAAAGTGTCATTTGATACTCCCTAATCTTTAGGAGTCCTCTCATAGATAAGAGTCCAAACGCGCTAGTAAACGGGCCTCAATTTTTTTTTGTAGGTATACCATAAACTTTACTAGTGCTTGACTGCAATCCCACCTGATGGTAAGTAGTGATGCAATCGTTGATGGTGAGGCGCACTAGTCTATTAAGAGCCTATTCACTCTAGTCTTGAAGATAACCAAATTATAATCGGACGGGAAGACCGCAGCAGGCAAATTGTTCCAATCCTTCGATGTACGCGGTAAACGACGAGGCAAAGCGCTTTGTCCGTGTGGAATTTCCTCAAGCGTGTGGCCGCCTCCTTCGCTAGCATTACTGCTTTGCAGAAAGAGGCGACTGCCTGCTTGTCCTCCTCACATGCTGCATACTCGAAATTGTGATTTGTCATTTAATTTTCAACTACCATGTAGTTGTCTGGCATCTTTGCTGAACTGGACCTATTTGGCGCAGCCGCGACACACAGTGTGCTAGATTTTCTTCTTTTTTTATTACTTTTTTAATATTTGTTGTTTTTACATTATGTGTGTCAAACAAATATTTTTCTTTCTTTTTTTTTTGCAATTTATTATGTTTTTGCTCAAGTCCCATCCCTAACAAAACGGATTACATAGCCACAATGATCTTGATATCAGTACCTTCGTACACACTTGGAAGTTGTGTAACTTTTTCGATTTCGCTCTGTGCACCACAGTCTCGAGAGTTTTTCGATTTAATAGTTTGGACTTCACCTAAAGTTACTTAAAGAGTTTTGAGTTTACATGTAGAGTGAGAGGGAGGCTAAAGAAAACATGGATGGATGGATGGAGCGGGAGTAGCAGACCAAGGAAAACATGGTTAGAATAGAATAGAATAGAATCAACTTTATTGTACACCAAAATCTAACGGTACAGAAGAAATGTCAGACATTTACTGACTAAAACCCATTTTGAGATTATGTGAGAAGTGATATGAAAGAACCAATTGGAACCTTGCACTAGCTTCTGCTGTTTTAGAAATGCCCATGTAGGTCTATGTCAAATAAAAAGATTTTGATTTTGAGAGTTCGGGTGACAAAACAGAATGGAAGAAAAAAACGTGTTGCCCCGATCCCAAGTAATATGGGACAAATGTAGGAAGAAGAAGAAGAGCACTTTTCCGACAATTTTTACACTTGTAGCTTCATCTACCTAGCCTTTTTCCCAACTATATTGGGGTCAGCTTCCAGTAAAGCCGGATTTAGCTGAATACCAGTATTTTACTAAGTGCGGCTGCTTACTAAACCTCCACAACCCATTAACTGGGGTACACTTATAGCTTAAAGTCATATAAGTACAAAGCAGGAAGGCAAGAATAAGTAGAAGAGTTTGAACTTTGGACTTCAAATTTATTTATCTTACTACGTTTCTTTTTCTGTTTTTAGATTAGATGAGCTATTTCTAGAATCACGTAGAGATAAGTTTCTGACATTAGTGTCATCTTATAAAACTAAATCAATCAATCAAATCTGGCCCAAACTAGTAATTTATTGATAAAAAGATTCATCATGATAAGTAGGACAGAAAAATATCTCAATTTTTTTTGTTGTTTTCTTGTCCATTTTCCTTAACTTATTTTTAAACTTAAGTTTTTTTCCTTATTCAAGATACTAGCTTCTGTCAGCAGTTTCACCCATGTGTGAGTAGGTTTCTCCAAACAAACCTTGGATACCCGTTTTGTTCAATAAGGGGTTGGCTTTTAGAAAATCCTCTCTTGTTACTCGCTGACGTTCTTAGTCTCAGAAGTTTTGGCTGTACGTTGATATATCAATAATTCAGTTTCTCCTTTTATATTATATCTTATATTGTGCGCTTGCGGGCAGGTCGTTCAGCAGATCATTAAGAACCCCAGGTACGAGTCGAAAGCGCATAGTATTCTATTCGAGCCAAAAAAAAACTGAAGGACCCTAGTAGGACCGATGCTTACTAGGACTGCGGAAACGTTTCAAAGAGTGACTGTGGCCCTAGAACGCAAAGAGCAACTGAAAGAAGATGGGGATTTTAGTCCGTGAAAATTTAACAGTCCCTTTTGTTTCACCGAGAGCGAGTAAAGTTACCTATTTGATGATTTTCTACCCCAAAAAAACATACATTACCTACTTGTGTTCAGTTAATTAGATTGGTCACTCTCGTTTTTTGTCGTTGCTACAATTCTTTTTTGCAACCGCATTTTTTTTTGCCACTTCCACAATATCGCGGATCAGCAACTAAAGCTGCTGGTTAAACCGCAGGGTATAGCTAGTTTCCAATAAAAGTAGGTCTGCCATTGTTTTATAAATTCGTCCAACCATTTTTTCATCTTTCTTTATGACCAAAACTATGAAAGAACCACAAAATATCCCAGACACCCACAAAACGAAAACAAATTTAAAAATCTTCAACCTACCCCTTTTACATAGCAATACATTTCACTACCCACCGTAAGGCATCTCGAGGGAAATTCATACATCAAGGCTGATATGACGTCACTCTCCGAGATGAGTACCAATACATCGAAGGAAATCTTAATCCAATAGCTAGCGACAGCAGAATGATTTATATAGGGAAGCGGTAACATGATCGGGGGCATAGGATGCTGCTGTCTGGCTGATTGGGTTTTTCAAGATGGCGGATGGTTAGGGTTGAGGGAATTTTTGGATCAGTTTACCCCGTGGCTTTTAAACGCAAAGGACATTGCTAGCGTCATGATATCAGGTTGGAATAAGCTGGGTATGGGTTCTTTTTCTTTCTGTCATGCTTCCTTGTTTATTGCGTCACATATCCCGATGAATATTTTTTCCTACAGCGTTAGTGATGTTGTTGACACAATGGATCTTGATTTATATGGTCAGCGGCCATCTCCGTATGTTGCCAAGTAGCGTGTTTACTAATATTAAAGGTTAAGTAGGTTAAAGATTACTGTCGTTCCTACTTCAAACTAATCTTCTCATTCGTACACTCCTAGCGGAGTGGTCATGGTCATGGATCGTCTGGTAGATTAGTTTCGGCTTTTGCTAGACTTCTCCATCTCTCTATATTCATGACACTTCGTGTACATTCAATGACTTCTAACTAGCTTACTATAATGACATAGCAAGATTCCTCCGTAGAGCAGTGATGGGTCAGTGGAAACAGCCCCGGCGACTTAGGACTTGTAACTTGTGGCAGTGGTTGTGGGTTCAAACCACCAACCGGATTGGTCCCATGTGGATTATAGACGATTTCTTTTTCTTGAGAGGAGAGCTAATTCCTAACAGTGGGAACATTATAAAGTTGAGTAATGTGTTGAGCCCCGAGCGGACGCCGGCGTCCGCACACCTATTGTATTTCTATTATGTCTCTAATTACGGTAGGTACTCGAAAGATTAATATAATATGCTTGATTCTTTCAGAAATACCAACTGATTATCCAAACCTAAGACTAAAAAAAGTATTACGCATTTTGGAATCATCAAAATTCAATAAATTGTAACAGCACAAAACCTTAGCAGATTTGTAACCGTATCTATATTAATATCACAACGGCAATCGTGTCGTATACCTACCATGTTGGCAAAAATCTCCATTGATTCGCCAGCGAGGCACATTTTAGCGCTCCCGTCCAGTCAGCAATATACTCAGCGCGCACACACCTGAGCGCAATCACATTAGCTCTCGTACACACAGGATTTTTTATATATACCTCGCTTTTTAGGGTTCCGTACCCAAAGGGCAGAATGGGACCCTATTACTAAGACTCTGTTGTCCGTCCATCTGTCTGTCTGTCACCAGGCTCTATCTCATGAACCGTGATATCTAGACAGTTCAAATTTTCACAGATTATGAATTTCTGTTGCCGTTTTGACAGTAAATACTAAAATCAGAATAAAATAAATATTAAAGTGAGGCTCTCATACGATTTTTTGCCGTTTTTGTCTACGGTCGGTACGGAACCCGTTCATGCGAGAGACCGACTCTTACTTGGCCGGTTTTTTATCTCAATATTAACTATAATCGAATTTTGCCAAAGTTGGAGGATTTTTTACTATCTGTCTTGTAGATACTTGGGTTTTTTAATCATAATTATTGGCTCGGCAAGCTCTGAAGCGTATTTTTTGTGTGAAACCACTTTGTACTCCATTTTGGAAGTATCTACGCAACTAGTTGAGTTGAAGTGGAGTAGGATTTTAATAAAAAGCTTTCTATGGATTATTATTTTATTAATCTGGTGTGCATTAAAATAGCTGAACTCTTCTTCTTCTCCTTGCCCTTGTCCCATAATACTTGAGGTCGGCGCAACACCTTTTTTTCTCCCATTCGGTCCTGTCACCCGTCACGCTATCACTAACTCCCCTTTCTTTCATATCACTCCTCACACAATTCATTCATCTTAAAATAGCTGGTCTGGTAGACCAGACCAGCCAATTATACCAATATTATACCAATTTATCTAAAGACATAAAGGAATCGAAATCTCTTCCAACTGCTACCATGCTGTTAAAATACACTATTTCTAGTTGGTGTTCCTTACGCCAGGTTAATTTTACAGTACTTAATAGTAGGAGTTTAGTTTTTCTTTTCAGTGATCTCGTTTGTTTTCTTCATAGAAGTGAATATATGTTATTCTTTTTGAGCATATTAATATCCTTTTCTTATATCTGTTTTATTTTGGTGCGAAACATAGCCTCACGATTATTTCTTTTCTTCTGGTAAATAATCAAATTACTTTACCCCGCTCTTAGTGGAGCGACGACTGTCAGACTTTTACTGACTCAAACTGTAGGTTTGAGTCAGTACTTCAGCCAGCCTTTGTGATGGCCACGGTGACTATTTCGAACAATCCTCAGCTCTGGCAGGTATCGGCCCAGTTGCACCACTCTGACGTAAAACCAAAGTTAAAACTCGCAACCAGCTGAAAGTTCTCTTTCAATATAATAAGTACCCAAACTGCTGGTCAAACACAATAAAGGGTTACTGTACCCAATAGGGTTGTACATACACCAAATTCAAATAGGGGCACCAGCATTGGATTTGGGGCGTGCATTCCAACGCGACGCAACGCTCGGCTATATTATGTCCGTGATTTATAGCATCGAATTCTCGTCGGTAATTAGTGCGTGCCTTCAACGAGGGCTAGCGGCCGGTTGCATCATGTTAACTGGAGATTAGAGTTAACTGTAGTTGCTGATGGTTGGGACTTCAAAAGTGGAGTGTTAACTACTGGTTCTTGGTTAGCTGAAATTAGTTTAGGTTTAGGTTTAGGCTTAATGTCAAAATAAATTGTTTAAAAAAAATCAGAAGAAGTCAACTTTACCAAGTTTAGAGAGGAGTACGTGCATTGTGAAAATCAGCCTGGCCTTTTTTAAAGGATGGATTATCTTTTCAGTGTTCAGTGTTGTAGGCTGAATATTGTAGCTGAAAGTTGCCCTTTTTTATATCTTGTACGCTCATAAAAACAAAATGTTTTAAAAGTACAGTGATATTCATAATTTTAATATCAGGAACAAACATAATTTTGTTGTTCCTGCAACCAGGCTCAAAAAAATAGGGGGTTCATTTAGATGTCAATGTCTACGCTTTTATAATAAGCTTCCTAGTCATATGCAAGAACTAAGCCTTAATAAGTTCAAATCTTTTGTTAAGCGAAAACTTTGCCAAAAGGCTTATTACACTGTAAAGAACTACGTTGAGGACGTAAAGGCTTGGGATTGACCCGCTCCAGTGCGCAATACAACTGTTGTCTTATCTTCTTACTTTATTTTGTTTTCGATTGTACTTTCTTACAATTTGAAATTTATTTATTACAATATGACATTGTAGACTAATTTTTACTTTACAATTTGACATTTTTTAATTTTTTTTTTTTTTAATTTATGTTTGACATAAATGCTTACTTTGTTAAATATTACACTTTGTATTATTTTTTTGCTTTTTTGTGAATGTGGCTTGCTTTTTTTTTCTTTTTTAGTCATTTTAACTTATGTCTGGCAATTTGAGTGTTTTCTGTGGCCTAACCATTATGTCCTCTCTTTGGTATTGTTCGTCAAGTCGTTGAGCTCCTTAGTAGTCCTGAGTTGAGCTTTGCGAATAATGACAAATGCTTGCACTGACTGAACAGGTCCACTCAAATTTGCATGGTTCTTTCTTCAAAAGGCCATCTCAGACACTAATCTGCATGGTTCGCATATGATTAACATGCTGTATAGAATTTAAAAGAGACTGTGACCCCTGAGTTTGTTTCGGTGTTTCTTCTAAGGGTAGTCAGTTAGGAAACAGCGGCCTCATCTAGTAACAAAAAAAAAGTTCAAAAAAAAATTGACGTGTAAAAGAGTTTGAAAAAACCTATTTGCAAAATAAATATCATTTATCATTTCATTTCCTAAATTTACGGTTGCGTAATATTTAGTATTAAAATAAAGAATAAACTGATGCAATTAGTTAAGTCTATTCATAGTTTCTACTGAATCTAAACTGAAGGAGTAAAGGTGTTAATGACAAGTCTGAGTTAGGATAATCTGCCTGTGCCCTTGATTTTTCAATTTAAAGTATATACTTCAAATTGAAATCATCAGTTTACATAAAAAAAAACAAACAAATATTGTATCTACCTTTTTGAACCCCTTCAAAATAATATTTGAAATAAAGTTTAACTAGCCACGGTGTAACCGGCTCCACCACCGCGGATTACCGGAGATTGAGTATAATCGGACGCCCGGGAGCGTCCCATTAATAACGGTACTCCGTTAATTGAACCGGTTGCCGCCTATATTTCAAATATAGAACTCTATAAAATATAGCTTGACTAACGATTGAGCTTAATCGTGGATTACTTCAATAGTGCCAACCGACTTAATTAATTTTTATTGAATATTTTTGATTGATGCAGTTATATGTAAGTCATTATGGAATAGATTGAAGAGAGATATTACTAATAGTTTGAATTGAAAATCAAATTAATTAAATGAGAGTTATTAGAAGATTCATACAAGAAGTAGGTGATACATTTTAATTTCGTATTGCATTTGAAAATATTTGTATTTGTTGGATGAATTATATCACTGAGTACGTAAAAAGTTGTAAGGAATTTTCAAAAGGTCTCTGTTATTTGGGTTTGATTGTACGTTTATGTTGGTGCGAGATTGAAAATGCTGAGGTACTTTCTTTGTAAATCGCTGTTCTAAAGCAAGTTTATCAGCAACAATCCGATATATACCAACACCTCCTTTTAAGTAGTAACTTTAAATTATTTTTTCAGTACAATTTGATCGTCAGTTATTAAAAGAAATATCGTTTTATCTCTCTACATAACTAACGATTAAAATTCATAGACCGAAAGATCGTTTAGTTCGATGTAAAGCTAGCATCGATTGCAGCTCAAAACACAGTAGCCTATTAAAAAAAAAAACAGAAAATTACAAATTCAAATAAACCCGCCATTGTAACGGGTGCGTTCAGTACATTTCCCGCGTTCCTCCCTACGGGTTATTTATGAACATTCGCTGAGCTATGTAATAATCTGAGGCGGGATTTAATTTGTCGGACTGATTTCACACTAGAGTGCGAAAGGGATGGACTTATACAAAAATATATAAGTTAGAAGAGCATAGAGAATTGGACGCTCGAATCGTTAGCGGTTTCAGTAGACAGACCGTAATGGAAAATCGGATGTGAATTTATTTTCCAGGATCTTTTCTGAGGAGTAAATAAAGGGATTTGTGTGTGGGATGTTAGATTTTTTCTTTTTTGTTGTCGTGTGGTAAAGATTGTTTTTCGTTTGGTTTGTTAAAGGTTCGTAATCAAGTCTATTGACGTCTTTGATTGCCTTTTTTTGTTGTGGTTTACGAAAATTGTTTACAAAGAAAAAGTATTACAATGTACATTACTTTAAGGTACTGTTTCACAATGTCCGAGTAGGCACTACTCACTGAATAAATTCAAAAATGGAACAGAATTTGTATGAAATTATCTGCCAAGTAAGATACTCGAAACTTCATCATAGGTGGTGAAACAGGCCCTAAAACTTTCTCATTTTACCTGAAACATTTGTATTCAAACATAAAAATTGAAAAAAATAATCGACACACAAAGGGTTTAGTAAATTTACAAAAATAATATGGTTCATTTATGAATGCACAAATACAAATACAACATCTTTGTTTCTGTGCCAAAAAAATGTGTGTCTGAAAAATCTTGATTTATAAAAGATACCTTTCAAATTAACACGTCAGCATGCTGCACGATTGTTTGAAAGAGTTGCTGTGGCCCTAGAACGCAACGGGCAACTCGAAAATACAGTCTGTTAAATTCTGACTTTCTCTCGCTTCACCCAGAGCAGGAGGAGTTATCTCAAAAAAGAAAATACTAACACAAATCTACCTTTCTAATTACATAAAATGCTAAATATTACCTTAACCACTTATAAAACATCACGTTTCTTAGGTGCCTTACAAATTCTAAAGGACAGTGCTCACTCACGAAGGTCTTTAAGCCCAACTAATGCTATTATTAACTAACAACTCAACGATTTAACAACACACTTAATCATTACCAAACTGTCTTCAAGTGTAGTTTCATTAACGAACTTAATTGTCCCATTCACCTTGCTAGCAACCTGTGTGTCTCCAACCAAAGTAAAAAGATCCCTTCATTTGTTCCTAACTTCACCTAAATCGTCTAAAAATGTATGGGGTTAGAGAGGGGTGGCGGGTGAAGTTATGTTGGTTTTGCATACGGTGTTGTCATGTAATTAATTAGACTAAATACGCCATGACACATCATGACAATAGGATTAAAAGATATTGTATTTGGTTTGTGTGAGCGCAAGTGTTTGTGGGATAGTGGGCTGGCTGTTTGATTAATGTTAGCTATTAATATTTCTTTTTTTTTCTGTTAGTAATGACGAAAATGGAGAAATAAAATTGTAAAAAATGTCGTGGGATGACTTAAATTGAATGGTCGTTGGAGCCGAAAGGTTTTGCAGGTGTGGAAAAATGCAGCGTAAGCAGGGCTCCCTAAAAGTGGACCGATGACCGCAAGAATCTGGATACGAGATGCACAGAACAAGTCATTGTGGTGACATTTGGGGGAGGCCTATGTCCAGCAGTAAACGTCTTTCAGCTGATGATGTGACTGAAAAAATGATTCCTTTTCAGTCACATCATCAGCTGGCAAGGAATGATTTGTTATGCGTATAAAGCAAAAAACCTTTTTTAGGTGGATTAGCAATCTGTTTTTCAAGTGCTTTGATATTAAAATATAGTCAGGCGCAGATGTTTTGTCAAGAAAATTATGGTGACAGCTAGTGTACCATGTTTACGCTAGATGGCGCTGAATTTAAGATACATATTTAGCTTATTTTGGTTTTTAACGAATAGGCATTAGTATTTGCGAATTGGACATTCCGTTTATTAAAGTTACTCAAATAATTGCCTCAAAATTCACCTAATTCTGAATGTGTATTTCTAGCTACACCTTCTGTTTATTCAAAATTGTGCTTTCTAATCAAAAAATGGCAAAGTCTATTGCTAAGCGCAAAACTCGAAAATGACTAGAGCAATTTGAGCTTTTTTGAGCTTTTTTTGAGCAATTTTAATGGAAAAATACAGAAAGTCTTAAAAAACACATGTTATTTTATCTTTACGTACCTATCATTGTTCTGTACGTATGTTTGTCAATTAGTTCCTCCTAAACGGCTAGACCGATTTAGAAGAAATGTTGTATGTATATTTGCGTGGATTCCTGAAAGCTTTGAAAATACATTTACAGGCATTTTTGAATAGTCAAAATGTCGGTCAACTAAAACGAAAAAATTAAGCTAAATCATACATTCCAAAGCGTAGATTTCTATGGAGATGAACGTGCAAGAAACTCTATGTCCACACTCTTTGAAATCAAATTAAAGTAAAAAACAACCATCCCAAATTTAGACCTTTTAGTCGCCTTTAACCTTAAAGTTATTATACTCCGTTGGTTTAGGTAGTTAACTAAAGGTAAACAATCTTGGTAAGTATGTCTTTTTATATTAAAGAGGTCGTATATGATATACACAAAGATTATTTAATTTTAGTTTATTAGCTAACATCGATTTAGGTAAATACCTATTTGCAAAGATTTTTACATACAATTTATAGACAACTTTTAGATAAAAAGACATGCCAAGATTGTTTACATTTAGTTAACTACCTAAACCGACGGAGCCAAAGTATCATGACTTAAAATGACACCCTGGCAAAAATGGCCACCACAGTCATGCAAAACCGCAAAAAATAAATACAATTAGAAACACGAACAGCCCCATTAGTACGTAACACTTGTTCCTCCACTCGTTAGGCGACTCCATTTGTTTGCCGCAACGCGACCTAATCCTGGGATTGTTCCCGGATAATCCCGGGATCACGAATCATGACACTATTGTTGTAAGTGTGAAACCGACACAAATAGGCCTACGGCTTATGGAGCACCCTTGTTGTAAATACAACGATGTTTTGGTTTAAACGAAATTAGACCTTAGCTTGTAGGGCAATAACGTCTAATTTTCATTGTTGCAGAAATTAGATTGCGGTGATGGTGCAATAGTGAATTCTTTTTTTAAATTCTTGGTTTTTGACACATTCAATTTCCAACTTTAGTCGATCGAAGATAGAGTTGAACTTCAAATATTTTCTTAGTAATATTTAAAGTTCTAGTTATTCGGCTAGTTCTTTCCAGTACGATATATTTGTAATAGTGTATTGTGCGTAGTTAATAATGAGATTATTATTCGTATGACCCTTTTGGGGAGGTTTGTTCAAATATTGGCAGTGTTTGCCAAATGAACGGTGAAATGTGTTCATATTTAGCGTAGGGGTCCGTTTTGTTTGTGCTTTTGGCAGCTCTACCAGTTAATTTAGTTTGTATCTTTAAACCTGTGAAGGTTAGTTAATTAATTAGCTTACTGACCTTTATATTGCGATAATACATGAGTATGATAAAATCTTTCTATACTTTTAGCTTCTGCGAAGCGGTAATCCCTAGACCCCAATTTTTGTCCACCGTAGGCATGGGCTTGACGACGAGTAATGGGTAGCTAACGGACGGTGAGCTACCCATTGCCACTAGACACACTACCATAGCCGTCCAATAATCGTTTGTAACGAGCCTGAGTCGTCGATGATGGCGAGTAGTGTTCCAAGCAAGCCTCAGATGTCAGTAATACCGTAAGAGTTGAGGCCATGGGTTTAATTCCGAAATTCCCGTGTTCCTGCAATGGACAAAGTAGGAATATAGGTGTGGTTTTAATCAGTAAAAGTCTAACACAGCCTTCCACTCCGCCTTAGAGCTGGAGAAGTCTTTGGAGTCATCAAAAAAGGCTTGTATCTTATACGAGTATACTGAAGATAATTTATAATGAATAAAAATATCGGTAGGTACTTAATTGTTTGTGTGAATCCATACACAGATTCCGATGGCGTAGCATCTTCGTTGCTACGCAGGACGAACGTAGCACTTTCGTAGCGCGTAGTAAATTCTTTCTTGTATTCATTTTTGATCTTTGTTCTCGATCTTTTAACGTGATGATCTATTTTTTTTAAGATGGGAAATCCTGTTTCTCACTCTGGAGTGAAGCGAGAGAGCGTGTCAGACCTTTACTGACTAAAACCCACATTTTGTTCCTTTATTTGCTCTTTGCGTTCTAGGGCCACGGTAATTCTTTTAAACGTGTATCCCATCGCAAGTTAGACTAAGTAAGAATCTATTAATTACACACGCTACAAACTACCTACTGATTTTATGTTAACTATACTATGAAAAGATTATTATTATTTGTCATTGATAGACTCGCGTTTGACCACTATGCCACCTGATGGCTGACGATGGAGCATGCTTGCCTAGAAGTAACCTATTCACTCTTGACTTAAAGACCCCTAAGTTGTAGTTATCATGAAAGACAGACTCCAGCATGTATTTCCATTCCTCACCTGTACGCACAATAAATGTGTTCCCAAAACTGCTTTGTACCTACGTATGGGTGGTATGTTCCTGTAGTGTAACTTCAACACAATATTATAATAGAAACCATTCACAAAATAACATAACACATACAAATTCAAGCCACCAGCCATAAGATCAAAAGATAACTTGATATTCTCAAATAGAAGATCGACTTCAATTTATTTAACATAAAATTGGTAAGTAAATCGAAAGCAATTCTCTTAATGGTCGCCGACGGTTTCAGAGAAAATAAAAATAAATTTACATCGTATCGAAGTGTTCGTGTCGTGTCGTATCGTAGTCTTGTCGTACGACACCCGGGGGCGTCGTCAAAATGTCGTATTGCCGATAATTATCGAACGGTTAGTGTTGATGGGGTGTGTTTGTTGGTGACGGGACGGGTACGACACGATAAAGGTTAGTGTTTCTGAGGGCTTGGGTCATTATTTATTAAAAAAAAAATACTATGTGATTAGGTTTAATTATACTAAGGGCCTGTTTCACCACCTATGTTACGTTTCGACTATCTTACTTGGCAGATAATTTCATACAAATTCTGTTCCATTTTTGAATTTATTCAGTGAGTAGTGCCTACTCGGACATTGTGATACAGACAGGCCCTTAATTTGTTATAGAATGGTTTCGGTTACAGCTGTCAGATTCATACAATGTACTTAGCTATCTATCCTTTTCTCTCATCATAAAGATGCATATTTTGTTTGTTCTCTATTAAATATATTATCTACTCAGAAGAAGGATTGCTGTGGGTAGTAAAGTAGATAGTAGAGGTGAGTTTAAGGGCCTGTTTCACAATGTCCGAGTAGGCACTACTCACTGAATAAATTCAAAAATTTGACAGAATTTGTATGAAATTATCTGTCAAGTAAGATACTCGAAACTTAATCATAGGTGGTGAAATAGGCCCTAAGTAGAAAAAAGTTCTCTATTGCAAGATAGTCCGGTCAAAATAGACTAATTAATTGGGGTGAGGTTACAATAATTCGCACTTGGCTGAAAATTGGTAGGTTTGTTCAATACACTATTATAAAGGAAATGTGAAAAGTCCTCATCGATCCGGCACGTGCAAAAAAATATACACGCGGTCACAGGTCACAAAAATGGGTTTTTCGCGTTATTAAGCAAAATGGTAAGTTTTATCATAAAATTAGCTCAGACAAAAATTATAGATCAGACAATTATCTATAAATATGCCTAAATACTTTTTTCCTAAGAGCCACCGTTTTTGAGATATAACGATTCAAAATATTGAAAGAGTTGTAATCGTCAAAATATGAATAAGTACACCACGTATATACTCGTACATCACTGAAGCCGTAATACAAGCAAAAATATCGTTCTATCGGTCAGTGTGACTAACACATATACAATATGAAAATTTGGGGTAAAAAAAACCCATTCCCTTATCTTCTACGCCAGTGTAACCTTCAGCAACATCTGCTTCCCATTCAATTGTCTGCGTGGCTAGGGTCGTATACCTGCTTTATTTTACTATGCCGAATACATGCAATGCTATTAGAGTGCGTCTAATGATAGAACGACCTGGAGTTTTTGATTTAATGGGCCACATTATTCAGCCACAATTGTCCGAAATAAAAAAAGTTGTGAAGTGTCAAGACATGAAGAATCATGTCTTGACACTTCACAACTACTAGTTAGTAATACCACATACAAAATTTTTGGATTCAACCTCTTTTTCTCAGGTTGCGCTTGCTACTGTTTCAACTTTTTGAATCGCTATATCTCAAAAACGGTGGCTCTTAGGAAAAAAATAGTAGACATTTTTATAGATAATTGTCCGATCTACAATTTTTGTCTGAGCTAATTTTATGATAAAACTTACCATTTTGCTGAAAATCGCGAAAAACCCATTTTTGTGACCTTTGACCACGTGTATTTTTTTTTGCACGTGTCGGATCGATGAGGACTTTTCACATTTCCTTTATAATAGTGTATTGAACAATCCTACCAATTTTCAGCCAAGTGCGAATTATTGTAACCTTGGATGTCTAAATTGACCGGACTAAGAATTCTGTAGTCAATATTTAAATCATGATTAGCGACTTAGCTGTAGGTAGAAGAAGGTGCCTAGATTTATTACCTACTAGCAATATCATATTTTCCTCAAAAGAAAGAGCATAAAAGGTTGTCTGATAGATATCGCTGTCAGCGATAACACCGCCATTGTGCACATAGCTTTAAGTTAGTGTATAAGTTTTGTTACTACAATAAAGTTTATTGTATTTTATTCTATCCCACAATCGGTAATTTAATTATAAAGCAAAAAGGAGCTTCTTGTAAGGCTTACAAAAGTTGAGTGAGCTGCAAACTGGAAAAAACAATCGAGGAAACATACCTACTACAAAACATCCGGACAATTAACGAAGCCGTCTTTACAGGTCGCCAGTAACAAAAGCACCTTCAGAAGTCATAGGCCTCCATCGTAAACGTGGAACTCCTTATAGCCTATAACATTTAATGTTGTTTGCATACTTCGGTCATTCGGCGGGCTGGTGGCTGCATGCAACTGCATTATATAGAGATACATATCGTCATGTTGTACAAATGTTGTAGATGTGTTTGGTGAGAGGGTGAGCAGAGTTGTATGTCCTGCCAGAAATACGGTGAAGCAGATTTGCTTCACTAGGAATGAATATAGTGAATGATTAGTGTGTTAGCAATCGAATAGAAAAAATACTTTTGTACGTCTTACGGCTGCACCAAAATGGAAATAGGGTTTAATTAGTATTATTCCTTTAAATAATTATGGAATACTTACCTCTAACAAATAAAACAAGAACAGTAAGTACATAAGTTAGGGGGACAGTCTATAATATTTAATTCTTTTATACTTCGAAACTAATATTATAAAGAGAAAAGGTTTATATTTTTATTATAATGAGCTCCCTAAGCTTTTTGTTGATTTAGTTTTTGAGAAAATGTTATTCTTAAAATTACTAAATTAAGTACAAATGTATGATTTCATGTATAAAACTTTTATATTATTATATCGCGCAAATAAAATAACTCGGCTCTACAAACATAGATAATAACTATAATATATCCGTATTTCTAAAAAATCTAGAGAAAACTGCGTGCCTAATAATGACAAAATAATAATTACGTAGAGAAGCGCTCTACGTAAGGAAACTCGCCATAAGTTCTCGACTCTTAGGGCCTGTTTCACAATGTCCGAGTAGGCACTACTCACTGAATAAATTCAAAAATGTGACAGAATTCGTATGAAATTATCTGTCAAGTAAGATACTCGAAACTTAATCATAGGTGGTGAAACAGGCCCTTAAACCTATATTACTCCGCTGTATCTAGCCCAAAACTTGAGAAATTAATCAAGAAGCCTACACAAAAAATCTATTCAAATAAAAACTCACCTTAATCACTTCCAAAAAAAGCATAAACAACAATTATTTTTTCAACGTAATTGCATTTAAATTGGCCATAAAACCAGCATCTGCCGGCCACAAATCAATGTTGGCAAATTGTGGTGGCCAAGCAAAATCTCCCACTGACATTATATCTTCGTTAGTGGCCGCTAGATGGCGGGACGCACGCACGCGATCGCGTCTAGCGTGCTAGTTAGATACTTTAATCAACAAAAATATAGAAAAATCTTAGTAATATTTCTTGTTTTAAGTACATAATAACGTAAATGATGATTTTTTAATGTAGTATTGATTTGTGGAAAAGAAATTGTAGTGGTTAGTTTTGGAGCCTGTGAAGTATGTAATAGCAACAGTTTGGAATGCGATTGTTAGAAGTGTCAAAATACGATTAAGGGTGAATTGGTCATTAACTTTTATATTTTTACTTGGTTCTATCAGAGGCTTCGCCTGTGTGAAAAAGGAAAGTATGTTGTGATAAAAGACCTTTTTTCGAGTGAAATAATTTTTGAAGGCGGCTCAGTTGTTTAACGTTTGAATCCCCAACCGGTTCTATGAGACCGCGCTGTTATTGTTTTACTATTGTGTCTCGTTTCGCGGGTATCTAAGTAACTACGTGACTAGGCACCCTACATCTTAACTTACTAATTCTAACAGGCGATCGATAAAGTTGAGTTTGATTTTTGTGAAGTATAAGAAAGATTTACGAGGATTGCTTTAGATGCCTACCTATATTGGCATACTGCATTTCATCCGTTTCTCACATAACAATAAAAATATATAAAGATTAGTCTTTCACTACAACTTTGGAAAAATCCTTTTTCCTAAACTTCAGACAAACTAAAAATTTCCTTAAAATCTACCAAACAATCGCATGTTAAAATGCAATGCGTCGCTCCCGCGGGAGTTTCCTAGATCAATTATTCGTGATAACTGTTCAACTGGACGTGAATGGGCCACTCACGGCCATCCGTCACAATTTGCACCAGATAATTGGCCCAATGATATTAAAGTTTCAGAGGTTTCAAGTCGTTTAGTACGTCTCTTGTCAGTGGCTTGTCGAATTAGGAATAGAGGAAAGTATTGTTAGTTTGGACGACTGATAGGAGTAAAGGAATTATTTAATGAATTGTTAACTAAATCTTGTGGAAAATTGTGCATGGAATTGCAGCTTCCACATTGTCTTTGTAAGGAGATCTTAATGCTATATTTATTGCATTAAGAATTAGCTTCTGCCAGTGGCTTCGAACACGTGAAAGTAGATCCTTGTCCTACACACAGTTCCAGTCTAACGTAATTATCATGTTATGTTATCCCAGGATATGGTCTAGCAATACTTAGATACATAGTTTTCCACTTAAATTAGATCTCTTCTTATCATGAACAATGGACATCCTACAATTAATGTATGAAAATGTTAATTATCACATCATTAGACATCGTTAACGGTTAAACGATTTGTCCTTTTGCAGGTGGGTGAAATAGTTGGTCACATCGTGAAGTGATAAATTCATGTGATTCATAATTGATTTTGTATCTTGATTGATAATTGATTGTATTTGTGTGTTTTCATGCGATTTGCAATAAATTGAATTGAATTCTAAGATCCGTCCAAAACATATCAGTCTATTCTCAGAACCAACCCCAAAAAATTCAACATCGCAGAACCAGGTAATTCAAGTATGTACAGTCAGGCAAAAATACGATAAAAATACGTTATTTGAATAGAAAGTACCTCTAGCGATCGGAATGATTGATTCTATATAGCTCTGACGTGATGTCGTATAAAATATTGATGCGTCTCCGTCATAAAAAAATATTCCCTTCTGCAAACTTGCTCCGATGACCAGGGAAGGCTCTTTGCATAATTTTCTTCACGGCAATACCTTGATTCTCTGAGTGGCCTAAGGTTTTTTTTTTATGTAGACGAAGTGAATTTTTATTTATAGTTTTATGTACCGGGTTTTTTATGTTTTGAAATGGAGATTGGTGGTTTGGAATTTAGGGATGTTGGTGAATATATTTTTTTTTAAACTTTGCCGTAGACTAGGAATGACTCCTGTGTCGTTGATGTGTTCATAAACATGGAAACTCACATTTATAAGACTCCAAGACATGGACTATTTAACTGTAGGTCGTACTCTATTTTTTCCGGATGGGAATCGAACCCACGACACTGTAGTGCAACAGCCAATTACTCTACCACTCCACTGTGCCGTTAATTCAATTGTGACACTTGCGTAAAAATTGTAGAGGACGTGATTTGATGTTAAACAGCAAGTAGAATTTGTTAATACGTACTAAGCTATACCTTTGGGATGATTACAAATGTAATGTTTAATGTGCTTTACCTATATCTGGATATAGGTACTTTTTCCGAAGAAATAAGAAGCATCTTATTGCAGCGGCATTTATGTAACAACAAAGGTACCGGGTAAAATGGGGTGAATAGAAACGCAGGGGTGAATAGGAACGAAAATGGTTACTGGATTTTAACGTTATTTAACAGGTTTTTCCAGCATGTAATTACTCCTATTTATCCATTAATTGTAATAAAAGGCGATGCTTATACAGAAATGAAGATAAAATATTTAACCAAAGTAAAAATTAAAATCAAACTTTCGTTCCTATTCACCCCTGCGTTTCTATTCACCCCATTTTACGGTACTAAACTATAAACTCCTACAACACGGTATTACAATACTGTGCGTTGCTAGAACATGAGTACAACAGTCCGAAATCAACTATCGGCCAGTTGCTCGAACCAGACACAACACCCAGCACAACTGTTCAAAGAAGTTTTGCTTGACTTTTCACTCAGTTTCGCATAACTGTAAACTATTGCGTTCACAATTCGGACAGACGTTCTTTGAATTTAATATATTTTTTCCTAAATTTATACAAATTATAATATGCTTCTGTATCTAAATATAAATGTAACTACAATAACCCTCTCAAATCACCATTAAATGACGCACCCAACCCTTTTCCACCAATTCAGCGATCGCGCCCAAAGTACTCATAACTCAATAATCATCCTATACCGTTTGATTCCCGTTTTTATATCGTAATAATATCGGGTGACGGTGGAGACGAGAATAAATTTTTATCTCTCTATCACTTAGTGTCGTATTGCTATCGTAAATTATACCAAGGTTTACTTTGTCATATTTATTGAGACGTAAAGTATGAAGGTTTACTGTAGTAATCACTTTTCATATTAGCTACTTGTGTTGCGGGTTTTATGTGGCTGTGTTTTTGGTTAGGTATAAAAACAGTATATTTTTTGTATTATATTTTCTGTATTATACGAGTATTTTCATGCTTCTACTGATAATATCCTCGTGGATAAGTGTTATTTTTAAAACATCCATATTTCATATTACGACAGTACAATCGCAGAGATAACTTGCCTGAAGTTTGTTCAAAACTTATCCTATACTAGAAAAAAAATATAGCATAACTCTTTATTCTATTCATACATGACAGATGAAAGACTTGCAAAAACTAGATTTCATTTAAACTATCGTACTAATAGCTTCTGACTACAACTTCACCAGCGTGAAAGTAGAAATTAATTCGAAGAAAATACAAATATACTCCCGCGATAAAAAGTATTTCTAGTATTATTCCAGGACATGGTCTACTCGTGTGACTAATTTCACCCAAAACTATTCAAACGTTTTCTCAGTTTCCTCACTCTCGTGAAGGAGTAACAAAAATATAACTACACGCATATTATATAATATTAATTATAAACTTGTGATTAGTGTGATGGTTATCCATCAACGATGCGATTGTTATTTAAAAAAGTTCCAAACTTTCACAATACTTTTGATATATCCCACCTATAATTCCTTAAGCCCAAATAAACCACCAGCTTAAATAACATTAATTACTAGAAAGAAATAAACCCTTATCCACATTACCGCCCCTCTCAAAGACGTAATAGATTTCCGTCACCCCCCACATTACCTAGCACAACACGTCTTTGCATATTGGTTCAAATATTTAAAGGGAACATACTCCTATAGACAAATAGTATTTCAAGTACTATTTCAGGACATGGTCTACCCGTGAGCTAAATGAAATAAATTCATTCAGAACCGTTCAAACGCTTGAGCATGAAGGAGTAACAAATATACGCACACGCATAAACTTTTGATTAGTGTGATTGTTATCCAGCAACTATGCGATTTTTAGTAAAAATATCCATTTCTTACCCCACATTGCCTACCATAAAAAAACACCAATTGTGACCAATTTTACCTGCAACCAATGAACCGCGCGTGAAAGAGTAACACATATATAACAACAACACTAAAATGCGATTCTTAGCAAAAAAAAGTTCCAAACTTTCATAATACTTTTGGTATACCCATTTCTTACACTTAAACAATAATTACTAGAAAGAAATAAACCCTTAACCACATTACCACCCCTCTCAATACGTAATAGATTCCCGTCACACCCCACATTACCTAGCACAACACGTCTTTGCATATTGGCTCACATTTCTCCACACGCACATTCTTTACCAGTAAGGATATTTCTATCAAATTACACACTCATAAATATAAACTAGTGATTAGTGTGATTGTTATCCAACTAAAATGCGATTTTTGGCAAAAAAAGTTCCAAACTTTCACAATACTTCTGGTATATCTCACCCATTCCTTATCCTACATTGCCTGCCATAAAAACCACCAATTAATACTAGAAAGAAATAAACCCTTAACCACATTACCGACGCTCTGAAGACGTAATAGATTCCCGTCACCCCCCACATTACCTAGCACAACACGTCTTTGCATATTGGCTCACATTTCTCCACACGCACATTCTTTACCAGTAAGGATATTTCTATCAAATTACACACTCATATAAACTAGTGATTAGTGCGATTGTTATCCAACTAAAATGCGATTTTTAGCAAAAAAATATCCAAACTTTCATAATACTCTTAGTATACCCACCTATTCCTTACACAACATTGCCTGCCATAAAAACCACCAATTAATACTAGAATAAAATAAAGCCTCAACCACATTACCAGCCCTCTCAAAGACGTAATACATTCCCGTCACCCCCCACATTACCTAGCACAACACGTCTTTGCATATTGGCTCACAACTTATCCCATACATGCAAGCTAATAGAGTAAAACTTTTTATTTTGCTAATGGATAGCAACAAAAAATCTTAGAAAAACCTATAGTTCAAATCACCTTAGCTTAATTTGCCAGCGTGAAAGTAGAAATGAATGCCAAATACACTTAAACGTAAAATAAAAGTATTTCATGTGCTATTTCTGGACATGGTTTACCCGTGTGCCAAATTTCACCCACCGTTCAAACGTTTGAGGGTGAAGTAGTAACAAATTACACACTCATATAAACTAGTGATTAGTGTGATTGTCATCGAACAAAATGCGATTTTTAGCAAAAAAAAGTTCCAAACTTTCATAAACCTTTTGGTATACCCATTCCTTACACTTAAACAATAATTACTAGAAAGAAAAAAACCCTTAACCACATTACCACCCCTCTCAATACGTAATAGATTCCCGTCACCCTACTACTACCGTAACATTACCTAGCACAACACGTCTTTGCATATTGGCTCACATTTCTCCACACGCACATTCTTTACCAGTAAGGATATTTCTATCAAATTGCACACTCATATAAACTAGTGATTAGTGCGATTGTTATCCAACTAAAATGCGATTTTTAGCAAAAAGAATTCCAAACTTTCATTGCACTTTGATATATCCCACCCATTCCTTATTCTACATTGCCTGCCATAAAAACCACCAATTAATACTGCAAAGAAATAAACCCTTAACCACATCACCGCCCCTCTCGTAAGACGTAATAGATTCCCGTCACCCCCACATTACCTAGCACAACACGTCTTTGCATATTGGCTCACATTTCTCCACACGCACATTCTTTACCACTAAGGATATTTCTATCAGAAGCGGGGAAGATATTTGAATGCTGCCGATCTCCCATCTGTAATTGATTCGTAGTCTGCTCTTTGAATTTCAATTTGAACGATTAAATTGATATAAGTGAGTCGCGGAGACGTATTGTACGTGAGTGGGGGAAACAAATCGTTCGGTTTGGGGGACTTTGTAGGTAGTCTGTTTCCGTTTTAGGGTGAAGAGGTCTTTATTTTTCGGTGAAGTGTTAGGGAGGGTTTTTTTGTGCATCTTTTTCTGGTTATTTGAAGTTTTATGTACCTAGATAATTTTCTTAAGTCAGTATATATTCTAATTGAAAATTTACCTATTGCAGTTTTCCAAAAATATAATGGAAGCCTCGATAGCGACTTGCACCGGCTTTGCATGGGTGTTATCTAGCAATCTTTAGAATTTTTGGCTGCTTTCTACTATAATATGCATGTATTGTACATCTTCTCAAGAATCACTCTGTGTATTTGTGAAAACTGCATGTAAATACTTCATAAAAAAATTGAGATTATCGCTAACAGACAGACAGACGTAGGCGACTCAATAAGGAAGTGAAATCTACCTCTACATTTTCAACTAAATACTTAAAATAACAGCAATCATCTTCATCACCTTCCTGCCCTAAACCTTGTGTTGTGTTATTTACGTCGGTGGGTTTTTGGTGGGCTTTATCCTTTACTTCCATTCTGTCTTGTCAACCATCACGCTATTAGTGATATTCTTTTCTTTCATACTACTCTTCTTTCGTATTTTATGAGTACAACTTCTCTAGGTATAACTCTTTTAGTAACAATGTTAAAAACAGTAATTATGAAAACATATTAATCTGTCATCTTGTAACAATAAATATAAAAAATATTATTATTATTCCATTAGCTTGGGACTAGACGGCGTTGTGATATTAGATTATTTATTCTAAAAAAATACATTAGCCTATATTTTCTCACTGCTGGGCAAAGCCTCCCTCCATGCCCTCCATCGTTCGTAAATAAATACATATTGTTTACATTTTTAAATAAAAAAAATTATATGACAATAACACATTAACATTTGAAATATAATGTGTAATTTTAATAAAGACTTTATTTATTATTAATAAACAAATTCTATATTACACAACACCGAGTTAGATAAGTGAAACCCTGACTCCTAAGCTAGTTTCTGTACCCGTAATTTAGACCTAGTGATTTCTTCCGTTAATATTTTTCATTTCGACAAATAAACGAATCAATTTTCTAGTCTGCAATATTGATAAGTCTTTTTAGAGTGAGACTTTAAACAGAGTAGATATATCTTTCCCTGTATCGTTACCCAAGGAACATTGAAGATCAGGCATCTCTAACCAAACCATCAAAAACTCAGCCTAACCCATTTACGAGTACGTATCGTCACGGCCATCCCCACAAACGAGGATAGGCAGCGGGAGTACTATTATGTAAATACGAAGATTACGATCGTCTCGCAACAGGATATTATAATGGCCTCCGAGACGAACTGATGCGATTGGACCGGTGTAAGGGCGCGTAACTCAATACGCAACTTGGACGCCCCTAGTGGCTCGTAGTGATGGGATCTATCTAATTTAAGTTCTCTTATTATATTGATTTAGTATATATTACACTATTTATTAGTTTATTTTATTAGCATATATACGTATTTCATAATAAATTATAATCAAATTTTATCGTAAAAACCTCTATTTTAATAATCGCTTATTTATTTATTGTGCAGACCTACCACAGTGTTTTCTTTTTAACCCTAAGGTTGACTGGTAGAGAATGCCCTGATGCATTAAGTCCGCCTATGTACCACCACTGTACATAAAGTTTAAATAAATAAATAAATAAATAAATATCGATAGAAAATTTTGGGAGTTGAAATTGGTGAGTTGCGATTGTGTTTAGAGCGATACTTTATTTATTTAGAGGCTTTTACCTTACAAAGGTACGTCAGCCTCATCGTACCCTTTAAATAATTAACATTACTTTTAATTTAACTACTGATTACACTTATATTCCATTGAAATATATTAATCACAGCGTCCTTACGATAATTATCCATTTATATATTTAAAAAACCATTGAAATAAATTTACTTCAAGTAAAAAGTCCCCAATTATTACCTTGCATTCCTCATAAATATATTACTTTCAACACCGACATAATTATTACTTCAAATCGTGATTCATCATGTACTATCCTTAGAATGAAAGTGACATAATTAAAAAATCACAATTTATGGGAAATGACCAAGAGAGTCTTCAAAATGTATAGTGTAGTAAAAATGTATCTCTCTACTGTGTTTACTCATAATTTGGACTCTTTTTTTATCACAGAGTTTTATGAGTAGACTTTTAAAAAGTTAGATTTTAGTAAGTGATATTAATGGCACTACATTCTAAAGGTACGTCATATACCTATTTTTTTTAGAGGTTTGCTTCTCTTAGGTTTCCTGAATATATTTTGTAATTTAGTCTAGTAGGTATATTCATTTTATTAGAATATTTTGGGTTCGGTTATACTGAAAACCGAACCCAAAATTAAGAGAAAAATCAAAGCATTATTTTGTCATATAACACTTTTTTTCCGGAATCATCAGAATGACTTCTCCCACTCTTGGGCGGAGCGGGAGGGCGTGTCAGACTCTTACCGCTCCGCCCAAGAGTATAGTTTTTACTATAGATTTCTTTAGAGTTTGAAAACTACATTCTATCAATTATTAACACGACTACTGCATAGAAAAACCCTACAATACATAAAACAGAAAACGCAAGACATTTCCAAGAGTCGATAAACAAAAAACATCGATAGATCTTTACTCAACCTCTCCCATCCCTCACCATCTTGGAACTCCCGAAAACTCTAAACGGATTCGACGTCAGTGCTAAGCGACAGTTTTAAAGTATCCTCCTAACTCGATTCTGATGTTGAAACTCGACATCTTTATGTAAATTGTAGCAACTTTACTTTGCGACTACCATTCGTATTGTGTACCTTAAGAAGTATAGAGTCTGTAGAAAGGTAACTTTTCTGTTTTTGTTTCAATGGGTAAAAAAAGTGGGTTTTGCTTTATTTATACAACATGGGATTGTAAGAATATATATCCCAAATATAAAATTAAGATGCAATAATAATTTAAGCATTAAAATTATACATAAATGCACCTATGTAGTTAGTGTTTGTGACGCTTTACATTGGTAGCGCATCGGTATTGGTAACTATACACACACACACATATAAAGCGTACTAACTTTACTTTGCGACTACCATTCGTATTGTGTACTTTTATAGAGTAGTCTGTAAGTTTGTTGATTTGAAAAATAAGTAACTTTTGTGTTTTTGTTTCAATGGGAAGAAAAGAGTGGATTTGCTTTATTTACTCAATATAGGACTGCACGAATATATACCACAATTATAAAATTAAGTAAAAACAGTAATTTAACCATATAAATGTACATACTTAAATGCACCTAGCTAGGGTTTGCGACGCTCTACATTGGTAGCACATCGGTATTGGTAACTATGATACACAGTCACACAAAGAATCTAGTGACACAATCCGTGAATCCGGATTTATTGAGATTCTGTGATTTCTGTTTTTTATTTTTGGAAAACATATTACATATTTTAAAAGTTGCTGAAATCGTATCGTAGATCTTGGGATTCCGATGAATGCGAGACGCATAGGGACCGTTCGTTGTGTCGACACTTGAGGTCTTTGTCCACTGCCAACTTACATCATCATCAGATGAACATACTACAGTTTTTTGAGTTCTGATGAACATACTACATTCAGAAAGTGCGTTTATTATGTTAAATATTGTTTATAAATATATAATTATGTCGAAGTGAGAAAACCTAAGTGGTATATGTGTAGGTATATCCTGTAAAGTAGTGTTGCCATTTGTATTCCAGAACCGCAGTAATTCTTTCAAACAATACTGCAACACTGGTTTACCAACCAAAACTATGAATCAAGACCAGTGCTACTTTCCAGCTGGTTCAAAGCCTACTGGGGCCATAAGTTGTACGAAACAGAAACCTGGGGCCCTAGATCGAAGGAAAAAAGAAAAGACAAGAGTGGGTTTTAGTCAGTAAAAGTCTGGCTCGTCCTCCCACTCCGTCCGGGAGAAGTCATTGAATGATTTCCCACCTAAAAAAATCATGTGTCTCTGCACTTGCCCTTAGCGTTCCAGGGATCGTAACGTAATCTAACAGGGAACTCTTTCATTTAATTCCGCAGCTCTGGCTTACCGACCAGAACTGCGAACCTAGACCATTGCAACTGCCACCTTTCATACATACTCTACCAAATATGTATGCCCACCGATCACGTATTTGACTTTAACCGCGTCAACACAAAAGACTGCAGACGCTTTCCTCTACTACATTTATTACATACACCATCCTCAAAACAATCAAAAACCTACCATAATACCCAAGAAACACCGTCGAAATTCCCTTGCTAATAACCCAAAGGAACCATCGAACCTCTGCTAAGAAGAAACGTATGTTATTTTGAGTGGAATAAGAATATCTATCTATAAATTGCAATGTTCAAAATTGGATGACCATTCACCATTGAATTTTGAACTCTAACTTTGGAAGTTAAGATATATTTTCGCTTGTACTGAATATAAAGCAGGTGCGACACTGCTGTGGTCGCGACAAGGTACAATTTGAATATATTTGATGGTCCCCACCAACCATTGTGAAAGGGTGAAATGATATTGGAAAGTGATATCTGTCGTGATGAAATTGGTTTCCATTGCGGATTATCAAGCCTTCGGAATTGGCTTTATTTTATGAGTCCTGGCACCCTTTATGTGATTATGATTGGAATGTGTGGATAGGTTTTTGGAAATTATTTTTTGGATATTCGTATAAGTTCGTATAAGTGGTGTAGTGAATATTTTAGTAATACGAACAGTCGCAGTAAAAATTGGTTTGTCATTGCAAAATTCAAATTTTCTTCGTTAAATCAACATGCATAGGTACTAACCCTATTAAAGATAAATAACTTTTTCATGAAATAGCCATTCAATAGGGTTAGACGAACTAAGGATGTGTCGATGTTTTCAATTATTATATTTTTTTTTATTTTAATTGTTATAAACTAGTGCTTGACTGCGATCCCACCTGATGGTAAGCAGTGATGCAATCGTTGATGGTGAGGTGCACTAGCTTATTAAGAGCCTGTTGCCTTGCCTTTTATTTATTTCGTAAATAAATAGGTAAGTATAAGTACGTCGTACCACCAACCAAACTTGGCAGTACCCGATTGGCGATGGCACAGACCTGCAAAACTAAAACAAAAACTTAAAAAAAAATTGTGGTCTACCTGGCCGTTTTGACCTTAATAACTATTATTGTTTGCTCCAGGTGTGGATCTGTGTTACCTGATTCAGTACAGTATTTAGTGTAGTATTACAGTAGCCATTGCAAAATTATACTGAGGATAGGTTGCTAACTATAAAAAGGTGTTACGAAAATAAAAGAGATTTATGTCCCACACATTTAATTATTGAAAAAAATAGATATTAAAATATATCATTTTAATTTTAAAAAATATATTAAAATATGTCATTTTAATTTATTAAAATATACCATATTAATTTTAAAAAAATATCAGATTTAGTTTATAAAAATACATTCTTTTTCATTGCCTTGGAGGTCCTCTGTGAGACGAATAATAGAGTAGTGAAGTCCGAGACTGTCTGCTGTAGTCTTCAAGATTTTTATTACAACTGCCATGCAATTTGCAGATCAGGCATACCGTTTTTTTACGATAGCGGCGTTTTGACAGTTTTTAAATCTTACCCACAATAAGAAAAAAATACAACCGTATTATAAGAAACTCCTTACTTAGAAATTAACATAGATAGAAATTGTGACAATGTATTATTCTTATTGTTCGTGATTGTACATGACATTACACTGTACATACATTATATTATTAACACATACAGTCGACAAAGAGGTCGAAGTGTCTACTGCATTGAAAAGAGATTCTTGTATATTTAGCCGATGTCTTAAAATACACCTAAAATTACTAATATTAAGGGCCTCTTTCACAATGTCCGAGTAGGTACTACTCACTGAATAAATTCAAAAATGTGACAGATTTTGTATGAAATTATATGCCAAGTAAGATACTCGAAACTTAATCATAGGTGGTGAAATAGGCCCTAAAAGTAAGAAATATATGTTAAATTCTTTAATCAAACCAAGTAATTAAAGTATTTATTATCACATTTTTACATAAGTCAATCACCTCACGACTTCAAACAAAAATGATTCTCCTCATACTAACACGATAATAAGATTATTATTACTTACGAAATAAAGTCGATAATAGCATGAATCAATTTATGTAGAACATAGGTTGATGATGCCAGCGCAGCGCTTACGCATCGGTGAACGGAGCTCACTATTTCGCGACCCACGTCAACCGGTTCCATGGTGTAATGGTTAGCACTCTGGACTTTGAATCCAGCGATCCGAGTTCAAATCTCGGTGGAACCTTGAAGTTCTTTTGTTTGTTTAGGCGATTTGATTTTCTGAATTGGTTTTTGATTTTATTTGTTGCCCGCTAAATTGTAAAATTCGTTATTTTACAACAAATCTCGTAAAATTGCAAATTGTTTTTTTTTGTAAGATGTAGTAAATTACAAAAAAAAACATTTTATCATGTTAAAATTGATTTATTCAGATAATAATATACCTATTGAAAATTGAAAGAAAATGGAATTATTTCTTCTTCAAGGTGATTAACAAAATAAAAGTCACAAACATTAAATATGTGCTATTTTTTTAATACGGAACTATTTTGATAAGTACTTAAAAAGGTAGATATTATTTATTTAGATATTTAACCTTTATCTTTAGTTTCAAATTATACCTACTCACAAAAAAAAAATTGTGTATTTTAGTAAATAATAATTTGAAGCACCATGAAAGAATAAATAATAAAATATATACAATGTGGGGATGACAATAGGACTATAAATGAAAACACTGACTATACTCATCATTACGAATAACTTTTAGTAATGGACCAACCCTGACATCGTGAAAAAATTTCAGATGTCCCATACATTTATGTTTGCATAAGTCGACAAAATGTACAGGACAGCTGAATTTGTTTTCATTTTTTAACCTTTACCTAAGTATATAAGATACTTTATGTAGAAAACTGGCACTGGCTTACTTAATAAAGACAGGTATATATGTAAATAATATGTAAAACGTTATCAGTACCTAACGCCTTGACATTCCTAATCTTGGGTCGTGTTGATAACAAATAGGTACTTACAAGTGTTTAAGTATAATTATTTAAGGTAAATAATTTAGTGATGACGATGACTGGAGTTCTCAGTCTGAGATAAGTTTTATGTTTTCAAGTGTTCAAGAATATAATAATTAATAAGTAATTTAAAAAGTCATTTTCTTTATTTAATTTCTTTCTTATTCTTTATTGTACACATGATTTACAAAAATAAAATAGGACAATTGATGTACAGAGGCTCTTCTTGTTCTTTTTCCGGCTTGACTGGAAGCCAACCCCAATACACATAGTTGAGAAAAGGTTAGGAAGATGTTCTTTTTTTAAGTTGGTAATTATCTTGCTCTAGGGGGGTGCAAGAGGGGTCGTGAGGCGGTTTGGGACCGCGGTCCCAACTTTAAACAATTTTTTTTTATTCGTATTTTGTAACAAGAAATAAAATAGTTACTGTTTTTTTTGATAACTGTACTTTAATACCTTTTTCCTTGTAAGTACAACTCATTTTTATTTTTGTGGTGGTATTCGGTACCACAGTTAAGGTCTAAAGAACCCGACTCCGAGAGGCGTCTCAGACTATTAATGGTTAAAATCCTACTGCGTCCTTTACCTAGTTATCCTTTGCGTTCTAGAGTAACAGCTTTGTACCGACAGCATATACATTCTTGTTTTTGCTGTTGATACAATGAGCAGAATATATGTAGAGTTAGTACTGAATGTACCTCCTCCTACGTTTAAATATTAAAATAATAAAATATAATACGATATAAAAATACTCTAAACGTAATCGGTCCTTATTATCAAAGTGATTCTGTGTTGGATCGTTTTTAATCCTAAAGCCGTGTACGCACGTACGAACAAATGCGTTGCGTTGCAACAATTTTGTTCGCACGTGCGTTGCTACTAACGAACATCGAACAGTCAGAATGGACGCCATGGACGGCATAGGTACTTCCTGAATCACTTCAAACACCAAAAAACTCTGCTACTTTATGTTATGGATGTGGGTAGATTTAACTAAACATTAAATAAACCAGTCTGCGTTGAGTCGCCTTGTTTCATTGTTGTGTCCCGTACAATCGAGCACTTGCAACGGCGTTGACATGGCTAGTCAGATAGAGATAGAGTTCGCGACTGTTGTGCGCCAAGTCGATTTGAAGTAGGTTCGCGTTCGTGTTCCAGTTGGCCGTGAACGAACCAAATTCAATTTTTTTTTTTAGGTGGGGAATCATCAAAATGACTTCTCCCTATCTGGGCGGAGTGGGAGGGCATGTCAGACTTTTACTAACTAAAACCCACTCCTGTTCCTTCTTTGCCCTAATTCCAGGGTCCCGGGGATCTCTTTCATCAACCCAGGCCCCAGAACCAAAATGCCCAATGATGATGTTTGTGTTCGCTATGGTCGTGTTTGTACGTGCTTACACGGCTGTACATTGCATGTTACGTTATAGCAGTCTGTACCCAACTTAACCTACCTATCTCCAAGCAAAAATTACTAAATTTTTACAAATTCATTTCTTCTTTTATTCTTAAACAAAATCCGTTTTACCTTTTCTCTTCAAATAATAATGACGCAAATCCACCAGGGCCGGACTCAGACGCGCAAATCTTCACAATCTCGCGGGGCGCACAATCATCGGGCGGCCATCAATTATTCACAATACTGATTGCGTCCGAGACGCATGTGGATACCAATGAATTATATATGACGCTGACCCGTCAGGGAACGGATTTGGGGACGATTTTTTTTTGTTATTGTGAGTGGATGAGTGGACGTCATCATCTGCCTAGCCTTTTCCCAACTATATTGGGGTCGACTTCCAGTCAAGCCGGATTTAGCTGAATACCAGTATTTTACGAGGAGCGGCTGCCTACCAGACCTCCACAACCCATTAACTGGGGTAACACGGTACTTCATGGCAAGACTGGAGTCAGATTTACTGGCTTCTGACTATCCGTAACGACTGCCAAAGATCTTCAAATGACAGCCGGGACCTACGGCTTAACGTGCTTTCCGAGGCACGGAGGAAACTCGTTATGTTAAGATGGTCACCCATCCACAGACCAACCTAGGCAAGCGTTGCTTAACCTTGAAGATCGACCTGTGCAGCTGTTATTGTCTAGTTATTATTATCTACTATGAAAATATACAATGTGTTGTTTTGAAAGTGTATGGCATTTTGTGAGGTTATAAAAAAGTCACAAATAATCATACAAAAATACAATACTTGGTCAATAATAATCAATAATAAATTTTATTTTATTTTTTTAATTTTAGTTGGTTGTCAGAATAACTCTCTAAATAAACGTGCGGGAAGTGCTAGTTTGCTTTGGATCAATGAAATAGTGTTTGGTTCTGTGGCGCAGTTATAGGGCGAGTATGAGATTGGCCGCGTTTTAATAAAGGTTCACAAGTAACGATTTCAGTAATAAAAAAAAAATGACCTACTCATTTTATTATTGATTCGGGTCGAGTATCACTAACGTAATTACCTCCCAAAATGCCATACGCTTTCAAAACAACACATTGTATTTTGTCGTATGCGGCAGGTGATTTGTTAACAAAACAAGACACGCCATGTAGTGGTAACTAGAAGAACTAGATTGACGTGCTTTTGACAGAGTCATTTCTGTTTGACAACGAGATTGAAAAGAACCCTTAAGGGACAGCGGAATTGCCAGCTAGGTCATCGCAGCGTAAGAACGCAAAGGAATCGTCCTACGTTTTGTTGTTTTTACCTATTTAATTACTCAGATACCCGCGAAACGGGACACAATAGTAAAACAATAACAGCGCGGTCTCATAGGACCGGTTGGGGATTCAAACGTTAATAATAGTGCACTGTGTCGAGTAAAATAAAATGTATTGAAAAGTAAAATGGTTGAATTCCTAGCTAATTTGCGGGAAGATTGCCGCAAGGTTTTCCCGTCCGATTATAATTTACGTGTGTTATGTGGCTAGAGTGAAACTAGTGCTTGATGTCAATCTGCGATCGATAAAAAAACTTATCTAAATGAGAGTGTCTATAGTTCTTAGGTACTGTAATCTATGTATATGTATAGTAGAAATACATACTTAAAATGTTAGGAGTTATAAAAATTGTTTCAAATAAGGTTCCACCGAGATTTGAACTCGGATCGCTGGATTCAAAGTCCAGAGTGCTAACCATTACACCATGGAACCGACTGATTTAAGTGTTTAAACTTATGTGTCCATTGTAAATAGTAATTACTTAATCAACTACTTATTGCTAATTATCGTTTTACTAATGGATTTTATTTTAATTACCGTAAAAAACTAGAGTAGTTGCGATACTTTTGACATGTAATTGAAATCTTTTGGTCAACAAAAATATTTAGGTATGTTTATGCAGTTTAGATAATTTTATTGAGAAGCTTGCGATTGACTACGATCTCACCTGATGGTAAGTGATGATGCGGTTAACGGTTGAGCACGCTTGCCTAGAAATAACCTTTTCACTCTTGACTTTAAAGATCCGTAGGTTAGGATTTTTTTTGCAACCTAGTTTATGTTTTTTTATGATGGTCTGAAATTGGTTCTAATCAATTAGGACCTAAAGTTCTTTTTAGTATCGATAAACTCCAGTTAAAAGTTTGTCTGATCAGTATTCACCAACCTAGGTATATAGTTCTATCTTTGGCCTCATAAAATTCCTGGAACGAATTGTATGCTATATTATAACGGGATTGCATGAAAGGAGGAGAGGCTCTCCGACTGGCGTTAAAATCTATTGTGCAAAATAATAGGAAATATTTACCCGGCGCACCCTGCACAGTGCACAGCAGGCTATAATCGGTAGAAACTACCTGACTAATCCTTGTATAACTTCGATGAATAAAGCTCTTTGTAAAGTAACTATCGTTTTATTTCTTTATGTTTTTTTATGGCATGTATACAAAATGTGCATTATTACCGTTTAAAATAGATAGAAGTTGTTTTACTTTTGTTATTATTGCATTACTATATTTATTACAACATTGATTAGTTTATAATTGTAACAAATATGTATTGCACTTTATTCTTATTACAGGTACTCTATTTTAAATTTATATTATTTATTGATTGTGCACACCTAAAACAGTGTGCTATTTTGACCCAAAGGTTGAGGTTGTTGCAATAAATCCACCTATGTACGAGTACTTTCATGTAAGTTTACATAAATATTTTCTACTTCATATCACTACTCCTTGAAGCTCTAACATTATTTTTTTACGTCCAAAATCCTGCCCTGCACAGAACAACGGTCCAACTCTCCGTTCGTCCCACAGTGCGTGCTAACAGGCGTTTAGCGTTCGCCTGGGCCCCAGGGACCGGCTTCTTGCCGCTTTACTACAAATCTAACTAGGTTTTTTGTGTAACGTTATCAAATACAGAATGAAATTACGGCTTTTGTGCTGGCAGAGAAAATTGTGTGAGTGGGAATGACATTTTTTTGTATGGATTTTGTTGAGGGTAGGTTAATGTTGAGAGTCAATCACAGTAGCTGAAAGTACAGTCTTTGAAATAGATATTCTAGTAAAGTTACTAAGCTGGAAAGAGGACGAAAAAACGAAAGCTAAAATTGATAAAAAAATAACTAAAGAAAGTCATCGTCATCATTTCAGCCGACGGATCATCATTTCAGGACGTCTACTGCTGGACATAGGCCTCCCCTAAGTGTCGCCACAATGAACAATTCTGTGTGTCAGAGGCATTCTAAAGAAGGTAGTAGACAGCAATGTAGTTGCTGACACCTAAAGGTTTTTTTTTTTATATCACATAAACAATCAATCCCACCTGATGGTAAGCAGTGATGCAATAGTTGATGGTGAGGCGCACTCGTTTATTGAGAGTCTATTCACTCTAGTCTTGAAGACATCTAAATTGTAATCTAGATCTACTGTTTACTAGTAGAAAATGCCTAAGGCATAAGTGCATCAAGTATTAAATAAATAAAGACAGGAAATAGCAAAGTGTCAAGGGTGATAATCTAAAAATGCCGTGTAGATAGACCTAAAGCAGTAATAACAAAAACGCTCGATACACCGACCATTAGGTTAATGATCAATCGATCATAGCGTCGCAAACATTGACGGTTATAGACAAACATACTGTTGGTACGGAATCGGGTGCCAGTTAATTGGATTAATTTAGGGTTCAACGGGGAAATTGTTATCAGAAAAATGTTTGCTGTTTGTATATCTTCCAAGCTAACAATGCATCTACAATATGTAACTAGAATAATGCACACCTCTATAGACCCCAATTAGAAAATTGAGTTGCAATCAAAATTCAAGCACTGTAGTATTACTTAAAATATGAACTTTGGTGAATAGGTTCCTTCTAGGCAAGAGTGTTTCATCGTCGGCCACATCATCTCTTACCATCAGGTGAGATAGTGGTTAATTGTGAGACTCTGCAGTATAATAAAGTAGTTTTTTTTAAGAAATTTGTCATCCTAGTTGTAGGCAAATAATATATAAATAGACGCATTGTACTGATAGCATATCAGTATTGGTAGCTACGCACGAACACACAAACACTCTATTGACGCTATCAAAATTTATCAAGACTAAAAAAATACAAATTTTAAAAATAGCTGAAATATTATGATTCTAGAAATTTGGCATGCCATCATGGCGGCATGTCCCCTCTTTGAGGAGTGGTTGGAAAGACATCACGGCGTCCTCACCTTCCATATAACACAGGTCCTCACCGGACATAGTAAGTTCAGGAGGTTCCTGCATCGGATTGCTGCACAGGAATTTGAGGATATCCTCATCAGTGTGTGAAGACGGTAGATGATGATGATGAGTTAATAAAGCTTTCATCTGTAGTTTTAGTAGCCTAGGGGAATCTTCTTCGTCTTCTTTTTATCTCCTTTTCTTGATATTTTTTTTTGAAGTTTTCTTTTTTTTAATCCAGTAGCTTCTATCAGCAGCATCACTGGCGTGTAATCCAGAAATTGTCCCAAAAAAATATACTCACAGAATGTAGGTATATGTGTCCTTATCTGCACTGTGTCATTTATTTTACTAATAATTGCATCATATGCTGAGTTAGGAGCCTTACCTGTTTTTTTTAAGTAACTATCAGCATCGGTTACCGGTGACTTACCCTTATTACTTCTTATTCTACTTACCTACTCTACAATTTAGTTCAATATTTACTTTATCATAAGTCACAAGATCCTGATGGCACCTCTTCTAATTGTTACAAGTTTGGCGCAATTTTATTGCATCATTCTGTATTTTTCTTCTTCTTTACTTTGTGTTTGTAACCGTTCTGCTTTGTCTATTGCAAACAAATACTTTCTATTCTACAAGTATTCTATACTAATTTATTCAAAATATTACAATGTCTCCACTGTAACTTTAGAAGCATCTCTCCGATATTAAATCCTATTCCCTCGCCTCGAGGTAATGGCGAAATGGAATTAAGATCAGCCTTACATCTCAGAGTATATTTACATAATTATTTAGATAGGCTTTTATTTCTGGCCTGTTGTGTATTTTGAGATGGCGCTTTGTCTTCGTTTTGATCGGAACGTGTAAACGTAGCCTGTATTACTTACAGTTTGAGGGTGGTTATTTTACGAAGACCTCAATATTCTGATTTATCTTTCCTATTGAACTGCAGATTAGTATACATATTTACTAGAATAGATCAACAGAATAATTTTAGTCATGTTAGGTTAAGTTAATATTAGACCTCCTTTTTTTTGAAGATCTGAACTTCCATTTGTGGTTATTATTGCTTTAATATTATTGGTATAATACTGGTGCTATCTTTGTATGAGCTGAAGTCTGTACTTAAGTTATTAAATAAATAAAACCACGGTTCAAATTAGAATGCCCAGAGAAATACTTAGAGCAAATAATTCAAATAATGTAGCGTCAAGCGGATTCGTCAGAAGTATTTTTCTTTTTGAAGCTATAGTTCTTCTTGGCTATACTTAGTTTTATTTTTGTCGCCTGTGTTTTGCGTTTTTCAATGTGTCAAAGTCTGACAATCCATTTACCACGGGTGATCGTACTTTTTTTTTTTTTTTTTTTTATTATACATAGGCTCGCGTTTGACCACAATCTCACCTGATGGTAAGCGATGATGTGGCCGACGATGGAGCACGCTTGCCTAGAAGTAACCTATTCACTCTTGACTTGAAGACTCCTAAGTTGTAGCTATCAGGAAACACAGACCCCGGCAGGGAATTCCACTCCTTAGCTGTACGCATAATAAATGTGTTTCCAAACCGCTTTGTGCGTATGGGTGGAATATTCACCATATACCGGTGACGCATCGCCGTACGCCTAGTGGTCCGATGATGGAAAGGACTTGACGGAATTAAATTGTGCAATTCCTGTGCACACTCCCCGAAGTGCAACCGATAGAAAACCGACAGGCTAGCAACTCGGCGCCGATGTCCAAGACTTTGGAGTTTCGACTCAACAAGTGCATCATTACCGATTATCTTCTTGGCTCGCTTCTCAATCGACTCAAGTGCATCAAGCTGGTATTTGGCAGACCCATCCCAAAGATGAGAGCAGTACTCCATACACGATCGAACTTGCGCTTTATACAGGTTGAGCAGTTGTTCCGGCGTAAAGTACCGTCTCACCTTTGCTAAGATCCCCAATTTTTTAGCAGCCAGCTGGGCTTTTGCCTCGATGTATGAGCCGAAATTGAGAGTAGACGAGAGTGTTACTCCAAGAAGCTCAAGGTGGTCGGTTATCGGAACGGTTACACCCCGGAAAGATGGAGCCGGGTGGAATTGACTCCGTTTAGCGGAGAAAAGACACGCCTGGGTTTTTGCAGCATTGAACTTCACCAGATTGGCATCGCCCCAATCAGAGACCGCCTTCAAGGACGAGTTCAAGCGCTCAACCATAGCCTCTCGGAAAGACTGGATCTGGATCTGGTACTGCCTATTAAATGGGCTGCAGAAGTCAGAGGCCACTCCATTTAAAATTCCTGTATATAGCTACTTAAGGTTAGACTTGAAGTACCTGAACATATAGAAAAGGCTTCATGGGTAGCTGATTAATAAATGTAGAAAGGATTAGCTCCTTTTGTAGTCAGAAGGTATTCAGTAATAAAAGAAAACAAATTGTTATACATCATCATATTTATTGAAGTGACAGTTACTTATAATAATTATATAACTCGTAAATTACGACCTTTAGGATTGCACGTTTTTCTTTGGGATCGTTAAAATAACTAGTTTTAAAAGTTTTATACAATATTTACAATGAGTTTACATAATTTATAATAACATACAATTTATTTAAAAATTTCGACGAGATATTGTTAAAATACATTTGAAATATTTATTTACAATGATTGGAAATAATACAATTTTAATTAGTGTTAATATTTTTCTTGGAAAACTATGATTCAGTTGCATGATTGAAAATTAGCTACACACAAAATTAAACTTAGATATATTTGGTCGTATCGATTCAAAGATAGCTTTAAAAACTGATATTAATATTAGGTAGATATGATGTAAAATAACATATTAAAACAAAAAATGTAACGATTTAATAGATTGCTCATTAAATGAAAATCAGCTTCCTAAGAAAAGCTATTATTTTAAAATGGAATGCGATAATATAATAGTTATGTTATTATTTTAAAATCTATTGTTTTGTCTTTTATGCGCACACAGAATCTACGGAATGTGAACGACTATTTTCAAGGAATATTGTTGTGTTTCTAATATATTGTAAGGTTCTATTTTCTTATACAATATGACTTTGGTATAACGGGTCTCACAGATAATTTAAATTTAATTTGTGAGTAATTTTTATTATTGAATTTCAATATTTACATAAAGGTGAACATTTTTGAAACTTACTGTTTTAGTTTTTTTTTTAAACAAAATTAAATTAATAAGAGTAGCTATCGTTCCATCTTAACATAATTTCGAAATACAGTGGATTATATTGTATGTGCTTTTACATAAGATTACAGCCATAAAAATAGACAACATTTTTGTACATTTTATACTAATTCTTAAACTATATCTGCTAAATATTTTACATAATTCGATTTCATTTTGATATAACTAAAATTATATGAATATGATATTGATATGCGAGTATTTGTCTACTATAATTATTACCTAATGATTTAATTACGACTTTATATGACATATTATTATTATATTGATTATATAACTGTTGGGAATGGTACTTTGGTAGTATTATAATGTATTTTTATTTAGAATTTATATTTATTACAGTTGCCATAATGTTACTAAAAGTTCCAATATTTTATTGGAAAATAGTAGTTGCTAAATCCGGTGGTATATATTCAATATTTTGTCAAATAACAATACGGAATGATGTCAAAAAACAACAAATTATAAAATTAGAATAAAAACATAAATGTTCTAAATAAAATCATATCTTAAAATTACGTTGTTCATGTCTAAATAATTATTGGAAAAACATTTGGAATGATTCCATCAGTCCATTAAAAATATACTTTGTGACTTTATAGATAGGTGCCTAAACTTACAATGATTTTAAATAATTATTTTGTGCTCTTTGGATTATTCCAGCTGAAACATTGTTTGTGTTGCATTTAATAATTTATTTTAATATTCATTTATTAAAATTATTGAGTATTTTTATAAACAAGTGTTACCTTCTGTTAACACAAAAAATATGATATTCAGAAAACTGAATACTTAATATAATTTTTATTACAATTCATAAAATAATCTCGGATCATCTTATGGCGTAATTTTTTATTTTTTAGAGTTTTACGTAACACAAACAATTTTTACAAGAATTACACTTTATTTTGTAGTTTAATTTGAGATCAAAAACTCACAATTACAAAGCGTTTATATTTTAATTACAATAGTTTAACTCTTAACTACATCGGCTGCGGTAACATTACTATGTCTTAGGTGTTTGTATACTATGTGTTTTTGTCTAAAATATAATCATATACTATTCTGTGAAGCGATGTGGATTCCGCTTTTTACTGGGTCTGCCGGTAAACATCATCTTATTTCTTTTTACAAATTTTTACCCACGGTTTTAATTTTTTATCAATATACATCATACTTAGCATTTTTCTCATGAGTATTTTACAAGAAATAACAATAAACTTCTCACAGTTTTCAAACAAAAAAACTTATTTAAAAAAGCATTCAATATGTCAACTATGAACTTTTTCATAACAGCAACCATCATATCTTCTTCTTAATATTATAGCAGCAATATTTATTTAGTCAAACTCATTCGAGTGCGGCCCTGTATTCTCAGATTAACAAAATAATGACAGTACGTCGACTATTTATCAATTTTTAAGACCACTACTATTAATCAATAGTTAATTTTAACAAAAAAGTCAGGCTGCACAAAAAGTCTTTTTTACTCACAACAAAAAAAATCACCAATAAATTTTCACTACCACATCGCTCCACTGTCTTTGGATGCTCTCCATCATGAAGCCTTAACGCCAGCCGGGGGGCGCGAAGGCGGTTGTCGTTCAGGAGGGTAGAGGCTGGAGGGGTGGCACTGCGGTGCTCATGTGGGCCCTGAAGTCTGGGTGCTGGCGCAAGTCAGGGTGGGGTGGACGGAGATCTGGGGGCGAAGAAATGGAACTGTTAATTTAGCTTCAAAGTCTTTCTTCTGGAGTTATACCTCACTATGAGGGTTTTTTGAAGGTTAATAGACTACGATTCAATGAATGAATAGCTCCTGAACGTAAGTTCTTCGCGTTGATTTAAGTCTCGCTAAGCATTGCTAATCACTATCATCAGGCGCCTTTTTATATTGTATTTAGATTTGATACTAAGGGCCTATTTCACCACCTATGATTAAGTTTCAAGTATCTTACTTGGCAGATAATTTCATACAAAATCTGTTCCTTTTTTGAATTTATTCAGTGAGTAGTGCCTACTCGGACATTGAAACAGGCCCTAAGTTTTTTAATTATGTATAGTTCATTTTGTTAACTTTTAGAATATGGATGCATAAATTCTAATATTTTTGTAGTAGTTTGGCAGCAAATATATCAAGTCGTCCTTTTCAGCCAACTTCGCTGAGGTAGTCAATATTACAATAAAATAAAATTCTCAGCTCCATTTTACTGACATCTCGTCTGTTATAATTTTTCTACATATTGGCCAGTTCCACAGATACTTGAGAGACTACATCGATTTTACATCGCAATATCCTAGGAATCTAGCGAATAATTAAAATAGCCACTAAAGTTCACTCAAAGAAATTGCGCCAAAAAGCCCAACAGGCGCCTTTTCCCAAATTATACTGGTCATGTATTTACGTCGTGTAATACGTCTAATCATTCTGAATGAAATACTTTTATAATAACATTTAGTTTTCAAATAATTTATTAAGTGCTTCTTTAAGAAAACCTACTGAGAATTAAAAGACAAGGCACATGATGGTATAGACTATGATGTGTTAAAAAATCAGGCGTGCCAGCGAAAAACAGTTCAGTTTAGATCGTCAAAAGGAATGCTTTAGGAGCTCATGGTAGGGCCTTAGTTATGTTGCAGAATATTCTTACCTATCCGATGCTGTTCAGCGACAGCATGCATATCAGTGGGATGCATGCCATGCACATCAGTATGGGGCTGCATATGCGGCGGCTGAGGAGGCCTCAGGTCGGCATGCTGGGTCTCCTTGTGTCTCCTTAAGTCCACCTTCCTCTGGAAGGCCCTGCCGCAGAGTTCACAGGCGAAAGGCTTGAAACCGGTGTGCTTGCGAGAGTGGGTGATCAGGTTTGAGCTTTGGCTGAACGCTTTGCCGCAGACCTGACATTTGTGGGGTTTCTCGCCTGTGGACAACAGAAAATCGTTTTTAGCATGGTTATAGTAAAAGATTTAGGCGTTGATAAGAAAAGTTAACTGAACTTTAACCACCAACGTCGGATATATCCGACAAATTCATGTTTACTCCGCCAGGGTCGCACATCCACGACTAAATACTACATCTCGTCAGTTCTTCTGTCAACTATGAGGATTGAAGAGCTAAATGAGACTGAGTACCCAGTTGCACACACATATTCCTGGTGAATAGGATAAGAAGAACACTCGTCTGACCAATCCGACGCAATCGGTTAAAGGGTTAATAAAATTTAGATCTTCAAATTGTAAACCCAATTTATACAATATTAAGAGCGTCAAAATAAGGAACTTTGATCGTTAGGTAATTAAGAACTGATTTGATTGTCGTGCATATTATTAATTATTATTTCTTGAATGGTAGAAGTTAAGATAGATAACATATTGCTCGCGACTGTACAGCGCAAAACCGTTGCACGGATAGAGATCAATAAACATTTATTTTCGGATTTAGGTCATAATCACATTTAGATTCTAGTTCCAGAAGGTTGCTGAATAAAACTAGTATTTGGGTTCAGAAATTTACACAATCTGACCACGCCTTGTTAAACAAGGAAAGGTGGACCGCGTGGCAGATCACCGATGCGATGAACTGACAAAATCGAACCAGCTGTTAGCGGCCTATTGAACGAGTGCGCCCGGATGACTGCCAGCGGGAAAAACTGGCGAGCAGTTGTACTTACAGCTTCTGGAGAGTTACCTTAGTGATAACCACAACCACTCTGCCAAGAGTGAATCGACCAAGAAGACCACAAAACTTATTACGGTGGTCTCATAAAACATCGTGATTTTTTCCAAAAACATTGCCATACAAACTCCGTCTGTGTTACCAATGCAAAAAATATACTTGATCCCGGTAATCGTGGAGCATTTCCGATGGTAATCCGCGCCACATCCATGATATCGATCGGCTGTGACGCGCGACCCTGCAATACCGATAGGGTTGTCGATTGCGAGCAAATCTGTTAGCTACCTACTAGTATATGTATACCAGTTAGGTAGCGTCCGATTATAGTTACTTTACCTCTCAAAGTAACCTTTAAGGTTAGGTTAGGTTAGTTCTCCCGACTTATTGTGAATAAACTAGCTACAGATATGAGCTGGAAGTTTAAAATTAGTCAATTATGAAAAATGTTTAAACTACTAGCTGCTGCCAGTGGCTTTGCCCGCCTGATAATAGGAAATTGTGCTATTCTAGGACATGGTCTACTATGGTTCATCGAATCCTCCTTCTTCATCATCATCCTTTAATATTTTTGCGGGAAAGACTAACAAACCATGCATACTCGTACAAACTTTCGCGTTTACAATATTAGTATTATCGATCGCAATTTAAAACGTCCATAATACCCATCTGATTTTCAGTCTACTCCAACTCGAACAAATATTATTACGGCACAAGAAAAATACTTCCCAAAAAAACACGCGCTCGCCAACCCTAACTATACCGTGTTAATAAACCTTTGCGGAATCTGTTCGCAGTTTTCTCTCTGCTCCGTATTACATATACGATTTATAGAGCGCCAACCCTAGGCTATAGCTACCCACTTCTCTTGTGTATGTATGGGTTAGACCTCTTTATATAGACAGAGCTTCACAATATCGTCTGCTGGAGAAATCCGGGGAATCTGGGTGTTCGCAGTGCTTTTATAGAATGGTAAATAGTTTGTATGAAACGTATGTGGGAGAGATATATGGTGAAGTTATAGTGATATAGTTAGTAGTCTTATGTGGTAATGTGAGAGTAAATACAATGTAGAATTGATTTGCAGTTCTACGAAGATGCGGGTAGTTTGATTGTCGTGGTTATCTTGGGACTGATTTTACAATGGTAACTGTTTTCGGTTGCGGACGTTTGTGTTTAAAAGTTAGTTCGTACGAGACGACTGGGGATAGAGACTGAGGAATTTCAACAACTTTTCAGCAACCATGTGTCTCAAATTTCGAAACGGATTCTATAGGATTTTGAATGAGGAGGATTTAGATTGAGGTTGTATGTTCCGCAGAAGAGTGGGGCTTGTGGCTTTTTAAATACGTTGAGGCTGTATAAGTGAATATCTCACGGAAGTGTGGGGCTACGTAAATGCTAAGACCCTGCACAACCGCGAAGTATGCAATCTTAGAATTCGCCGAAAAAATACGTGAGAGGAGGTCCTACGAGGGTACCGACATAATTTGACTTTGATAGAATCACATTTTCAACTAGCTATACGCGATTTTACACAGTTTGCAGTATGAGTCTCAAAACTGGTATAGGCAGATCGGACGGCAAGCTACCCATTGCTTGCCGTCAGATATATGAATAGGTACGTTGTTGTTTATTACGATATTGAAGCGCCTGTGTCCGCATTACGCGGTTAGAATCTCTGTTTCAAACAACATTATTGAATAAACCAATAGAATCAAAGGTAATAATAAAATCAACGACTTTGTTTCAATTATAATAACGGTTGTTTTTTGATATATTTTCTTATCTTTACGGAAAACTCTGCGGCCTTATTACCACAAATTGGTGTAAACGCGTAATCTGGTTGGTTATTACTGTGTCCTTGAGTTATGTTATAAGTTTATTTTAGTTCTGATACTGAGTTCCGATATTGGCTTTTTGCGTCTTTGCAAATTTTGCGTTGATAATAATACACAAAAATTTGTCGGAAAAAAATTTGGACTATTATTGACGACCACATAGAGATGTATCCCCCGCTAATGCATTAAGAGGATCAACTTTTTTTGAAAATTGTGTCGTATCACATAGGTACTTATGTGTTATGATTACTAAATTTTTAAATACCTCATGTTTGAAATAGCGTGGGGTATGGAATCAAATATGTTAAAAGCCTATATGCAATTATATAATGGTAAATTATAATGTGAAATATGTCAAGAAAATTGATGGAAGGAAAAATACTGTTGTTTGACTGTGACTGTGTTTTAAAGTGCCCTTATAATATTAAGTAATTCATTTTTTTTAAATACATTCGATATGTTATATAATGCTTCTCTTACAGCCGAAACCTATCTGTCACATATCGGAGATAGAAAACAAATGAAACAACAGAAAACATGTATAATTTTTGTATTGTAGGTATCATTTGTTTTACAATCTCCAGTATGCCAAAACTGGAGATCGATAGGTTATTGGGTTCGGCCGTTAGTAGACATTGATCAAGACTTTTTAATCAACCTTGATTATTCAACTAGTGTTGCGTGCATTACTTTTCATTTGGGTGTCTTCAAGGCTAGAGTGAATAGGCTCTTAATAAGCTAGTGCGCCTCACCATCTACGATTGCATCACTGCTTACCATCAGTGGGATTACAGTTAAGCACTAGTTTATATAACATAAAAAAATTGCACCCTATCACCCGTTTGATTTTTTACACAGACTACAGCTATATATTCTCTATGTATACCGTCCACACGTCCGCGTAATCTCTGCGCAGTCCGCTCCTTATTACGCATTCCTCTCATACTTCACTCTGGACTTTATTTCTTTTATCTGCCATAGAAAACTGTTGTATCTTTATAAGTCTTTTATATGATTTCTAAGCATTAACGCCGGTCTCTTTTGATTTTATTTATTTAATCTTCATGCAACCAAAGCTAACTAAAGGTACAAAAGCGGACTTAATGCGTTGCGTTCTCTACCATTTAACCTAGGGTGATTTTTTAAGTATACCTTAAATATACTATCAGTAAAACTATGACAGGTGTATCCTTTTAATGTTGACTTACGCAAATTTATAGTAGCTATACCTACTAGTTTGGGTCAGTGGCATTGCCCCTGTCATCATCTGCCTAACCTTTTCCCAACTATATTGGGGTCGGCTTCCAGTCAAGCCAGATTAAGCTGAATACCAGTGTTTTTACGAGGAGCGGCTGCCTACCAGACCTCCACAACCCATTAACTGGGGTAACACGGCACTTCATGGCAAGACTGGAGTCAGATTTTACTGGCTTCTGACTATCCGTAACGACTGCCAAAGATCTACAAATGACAGCCGGGACCTACGGCTTAACGTGCTTTCCGAGGCACGGAGGAAACTCGTTATGTTAAGATGGTCACTCATCCACAGACCAACCTAGGCAAGCGTTGCTTAACCTTGAAGATCGACCTGTGTGGCTGTTATTATCTAGCCACGAGCTCCTCAGTGGCTTTGCCCCTGTAAAAGTATAAAATGATCCATAAGGAAACATTTTTGTTTATGTACTTAACATAGACTAGTGCTTGACTGCGATCCCACCTGATGGTAAGCAGTGATGCAATCAGTGATGGTGAGCACTAGTTTATTAATTGCATAAAATATATTCCCGGAATAAGATAAAAATATCCAAATACGTTAAGCCGGTTTGCGTATGAAGGAGTAGGAGTTGTAATATTAGTGTGATTAGTCTGATTGCGATTGTTGCAAATTAAGTAATATTTTTTACTAGCATTCCAAAATATTTGAATAAGTAGATAATAATTTCTAATCTTTGAATACCTAATCAAATAACACATGACGACACACTGAAACATTTTACGCAATGAATATGTTAAAAGATCAAAAAGGAAGATTTTTTTCTTGTTGAAAAGTTCACGCTTGACCGCTATCTCACCTGACGGAAAGCAACGGCGACACGAGGTATTGCGTGATTATTGTTTTTTCTTTTTTTTCAAGTTCTCAATAGTTTGAAAGATTTATTCTATTTCTCTCTATTGACGTAATTCCTAAGAGACAAGAATTTAATATCGCCTTTGTCGTTCTCAGCTTTTGTTTGAAGTAATGCCGTCCAAGGGATTGTTCAGAACTATTCTTCAAGGTACTTATGGAATACTAGCTTTTGCCAGTGGCTTCGCCCGCATGAAAGTTGAAAATATATAGTGTATGTTACTTAGTGAAGATGTAGCTCGCTTTTGGTAAAATATTGCTTATTTTTGAAATCGGTTATGTAGTTTTTGAGTTAAATCGTAACATACAAACAAACAACCAAATCTTTCCTCTTTATAGTATTAGGTAGTTTAAATACAAAATTATTTCAGAGAATGATAGATATTTATTATTGTGATTTTAATGTCTATATTTACAGTGCTTACGTAGGTATTAATATCACAAATTATCATATTAAAATAATATACCCATTCAAGATTCCTAGAGATAGCTAAATATACATCATACGCTCTTCAAGTTACGATGACGTCACAAAGCATACCTACATCATCTGTGTAGGCATGTCTTCACAAAATATTCTTAGAAACGACAGACCCAATGAACCGTTTAATATTTCTAAGTATGATTCAACTTGTGGGTGTTTCTGCAAAGAATATTCTAACTGAACATTATTTCCAAAGCACCTAATTGGTACATAAACTCTGAATCATCTTAAGTGGGAGTGCGAATAAAGTGGCTTGCACATATACATATTCTACGCTATCGCATTACATAGGCACGTGACGGTACAGTGCAACAGGAAAATGTAACCACACCTTTATTGCTAGCAAATCACGGCACGGCATCGATGCCTAATAGTACCACCGAAAAAGGGCCAGTCCGTCAATCAAGGGTGTTATGGAGAGGCGACTTCATTAGTGCGAAAGGGAGGCTAGGCCGTCTCGCTCCGACCGCTATGTCGCGACGCCAGAGCAATTTATAACCGCCGTGCCATTGGGCCGTGATTGCGGCGGCTCCACCCCGCGTCGCGTAGCAACGAGAGGGGGGCCCCCACTCCTACCCAACCCCCCCACCGACCCTTCCCATCGCAATTTTCCTTTGAATTGGAAATCAGAGTAGCGAGGCCAGCTCGTTAGTCTCTCCATCTTCGCGATACTCTACAGATTTTTACCGAGGAAGATGTTCCCTTTGTGCCTCTCACAAATTGTGATGTTTTGGGATTCTGTTCTGCCCCTTTCCCGACTACCTATACGCAGCGTGAATAAATTTGTGGGGGCATAAATTGTTGGGCATTAAGTTCTGAGTTCCGTTCCTGATTGTGTGATGTAGTCGTTATCGAATTTTCGTTTAGGTATTTTGTATTTAACTGCAGAATAAAAGGGTAGTAAGTATAGTCCTCTGAAAACTTTGAAATTTACATCACTGTGATATCATATTAAGGCACTCTTTATATTTTTCACTATATCCATACATATTATAAAACAAAATCCCCTATCGCATCTGTCTGTCTGTAAGAATGTGAAGAAATCAAAAACTACTGAACTAATTTTCATGCACCAATAGACAGAGTAATTTACGAGGAAGGTTTAGGAGTATGGTATAGTAGAGAAAAGCAGCTTTAAAGATTTATAACATCCATATAAAGCTGGGGCAGATAGTTAGTATCACAGGTTCATTCATTGGATCAAAAATATAATCTATTCCTATCCTTCAAGAATCTACTAGGTACTATCTCCATTTCTCACAACTATTACCATCATGTCATGTCATAAGCGTCCTCCCCATCAACGCCTTTAAAACCCATTTGCCACTTAAAAAGTACCCCACAACATACCAGCAGCCAAAACATTACGCATTACAAGAACTTATTACAACCGTACTGCCGTAAGTCGTAACCACAGAGTTAGGACGCGCTTTAATGGTAATTTGCTGGAGACGGTTTTTGGGTTGAGATTTGGCAATGCTGTGTGTGACTGAGTCTCGCCTTTTGTTCGTAGGAATTGACAGCCCATGATAATGAGTAAGTGCTCAGGCGCTGTATCCCGGAGGATAGGTTTCGAGATCTAGTCCTAAATTCGGACTGACAAGCTAGTTATGCTTCTAGAGATTACGTTTTTAACCAAAAGATTATAACTCTCTATAATGTTGGAGATGGGCCGATTATTCGGGAACACTACAGTAATTAGGCTATCTGGCCACATTTATAGTTGCCAAATAGTTGATCGATAAATCAAGTTGTCTAGTCGGTCAAGACCATAGTCTGCCTAATTCTAAAACAGATAAATCACATACTCGTAAAATTATGATACATAAACCCTTTTTCTTCTTTTTTCTATTTAAAACATTAAAATGGCATCTCCTCTCGCTGCCAATTCACTCGATTCCTAACTCTGTATTACAACCGCTCAGAACACGTAAGTCCTTTCTCAGTGCGTAAAATCTTCGCCGGAGTTAGTGCGTAATTACGCACAATATGGCGGTAAGGGTGAGAAGTGGGCCTTAATTGTTTCCGAGGGTATCTCGAGGGCAGAATGAATTCAAGATATTATAGACTATGAATTATTGATTCGCCGCTGAAGTTTTAGATTGATTTGTTGGTGAGATGCTGAAAGGTTGGTCGTTATAGGGGGTGGGTAGAGCTTCAGGTTTGAAGGTGTGTATAATGCAGACTTTGCTGAATTGTAATTTGTATTGTGTCTTTTTTTTAAGTGGCATCCAATGACTTCTCCTGTTCTGAGCGGAGTGGGAGTACGTGTCAGACTTTTACTGACTTAAACACGGTCCTGTTCCTTCTTTGCCTTCGTTCTAAGGCTTCGGGGTTCATTTTCAGTAAATTTCATCTCTACTGGGCTTTGTATCGTGTCTGTGCTCTTAACATTTGGTTCATGAGTCAGTCTTGTATAATAAGGGGTGTTTTAATGAACCGGTACGATTTTTCCGATCCCTAATATTCGCAGACACAGAGCTTGTCCGATGCGTATCGAACTTTAATGCTCTGTATTTTCACAGGCCCTATTTAAGTTCTGCAATTGACAGATCTTTTTGTTCTAAGAGCTGTTTAGTGATCTCAAAAACGGCTTTTACCCTACACGTGTTTTCATCATGACTTCGCCCACCATAAGACCTTAAAAAACGCTGTCAAACTACAAAATTGTTTCAGTACATAATAAAAACTTTCATCCTAAGCTCTTTATAGAACATTTTACTTTTGTGTAGCGCTTCCAGACGTTATGGATGATAAACTAGTAATAGGTAAAGTGTTACGATCTGAAGAGATGTTCACAGATTTTTATGACAGCCGTTATGTTTTTGATTGCAGACTCTTTTTTTTGCGTGACCTTTGGTTTAGAGGTTGTTTGGGGTCGTGAAAATCTGTATATAGGTATAGAAGGTAAAGTCCTGACTAACACACTGACTCACCAAAGACCAGGCTAAACCATTAAGATTGAACGCTGAAATTTTGGAGTAAATTATGTTCCTTTTATGATGTTTACAAAGATTGTATATATTTTTGTATTTTTTTCAGGTGCAAAATGGTTAGAAAATTAGCAATAAATTTACACATATTGTCATTCCGGGTCTAGGTGTCTTGTATATATGAGTTGACAAGTCTGCCAACGAACCCACAGTAAATGAAAAATTCTTAGTCTAAGGAAAAGATATAAAAAAGGAGCCAAAATTTAAAATAAAAAACTTCAGTAATTCCCAGCATTACCACGTTTCTTTCAAATCACGTTCGGCGTGATCAATAAAAATAAAATACATAAATAATTGAGCACTAAAAACGTATGAGCTTGCAATAGACGCGTTAAGTATTAAGTTCCCAGGTTGTGATTGAACGCAACCCGGGTAGCGATAACCGTAAATCCTGGGTATACGGATCTTGAACCGGGTACAGGGATGTATCTGGGTAACCGGTAAAATTATGAGTTAGGATAGTTGAGCTTTTGTGCGAAAATATTGTGAAGGAAGGAAATAAAAAATCTAGAATCTTGTTTGAGCAATAAAATAATCAGCATATAAGTGAAGTTATTCTTCTCCTGTACTGTAAGTGCGTTCACAAACATTACACTCACAACACAACACCACCTATCTGCGGGAAATACAAATATCCGTTCCATTCATACAGTTTCGTTGAATAATAATCTATACCTAATCTATGTATCTATCTTGACAGATAGATAGATTATAGATTATTATTCATAGATAAGAGTATATCTATGTAGATAGGCATACTCTTTAATGTGCACCAAAAATAATATGATTACAATAGGAACTTAAAATTAATAGAGCGTCGCAATAGGCGGTTTATCGCTATTATATCTGGACGAACTTTTAAATCTAGGAGAGATTTTTTCGCACTAATAACTATAACGTAAACGTTTCTAAAACCTGAAACAGTTTTTCCCAAAACCCTTCAGGAAAACAATGCAAAAAAAAACGCGCTTTTATCAAACTTTTACCACCAAATCAAACGCCACCCCGCCCCCATAATTAAATAAAGAGAACCAATCGATAAAATGACACCAGATCTCAGGAAATCACAAAGCCATAACAATATAACGAGATTCGCAGTAAAACAGGACAATACAATTAAAATGATTGCGAATACGGGGACTATTCCCGTTTCGGTACCCAGATTTGTGGCACCAACATTTTTGGCATCCAAGCTATACACGTTTCGGCACCAATAGGTATTTTAGTAGTAACCAATACAAAATCCCAAGTCAAAATATCTATTGGTGCCGAATCGGGAATAGCTTGTGTGCCGAAAATTTTGATGCCGAAAATCTGGGTGTCGAATCGGGAATACCTACTCCCGAATACGGCCCTGGCTAGCCTCATCTGCACAGTATCCGGCTGGATTTTTATGGGGACGTACTTTAGATGGTCGTGAATTAAATATACGATGGTACAAACTTAAAGTGCTTCCTTGAGTGAGATTTTACGAAATATTGCGTGGTGTGTGAGCTTGGGAGGATTTTTCGGTGTTTGGATTTTTTGGGGTGGGTGGGTGAACAAGACTCGCGATACAGTTTTTGGTATCTTTGCTATGAGCCTATGATATAATTTGACTTTTGTCCAATCAAATAAAATAGTAAGTGCCAGTTTCATCCAATTGCATTCATCTGTTCGAGAATAAAGAAGTAACAAACATACTCTCACAAACTAGCTTTTAAAATGTTTTCGTGATATCCATGATGTGATTATTGATTGATTATTTTTAGACAAAAATAATTTCACTCATTTAACTCAGACGTGTTATAATGATTTGAAATTATGTGACTAGAAGCATATTTACTAAGTTTACCTATACCTAGTTTGTGTATTAATTTTGCTCCTCTTAATTTTTATCTTTGACACTCTTTTAAATCATAAATAATTCCCATTGTGCTGCCAATTGTTGGTTACCACTGTAATTATGTAGATTTTTTTATAGCTTATGGATAAGCTCGCGTTTTAGCACTATCTCACCTTTTGGTAAGCGGTTTTTTGACCGGCGATGGAGCATTCTCGCCGAGAAGTAACCTGTTCACTCTTTGATTTAAAGACCCATCAGGAACCAAAGAATCTGGCAGGGAATTCCACTCCTTAGCTGTATGCACAATACATGTGTTCTTAAAACACTTCGCTTTTTCAAGTTTTTATTTATTAGCAAAATCAAAAACTAAAGATGAAAATTCTCTTCTCGCTTAAATAGATAAGCCAAGATAACCATAATACTAACCTAAGCGACTACTTGTTCTATCTTAATAATTCAACGACTTATAAAAACCGGGCAAGTGCGAGTCGGACTCACGCACTGAGGGTTCCGTAGTAACTTACCTATAAAAACAGTTCAATCGAACAATTCGACAGTCTCGAAATGTACGTTTTTTGCAGTATAAACGGGCGAATCCTTTTTTCCCGTCACTTTACCAATTGAATTGAAAATTGATTTTTGCACAGCTTCAAGGGACCACGGACCCAATTATATGGTGTTAATTTCAACTCAATACCTCTAACTTACCTATGAATAAAGTTCAATTCTCGAATCGAGCGTTGAAGATTTTTCAAAAAAATAATTCTTGTGACGTAACAACAAATTTTCAGTTTTCAGACTTTTCCCTATATGAGTGCTATAAAACGTTGCTTCATGCCAAATTTCAAGATTCTAGGTCGACTGGAAGTACCCTTTAGGTTTTGATTCCTTGCGAGTACTTGCGAGTTTCAAAATATGCAGCTTAAATTGCTGTTTCTTTTGATTGCGTTGACATAGAAGTTTGATTTTGTTACAGCTTAAAGGTATTATAGACTTGAGTATTTGGTATGAATTTCAATTTAATACCTCTACGCGTTTATAAGGAAATGGGTAGTAAGTTTAAAATTATTAAAAAAAATTATATTATGTGATGTAAGTAAAAATTTATGGTTTTCGTAATTTTTCCTTTATCTATGCTATAAGACGTTGCTTCGTACCAAATTTCAAGATTCTGAGTTCACGGGAAGCACCCTGTAGGTTTTGATTCCCTTGCAAGTGTCGAAAATTTGCGGCATAAACGGCTGTATCTTTTGATTGCGTTGGCTTAGAAGTTTGATTTTTTCACAGCTTCAAGGGACAGTAGACCTGAGTAATTGATATAAATTTCAGCTTCATACCTCCACGCGTTCCTGAGAAAAAGGGTCTTGACAGACGGACGGACAGACGGACAACAAAGTGATCCTATAAGGGTTCCGTTTTTTCCTTTTGAGGTACGGAACCCTAAAAACGAAGCAAATTGGAGGGTAGGGGGGGGGGGAGCTCGTGAATTCACCTTGCATTTACATTCTCATTGATTATTCACCGCGCCTTCCCGTGGAGACACACGGGACACAGTGTCGAAGTACAAATAAATTATGTTGAGCTCTGTGTTAAATATTGACACTGTTGGAAAACGTCAACGTGGAAGGATTAGGGGATTCGGAAATTGATTTAGTGTAGTGTGTTGTTCTTTTGCGGAAGCTGCAACTTTCGTGAGAATGCCTTATTAGTTATTAAACATAGGAAGAAATCTCACTAATATTATTAGGTGTAAACTTGCACCTTATCAAATGTGCGTATATACGCATCGGACATGGTCTATCTATATGCCAATGCACCTATATAGGTGCTGGACTTGGACTTATTAATCCCGGAGTATATACTCGTATATTCTCTTGAGATAATGCACTATTTTCAGGTGGGCAAAATTGCTCACAAATGCTTATAAAGAAATAATTATGAAGTCTCTGTTAGGTACTTGTTTCAATTGCTAATGAGAAATATGCCTTGCGGAAATAGAAAAAACGCAATTTAGTCTCCCAATCTATAAGTAACATAAATCAGGCACTAGCAAAAAATCAAAAACCGATCTCGGACCTAAATTTCATGACAATAAGTACATAAGACACACCGCACCAAAATTGACCAAGACCAAGCACAGTGCACCCAGCTGGAAAACACAGCGTTGTCGGTTTGCGTTAACTGGAGAGCGCAAACTGCACTTACTGAAACCAGGTGCAGGATTAAAAGTAGAGGCTTTAAGGAAACTAGCCAAGAGCGAGTGTGCTCTGACACGGAGATAAATTCAGCCTTTATGTGTGTGCTGTCATAGTCTTTCAGGTTAGAGGGAGATGGTAGAAACAAGGTTAAGAGTTTTAAGACGATTTTTTCATTAAATAAATTCTCTAGCGAAATCTATGGTGCAAAATATGAACTAAAATACGAAATCTTTGATCGTGCAGTTAGTTTTCCGCGCGATTAGAATATACAACAGCCTGAAATCATCTCTTGGAAACATTCGTCTAGTCGGAAAAACTTCCCTTTTTAATTTACATCCTGTTCCCGAATACCTCTAAATTCTACTCTAGGTGCAGTGATAGAAAGAGTAAGACTTTTATTGACTAACGCCCGTTTTTAATAACCTACCGCAGTTCATGAATAGATAGCTATCTCCGATAAACAGTAAGATTCTAGTTGTCAATGTCACAACTTTTGGTAGGAAATGCTAACCGTCGCGTCGGAAGGTTATAGGAAAGCAAGTAAGGGAAGGATAGATTTGTTTATCTTTAGTAGCTGCAACTTTAGATAGGTAGTTTATTGAAAATGGGCGTTAAACCTACACATGATCCTACAGCTACCGTTTGCCTTTCAGACCCGCAGTGACTCGCACAAGTTTGGCATATGACGTGTTTTTTTTATACTTTCAGGGGATGACGCGACGAATCAAACGAGCTTGTAGCAGCTATATGGCTACTCCAAAATCATTCTACAAATGACAAAGAAGCTTAACATGAAAAACGTAGAAACTGTCAAGATTGACGTAAGTCCTCTTAAAATCAATATTCTTATTGCAATACGACTAATACAAACAACTATTGAAAGCCAGACGACTACACTGTCACTGGTAAATTGAACAACGCAGTTTCCAAGGACGATACAAGCAAACCTAAACAAGAAACCGTTGACGTTCCACGAAGTAAATTCATTACTTACAAACTGAGACAGGATTTACAAAAGAAGGCCCCAATTTCTACAATTCTCAGTAACAATCACGAAACAACGTGACTTCACAAAATACTGCTGAAACTTCGTTCTTGCAGATACAAGCTATACTACATATAGAGGAGCGTATATCTGTATATCTCAACAAATCCACACGGGTTGAGATGCCGGCGTGATTACCGAGGTCGGTAGTGAAGTGCGGATTTTCTCCGGGAGAATCCCAGTTTACGACCGAACCTCCCTACACCCTCTAAGGAGGGATGACCGTATACGTATATGCTGGATGTTTTAACGGACGGAATTGATGGAGATAATGTTTTTATCGGCCTTTATTTTGTTAAAGATGGATGTTGTTTCTGATTTTGTGTAGCATGATTTTTTGGGTGTGTGGATTTTTTGGTGTTTTTAGTTAAAATTTGGGTTTGAGTTGAAGAAAAATCTATGTAATCTGTACAATTATATAGTATCTAATCTTTGTCAGCAGCTTCACCCTTGGGAAAGTAAGTATCTTCAAGCAAACTGGGGTCCCGTTTCATCCGGAGTGAATTTTGGAAAATCTTCCCTTAGCGCTAGCTACATAAAAGGAAACCGTGTGCAAAATGTCACGATACTAGTCCCAGTTGTTTCGGCTGTGTTGATATGTCAGTGATCCAGTTTCTCCTTGAATGTTTATAGATATGAGCGTTGGACTAAAATCATAGTTGGTATTTGCAATACATTTGAGTACAGTGACGCAGAAACCGCTACAAAAGATTCAAAAACCGATTCCACCACAAAAACAAAAGCCCATCTAACTTAAATTTACCTACCCACTCAGAAAATCCATCCCTATAGCAATCTCCTGAATTTTGATTGAGCAAACAAACCTCTAGCTTGCAAAAACATAGTAACAACGATTCAATCTCTCTACACTCTGAACCAACACTAGATTCTCGGTTCTAATGGAAAATACGGCACAATCTTGCCTCAAGATCTCCGCAAACAGGCGCCATCTTTGTTCGAAAAACAAAACTAAATTCTCAACGGTTTTCGTTAAGGAAAAACTGCTTTGTAATTGTGGGATAATAAATTGAGAGATGAAAAAATGTTGTTTCAACGGCGAGGGAGGAGAAAAAATCAAATTGTTACTTACTATGGGTTCGTGAAATGGTTCCGTCTATTTGTCTTTGTCTGTTTTGGTCGACTAAATCAATGATATAATAAATATAGGAATGGATATTTTCGAACGCGTTTCAGGATTCCGTCCTTTCGTTTATTAGCTGCTGTATCTCATAAACAGTAAAGTAGAGACGTGTAATTTTCATAAAATAACAAAATTAACATTAAGTCAAAAATTAAAAGGTGACGCCATACAAAATAAGTGTTGTCTTTTAATATTGTATTACAAAATATTTCGTGTGCGAGTCCAACTCGCATTTGCCCAGCATTTTTTAATCAAACACGGGCGCATTTTCACGTAATATTTAAAAAAAATCTCACTTTAAAAGCCACTAATGATGAAATTGCTTTAAGAACCCATAAAACCATTACAAATTTTCCAACAATTCGAAGTCCATAAAACACAACATTACAGTACCTTTTATATTCCATAGAAACACAACTTAAACTTGGGTGGGTCACATAACGGTCTGAGCTCTTCACGTAGCAGACATTTACGATTTGCCTCTTACTCCGAATATATATGTGTTGTGTAAATGCCACTTAGACGAAAGATTTATTGTAGTGGCTACCGGAGCTCTTTGCCTACATGAGTAAGTTTTTTACGCTGAAAACGTGGCCGGTTTTTATATGCAATATTTTTAAAATGTGATACGAAAGTTTGTGGTTACGGTTTTGACCGAGTTTTATGGAAATATGGTTGGTATGGTGAGTTTTATTTCCTTGTTGGTCTTTCGTAAACATATTTTATTAGTAATAACAATAAGGCAAAGGTACGTTAGTATTAAAAAATAACAGTTTCCGGTCATGCCTGTAAAAAATGAATCTATTTAAATAAAAGGAGAAACTGACTGACTAACATATCAACGCACAGTCGAAACTGCAGAGACTATGAGTGCGAAATTTCGCTCAAGGTTTCCTTTTTAGCACTTCAAGGTTAGCACTAAAAGCTGATGAAGAATTTTTCAAAATTTACCGTCTAAGGGCATGGAACGGGGTTCCAATTTTTTTTATGAAGAAACCTACTTTCACTTGGGCGCAGCCATTGGTAGACGCTATAGTAGGTGATAAAAGTTTATATGTAATTTTTGTTGCACAAAATGATCGCTTTATTTGACTTCCAAATTCAAATTCTAAATCTAATCATAACCCTAAACTGCAGAACGCAATTCTCTCCAATTTGCCAAAGACAAATGGCCCGTTTTAATCACCTCCAATAAAATAAGACACGCCAACATAATTGACGTGCCACGGTGAAAATCAACGTGACCCCTTAGAAAAACTCATAAGGTCCTCCGCTGACAGATGACAAATTCGTTAATTCCACCCCTCGACTTTCCCAATGTAGGGACTTATGGGAAAATATCGAATGTTTTTGCTCAGAAAAGTAACATTTTTGGCACACTCTGTGAAGGTTTAGTAGGTACTCGTAAGTGTGATTTTTTGATTTTTTTAAATTGAAATAAACTAGTGCTTGACCGCGATCCCAACTGATGGTAAGCAGTGATGTAAACTTTGATGGTGAGGCGTTCTAGTCGACTGGCGGTAGAAGTAGTAGATGTCAATATTATCTAGAACGAGATGGTGGGACGATTTGGATGTCTTCCTTAAGAATTGGCAAAAAGCGGCTAAAACGATGAACCCGAGAACGATGGAAGGAGTCCTTTGCCCAGCCATGGGACAATATAGGCTAGGTATAATAATAGTAATATTCTATTGTAGCACCGGTCTTAAAAAATGCTGAGGTTTTCTAGCACGTATTCCAAAGAATCCCAGTAAGAAATCGTGAGCGAATAAGATAGTTCTTGCTATCTTATTCATCAGGGAAAACAGTAAATGTCTGACCTATTTCCGTCGTGACATTAGAAGAGTGCAATTTCTCCGTGATTAAATATCTTCTGCTAGTCTACGATAAACTTGAATCTATGTTAGTTTTTAATCTAAGAAAACTAACCTCTGGTTTATAAATGGAGTTATGGACATTAAACGCAAATCAAAGTCATATGACGGCTCGGTTAGAGTAGTGGTTAAGCGATTGGCTACTGCGTTGAGGGTCGCGGGTTCGATTCCCGCATGGAACTAATATTTGTATGACCTACAGATAGGTGTACCGGGTCTGGGTGTCTTGTGTATGTGATTTGACATACTTGTGAACAAATCTACGACATAGAAGTAAGTCGTAGAGTAGGGCAAAGTTCCTTTAAAAAAATGCGTATCTATGGCTTGATAATTTGACCAATCACAGCTGGCGCAACTAAAATGCGATTGTCGCAATATTTTGCGATTGTTTCAACCAAATCAAGCACCAATAAGGTTCAATTCTATGTTGACTCGTAAAAAAAAGTCGGTTATGTTATTCCTTTTAGAAAGTAAAGGCCTGGTAAACAAAAGCCCAAGGCCTCATAAGTAAACAGAGCAGTATTCTTCCACAATGTCGGTCAGTTGGCACGGAATGCGGCAGATTGCCGTCCGGCTGGATTGCCGGAATCGGCCGGAATGCCACTGTCACTACGTTTATTGCGCCGTGTTAGACGAAGGAATGCTGGATTTTTAGGGGACACCCCTAAAGATTGGCGGTTTGAGAGAGTGTTCTCATTTATGGAGGACAGTTCTTTTGTTCTGGATCGAGGATTAAGGGATAGTGTGGAGTTATTTCTCTTGTACCTTTCTGAATAATAGTCTCCATTATGATTTGCAGGTATTGACTGTAAGCTAATGAAATACCCCTGAGTTTGTTTCGGTTTTTCTTCTCAGAGTAGTAAACTAGGAAACAACGGCCTCATCTAGTAAATATAAACTGAAGAAAAAAAAACACATGTAAAAGTGTTAACCTACTTACAAAATAAATATCCATTATCATTAATAAATAATTAATAATAGCAAACATCATCATCTGCCTAGCCTTTTCCCAACTATATTGGGGTCGGCTTCCAGTCAAGCCGGATTTAGCTGAATACCAGTATTTTACGAGGAGCGGCTGCCTACCAGACCTCCATAACCCATTAACTGGGGTAATACGGTACTTCATGGCAAGACTGGAGTCAGATTTACTGGCTTCTGACTATCCGTAACGACTGCCAAAGATCTACAAATGACAGCCGGGACCTACAGCTTAACGTGCTTTCCGAGGCACGGAGGAAACTCGTTACGTTAAGATGGTCACCCATCCACAAACCAACCTTGGCAAGCGTTGCTTAACCTTGAAGATCGATCTGTGCGGCTGTTATTATATAGCCACGAGCTCCTCTAAATAATAACAAACATATGTATTATTAAAACGCTGTAGATTTCCGAATTCAGATGTAGAACCTTTGCTGGGCAAAAAATTACTGAGTATTTATGACATCAATGTCAGTTTTAAAAGCATACATTATGTTTTAGATCACTTTGCCGTCTCCGTATATTTTTTTGATATCGGCACGATTACAAAAAAAAAAAACACGAAACAGCAATTTAAAAAAAGATCTTTAATTTCACATTTTTCATTTTAATCTAAAGCTTAAAAATCTCTACAAAAACAGACTCCAATCTTTTCGCAGTTCCAGCGAAGTACTTCGGAACAGGACCTTCAAGAATGCGAGAGTCACCGCGCTTATTGCTCGGTGACAATTGATGTTTGTAGTTTTGGGCCCCGGGGCCCACCCCGCCTTTGTTTTCGGGGGGCCATTCACAATCTGGAGGCGTATCTGTTCTTTGGACTATGCTTACTATCGGTGTCAGGGATTCAGAGTTTATTAAAGTTTTGGAGGAAACTGTACTGTCATTGTTATTATTATACATGTATAACATTTTAGTTCATTATTTTTGCAGAGAGTCGTCCAATCCTGTATATAGTCCGTCTTTTTACAGTGTAAATTATATATAATAATAAAAATAAAAAAATATTGGCATCCTCTAACCGTCGCGGTCGCCACAATGACCCGTCCTCTGACTTAATTTAAAAAATATAATATGTGACCGTGCTTATTATTAGTTGGATTTTGTATCGTTTACATTTCGGGGAGTGTGTATTTTAATTGCACAATTAAATTCCGCCAAATTCGTTCCATCATCGGACCACTAGACGTACGGCTTTGCACCACCGGTACTTACATGTGGTGGACATCTCACTCATACGTACAAAGCTTATTGAGAACTCATTTATTATTTGTACCGTTAAGGAGTGAAATTCTCCGAAGTTAATTCTCGGAAGTTCCTGACAGAGCTACAACCTACGGTTCTTTAAGTCAAGGTTGAATAGGTTACTTCTAGGAAAACTTGCTCCATTGTCAGCCTCATCGTCCCTTACTATCAGGTGAAATAGTGGTCAAACACAAACCTAAACATAATATAAATGTTACTTTATTCATGAATACATTTACGTAGTAGCAGGTTTTCACGAGCAGGTCCAAATGTGAACAATAAATATTTATTTAATAAGTGGCTGACATAATGTGAAGAGGGTTTCAAGTGATTTGGAGTACACTTGAATTAAGTGGGCCGTGTTGACAATAAGTGATCTAATTGTTAAGTGTGGTTCACTCATGCAGTTTAGGGTTAAAAGTTGGTGAAAATATTACGTATACTATAAAATTGGTATGCAATCGAATCTATATTTAATTAAATATAGATTGGATATCATTTAGTTTTGATCATAGATAAGGGTACTATTGAATTGAAAGAATGAAGAAATTGCTGGTTAGCATAGATTGTGTTGAACCACAAGGCCATAGAACGAAGACAAAAAAGGAATAAAGGAGTGGGTTTTAGTCAGTAAAAGTCTGACACGGTTTCCTCCGCCCAGGAACGGGAGAAGTCAATCTGATTATTTCTCACCTAAAAAAGCATACCTAGATTCTGTCATCAATTAAGTGTGTAACAAAATGTGAAATAAATTGATTTTCAAAATGTATAAATAAGAAAAATAGTAGTCATTTGAAAAAAAAGGCACCAGCTATTAATCCATAATATTCTCCATCATAAAATATCATCACTGACATCTATCCCCATAATAATCCAAGTCTATAAAATCCAATAGAAGAATATGACATAAATAAATTGGTACTCAAATGTAATAGACAATACGAGTAGCCAGGCAAGGGTTGGGCATCGTTCAGCCGGATTATCTACTAACTAGCTGTCCCCTGCGGTTTCACCCGCATTTTTCGTTACTGCTCTGCTCCCATGGGCCGTAGCGTGATGATATATAGCCTATAGCACTCCTCGATAAATGGGCTATCTAACACTGAAAGAATTTTTCAAATCGGACCAGTAGTTCCAGAAATTACCCCCTACATACAATCTTACAAACCTACAAACTTACAAACTTACAAATTTTACCTCTTTATAATATTAGTATAGATATGCGATGCTTTTACTGACTAGGATATATTGCGATTGTTGATTGGAAGTTGGAACGGCTTCAATTTGTTTTTGATGATTGTACTTTTTTGTTTGGTGTTTTATGTTGGTTGTGGTGACTTGAGGTATTGTTATAGATTTTTATTACGCGAAAATCTAGGATATTCTATCACATACCCGCGAAACGAGACACAATAGTAAAACAATAACAGCGCGGTCTCATAGGACCGGTCGGGGATTCAAACAATATTAGATTTGGTTAAGGGTTAGTTTATCTAGCGTTGATTGCGTTGTGTAGAGTCTAGAAAATTATTTATTACCGTTGTTTGTTTTTACTATTGTATTGTTGTTTTTGAAAACCTTAAGGATAAATATCTTGGAAGTAATAATTAAACTCGACGATTCAATGCAATATAAATTGTTTTCAAAATCAAAAATCTTAATCAGTTACACTTAAAATTATTTGGGAATACGTATGAAAAATATTGTTTACAGTTCTAACAAATGTAACCAGTAAACAAAGAAAAATCACCTGAACAACTACACACAATCACAAAATATCCTCAACAATCGCATCGTCACCGCATCCCGCGTAGGGTTAATCGCTCGCCTATTACAACTATAAATCTAATATGACAGTTATAGGGAGCGTGGTGAGTGGCCCGACCGGTGGCTTTGCATAATTTCTGTGGATATCTGACGCCATGTGCGATGAGTTGTTAGACGAGATTAAAATGTAATAACTAGAGAGGCGATATTGTAAATGAGAATTGAAGTTTAGTTGGTACGTTGTGGTGAATAAATAAAAAATTGGTAAGATTTAAATAGACGTCTATTGCAAAGACTGGTTTGAGGTGGCTCTTTTGAGTTGGAGATTATCAAGTCTATGCTCCCGCTCCAGGATGGAGCGAAAGGTTGTTTAGAATTTTTACTGACTAAAACCATCTGTGTCTTTCAGTGGCTTTTTGCGTTTCAGGGCCGCGGTTATTATCCAAAAAGTCCCGTAGCCTTGTGGTTCAAGATGGCTCAGAAAGAGTTTGGGGAGGGTATTACCTAAATAAAAAAGAAAAGATTTGTTCGTATACAATCAATGCTAAAAGTGCATGGAAAAAACATCCTGAACACGATATTTGTCATGATAAGCAAAATACGCAACAGGAAAGTACTTAAGTACTAAGCGCTAACTACAGTTTAATTCATGAATAAAAAAAAGTTCATACATGAAAAGATCGGCAAAAATCGCAATTCTATTCAGTGTGACATCAATAAACCTACAATCATCTATTTTTTAGAAAATCAACAATCATTTTGACCTAACACGATTTGGTGTTATTCCAACAAATGCATCACATTTGTCCGTATTATTTTTACACTCAAATTGCACCCGCTCTGCACAAAGCTATTACAGACCAAATTCAAATAGAAACTCCATTGGAATACCAACCCTACTCCCATCGAAATAGGGTTTAAAATCAGTAGCATGTCTTTGTTTTCTTGGCAAGCGCCCGGTTTGCTAAAACACTTGGACAACTGCCGCCATTGTCGCACCGTCAAATCAAAACACTCGGAAAGCGCGCCAAGCGGAGCACTGGCCAATCAAAATAGAAGTAATTTGATTTTATTCGCGGGCTGTTTTGAAAATCGAATGGAACGTGTGTTTAATTTTTGGTTTAAATATTTGTGTGTTTTTAATGAAAGCGTGTTTTTTTGTGGTCCTGATGTACTTTTACGTAAAAAAAGTGATAGATATTAGAGTTTACTAAAAATAAAATAAGTTTATTTTGATCATATTATTATTTAACGCTAATTTAATGATGGAATATATTGCGAGTGTTCTTTTTGAGCTTACTTTATAGTTAGCATGCAATTTCTGCAAATGTCAAAACGAACTTTTTTTTTGACAACTTTATTGGCAAGCAGTAATTTTTACTATTTTATTTATCATAGACACTGGATACTGGTAAGCAATGTTGTGAGTCAATGACCTAGATTTTAGACCTCAAAGTCACCCTCCTGCCCAGGAGCGGTAGAAGTCATTCTGATGATTTCCAACCTAAAAAAACCCCAAATAATTCAACACTTTTAAGAATCATTTGACAATAACTCTCTTAATTACATTAAAAATGCACCTTATCCCATAATCTCAAAATGATCGAAAATTGCAGTAAAAGCTAAAGAACGCTAAAAAAGCCGCCATAGCCACGCGACCGTCACGCGCGCCACACCCCGCCAATGAGTGCCAATCAGAGGATTGCATCAATTAATACCCACGCGAGCGTAGCCGGTGCACTTTTATAATGTGGTATTGTAAAAGTATGGTGCAGTTAGAAGGTAATTTATTTTATGAGTTATTTGTTTTTTTAGGTTCGAAGGGGGCAGAGCTTTTAGGGGGTTTAGGTCTTTTGGCCTTAAAAATTCTATCAACTTAGACCGTATGATAAAAGTTTTGGGAACACATCAGTTTTGCGTACAGCTAGTTAGGAAGTCGAATTTCTTCCCGGAGACTGTGTTTTATTGATACTTCTTCTTCTTTAAATCTAGGCATCTTTAAGTCAAGAGTGAATAGGTTACTTCTAGTCAACCATTTTCTATCGTCGACCACATTTTCGTGTATCATATCTGAGGTGAAATAATGGTCAAGCGTGGATAAAACTATTAACATTTTTTTTTGCGTTTTGCAATAAAATTATAGTTAAAACTGCAGTCGAATAGTGTCCATTGCGAGGCATGACGCGTCATCATACGGACCGGATTTAAGTATCTCGCATCGAGTAAACTCCCGCGACCACCACTAACTTGGTCTTCCTTGTGGAAGGTCTAACTACTTCATGAATCCCCGACCGGTCTAATGAGACCGCGCTGTTATTGTTTTACTATTGTGTCTCGTTTTGCGGGTATGTGATAGGTTAATTGGCCTGGGCATAGTCTTTTACTGTAAACATATTTTTTATGGTTATTCTCATCGCATAGTGTAAACTTTACCACTAGGTAAAGTTTTAATTTAAAGTCAAACATTTTTTTTTTATAAGCACCCACTCTAGTTTAGTTTACGTATTATAAAGAGATAGGGATGGGAACTCATTTCAAATTTAATTTATTGTTTAAACAAAGATATCCTGTTGATCGCGTGGGTTACAGGCGTGTACATTACACCAGTCTAACTTGAACTGCGCTGTTGCAATTGAGAGGTCAGGTTAATTTGACGAGTTTTGTTTCGAGGGTACGTTACTTTCGATGGATGAGTTTTACATTAGAATCCGTAGAGGGTTAGTAGTAGCAATTATTGGGTAACTAAGTTTGATTCCCACGTTGGGTATCTCTGGGTCGTTAAGTTTTAGTTTTAGGGACCAAAACTGAAAAGAAAAATTTTCACTATAGTAAACTATCATTTTTAAACTGAACTCCCAAATATCTACTATTTTTGTTTTTTTAATTGGTATGGATCGAAAAAAGTCTTAAAGAAGAACGGGTCTTTCGCGATCAACGAAATTTTCTCAGTGACATATTGTGTCTGCAGTTCACAATTTTACGCTTAAAAAATCTATTGTCACCTTTTTTGGTCCCAAAAAATACCTTACACGGGTAGACCATGCCCTGGACTAGAATATAGGATATTTTCTATCCCGGGAGTAGACCCATGTCCTTAGCACATAGGATACTTTTCATCCCGGTTTATACATCCGGGATCAAAAGTAATCATTCCTTTATTTAGGATGCTTTACTGGCCTGCACAAAGCGCAACGGTTTTTAGTCTCGACCAATCAAAGATTTCCTCGTGTTCCAACTGTAGGTAGCCGTTATTCAACTGTGTTAACAATTACACTAATCACCATGTTTGTTAATAAGTTGTAATGGATTTACGGCAGGAAGTATGGTGCGGGCGATAACGGCTACTTTTTATACGTACCGGCGTAATAACAATGAATACTTGTTAGATTCCCTGCTTTAAAATAATGAGTCAGTTGTAGATATTGTTGGATTTTTTTATTAAATAAAAATCGTAAGACTCTACAATATTCAGTTTGAAAATACGAATCTGAAAAACCGCCACTGTGTTTGCAAGCGCGGAAATTTTTGAAAAACAAAAACAGAGATTAGGAGCGTTACCATGGTGTGTTAAAATGAAAGTCGTGCGGGCGTGAAAGAGGAATGGAACAGATACCTCCTATATAGGTCCATTCCTTAAACAGTTTAGTTTAGGTCGTCAAACAGACCGCGTTAGAAGCTCAAGGTATGGCCTCAGAGGACTTTGTGCTGATACACGAGGTTTGATATTGAGTATGACAGCTCGTTTATTGCACTTGTATTCAAAATTGTATAACCCGCCAAAAGTCACCCTGTCTGACCTATTAACGTCAAAATTATTCAAAACTCTCATTGACCATCAAAACCCAACAGTACTTGGACTCAACCCTACAAATTAGAATAAAGAACTAATCATTAATATGGCCGAAATCAGCCGACGAAATCTGTCGTCCCTTCGGGAGTACTTCGGGGGCGCTCGGGGGCGTTCAGGGGCACTCGGGGGTACTCGGGTCGTTTCGTGCACAGCAGGGGCGCGGGACCTAATCGCGATAATGTGTTTATTGAATTACCGGCGCGGCGCGTGCGATGCCACGCGTCGACTCCTGCACACGTTAGATCAGTTAAGTGGTTACTCGTTTATGAGTGATAGATTGAAGGTGCGGTTTGATTTTGTCGTTTTTTTGAATTTAGAAGGCCGTTGTGAGGTTTAGTAATGGATTAGATCCTTTTTTGTTGAGATTTTTTTGGTGGTTCAACAAATATGAAACAATTGCCCATAGTTGTGCAACACAGTGGACACAGTACCTACTTAAAAGCTAAAAAGCGATAGCAATTCTATTTATAGGCCATAATAATCTTACTGCGGTTTCAGGGCCTTGCCATAATTAGGAATTACGACCATTTTAGGAATTTCAAAAAAAATAGGGTTTCATTTACGTAACTTCCTTCTTTATTCAAAAATACAAATATGGAATGCGGTAAATAATCGGTTAAACTGAGTAAGTTTAACCGATTTTTTCATCAACTACTAAAATTTTTAGTAACGTCTGTTTTTTATACCTCAGGGTATAAAAAACAGACATTATGATACTGAGACTAAATTGACACAAGTAATGTCAAATTTACTATAGGAATGACGAGTTCTTTTGTTGTTGAAATGTCATTTTAGTCTTAAGGTTTAAAAAACAGACGATAGTGGCTATATCCTCGAGGTTCGAAAGACCATTCTTTCCTCCAAAACAAAACATAAGAAAATAAAACTACAACGATACTGAGTGAAAACAATGCAGGTGTCGGATTACTGGCAACGAAACGTGGGGCAAAAGAGGGCTGAGGACATTAATTTAATTATCCTCCTCTCTTGGGAGCGTCTAATATTATATGGGAGTGAGGCGACCTCCCGGCATACAAATTCAACTGTCATTTTTTCGCGTGAGAAAAAAATCTCGCAAAACTGATTTTTTTCTGTTGGCATCCCCAGTGAGATCAGGTTGCGTGTGGAAAAATATATATAATACAAATCTGGATTTGTGATGTTGCTTTTTAGGGAATTGACGTAGAGACAGAGGTTGAAATTTACATAGATAACACTGTAAGATCATATGTCTGAGCTGAACTTTAGAGAGAAGTCTAGTATTCAAACAATGCTTACTAAGTTTTGGTATAGTAGATTCTATTTGGAAGCAAACGTGGGTTCTGCTAATGTTAGTTTGCTAAGTTTTTCCAAGAAAAAAAATGTGATGGTCCGGTCACAGAAGACAGCTAGGTACACTAAGTTACAGTACAAATGATTGATTTCAATTTTTAATAACGTCTGATCTTGCTACCCGACCAAACAAAGACATCCCGCAATTAATATTAGCATCGCATCAACCACTCTCTCGCACAATTCCACTCATTTAATAAAACGTTTTAAGGTATTAAAAGAAAACGCCACTAAAATCGAAGCATTCTAAGATCCAGCTCCTTAATTAAACTCAAAGCACGTAGCACTCCTTGATTCAGTCCCCCCGGGCAGCGACACCTACCCCCCTCCCTGGATCCCCCCCTTTCCTTATGGACCGCTTAGATTTCCTCCCCCCAGCTTGTGTGGATGGAATACTTGAAGTCCTGAATCTTGTACGAAGAATTGGTTTCGAGAGATTGGACGGTTAGTTTTATATAGTTTTTGTTTTGTTGGAATTGTCCAGCTGTTTATAGTAGTGGTAAAAATTACGATAGAAAACCGGATATCTGATTGTGTGATTTCTAGAATCATACTGTTATGTAATCTGAGAAAATCAATTATGAACACATTTATAGATACAACTGAAGTTATCAATCAAAGTATCGCAAGTAAGAATACTAAAATTAAATTAATGACCAGAAAGCAGTTAAAGTGAAATTTTTGAAAAAACTTATAATTTTTCTTAGTTTTAGAGCCTCTAGGCTAGTTCAAAGCTGCATTAACAGGTCAAGCTAACGGTAAATGGTGTGAGTAAAAATTACGATGAAAAATGGTCATGAGAGGTACTTTATCTGTATGAACTTATCATTCTGTAAGTGTTCGTAAATATATTTATTATTATATTATTTGGTAGCAGCTATTAGCTGATGCGTGTATTTCAAATAACTTGGAGATATATTTAGTCTATACAACTGGTGGTAAAAAGTAGTCTTTACATAACAAACAGACAGCAACCAAAATTCCTGCGACAATTCCATCTGGCTTCTCCGTAATCAGTGCAAATGAAACATTCCTTGAGTAAGCACAGAGCGAATGCTGGCTCCATGATGTACACAGAATAGTTGTAATTAAAGAGACACAGAAATAGTGAATAATACTTACAGTAGTTATTAATGTATTTCCAGTTTTCAACGCAGGCTATATTAAAATCGTATCTAATAAAATTAATTGGAGCAATTATAAAGTCTTTACAAAAAAAATCAAGGGCGTTTTTCTCATTTGCATTTTTGTACAATTTCAACTTGGAATTGCTCCTTACGAATCCAATTACAAGATAGCAAGCCTCTTTGGACTCTGAAGATGTCTCTTTGCTATTTTTGAGTGTGAAAAGGCTTTAAAAAGTAATCAAAGGGGCTGTGAACAGAAAGTTAAGAACATTTGGCTCGGCGTAGACAATAATGAAGAGTTTTATGGTTTCTCATTTTGTTCTTTGAAATCTTTTTTTGAGAATCTTTTTTTTTTATAACTGCTATCTTTTTATACGTATTCTTGTGATTATTTTTTTCAATTTGTATGTTAATTTGGTGAAACAAAATATCAGTTTGATGATATTTGTGTTAACGTGTGTCCTTCTTTTCTTAGTAGATTAGAGAATACTATTCTAATAATGCCACAAAATATTTAGACTACTTTTAGCTAACCATTAAAAACATACAACCCTACATTCAGCTTCCAGCTTTACGTTTTAATTGCATTTTAAATGCTATCTCAAACCAAACTAATTTTCCAAATGCTTTTTAAATTCTTCACCGCAAACCGAGGCTGGGGAAGTAATGTTGGATAAAAAAGAAATAAAAGCAAAAAACAAAAGAGGCCGGAATACAGCCACTGTGTAATTATTTCGAGAGCTAATGTGCCACTTGTTTATTCGCTGGCTAATTAAGAGAAGGAAGAGTTTTAAAAAAAATACTTCAGCTCAGCCTTTGAGTGAATCAAACATTCATGAGATGGAGTGAGAGATGTCGGAGTAATCGTGTTACACGTTTCCTCTTTTTTAATTTTTATTTTCTTAATCTCTGTTAATGGCCGGCCAATTTTATGATGAGAAAAGTTTTGATAAGTGTTTTAGAACATGGAGTACTGCAGGGAAGTGCTTTTGGCCCTAGTATTTTTGCATATCATTCATATACCTTTCTCTTGATTGGAAATGTATTGCAACTACTTACATAAATAACACTTCCTGCATTTATATAAGGAATCCTGAATACAACAGCACAACAGTTACACTCAATGAATAATTTAACTTCCCAATTAATAGCCCCAACTAACTCGAAACTAGTAACTTCAAAATTGGAGCCAACTGCAGGTAGAGCCAAACTTCTGGGCCCAATTACACTCAAATTCAGTTCTTGAGGTGACAAATCGCGAAGCCGTCCTCGACGTTGACTAATCACCCGTTTAATTTAGCTGGCGTAATTATAAATAAAATTTCAACGATAAATTGTGCTAGGGTACATTAATCAAGAAGTTGGGACACTGATTAAAATACCGTTCGTCCAACTATTTGCTAAGTTGATATCGTTAATAATTTACTCGTTGAGGGTAGGTTTTAGGGTGAGATCAGGTGTGATGCGTGGTTTAATTTATTTGGTGCCGAGACTAGGACCGTTTTGTTGGATAGAGGAGGGATTGTAGCTTGTAGCAATGTAAATGGAAAGACGTGGAATGTTTGGTTGTAGTCTTTCGTGTGTTGATATAGGTTCAGGAAACTTATGGATGCTTTAGTTAATGAACCATCAACAAATTCCGATACTTATTATTATGGATACAAGTTTTTAAAGGCTCTGTTATTTTTATAAAAAAATTTAAGAAAATGATTTATTGTAAGCTTTTTGCACCTAAAATGAAACGAAAAGACACAGCATCATTTTAAAATTTTCTCTAGGAAAATTCATATGAAAATTTATTCATCACTATCTGCAGACCACCCTATAGCAGAAACATGTGCCCAATAACTAACCCAACCCTTCTGTTACATCCTTTTCACTCGTATTGTAAAATGTATTGCTATTTCACTCGCACCCACTGTCAAAGCAATGAAAACGGCGAATCTATGCGTCTGAATCACGGAATATCGCACCCCCACCCTTATCTTAAATGAACTGGGGAGAACAGTAGGTACTGGTGAAGGAAGGAACGTCTTTTAAACTGTAAGGGATGTTTTTCACCATGTAAGTGTATATATGGGAGTATTAGTATGTGTAGTTTATGGGGGTGGTATACAGAGTACAGATGGTGTTAGTAAAACAGCAGTGAACGAAATAATTGGTGAAAATGAAATAACTATATCTAATACAGAACCGAATAAAACAAATAAAGCTGCAGAATTTATTCTAGTAGTTGGAAAACACAGCTTAGTTAAGAAAACAGTCGAGCAATAAGCTCAGTACAAAGATATTAGATTAAATAGCATGAATTACCCAGAGCTGAGTGAACCCCGCTGTTAGACAAATTGCTTTATAATAGATCAGCTGTAGTGATGGACAATGAGGCCAAACTGATCATCATTTCCGATAACAGTTCAAGTACTTTGCTTATTGACGTTATTTGTTACTTTACACCTAATAAGTGTACCTTTAGTATATCGAATAGTTTGGGGATCAAAACGTTTGCGTGATGGCTAAATGGTCGAGAGCGAGTCGAACGCAGCCCAAATAAGATAAAGCTACATAAGATAAAGATTTTGGAGTTGTAGGAATATAAAGTTGGATTGAAAAGAGAGCCATATTATTATTTTTTTATTGATTTTATAAAACACTTTGACACGTCATTTTTTTCGTAGATTTACTTATGGAGGAAAACTTAACTAACTTAAGTCTCATATTCGGTCCTAATGCCTTAGTAGATGTTGATGATGAAACAATAAGTATAATTTAAAGTCTAAAAGTTTTTACATCTTTTCAAGCTTTCCAGTCATCCAAAATTTCAAACGCCTCAAGTGGGAACTTAAGACGAAAATTACAAGACAATAATTCACCGCGGCACTTCCCGAGTCCATTTACTTATCTGACATAATTCAGGGAGTTATGCTGTCAAAACATCTTAACCAACCCCCAACATAATTAATGTAAGATGAGTTTCTGTTGTTTTATAATAATCGCGGAATGTCGCGGTTACATTATGAAGCGATTGGGTTACAGCTACATAGGGTTGCGAAGGATGGGGCGCGGATCGAAGGTTTTGTATTTAATGAGGGTGATATGTAAGTTATTAAGGTTTAAGATGGTGATGACGTAGCTATGATTGGTTAAGATGGAATGGAATCGGATAAGTCGACGCGCGAGTCGACATGTAAACTGTGGATAGCCTAAAGACCTTTTCGTCTGATTTTTCAATCTTGTTTTTTTAGAATTGGTCAAATTAATAGAATCATTTGCGTAAAAGATGCCCAAAGTTAAATGCTTTAACTTTACGTCTGTATTTTAAAAAATCTTACATGAAATTTAAACAATACGTTACAAAATTTTAATAAATCACAAAATCCATAAGCAATATCTTATACATATCCTAACAATCAACTAAATTTCACAGCACTCATACCAGTTATCGATTTGCTGGCTGAACTCCGTGCTCCTATTTCTGAACCCCTTCATGAATGTAAGATGTTGCGGTCTACAGCTATACGAGAGCGTCTCTCTAACAGTTAACTCCACGGATAAGATTCGCTGGGACTTTGTGGTACCTAAGTGCCATTGCGATTTCATTTGACCGTTCACACTTTCACAACAGACTTGATTGTGTGTTAACAATAGTATTCCGGACCCGTATTAAATATTAAAAGTGTGGTAGGGAAAGGTTGTGTCTGCCTTTTTGGAACTTTGTCTGTAGGTATGGTGAAATGAGACTCAAAGTTAAGTGCTTGCTAGTTGCTAGTCTTATAATTTAAACCTACTCGTATTTTGTCATTGCTTATTCACTACTATGCTTTCGAATTTGACTATGATAGTTATTTTCAATGAATTTTTCATAAGTACCTATTCATTTCATACGGTCTCGGGAGATTTACAAGAAATCAGTGTCCTTATTGATATAATTATGTAAACTGCATCCGATTTGATTGTAGGCCACCTACAAGCTAGTTAGGAAATGGCCAGTTCTAACCTAGCCTTAGTATTGATTGGTACTAGTAACACTTGCTCTTGTAATTTGAGATTAATTATTATCATCTTATTGCTTTTGGGAAACATGACAAGCATGTTACTTGGGCGCTATAACACGTGTTTTTCTTCTTTAGCTTGTAAACCGTGATTCTATCATTCACTATTAGTTTCATAGTTATATCATCACACAGACAGTGTCAATAAATTTTGATTATTCACGTATTAAAGTAAATCATATAGATACACTCACCAGTATGAATATAAGTATGCTTCTTCATATCCGACTTCTGGTGAAATCGTTTTCCGCAGTACTGGCAAGGGTAAGGCCTGGTGTCAGAGTGTATCAGCAGATGGGTGGATAGTGTGCTGGACCGCTTGAAGGTCTTCCCACACTGCTTGCATTCGAAGACCTTCTCCACACTGTGGACAGCCCTGGTGGAAAGGGGGAAAATTTTAAATTCGGAAGACAGGCTAGATATATACAAATAGGAAAAAATATTGGAGTTATTGGTTTGATAAACTATGTAGCTGATAAAGGTAGACTGGTTGACGTATTGCCTGTAATAGTCGTAGCTTTACTTATTTATGCTAGCGTATGGCTAACTGCCTTGAGCAAGCATAGTGGCTAATGCTTTATTAAGTAAAGGCCTGCGCCTGTACGTCTTGCAGTGGAACAGTTTCAGGCTATTAATAGGCTTATTTTTTCTCCATAACGTAAATTGATGTCAATGGTGCTAAGCTACTTGAATAGGTAGAAAGTTTTTCATCATAAATTGCACAAAAATGAAAACAAAGAACCAATCCCATCTTTTCGACATACATTTTAAATACTCACCTATGTTGACTCAAACTGATTTCATGTCCAAAAGTCTTGCTGCAGAGTTCACACGCAAACGGCCTCTTCCCATTATGAGACCGTCTGGCATGCACCTCCAAACCATGAGGGGTACTGAACATCTTTTCGCACTTAACGCAAGAGTACACATCACCCAACGGTAAAGGTCTGGATAAAGGACCAGGAGCTCCAAGAACCGCTGCACGTAGTCGCAGTAATTCTGGACCAGCAGCTTGAACAGCATGAAGGTAAAGATTGCTGTAGCCTCCCCAGCCAGGAAGACCAAGACTTCCTGCATCTCTGAGGAATTCCGCGAAAGGTAGCGGAGGATAAAGGAAAGGTCTTTGGGGCTGCACTCTTGGTGCGTCAGGTCGTAGTAAAGCACTGACGGAGAAAGCTTCTGATCTCTTTGGTGGGGGGGATGTGTCTGGGGGTCTTCTTGGGGAAGATGGAGGGGAGTCAACTTCAAGTTCAGGGGAGCTGGAGCGGACTGATCGGGGGGATTGGGGTGATGGCACCCAGCAGGGACTGCCGCAGCGCGAGGCTGGTGAGATGCCTTCAGGTCGGGTTTCGTTGTGGTGGTGTTCTTCTTCTTCATCTTCTGTCCTGTCCATTCTCTCGCTGACTAAGCGGTTGATGCCGAATTTGATTTCTTCTGCAAAAAAAAAATGTTGTTATAGAAGTGTATTGTCTTTTTAAACGTTAGGATGAAGAGTTTTGTTTGCACAATTTAAAATGAAGCCATTTCCTTTGTAATCATTCAGCCTTTGTCGCACACAAAAGCGGTAATCATCGATACTGATGCAAATAATGCATCTAACCCTACAATTGTTTGGGTCATAAAGACCCCACTGCGCAGGTGCCACACTTGTCGCTCCGGACGAAATGGGCCGTATCATGTCGCTGGAGCAAATTGACTTTCATCTGTTCAACCCTCGAAGCCCAACCCCCGTAATTAACACGTCGGGTCGTTTCGACCCCCAATCTTTTTTTACAATTCACTAATCCGCGGGCGCGACTAAACGTAACTATTGCTGTTCAGTTTTGTTTAGCTTTATTCGTATTGTTCGATGTTTGATCAAGGATTGGAGTGTGAATAGAAATTATGTTATTTGATGGTGTTTAAGCTGGTACAGAAAAGATGTGGCTTTTAACTGTTTATTTTGGCGAATTGGCACATTTGATCATATGCGAGTATCTTTTATATAAAGTTGGCAAAAACTTATTTAGTTCATTTTGTGTTTCTTGATGTACCTAAATGCTGCAGCACTATGAATGTTATGCACGTTATTCACGACACACAAATGAAGATGCAAGTTATTTATAAGTTTTCGGCAAGAAATTTGAATTCATTCTTATTGTATTCGAAGTTATTTAAAAAAGTGTTGTTACTTTGTTACAAATTATCTCCCATGGATTACATGCGTGACAATCAATACAAAACACATGACAAACTAGTTACACGTGTCGAAAAATCTAAAACAAGATAGAGACAATGTCCCACAGAATAAACTTCATACATCATCAAGTAACCATCAACACCTCTATGCTGTCCAAAAACAAACATCCATCTCGAGTCGAGACAAGCTCCACTAATGAAGAGCGACCCCCATCTGAAACGCAGCAGCTGTCGGCATTTGGAGCGGAACCAATCGGGGGACATCGGGGGACTTCGGGAGAATTCGGGACTGACTTCGCCAGCGGCCGCCCGGGCGATATTCCCCTACGAAAATTTCACGCTCGGGCCTGTTTTAACAATGGCCAGCGTTTAAGGGTTACTCTGTACACTTGTTTGTTTGTTCCCTACCGACACGGCTTTATCACCCTATAGTATTTATTACATATTAATGGTTATTTAGATTCATTGTTACGCCTCGACAGTATGCTCGAATTTATGGCTGTGCCAAATATTGAATGGAACCCTCAATGAATGAGGAAGGCGGTCTATTGTTGTATTGTAATTATGTGATATAATTTTAGGCTTTGATTTATAATTTTGGCAATGTGTTTTTGTAATATGAATTAATGACAGTGATTTGAGCCATTATGTCAGTACGAGAAGATCCAAGAAGATCATACTTTTGGGATGTTTTACATTTCTATATATTTTCATGGAGTTTTTTTACGGTACGTCTCTAAAAGAAATGAACAACTGGAACCGTACCCTAGCATCTGACTTTTTATAAGTGCATAGTAAATTGGAATGTGAAATAAAATATTTTGGATTAAGAATTATCGACAATCGATCATCATCATCATCGGTATCTAAAATAAAGTTCGGCACAGGCGTATTTCGTTCACTCTATCATGTAACATAAAAAATATACGATTAACCAATTTTGATTCTACTTTTAACCTTAAAAGTCAAAATGCTGAGAAAAAACCTTAACCCTAAAAAGCAGCGATACAAAAACGTAACCTAATAAAAAGCTATCTAAGTTTCCACACTCGACATAACAACATAAGTCAACCACAATAAAAACGCTACACCAAACGAGTCCAACAAAGTCTCATATTAACCTTATTTTGGCGTCATCCTGCCAGACGTAAGACAAACACAGAAACACTATCAACTGCAATCGAATTAAGGCATTTTTAGCCGCAAATTATTTTTATTGGTAAAATTTTACACGCCCTCTATTATGATCTCTTTATCTATGTATCAATGGTTAGCTGGAAGAAAGCTAAACGTTGAGTTAACCTACATGAACTGTGTTATCCTCCTACGTTATGAGTTGTTACGGTGTACAATAAAGAATTTGAATTCAAAAAGTAAATTAAGAAACTTAAAATTTCACCCTAATCCTTAACCTTAAAATGCAGCGACAAAAAAACGTAGCCTAAAAAGCTTTCTAAGTTTCTACACCCACTGTTACTAAAATACCATAACTATACACCTATAGAATACCATAAAAACGCTATACCAAACGAGTCCAACAAAGTCTCATATTAACCTTATTTTGGCGTCAACCTGCCAGACGTAAGACAAACACAGAAACACTATCAACTGCAATCGAATTAAGGCATTTTTAGCCGCAAATTGGATTACAAGCTGTCTGTCTGCATTTTTTTCTATGCAAAGAGAACATTAAGCGCCATTAATGTCAGACTATTTGCAGGCTTAATGCAATTTTAATTATAAAAGGTGAGGCTTGCTGCAAATTGCGAGCGATGCATTCAGATTGTTATTTTTCTGTGAGCTTTTAACAAATTAAAAATATGTATTGCGTATGTGTGTGGACGATTTATTGTTAGTGGCTTTTTATTTTATGTAAAATGGTAATGCTTGATCGCGGATATGTCGCTTAGTGTGTGAAAAATGGATAGTGGTAAAAGGGAATTAGTGCACTTATGTAATTATAATGCTTTCAGCGTATAGTGAATGAGGTGATATAAGGACATATAAACTCTTCTTTTTTTTAGGTGGGATGTCTTCAGAATTACTTCTCGCGCTTTTTGGTGGAGCGGTTCAGAATTTTATTGACTTTAGTCAGTCAGTCAACCCGCTCCTTCGTTCCAGGGTCCTCCCAGGTTTTCCTGGACAAACACTAGGGTCGAGTTTTTGTTTATATGGTCTGTCTGATCTGTTCACAAAAAACTAATATGTCGAACTATAAAACCGTTTTAATGTTATTTTTGATAGGCTCGCGTTTGACCACTATCTTACCTGATAGTAGGTGATAATGTGCTAGACAACCATGCTCTATACATGGTTGTCTAGAAGTCTCTTGTTCACTCTTAGTGTAAAGACCCCCTGCGTTTACACTAAGTTCTTACTAAGTAATGCAGCCTATAGCAGGGCATTCTAAGCCTAAAGATACATAATAATTATGTGTAATACATAACCTATAGCTGCCTAACATGACCTTCATATCATGACAATTGTAACCAATATTCTTTTTTAAAAGTGTGGTTTTAGTGTTTTTTTTTAGTAGGAAGTAATTTATACGAACAATTTGGTAATTACTAGTGCAGATCATGCAATTTCTTACTATGTACGACCTCCCTATGCCAAAATATAAACAAAGTATCTTGCTTGTAGCAATTTTGACTTATTGTATAGGTACTTACTTACCTACGTTTACAAATAAAATATTTTTTATCTTTGACATCAATAACAAAAATTTAAAATATTTGATTTGATGAACATAATCCTCATGTCGAAAAACGATTAAAATGATAAGAATATAATTATATCATCCAAAATGATACATACCGAATAAACCTCAGCATTGATCGATTTTTTTTCCTCAAAACAAATCAATTACCTAAGTATAAGTACCTACTTATATTTTTTGAAGGCGTGTATTTTAAATTCCTTTTTTATCTAAATAATATATAAATATGTTAAACTGGATCTTATCGGAATAGCAACAAGATTGGTTTTTGATTGCATAAAATATCATTAGGTACCCTCAAAAAAACTTTTACCGTTTAGGCTCGACCAGCAATTCAGGTAGCCTAAAATTACATAATATATTTTACATAGTATCAACTAACCATGGCATTTTATTACCTCTTAAAAAAGTATATTAAATACCAATAAATTCATACCATGTTATGGGTTTATAAAATAAAATGCTAAGTCACGTCCGAATCGTTAATCAAGATTTGTACAAATGAAACTAAATCATACGGGGACCGTGTCGGATATAACAAATTTTAATATATCTCGGGTTCTTTTGACCCCAATGCGAATCGTAACTGGAAAATGTGTGATCACTTTTATTTATGAAATTGTTTCTGTTCTTGTTCTATTGGAAATAATTTTGAACTTCTACCACTCGTACATGGCGTGAATGCAAAAAAAAAACTCAAACGAACATATTCCCGCGATATAAAAGTGTTATAATAATATATACTATTCCAGAATATGGTCTACTCAGGTGCCAAATTTGATCTAAATTCTTTTACCTGTTTGAGTGTGAAGGAGTAACAAACATACAAACTTTATAATATTGGTGCAACAACGATTCAATTTGAAAAATGACATTTCTTACATCATGCTGGTTATTGAGAGTCATCAGTAATGAAGTTTCATGAAAGTATAATTTAATGTTTTTAATTACTTTAAAAAAAATGTAACTAAAACAATAAAAAATTAAATCTTTTTTTTTTTGTATCCTATCTAGTAAAGTGACAAAGAGTGTCACGTTCTTAGTAAAACCCTGTGTGACTTCAATTGCCTGAGACGCAAAGGCGACTCAGGGCTGAAGCTGCAGTGACTCATTCCACTTCTAGGTACCTACGTAACTACTTAATATAGTGGTTATCACAATTAGTCAAAAAACAGATTAATACCTTGTATAAGTTGTGAAATTTATCTTTAAAACATGTTTGATAACGGCGCGGCGCTGTGATCAATGCAAGACTAATATTATTTACAACTATACTGATAGTCAAAGATTTCAGTTTATCTATAAGTAAAGAAAAATAGTTATGCACTTTGGACTTGCTTGTAATTTATCGTTTGAAAGGTTTGATACTTAAATTAACTCTTTTCTCTAAAAAGGCGTAAAGACCAAGTTGGCGAAGTTGACTTTCTGATACACTTTTACTTAGGTGTTCACACTGTTTCGATCTGCGTTTGATATTTAAAATTGTACCTATTTACTTGAAACTATCAGTCATAAATATTTGGTTCGTAAAACTTTTTAAATTGATTCTCATTGCCATTTTTTTACATTTGGAGATACGCTCTTTTTCCTCAATACCTACCAACAAGATTTCAGGGAGAAATCAGGTCTTCTTTCTAAAATAAAATTAAACTTGAAAAATAGGCTACTTTTTTTCTGGTTTTCACTTCTCTTTAAGTGTGAGTAATTTATTGTCAAATACTGCTATGACGAGACAAAAAAGTGACATCAATCCAAACTTAATTTTGGCACCCATTAACATAATGTACCGCCTTTTTTATCTGAGAAACGTGGTGATACTCATGTCATGAATTCTTGATCAATGATCACTCAATCATAGCCATCACGATTCCATCATCTTAAGATAAAAGCTAAAGCCTCCGTTCTACGTGACTACATGAATTAAATCTGTCACAAGTAGGTATAATAATAAATACACATGTATAAATCAAATGTTATCATTCGCTTGTAATACCTTTTATCTATCGTTATAATATGATTTTAATACCCCTTATCACTAAAGATTAGCAAAATCAACGATTGTAAATAACCTACCACTGTCTTGGCGATTTCTTTTATACTTGACGCACTTACGTTGCAATGTTTTTTTTTATTATTGTTTTATATCTCAAAGAAGGGATTTTTTATGTGGTTTATTGTCATATATAAATATAAGTTTTATTTAATATAATTTATTTGTTATGTACCTAACATGTGTGTGATGAAACATAATATATAAGTAAGTTCCAAAAAATGAGACTAGTGTGTTTTTGGAACTCTCCAGGATAACTCTATGGAATAGTATTTAAATTGCCTATTAATTTTCTATGAACGTGATTTCTTATGATATCAAGGTGCTGGTCTGATACACTGGGATTGTTGCAAAAAAAACCTAGTGTGTGAACTCTTTCAAATAGTCTCAATGAGTGTCATCATCTACCTAGCCTTTTCCCAACTATATTGGGGTCGGCTTCCAGTCAAGCCGGATTTAGCTGAATACCAGTATTTTACGAGGAGCGGCTGCCTACCAAACCTCCACAACCCATTAACTGGGGTAACACGGTACTTCATGGCAAGACTGGAGTCAGATTTACTGGCTTCTGACTATCCGTAACGACTGCCAAAGATCTCCAAATGACAGCCGGGACCAACGGCTTAACGTTCAATCGACATCTTTAATTAAAACCGAATAAAACTAGAACCATTCAATGAAGTAGGTACGGCAACGAAAGCTTTATTTTAAAAATCATTATGGTTATCGCTAAACCTCGGGTGTAATCGCATAGGATTTGCTGTTGTAATCCATTCGGTATGGATTACTAATCAAAGTTATTACGCGAAGGTCTACGATTGATTACAGCGAGTTATTCCGATACCTATCTTTTTAAAGTAAAATGGCATAACCCATTTTCTTTTAAATCCCAGGGCGGTATAAATGTTGAAAATCTGAAGGCGGTATAACTTATAATTTTGAGAATCTGAAGGTGGTATAACATGAAATATCGAGAGTTTGGTAGTAGCACATTACAGCGTCAAAAGACGTCGAACAAGGTGGACTGATGTGATGACCTAGTGAAGATCGCGGGTATCAAATGGATACGAAACGCATAGGACCGGTCATTGTGGCGATACTAGGGGGAGGTAGTGGACGTCTTTCGGCTGAAATGATGATAACATTAGAATTCTTGCTTCTTCTAAGAGTCGAGGAGCTCGTGGCTAGATAATAACAGCCGCACAGGTCGATCTTCAAGGTTAAGCAACGCTTGCCTAGATTGGTCTGTGGATGGGTGACCATCTTAACATAACGAGTTTCCTCCGTGCCTCGGAAAGCACGTTAAGCCGTAGGTCCCGGCTGTCATTTGTAGATCTTTGGCAGTCGTTACGGATAGTCAGAAGCCAGTAAAATCTGACTCCAGTCTTGCCATGAAGTGCCGTGTTACCCCAGTTAATGGGTTGTGGAGGTCTGGTAGGCAGCCGCTCCTCGTAAAACACTGGTATTCAGCTAAATCTGGCTTGACTGGAAGCCGACCCCAATATAGTTGGGAAAAGGCTAGGCAGATGATGATGCTTCTTTTAAGAGTCACAATTGGAGAATAGATAAGAAACATTGATTAGTAAGTACCTATGTTGCTAAAACAAAACTTTGCGTCTGATGAAATAGGAAACATAGGCGCACACACTCAGGTACTTAAAATCAGTCCAATTCAACATATGCCACTGTAAAATCGGTGTTCAACATATTCATAACATTACCTATTGATTTCGTTATCAATTCATATCTTTACGGCTCTGTTTTTACAAAGAAATATCGTTCAACCTTCAAAGTGCTGCTTATTTCGTCAATGTCAATAACTGACAATAACTTGGTAATTGATTGTTCATGTGTGAATAGTTAAGATATCCCAGTTATTCCTTTCATTCTTTCATGAATGAGAGACTGCTTGATGGCTTATCTAAGCTAGACTGATTTCTAGTGCTAAGTCATTGTTCAAAAAACTAACCATGGAATTGGAACAGGGCTACTGAAGAAAAGTAGTAGGTAAAAGTCTGAAATTCCCTCAAACTAACTGGGAGAAGTTAGTTGATGATTTCTTATCCCGAAAAAGCTAGAGGATTTATTTACAACTGCTTCAATATGTATAGATATTGACTATGTCACAATTGTTTTTTAATTGGGAAGTTATGTCTTGAATTCTCCTGCAGCCTTAGACTGAACGAAAGGGCGTGGCAGGCTGACTGACTACTACCTTACCTATGTTGACAGTAACCCTTTGCGTTCTAGGACCACTTGGTACCTTTTAGGAAGTAAATTCATGGCCCTAGTAGGCTCTGGCTCTGCTGGGCCTCTACGATTTTTACTGACATTTCCTTGAGGTATGAGTGAAACACTAAGCGCCGTCAACGACTCGGACTCGGTCTGGACGGTTATCGGAAGGTAACATACTATGTTACCATTACCATAAATACTATTTCATAATAGGAAAATAGGTAGGTACTGGTTTATTTAATATTTTGTCACGCTTCTGATGCTTTTCAAATAAGATATTTTATTCGTTTCCGCCCAAAGCGGGCGGAGTTATTTGAAGAATTCGCAACTAAATAAAATGGTGATGAATGAAAGCCGGCTTGACAGTTTGAATATCGATATCAAACGTCATCTAAGGACTGATTTAAATTTTACTACGTCACATATCGATGGTATTAACAATGTCACGTTTGTACTTCTACGATAAGTATGATAAATCTGGTCTTTCGGTACGATCTAAGAAACTTGATATCAATGGGGATTACAGTGGTCGCACCTAGAGGGGAGATATCACGGTATGTCACGATAAATAGATATCGGAGAAAATTCCCGATTTTCTTTACGGAAAGAAAGGTTTTTATGTGTATAACTGAAATAATGCACACTCTTATACACAATTAGGAAACTAAGTTACAAACGTGCACTTAGGTAGCATTTTTTAAGTAATCAGTTGTCCTGATTTGTTTATTTATTTTACAGTTTTGTACACACATAGAATAATTTGATAATAAGAAGGAGACTGAAAATAGGTAAAAGGATGCTTATTTCTAAAGAAATATCTTTGAATTTGGGAATCGATGCACTACGTTGGTAGCGCATCGATTTTTGGTATCTAAGCACGCACATACCTACACATTAGTGTCACAATCACATTTACCAACTGAAATCGTTCACCATTCTAGTTTCAGGATGTCCATTTACACAGTACATTTTATATTGTATTACTAAGTTTTTTTTTTATATCACGATAAAATTACTCAACAATTCCATTTTATTACATAAATGGTGATAAAACAATTATTGTCTTTACCGATTTGATGTGCGGTCAAAACGTTTTTACTGCACTTATCAATAAACGCGTTAGGTACTAAATTCATTGAAATCCTGAGATAATGCCATTGTGCCTAAGCGTTTAAACTTGTAACATGGCTTTTATTTGATTGATTGTTCTAATCGGTTTTAGGATCAACTAAAATGGAAAGACCGAAAAAATTACGGAACAAGCATTGTTGCGGGCCGCAAATAATTTAGCCTGAGTACAAATAACGGTAGTCAAGCCAGTAAAGCTATTGAAAGAGTTACTGAGTATCTAGAACGTAAGGGGCAAATGAAGGGAATAAATATAGGTGAATTTTAACCGGTTGATTTCTGATAGGTTCCCTCTGGCTCTATTCTAGAGTGGGAAAAGATATTTGTAGATTTCACACTTTGAACCAGAAGACGCCAGAAAACCCGGGGACCTGGAACGCAAGACAAAAAAGGAACTTAGGGCTGGGTTTTAGTCAGTAAAGGTCTAACACGCTCCGCCCTAGAGTGGGAGAAGACATTTTATAAACTTCACACCTCGTTAACAAAAATCATATTACAGATTAGGAAAAACAAAAGACAATAGAATCATAACCGTACTCATTACTCCGAAGTTCTTTCTTAATTAACCTCTACCTTAAGGTTATCAACTCTAGGGTGACCCTGCGCTATCTCTGGCGGCGCCTTTGTGTGCGTGCCCCGATTTCTCTTCCTAATGTTTCCAAGAATTATTTGCTGAAACAATAGCACGCTTCATGTTTGTGATGCATACCAACTTAAAAGTGCAGTTCACTTAAAATTTTCAAAAACCAACTCTAACTTAAAAAAAATAAGGTTGGAAATTCCTTGTAGAGTCAGTAAGAGTGTTTGTTTGTCTGTAAACGTTGACGAAACCGCGGTGTCTTTGAGATTAAACTCTCGTTTGATAATTGCTAGTCAACATGCCGCCAAGATTTGTGATTATGGCCAGTTTACAAGGTTTATTCTTTAATGGCTTCGTGTGTGATTGAGGTTAGTTTCACAAACTTAATGCTTGCTAATAAAACATGGATTGTTTGAAAAAAATATGCTAATTTGACTGTGTTTTTTTGTGTGGAACTGTCATGTTATGTTTGTGGTGCTGTTTCTAAGCTTCCTTATCATCTATACAAGACGTTCAGTCACACAGTCAGTCTCTTTTATAAGAGGAGAAACTGACTGACTGACATATCAACGCACAGCCGAAGCTATTAGGTCTAGGAACATTAAATTTTGCATAAGATTTCCTTTTTGACGTAGGCGAGCACTAACGGAGGACTTTCATAGACGATTTTCCTTGCTAGATTTTTTAAAACCAATGATAAAATATGGAAAGAACGCACGCGAAAGATGGAAAGCGTCGAGGGAGGCTTTGCCCAGGAGTGGGACAGAATAGGCTGGAAAAAAAAAGATGAAATATTTTTTTTTACTACAAGTTCCGTAGCGATAACTTTCACGATTATAAGTAGCCACTTTCCCATTCACCGACACAAAAAGCCACACAAAACAAACACGGTAGGCAGTAGATTTTCGAGATTAGTCACCCCACCAAGCTTGGCAAACAAATAACAAAACAGCATAATGTCCAAAGAGACAAACATCAAACAATACCCACAAGCAAAAGTCACGCTAACAAAGGTTATCAAGACTTGGCGTTACTTGGCCGGACTTGGCAAACACTGTCGTGAATAATAGGGTAAACAGCCAAGCGGTGTCGTGACCGCTTGGCTAATATTGACACTTATACCTGGCACGAATTTTACCCTTTGATTGATCGAGCTTTGTGGTTAAACTTGGCTATTTTTGAATTTAGAATCGCATGTCACGTTTGAGGGTTCGCTGTCATTTGTTTGATTTTACTTGGAAATTGAATTATGGAAAGTATTTTACCTGGAGTTGTGTTGGAAAGACTGTGGTGGATTCAGTTGCGTTGTTAACCGTAACTTGGATATTTGAAATAAAAAAAAAGATACTTAGTTATAATTTGTTTATTTCGATTTGTATTTCTATGTAAGAATCTGAAAGTTGTTCTGTCTTTCCCTGAAACAATGAAAAGTGTTTCCAATCGACGACCTAAACTGATAAGTAGCCCACTTTCTCGCTCACACGTATGTCATTTTAACCCGTCATGATATATCCCTTGGACCCTTTCTCACATATACGAGTACACCCCCTACTTTTTGTCTAAAAATCCGACCATTAATTCGCTCTTTGAATTAAGTCTGACGATCCTATGAATGATCATGATAATTATTCTCTATCTCTTATTTATGGTAATTTATTTAGGACTACCTTCGGCTAGAGGCAAAGCCCGAGTAATAGAGTAGCATAAATCGTTATTAGAAAAATTTTATAGTTTATTAATTACAAACAAACATACAAATATTAGTATATTTCCTCTTATACTCGTAAATATTAGTATAATATTACACACAAATATGTTCTTCTGCCATAATCGTTCATCTCAGGAATCAGGCCCTTTCAAAGAATCAAAGATTCCATGAAAACAAAATCCGAAATCGAAAACCCGTGTCGCCGCAAGATGTTTTATTGGAACTAGCCCCGCACAGCCAACAATTCGTTCATTTTAAACACAGCCAGGCGTTATCTGACCGACTAATGTTTGCTTACCAGGGTACACATGTCCAAATCGGATTTACAACACCGAGACAACCGTTGGACGGTCAGCAGGGAAACGGTTTTTTATTTCTTGGGCATTTTTTTTTCACCAAAAGAGCGTTTTGCGTTAAAATAAACTTGAATGGATTTTTTTTTCAGCAAAAGTGAGTCTTAGTTCAGGTGAACCTTTAAATGTGACGTAGCAGAAATTTTAATATCGAAAGTGTTATAGTGTTTTTCAAAAAAGGTGTTATTTTTTATTCTGAGTTTGTTTCGATGTTTCTTCTCAGGGTATTCAGTTAGGAAACACCGGCCTCATCTATTAAAAAAAAAAGTCCAAAAAAAAATTAACGTGTAAAAGAGTTTGTGAAAACCTATTTGCAAAATAAATATCATTTATCATTAAATTGTCAACAATTTTTGTTACTTTCACAATAATATGTGCAAGTGATAGCGTCTTCGCAAGAGAACCAAGGTCGCTGATACCTATAGCCCGAAGAATCGCCAATCTTAAGCGATAGTGAGCAGGGCACATTGCTGGGATGGTCGATGGGGCTAAAGGGTTCTAGAGGGGTGACCACGCACCGGAATACACAGAGTTGAAAGGCCTCCCACAAGGTAGACCGATGATCTGGTAAGAGTAGCGGGATTGCGATAGATGCGATACGCACAAGACCGTTCCTTGTGGTAACACTTATAGTAGGACATAGGCCTCCCGCCTATGTCCAACAGTGGACGATGATCTATGTCCAACAGTGGACGATGATCATTGTTTAGGCAGTGAAGGCCTTAATAGTGTACTTTTCCATAGTTTTTGCAAACAAATCCACAAGAAACCACGCACCAAAACTGCATCGTAATCGCCTATCAAACAAAAATGGCTACCACCCATAAAGCTGTAAATAAACTCATAACACCACTCTAATTCTCTATCCCTACCTTATCTACATCGAAATTTGTTCGACACAAAAATTACAAGCATCATAACAAGCGCGTTTAAACTGTCGATAGTCGATATCGATATTCTTATCTCACCTTTGTCGTACCGCCAAAATCAAAGTCATAAAACAACGTAATTTTGCCAGTGATACGAGTTGACGTATCGATAAGATAATGTCAGCCCTAAATCTGAAGCCGTGGGATTTAGACACCAAATGTTATTGGACTTCTACTGGTTATTAAATGTTGGGTATTAGTTTTGGGTCGTTTTATGTGGCCTGCACTGTAATATAGATAGTGGACTGTGTTTCATGCCGATTTTATTTGCACAGTGACGTAAAAGCCGTGTGTTTCTGAAGGAGTAAGCGATGATGTTTCGAACATTCCTAAGTTTTACATAGTAACTTGTTCTTAGGTGAGAAATCATCCAATGACTTCTCCCGCTCTGAGTGAGGGCGTGTCACTTTTACTGACTAAAACCACACCTGTAAACAGTACCTATGTTTTAAATGTAATCATGCGTGTAATCGTGCTTATGCCCAAAACCAGACTTTAGACTGCTACTGTGATTTTTCGACCCTGACCCTTCCACGTTCCCCTACCATTTTGAGAAAGGGATTTGAGAAAGGGGTAACCTAAACTAAACTCTATCTCTCTCTTACACGAATTGGTAGTCTTTAGCTTGATTTTAGCCGACTTACATCAACTGTCATCGTCCGATTTGTTTTAAGGGTCGATTTTTGTCAGATATTTTTTTCTGCCTTGACAGGAGCAACAGGGTGGGAAGACTCATTTTTTCTGTTTGGTTAATTTCCTACCTAAAAAAATTGACTCACTGTTGCCACCTGATGAACGTCATTTTAGAACACCCTCATTCGACTGTGTCACTGGCGACCGTGTCAGACGACAGCGGGGAGAGGACGGAGGGAGGGTGGCGCGTGAATGAAAAAAAAACAATCTACATACAAAATCTTAATTTTTGTGCTACTTTATCGCCTTTGCATCGCGACTGTAGCAGTGCTGACGCGCGTTTGCATTGTGACTGAGAATCGTAGCGTGGGCGGGGGATAAGCCGCTAGCGACTGCATCGCGACTGTATCGATGCGAACACGCGACAGCCGAACTACTGCATCGCCTCAAAAAGTCGCCGTGGGCGAGGCCCCTAACTGTCACCGTCCTGAGATCTAGACAATCTGTTTGGGATCTAGTAATCTGTTTGGGTGCTTTCAGTTGCATGCCAATTTTATCAGCCTTGTGAAGATACCAATACATCAGTCTGATTGGCGGAACACTTCACATCGAGATAATTTGGCGGCGAACTCAAAGGGGCGCGAGAGAGGTGATTTCGTAATGGGATTACTGGCTTATATGACGTTTTGTGATGCCTTGACAGTTTTGCAGACAAAAGATTTATAAACGACATAAATCTTCCTTACTTTTTTTGCTAATAATGATGACTGTTACTTTTCGACGGCAGTGTCGATGTGTCAATAAATCCTAACTCTTAAAGTCGAAAATTTACAAAATCTTAAAAAATCATTTAATTTATTGAAAAATATCAATACTTTATTGCATTTCATATTATGTACACAGATGGTTATGTAAATATTGTCGAGATTAATATGGAGAGAGCTAAGTAACAATTAACAATCAAATAGATGTGGTAAAAATGAGTAATTCATTGATATATTTATAATACTAAGGGCCTGTTTCACAATGTCCGAGTAAGCACTACTCACTGAATAAATTCAAAAATTTGACAGAATTTGTATGAAATTATCTGCCAAGTAAGATACTCGAAACTTAATCATGGTGAAACAGGCCCTAATACTATCATGCAACATTCATATTATTTTGTAATAGTGTTCTAGTATCTGATAAATATTAATAAGAAATCTATAAAATAGACACACTGGTTTAAGGAAGAGGTATTTTTATATTTTAATCTATTGCAGTTGCAACTAAAAATCTGCTTTTAGATTATGTTTAGGTTAAGAAACTCTATGAGATATAAGTCCTTACCATCATCATCTACCTAGCGTTTTCTCAACTATATTGGGGTCGACTTCCAGTCAAGCCGGATTTAGCTGAATACCAGTATTTTACGAGGAGCGGCTGCTTACTAGACCTCCAGATATAAGTCCTTATAATGACAAATATTAGGAGGTATTTGCAATTTCTGTGAGCTTCCGGAGAGCTCCCTTCATGATAACCACGACCACTCCAGCAAGAGTGAAACGACTAAGAAGATAGAGAATTGCACTTTATCGTACCTACTACATACAAAACGTTTTGGGAGCCTATTTATAGCTAACGCAGCTAAGGAGTGCAATTTGCTTTCCATTTGATGAGTTAATGGTCAAACGCGAGTTTATCAACCAATCTATGTGAATGATAAAAAGCCGAGGCGTCTCTCCCCTCAAACGAACGCTAATGATGATGATAGTCTTACCTCTCACAGGATACGGAGTCTCGTGGCTGTGTGGGGGTGGAGACGCGATCCTGGGTTCTGACCGGCTGGCAGACGCTCCCCACAGTGACTGACACAGTCCATTCCGTAGTGCTTCGCTTGCTGATACTCCTGGGAAAGAAGAAACGTGGAATTAGTAAAGAAATCATTGAAATTCCTATGCATTTACCAACGTGCTCTATAAGTTTCCTAATCAAAAGGTTCATATAATTATAGTTAGTGGTTATTGTTTTAGTCACTATTTTGACTTGTGGCTAGCATTTTATACGGGCAAAACGAAAGGAAATGATAACTTATGTCAGTAAAGTGAAGAACTCAGAATGGGTCCTGCATTGCATCCGATTCGTATCAGAACATTCCTCATTTACTATAGAACTGTACTCGGTTCGGAACTATTGTGTAAATGACTTAGAGACACCAATCATTGTTTCTCTCATAATGACTGGTAATTCTTGGCCCAGTAACGGGTCCGATTTGCAGTCTTTCCGTGTAAAACACGGGTATTCAGCAGCACCCAATTAGACTGGAAGCCAACCCAATGCTAGTTTGGAAAAGGCTAGAGACATGACGATGAGGCCTCCCAATATTGTCATCACAACTACCCGTCCTATTTGTTTTGCATTCATTTGATACCCAGGACCCTCACCAGATCCGATAATTACTTGTCTACCCACAAGCTAAGCACAATCGGTCTGGACCGATGTCCAGCTTACAGCAGACAACACCTTTGCCTCTATAATGACAAAAATATAACCTTAATGAGGAAGTAAGTCGTCAGTTAATGGGTTGTGGAGGTCTGGTAGGCAGCCGCTCCTCGTAAAATATTAGTATTCAGCAAAATCCGGCTTCACTGGAAGCCGACCCCAATACAGTTGGGAAAAAGCTAGGCAGATGATGATGAATGCGGAAGTCAACATCTTCGATCTCCTCAAATAACCTAAGAAGAAATCGCAAAAATCCATTGAAAATCGTGGAGCAAACAGTGTGTGAGGGTAAACCAGTCAATATTCATCAGTAGGGCACTTCCTCATTACGGTAGACCGTAATTACACGACGAGCTATGTGACTCACGCGCATCTGCCTGCTCTATGTGGAAATTGATCTAGGGGTTTTATTTAGCAGATTGTTTTAGAATTCTTCTGATAAAATCAAACTACTGCAAAATAGTAGTTTGATTCGTACAGACTATTTACAAACTAACAGACTACAAGAAAATGATATGCTTATACCTACTTCAGATCAATCACACTAACAGTAGACAGGCGAAAGTTAGTATGTTTGTATGTATGGAATACTCCTTCATGCATAACGCCCGTTTTCAATAAGCTATCTATCTACAGTTGCAGCTACTAAAGATAAACAAATCTATCCTTTTGCCCTTACTTGCTTTCCTATAACCTACCGACGAATAGCGTTTCCTACCAAAGTTGTGGATGGATAGATAGAATCTTACTGTTTATCGGTGTTAGCTATTCATCTATGAACTGCGTTAGGTTATTGAAACGGGCGTAAATAGTGGATCGGAGTTAGATTAAACTTTGGCACTTGGGTCTTTAAACCATGTCCTATAACTAGACTTGATTCCGTCGTAAACCTGGTGCTCTAACATCGAGAGAGACCTCAACAAATCCAATTGCCAAAACCGACAACTCAGGACCTGGCACAGAATTGTGTCCTAACCCAACAAATAATGGGAGTAAGGAAAGAAGAAGGCATATTGTCAATCTATGTCACATGCTTGTAGTGTTTCAAACATTGGACCCTCTTAATTACTCAGATACCCGCGAAACGAGACACAATAGTAAAACAATAACAGCGCGGTCTCATAGGACCGGTTGGGGATTCAAACGTTAAGGCACAGCAATATGTTTTTATCCCTTGGGATAATTTTCTACAATCACACGAATAACGCCGCTGGCAGAAGTTAGTATCGTTTTATGTGTAGAACTTACACTTATCTAAGAAATAACACTTCAATCAATCTTAATTAAAGGTTCTAAATATAGAGGAAGAGCAAACATCGCGCGAAGCTTATAAACAAAGTGTTGATCCAGGAGGAGTCAAAGTTGTTAGTGGGCCGCTAATATGGCGCATAGTCTCTGTTGCGTGGGAGATTAAATTAGACATTAAAAATTTCTTTCTTTCCTTCTTGATTGTAACATTTCTTCTTTTCGAAGGCAAGTTAATTTTCTGCTATAACCTGGTGTCTTTAAATCTGTTGTTTATATCGTCTGTTTTTTATAGCCTGAGATTAAATTGACACAAGTAATGTCAAACTTACTATCGGAATGATGTCAGTTCTTTTGTGTTGTAATGTTATTTTAGTCTCAGGGTATAAAAAAACAGACGGTAGGTTACTTGTAGGTTAGCGAGCAACATCGTCGACTCCATCATCGCTTATCATTAGGTGAGATAGTGGTAAAAGGCGAGCCTATCAATTAAAAAATAAAAATGCATTATATCCCCTCGACAAATTTCAACACAAGATAGTAAAATTTGTTACTGCTTAGATCTCTGGTGCCTTGATGTTTTCTAATCTAGGAAAACATAACTTCCCGTACGCTCAAAATTTTAAAGCGTTCCCGAATCGAGGGCATTTTCACAATCTTTCCATCCAATTACAGCACTTCTTTCAATTTGAATGTTACCTATTAATAAATTTTACTGTAGGAACTCCAATACTTATTTTTTGCAGTTTTTTATACTAATCAGTTGACGTGTGAACCCTTTCTCCAGACCACTCCATTTTAGCTGCCCACTTAACATCAAACAATTGAATGTTTGTCTTATCAATGAAATGGTCAGTCATGATTTGGCTCATGCCCTCAGTACCACGTTGGTCAGTCACGAGATATTTAGCTTAACGACTCTATTGCATCCGTACACTTTCTTCAGTCGTGATATTAATTCTTGGAGTCACTTAGTCATTAAATTCTTGGAAGGAGAATGAAAAGTTATGAGAATTTCGTTGAAGTTAGCATAATGCTTATTTACTTAGCTCTCTTTGGCTTTTGATTGTCACTATTCTTTTGGTCCTCTCTTAATTAATTTGGTGATTATAAGAATTATGTCTACATTATAAATTTCACAATAGCAAAAAAACTAACAAAGTACGAGTCGGACTCACGCACAAAGGTTTCTGTACGATCCGTAGCAAAAAACTACAAAAAAATCGCGTTTGTTGTATGGGAGCCCCACTTAAATGTATATATAATTCGATTTTTTGCATTTTTGGTTATAGCGGCTACAGAAATAAATCATCTGTGAAAATTTCAACTGTCTATCTATAACGGTTCCTAAGATACAGCCTAAAAAAAAAACAGTCTACATATTCCTTTCCTGACTGTATCTAGATCGACTTCTAATAGAACTGGGTGAGTTAAATAAAAATATTTCTTACATAACAATATTGAATAAAACTAACCAAGTAAAAATTGATGATTTTACATCGATTATATCGTGGACAATTCCGAATGGATTATCGATAAAAATTATCGGAACATGTATTTAGGTAATCACTGCCGTTGTTACAAGATATTAAAATTATCGATTACATTTATTCCATGTAATTCTGATAGGAAGTCTGATTAAGTATAAATAATTGTTTTTTTTTGTGTTTTTGTTACGATTTATAAATTACTTGATGTATTGCTACTTGTTATAGAGTTTAAATTTATTCTCTTACTGTCCCTCGCGATTTCACTCTCATCTTTGGTAGCTACTTCGCTCCCACGCGTAGTTTCGCGATAGTATGTAGCCTATGTCTTTTCTAGATAAATGGGCTATCCAACATTAAAAGAGGACTTTTTCTTTTTCATCAATAATGGAATTGCCCCCTAAATATCATTATTTTAACTTATTATTTTGTTGTCAAAACAATATGTTTTACTGTAGTTTTATTGTGACATAACATTGCTTTCATATTTAAGTTACTTCTGTAACATAGGAGTAATTTGACACTCCGCAAACTAGTGGTTACCGAGTAGTATTTTACTGATCTGTCGAAAAAATCGACAGATTAGTTTTGTAATTAGTATGGATCAATGAAAAAAAATCTTTAATGATAATGAAATCCATGCGTCCTCTTGCAACCCTGGTTTAACTTTCTGGGAATTTCCTGATATCAAGAATGCCCTTCATAAGCATAGCTTTGATATTTTACGTAACGAATTATCGGCAAGCAATAAACAAATAATTTTTATTGTTACTATAAATATGGACTAAGGACGTTTTTATTTACGTGCGGAGAAGGTCATTTATTGAGGTTACAAGGGAAGGAAATCAGTACAAATTGCTGCTCATCATTTTACGTTAAACCAATAAAAAAACGTTTAGTTAATACAAATATTGACTATATAAATAATACAAATATTGCCGTAGAATTTGAATTTTAAATTCGAATCTCTATAAATTCTGGCAAACTGAAACCACGAAGGGTAAAACCGGGATAGGTGCGAAAGTTATTGAAAAAAAAAAATAACAAAACCATTTTGTAAAACTGGCAGGTTGTTCATGTCTTAACATTATCCTTGATATTTGTAAAGAATTAGGAAGTAATTTTTCAGATAAGTATCTACATTTTGGACAACTACTTATGACTCCCATAGGTATAAGAGTTAGTTGCCCAAATCCATATAAATTGCGTTTGGAATATTTATCCCAAACCCACCAAGAAATAAGACATCTAACCTGCACAAATTTTGAAATCGAAAATTCCTACTTGCTTTCACATGCAATTATTGCATAAATACCTATTTGAGAGAATTGAGTCGTGAATTCGAGTGTTTTTGCATTCGATTCATCCCCAAAATCAGTGTAATTAAAACAAGCGGAGCATCTATCTTTCTTATCTAGAGAGTCTACGAAGCCTTTTAATCGTTACCAAAACTTTACTTTCAAAATCAATAGAATCAAAGAACAAACAACCAATACTAATAAAAACCAAGCCACAGTAGATCACACTCGCAATTTTAACTAGGGTCGGCTGGCGCCAGTGGATCGGCCTCTTCCTCTTGAGCACTGATTGTCTCACTTACTACCATCCGTACGTAATCATCACGTGGTCGCTGGACCATCCATCTGCATTAACGGACAAACAAACTGACGGGAAGATGGAACTATAAATCTTATTAGATAGCGCTGATATGTGGGGAAAATCACGCTTGAAATAGCTAATGGGTTTACTGCAGTTATTGAGCAAACAGTATTATTTTGAAACGAACAAAATCTATATAGTACCGAATTATATCTTGAGTTTCAATAGGTTTTGAGTTATGAGTGAGTAGTGTTAACGGCCACTTACTAAGTAGATACGGTAAGGTACGAGTATGTAGGACTTAACAGTACTTAGTAGGTCGTGGATTGAATCTTAGGCTGGTGATTTACAATATGTAATTTATTTCATCACCACCGCTAGCTTGTTCTTCTCTTTAAAAATTTTGAAGACTTGTGACGTTTACCACGATTTTTCGCCAGATAGTTTCTAAATTCATATATTAATTTTGAAAAGACTTCTATTTGCGATTTTTAGGATTTTGACCAAGTTACTTTTTTGATAAAAATAACAAAACAAATGAACCTGGTAAGTTCTCAATTCTTCTCCACATTGTATCACATGAAACATAAACGTAAACCTATGCTTAACACAAAAGCTCTTCCAAATGAATTAGGACCGACAGGGCAGGATAAGAAGTAAGTGGCCAATAATCAGTGCAGAGGAAGCAAACGATTCGGTGGCGCCAGTCATTGTTTAGGTCAAGAATATCCAACTATAGTGAATCCAAACTATGATGGTTGAGTAGTTGTAGTAAACTGATACGTAGAGGATTCAAACATGTGCGAAATTAAAGAATTGTTTGAAAGAGTTACTGTAGCCAGTATTTTAGTTTAGTCAGTAAAAATCTGACACTCTATCTCGCTCTACGCAGAATGACAAAGAAGTGGTTTCAAGCAACTTTTTTATTCCGTTCTAAGTACTTATTTTGTGTTATAACAGAAACAGAAACACATCCTCTGTGAAAATCTCCGTGACACAGCCTGGAGACAGACAGATGGACAACGCAATCTTAGCAATAGAGTTCCGTTCAGGGAACCCTAAAGAATATCTTCGTGTTGTCAAGCACTTTGAGCGTGATGTAGTAACAAATATACACACATATACATGCAAACTTCCGCCTCTATAACATTAGTGTTAATCTTCACTCCAACAGTTGGTTTGACAAACAAAATTAACGTTTATACACACGGTAACCGTTTCTCTATCCAACGTAAGATGAACGTAAAACAGGATAGGAACAAGACCGGCAAGGACAATCAGTGCAAAGGAAGAGAGCGATTCGGTGGCGCCAGCTAGTGTTAAGGTCGGCTGTCGGGGAAATCACATGCCACCGGTCGTCTAGTAAGTACATACATGTTGTACGAGAATCTTTCATAAGTACCTTTATAGAGAGGATTTGGAAAAGGCAGTTCTATGATAAACTACATATTAATCAAATTGAAGTGTCTGTGTGAAATGCATATGAAAGTATATTCGATACAAATATGCAAGTTTTTAATTTTTTGCAATTTTAAGTGTTCCTGATAATTTTTATAATGGTCGGGTGAAACTTTCACTGGTAGATAGTTGATTGTGTATAAAGAGTAGCTTAGGCTTATTTTATTACCGAAAAAGAATTAAGATTTCGTACAAAAAAACATGACCTACGGTTTGCTTTCAAACTAAAAGTGAGCTAAGACATATTCATGTCTTAGAGAGAACATTCTTAAGTAATAATTTAGTGAACTTTGGAACCACTTGGTCCTAAGGTCTTCTTTGAAAAAAAAAAATTAATGTTGGACATACATACCATACTACTTTGGGGGTGGGTATCCCTATAGTAGTATCCAACTATGGTATTGTTGGTTTGTAAAAATCATGTTTTGGAGAAATTTCAGTTGCCTAGGTCCAAAATCAGGCATGCGAAGCCTAATTTAGAGCCAAGCGACTGTCAGAATTCGATTACTTACAGTTTAATTTATTGCAAATAATGATGAAAGTTCAGATTGTCAGAAATTCGTTTAGGTTACTTGTATTATTCATTTAGGTCATTTAGAGTTTTGCAACTTTTTTAGATAATTTGGTCTAACAATTATCAAACCATTAGTAAGGTTTTACAAATTTATTAATATCCTTTAAGAAATCACATACCACAGCCCTATTGAGAATCATTTTATACATCTAAATTAAAGTTAAAATGAGCTTAAATTATGTTTGTTTGTGATTTTCTCCGGTGGTACTGATCTGATTGTGGCGATCATTTTCTTCACTAACAGAAATATAAACTACCGCTGAGTGCAATGGGCTACTTTTTATCTCACAAAAAATGTAGATAGCCTATGCGAGTAAAGTTATAAGAAAAAACTAGCGGAAGACAACCATAGCGTTCATTCACTAAACTTCGTTATCAGTTTTTTCTACGTTCTAACAGCAACTAAAACAATAAAAAAAAATTAAGACCACCAAATGAACTCAATGCCGCCGACCGACCAACGAAATTGGTAAAATTTGGAGTACATCAATTACTATAAATAGAAATAGATCGCCTGTGTGTGAACAGGGATATCTATTTTTAAATGGTGGACTGTCATTGCAGCAATGAATCATGGTGTGAAACTAGGATGGGATGTACATAGATAAGTTTGGACATATATCTAATACCTATCTATACGATTATTTTTCAATTTTTATTTAATTTGCCCTAAATGTCATCGATAATGACTACAGTGATATTATGTTTGGTGTGAGTTTAGATATTTGGGATCCAATATGATAGGTGAAGAAATTGTGGCCATTTTTTTTCAATGCTCACTCAGAAAGTTAAATACAACGTGTTTTTAACCAAATAGACCATAATAATTGGATCTTTGTTACCAGTAATTTAGACACTCACTAATTATGTAAACCCAAACAACCTTATACTGTCAATGTCATATCAATTTTTGACCTCATTGATTTTTACAAAACCTTCCTTAGCAGTCAACACATATACCAAGTAAGCACAACTCTTAACACCCTTTAAAATACCAATCAAAATCACAAAACGAGACCTTTAAAAAAACCCAAGCTTGAGTACAAAGTTGAAACAAAAGAGTCGCCGAACGGCGCCAATGTTACGAGAATCAATGACCGTCGTCCGGGCGAAGCAGATCATTAAATTGACGCTCGCCACGCCAATTGTGACATCGCTTCCTGTGATGAGTGGTGGGACAAGGTATGGGATGATAGCGGGATAGATGGACCAAATTTTCATGAGGTATTGGAAATGTAGAGTACTACAGAAGATTTGTAAGACTTTGATGAAGTGTGTAATAACGTGAAGAAATGATGCAACATCCAAACGGTAGAAACAGTACACACAGGAACTGCCCTTTCTAAATGACTTCAATGATTCCATGTGTCTGGTGATTTCGCTGATTAAAGAAATCGAAACAAAGATTAACCCAAGGAAGATAAAGAAAAAGCAACAAATCATTAAAAGCATGATAATGACAAGATTAAAAATGCCCGTTGAAATTTTTAAAACGATGGAACATACTTACAAATTTAAAGGACCCGTAATTTTTTAATAAAGAGAAGAGTAAACGCTGTCGCCTCCAACATAAGCTTTTAAAGTGTCGCGTGCTGATTCTTCCATGTCGAAATATAACAGGGATTTATCTCAGACATTACTTTAATACGGCTCGGATCATACATTAAGTGTTTGTTAGCTTTATATCACTTATGCTGTTGCAATTTGCAATTGATACTGTCTGCAATGTTCCAATGATTTGTTAGCCGCAATTCAGAGTGGTATTTACTCTAAATTTTTATGTTTTTGTGCATTATATTCTGCGTTTTTTGCTAGGATTTTGTTCTGTACAGGTAATGTTTTTTTAATTGTGAAAAAGTTTTGCACGGTGGTTCAACAATTGCTTCATAAATCAATTTTGCTTACTTACATAATTCATTATTTGTTAGGGTTTCGGTAAGTGGCTTACGATATATTCGTAGCTTATGCTTCTTAATTAATTTAAACTCTGAATGCAGAGGTATTACTCTCCTTTTCCACATTCACATAATTTGAGAGATACCGAAATATCTACATCTAAATATCATACTCAGTTTCTAAGCAAAGCGGCATCGAGTGAAGCTACGCCGCGAGCCGCCCCAAATATCTGCTCCTATTAAACAAGAACGAACACTCATAATGTATCAATCATATCAGATATACGGACCACACATTAGCACCTAAAATAAGAAAGCTAGATATAATTTCGCATCAAATCATGGCGGCGGGCAGGCGCCTGGGGTTCGGCGCCTCAAATGACACGCGTCCGGCTACCGAGGATCGAGTGTCAGATTCTGCTTTATTGAATAATTTTTCGTGTTATGTCTCGCCTTCGGATTTCGAGTTTATGTTTAGGAAAAGCTTTAATGGAGGATGGCACAATGCACTTTATGATGTATGCATTTTGGTCCTTTCTTTCTTTTTTCAATATTTAATCATTAGCTCTTTATAATTTTGTACGTGTTTTAGTTTACGGTTGATGTTTTATTGTTCTTTCTTTTTCCTATGCTAGTTTTACTAATGATAAACTGATCATTGTTTGATCAAGAGATTATTCTTATTTGCTGACACATCTTGATTTTGAACATCATCACCATTACAATCTAAATGAAAATCACTGTAACCTTAATAATTTATTAATTTATTTAAATAATTTATTTAACCTTAATAGTTACTAATTTATTATTATCATTAACATTAACTCTAATCACTATATCAACATCAAACTTTAAAAAAATCACCATAACATCAAACTATACTAAAACCAGATGCATCGCTACTCGTAGATACTCGTGTTATCACAAAAGGCAGCCGCTCAGCATCAATTAGTGTCCGTCGAACAATACTTCACTCAATGGACGGGGCCATTCATTCGCGTATTATTAGATAGTAATGTGGCTCAATCGTTCGATAGGTTATAGAGATGAATAGAGACGATTGTGTGCTGTGAAAGTTTTAGTGCGGTTTTTTATTCATATTAAAGAAGTTTTTTTACCATTTTTATAATATGTGATTCAGATGTTGATTACATGATTGGAATTGGTAGGTTACCTTAAGCAATACCTTTATCATTTTGTTTGATTAGGTAGTGATAGATTTTAGTCTACTTCATTGTGTTTATGGTTTATCTTAATCAAATCTGTATCTATACTTATCCCAGGCATCAAGCTTATCATCATCGCTTATTACTAAACTTCATTACCATGCATTAAATTAGGATTGTCCAATACATGGATCGTTACTAAGTGCTGAACTTTTAACTCTTACTAAAAACCAAAAACGGTCGCTAAAACTGCATCAAACCCAAGTGCAGTAACTCCAAAGACACCGAGTTCTAATCCGGGTGTCGCGTTACCGTCTTGGGTGGCCGCGTACAGTACATTATTATAATTGGCAAGAACAACGCTGTACTATCTACAATCTAGAGAATTCTCAACGGAAACTGATCGATGTTATGTCATGATTATATTAATAACACTTGTTTGTTGGTCGTTTGCTGTTGATAGCCCTTCATGTGAGGTTGGTGTAGAATCTTTGTAAATCTCGATCACGCGGTGAGGTGGTGAACTAGTGATGGATTTTTGGTAAAAAAAAAATATGCTCTGTCAAAAATAGGCTTCATTTGTTTTTCAACAGATAGACCAAGCTATAATTAAAAATAAAGGGTACCAATGTTATTCTCCTATATTATAGACAACGATGTTCATTATAGGAAAAAAGTTGAAGAATGTATATCTAAAATAAAGATTAAAAAGGGTAAGTACTTGGCTAGCATAAGACGGTTAGATAACTTGCTCTTATCGATTGCACAATAGCTAACTGGCTGATGCAATAAAATTGAAAAAAGAGAGACAGATACTGAACATTTTTCAAATGAATTTCAAGATAAATGCAACAAAATAATTCGAGATAAAAATCCGATTGAAACAAAAAATTCTAGCAACTAACCAATTACTAAATACAAAGAAATTCATCAGAATACTCTGTTCATTATAAAGAATACCATAAAAAAAAAACAAGATAAACAGAAACGAATGACATTCTTATCTGGAGACAGGCGGTCTACAAGACCCAGATATCTGTAACACTAAGCTTTTGTACGTTATAAAGAATCTTTCATTTTTCATTGCAAAACACGCTGGTCTTTAGGTCAACGAGGTCCCGGCTTCCTCACTGATTAGCAACAGAAAAATATTTTTTGTTAACGATAACAAAGTTGCTAATTAATATAAAGCTCGAAAACGAACGGAGGAAGTCGTTGATTAGGAACACTGGCACATAAGTATTTTTATACTGATTGTTATACATTAGTTGCTGGCTAAATTTTGAATAAGGTCAAACAGGAATAACAAACGTGATCATTACTGTTAATAAAGGAACAATGATTTCTAGAAGGGGAAAGTAAGCAGTTGCTTTAACAAAATTTAATTTAACTAAAGTCCTAAATAGGAATGGGTTATTTCTATTTCATCATAGATTGCAAAAAATTTGGTTAGCTTTCCCTAATTGGTTTTGTGGTCAATTTCCCCAGTTTTAGGACATTTAATGGTATTTTTATAAATCACATGAGTTTAGTGTTACCAATAGACTTCTTCCAAACTGCGCACAAACACTTGATTCCGCTCCTTCTGCATTGATTCCTTTTCGGCCACCTTATTAACTTCATTATTACCAAATACAACTTGGCCTATCTCTATCTTGGCTAGAAGAATCTCTGGCTTCATTAATGTTACCTTCCGCAAACATACCAAGTTTTGTCTAACCAATCTTATTCATCACATTTTACCGCAGTGGCATGGCGCCTGCCCTACATTAGTCACTCCTGACTCATTGTTGACTAGTCCACTAAGAGTTCCCACGTTCACTCCGCCCACAGCCTCCGTTTTCAGATGCAACGTCCGTGATATCCAATCAACTGGTTTCCTTACTTTAGGAAGGTCAAGATTGGCATTACAGTTGTTTTCATCGAGATTATAGCAGATAAGTGGATGTATATTTCATGTTGCTTTGAAATAAACAAAAAAATTTACATGTTTTCTAATTTCACTATCAATAGTCTGAAAGTTCTATAAAGCTATTTAAAGAGTAGATTGTTTGCGAATTCAAAAGTAATACAAATTAATCAGTCTTTATCAATACCCGTGTTTTATAAAGCTTCCTTCCTCGTTCCTCAATTTTGAAAAAGTATAAATTACAATATTCAAACTCTGAAAACGCACATTGCCTACCATATATTTAGTACTTCAATGACTGTTATTATTAATTTGAATTCTACATATAAAATTCTATGCACACGTCTGTCAAAATCAAGTCATTGGTCGTTTCCCACGGAGCCACGCCACCTACGCGTGTTCTTAGTCATAGTCATGTCCACTGTTTGTCATCTGCCACTTTAATTGATCCAAAGAGATCTAGTCGTAAATTAAATCGTGGCTCGTAATGGTCGAGTGTGTGAATATTTTTTTATTAAGTATTCGCGATAGAAATGGCCTTGGCTTGCCTTGGCCGGACTATGAATGGATGCAGATGCGTTTATTGAGTATTGGGAAGTAGGTTAATGTGATTGGTGATGATTTGTCACTTAAGACTTTGATTTATGGTTCAATATCGTGACATTGTTTTGCGTGAAATGCTTGTTTTGCGAGCATGTTTCTCAGGATCTATTTCTAATATCATATTTACATTAAATGGTAGCTAACGATTGTCTATTTCCTTATTAGCTGCCGTATCATCTTTTATTTTAACATTCAGCGCTACTGCAAGTTCATCCAATTCAAAATCTTCAAGATCACTAAAATTTTTAATTTCCAACCCATCGATGTTTGTATCTGGCACAAGAACAGTGTGGCAGCGATTAAATTGTACAATCTTCTGGCTGGTGATTGGCGTGCGAACGCCGGAATGGGTTAAGAGGTGTTAATTGTGCGAGATTGAATGTTTTCTCAGGGCAGAATTTCAATTGGACGCAATTGTTACTTCGTCTGATGCTGCTTTTTTGTAAAAGAGAAAAGGTTTATTTTCTATTTTGATTGTTTTTAGGAATCGGATTTTGATTGAGAAAGACATGTGTTTTGAATTTTTTATCTTTTCTTCTGAGTTTGAAGTTAGGTTATTTAAAATATGAATTGGATATTTTAAATAGATGCACTTGTCTAGTTAGATAAACTAAGTAATGTGAGTACTCAAAATCGCCAAATTCTAGATCTTGATAAAATCTAAATCGAGAATGTGTTTTAAAGCATTTTTTAGGTTTTAAAAAAGGACCAACATTGTTTAGTTCTTTAACATAAATAGATGAACTTAAATCCCGCCTGAAAGACATACTCGTGAGACTGGTCCCATCTGAATTGGGGTCAAAGTCGACATTCGGATAGTGTTACAGTTTGCAATTCTTATGCTTCAGACCTTTGAAACTCAAGACTGCATTACCAATTGATGAAAAATGTTTGTGACTTACAACATTTTGATTACCTATCTTTAAATCTTCAGATTCAAAAGTGTCAATGTTATTAGGACCAAGAACAAAACAATAGTTTATTGAGAATGATTTCTAATCAGATACATATTTGAACGCAGTATAAATTCGGATGAGTGGAACGAGATAATCAGCGTAAATATAATCAAAGGTTTTGACAAGATCTGCAGGTGCGCCTTAAACCTTAAGTCTATTCATGATGCGTATCACTGCCAAAGCTTGTCAACGTCCACTATAGCAAGAACTCGAACATCTTTTTCAAAGAGTTTCATATATCTGTCAAACTTCTGCTGCCTAAGCCCATCAGTGAAGTACATCAGCTCCATGCGAGCAGTCAGTGGCTAAAGTCCGCTAACGCTCTCTTTCTTCTTTCTTTCAATGGCACCTCGGGTGTAAAGTGTGCTTGGTCGTGTGTCTTGATGACAGTTTGGCATGTTAATTGTGTGTGTATCGTTATGATACATATCATTTTTGTGTTATGTACGAGTATATGAGTACGTATGTATACTTACGTTTGAGATGATCATAATACATGTAATTCGAACATAGCCCATAGCGTAAGCTGACTCTTAGAAGGCTCTGAAAAATGACATTTGCTAACTCTGTAGCAAATGACATGTTTCATAGTCACAAAAACGTTCACGTCGCAAACTCACTTTTTTAAATTTGATGCTGGTCAAAACGTTAAAAACATATCTATAGATTATTTCTGATTAAAAAAAAAAGTTCCAATCACAATCCAATACGCAACAAAAATTCGAACCAAAAATTTTTATTAATCAAAATTTTCTAACTAGCCGGCCGTACACTAAAAATGTTTCATCCAATCTAAACCTATCTACAGACTCGACCAATTTGACTAAACCGCCAGTAGTCGGCATAATAAAAACAGTTTCAATCAATTCCATAGCCTATGATTCATTGCGCTCATTGGTCAGTTCGCCTTTGATGTCAGCCGCCCGTTTCGCAACAATTGGACACAGGAAGATTCTAATAAGGTTAAGATTTAAAGCTTTAGGGTCAATGAGGAATGGAGTTTGGACTAGTTGGAAGTATTGGATCGGATGATTGATAGTAATTAAGAAGTAGGAGGCTTGGTTTTTAAGTTAGATTTGAATCTAATTGATGATCGATTTCTGCTACTGCATTTTGCGTGTGATACTCAATAAAAAATAAAATTAACAAATGACCCTGGTTTTTCATGGGTACAAATTATAAACAGAAACGTTTTTCGGTTATTGTGAATAGACATCTAAATCTGGTGTGTGGTTTAAAAGGAGGATAAACAGACAGACACGGAAAGTGTTAAACTACCTACGTAAAGATGCCTGAGGTATTTACATGATTATTTAATGAACTAATAAAAATAGATATACCCATTATCACGATTATCTCTCCATTCTGTCTACCGCCTTGAAAAAAAAGCATGTGTTAATTTGCGATTTATTAATGTTAATACCTATCATGCCAGTAAATTATTACAATTAAATTCTATTCATTGAAAATTACACGGAAGGTAATGTAACTATCAGAATAAACATATAGGTAATGAAATTGTTCATTCTGTTATTAATATTTATTATTTTGTCAATGGACAACTGTTTTCCTACACTCAACATTACTTGGTACTATATACGGCCATTATTATGGAACATCACCCGTAATACAATATTGTGTGAATTAAATTGAAGTCAAGAAAATTCAATTACAATATTGTGTGAATTAAATTGAAGTCAAGAAAATTCAATTACAATATTGATTTTGATTTTGAGAAAAGTTGCAAAAATCCGCTTACTTTTGATAAACCAGTAGATATGATTGTTGTAATGCTTGATAGGATAGAACAAACTTTATTATACACAAAAATATATACAATTTTACAGGAACTTAAATCTATGAATACAATGGAGATCATTGATAGTGATATCTTTGAGACAACCTTAAAATAAGTAAATGCCATAGTTGAAAATATATGTTAAGGGCGCTGTTACAATTTTTCTTAAATTTGAGCGTTTTGACGGAAATGCCATTACAACACAAAAGAACTGGCATCATCTTATAGTAATTTTGACATTTCCTGTGTCAATATAGTCTCAGGGTATAAAAAACAGACGATAGGTAAATTAAACGACGGGCGGCAGCAGTCGCGCTCGATTTTTGCATTGCATACAAAAATTATTTAAAAATATTATTTAACTTTTAAATAGCCCAATTTATTTTTTTCAAGATATATAGAAATACCACCTTAGTTGGTTAATTTTTTTTATTTGAGTTTGGATTATAATTTCGTAGATAAAAATTGTAGTTTCGTACGGAAAACTGTCAGTAGATCTTGGTTTTACAGAATTATTTTTGGTGTATTACTGTATGAATAGTAATAAAGTGGTTTCAGCACTCCAATGTAGAAGATACAGTTGTATCATAGACATTTTTATAAATGATTAAACTTTAATATCTTCGGTGTACCAAGGCGTCAAAAGATACCCAAAAGCAACATTTTATAAAACATCCTTTGCGGAGACAAGGATTTTACTGATGTAGGTAAACAAATTCAAATATTTATTTAAAGCACTCCCAAGATAAGTTATCAAACTTTCTTATCCATATTTTTGTTTTTTTTTTTATGGCTATATCTAAAGCATCGTCACACGTCAAAAATCGGATAAAACGCTGAAATTCATCAAAAATTGTGACAGCCCTCTTAATTTATAACAATATATTCTCTGTAAAACGTGTGAAATCTTGAGCTTTTAAAAATCTCTCGCAATCAACTAATCATCTGCTTGTTGGGCCAACCGCATCAAAGGGTCTATTAATAATTAATTTGGGTACTAAATCGCCTTCATACGACGAAGGGATTTGCCGATGAGGCCACGTGTGCCCCATTAGCGTAATGGCGACCCTGGAATCTTTATCGTTTATCTCGTCCTGAGATGTCCTGTTGAAATATGGGATGTTTGATTTCAGAGCTATCATTATACTTTTGTAATTAATTACATTTCAAATTGCTTGGTAATTTTAGGGACGTTGATGAAATCGAGCTGCATATGAAAATTATTTGAACATGACGCAATAATAAAACTAATGTCATTTTAATTTACCATTCATTATATTTTTTTCCGCTAATGTTCCAGGTTATTACACTGATAAACATGTCTCCTTCAAAATTTGAAAATTATGTATATTATTTATCTCAGTATCTCCATTTTATAGCTATACCACTTTGCACTCAATTCATTTATTATTTCTTTGGTATTCTCTACGAATTTGATTGACCTGTCACTTATAGTGTATTTTTGTATCCTGTCCATCTTTGACACGACCATGATCAACGTCATTTCCCAAAGCCTCTACAATGCCAACGTCTTCTTTGTCATACCGTACATGGTTATAATTTTTATGACCGTAACGCAATGATTTAATGCGTGCAGTATTAACTGTGAGAAGCGGATGTCGGATGTTGCCAAGGACGTGCGATTTTAACGTCGTCGTTTTGTCGCGACTCGCGGCTACCACATGTTCATCTGCCTCGCAATTGATGCTCACTTGTATTTTTTTTTTCTTGTTTTTGTCAATGGTCTAATAGACGCTCGGATGATTGCGCTGTTTGTTTTAGATGGGAAGCTTGTTAATTAATATTTTGTGAATGAAATAGTTTATTTTGATTGTCATCGTCATCCTTTTGGTCTTATTTCAATTTATTTTGGGGCGACGCTATGTCTTCTTCTTCTATACCGTCAGTTAAGTTGTTAACTTATTTCTGAACATTATGTTTCACACAGTAAAACATTTAACAAATGCCAGTTATTCAATTTACGTAGTAGTAAGTTCTTCCCTAAATACGTGTACATTGCGGAAGAGGAAAATATTTTTTGCAATACTAAACAATGAAGTAGGTATGTAGTTACAAAAATCTATGCACTTTTATGGCAAAATGCTCATTTTTTTTACTTTATCCTTATAGACATGTTTTTGAAGTTTTAAATTATTTCTTTTGCAAACGCATCGAATATGTGCTTTGCTTGCCTAATATTTTTGTCTCGTTGCGTCAATATCTGATCCTATCTCATTTTTATCATCAAAAACCTAACCAAACCCTACCTACACACAACTCACACACATTTCTTTTCCGCACAGATGCGTAACATCACATATGACATTGGTAAAAATAAATCGCACAGCTCAGTAGCGCTTCGTGTCGACGGTAATTCATTTAGGGGGCCTGCTAGTAGTGCCGAATGTAACAAATTAGATTTCCATCCAGAATGATGGATCGGCCGTGCGGTGTGCACTTCCGTGTTCAGAAATCAGGTCTCCATACTATCTGTGTATGGTAGATGTTGCTGGTTTCAGCAGCTTTGTTGTTAATGAAAATGGTGTACTTGTTAAATATTTGAATGAGGATATGAATAATGTTTTTGGCTACAGATGTGTTATTTTATATCTTGTATTCATTAGTCATTAGTTTAGTTATAATTAAACAAATAAATTTAAAAATTTACAGAAAAAATCATGGAAAGTGTCGGAACGACGCGACGAAATTCAAAAGTTTTTTTTATAGAAATAGACCAGATAATTGAAATTGTCTAATTTAAGAAATAAATACCCTTATTTTGTTACAAAGTATTCACTAGTCTGAGGTCGGTAGCATACTTTACTATGATATTGTATTATCCTAAATGCATATTTTGTAAAATGGGTTTAGACAAAATATTTTGTGAATTGCCAATTGTATGTTAAAGACGAGTGAGTTCTTGTTACTTTATAGTAATAATTTCCTTGAATACCAAATTACAGCACATAATGGAAGAAGATAACGTGTTGTAACGACCCCAAGTAATATGAGATGAGGGCAGAAAGAAGAAGAAGACCAAATTATGGTACATTATCTTACAATTCTTCAGTTCTCTCTACTGAATCGATTTTAGCTATTTTTAGAGCACCTGTTACAAAATATTAAAAATTACCTAATTTTTTGCGTCAATTCAAGAATGATTATAGGACAAACTTTTCTATTTTGATAAATCTTGATTGCATCACTATAGTATTTATGTGTCTGTGCCTGTGCAGTAATACCGTTGCGCTACCAGTGTTATACGTTGATTCCCATATTAATTATGTAAAATTTTACAGTTTGATTTGAGATGTACATTATTCCAGTTACATTGCAATTTTAGATATTTACTGACTTATGAGTAAAACCTTACCATTAATCTCGCTTATAATCATTACTTACTAAATAATATTAACAGCAATATTTATCCTAAAAACAATCAACAAAATCTAGCGAACAGATTACAGAAAACAATTAATATCTAAGAGGATATTATCCGGATTGTGTATAATATCCACGATGGTTGCCGAGACATCTGATCCCGGACATAATCGGATTTGTCTGATCGAACACCGGTCGTTATTGGGTTTACCATTATTTCTGTACGACACGCAACTAGACATTGATTTTAATGAGATTGTGTATTTCTCTTTATTTATTGGATTATTATCTACTTTATACTTCTACATAAATATGAATTTAAAAAAGATTTAGAGAAATATAGGCTTTTTTAAACACAGAAATAGGTGGCAAATTATTTATTTAGTTATTATTTATCTGTTTATTCTCACAACGGAACGCTTTCCAGCAATTACACCATTGGAGTACAAGTTGATTTAGAATCTGCTACATGCTACCTTCGTGTGAGCGGTTGACTGGTAGACATCAATGGTGGGTCAAAAACGCGGTCGCTTACACAACTTCTAGCCAGCGGTCCTCTAAGATTCCACATCTTATTCCTGATTAGATATTTTTACAAACATTATAAAAAGTTATCTATTTTTTTTTTAATCCACTAATAGTGCCAGAGCATCTTACCCGTGATGTAATATGATTCTGAGGCTAATGGTCCTCATTAGAAGGCTTAAAGTCACCTAATTGGCATTGGAGCGGCCTATACTTAGAGTCTCATTGCGTGATCGAAACAGGAATTAATACATCCGCAGGAGAAACATGGTGACCGACATCATCATCATCTACCTAGCCTTTTTCCCAACTATATTGGGATCGGCTTCCATTCAAGCCGGATTTAGCTGAATACCAGTATTTTACGAGGAGCAGCTGCCTACCAGACCTCCTCAACCCATTAACTTGGGTAACACGGTACTTCATGGCAAGACTGAAGTCAGATTTACTGGCTTCTGATATTGCTCGATGAAAAAAGAGTCGATAGGGTTGAAGAGTCTGGAGTAGCGACAGCGTCAAGGAAAATGCAGCTATAATAAGCCTCTCACAAGTTGAACCGCTGATACAATTACGGAAATGCATTGACCTCAATATAATTGCAAAAATAATTATTACAATGATTTCATAGTAGTTTTTTTTTACCTGTACTTTTCCGAACTAGCTTGGGGGTTGGCTTCCAGTCTAACTAGATGCGACTGCCTATCAAACCACCTAAACAGTTACTGAGTAACGATTCTCTTTGATTTGCTATATGCGTCATGGAATAAAATAGATGATTAGAAATTGTTGCAGTGTCAAAAATAACAATTATTTCTTTGATAAAAGTGTCCATCATTGATTACAAATATCAGCCAAAGATATCCTGCACATGCTTTAAAAGCCGGCTGAATGTTTCAAAACCTTTTTAAAATTGTAAAAATTTCATAAAAAATAAACTTTCGTTTCCGCTAAAAAAATGTCAACTAATTTCTCCTTTATCAAAAGTTTAAATACCCGTAAAACAATTACAATTTCGTAATCCTCTAAAAACGTTCCTAATTTTACAATCGGGCTAACACTTACAATGCGTAGGGTTGGTCGCGTGCCGGGTCTAAGGGACCCGCCGGATTACAGTAACCGTGGCATTGTACTGCGGGTACTTTTTGCCCTTTCGTGGCCGGTGCAGGGTTGATTGGAGTGGTGTTTTGAGGGTTCTTCTTTTTTTAATTTTGCATTATTTTTGTGCCAGTGCGAACGAAGAAGGGTTGGTGTGTCATTTGTGTTTTTTCTTTTTATAATTTTCTGTTTAGTTTTACATTGTATGTGTGTGTGTAGGTTTCATCTAGCAGGTGTGTTTCATCTAATATAATAGTAATAATAGGCAATGGCTTTCCATTGCCTATTTACACCTGCCTAGGCTATTAGCGGATTTTCCTTATGTGATCGTATCAGGAATGAAGATACCCGCAGCAAAACCAAAGTCGCCGTCATAGCCCGAAAAATCGCCAAACTTCACACATTTTCGAAGTGGCGACCGCACAATGGAAGAGGCAGCGTTGGAAGGTCTCTCATAAGATGGACTGATGGATGTCCCGGTGATAGTCGTGGTAATGCAATGGATGCGAGACGCATGGGCCAAACCGCTCGTTGTGGTGATACTTAGGGGAGGCCTATGTTTTAGCAGTGGCCTAGGTCTTTTGGCTAAAATGATAACCAATAGGAAAGTACATACTTGAAATTATCCATTGTGTGTGGAATTAAATGTTTTCCTGTTTTATTTAATTTCGTAACTATTTACTAGTAATTAATAATTAAATTACGTTTGATTTACCACTAAACCAATATTAAATATTGACAATATCATATTCTGACGATACATAGCGCTATTGTCGAGATTTGTTAATTATTCTAATTCTATTGTTATTTTCCTTAAACTAACCTATTAAAATTATAAAATAATAATACGCCTAGACTTATCATTAATAATACTAGCGACTTATCTTTGGAAGTATTAATAATATGTACATAGTTACTATATATTTTACAATCGCTAAAAATAATATTTTACAAATTATGTTTTTGCATGGTCAAGTTATCTACAAAGTTAATTAACACTTTATCGATCAAATTAATATGATAAAGGCATATTTTTACTGTTAACATAAAGGTTTTGGAAGAATACATGTATTATTTAATCATATATTATTTTTTAATAAGAAAATTTTATATCGGGCTGGTTTTGTCTAACTACTTAAATTTTACTGTTAAAAACAGGTTTAATTATTATTCACTATCCTTTAAGTCTTTTTTAAAACATTTATTGTTTTTGCTGAGCTGAAAAAAATCTTAAGCCAGCGAATTATATCATCGCTGTTGAACGTGGCAGTTTTGACAATGTTTTTACTAATTTTTTTTAAAGAATTAAGAAATAGATTTTTTTATGCCAATAAGTTCTTTTCATATGTATTTGTGCATATTTTTTCAGTTTGCAAAAATACCTGTGCAAGTATACAGTTAATTATATCTTAGTTTATTTTTAGAAATATATTCTAGTATTATTATAAGAAATCTAATCCCAATTCTTACTCGACCCAATTCAAACTCCATCAATTCAAATATGGAATTGAAGAATAAAAAATTCGCATCTTCAATAAACGGAGAATTCAAATTCGGAATTAATATTTGGATTGCATAGAGTATCGGTACCGGTATCCGGTATCGTTTCCTTTGTGGTCTGGTATCCAGGTATCGTGTGAGAACTTTAATTTCCTTTGACCAATCAGAATTAGAGGGTCTGTCTGTGAAGCTTGTGAAGGGAAATGTTGCCAATTTACTGCGGTATTAAGAAGTCTGTAGTGTGGTTAATTTCTGAATGGTTGTGGAACTGATAACTATGTACCTTTATTTTTACTAATGACTATGAGAGATCAGTATAATATTTTGTATTTTGGTTTATATTTTTACATTCTTTGACTAAACCAGAATACATATGCTTAAATTATCCGTTTTATTTTATTTTAGCAGTGTATTGAGAACAAAGATTCTAATTTATGTTTTTGCGCCAATTATATTTGAGACAAGCAATGTCACAATACTTGATGTAGACCATAGGCTTTTTATACAAAGTGTGTATCTAGCATATATGATCAAATTAACCAATTTAATATAAAATGCGCACTATTCAACAAGAGACAAGCAAAGTTACAATATCTGTTACAGACCAAAAGTTTTTTCAACATTTATTATAATTTCAAATACTGAGTAGGTGTTAATATACGTGTATTATTAAATCATATTTTAAAATATGCGAATTGCTTTAAGAATTCCAAAACCGCAAACCAGTTAAATAAAATTGCCATTTAATGGCTTTTCAATGCAATTTCTTTACACATGATTGACTTATTAATATTATAATTTAATTTATTTATGACGTTTATTTGATATTAAACATCACACATCAAAATGCTTTTAACGCAGTGATTTGAAATAAATAATAATTTAAATTGAATGATTGATTGATGAATTTATAACACCTGTAAGAAAGGTAAAAGTTGGTCGGTATGCATGAATATAGTATATTAGATATTTTTTTTCCTGGGAGTATGTTCCCTTTGGGTAATTTTCTACTAACACGCGGGCGAAGCCGCAGGCAGTAGCTAGTAACACCTACACCTAATTTTAGAAATCTTGTTTTGTTGACATAATATTATGAAAGTTTCTAAGCCTAATGTGATGTATTTCTTTTTATAAAAATAATGGCGGTCCCCACGAGGCCCCACAGGTTAAATCTAGTTTACTTAGGAACCCGACTGTAAAAAATTAAGATTTAAATTAATCTGATGAGCTGTTCTTTGTTGCTTCTTCAAATAAAGAGCTATTAACATATTCCTTGAATATAATAATATCATTAGAAATGACATCCCAAGTTTCTATAATGAGAATCCATTTCCCATTATAGAAATTTGGACAGACAACATAAAATTTAGTTTTTAGCTTATTTTAAAGATTTTGTATCTTTAAAATAATCTAAAAACAGTTTTTTAGACCGAAAATTTAAATGAAGAATAAAATGGATGTTTATAAATCAAAAATGCATACTACAAACACAGGAATAGAAACTTTCTAGACTTACAACCATAGACACATACTTAGTTATAGGTCTCAATTCCCAATAGGTCAAGTTATAACTTAATTAAAAGTATAGCTGCACCCAATAATTTCATAATAATAGTGGTCGGGTGTCATTTGTCAGGGGTCGAGGGTGACAGTTAAGTTCCCTTTGACAGTTGTATCGATTATGTGATCATAGAGGAATCGGATCACTTTTAATAGAACGCCAATTTGAAATTGGTCCTTTTGCCCACTTAAATTGTTTGCTGGAAATAATACAATAGATCTAATAAAGTTGTCAATAAAGTTAGGCCATAGTAAAAAAAAATGTTAATCAATTTGTATCAAATAATTGGTATAATTAAAAGAGCAAAATAAAAGTATCTTCTAACATGAATGCGAAAATATTTGCTATAGTTATGAATTCTTTTAAAATATCAATTTAATCCATTCATTAATATTTACTGTTGGTTTCAAGATGCTTTGTATTGGAATAGGTTCAACAAATTAATAGTTCTTCGCTTATTTGCTGGCTTAGTAAATAATTTATGCATATTCAACGACAAAAAAAATAAAATTGTAAGTAATTCTTATAATTTTTCATTTCATTAACTATGCAGTGAATTTTCTTTTAAAACTAAGTAGATACTGATTACTCACCTATCCACCTATTTTTATTTTCTTTTTTTTTAGCTGCATTATATTTTTTTACGTTATAATATCTAATAATAGCCATCTAATATCTCAAATAATAATACCACGATTATTCAGTAGTTATTTTTATGCATAGAAAAACCGATTAGAATCTGACTAGAATGAACATATTTTTCTTGAGAGCTTAATAAAAGCTAATACATAGTTTATTTTTCTGAGAAAAAGTCTTATATTTCATGACTCAAACAAATATAATTTCGATTTTAAGGGAGAATTTAATAATATCCTTATTAAAAGTTTAAATACACTTAAAACAACCCATGTTTTGAAACTTAGTAACCACTATTAAGTTGCAACAGAATTATTTATGCAAAATTGTAGCAAATAATGAAGTATGCTGACAGTAAATGAAACTATTCATAATTTAACTCTCGTTTAACTAACATTTTGTTAGTTTACTAACAAAACAATACGGCAAAGAAGAAAACAGCAAAAGGTAAACAGATTTTCAGAACGACGGTTTTAGTATACTAGCCATACAATTTTGACTGGATCAAATAAAAATCAAATTCTAAATTCTGGAGGCTTTAGTTAGGGAAACTGTCTTGCTTTACCAATTAGTTTTCTCTAACAATCACATAAAATCCTAACCAAAAAATCATAACAAAAACAAAACAAATTTTCTCGCTTAAAAAATAGTTTTGCCTACCTTTCGGAGTGACAACTCTGAATGCGCTGTTGGAGACAGGTCTTGGGGATCCCTCCCGTAGTGAACCAGGTGTACCACTTCCATTCCTCACCATTGAGAAGTCCAGGGGCATCGGAGGCATCGCACTTACTTCCATTGTCAAAAAAAAACTACTGCCTCCGACGCATAACACTCAAAAACCGATAAAATAACTAAATGTTCAAGATCTAACTGGCCGCCTTCGGCTCAAAAGACCAGAATTTGGAATACCGAATTTAAAAATTCGAGTTCGAATTTGGAATGGCGAGCGTGCGCCCGGCGCGGGTGGCGACTATGTTTTAAGGCAGACACACACTCGCGGCGCGCTCTCGCGGCTTTCTGTTCTGTAAAGCCGAAAATCTCTAGAATCTCCATAGTGATTTCGACCTTATCGCTTGAGCCGTTTTTCTGTGGGCGTGGTGTGGTAAGCCCCGCCTCGGGCGTCGCAGGCCGCCATGTGCCCCGAGTGACAATCACTTTGTATAGGTAACACAATAATATGATTCGTGATGGATTTTATTGTTCTACCGATGCATTTATACGCGAGCAATTTTTCGCTGGAAAAAAATTTCGCGTTCGCGCGTATAAGTGTGTGGAATATACACATACTGTTATGAATGGAGAGGTGTATTTTATTTTTGTTAACAGTATGGTTTTACTAGATGTGCATATGAATAAATCGCATTAATTTCTGATTTAAATTGAAGATTTTTTTTCAATTTTTTTTATTTATATTATTTTTTCAATTTTGTTTCTTCGTGATATTTAAAATAAAAATTGACTTAGTGTTTTTTTTAAACTTAGTACCATAAATATTATTTATTTTGTTTATAAAAAAAAAAATATTTTCATTTCTTTATTCGTAATATTTAAGTATTTATTCGTAAATATTTAGAATTACCTTAAATCATTTTTTTTAATTAAAAAAAACTAAATATGAATGGTTCTGTTTATAATATTTTGCTCTTTATGACCTACTCAGTGAGAGTCGTTTTGAGTCAATCTTTTGTCCTCTTAATTAATAACGGTATTTGTTTTTATTGACTTTACGATAGTAGATTATTTTTTCTTTAGATACTGCTAACAATTGAATTTTGTCGATTTTATAATTGCACATTTTTTTACTACACTTTTGATGCTTCTTTTAATTTAGCATGCATGCATTTATTATTCTTTTTTCGTTATAGCTAAATATTTGAATCCTTTCTTGGATTGAGAATTTGAATTATGAACTTGTAAATGGATAGATTCAATTGAAGTAAAACACAGGACCGGTGGTTGAGCCACTCTTGGGGGAGGCGTATGTTCAACAATGGACGACTTTCAGCTGAAATAGTGATGACGAACTTATAAAAACAGTATTTAACATTTAGGTAGGTACCTACTAAAGTAGAATAAGTAAAGTAGTACCTACTTTATTTTTTTTGTGTAGTGGAAATTTCTAAAAACAAACTAAGTTATTTTACGGCATTTTTTTTCATCATTTCATTTTTGTAAAAGTCATTTCACTTCTAAATTATTTTCTTAAATAGTACCTTTACAATATTTTATTTACTTTCATAAACTCAACTCAAAAAAGAAATCTTTCTACTACACACACATACCATAAATTTTTTGAATTTTAAATTTCATCTAACCCTAAAACACCAGTACCAAAAATCAGCAACATCGAAAACGAAAACACGAATCGACCGTATCCGTTTTAATAACGCAGCGAATTCGCGAATTCGTCAAAAGATGATACAATTATCCGTGGACAGACGCAGTAAGCTTGCCGTCACGATCCGACATTTAAAACAATGAAAGGTTCAATTTTTCACAGCGAATGGCCCCGAATACGGGACGCTAATCCTGACGCGCCTACGCACCTATTCTGATTGGGGGGGGCGGTATTTTTTTTTTGGTAAAATAAATTCATGGTGTCTGTGTTGTAATATTTATTATGGAACCCAATAGTTTTTTGAAAAAAGTAACCATGGAGTTTCTTGCCGGTTCTTCTCCATAGGAAACGACCAATTGGTGTGTGCAATAGCTTCTAACGTTTTATAAGTGCCCATGTAGGCCCATGTGAAATTAAAAACAAATTAATTTTGATTGTGAAATAAAGTAGTTTTGCTATTTTTATTGGTTTTGAAAGCGAACAGTTTCGCCCATGTATAACTAAACGGGTATCTCTAGAGAACATGCTCTCGGGGTAATATAAGTATTTTAAGTCCTATTCCGGGACATGGGCTGCTCATGTGCCAAATTTCAGCTAATTTTGTTTCGCTATTTGAGATTGAAAGAGTAACAAACACACACACACACACCATTACATGCACACATATAAACTTTTATGATAATGTGTGATGATTTTATTGATACTTTTAAAGAGATATTTTTACATATTTTGTATTTTTTTAATATTTTTTATTAGCAATATTTACGTTGAAATTAATTTGTATTTCCTTCAATATGTTTATTTTGTAAAATATTACATTTCAAAGACCCTGTTTAAAGTTTTATCATGATGTAAGTAACTCCATATTCATTGTGGTATACCTACGTAGGTACACCTACATAAATATAATGACCAATTAAGTTTTTCCCAAAGTTAGTTACTATTAAAATCATTAAAATCGGGCCTAAAAACCCATAGTTAAATCTCTATATTTTCCCAAACTGCTTACTTTATAAATAAATTATTTCCTTCAAAAAAAAAATAACAATGCGGTACAAAGGGCGCCGTAAATCCCAGAATAAGGAAGCAGAGCTTGCTTTGCGAAAACTAATTACACCTCCACTTCGCAATGATAAAGCAAAGCCGTCGTATGGGATATTTTTATTCAGGACAAAATGAAATTCCCGACCGTACGCCGAATTCGAATTCGAATCTTACGTCAGCAGTAACAGGGTTAGTTTTTCAATGGCGCCGATCCTTATTTCAACTGTGCTACGGAAAAATTTTTACTACGTACTCACTGCAAAATAATCCTGGCATAATCTCGCAGCTAAATCCCATTATTCTGATCATCCCCTCGATTGTAGTCCGGGAGCTCGGGGAAAAAACGTGGAATATGAAAATCGTAATCGTAATATTCGTAATTCGGTCTTCGGACGTTTGATTTTTCGGGATTTAGTCGTAAAAGTTGGCGCGGTCAGAAATCAGAATTTATTGGGACGGAAGATTTCTATGATTTCTTTTTTTTAGATCTTTGTTGTCGTGCGATTTTGTTACTCCCTTTTGTATTTTAGAACTGAAACCTCACATAAGTACTTAGCTCATAAAACACAAAAGCTGTACTTTCTTTAGTATGTCTAGGTATACAATTCATCTGTCCAGTACATTTTGTCGACTTATGCAAACATAAATGTACGAGACACCTGAAATTTTTTTCGCGATTTCAGGGTTGGTCCCATACTAAAAGTTATTCGTAATAATGAGTATTGTCAGTGTTTTCATTTATGGTCGTATTGTCATCCCCAAATGACTTTGAAACCATCGAACTGATACCTACTAAAAACTTGTTTCATTAGAAAGACAATATTGTGAAGATGATTTCAAAATATTGAAACAACGCATTAAAAACCCAAAAAGCTAATTTCCTTTTTTCAACCAAATAAACAATTATTATTTAGCACGTAAGGATTAGTTTTTTTAATGTTTATTTAAAAAAATTACGCAACATTAACTTTTATGCTCGTTTATAGAAAAAAAACACAAAAATATTTCAATAATTTTTTAATTACCCAACATAAGATTTTAACGAGCAACCCTTTACAACCGCAGTTCACTAATAAAATTTAGCGCGAACCATCAACCTGGTCTCCCAATCCTTGGCTCATTTTAATACAGTTTAAAATTCAAAATATCTGACGGTCATTTACACAAATGGCCACTCAAAAGCGAGTGTCAGAAGCTCTGAGCAATTTTGTACGGGGTTATAAAGACGAAAAGCTTATTAACCCTACCATTTTGAAGGGTACTCGGTGCGTTTTCCAACTGGACACTGTGTGCGCTCTGTGTTTTCTTTCGTTTATTTGTATTTTAAGCAGATATTAATGTTAAAGGTATTGATTTCGATTTTTATATTATTTATTTGTTGCTGTAGTCCTGTCATCATGTGATTTTTTTAAATACAAATATGGAATGGTAGAGAATGCCTTGGTTTATTATGCCACTACTATTCATAAAGTTTAAATATATTTAAATGATAAGTTTATTTTTTACTTTATTGATTTTTATTGCATAGTTAGATTATTTAAGATATTTTATTTTGAGTTTCGTTTATCATGTCACTGCTTAGCCTGTTCACAAATAGCTTGAGGTCGGCTTTCAGTCTAACCGAATGAGGTTGAATACCCGCATCTACAATTTTTTGTTTTTGTTTGGCACTAAAATGTTTAGCAAAAGACAAAAAGTAAAAAAAAAATGAATCGAAATTCTAGAACACACTACTTACTCAAGATACTACTTATATTATAATTACAATAATGACCATAAATAATTAAGACCGCTTCACAACCAAATGCAACTTAACCCTACAAAAGCCCACACTAAAATTACCAATCGCATTAAACTAAACACTAACTTTCGTACAGCCTAATTACGACAGAACTTCGAACTTACCCCCCTACCTTAGAGGGGGGTAAGTCCGTACCTATGTAAAACCGTGTACGAACCGTGCACGGTGTCCGGATCAAAAAACGTTGGAGAAGCGTCCGGGCCAGTGTTGCGCATACCACTTTAATTATACTGAGTTAATTAATACGAAACATTACGACTGAGGCTATAGAAACAGCGAGTTAAAGGTAGAGCCTGATATAAAAGGTTTTTTGTAACCGAAATATTTTCAGTATATTCAGTATAGTCATATGCAAAATTGCACGTATAGTACAGGAAAAAAAATCGTGTGAAGCGAGAAATGACGCGATGAGTATTTTTCAAACAGTTGAACTCAAACGTTCACGAGAAAATAGACATTAAGGTATCCATGCTATTTGGCACCATACTTTACATAGGTACTAATAATAGCCATCATCATCTTCCTGCCTTTTTCCCATGTCATTTGGGGTCCTGCCAACTGTGTTCTGTCCTGTCAACCGTTCCCTTTTCCTTTTAAATCACTCCTTACAGAGTACATTCATCTTTTCTTTGGCTACTCTCTCCCTCTTCATCCAACTGCACATGTATACAAATAACTGTTGTTGTATTTAGTAACATGTACTTTATCTCTTCTCTACATGTGACCATAACAAGACAAATGATTCTTTTTTAACTTTTCAGTCACTGGTACCTCTGTTCACATTTAAAGGTTTTTATTAAAACAACTAGAATTTCAGAATATCTATGATAATAGTTATGAAAGAAACCCGTACTTCTATTAACCTTTTTTTGAGACTATACTCAAAATTGATTTTTCTCCCAGCAAACATTCAATGTCCTGTTTCATACTAATAATATACAAGTCAAATTAGCTCGCTCCGCGCATTTTGTACTTTTGTTTTATTTTGCGTTTGTAACCGTTGTGATATATCTGTCCAGGATAAAAATTATAATCATATTCCTCTTATTTCTTCATCTAAATCGCTTTCGTCATGGCCCCACAATTACCCCAAAAGCTTAACTACAAGCAGGTAGTTCTCTCAAAAATCATTTGGACTTCGCCTACGAGAGGCGTTTTACAGAATAACCCGTTCTAATGTTTACTTTTAATTCACAGTCAAAATTTTATTTCAACTGCCTTTTGTAAATTTAGCGCTTTTAGTAAATTGAAGCGCTTTTTGGCAAGAAAGTTGTGAGAAATCTTTAGGAAGAAAATACTGTAATTATGATGAAAAAGTATTGTTTAAGTAAATTTTTTAAATAGATTTTTTGTGTCTGAGCACCACAATAAAAACTTCTTCTATGCTTTAGCACACCTATTAATTACTCAGATACCCGCGAAACGAGACACAATAGTAAAACTTCAAGAAATTATGATTATTTGTGGTTTTTATTTTTTGTCTAAGAATACCTTCTCTCTTCTTCCTTGAGGCCTCCTTCGGAGAAGTCTTTCCAAGAACCCTTCTAAATATTAATTTTTAACTGATCATTTGATCGGAATTAAAAATACCTCAAAAAAACTCTTAAAATAACATATTCTCCTCTTAACTGAAGCAACAATTTACTGTGTTCAACTACTAGTTTTTCTTTCAGTGTTGAAAGTAGAGGAGTAACTTTTGTCACAACTAACTTCTTTCTAAGACATTAACAACTTGGAATTAGAGCAACGCAGTGACGGAATGGCCGCTGTCTTCCTTTAGCAGCAACATGGCTGTTCTTTACTTCAATATTTATGTCCTTGTAGATCTTATATTGTATTTTCCAAGGATAGAGGAGTCGGCATCTTCATGTCCTATGTCAATGATTTATGAGACCGATACAACAATTTTCTTTTTCATCTACTTATTTCATCTGCTGTCACTACCCATACCTACTCTCTCTCTAACAACTTGCAGAGGTAAAAATATGTGGAAACTGTAGAGATATATGAAGAACTAAGTATCGCAAAATATTGCCTTACAATGTTTCTGTTACTAGGACAGAGGCCTCCTCTCTAAGAAAGGGAATGGTCCATAACCAAAAAGACACGTTTTATTTTTTGTAAATAAATAACTTTTGCAGTTCAAAAGAAGTAGAAAACCAGCCTCTCATTTTTCTCAATCATAAACTTAAAAAAAATAATCCAAAAAACGCTGTCAACATCTTTTCCCAACGACATTTACAAGCAATTTAACTAAAAAGCGTACGGAACGTCACTTTAACAGGACTTTAATAAAAGTGTAAAAAGGAAAAGTTTCGACGATCAAGCGGAGTAGCGGCTGAGCGGTTACCCTTGCGGTATTTACCGCGGGAAATTAGAATTAAAATAAATACCCCCGGGCCGAAACAATTTGCATCTAGATGTGACATTAGTAGGAACAATTTTATCTTTTTGCAGCGGGTAGGTGAACAAATTAGAGACGAATTTGTCCGGTAGAATTTGTAGGGTTATTTTTGGGCCGCTGCGCTGTTTTAGGGTTATTGTTAACTGTGCTATATTAATTTATTATGTTATGAAAGTGTGTCATTTGGGAATTTTAAATGTAGACTTACTTATAGCCAATCAAAACAAAGCTTTGAATACAAACAAATGTGTCATATATATTATAATAGGGTCTACCTTTTAAAGCAGAACTTTTTTCGTCATAATATTATTTTGCATAACAACGCATCGCATAATCTTCATTTCGCAGAAAGTTGTTTGGCATACACTCACTTGCCATAAATTCGAAACTCATAATTTTGATAGTCCGAATCATCTTTAGGCATAACTTTCATGGCCATAACAATTGAAAAGCAGAACAATCATATCGCAGAAAATTCGCAGTCAGTATATTTATTACCACTATATTTTTTTCGCCACGAATTTACGACAATAGCATTAATTGCTTGAGCATGTGACATACAGCAGGCATGCTGCATGAAAAAATATTAGAGTCGGGGTGCCCCCAAGTCGTGAGGTAAGGCGTAGTCAACGGAGCCCCGCTGCGCGGGGCTCCTACTTCTGGGTGGTTTAAAAAAAAATAACCTCGAAGGAGGTGGCGGGGTCTGTGTTCGCTCGCTTCGCTCGCTCACTACGACCCCGCCACCTCCTTCTAACCTAACCTGTCCGAGTCGGGGTGCCCCTAAGTCGTGAACTCGCTTCGCTCGCTCTTGCATCTTAAGTTATCCTAGTAACCGAAGAGAAACGGAATGAATCAGGATGAAATTAAATGAATGGCCGAAACGAGAGTGGTATCGATAATCAGGGCCCAAGCCCTACCAGCTTTGACCCTTTTTAGTCCCCATATTTTGCGACACTGAACTAAAGTCAAGCCGTATTATTATGGCAATAGTTATTATGCCAAGTAAAGTTCTGCCATGTTAAAAGTATGCCGTTGCAAATTCGGGCATGTAAATATTCTGCCAATCAATAGTTATGCTAAATAATTTTGTATGCTTTAAAAATATTTGATTAAAGAAGATTATGCCAAGTGTGTTATGCCAAATGAAATTCGGAGTATCAAGTTTCTGCCAAATAGAAGGTACCCATTATAATATGTCGCGAAAAAATGGTAGAAGGCAATTACTGACCGGATCACAGGGACTAGCGACGCGGTAAGCCCAGAAGGAGGTGGTGTGATGACGTTGAAGGAGAATGGGCTTCTACCTAAAGGATAAAAAAATAAAACTTTAATGTACGCTAAAATAGTAACATAATTTTATTGATAACAATTACAATATTAGTAGCATTTTTATCATTTTAAAGAGACATGCCAGTAGGAAAGCGAGGCGTTTGCCATGTAGTAAATGATAAATGATAAATGATAAATGATATTTATTCTGCAAATAGGTTTTTTCAAACTCTTTTACACGTCAATTTTTTTTTTTTGGACTTTTTTTTTTTTTTGTTACTAGATGAGGCCGGTGTTTCCTAACTGACTACCCTGAGAAGAAACACCGAAACAAACTCAGGGGTCACAGTCTCTTTTAAAGTCCATACAACATGTAAGTAAGTCATATGCGAACCATGCAGATTAGTGTCCGAGATGGCCTTTTGAAGAAAGAACCATGCAAATTTGAGTGGACCTGTCCAGTCAGTGCAAGCATTTGTCATTATTCGCAAAGCTCAACTCAGGACTACTAAGGAGCTCTACGACTTGACGAACAATACCAAAGAGAGGACATAATGGTTAGGCCACAGAAAACACTCGAATTGCCGGACATAAGTTAAAATGACTAAAAAAAAATAAAAATAAAAAAGCAATCCACATAGTCCTCACATTCACAAAAAAGAAAACAAAATAATACAAAGTGTAATACTTAACAAATTAAGCATTTTTGTCAAACAGAAATAAAAAAAAATAATAATTAAAAAATGTCAAATTGTAAAGTAAAAATTATTTTACAATGTCAAATTGTAATAAATAAATTTCAAATTGTAAAATAGTACAATCGAAAACAAAATAAAATAAGAAGATAAGACAACAGTTGTGAGCCGAAACATGCTCATAATAATAACTAAAATTGCCGTCTAAATCATTTTGTATCCATAAGCTACGTTTACAATTTTAGTTGTTAAAATAAACCATTTAATAGAAATTAAAAATAGTTAAAAAAAGTGATGTTTAATTTCTTTGAATACTTTTATATTGTTATAAAACTTTATTCGTGCCATAAAAACATTAGCACATAAAAAATAATTTAACCCGATTTAACTTTACGGGGAAGATTGTATTGTGAAGAATAAAGACTAACATAAAAAAAAATATTTTAAGAAAAGGAAATTCTGTGTATTTTTCTGTAATAATTTAATTTTTTATCCATTTGTAGTGTGTTTGTATTTTAACAAAATGTCTTATTTAATGAACTCAATTTGTTGTACTTAGGTACCTCCTTTTTTTCTAGTGACAATGTCACAATTCTTTGTTTTATTTTGATTCCAATTAAGATTTAGGAAACTAAAATTACCAGAAAAAAATCTTTTCAGAATTATATTGCAATTTTATATCACATTATCGGATATCGGATTTGCCAACACATTAACCCTTGCCCTCAACCCCACACTTACCTTACCTAGACTCCTTGCCTTTTAATGTTTTCATTGACATACTCGTCAAAGCTAAAAAGAAGACAATTCCGAATGAAGCCACTAAGCTCAACTTAAAAGCCACATAATCTTAAAAAAACAAAAGCAATCACACAAGTCTAGATGTTCTAGCGGGGTCATCGACACCCCGCCACATGTCCCCCAGACTTCCTGTGCCTGCGTTATTATTTACATGTGCGAATAATTCTATTGCTTTTAATGGAATTAATCTCTGTACGACATGTTGCCTTTACAGGGTTAAGTCTTGAACATGTGTCGGTGCTTGCAAGTTTTTGTATTTTTTTTCTGCGTAAGTTTTTAGGGTTCTGTGTTTGAAGGTTCCTGTTGGCACCCCTATTTCTAAGCCTCTGCTGGCCGTCAACAGCCGTCTCTCTGTCTAAGCAATAGTGATAGACTGTATCTCACAAACCGTAAGAGATAGAGAGTTGAAATTTTCATAGAATGTGCATTTTTATTGCCGCTACAACAAAAGTCAATATATACGAGTAAGTTAAAAATTGTTGAAATTGTTGTTGTTAAAATTGTTTTTTTTTCAGCTAAATCCGGTTTGACTGGAAGCCGACCCCAATATAGTTGGGAAAAGGCTAGGCAGATGATGAAGTTAAAAATTAACAAGGGTTTCCATAAAAGAAACGTTATTTTGTTAACTTTTTCTGGTTGATTTTAATATTGTAAAGTTAAGTAAAAGGGGGTTCCTATTTTCCCTTCAAAGATACCATATTTTGTTGACGTTTTTTTCTGAATTGATTTTGATATTATAATACGGAACCCTTCGTGACCAAGTCCGACTAGCACTCGCTCAGTATTTTTTCGTTCACAATTTTTATTACATGATTTAGTTTTTTGTTAGTTTTGGTAAATATTTATAAACGTTGATAGATTAATTTTAGTTAATTAGATGCGCTGCGGGGGTTGTACAGTGATGATTTGGTTTGATTAATGTTAGATTTTTGTGTCTATTTTAATACTTTCGGTGCCAAAGTATACAATATTTCACTCATGTGCTCACAACACACCACCCGAGTTTTTTTTTATTGGTACGTTGTTATTGTTGACTTTTGATCATACTTCAACGTAGGGGCCCAGTAGGGTCGAAGCCTACTTACTGAGACCATGGGTTCGCTTCTGAAAGGAAAATCCGGGGTTCTAGAACGCAAGGCAACGAAGGAACTTAGGAATGGGTTATAGTCAGTAAAAGCCTGACGCGCTCTCCCGCTCCATCCTAGAGTGAGAGGAGTCATTTGATGTTTTCTCAGTTAAAAATCCCAGGACCCGTCTTATAATATATTTATATACTTAATAGATTTATAAACGTTTTACGATCCATATGCTTTTGTAAGAAACAAAAGCATAATTATGGATTTTGAGAAATCATCAAATAACTTCTTCCACTCTGGATGGACTTGGAGGGAGTGTCAGATTTTTGCAGACCTAGCCTGGCAGTGTTCTTTCTTTTTCTCTATACGAAAACTTTGTTTTTTAAATTATATAAACTAGTGCTTGACTGCGATCCCACCTGATGGTAAGCAGTGATGCAATTGTAGATGGTGAGGCGCACTAGTTTATGAACAGCGTATTCACTCTGCTTACTGCTTCGAACAATCTGCAACCCTGGCAGGCGTCGGCCATCTGGTTCGTACAATTTTGCAAGTTACAACGCTTTGAGGCGCACGTGGACGCACTGTCAGACGAGCTACCTATGGCTCGCCGTCCGTTCGATCCATATGCTGGGCCTTTGGTACTGAAAGTGGTAAGAAAACTTGTTTCTTAAGTTCCCATCTGTGTCTAATGGAGGGACTGCCTTTTGGAGACCCCAAGGCAGTCGCTCCATGTAAAACACAGGTTTCTAACCATTCAGCCGCATCTGACTAGCCTCGAAGACCCCAAGCTAAAGTCTTGTTTTTTAATCCCTGAGACTAAATCGACACAACCAAACCAGTAATGATGCACGTTATTTTATGTTCTGACAAAATAGACTTAAGTTATGAAGAGGCCTAGAGAGATGATTGTCTATATTCTCTCCACATATTTAAACAAACAAAGTGTTGGTGAGTTACATAACGAGTGATTCGCGCCGTCTGTCTGTCTGTCCCGATAAGTCGACACATGTTCGCGTCGCTAATGATCTGAAACTGCTACAAGTGTGAAACACTATTCAGCGAAGAGCTAAGAGTGGATAGAAGTGACAGGCACTTGTGATCGAAAGAATAAGTGCTTTAGTTTTCACAAGGATGTTAGTTAAAATCAAGGTGGAAACGAAAAAATATCCTGTGATGAGAAAGAACCTGCGTTTTCGGAAAAGAAAAATCATGGGAGTGTTTAATTAAAATTTACTCGAATCAACGCTTTATATTTTGAAGAATTTCATGTTGGCTCAAATCACATTTTTTGTGTTAAATCGACTATGATGGTCATTTCTTGTTGGTTTGTATTTCAGAATGTCAAATTCTTACTACTACAGTTAGAAACACCTGCAAACCTACGTATACTTACTATACTTTACTGATCACCGTTATTCAAATGAGACCATATTTCGAAGGATATAGCAAAATAAAATGATAATTGATAATAATTTTTTCGTGTATTCCTGATGTTTCTGAAGTTTTGTCATACATTCCTGACGTTTCAATAATCATTATCGCTAAAAAAATACAGTTTGTCTAAGTCTCTGGACTATCTAACCGTTCATACTACTACACACTTGTGTCATTAAAAAGAAGCTCATGAATGGACGGCTCAACAGATATAAAACATATTCCGTGGAACATGTACTGCGTGCACGCCATGGACCATTTGTACGAATTACTCAGTAACTACTGCTTATTTCTTCTTCTTCTTCTTATTGCCATTGTCCCATGTTACTCGGGGAAACACGTTTTTTTCTTCCATTCTGTCACCCGTCATACTGTGATAAATCGCTTTTTTTTCATATCAAATAAAATAGTCTATACTAATTTAAAAAAAGCAATCATAAATTGCTACTGAAATGAGATCAAATTCCGAAGTACTTACATATAAAATAAAATGTTCCAAATGTGGTTATTCACACATTTTTGACTTTTATTTATTTAGTCTTCATGCAACACAATGTAGGTAAGTACAACGGCGGCCAAAGAGAAGGGAATTCAAATTCAAATTCAAATTCATTTATTTAGTCTGAATGTGGTACATAATATGGTCTTAAATCTTGATGGTCTCTTCACAATCTGCCATGTGTGGCGTGCAAATATTTAGTAGGTACATAAATATTCTTTTAAGACTAAGAAAATAATATATGTTAGTATGGGTTAATAAGAATTATGATTTACAATTATGGCATGTCATGAACATCTAAAAATATTATGTAGATTAAATTCAAAGTGATATTAAATGTCAAAAGAAAGATGTCAAAATTTAAAAAGTACAACAATGAGGATGTCAAACATACGCAAATAATTCAGGATAGTAATCAATGTCAAAAGATAGATGTCAAAATTTAAACAAATACAATTTAGTTAATTAGGATGTCAAAGTATCATTCAAATAGTCGTTTAAATTATAATAACACTTTTTGCACAAGAAATCTTTGAGTTCTTTTTTAAATCCATTTAAATTCAAGTCTTTAATCGGTTTTGGGATTTTGTTAAACACTTGTGGGGCTATGCAGAATATGCTTTTTCTCATTAGAGCAGTTTTGGCTTTACGTCCGCGCAACATATCATTCCGCCTGTTACGTTGCACAGTATCGGATAAGCTTGGAAACAGATGTGAGTTCAGTTTGACAAATAAGGCAGTTTCATAAATATACAAAGACGGTAGTGTCAGAATTTTATACTTTTTGAAAAATGGTTCACAGCTGTCCGTAACCTGTAGTTTGAACATGGCTCTGATGGACCGTTTTTGCGCTTTAAAGGCGGTTTCTCTATTTGTAGAGTTGCCCCAGAATATAATGCCGTATCTTAATACAGATGCGACAAGGCCATGATACGCTGTAAGAAGTGCATCTATGGTAACAGTTGGGGCAAGTTTATATAATGCATACGATGAACTACTAATTTTCTTACATAGCGCTTCAATATGATCCTTCCAATTAAGTTGTCTGTCAATTGTTAATCCTAGAAATTTTGCAGTATCTACATCGTCAATTTTTTTATTTTTATATTGGACATTCATTTTTAAACTAGGTTTTTTATGGCCAAAGTGCATTATTTGTGTTTTCCCAAGATTAATCCTTAAATTATTATTATTAAGCCAAGAAATAAGAGAATTTACCGCGCTGTTGACCTCTGCTTCGTATGATTCAGATTTTTTGCATGGTATTGTTACCGTACTATCGTCAGCAAAAAGTGATATAGGGAAATCTATAGCTTTGGGCAGGTCATTGATATAAATTAAGAACAGTAGAGGACCTAACACACTGCCCTGTGGTACACCATAATATACAGTGCGCTCTTTAGACAGGTATGTTACCTCTTCTTTAGTTTTAAAATTTAAATTTGTAATAGCGGTAAGTTGTTTTCTTTCGGATAAGTAAGTGCTTAACAAGTCAAGAATGTTACCTCTTATACCGTAGGCGTCAAGTTTATTTCTTAAAATATTGTGGTCAACATAGTCAAAGGCTTGTGTCATATCACAGTACACAGCACTTACAGGTGTGTTATTATCAATGTTAGTCATAATCTTATTTAAAAAGTCATAAATAGCCATGTTAATAGTCATATTCTTCCGAAAACCTTTTTGTTCCCCACAAAAAATCTTTTGCTTTTCTAGGTATGCGTATAGTTCGTTATGGATGTATTTCTCAAATATTTTAGAAAAAATCGGCAAAAGAGCAATAGGTCTATAATTTTGCATAACTTGTTTATCACCTTTTTTAAAAATAGGTTTAACTATGGCGACTTTAAGACGATCAGGAAAAACACCGCAACTGATACAAAGATTAAGAATATGACACAAATGTTTCGAAATTAAGTCGCCAACATGTTTTATAACTTTAGTAGAAATTTCGTCATACCCTGCGCTATTTGTGTTTTTCAAACACTTTATAATGTTAAGCATTTGTACCGGCTGACATGGAGCCATAAACATTGATTTTTGTTTATTAGTGATATACGCACTAGGTTTTTTACCTGCTCCAGATATTGGCATAATTTTTTCTATAAAATAATCATTGAAGTGGTCAGCAATTAATTGAGGTTTGTTAATCGATTTATTGTCAATTTGAATAGCAGGAAAGTGGAAGCTCCCTCCTTCGTTATTAATTATCACATAAAAAATGCCATTTCATCAAAGTTTCAGGACTCTCTAACTATTCATAAGACTTATACACTTGTTTCATTGAATTTCTAAAATTGTTTATTTTTTTATTAGTTATTAATATTTTTAGTTTAAAAAGAAGCTCATGAATGGACGGCTCAGCAGATATAAAACATATTCCGTGAACATGTACTGCGTGCACGCCATGGACCATTTGTATGAATTACTCGGTAAATACTGCCTATATATATCTTCTTCTTCCTTCCCTTGATGAGGCGCAATACGTGTTCTTCCTCTGTTCTGTTCTGTCAACCGTCACACTATCACTGAAGCCTTTTTCTTTCATATCAAATTAAACAGTCTAAACTAATTATTAAAAAAAAAAAAATCATAAATTGCAATCAAAATGAGATCATATTCCAAAGGTCATAATAAAATAAAATTTCAGTAATGTTTGTAGTTATTCGTACAGTCTTGACTTTTATTTATTTAGTGTTCATGCAACATAATGTACAAAGGCAACCAAAGAGAAGGGTAGGGGGTGAAGGGGTGACTTTCTGCGAATGATTATCGCTAAAAAATGACAGTTTATCTACGTCTCTGGACTGTCTAACCATTCCTAACACTACACACTTGTGTCATTAAAAAGAAGCTCATGAATGGACGGCTCAACAGATATAAAACATATTCCGTGGAACATGTACTGCGTGCACGCCATGGACCATTTGTATGAATTACTCGGTAACTACTGCTTATTGTTATACGGCTTTGAGGAGAATTTGTATTAGGTACTATTGTTGCTTGGGATGAAGATAAATCAACGACAATCAAAGAAAGTAAAGAAATTGCAACACTCACACTCGATTGTATCACTGCTCATCATCAAGTAGGATCGCAGTCAAGCACTAGTTTATAACAATAAAAAAAAATTGAACACTGATATTCGTCAACAAAATATCGACATTTCATTAGCGCTGTTTGTGACATTATTAAGTACCTAATCCTTGCTGAATCGGACTTTAATGTTTACTAGTACGTAGTACGTAGGCTAGCCTGCGCTGCGTTAAAGTATCACATACCCGCAAAACAAGACACAATACTCAAACAATAACAGCGCGGTCTCATAGAACCGGTCGGGGATTCATGAATTAAAGTAGGTTTCACTACACAAACTTTAGACTCCCTTAAGCGAATGAAAGGGGCTCCAAGTTTCCTTATTTGTCCGGTTAGAAAATCATAAAATAATTTTTCGTGGAGCGAGAGAAAGTGGCAGACTATAACCTAACCTAAACCCACCTTATGTTTTTTCGGTTAGCCTTTGTGTTCCAGAACCGAAGTCTCTTTCGAACAATCTCGCAGCCCTGGCAGCTCATCCTCAGTCTCATCATCATCACCATCATTTCAGCTGTGTCACCATAACGACCGGTTTTTTGCGCGTCGCTCTACCATCGGATTCCCACAACCCTCATCAGACCATCATAACAGTCCATCTTGTGGGAGGCTTTCCAACGTTTCCCTTAGATATATATTAAAAACATAAATATTTATATTTTTAATTTTATTATGTACCTCGACTCGACCAACTATTTCAGCTGGTCCCTCAAGGCCTCGCGGTCATTAACGACTTTAATTTACCAAAACCAACAAATCATTCTCAATAGGATATGACGTAATAAAAGCAAAACAAGCGAACGGAAGCCAGCCATTGACATGTGGTGCCAAGTCGTCTCATACAAATTGATATGAGTTCATTCATTAAATATCTACTACTTATAACTGCCGTTGTTGTTAAGGCGTAGACATGAATCGAATAACACAAAAAATACAACCGGCTTTATTAATTAAAAAAAAAAAACGAAAAATAGTAACTACAAAATAACTTCAATTTCGGAAGTCGATGTTTCTATAAGTTTTGTCTTTTCGTTATTTAACACAGAATTCCAAAATTAAAGTTACTTTGTACTTTTTAGTATTTTTTTTAATATTGAAGTTGGTTATATTTTTTTTGTAAAAAGTTTTCACTTTTTAGTTGTGGTACCATTTTAGATATTTATAAAAAAAAATATTGTCTAGTTTTTTTTTTAAACCCCTTAACTTTAATCTAATCATATCTTTGTCTTATTACCCTCATGCCGCATAACTTTTTTTCCTTAGGAATATTTTGCCCCATACTAAAAATCGCTCCTGTACCGATGATAGCATACAGTATATACGTACACATAATCATGTAAACGGAGTGAATTCACAAACTAATATTATAACTTAACTAATATTATAAATGTGAAAATGTTTGTTACTTAATCACGCAAAAACGGCTGAACGGATTTGGATGAAATTTGGCATGCATATGGCCTTTGACATGGCAAAAAACATAGGCTACCTTTTATCCCGATTATTATTTTTTTCTGAAGTCCTCGCAGACGAAGTCGCGGGTAGAAGCTATTTACAATTTGTTAAATACTAAAGATGTTTGTATGGCATAAGCGCATTTATCGTATTGGGGATTAGTAAAACCTTTAAAGATAGTTGTAAGAGGAAGTGTCGCCATAACGACCGGTGTGTCTTGCATCCGTCGTTTTCCTGCGACAGGCAAACGTAAGGTGGACCTATGGAGGCTTCTTCTTTCTTCATTTAGTAATCAAACGCATACATTCCTCATATTTATAATTTTTGCGTCGCTCATTTTTTTCCTTTTATGTGCAGTCCAGTAGTGACCACATTTGTGATAACATGACCCGGCCTTAATATTTCAGTTTGTACAGTGAGTTGGTCACGTTTGCCATGTCGCTGAATGGTATTTATAGTACAGCGAATTAAAAGCTTGAATGAAACCGTTTGGTACTCTGTGTCAGTCTCAGCCTGCGTGTTTACTGGCGGATTCTGGGATTAATTGTAGTCGTGGATCAATTTTGTTATGTGCTTGAGTACCGATGTTCGGGGAGGAGCTCGTGGCTAGATAATAACAGCCGCACAGGTCGATCTTCAAGGTTAAGCAACGCTTGCCTAGGTTGGTCTGTGGATGGGTGACCATCTTAATATAACGAGTTTCCTCCGTGCCTCGGAAAGCACGTTAAGCCGTAGGTCCCGGCTGTCATTTGTAGATCTTTGGCAGTCGTTACGGATAGTCAGAAGCCAGTAAATCTGACTCCAGTCTTCCCATGAAGTACCGCATTATCCCAGTTAATGGGTTGTGGAGGTCTGGTAGGCAGCCGCTCCTCGTAAAATACTGGTATTCAGTTAAATCCGGCTTGACTGGTAGCCGACCCCAATATAGTTGGGAAAAGGCTAGGCAGATGATGCTTGAGTACCGATGTTCCTTTTGGGTATTTTATCAGGCATACAATCTGTTCAACTTCTTCTTTGCTTTTCTTCTCTTTTTATTTTCTTTCAAAAGGCTAAGTATGAACTAACCAAAAAATCACACTTATGATTTCTTTACAAAAGCATCACCTTTGTACCTATTTTTGTGTTTCTATTTTGTTGAATAAAAGAATAATATTGTATTCTTGTATTGTATTCTCGAAAGTAAGTCGGTTTGTATGTTTGATTCTTCTACACGCCATTCCATTTCAATGAAACTTGGTGCACGGGTAGATCATGTCCTGGAATAGCAAATAAGACACGTTTTTATCCCGGGAGTGTATTGGAATGATTTTTTACTTTGACGCAGGTGAAGCCGCTAGCAGCAAGTTCACTATCAAACATAAAAATACGTCCTTAAACTAATATTAATCTCTTCTAAACAATCTGGAATGAACAGTAGGTTTTTCTTTACAAAAATCGAACCATTAAACTATTAAAAAAAACAATATTCTACAATTTACACCAACATTAAAAAAAAAAGATAACCCTCCGCTGCTGCATGCAAAAACTTGAAACCACATTATCGTATATCGTCCCAACAATTCAAAATAAGAACGTCGCGTTTCTAAACGTTTCATTTAGCGCGTTCAAAAACGAGCGTGGATTATAAAGCGGGAAAAGAAAACGTTCAACAATGGATTATTGTCGTAAAGAGAGCCAAGTGAGTGTCGCGCTTGTTTACCTATAAAGTTGCCGTTTATTGTGGTTTTTGAACGCATCGTCGGGTATAGCGTTTATAAACTCGTTTTATGTTGGAGGATGGTGGGAGGGGGCTGTGGTAAGATGCTGTGTTGGTTTTTGGTGGTGGCGTTTGTTCAGCGTTAGCCATTTTTTTCATCAATTGATTCTTCTTGCTCTGACTGAAGTGAAAGAGTGTCATATTTTTACTGACTACAATCCATCTTCGAATTCCTTTAGTTGCTCTTCGCGTTCGACAGTCACAGCAACTCTTTCAATAGTTTTGGAGCTTCAGCATAGTCCTGAAACATAGAAACAAAAAAAATAAGTAACTCAAAGCATTAATTTTAATTAAACCATTTAGAGACACTTTTTGTTGATCAGTCAAAAAGGTTGAGCAATTTGCCTGTTCAGTGCACATCTTTATGAAGAAAATCATGTACAAATTTCCCGTATACTACTTCACCAATAAATAAGATTATAAAAATTATTTTTACGTCATTAATGTAGAAATTCTTCATTAATGTGAGGACGCCGCTGTAGCTGCACTACAACATTTTAAAACATTTCTTGAAAGAAGTAATTCCTTCTCTAAAAGGTTATAATGCTCAAGTAATACACCTCATTTACAATCTTATTTTAAGATGATTCAATCCGATGTAATAAAAAACCACTCCGAAAAAAATGGTTCCAAAATTCATATACATAACTCCCACACAGCGCACAAAAACTTACTTCCAAAACAAAATACCCCAAAAAGCAAAACCCGCACACTCACACACGCAATTTTTCACTCACAATTTAATCCCCAAACTTCGAAATCATGCAAACTAAAGGAAATCATTCTGCCGATTTCTGTAACAGACATCAAAGTGGCGATAACAAAGGAACCCTAAAAACATAATGAGACGGCGATGGGCGCAAGTGCTCCCGTTCGCATGGTCCCGTAGCAATTTTAGGATCTCATAAATATGTATAAGGCGGTACTCTTCTTTTCCTTTACTTATCAATTATGGGGTCGTTTAGGCGACACGCGGGGGTCCCCGCGGAAAATATGCTCGAGCATTGTAAGGGTTAACCGTTTTGATGTGGTATTGTGCTTTGAAGATTTTGTTAGTTTAGTTAGAATATATTTTTCTTGGTGTGTTTATTTAACGTATTTTTTTTTTAAGTTCACGTGATACAAAATATAAGAAAAACTGAGATAACTTTGTAATTATATTTCTTCAAAAAATGAGTAGCGTCTGTTAGTGGATCCGAATAGCTAAAAAAAAAAATGCCCCAAAAATGTATCCTAAGTTGTACCAGGACATGGTTTACCCGTGTGTCAAAGTTCACCCAAACGTAGATACAGATGTTTGAACATGAAAGAGTACTAGACAAACACACACTCACCATCACATATTATAATATAAATAACTATTTAGTAATATGTGGTGTGATTTAAAATATGTATGAAAAGTTATACTGATATCTGTATTTACTTTGCCTACACATTCTAAATCCAATGTATCCTACCGCATTTCGTTTCTCAACTACACTGAGCTCCAAAAGTTTGATGCCTACATTAACATATGAAAATCTAAAGAAAACTCCGGCTAAGAAAATATCAATAACGTAGAAAAGCTTCGCATTTACATAGCTTACCTGTTACCGACAATATCATCCCTACTTACGCGAAATCATTCGGAATACGTCAACAGAGCTCTGAGCTCTGTAACCCTTAACCGCCCGGGGCGTGAACAACCCCCTTTTAAAGCTAGGGGGCCATTTTATTGCAAAAAATACTCGGCAATTTTACGGGCACAACAGACCCGATGTCCCTGAGGTAGTTTCGATTCAGACTCGATTATGTTTAGGGTTAAACGTCATTGATATTGCCGATCGGTGCCCACTGGAGGGTTATTCAATTTTTTTTTCGAGGCCTCTAATTTGTACGGTCGCATTCGAAGGGTTAGATTGAATTGATATTGTGTATTGATGATGGTTTAATTAAATTTTGCTATTTTTTTATTGTAGTTGTATTAAATAAATGTAATTCTCGGTCTGTCTGTGATCGATTTGCACACATATGGCGATATTTTTATCAGACGTATAGTAGACGTAGTTTAAAAAATTGCTTTTAAGTTTTGATATTCATATAAAAAGCAAGTAGCCAAGCAAAATAGCCAACGCAAAGCAAATATCTTATTATTTGTGACATAAGTACTGTTGCCTCAAATCAAATTATTTCTTATTATTATTAAATAGCCAATAAAAAGCAAATAGCCAATTATTACTCAGAGTGAGTTCCTTAATCTATAGTTAAGTCAACCAATATTAAAAAATTGTAACTTATTATTAAATTTCGTCTTAATGCATTATTTAATCAACTTTTTTGTTTACCCCTTTTGGCGGGTTTGCGCAATTGATATATTAATAAACAGACAGGGCAACATTTTTAATAAGATTTTTTGGAAAATGCATCCAACATTAAAAAGTGGTTGAATTGATCCTACAATTATTCTGATCAAACTTATTTTTGGTTTTGCGCATATAACGTTACACGTTGTACAATGTTTGTAAGCCTTCTGGAAGTTTATTAAGAAAGTAAGACACTAAACGCAATGCAACCCTTATCCCATACACATTATTGTGTGTACTTTATACAACTGCTGCCAAACCCTCACGACACAACACCACAGGGAAACCTATAAACAATCATTGTTTAAACATAACCACCATACCTACGAGTATAAACTTAATCAAAAATACGTTAAACAACAAAAAAATCCACTAACCCGCATTCACTAAAATGAGCAATCTTTTTTAATCTTCGTACGGAATCGTAAACGCATCGGACGAATCAAACTCGACTGTTTTAGCAATTTACTGTGAAATTTAGTGTCGGGGCCTTTTTTACCAATTGGTGGAAGCAGGAGATGGACCGATAACTACTGGGGCCCGCATGTGCGTGCACGCAACTGTGCCATAGATTAGGACGGAGATGGGTTAGCGCGGAATTTGTAGGTCTGTGGGTCTTGTAAGGGGATGGGTGTATGGGAATATAGTGTCAAACATGTGATGTGCTGCATTAATATCAAATATATTGTGGAAAGTTGGCAAATGATTCGTATTGAACAGCAAATAATAAAGGGACAGGTTTTATATTGTTTGTCACTTTTTAAAAACTTTTAGAAGATTACTTTGATAAAAGGAGATACAGTCATTATATAGTTAGATATCTAATGCAAAATAAAATTATAAAGCCATAGGTCCTAAAAATAAAAAAACACCATCCGGCTCGAAGGACCAGTGAATGATTTTTTCAAAAATCATACGTTACCGAAAAATAAATGGCTATAGAAGTAAATATTGCTTGAAAACTTGCCACAGGTAACAGATTCAAATACCTATACAAGTATATATATTATATAAGATTTTTGTTTGATAATTTGGGTTCAGTGACATAACGTGATAGATACTTTTGTTCAATCCATGTCCCGTCTTGTCGAGTGTCCGAAATGTCCCTACGTTATTGTCCTTTCTGTTCGTTTGTGTAGTCTTTGCCTTCCGCCCTCTGTGGCTGTCGCATCGTAATTAATAAATCGTTAACATTGATGTGTATTGTTTCATGGTGGCGCAAGCGCAACTGTATCGGGAAAGGTGGCTTTATGATTAGATATTTGTAGATATTTGGTGTCAATAGCAAAGCTGCAATGGGGCAGTGGGGAATTATGGTGGATATTTGATAAGATGGATGAAAAAAGGTTGCATGTAGCGGAGATGAGAATTTTGAGACAGAGAGTCAACGTGACCCTAGAACACAAAAGGAAACCGAAGGAATACGAGTGTATTTTAGTCAGTGAACGTATGAAACTCCATCTCGCTCAAGCCAGGGCAGAAGAAGTTATTTGATGTTTTCCCATCTATACTAATATTATAAAGAGGTAAAATTTGTAAGTTTGTATGTAGGGGGTAATCTCTGGAACTACTGGTCCGATTTGAAAAATATATTATTGAGGAATGCTATAGGCTATATACAATCACGCTACGACCCACAGGAGCGTAGTAGTAACGAAAAATGCGGGTGAAACCGCAGGGGACAGCTAGTCCTTAAATAAAAATATGTCCCTATTACTAAAAACGTGTCTCACATTTAGGCTTTTCTCAAATAGCCCTTTAGGCATCCTTCCATCTTAGATCGGAAGAAACATTATTTGACAGCCACGGGTCCCCCCGGTGCAATCCCTTAGTCGCCACCTACGACCCCCAGGGGGCGCACAAGGGCAGTGTTGTTCGTAAACGGAAACCATGCGAGTGGAATGGTTTATTAACTTTATAGTTACCAGGGAGCTGGATGCTTAGTTCCGATAAGTATGCCTCGCTTTTTGTATTGGTCGCAAAGAACAGTCACATGCTAGAGAATTTACAAAAATTCCTTAAAACTAGATACACAAATATGTAACTGACTCCAATGTCCACATCTTAACACATAAATAAAAGAAGTGAAGAACTGTGTGTAACAATTTACAGGTTTTTTTTTTTTCGGTAGGGGAATCATCAGAATGACTTCTCCCACTCTTGGGCGGAGCGGGAGGGCGTGTCAGACTCTTACTGACTAAACCCCTACCCCGTTCCTTCGTTGCCATCGATCTGGGGGACACGGTGACAACCTTTCGGATACCGTGTTCCCCAGAGGCTTCGACCCTACCGGGCCCCTACAGTTTGCTGACATCTCCTTGAGGTGGACTAGGCTCGGTCCAGATTATTACCAGACTGCCGGACGGCGAGCTACCCAGTGCTCGCTGTCCGCGAGCCCGCGCCTACGGTGGTCGGAAATCGGGATCGGGATCTCGGCGGCGGCGGCGTGAGTTCCGTTGCCTCACGCGGTCAACAATTTACAGGTGCCTTTTGCGAAAGCTCTATGCATAACAACACACTTAATTTGTTTCTGTAATTATAATTCATATAATTTAATTCAATTTATTCCTTAATACAAACCTTTCTTCATTTAATTCCTTTTATTATAGATCAATATTTTTATTACATTCAATTCAAGTTTCGTTGTTTTGATGACTTCTAATGATGGAACATACCCGTAGTACGTCTCTGTTTCTGCCTCCGCAATAGCGGAAGCTTCCGTATTTTTTATAATGGAAATATGATCAGAAGTTTACATTTTACTTTTAATCACACTTAGGGCCTATTTCACCACCTATGATTAAGTTTCGAGTATCTTATTTGACAGATAATTTCATACAAATTCTGTCAAATTTTTGAATTTATTCAGTGAGTAGTGCCTACTCGGACATTGTGAAACAGGCCCTTATAATAATATTACTACTATTAGGGCCTGTCTCACAATGTCCGAGTAGGCACTTATACTCACTGAATAAATTCAAAAATGTGACAGAATTTGTATGAAATTATCTGCCAAGTAAGATACTCGAAACTTAATCATAGGTGGTGAAATAGGCCCTAACACTAATAATAAGTTTTGCCCGAACTGGGTCTTGAACCCAGGACCCCGCGCTCAGTAGTCGTACAAAAGTTTGTGAGTGTGTGTATAATATTGACAAGATAAACTACATAACATGCTTATATACCAGTAATACCCACAATGATCACGTGCCAATCAGATTAAGAAGTCAAGCAGTCAAAGCCGGCCGCCGTGAGAGCTCTCTTGCTCCACATCAACTAATTACGCGCTGTTCTCACTGATTAAAGCACAGCTTGCGACTAATGAGTGACTCATGTAACTATCGGTTCACGACTACCTTTAGAAGGGACGACACGGATACGACTTTGGGAATGTTTAGAGGGACTTCACAACGTGGATAAAGGTATGATTCCGAAGTCGGCAACAAGCAGCAGTGCTGTTGCCGCAGTGCTGCCACTATGGCGCTGCCCAGCAGTGCTGCCTGCCGCGTTGAATCCAAACAGAGCAGAAGTGTCACTCTGTTCCTCTTCTGAATCAGAGAAATTCATCCTTTTTTATTCTTGCTGCGGCGGCAGACGCGTCACTACTTTTCTGTCACGGCGGTAAGGCGACACTGACGCGCAGCAGTACTGCCGCTTCATCGCTGCCGCGACATTGCTGCTTAACTTGGAATGTAATCTCATATAAGCTTATAGATATTGTATTGGGACCAGTAGTACCGCGACAGTGCTGCAGCAGCAGCACTGCTGCTTGTGGCCGAGTTCGGAATCATACCTTTAGACCTACTTATCCACGCACACTTAGCTAAATAGACACGTATTCACCATTATATGCTTGGTGTAAGCCTGCTTACAGCATAGGTACATACAAAACAATGAAAGACTGTTGACGAGGCGACAACGTTGTGCATCACTGCATGCAGGCTTCATGACGGTAAAGCCGTGCGTCCGCGCAATTGTGTTTCTCCGGCTTTTTGTTCCGCCTGAATCTAGAACAGGATCCTCCCAGTTTTACCATGTCCAATGAGAACCTGAGTCATGCGAAATGTAATAACGCCGTGGCGGCTCTCCAGCCACTCCTTAAAAAGAGGACTTTCCGCCTAAATCATAGCGTGCCTAAAAGAATAGAAAAACAAATGAATTACACACAAAATCATAGCACAACACCACGTTAAAACCAACATTACAAAATTAAAACCCCAATTAATAACTTTAATGACTATCGTAAACGCTAAAACGCCCTTATAATCTGACGAGCATCGTTCTCACAGCCAGCAGTCATCTTTCTCAATCAACAGCCCATTGGCTGTCCACGATTTTTATTGTTTTCAAACTAAACCTACGGGTAGATATGACCGCACTGTTTTCTCCCTTTTTCTCGACAGTCGTTTCGTTATTAATTAGTTTTACAACTCCTTTATTTAGTCTAACTATCTTGAAATCTACTAAAATCGTTGGTAAACTCGGTAAAGTTTTTTATTTTCTTTGTTAGTAGCGTTTTTTATTGCGAATAAATTGATGTTTGTTGGTAGTTTGTGAGTGGCAGTTAATGTGTTATTGTTGTATAAATCGATTATGGTAAGGGTTGGGTTTTACGGATAATTATTATTAGTTTTGTTGGTTATAAATTTAACGGTTTAAACTAGTAAAAAGTGATTCTGTTGTGGTCTTCCGTCCGGGTTTGAAACTTAAAAAAGATTACACCCAGATAAACTTATCTGGGTGTAATCTTTTTTATATGGCAAGGAAATGCCACATCAAGTCTTTCGGTAATTTGTAGTACGAATTTTGGTGAGTGTGCGTAGAAATCACATGACTTGATTCCGCCATCTCCTTTCTACCATCGGACAACCCGATATACGTCAAATATTCATCCTTACGTTGTTGAAACCTATACGGTCCGTTTACTAAGCGTTTCACCTCTTTGTTATACTGGAACTGGATAAAATGGTCTGCTGCGGTTTTGCTGCGGTTGTTCCCATCCAATCATAATTTAGGTTATCTTTAAGCCTAGAGTGCTTAATAAACAAATGCGCTTCACCAGTAACGATTACAGCACTGCTTCCCATCAGGTGGGATCGCAGTAAAGCTCTAATTTATCACTACATAGTATAAAACAAAGTCGCTTTCTCTGAAGGTACCTATGTATGATTAAATTTTTAAATCTCCGTAAAGGATTTTGATGCGGTTTTTTAATAGATAGAGTGATTCAAGAGAAAAGTTTATATGTATAATACTCGTATAGTAGGGAAACACTGATAATTTTGCACCCGTGCAAAGCTGGGGCGGGTCGCTAGTATCGTTTAAAAAAATCCTATTCACTCTTGACTTTCTCGTAAGTACCTTCAGATTATTACTATCAGAAAACAAACTCCAGCAGGGAATTCCGCTTTTTAGTTCTACACACAATGAATGTGTTTTCAAAACGTTTCAGTCGCAGCCATACCAATGCGTATATTTGCATACCAATTGATAACAAGTCCAAACCCTTTTATTCATCAAGCTAATTATTTTAATAATGAAGACCTCATTCATTGCCCAATCATCATCAGGCCAAAGACAAAAGGGTGAATGTACGGTTTACAAAAAAAACAAACAATGATACAGAACCCGCATGTCGTTATTATCACTTAAAACTGATTACAGAGTTAATTATAGTGACGTGTCAGATTGCTTATTAAGAGCCCTTGATGAGACAATCAATTCGTGGGTGCTTTGTTTAGATGCTTATTTTGAGACCGCTCCAAATGTGGGACATAACTATAGACGATATAAACTCACAGTACCGGTATGATGCCTCCCACAAGGTGGACCGACGACTTGGTGAGGGTCGCGGGAATCCAATGGATGCGAGACGTCATTCGGCTGAGATGATAATGATGAACGGTATGGTTGCCCAAGTCGTAGTGTTCCACGCGCGCCTTAAGAGGTGTCAACAAAACCGTAAGGGCCCAGCAGGGTCGAAGCCAAGGGCTAACCCTCGGCCCCAGTAGGCTAAATAACTAAAGAAGCTAACTTCTAAAAGAAAAACCCGGGGTCCTGAACCAAATGCAAAGAAGAAACATAGGAGTAGATTTTAGTCAATAAAATTCTAACACTGCCGGTGTTCTCGTTCCGCCTTAGAGCAGGAGAAGTTTTTTTTAGCATTATCGGCCTTGTAAAGTTCCCACTGTTGGGACTTACGCCTCCTCTCCAGAAGAAGGAATGAGGCGTAATACACCACGCGGGTCTAGTGCGGATTGCTGAATGTCTCATGTCTTAGAATTTTTGGTTCTAGGACATACCGGTTTCCTCACGATGTTTTCCTTCACCGTTTTGAGAGCAATGCTGATGAAATAAATTATACGATTGCCTGGTTTGGTTTGAACCCGCGACCTTATAACTTGAAAGTCGGGGCAGTTACCACTGGGCCACCACTGCTCTAAAACAATTTATTTAAATACTATTTACATATTTAAAAAACATTAATACATTTATATACCTATCTACCACATTACATAACACTTACTATATGTATATACTCCGCCTTAGCTTTAATATTATATGCAAAAATTATACACTCAGACCCTTCCTAATGAATTACTCTGCCTAATTGTGAAAATTGCATGAAAATTTTTGAGTTGAGAGAGAGAGAGAGGGGACAATGTTTTATAATATATAACTTACTCATTTTTTGGGTAGAATATCTTTAAAAAACTTTATACTTATTATCATCAATGAACAAGAGAGATTGTCAGACTTTTACTGACTAAAACCCACTAGTGTTTCTTTAGTTGCCCTTTGTGCCTATGTCGCAGTGAGAAATGATTCTTTTGAACAATTACGTAGTTCTAGCATACTTTCAACCAATCACATGGTGCAATACAGTCATCATTTAATAATTCAAAAACGCGACCACATTTTAACTTTAGCTTACCGTTCTAACTTCTAGCCATTCAAAGCTAAAAGCGGGTATTTTAAATGATAAATGATTTTGCATAAAATAATTATAGGTTTTTAGAAAACAGTTTTACGAGTAAATTTTTTTTTCGTCAGTTCTAACTAGATGAGGCCGCGGTGACACTACCCTGAGAAGAAACACCAAAACAAACTCAGGGGTCACAGTCTCTTTTAAAGTTCATACAAAACATGTATTGGTCAAATCACATGAGAACCATTAGATTACTGTCTAAAATGATCTTTTGAGGATAGAACCATACTTTGAGTGGACCTGTCCGGTCAGTGCAAGCTTTTGTCAGTTTTCGCAAAGCTTAACTCAGGACTACTAATAGTCCGGTCAAAATAGACTAATTAATTGGGGTGAGGTTACAATAATTCGCACTTGGCTGAAAATTGGTAGGTTTGTTCAATACACTATTATAAAGGAAATGTGAAAAGTCCTCATCGATCCGGCACGTGCAAAAAAATATACACGCGGTCAAAGGTCACAAAAATGGGTTTTTCGCGTTATTAAGCAAAATGGTAATAGTCTAAGAGCCAGCGGCCCGCAGACCTTCGGTAAAGTATAAAAGCTGTAAGTTTCTCAATGTATGTCCCCAACACAGGTAAGAACGAATCCCGTCTATGTAACTTGGGTCGCGGTGGCTTTCGCAGGTATGAGGTAATAAAGGTGTGTAAAATTGTGTGTTAGATTTGGTAAAATATAAAACTCAGTTTTTACATATTTTACTTATAATAATCCCAAAAGTCATCTTGCCGAAAGCCAGACACTTCGTACGGTTCCAACCCTCTGCCAGACACCCTTAAAGTATATTTAATTGTTACTATACTTACGGTATAGTATAAAAGCTGCAATTTATATATGTTATTTGGATAACTATAAAATAATGTTTTTTCAATAGCCAGACAGTTTCTGTGGTTCCTCTATGTTGCCAGGCACATAAAAAGTCTAATGTAGGTGCGAGCGCGAGGGATATAACTTCTCCGGATATTAAATGCTCTGCAGTGATATTTCTAGATGGTATTTTTTTTTTCTCTATTTCTAGTATTAATTTTCTGAGAATAAAAGCCGATTTTTGTAAAACATTTTCTGTTTGTAAATTTTCAAAAACTGTATCATCTATAGCTTGTAAATATTTTGGCGCAATTATTTTTTTATTGCGAATAGTAAAAAATTTCACATGTTTCGAGAACACTTTTAAAATTTTTTCTTCAAGGTGTGCTGTGAATGTGACGTTCATTTCAACGGAATTTTCTTCAAAAATTTTTTCCAGTGAGTCAACATAAAGTTCATGTAATTATACCAATAAATAACAGCGTCCTTTTTTCATTACGTCGTCCTCGATGATGTTACTGATTTCATTAAAAACTATTCTGTGATATTCTCGATGATGATGCCACTCACTTTTACTACTTGTTTTTTTTTAGAAGCTACACTGTTGTTAAAATTAATTCTACAATCAGTATGGTAATAAACTTTTGAAGCAGATAAATTTGTCAAAGTAATAAACAGCTCATGATAATCTTCTACATCTTCAATAATAGGTATGACACTAGATTTAAAATGGTTTGTATCAGCTGCGTGGAGTAGAAGCACTTTTGATCGTACTTTTTTCTTTTATTTTTTGCAAAATATACAAATGTTTACAGCATCTTTAATATGAACATCACTCTCAGCCTGGATATTTATACCCTGACTTGCATCATCATGTTCACTTACATGTGATGCTGAAACATCCGGATTTTCTGGATAAGATGTAGATTGTGATGCTCCTGATTCAAAATCAAAGGTTGGTTGTGATATTGAGAAAGATTCTGTAAATGAAGGTGGTGAATGAGCCTGTTCTTGAGAAGTTGAAGGTTGTGGTTCCGTTGATTGAGAAGATGAACTATGGTCTGATGTTGTTGGAGGTTCGGGTGTTGACTTTGTTGTTAATTCAAGTGTCAATGGCGTGGTAGCAGATGAATCGTCTGTAATTACACTAGTTGTTTGATTCTTAACACTTTTTTTTATTTTTAAAATTATCGGTTCTAAAGAATAATATTGACTATGCAGTCCTGTGAATATTTTATAACATTCGCGGTGTTAACTACCGTCTGTATATTCATTTGGTAAAATAACGCTATTATATTTGAGGTTGTGTATTTTCCTCGCCTTTAAAATAGTTTGACATTTTTTTAATGTTCCTTCAGAAAACAATATTATTTTTCCATCACTTTTCTTACACAGAAAACAAATTAATTGTCCTTCCATGATCACACTGATTTTCCCTTATTATTATTTTATAAACTGAACAAAACAATAATAAAACGCTTCTTGTACGTATCATCATCATCACCACATAATACACAATAAATGACAGCTGATGCGCAGTAAAACGTCGCAATGGACCGAACGCGCTATTTCAGTCGCACCCGCATATATCCCTCGCGCTCGCACCTACATTAGACTTTTTATGTGCCTGGCAACATAGAGGAACCACAGAAACTGTCTGGCTATTGAAAAAACATTATTTTATAGTTATCCAAATAACATAATTATATAAATTGCAGCTTTTATACTATACCGTAAGTATAGTAACAATTAAATATACTTTAAGGGTGTCTGGCAGAGGGTTGGAACCGTACGAAGTGTCTGGCTTTCGGCAAGATGACTTTTGGGATTATTATAAGTAAAATATGTAAAAACTGAGTTTTATATTTTACCAAATCTAACACACAATTTTACACACCTTTATTACCTCATACCTGCGAAAGCCACCGCGACCCAAGTTACATAGACGGGATTCGTTCTTACCTGTGTTGGGGACATACATTGAGAAACTTACAGCTTTTATACTTTACCGAAGGTCTGCGGGCCGCTGGCTCTTGCTGTATAAGTTTTATCATAAAATTAGCTCAGATAAAAATTATAGATCAGACAATTATCTATAAATATGTCTAAATACTTTTTTCCTAAGAGCCACCGTTTTTGAGATATAACGATTCAAAATATTGAAAGAGTTGTAATCGTCAAAATATGAATAAGTACACCACGTATATACTCGTACATCACTGAAGCCGTAATACAAGCAAAAATATCGTTCTATCGGTCAGTGTGACTAACACATATAAAATATGAAAATTTGGGGTAAAAAAAACCCATTCCCTTATCTTCTACGCCAGTGTAACCTTCAGCAACATCTGCCTCCCATTCAATTGTCTGCGTGGCTAGGGTCGTATACCTGCTTTATTTTACTATGCCGAATACATTCAATGCTATTAGAGTGCGTCTAATGATAGAACGACCTGGAGTTTTTGATTTAATGGGCCACATTATTCAGCCACAATTTTCCGAAATAAAAAAAGTTGTGAAGTGTCAAGACATGAAGAATATGTCTTGACACTTCACAACTACTATTTAGTAATACCACATACAAAATTTTTGGATTCAATCTCTTTTTCTCAGGTTGCGCTTGCTACTGTTTCAACTTTTTGAATCGTTATATCTCAAAAACGGTGGCTCTTAGGAAAAAAAGTAGTTAGACATTTTTATAGATAATTGTTCGATCTACAATTTTTGTCTGAGCTAATTTTTTGATAAAACTTACCATTTTGCTGAAAATCGCGAAAAACCCATTTTTGTGACCTTTGACCACGTGTATTTTTTTTGCACGTGCCGGATCGATGAGGACTTTTCACATTTCCTTTATAATAGTGTATTGAACAATCCTACCAATTTTCAGCCAAGTGCGAATTATTGTAACCTTGGATGTCTAAATTGACCGGACTATAAGGAGCTCAACGACTTAGTTCGTAACATACATTAGTTAGCCTTGTACCTATGCCTATAATGTGCCTACGACACGACATTAGAGGCAATATTTCACGTAAAAATTAATATGTCGTTTAACCTCTTGGGGCCATCACTCAAGCGGAAAACGGAGCGTATTAACCCATTCTTGACCACCGTGCCAATTTGGGTACAGTTAGTTAATGAGGGTAGGTAAACAAAATATTGAAGTTGTTCAGTATATTTTTTACGTAAAGAATAGCCAAAAGTATCCTGAATAAATATTATATTGATTTATTTCACATAAGTGCATCGTTTTTGGGTAAAATTAATTAAAAAACTCACTATCAAAGGACGTGTGGAGAATCTGTTTGTAATTTTTATTATTATATGCAATACAAATTTACATATAAATGGTTATTTATCTTTATAAACAATAAATTACCAAGTGAATAAACAGATTTCTGGATCCTAAAAATACATACATAAGTCATTATTACATGTAAAATATTGGTGTACCAATTTGGGTACAATGGCCACAAGTGTTACTATTAGCAGATTATCAAAATGAATAACAAACGACGTTATACGGCCAGTAACCAGTACCGTGGTATAGAAGAGACCCTAAATACTGTACTCCAAGATAGTGACCATGGTTCGGAGTAAGACTTGGCTATATTTCTAGCAAAATCAAGTGTTGAAACACCAGAAAAGAAGGGTTTTGATGACGACATTATTGCAACTTACTTGCCAAATGATGTTACAGGGCACTCTTTCGGATTCTGAGAACTATTTTTTTTACGATGTAGATCATCCAATGACTTCTCCCACTCTGGGTGAAGCGGGATGTCAGACTTTTACTGACTAAAACCACACCTGTCTTTCAGTTTTTCTTTTCGTTCTAAGACTATGGGTCTTAGCTATCGGGCATCGGCCCTGCTCGGTCCCTACGGTTTGCTGGCATCTCTCTGAGAAGCGTGTGGTACACTTGACGCTGTCGACGAATTAGGCTCGGTTCGGTAGATTACCGGATGACCAGGCAGCAAGCTACCCATTGCTTGGCATTCGCAAGTCCGTGTCTTCCGTGGCTGGTAGTCGGGATTGGAATCTCGGCGGCTAGGGCGTGAAAATGTTCGTTCCGTTACACTTGCGGCCTTCTTCGCTAGCATTACTGATTCGCAGAAGGAGGCTATGGCCTGCCATCCCGACTCACTCCGGACCATAACCTAAACTAGGGCTCGGCGCGAGAGGTCGCTGCCGCTAATTGAGTCCATGAGGGCACAACGGTGCTCCGCCCAAGCCGGGCATACCTCCACCGCATAGTCCACCTCGTCCACCGTGGACGATAGCGTTTTGCGGCCAATGGTTCATTATGAACCATTGGCTGCAAAACGAACCCGAACAAAAAATACACGGCAGTCCAATAAATCAAGTGATATTCAAAATCTATTGGCATTGAACGTTCCGTTTGTGTCTGTGGCGTAAGTGAACTACTTCCTAAACAGGTGTGATGTGTTATCGTATATATAACATATTGTGTGATGTAACAATAGAAGCCGCTGGGGTTGTCAAAAGTGCAAGAAAACATTCTGCTTTGAAAACTCTTCCTTTATCAAATTTCTATCATAAGTGGCCACTGTGCCAATTTGGGAACACACCTGTAATTCCTGAAAAAAATCCTTTAAATTTTTTTTTTCGTTGTTTTATGTTTGTTTGTATTCCAAATATTATGTAAATAAGGATTTTTCTTTAGTAACATTGTTCATTTTCATTTGGCCTCAAATGGGTTAAAACCCCATTGTTTTTTAGTTTAGTCGCGTTCAATTCCCATTAGAATAAGCTAATGAATGGTTTTTTTTTTGTTGACTGACAAGCAGCGATGGCTGATGAATAAAATCGTCGTTTTTGGGTTTTTGTGTCAGTTTTTCAAACGATTTGTGGTAATAATCTTCGTGTGGGCGTTTTTTTTGTTGGTTTTTTAAGTCTTGTCGGTTTTTTGTTGTTCAATTTTTAGTTTTGGTGTGAATTTCAGAGATTGGTAATGGTTGTTTTGACTTGATTTATGTTAAATGAATTATCATACGCATTATTTAAAATTAACAGAATTTTGTTTCAAAATGTTGTATTTTAACTCTCTTTAATAAACTTGCAAAAAATGTTAGATAAAATAGCTAAATGACTACTTCATTATAATTTATTACATCACTACTGCTCTCAATTAGTAAAGGAAAACATTGTGAGGGAATCGTCGTATCCTAGAACCAAAAATTCGAAGTCTGTGACATCTACCAATCCGCACCAGTCTCGCATGGTGGATTACGGCCCATTCCGTCTTCTAGTGAGAAGGGCCTGAGTTCTAGCAATAGGAACATTATAAGGCTGGTTATGCTATGCTATGCTTTCGCATTTTTTAAGAAAACCGATCCAATATTATCAAATATACTTTCCAAGGTAATCAAAAATACGTTTACTTACTTTAATCCAAGGTAATCAAAAATACTTTTACTTACTTTAATCCAAGGTAATCAAAAATACTTTTAAAATTTGACACTGCTTGATGTTTGTTCATAATATTGAGTTAATTCAATATTAGCTAATAAAATGAAGGGTGCATAAAAGGAACATATGAATGATGGGTGAACTTAAGCGTAAAAGTGGAGTGAGAAAAGAAATGATATGAAAGGTACAGAGTAGATAATATGACGATTTTGGAACGTGAGCGACAGGACATGACGCTGTAATTTTAAAGTTTAGAATAAGACCGTGTGAAAATAATAAATACAAGCAAGTTCACTAGCGTCAGCAGTTTTATTCCTCTTCCACACGGCTGCGAACACTAGTTAAATAGTATACCTATATAAAAACTGAACATAATAATAATACCCTATAGAAAAAGAACTCACGGGGCATAAAAAAAATCATCCATATCGATGTCAATGGAAAAGTGTCCAGAATGCTGGCAGCATTGGCACGTTGGATGGCAATGCTGCCAGCATCTCTTAATCTTGATTTGTGAGTTGCAGAAAAGCTCAGTAGTGTGATGCTGCTGTATTGACCAATTGCTTTGTACCTAGCTTGCCAACAAAGCCAACAAAACCACTACTGTCAAAAAAATGTTAAGACCAACTGTCAAATATGTCTGTCTTTTTGATGAGATATCACTCATGTGAGGATCTCGAGGAGAGGAGCTCGTGGCTAGATAATAACAGTCGCACGGATCGATCTACAAGGTTAAGCAACGTTTGCCAAGGTTGGTCTGTGGATGGGTGACCATCTTAACATACCGAGTTTCCTTCGTGCCTCGGAAAGCACGTTAAGCCGTATGTACCGGCTGTCATTTGTAGATCTTTGGCAGTCGTTACGGATAGTCAGAAGCCAGTAGATCTGACTCCAGTCTTGCCGTGAAGTATCGTGTTACCCCAGTTAATGGGTTGTGGAGGTCTGGTAGGCAGCCGCTCCTCGTAAAATACAGGTATTCAGCTAAATCCGGCTTGACTGGAAGCCGACTCCAACATAGATGGGAAATGGCTAGGCAGAGAATGATTTGATGAGATATCACTCATGTGTAGATCACAATCTCAAAACAACAAAACATGACGTTTTACAAACAGACGCTACTCGTATAATTAATTACTTAGTTTTACAGCAGTAATCACAATATCACGACAATTCACTCGTCATTAGAATAGATTAGGATGGTCCCTCCCTGATGTCAATTTTGCGTGTTTTATTTTATACTAAGGCACACGGATTGAGTGTAATGTGTTAATAACTTTAGATTAATTGGGGAATATGATTTTTTTTTTTGTTTATATTTTTCTACTAGCTGACCCGACATCGTTTTGTCAAACGCTACTATAGTTGTCAAAAAATAAAAGGCCCGTTTTGACGTTTGTCATTGCGACTTAGACAGTAACGAAATATACTATTAGTCCAGTCAAAATAGACTAAATTATTATTCAAGTTTGCATTAATTCCCAACAAGCTGGATTTTTGTGCAGGCCTTGCACGCTGCGCTTTTTTTATTTCAGCCATTTTATCTGCTTTATTGCCACAGAACAAACAGTATTTCGTCAAAAAGACGATTCATTACCTCGTGCTAGTACGAGGAAGACTAATCCCAGATGTGGTAGCCATCTCCGCCTCACGCTGTCTTTTAGCTGCAGCGATGCTGCTCTTTCGGGTGAAAGCTTTACGACACTGCTTATGTATCGTTACTGATGGTTTGTCCTTCAAATATTCATCGAACCCATGATCCCTTAGTATGTGTGCATATTCGTATTTTCTATGTTTAAAATAGCCATAATTCGAGAACAGTGCACCGTAGAAGAAAAAGTGTTTGATCTTTTTTGTAGACAATTTTACGATCTACAAACTTTGCCTGAACCATTTTTCGATAGCTCTCGTTGTTCAAGAGATATACGCAAAAAACGCTAATTTGTGACCTTTGACCTCGAATAAAAAACAACGCACAAGCGGGATCGATGGGGACTTTTGACATATCATTCGTAATGACGTATTCAAGGCCTGCACAAAAATCCAGCTTGTTGGGAATTAATGCAAAGTGGAATGTCTATTTTGACTGGACTACTATAACACTCGTAATATATTCCATCATGTTATTTAACGCGCTAAAAAATGTATGTATTTTTTTAAACAGTTTATGTAGTTAATTATTATTTCATTCAGTTTCTTTCCAAGTTACGTTTTAGGGTTTTACTCAAATGTCAAAACGAGCCTTTTATATTTTGACAACTTTAAATACGTAATGGTGATAACTATGGTGATCATCATCTGCTCATCATCTGCTTAGCCTTTTCCCAACTATATTGGGGTCGGTTTCCAGTCAAGCCGGATTTAGCAGAATACCAGTATTTTACGAGGAGCGGCCGCCTACCAGACCTCCACAACCCAACTTAACTGGGGTAACACGGTACTTCATGGCAAGACTGGAGTCAGATTTACTGGCTTCTGACTATCCGTAACGACTGCCAAAGATCTCCAAATGACAGCCGGGACCAACGGCTTAACGTGCTTTCCGAGGCACGGAGGAAACTCGTTATGTTAAGATGGTCACCCATCCACAGACCAACCCAGGCAAGCGTTGCTTAACCTTGAAGATCGACCTGTGTGGCTATTATTATCTAGCCACGAGCTCCTCATAATAACCATAAGATTTACGTGATAACCATAAGATTTCTGTGGTGATGATAACACATGCTCCGTAAATAAAATCAACATAACATGATATGTATGTTATGTATGTTCCACGATTACTCAAATTGAGAACCTCCTCCTTTTTGAAGTCGGTCAATACAAACAGTGCAGATATAACTTTTCCATTCTTAAAAAAAAACAGTGTAGGTACAACATTTTCATCCTTCCCTGAAAAAAACCCTGAACAGTGTTATTTTCTAACAAAAACTGTCCACAGACATAAAAACCGAATGATTCATCCTCAAACCCCGCCAATCAAAGGGTGACCAATTAAAAATTTCATTATTGACAAAAAGCTTCGATGAGCGAGTTTTGTAGCGCATGACACTATTACCATAAAAACTCCCCGTAAGGGTGGGTAAATAAAAATGTATCCGCGACACAGCAAACAAGGGTGAAATTACCCTCATTTTTACAATATTTTGATATATTGCCCCTAATAACAGCCGCGGGAGTGACCAGTGACGTTTTACAGTAAAAAATCGGACTTAAATATGTTTACTTTGTAAGGAAAAGCCGTTTAAGTGCGATACCGACGAGTTTTGTTTGAAGTTTGCTGGGTACTACTTGTTCTCGATTTGATTGGCTAGGCGATTTGTATTCGACTTTTGGACGGACCTGAAGCGGTTTGGTCTGGAGTGTATAAACCTCGGATTACAATGACTGTAAATGATATTTAAAAAAAAATATACAAATAAATATCTGAAATATCAAATATCTTAAAGTCAAGTGTTTGCAAAAAAAAGTTAATTACAATAGTTCAACTATTTTCACAGGAAGGTGATGTTTGATGATTTCAGACTTTTATAAAATGTGATCTTGGAATGTAAAGAGCAATTGAGGGAACACGGGTGACTTTAGTCAGTAAAAGTTTGTCCTCACCCTATCGTTCTACCTAGAGCAGAAGACATTTGAAAATTTCTCACCACAAAATAAGTATTTTTCTGGTTTATTGCAATGAACATGCATCGTTATAGTTATCGTTATCTTATATAATTGTGAGGAATGTTGTTATTTATTGATACGAATGAAAAACACCTAATAAAAATAGAATTATTAAATCTCCAATCAAATACTCACTGCAATTTATCTATATTACTAGAAAATTAATTAAAAACCTAATTGCTTGACTAAGTAATGAAGTGACTAGTTATCGAGTTAAAACAATGGTAGCCCCAGTGTTTAAATTTTTCAATGACGACCATTAGGTTCTCATTGTTTCCGTAGATATTAAATAATAAAACAAACGATATTTGTGTAGTCGGCACACGCCGGTTTTATGGCCACGCCGTGTGCCCACGATTGGACGGATATTTACTTAAAACAATGAAATAATTGAACTTTTTTGATGATTTTGAATTGATATGTTATGATATCACTTTTCTAATTTGGGCATGCCATAATCATGGCGGTAAGAGCCCTCTTTGAGGACTGGCTGGAGAGGCAACATGGAATACTCACCTTCCGCATGACGCAGGTCTTACTGGATATGTTAAGTTCGGGAGGTTTGGATAGGGCCACGGAGATTTTCTGATAAGGAAACCCGTAGCCTTAGAACGCATTGGCCAACTGAAGGACACAGGTGTGGTGTGGAGGAAATGCCCTCCCACTCCACCTGGAATCATCCAATTACTTCTTCCGAAATTTCAAATATTCTCTTAGTGGTTTATCAAACACACCTTAAAAAAAATCTAAATTGCTACTATTATTATTATAATTAATAAATTGGCCTTTGATAACTATCTAACTAGATGTTAAGCGATGGTGTGGTCGACAATGAAGGACGCTTACTTGCAAGTTATCTTGGATAGGTTACTTCCAAGTTACTTGACTTACGGCCGAAACCAATAACCTATCTATCTCCAGTTTTGGCATACTGCAGATAGTAAAACAAATGATACAATACAAAAGTTATACATGTTTTGCGTTGTTTCATTTGGTTATCTGTCTCCGATATGTGATAGATAGGTTATTGGTTTTGGCTGGTAAAGACTCTTGACTAACGGCCGAACCCAATAACCTATCTATCTCCAGATTTGGCATACTGGAAATAGTAAAACAAATGATACAATACAAAAATTACACATGTTTTCTGTTGTTTCATTTATTTTTCTGTCTCCGATATGTGATAGATAGGTTATTGGTTTCGGCTTTAAAGACTCTTGACTTAAAAACAGGTTGTCAATGCATCCATTGTTGGTTGGAAATCCACCCTTTATAACTAAACGCGCAATGAACGATTTCGCGAAACATTTTGTGCGCAAATTCATAATATATCTATATATCTATACTAACTAAGGTTTACAAATATTAAATTAATAATTGTTTTTAATCAGTAAAATGCTACTTCGATATCAGTTCTACTTCACGCAATCAAAGCCGGTGGGTTAGTAGAAACCAATAATTAGGTACTTCATATCTTTGTTTAGATTCCAGAAAAGTTAAGTACTGTATAACTGAACTAAAAAAAAATACAAACGGAAGCGTAACCAACAACCACTCAAACCCAACATAATTCCTTACGACCGATAATTGCCTCAGATAGGCCAACTATAAAAAATTACACAAACTCCATACAAAATAGTTTACCCAACCCTAGCTAATAAAGCCGATGACTCTATTAAACCTGAAGCTGTTTACCTAATAGAATAACTACCCATCGTATAATAAATTGGAAGATTTCCATACTCGATAACGGCCTACGTTTGTCATTTTAATACCCAAAGTGCCTTGGGACATCCTTCAATGACGTCATTATGAAAAACTTACAACACCTTTCAACTATCAAACTCAAAATTTTTCAAATTTCAACTCTATTTTCTAAGCTGTAAGGTTCAAGGATGATTTTGGGAGGTGTAAAAGTAAAGTTGGTAGGGTTGTTGGTAAAAAGGGGGTTCAAAGTCTGACAAGGACGTGTTATTAAATTTTGTGATGGCGGCAATGTGAGCTATGATTAGTGTTTATAATGTTGTTATAGGTCTAATGATGGGTTATGGGTTGTTATCAAGCAATATGGGATTTTTTGGCAGGTGCAACTCGATGGTTTCGGTGAGGTAGATTTTTTTGTATTGGTGTAGCGACATCTATTATGCAACATAGGAACTAAAAATCGAAATCCCGAATCGCGATATTAGAGTAAATTAGACTGACAGCTAATGAAAAGCCAGCAGCTAATAAACAGAACAATAGGTAGGTACTAAATTCAATGGAAATGAGGTACGAATTTATTGATAAGAATTTGTTCTTATCTCTGAACCTGCTAGTTGTAGTTGCTTAATAACTAGTATACTACAGCTCAATTACAGTTTTGCTCGCATTTCATATTGGTCCTTATTTAAGTCTAGCTTCTGCCAGAGGCTTCACTCGCATGAAAGTAGGTTTCTTCATACAAATTTTGGACCCCTGTTTCATCCCCTTATTGGGCAAGTTTTTGAAAGATCTCTCTATTGCTCGCCTACATCTCAAATGGAGAACTTGTGTTCCACTCTTAGTCCCTATAGTTTCGGCTGTTCTTTGCTATTACTGTCAGTCAGATTCTTATTTTATTATAGAGATATTAACCCACCAATTTACTTATCACTTTTTTCCACTTTTTTATAAACACTATCACGACTTGCCTCATGATATTGGTTAAAAAAGGTAGAATATTACCTATTTCATAGGTATATCTTATCCCTATTTCATCGTGAGAACACAAAACTGATGCATTTCCGTTTTGCACAAAAACTCGTTGTGCAGTGCTCAGCTCATCTTGCACAATGCACGCCGCAGTTTCTACTAAATTGAACTTAATTTTAAAACTGGCCACACACTGTTTTTGTTTCGCGTGCCTTGGAGCCGGGTTGTACGGGGAATTATTTTTGAGGCGGGCCTGCTACGAGTAATAAATTGGCCTCTTTGATGAAACTTATATTATAAGATAATTACATTTGTATAAAGATATTGCCATTGGTATATTTTTTACGTTATGAATAGTGATATTATTGAAAAAAAAAATGAGTATGTTTATTCGTATTAGAGGAATTTAGAAAGAGGCGCTAGGAATTAAAAAGTTGTGAGGGAATCGTTTGTCTTGGTATGATGATGTGAAGAGGATGGATGAAAGGCGTGTTACTAAAAAAGTTCTGAGTATACATATAGATGAATGGAGAGAAGAAAAAAAAATGGATGTATTGTGTAAGTGAGAAAAGGGAGTGAGGGAGGGAGTGATGGAGTGACAAGACAGAATGGAAGAAAATACCTTGTACTTTTTTAAAGGATTGGTTTTTAAATTTGCAACAGATTTTATAATGACTTTTAATTTAACATCTGAAAGTTAATTTGTCATCAGTTTTGTCCTGTGGTGAAATATGTAGGACTTGCCTCCTGGAATAAGTTAAAAAAGCAGTAGTTTCAGCCCACTACAGTCTTCCCCCCTGTACACGCCTATAGCGTTTCTGCTTGCACTTGGCTATCTTTTGGTAGTCACCTTCCATTCATCCCCTGAACAGCAGCGATTAATCACCAAGTCTTCCCCCGTAAGTTTCTGCAGCACGGAACGTAATTCAATTTAGGGGTAAAACGGTTATTTGTTGTAACAGAACTCTGTTCTGTCTCATTTCGGGTCTAGTTAACCCTGCTTCAAAGTATAATCTACTTAATTGGAATTTTTGAGGGGATACGTTTAAAACGTGTACGGGAAACAATGAGAGTTTAAACTAGTACGTAGCAATGTGTCTTCTGGAAGGTAAATGAAGTGTTTGGTCTCTTTTAAAGTATTGTATCAGTGATGGCACTGATGACATATGGCTTCGAAAGGTGAAGTCGTCAGAAGGCTTAAGTTAACACCAAAGTAACCCAAATGGCACTGAAAAGGGCTATGCTCGACGCTCGTACTTTCCTTGGATGATTGCATCAGAAATAAAGTAACAAAATTGAAGTCGGAGAATCACTGTTACCGATATAGCCTGAAGAATCGCCAAACTTTATTGGCAATGGGCAGAGCACATTGCTCGAAAAACAGTTATATGGGCGCTTGGGCCGACAGGTTCTAGTCTAACGAAAGTGTGTCAGAAAGCCTCCCAAAGTTGGACTGATGGCCTGGTGGCGGTGGGGGGATTAAATTCATGCGAGACGCACAGGACCGTTCGATGTGGCATCACTTGGGGAAGCTTACGTTATGCTAGTATAAATTATATTATTTGTGCCTACTTTTAACAATCTCGTGACGTTTTTCGGCTGAAATTATGATGATGATAAATTCAAATATACTAAACAAACGTTTAAAAACACATTATAATAATAAGTAACTCTTCTTGTCCTGTCTGCTAGAAATAAGCAGCTCCTTTGTATTTTTTTATATATATCTACTATTTCCTTGTGTATAGCATATTTTAATATGTACCTACACTAGGCTCCGTAGCCTGCAGAGAAACACCCAAACACTGACTCAAGTGACAAGAATAGACCAATCCGGTCTATTTTTAACTCCAGACCTCCCACGAACTAATTCGTAATCATGAATTGATGTCGCGTTCTTAAGTGTATCAAATTCACTCTTCATTATTGATTCATCTCTACACGTATAAACTTATACTAGGTAAGTATATCTTGGTTTTAAAATAACAATAAGAACTAAAACAGGAATTTCATGGAAACTTTAAATCATTGACTTGATAATATCTATAATCCTTGGGAGCCTGCCGTTTTGCCGAAAAAAAATTGCCAAATTTTCATTACCCAAACCAATTTTAAAAACCTTTTATTATACCAACGCAATATTTGGAAAAAAATTAGTTCGAAAATTTTTTCTTGGTCAAATTTTTACTTCGGCAGAATATTACCTAGGATAATGTCATTAACGTTTGAATCCCCAACCGGTCCTATGAGACCGCGCTGTTATTGTTTTACTATTGTGTCTCGTTTCGCGGGTATCTGAGTAACTACGGCATTAGGTCTGATTTATTACAGCAAACAATCTTGTTATGAAAAAAATTACCTAACATTTCATTTCATCATCATTTACTAAATTACCTATTATGAAATAAAATCCCTCTACTGGGTCTATCCATATGTTCGCGATAAACTTAAAAAGTACTGTAGAGTTTTTAATGCGGAATTGACGTGCCAATGGACAGAGCGGGTCATGTGATAGGTTTAATTGTTACGAATAGCACCTGAAAATCTGAAAATAGACTTACTAAAGGGGTATTGTTAGACCCATTTACTGGGTTAAGGAGATAGGCTGTTGCTCCAAAAAAAAAGTATAGTAGACTGGATACAACCTCTTACGTATGAGGAAACCGAGGAACTTCTGGAACACGTTGGGTAGCCACACACAGCAACAACACACACAACAAAGCACACAGTCCACACACCAAGCATTTTACACTTCGTCACAATACACACCACACCACTCTAACACACCACACCACATCACACTATAACACACCACACCACACCACTCCACAATGTAATATTTTTATACTTACCATCTAGAATTTTGTTTTTTTTGTGATTCTTCTTACTTTTGTTTTATTAATAATCTTTTTTGTGTGTCACAGTAGATTTTTATTTTATTTTTGTTTTTTTTTTTAATATACCATAAACTAGTGCTTGACTGCAATCCCACCTGATGGTAAGCAGTGATGCAATCGTTGATGGTGAGGCGCACTAGTTTATTAAGAGCCTATTCACTCTAGTCTTGAAGATACCCAAATTATAATCGGACGGAAAGACCGCAGCAGGCAAATTGTTCCAATCCTTCGATGTACGCGGTATGAACGACGAAGCAAACCGCTTTGTCCGGACCGTGCAGGTTTCGACAACGTAAGGATGGATACTCGCCGTACGACGGTTTGTCCGATGGTAAAAGCGAGATGGCGGAATTAACTCATGTAATTCCTGCGCACACTCTCCGAAATGCATCCTGTAGAACACCGATAGGCTGGCTACCCTACGCCTGTGCTCTAGGCTTTGCAGATTGGATTTAACCAAATCAGGGTCTCCAATTAGCCTCTTCGCACGCCTTTCCACCGAGTCCAAAGCCGCTAGATGGCATTTTGCAGCGCCAGCCCATATGTGGCTGCAGTACTCCACACACGATCGGACCTGTGCTTTGTATAGCATAAGAAGCTGTCCCGGTGTGAAGTACCGCCGGACCTTTGCCAGAACGCCGAGTTTTTTTGCAGCCACTTTAGCTTTGGACTCAATGAACCGCCCAAAGTTAAGGTCTGAAGAAACTTCGACACCCAAAAGCTGAAGACGGTCGGTGCACTCCAGTGACACATTCCGGAAAGTAGGAGTCAAGGTGAACGGACTCCTTTTTGCAGTGACTAGACACGCTTGTGTTTTGGCAGCGTTGAATTCTACCAGATTGGCTTCACCCCATTTGGAGACTGCCTCGAGGGAGACATTCACACGCTCTACCATAGCCTCTCTTTCGGACTGGATTAGCTTCTTACTAGCCCGAGCACCCGGCAGGTATCTCTCTACAACTGTGCTGTCATCTGCATACCCATAGATACCGGGCATTAGCAGATCGTTGATATGCAGCAGAAAGAGAGTTGCAGAGAGAACAGACCCCTGAGGAACCCCGGCATTCGTTGTCATGGGTTCCGATGAACATCCATCGATAACGACTCGGAGAGACCGTACACTCAGGAAGTCTTTTACCCAGGTAATCAGACCAGGAGAAATGCCATACGCTGGAAGCTTACTCAAAAGGCTTGCGTGCCATACCCTGTCGAAGGCCTTCGAGACGTCTAAGGAAACGGCAAGACCTTCCCCATGCGGCGACCTCTCGCGCCGGGCCCTGGTTCAGGCCATGGTCCGGAGCGAGGAGGGATGGCATGCGGTCGCCTCCTTCTGCGAAGCAGTGATGCTCGTGAAGGAGGCTGCTGACCGCGAGCGCGTGAGGGAACGGTCCTCACGCCGCCGCCGCCGAGATCCCGATCCCGATTTCCGACCACCGTAGGCGCGGGTTCGCGGACGGCGAGCACTGGGTAGCTCGCAGTCTGGAAATAATCTGGACCGAGCCCAGTCGTCAACGGCGCGTTCTGTTCCACGCGCGCCTCAAGGAGATGTCAGCAAACTGTAGGGGCCCGGTAGGGCCGAAGCCTCTGGGGGGAACATGTGGTATTCCTAACGGTTGATACCGAGTCCCCCCCAGAACGAAGGCAACGAAGGAACGGGGTAGGGGTTTAGTCAGTAAGAGTCTGACACGCCCTCCCGCTCCGCCCAAGAGCGGGGGAACCTTCCCCATTCTTCTCGAGGGCCTCGCCCCACAAGTGAGTGGCATACACTAGTAGGTCCCCAGTAGACCGATTGTGGCGAAACCCGTACACGCTCCATAATCTTGCAGAGTATGGAGGTTATTGAAATCGGCCGATAGTTGGCAGGATCGGCACGACTGCTCTTTTTTGGCACGGGTTGCACGTTGGCAAGCTTCCAGGACTTGGGCACTATTCCAGTCCTATATGAGAGGCGACACAAGCGTGTCAGAACAGGAGACAACTCGGGCGCACAAGCCTTGAGAACTATCGCTGGTACACCATCTGGGCCACTAGCTTTATTCACGTCTAGACGACACAGCGCTCTCAGAACCTCTTTATTCCTTATGCGAACTTCGGACATTGAAGAGTCGCAATGAGGCAAACTCGGTGGAGTAGCACTGCTAGTGTCAAGACGCGAATTATGGGCGAAGAGAGATGCAAAGAGACCTGCCTTCTCTCTCGCCGTATGAGCCAGTGTTCCGTCAGGTTTAACCAGCGGAGGCAGTGTGGGTCGACAGAAGTTCGCTTCGACCGATTTGGCAAGGGACCAGAATGCTCTGCTACCAGATGGCTGTGCAGAGAGTTTTTTGCCAATATGAGTAATACGATCGAAGCGAGCCCTCCTTAGTGCCTTTTTGTAGGACTTGGCAGCATGGTTAAAGGCTCTCTTCTTTGAGCTCAGATCCGGAGCTTTACGATCACGAGCGTCCGCCCAGGCAAGAAACGCCGAATGCTTACGCTTTTCAGCTTCAGCACAATCGGCGTTGAACCATGGGTGAGCTGAGCCACCGACGGGTACGTCACTATAAGGAATGTAATACTCCATAGCTTGACGCACCACGTCGGATATAGCATCCGCACAGCTCGACGGATCTTCTGAAGAGAAGCAGACCTGCTGCCAAGGATAAGACGCAAAGAAATGCCGCATCTCATCCCAATCTGCTGATTTGTATCGCCACATTCGCCGCTCACCGCGAGAGTCGCAGTCAGGTGGGGAGAAGGTCAACACAGACTTCACCAGACAGTGATCTGAAGTTCCTATAGGCGAGGAGACTGTTACAATACATCTGTCCGGGTCGGTAGTCAGCAGAAGGTCCAGACAATTGGCGGTATGACCAACTACATCGGGCACCCTGGTCGCTTGCTTAACCAGCTGGGAAAGGCCCATCGCTACTGCAAAGTTTCGCGCTTTCCTCCCAGCGTGGTCGGTCCTCTGGTATGGGAAAAGCCAGTCTTGATGGCAGGCGTTAAAGTCCCCCAGAGCGACGAATTGCGCGTCAGGGTGCCGATGCAGAGCCATATCGGCAGCCTCACTGAGGTGGTCAAACAGCCGAGTTGTCTCCTGATCCCCGCTGTGCGATCGGTAGACACAGGCATAGACAATTTTGTCCATACCGGTGTCCACCAACAGCCATAAGGTGGATAGTGAAGGGTCTTCAAGATGACGGAGACGCTGACAGCAGATGTCATTACGGACGTACACACAGACCCCGGCACGCTGCAGGAAGTGATGCTCCAGTGAGTATCCCGGGTAGTTGAGGTACGCCGCATCTGGTGGACATCTGATCTGGGTCTCCGTCAAGAAAAGCAAGTGAGGCATGTCGGTCTCAAGATGGTGGTGAACCGCATTGAGATTTGAGTGCAGCCCTCGAATATTCGAGAGCTGCACTTGAAAAGAGAGGACGTGCCTCCGCTGTACAGACTTGCCTTTCTTTTTTGGACCTTTCATAGATTTGTATCGCTTGGCGGCAAGACTTTGCCTGGTGGGTGGTAACTTTAAGCCGGCAGCCGATGCTAAGGCCTACCACCGAATTTACTGCTCGTTTAGCACTACCCAGGGGACACGTGTAGGGTGGTCACTTAAGTAGAACCTACGGACGGCGAGCAGTTCATCCCCCAGTTTTGTCTCACAGTTAGTATAAGCACGGCAATGATATAGAAGCGCGGAGTCTCCTAATACAGGCACTGTTTTGCTTAAAAGGAGTCTCCAAAAACTTGTTAATAATTATGATAACGCTAATTGTGACAATAAACAATTTTGTATTTTTTTCTATTTTTTTTGTATTTGTATGTAAAATAGTGTTACCCAGATGCATACGATTTGACTGAAAGCCGACTCCAACTTGGTTAGAACAGACTAGGCAAATTAAAATTTATGTCATCATCATCATCATCTCAGCCAAAAGACGTCCACTGCTGGACATAGGCCTCCCCCAATCGTCGCCACTACGACCGGTCCAGTGCGTATAATAATTTATGCAAATAAAAGAAATAAATAGATTTTTTGCATTATACTTGTATGGTACATAAACTACTTGAATAACCCGGGCTATTTGTCTATATAAACTACTAGGAAGTTATATGTGAGTGACACAGCGTTCGAAAATCGTAACGTACGAGGGTACGCTCGCATCGACAAATGCGTTAGGTTTTAGATTTGTAGGGTTGTGTCGAAGTATTTTAATTTTTTCGGCTGGCTTTTTATTTTTGCCATTCACATTTATAATATTAGTAAGACTATTTTATAAAAAAAAAAATTACTAATATTATAACGTGACAGTTTGTATGTTTGTTACTCTTTAAAGACTACTGAATGGATTTCGATGAAACTTGGTATTTAAGTTGACCATGACCTGGAATAGATAGAATACTTTTTTTTGGTCTTGTGAGTATGTTTCCTTAGGATAATTTTCAATTTTCTACAATCATGCGGGCAAAGCTGGTGGCTAGTGTAACTTAAAAAACGCACATCCTAAAAAAATGTTAGCATTAGCATTCTCGGCCTTATAATTTTTCCACTGCTGGGACTCAGGCCTCCTCTCTTGAAGAGGGAGAAAAAAATGTAATAATTCAAAATAGGTTACTGAGTTAAATTTTTTATTTTATTTTTAAAATAGGTAATTTTAATAATTGTCGATATCTTATTTTAGAAAAATAAATAAAAAAGGAAAGAATTTTTTTTTTAAATCTTTTAATATATTATGATTAGATTAGACAATATTTCGATCAGACAAAGTGTATTTAAGTAAAATTTCAGTGCTTAATAAATTAAGATTGTAATTTAAGTTTTTAATTGGTTCTATTTATAAATCTATGTTAAAGGTATTCACGGACACGCCATGATTATTTCTTGTTTTATAAACTAAACTAATTGATGTGATGTGATGATCGATGCGGGAATACATCAATATCTTTTCAGCTAACCAAAAAAAAACGCCAGAAACTGTACAAATATTCCAGCACGCAGCAGCCCTACTTGACATTTTTAACAGAATTGGGTGCCCAGGTGCGGCGGGCTGTTATCTCGTGATTTTCGCTAATCAATGGATTGGGCAAAGTGAACGAAACAGGAAGCAATTTCTTAGCTCTCTCGACACACATGCGTTCTAAGGGTTCATCTCATTCTCTAAGAAGGGTTAGTGTTTCCCTTATTTGCTGATTTGATTACAGTGTGATTTTTTTGAAAGGTTATTGGGGTACTAGCTTTTGGTAGCGGCTTCGTCTTTGTTGAAGTAGGTTTTTCTGTACTTATTGGTTTATATATTAACACAGCTACACAGGCAGACTTAATGCATAAGCATTCTCTACCGGTCAACCAACGTGTAAAAGTGTTTGTGTAAACCTATTTGCAAAATCAATAATTATCATTTATTTAAATAAAAGAAATAATATAAAGAAAACTTTGAAGTACTATTATAAAGAGAACTTCGGATCCCCGTTTCATCCTCTTAGGGGGTTTATTTTGTACAGAATTTCAGAATACTGAAATTACGCTGGTCCATAGGTTTGTCTTGGTAAGGCCTCTGTTGGGCAGTTTGAAGTTTAGGTCTCTAATTGTCTAGACATTAATGAGCCTAAAAAAATAAATACATTTTCAACCAATTTACTTGAAAAGTCGCTCTTATCCCTACTGCTTTAGCAAGCAATTTACTTATTTACATAGAAATTTTTGACTGCAGCATTCGGCCCTATAATACCCTTGCCTCCAGCTCAGGCGAATTCCGCTTCACTCGCATTAACAAGCTTTCTCCACATGTATCAAACTGTAACATTTCAGGCTCATGAAAGCCATCATCCCGATACGATCAGTCAGTCAATTGGTAATGTCCTCGCGTCCCGATTACATCCACTTCCCGGGGATTTGTTATGATCCCGCTAATTGTTCGCATCCCGGTCGAGGTTCGTTCCTTCCTCATTAGCGGCGCGTGACGTCACGGAGCTGCGCCCGCGCACTAATTGTTATGTGCGAGGAAGTGAGATTGTGGTGTGGGTGGGTTGCTTTTTTTTGGATCGTGATTAATACCTAGGTGGTTTGGTATGTTTTTTTTAAGTTTGAATGATAAAAAATTGCTTGAATAAAAAAAGTATTGGATCTATAAAATTGCTGTTTTTTGAAACTGTATATTTTGAATAGAGTTAAAAAAACGATTTTTTTTTAAAGTAGAGTCAGGCAGGTTTGAAGCTACACAAAATTCTAAGCTAGCCTTTGGTAATTAAATGTCAGCCATCTAACCTTCTGTCAATGGTTTCGACCACGCTAAAGGACAAATTTGACCCAAGGAAACATATTCTCGATAAAAGTTTTCAAAGTTTTACACAAACTTTAGTTTTTATCATTTTAATGTAATTTGTTTCAGGCTTTACTGACTTAAACCTACCTGTGTTCTTTCAGTTGCAGGGACTCTCTAGGACAATCCCGCTGCCCTGCGTGTAGCCGGAAAGGATGCAACTGTTTATCGGTACGTTACATAGAGCAACTGCCTGACCTCCACACAACCTTTACCAGTTTTGGGCTGCAAGATTGTATGAATGCATAGGGCAACTTAAAGAACACGGGTATGTTTTAGTCACTAACATTTTGACACGCCCTCTCATTCTATTCAGAATGGGAGAAATGATTGATGATGATTGTGTACCTCAAGAAAAAATGCCTTTACCAGTTAAACATAGCAAAAATAAGGTTTCTAGACTATAACAAGCGGTTGGCTGGTAAATAAATGGTTTTAAACTAGTGTTATACTGAGAAGAAGATACACCGAGAGCAGATTGACTAGTTAATACATAAAGATGATGCTTCAAAGGATACCAGAATTGAATATAGCGCACGAAAAGACGACGGGTTGCCCAATCTACGAGGTTTGGGTGGGTATCGCTAAATGGCAGTGAATGCACTAGTAAGCAGTAGGGGTCCAGTGGTAACGATGCCGACTTAATGGGCAGCTCGCTATTTGGCCGACCAGTGATCGTCTGGCCCGAGCACGAGTCAGCAAGTGTTCCACGCGCGCCTCCTCAAGACTGATGTCAGCAAAACCATTGGAGTCCATCTGGGGTAGCGGAGAATTTGTGAAGAGGAAACCCGTGGTCCTAGAACGTAAAGAGCAAGAGTGTAGTATTCCTAAAATAATTTACTAAAGATTAGGATAGAAGAATGCTAATGATAGTCTTAACATTGTTTTAATCATAAAATACTTAAATAACCATAAGTTATATACAATAAAAACCTTTAACTAATTAAAACTAACAAAAACAATCTAAAATGAGGGCGTCGAAAAACTCTACCACATCACCGTGGAATGCTACTGTTACCAAACAAATAATAATTAAACGCTTAATCGCTCTACGCTTTTAAATTACGTCACACCCAAAAGTCGGGAGCGTAGCGGAACTTAAATTCGAAATCTTTGAGATTCAAATCGCCACAAACGTTGTTAGAGCGCCAGACGGAAGGATTTCAAAGAGAGGCTGTGTGCTAAGGAGTAGCAAGACGTATAGCTTTGTCTACAGTGTCTGCTTTAAAGTATCTTGCAATTAAGTTTAAAGATGGAATAAAATACGTAGGGAATGACCAACAGAGTAATATATAAAGGCGAAAGTTTAGCATGTATATTTGTTACTTTTTCAAGGTGAAAAGAAGAAGCAGTGCAGCAAAGGAGATGGTTGCACAGTTGTGGGATCTCTACCTTTACTTTGCAGGATTTCAACGAGGCCAATGCCAAAGCCATACAGGTTGCCAAATACTGGGCAAAAAAAGTTTGAGAGCATCGATACGAAAAGAAGAAGAAGAAGAAGTTGTGGGAAAAGAAATCCTCATCGTCATGCGCTTGCGGACGATGTGAAATGTATGGGTCCTCGACTAAGTCCGTATCCACGACGGTGGCGGCGGCATGAGTTAATCAGAAATGAAAATATCTAAGCAGGTAAACCAAGGTTACCGATATAGCCCGAAGAATAACAAACATAAGTTACAGGGTACAATACTCACAGAACAGATGGTCGATAGGTCTGAAATGTTCTAGAGTGACGACCGCTTACCGAAAAACGTGGCCTCCCGCAAGATGGACCGATTACTAGGGGTTGCGGAAATACGATAGATGTGAGGCGCACAGGACCGGTCACTGTGGCGACAATGACGCTTGGAGGAGGCCTATGTCCAGCAGTGGACGTAATGATGATTCCGGCTGTAATGATGATGATGACAATGAATTATTTGCTGCTCAACTGCTGAACCAGAATAACAGCATTGATTATATTCTCTCCATTCCTCAACTCAGTCACGCAATACTACCCACCGCAATCAAACAGCCGGACAATTATCATACCTTACCCTCAACCCCTTATCAGCTATGTATCCACAGGGACCAGTAATAAACAAGTTTCAAAACAAAGCCACGAGTAAAACGACTAAAACCTTCATTTTGAAAAATCGTTGGAAAAATCTCACGTGTATTATAAAGCGAGGTGTATACTGTGTACATTTCATAAAAATAAACACTTAAGTAATGGGTAACGCACGCAGGTTGCCCGCAGTCGCCCCGCCGTCGCCCCGCCGTCGCCCCGCCGTCGCCCCGCCGTTGCCCCGCAGTCGCCCCGCCGGCTCGCCGCAGTCGGAATAATGTGAAAAAGTAAAGCGGACACAGAACGACCCCCGCGGGGCCAAGAATCGGTTATTTGCTGGTGGATTGTTTTGAATACGACAGTGCTCTGGATTGGTAAGTGTGCTGGATTGGATTAAAGGCCATTTGGTTCTGTATAAGGTGCAAAGGGTTTCTGCGCTGCATTTTGTTTTTGTGATGCCACGTGGAAACAGACTGCAGCAGAGAATTCAATACACTCCTTAGCTGTACGCACGATCAATGTACTCTCAAAAGCGCTTTGTATATACGCACGTACGTTTGGGCTGTCGTAACTCCTTTGAACAAAGAAATAATGTAATATTTTAATTCATGAATCCCCGACCGGTCTCATTGGACAGCGCTGTTATTGTTTTACTATTGTGTGTCGTTTCGTGGGTATTGATAGGTTAATCTTTACTTACCTATTTAGCATAGCCATGAGAAACACAATGTTGTTGTTTTTTTTTGTTTAAGTATTATATGTATGCTAAATAAACATGATTTTCTTTCTTTCTTTACCAAAAAAACGCGTTTAAATCTGTCAGCAGGTTAAAAAATATTTCTCATCCACATTTCTACATTCCAGTGCTCACGCAATCGGCGTACTCCATGCGTAGTCGCCATTTATAATGCATAGTTCACAAGACACAACTACACAAACTAACGAGCGCCGCGCGGTGTACTCCTGTCTTTGGTTTGCTTTTCATTTTTTAAACACTTGAATAACACAAAAAAGTATACCTTTTTTTGTAAATGTCGAATTTGGTTAAGTTTAGGGCTGGTGACGACCCAGAAAGTAGTGTAATGTTCATGGAATGGAATGGTAAAAAAGCTGAAGAGTTTGTCTATTTGTTCATCAGGTTATCAATCCTTCTTGTGGGAGGCTATCACTAATCCTGCGACTTCCAGTCCGTGGTCGCCATTTCAGTACCCTTCGACCCCATCGACAATCAGTTCTGCGAGCAATTGATGGTCGATGCCACTTATGTTTTCTATTCTTCGAGTCTTGTCAGTACCTAACCTTAGTTCTCTTGCGGATATCTTAATTTCTGATTAGCTTTTGCCATGAAACTCAGAACCTCCGATCATGCCCTGCGCACTGCCATGTCCATTAAAACTTACATAAACCTATTCCATTGATAAACAAAGTAAAAAATCATTAACCTATCAATACCCGCGAAACGAGACACAATAGTAAGACAATAACAGCGCGGTCCTATGAGACCGGTCGGGGATTCATGAATTAATTTATCAAAAGCGCCTACTCGCGAAATTATTGCTTATTCCTTCTTTCATTTTCAAATCGCCATTAATGTTTAATTCGAAATATAAGAGGTAATCTCATACATTTTCTTATATACCCGTACTGTGGAGGATTACTTTCTTCATGGGAATAATATTACCATAAAATCCATTTCGCTAGAACGTACACTTGGCATCGCGATTTGTTGCCAAGATTAAACCGGAGATTAACATACTGGTTATATTTTGTTTTATTTATTGTTATTGTTTTTTTTTTCGTTGGTGTATTCTTGTGGTATTCCTTCGGGAAGGGGCGTCTCAATTTTTCAATGTCTGGCCGGAAAATGAAAGGTTTCGTAGTGGAATACGATACTTTTCTGTGATAATGGTGATTAGGTATGTAGCTGTATGGGAAAAATGGGACTGCATGGATGGAATGCACTGGATGGTAGTTAGATATTTTAGAGGTAGATTTGCAGAACAGGACGTAAAAACGTAGTCCCACAAACTTCCTTTGGAAAGGGAGGAGCCTCCGACCGGTGTTATTTCTGGTCCGGGCTACTGCTCGGGTTGTGTTGCCCCCCACAAGGTGGACCGACGACTTGGCGAGGGTCGCGGGAATCCGATGGATGCGAGACGCACAGGACCGGTCGCTGTGGCGACGCTTGGGGGCGGCCTATGTCCAGCAATGGACGTCTTTCGGCTGAGATGATGATGATGATGTGTTGCCTATTCTAACCGTGTGGAGAAACTGTCTTATAGTTGATTTCTGGCAGTTTTGTATGTTCTAATCGTGCGGAAAACTAGTTCTTCGATGCAGGATTTAGAATTTTATTTGTTGAGATTTTTGATTATTTTAGTTCCTATGATGCGTCATAGAGTTTACGTTACTACACAATAATTATTCTGAAAATAATTGGTCAAAATTAACGTCACAGCAAAACCCAGGAATCTTTAGGTCAAGAATGAATAGGTTACTTCTAGGTAAGCGCGCTCCATCGTCGACCGCATCGTCGCTTTCTATCAGGTGAGATAGCGGTCAAGCACGAACCTATCAATGACAAAAAACCTTTCTAACTACCCACATTTTCATAGGCACCTACCGTCCACAAAAAAGTAACTTCTGTCCACACTATAACAATAACAATCAACCCAACAATGTACCGATGGCAAAAAAAAAACAAACTCATAGAGGAACTGAACGTATTTTCCTTATGGCTTTAATTAAGCCGAGTCCGCCGGTAGGACGGCCATTTTTGCGCACCGTACCGCTCGTGCAGATTGATTAAAAGTCTATGGTCCATGCTTTATAGAGTGTTTCCATTGTCTCTTTGTGTTTTTGTCAAGGGATGTTTATGTACGTCTATCCTATCTGGGTCCTTGAGGGCAGTGGTGGCCTAGTGGTAACTGCCCCAACTTGCAATTTGCAAGTCGCGGGTTCAAATACAGCCGGGCGCATTACTTTGTATAATTTATTTCATCAGCGCTGCTCTCAAAACAGTGAAGGAAGAAATAGCGAGGTAACCGTTCTAGGACATACGTCCTAGAACATTTAATTGAAACACTTAATTCGAAGATATATGTGACATCTATCAATTCGCACTGGGCCCGCGTGGTGGATTACGGCTTATCCCTTCTCCTAGAGAGGAGGCCTGAGTCCCAACAATGGGAACATTAAAAAGGCCGCTAATGCTTATATGCTGACTGGTATTGTTTAGGCGTGATGGAAAACTTTTTAAAGTTATCATTACCTGAATAAGATTATCTTTTTAAAAAATTTATGCTTTGGAGGGGCCTTCAAAAGGCGCGTGGGCCTTAGGGATAAGTCTGGAGAGTGTCACATTGTTATCATACTAAAACTACTCTTTCCACCTCGTAGGCCTCTTACAAGCAAGGGGGACCGATGACCTTGTTGATAACCCGAGGGATGCGAGAACGTGATGGATGCGAGACTCATAAGACCGTTCATTGTGGCGACAATTGGGGGGCCTCCCTCAAGTGTCGTCTCAATGAATGTGTCTGAAAGAACATCGTCATCATACTCGTATCATTTCCGAAAGACGTCTACGATGTGTCCAACAGTAGACGTCTTTCGGAAATGATAATGATGATGAAAACTAACTTGGTGCTCAACATCAACACACATAGGTAAGTACCCCCTCTTTACAACTCTTTTTAGGGATTTCGGAGGATACACAGGCTTTACACAGTAGCACGTGAGCACTGTGCATCCCTTTTTCCTTGAAATCATTCGATGGACATACAGAGCTCCTACCCACAACGTCTGTGGTTACAAAAAAAAAATTTAGAAAGAAAAATAAATAGTATTTTTACAAAGGACAAATATCCAATACTAGCTGAACCCCGCGGTTTCACCCGCATTTTTGGTTACTGCTTCGCTCCTATTAGTCCTCGCGTGATGTTATATAGCTTATAACCTTCCTGAATAAATGGGCTATCTAACAGTGAAATAATTTTTCAGATCGGACCAGTAGATCCTGAGATTAGCGCGTTCAAACAAACAAACAAACTCTTCCGATTTATAATATTAGTATAGACAACAACAAAAAACAAATATCCTGTTTTAATTTTAATTGCCAAACATTCTCCACAAAAACCTTCGCTGACCACTCTCGAAAAATCCCGTGCGACAATGGAAACCTCCTCAACCCGTGTACTGGGCAAGCAGCATCTAATTTATGGTCGAGGTGGGCTCCCCGCCCGATAGTTATGGCGGGCGCTAATTCAGATAGACACGGAGTTTGTTACCGTGCCATCGCAGGGTTAAACGTTTAATTAGGAACGTTTCCATCGATTTACATATGTATTGCTTTGCAGAGTTTTAGAAAGCCTATTATTGTGAAGGATTTAGGCCATTTCAAACAAAACACGGGCTTGTAGACGATGAGCAATAGCTAGCTCGCCCTCCACTCAAACGGTAAAGACCAGAGGTAAAGACCAGAGTCTTTAACTCTGGTCTTTACCGGTTGAGTGGTGTACCGACTAAGGTCTGTTAGTCGTCGACAGCGCATAGTATACCTCGTGCGCCTCAAAGAGATGTTTACAAACCGTAGACTTGCAGATAACGAGCAATGGATACTAGGGGTAGCACACCATAAGCTAGTAAGGTAAGGCCCGAGCCCAAGTTGTCGAAAGCGCATGGTATACCAAGCTCGCCTCAAAGAGATGTCAGCAAACCGTAGAGCCCATAACCGCTAGGACCCGATAGTTATGGCGGGCGCTAATTCAGATAGACACGGAGTTTGTTACCGTGCCATCGCAGGGTTAAGCGTTTAATTAGGAACGTTTCCATCGATTTACATATGTATAATATTGCTTTGCAGAGTTTTAGAAAGCCTATTATTGTGAAGGATTTAGGTCATTAATTCTATTAGCATGGCTTGCAGACGGCGAGCAACGGATTATACACTTGCTCGGGAAGGAACGAGCCTAAGTTGTCGAAAGCGCGTGGTAAGTATTTCATGCGCGCCTCAAAGAGATGTCGGCAAATCGTATAGCCCATAACCGCTAGGGTCCGATAGTTATGGCGGGCGCTAATTCAGATAGACATGGAGTTTGTTACCGTGTCATCGCAGGGTTAAACGTTTGATTAGGAACGTTTCCATCGATTTACATATGTATTGCTTTGCAGGGTTTTAGGTGATGATTTTGGTGGCCTATTAAAGATTGAGGGCGATCGAGGAAGAGCAATAGATAGCTCACCGTCTGCTTGTAAAGTACGGCCCGAGCCTAAGTTGTCAACGGCGCTCAGTATACCACGTGCGCCTCAAAGAAATGTCTGCAAACCGTTGGACCCATAACTGCTAGGGCCGATAGTTATGGCGGGCGCTAATTCAGATAGACACGGAGTTTGTTACCGTGCCATCGCAGGGTTAAACGTTTAATTAGGAACGTTTCCATCGATTTACATATGTATTGCTTTGCAGGGTATTAGGTGAGAAGGATTTTGGGTTATTTTGATTATTAGCGCGGCTTGCAGACGAAGAGCAATGCATAGCTTGCCGTCCACCTGTCCGTGGAACAAGCCCAAGTTGTCGACGGCCCGTATATCACACGCGACTCAAAGAGATGTCTACTACAAGCTGTGGGGCCCATAACCGCTAGGGCCCGTTAGTTATGGCGGGCGCTAATTCAGATAGACACGGAGTTTGTTACCGTGCCATCGCAGGGTTAAACGTTTAATTAGGAACGTTTCCATCGATTTACATATGTATTGCTTTGCAGAGTTTTAGAAAGCCTATTATTGTGAAGGATTTAGGTCATTTCTTCTATTAGCATGGCTTGCAGACGGCGAGCAACGGATTATACACTTGCTCGGGAAGGAACGAGCCTAAGTTGTCGAAAGCGCGTGGTAAGTATTTCATGCGCGCCTCAAAGAGATGTCGGCAAATCGTATAGCCCATAACCGCTAGGGTCCGATAGTTATGGCGGGCGCTAATTCAGATAGACATGGAGTTTGTTACCGTGTCATCGCAGGGTTAAACGTTTGATTAGGAACGTTTCCATCGATTTACATATGTATTGCTTTGCAGGGTTTTAGAAAGCCTATTATTGTGAAGGATTTAGGTCATTTCTTCTATTAGCATGGCTTGCAGACGGCGAGCAACGGATTATACACCTGCTCGGGAAGGAACGAGCCTAAGTTGTCGAAAGCGCGTGGTAAGTATTTCATGCGCGCCTCAAAGAGATGTCAGCAAACCGTATAGCCCATAACCGCTAGGGTCCGATAGTTATGGCGGGCACTAATTCTGATAGACATGGAGTTTGTTACCGTGCCATCGCAGGGTTAAACGTTTAATTAGGAACGTTTCCATCGATTTACATATGTATTGCTTTGCAGAGTTTTAGGTGAGAAGGATTTTGGGTTATTTTGATTATTAGCGCGGCTTGCAGACGAAGAGCAATGCATAGCTTGCCGTCCGCCTGTTCATGGACCAAGCCCGAGTTGTCGACAGCGCTCAGTATACCACGAGCACCTCAAAGAGATGTCTACAAACTGTAGGGCCCATAACCGCTAGGGCCCGATAGTTATGGCGGGCGCTAATTCAGATAGACACGGAGTTTGTTACCGTGCCATCGCAGGGTTAAACGTTTCATTAGGAACGTTTCCATCGATTTACATTATAGTAGCCTATTATAGTAAGGGATTTAGGCCATTTTTACCGCATGTGCGGGTTTAAGGACGGTGAGCAATGGATAACTCTCCGTCTGTCCGTCCTGTAAAGACCGAGCTCGAGTTGCCGAAGTCGCGTGATATAGTTACTACGCACACCTCAAGGAGATGTGAGCAAACTGCAGGAGCCCAGCAAGGCTGGTCTGCTAGCGGGAATTGGGGCCACGGGGAATTTTTGGAAAGAAAACCTTCGGTCTTCTTCTTCTTCTACCTGGCGTTCATCCCGGCCATCGCCAGGGTCCGCCTTCCTACTAAACTTTCTCCACTTTGCCCGATCTTCAACATCCTTCCCAGTAAGGCCATTGGCTCTCATGTCGGACTTGACGACTTCCAGCCAGCGCTTGCGAGGGCGACCATGGGACCTAGCCCCAAGGACAGCCATATCCATGCATCTTCGACCAACGTACTCCCTAGGGCAGCGCAAAGAAAACCTTCGATAACTGTCACAATTTACCTCTGGGTAGTTGCAACTACCACTTACCTAAGTTTGGCGATTCTTCGAGCTGTGTTGGTAAACTTGGTTCTTCTGCGAATATCTTTATTTTTGGTGCCATCACGCATTGAAACTCTGAAAAAGGGCAAAACCATTTCCATTGCTCTATAAGTGACTTTAAGCCTTCTGATGAGGCCTATTATGAGCGACCACGTTTCTGAATACTCATCACATGCGCTGGTCGTAGATTTTCGTCTTGAGACACTATAGTAGGTTGGACGAAAAATACCGAATCTTCTCTGCATTACCCAAAGGTTTACTGGTAGAAAATGCCTAAGGTATTAAGTCCGCCTCTGTACTTTTATGTGCATAAATAGTTAAATAAATAAATATCGCGCAACTTCCGCGAACACTGCCCAGCAATATTAAACTCGACGATTGGCCGCTTTCTCGAAGGACCTAACTTAACCAACTGGACTATCCAAGTGGTCCAGGTAAACGTAAATATATATTGGATTTGCAACATACGTTCAAACTGATACAAACATTTAAATAACTTACTTACCTAGTCTGCTAGGGTTTGCAAATCCAAGAACCTTAGGCTTACTCCCTAAAAAAATAACATTCCCAGTTTTGATAGCAAACAAAACCTCGCCATCAACAACCAACCCAACTATAACAGCTCCATCATCCATATACCAACAGCCAAACAGCCGTTGCAGAACAACTAAAGAAACATACGTGGACCCTATGTGTAGTTGTGATTTATATTGTAACTGGTTGGAAGTCCAGATCCATATGAATCTACATATCTAATTATATATAAAAATGAAACCCGTTTTCCGTTGTCACGACATAACATGAAAACGGCTTGACCGATTTGGCTGTTTTTTTTTTTTTTAAATGTTCCTTGAAGTTCAGTGATGAAAAAAAAAAGTTAGGTAAAGTAGGGTAGTGTAGGGTAGTGTAGGGTAGTGTAGGGCAGTGTAGGGCATTGTAGGGCAGTGTAGGGTAGTGTAGGGTAGTGTAGGGTAGTGTAGGGTAGTGTAGGGTAGTGTAGGGTTGTGTAGGGTAGTGTAGGGTAGTGTAGGGTAGTGTAGGGTAGTGTAGGGTAGAGTAGGGTAGTGTAGTGTAGTGTAGGGTAGTGTAGTGTAAGGTAGGTAGGGTAGTGTAGGGTAGGTAGGGAAGGTAGGGTAGGGTAGCGTAGAATATGTAGGGTAATCATTTGACGGGAGCGACGCCGCGGGTAAAAGCTAGTATTTATATAAAAGAAGAAATATACTGACATATCAACGTACAGACGAGACTACTGAGACAATGTGTGTGAATCATTTAACTACGTAGGCAGGCACTCAGAGAGGATTTTCCAAAACTCATCCACTACGGACCGATGGATGCGATACGCACAGGACCGGTCGTTGTAGCGATGCTTGGGGGAAGCCTATGTCCAGCTGTAGACATCTTTCTGCTGGAATGATGATGTTGATCCACTAAGAGAATGAAACGGAGGTGCAAAGTTTGTATGGGGAAACCTACTTTCATGTGGGTGAAACTGCTAGTACATAAATTTTGCTATGATCTGCTTAGGTTTTCCAAATCTAAAAACCTCAAAGCCCTACTCCCCATACAAAATAACATTCCCAGTTTTGATAACAAACAAAACCCAACTATAACAGCTCCATCATCTATATCAAAGTAACGGATGACCACAAAAAGCTCAACATTAATCCTGGTATAACGCTATAAGGCGGGCTGCACACTCTCTCGCGACGAGGATTGACTGTGACAAATAATCGTGTGAATCCAGCCTGCTATGTTACACTATTCGCGGTTTGTGAGTTTCTTGTGAATTGGTTGGGCTATGAAGTGGGGTGGAAGCGATTTGGGATAGGAGCTGAACATGAGATGATGTATCGTTCTGATATAGTCATCATCATCTGCCTAGCCTTTTCCCAACTATATTGGGGTCGGCTTCCAGTCAAGTCGGATTTAGCTGAATACCAGTATTTTACGAGGAGCGGCTGCCTACCAGACCTCCACAACCCATTAACTGGGGTAACACGGTACTTCATGGCAAGATTGGAGTCAGATTTACTGGCTTCTGACTATCCGTAACGACTGCCAAAGATCTCCAAATGACAGCCGGGACCAACGGCTTAACGTGCTTTCCGAGGCACGGAGGAAACTCGTTATGTTAAGATGGTCACCCATCCACAGACCAACCTAGGCAAGCGTTGCTTAACCTTGAAGATCGACCTGTGCGGCTGTTATTATCTAGCCACGAGCTCCTCATCGTTCTGATATAGTGTGACATAATTATTAATAAACTAGCTGCCCCGGCAGACTTCGTACTGCTGATTTTTTTCCAATTTTTCTCGCCTTTAAAACCTTCCCTAGACCTCCACAAACATTTCAAGACTAAGATAAGATAAATCCTGTCAGCCGTTCTCGAGTTTTAGCGAGACTAACGTACAGCAATTGATTTTTTTATATAACTTTTGCCAGGGGCTTAATCCGCCTGTATACCTATTGGTTGCTGTTGTTTTCTTCTTGAAGAAAGCAGATGGTAGTAAGTTACGTTCTTCCCAAAGCCTGATTCTTTCTTTAGATGGTGGCTCAAGATTGAGCTGTTTGCTATGAAAAAAATCCTATATAGTGCTTTCTACAACCTGGTTATTTCATTTAATCATCATCTTGTGCATTTGGGCTTTCTTTATAAGTACCAGCCACATTATCTTTTTTCCCGATAACTTTTTAGCCGGAGGGTGTGTCAGACTTTCAATGACTAAAACTCACTCCCTCCCAGTTTTTTTTCTACTTTCATTCCAGGGTCCCAGTGTTTTCTTTCGTTCACCCAGGGCGTTCCCCGCTTACTTCATAGCCTCACTAAACACCTAACGTAGGCAGCTATTAAGGTTTGTTCATTTGTCACCCGTCATCGCATCGTTTAGGTGACGCCCCACAGATGTCGCTAGTGCGATTATGAACCACTTTCGTGGACCAATCGAGTGAGTGGACCAGGAAAATATCATCAACTAATAGTGGGAATTGGCAATCGTATATATGAGGCTTGTAGGCATGAGAAATAGATGTTAACCAGCGACCCTATCCGCAGTTTTGTACGGGTAATACATAATCTTCGACATTTTCAACTTAAGTATGCATGTACTTAGAGCTTAACCATTCTTATGACTTGGTCTGCGTATGAAAGTCTGTAGGAAATCCATTCAGTAACACAAAATATAATAAATTGGACAAAAACTAGACTAAGATTGAGGGAACTTCAAGTAGTATTTTCAAATTTTACACTAGAAGGAAAATTAACTTTCAGCTTTTTCGACAAATTTCAGGAAAAAAATTGCAGCTGCGAATCTCCTTAAAATGCATAACGCTATAATGAACTTTTTATATAACATAAACTTGTGCTTAACTGCAATCCCACCTGATGGTAAGCAGTGAAGCAATCGTTGATGGTGAGGCGCACTAGTTTATTAAGAGGCCTGCGGAGACCGCGCGCTATCTCGAGTTGAGACGAAATAAAATACGTTTTTGAGGTTGATGGAAGCAATCCAGATAGTATAAACAATTCTTGGACACACTGACTGGAGTAAAGTCATCATCCGCACACTGACAGTTGCTTGCTGTGATAGCAATACAAACTATTGGAAATTTGGGAGAGGTTCCGTAATACCAAAAATGATGAATGAAAAATTAATGTATTTCCAATATTGTTTCGAGTATTTATAACTTGATAATAATATCTGTGTTCCTACGAAAAGATATTTTGAAATATTGTTGTTTATAATATAGAAAAAACAAAATAAAAACATGACATTTTCGCTGTGAAAATGTGCAAATTTAAATTCGCTAAAATTTCGTTTGGGGTAAGTTTTTCAACAAAAAGACGATGTAGGAACCTAGATAATTATTGTCTGAATCCGAATAACATCATATTATGGTGTAAATATGCTTAAATTGCAAATGATTTTGGTATTACGTTTGTATGGATAATTCTAACGTCGCGCCCACCTTAAGAGCCTATTCACTCTAGCCAAGAGACAGATAATTAAGCTGACTAACGCAAGGTCCTTTAGGCCGAGAAACAATAAGCAATCAACGTCGAAACGAGTCATAAATCAGGCAGAATCTTTGGTGGGAACCGTCAGCTGTTGTGACGCCGCTGGATAGCTTTATTTACCATTGAGAATTGGTTTGGGGATACAGGATCGAAGGGAAATGGTTGAGGAGTGAAGGAATCAATCTTCTGTTTCATTTTTTCCTTGAGGCTTTTGATAGGCTTGCGGTTGACCCACAGATATCAAAATGTTTCTGTGGAAGGAACGCGTATGAATGGCAAGCGATTCTTGACAGAGCTAACGATGTTGCATTTAATTTTATACATAGGTATAGGTGGCATGCATATAGGATTCCTTTTTTTGGGTTTGGATCCCGTCAAATAAGTTATTAACTAAAACCTAGTGTTCCCTCAGTTTCTCTTTGCGTTCCAGGGCCACGGAAACTTTTTCGAACAATGCCGAAGTATCTAGGTGATTTTAATATTCTCTGAAGTGTTAAAATAATTTGACTTGAAGTCTGGTTTTTAATATCCGAGACTAAAATGACATTACGTGGATTGTCACACTTCTCACAACACAAAAGAACTGGCAACATTTTTATTGTAAGTTTGACATTTGCCTGTGTCAATTTATACTCGGGGATTAAAATATAGACTTTAGTATAACCTGCTATAACAAGCGCGTATTCTCGTGCACAATTATTCTGTGTTCAACCGTTTGTTGTTTCGTCAGTACAAAAGTAAAACACAGAAACATTCTACCCTCAACCTTTACTTTTTCTAACCCCTTTTTAGATGTAAATAAGTGTCAACCGATAGGGTTGTCACACACCGTTCGTGGTGACTGTTTGTATAGAAAACATGCCAGCCACGATCCACGCGAATAATGTTTACTTTGCCCCAAACCTTTTACTTTTCGTTGATTGTGTTTTTAAATCATCTGGCTGAGATGAAATAAATGAAAATAAGGGGAATACTTAGTAAAGTACAGTTTATTTAAATTCTGCGTTTAGGAGAGTTGGTAATTGAGAGTTAGATTATTTTATGCGTGGAGAAATAGGGGTGTTCATAGTATAATACAAGTACCTACATGACTAATTAGATCAAGAGTTTCTTTTATGTGTCTTATTATTATTGTACCTAATCTTGGTGTACAATAAAGTATATAATAAATAAAATAATAAAATCATCGAATGACTTCTCCCACTGTGGAGTGAGATAGCCTGCTAGACTTTTACTATCTTAAACCCACTAGTTTCAGGTTCACAGCTACCCATTGCGCCAGTCACGGTATCAGTTTCAAAATTTCCTGAGGCCTTAACGGACATTAATGGCCTCACCGGACCCCTAACGTGTTGCTGACATCCTTTTGAGGTGCACGTGGAACACTACGCGCCGTTAACAACTCGGACTTGGTATTTACCAGACGGCTGGACGGCGGGTTACCTATCGCTTGTCGTCCGTCAGCCCGTGCCTAAGGTGGCCGGGCATCGCCCTGGAACTCAAGATGCTTACAGCGATTCCTGTGGCGGTGGCTGACTAGGACCGTACGAGAGGTCGCAACCGCCGATTTTCTTTACAAGGACACAACGGTGTTCTGCCTAATCGGTGTACATCTCAACCGTATGTTCTACTGTGTGTCCGAGCGATCCGCACAATGATAAAACCAGGGTGTATGTGTTGCCTGAATCTGAAACAGGAACTTTCCAAACTTACCATGTCCGATGAGGACTTGTATAAGGTAAAGACGTCGTGCGGTGGTGCCTCTCCAGCCATTCCTCGTTTCATATTTTCCTTTTCGTAAAGTCGAAAATAAAATATGTTGGGGGAAAGGGAACCATAAGGTCCTGAGATGCAAAGCAAACAAGGAATACATGAGTGGATCAGTAAATGTCGGACAAGGTCCACCCTAGAGCGGAAGAGATCCTTCTGTAGAAACTGTTTCCTCTGGACCTCTTTTAAATAGTTTAGAACTCATGGCTCGTTAGGTATAATAAAAAAAATATATTAGGTACGTACATAAAGGACTGAAGGAATGAAGGTACGGTCTATTGCCAGAAACCTAAGCCTTTTATACTTAACTATTATCTCCGATCTTCTTATTCAGTATCAGTTAAGGAAGAAACTTTACTTAGGGCCTGTTTCACCACCTATGATTATGTTGCCAATATCTTGCTTGGTAGATAATTTCATACAAAAACTGTTCCATTTTTGAATTTATTCGGGAAGTAGTGGCTACTCGGACTTCGTGAAACAGGCCCTAAGTCTCTTATTATTTCCTTGTAAACATCAAAAATAAGGAATTACCTAAGTACCTACCTATGGTTTTATCAAACAGTTTTAAAATAAAAAATAGCAAGTCATCCATCTAGCGAGTTAGTTAATAACTAAAGTAAGTACGTAAAATCAAAGGAAGGGTGGAATACGATTGCTTACACAAGTTAGGTACACACCACGTCCATTTTGCGATCGTTCTGCCATCTATCGTTATGGGTAGACAACGTATCACCTAAAAGATTCAAATGAAATACTTAGAATATCATCAAATCATTACGTTAATTATAATTTAAGATAGAATTTTATTGTTGTACAATACAAAATATATTTTTACCAAACAAAAAGTGGTTCTGATGTTCTGAATAAACAAAAGTTGACAGTTGACATGAAGGCTAGGTAATATTAATAGTCTGTGGTCGACATGCTTCACTGACAGAAGGATAAAAAACAGCTGATTGTTTATCTGTCACTGTTTGACGTTTTGTTGCTTGGTGCAGCAGCATAACCTAAAACCGTCGGCTTTGAGGTTAAAATCTCGCGTATCTTTGGATTTTTGAGTGAAAATACTATTCATTTTGAGTGCAACAGGTGTCTATTACTTCAAACTTGCAGATAAGACCCATTTACTGGGTCTTATGACCCGCGTGTGCGCGTTTCACGACAAAGTTATTTTTAACGTAGTGTAAATAAAGTTTTGTTTATTGTTTTGTATGTTTATCTTATAGTTTTCTTTTTAAAAAGATTCTAATTAGTTTTAGTTTCGATTTTCATTAAATGCTTATTTTTCTTAAATCATTAGCTAGTAGAGCAATTAGTTTTAAAATTAAAATACCCTCGCGTTTCAATTTAAATAATAAATTAGCTATGGCTCGTCAGGGTCATAAAAGTGAGAGTGATTTGAAAATGGATCACGACCCGGTTAAAAAAATGAGGCTTGAGAGTGATGATAAGGTTGTGGCTACAAGAACAGTGGCTACAATGTGTGGGGCTTGGAGGCCTGAAGAGGAATATGGAGGGCTTATCTTCGTGTTCAAGACTAGGGAGGCGTGCCTGAGTCCTGATCCAACTAATGAAGCCGACTATCCGGAGAACATTCAAGATTTCTGGGAAGCGACTTTTCCAGCCAGCGATGATGAACAGGTATGAATTTTTACTAATATTTAAATTAATGTTTTTCTTAGTGTATTTTGTGTTTTAATTTTTGCTCACTATAAGTAATTAGATGCTTATAAGATAAAATAATAAATTTTGTGATAAACTGCCCATGAATTGTGAACTTACTAACGCCATCTCATAGATAATATTCAAACTACTACTATTCATGGTTTCGTTTGAGCTAATAGTTTTCCTTTCAGATACATAGATGGCGCTTTTTTAAGTTTCCTAACTAACTTGCAAACCAAGTGAAAGTTTTCAAAGCTTCCCGTAGATGGCGCGAATTTCAATTAAGCTTTATAACAAAAAATAAGGTGAACTTTTTTCAGTTGCTTGTTTTGATAGAGGAACTAAAAGCCTGCTGTGCGAACTCAATTCCCAGTATTTTCCTTATGGGTATACCACTGAGTGTTAAATGGAATTTGGCTTGTGTTAACTATACCTAGTTATGTTTGTTTAGCGATCTAAACAGTTACCTACCGTACTTAGGTATAGTCTTCTAGGTAAGTAGGTAAAATTGTATTCCTAAGGCCGAATCATAGAAATAAAAAATAATCAACCGGTTTGATATATTCTCATATAATTGGGAGACGGATAGGACTGACCGGGAAAGATATTTTTTTTTTTAGATTGGAATTCATCCAATGATTTCACCCGCTCTGGGTGGAGCGGAAGGGCGTGTCAGATTTTTACTGACTAAAAACCGCTCCTGTTACTTGTTACCTTCTTTCCAGGGCCCCCGGGTTCATTTTCACAGTTCATGGCCCCAACCGAGAGAGAGAGATGAGAAATTTGTTTTTTTTATAAACTAGGTGGACCTACGCAAGAACTTTAATTTTCTATTTCACTGGTTTCCTACCGAACTAGGTAAGCTTAATCATAATCAGCCTTATAATGTTCCCACTGCTGGGACCACGGGACTCAGGCCTCCTCTCTAGTAGGGGATCGGCTAAAATCCACCACGCGGGCCCAGTGGGGAATGGTAGATTTCACAAATCTTTTCGAATTTTTGGCTCTAGGACATGCTTGTTTCCTTAAGACGTTTTGCTTCACCGTTTTGAGAGCAGTGATTACTGATTCTTTTCATTATATGTATATTAAGATAGCAGTGGTTAAGATTGGCAGTGGGCAGGGCACATTGCTCGTAGAACAGATGGTCGATGGGGACGGAAGGTTCCGGCCACGTACCGTAGCGTTGGAAGGCCTCCCACAAGGTGGACCGACCGTGTAGCCTTTTGTGGCAGCCAAAGCAGTCAATGATGACTTAAAGCTTTAAACAATGTAGGTATGGTACTAAACTTTAAACGATATGAGTATTCCCGTTTCGGTACAGGCTTTGGCTGCCGAAACGGGAATACTACATGTTATAGGTGGGTAGATTCTTGACGTAGGTAATTAAACATTAAAAGCTGGGGTCTTAAAGTCATTAACCCGCGACCTTTGATGACGTGACCTTTTCATATTAATAGCTTGTTAAAGTCAAGGAAAAGTTATGATACATAATGTATACGTGGTAGGTAGGCAACCAATAGATATACCAAAATATTATAAAGAAGAAGAGAAACAAAAGCAATTCATCATCATCTGCCTAGCCTTTTCCCAACTACATTGGGGTAGGCTTCCAGTCACGCCGGATTTAGCTGAATACCAGTATTTTACGAGGAGCGGCTGCCTACCAGACCTCCACAACCCATTAACTGGGGTAACACGGTACTTCATGGCAAGACTGGAGTCAGATTTACTGGCTTCTGACTATCCGTAACGACTGCCAAAGATCTCCAAATGACAGCCGGGACCTACGGCTTAACGTGCTTTCCGAGGCACGGAGGAAACTCGTTATGTTAAGATGGTCACCCATCCACAGACCAACCTAGGCAAGCGTTGCTTAACCTTGAAGATCGACCTGTGCGGCTGTTATTATCTAGCCACAAGCTCATCGTCCTCATCAAACAAAAGCAATTAGACTGATTAACGTTTGAATCCCCAACCGGTCCTATGAGACCGCGCTGTTATTGTTTTACTATTGTGTCTCGTTTCGCGGGTATCTGAGTAATTAAAAAAAAAACACCAGTAGGTGCAATGTTTGAGGTATGCGGAACAAAGAGTAGGTAAAGTCCAACATACATCTGTTGAAAAAGGAGGATCCTCCGACCGGACGGGTGTTACGTCTGGTGGGCTACTGCCTGATAGATGATTTCGGGCTGTCCTATCTATTCAAGTCGCGCGGGGAACTTTAATTGCGCGATGAAGGATTCGTATATAATGTGACGTTATAAAATGTTGCTACATCACTCTCCTCCGGAGATGGTGGATGTCACATCTCTTCGAATTTTTAGATCTAGGTCATACCGGTTTCCTCACGATGTTTTCGTTCACCGTTTTGAGAGCAGTGATGATGAAATAAATTACTTACACAAAGTAATGTGCCTGGCTGGGTTTGAACCCGCGACCTACAACTCATAAGTCGGGGCCGTTACCACTGGGCCACCACTGCTCTATTCAAATCGCGCGGAGAACTTTAATTGCGCGATGCAGTATTCGTAGTAAGAAAGTCAGCAATATTCATAGCAAGTCAAGTTTAAGTTTCAATATTAGTTTAAAAAGTTGTCGTTGTTGAGGAAGCAGAACAAAGAGGTTTCTTCCGGATGCAGAGCTGTTAACTTGTCTTCCGCAGATTATCGGGGCATCCGGTTCTCGTGGCGTACTAATTATTCGGGTTGCGAACAGTACGGAATCCTAAAAAGGGTAAACTAACGGATCCTGCAATTCTGTCCCTGAGCGGAGAGTTATAGAATTCTTACATATAAAACAAGCTTTTCTTCTCACCCATATTTTTCTTAAAGAACCTTGTTATTAAAGAAAGCTCCACAGATTTCCTCCGCGATATTAATGAGCAGCGACCCCAGCTAAATGAGGCAGCCGTGTACTCACAAATGGCGGCCATTAACTATACAAACTGGCAAATCGTACGGTTAATCTTAATATGTGACGTCGTTACGTGTGTAAACGGAGCCTCTGCTTTGTGGTGAAGCTGGAGAATTTCATGGTTCGGAAGTAATTCTGAAGAAATTGATATTAAAACCTTTTTTTAGTCCTACTAAGTAAGCGCGCTCCATCCTCGACGACATCGTTTCTTTCCATGAGGTGAGATGCGAGTCAAGCGCAAACCTCTCAGAGATGAAAAAAAAAATCTTCCTTTCTTTGGGTATTTTAACCACGCACTTAAGGAACTGTAAGCCCTATTGTCCATGGACACGTTGCTTGATAGACGCGTATTCGTCACTATACCCTTGGTGTAAGGCTGCGTGAAGCTTACATACGAATCCATGAAATTTTGTCAGAGACAGAAACCTCCTTACAAAGCGAGCCGTATCAAAGAATACTTCCTTTAGAGCCTTCTGTATCAGGCCATTGATCCAACCGCGCAACGACAGTTTCGATAGATGGTCATCGAAGCTTCTGGCCATCAAGCTATTGATGGTCACAACAATCGGCACAATGACAGTCGAATCCACATTCCACTTGCCAAAAAAGTCGAGATACCTATGTCATAAATTATTATTATTATCAAACAATCTCCATTTCTTAAAACTTTCCTCTCCAACTCAATGGGATTGGAGAACTCCTACTCCGGAGATACTTGAGTTCAAATACCTCAGGTGTAACCATCTTTGAATCCAGATGCAGTCTATCAATACTCTTGCATATTACAGAACGTAATCACACTTACAAAGTCTTAACTTATTGATACACTCCCGCGCTAAATATTCCACGATTTCGGTTACTAAGTTGCATTCGGTACACTAATCAGTTTGGTATACGTTCCTCTTACATTATGCAGTCCTGGTACAGGGTTGTCAGTTTGTTAACGGTTCTAGAGAAAAATATCCAGATTTTTACTGAATTTAAGGGAGAATGTTTTAACGTTTTAGGTGGGAAATCCACCAATGGCTTGTTCGGCAGTCTGGAAATAATCTGGACCGAGCCCAGTCGTCAACGGCGCGTTCTGTTCCACGCGCGCCTCAAGGAGATGTCAGCAAACTGTAGGGGCCCGGCAGGGCCGAAGCCTCTGGGGGGAACACGTGGTATTCCTAAAGGTTGACACCGGGTCCCCCCCAGAATGAATGCAACGAAGGAACGGGGTAGGGGTTTAGTCAGTAAGAGTCTGACACACCCTCCCGCTCCGCCCAAGAGCGGGGGAAGTCATTCTGATGATTCCCCTACCAGAAAAAAAAAACCAATGGCTTGTTCCGATCTAGGACGGAGAGGGAGAGCGTGTCAGACTTTTACTTCTAAAATCCACTCCCATACTCCTTAGCCATCATCCTAAGGCCTCGGGGTTCTCTTTCTGACAACCCAAGGCTCCAGAAGGCTTCGACCCTTCTGGCCCATTACTGTTTTACTGAGGTCTCCTGGAGAAACGCGTCGAGCACTACGCGACGTTGATGATTCGAGCTCTGTCCTGAAATCAAATCTGAAAGCTTAGGTCTCAATTTGATCTGCATGCAATCATAGTTTGCAAATACAGATAAAAACCGATGGGTCTAGTTTATTTTCTGGGTGTGCGTTTATTTATTACATATTTCTTCACACGCTCGACTGAATTGATTTTGACAGACTAATTATATACTATAAGTTTCTATTATCACATAGGCGAAGTCGCTGGCAGAAGCTAGTGATTTATATTCTCATGTCATGTCCTATAGCTACTAATTTATCCATACTTTAATTTCCGACCTTCCAAGGAATTTTCAGCCCGCAACACTGAAATTCCGGACGCAAGGCAGCCCTAGAGGAAACATGTGATGTGCAATTTTGTACACCCAGATGTTTACAAGCCATATGTGCAATTAATATGCATTTTGTATGCGTGCCAAAGATATGAAGACAGAACCCTGTGGTGTGGGAAGTTATTACATGTAAAACAGCCTTCTATTGGCAATGTTTGTGCCTGACCATATTTTAGTAGACTTGGTTAGCAAAGGACTTTATGTAATGAAAGATTGTGTTTTCCTGGTAAGGACATTGATTATGCAGTTTAAGAGTAATAAGGATGTAATTTTGTTATTGCCAATTGACGTAAAATTGTAATTTGTAAGGCTTCCGCAGTAGTTTAGCGTTTGGTTATTGCTCTGCGTTTTGCGGGTTCCATTCCTGCATGGAATAATTATTTGGCCTAGAGATAATCTGCATAAAATACCGAATTAATATGGACTGGCTCGATGATCTAGTGGTTAGTAGCCCTAGCAGATATGCTCGGAAGTTGTGGATTTGATTCCTACTCAAGACAAATGTTTGTGCTAATGAGCACGATTATTTGTTCGGAACTGAACGCTGAACGTAACGTATTTAAAAATATATAAGTACCTATGTTTATCAGTTATCTAGTACTCATAGCTCTGCTTACTTTGGGACTAACTGGCGTTCTGTACAAGTTGTGGAATAAATGAAAAGAAAGAATAAGCACATAACACAATAAAATTAACTAGATTTATGTTTACTTTGCACTGTTTGATTGCTAGCGTTTTAACACACTAGTCCAATCTCATTCTGCAGACTAAAACCCGCAGCAAAAAATTATTTCATTTCAGAAATGCTTTCTACCATCTACACAAAAATATTTCTTCTCTACCGCTCACATTTCTCTGACAAGTCTCGAGAACAGATTACGAAAACTAAAAAAATAATAACTTTGCTTACAAAGGCGTATTTAAAACGCGTTGTCAACGAAAATGTTATGACAAAGAGGCATTCCTGCGCCTCCGTCCCGGTACAAAATTGCGGGCATTCCCGCGAAACTCGGCGATGTAAATACTTTAAAACAACTTTGTGTTTCGTAAGGATCTGAGCCTGTTGTGTCGTTGGGAGTGGTGTTATCTCGTGTGTAATTGTCAAATTTAGTTGTTTGTAGTTTATTGCAATTATCTTTGTACCTACTAAGAGTCAAAACTTAAATAATGATACTGTTAACAAATTAAAATGCTTATGAAGAAATAGATAAAAGGAATAGAAATTGCAGTCAGGCACTAGACAATTTAAAAAAAAACAGTTCACTGTATGATAGGGCCTCGCCCCATTCGCCTATCATATTTAATGCTACCATAATTTGGACTGATTTTGACTGACTGACCAGGATTTGGTGCCAGAGTTTGCCGCCGCCGATCGCCTCCATGAGGTTACGGCGGTACTTCGTCCAAGCTGGGCACACGTCCACCGTATGCTACACCATGTCCTCCGGACGATTCACATAATAGTGATATTTCAGTATTTCTTCCTACTGAATCCGATGCAAGAAGCTCTCGAACTTGTCTGGTGGACCTGCGTCATGTGGATGGCGAGGATACCGTGACGCCTGTCCAGCCGCTCCTTAAAGAGAGGACTTAGGTATCGCCGTAATTATAACATGCTCTTTTATTTCGATCGTCATAATTAATTAATTTCTCCTTCACAAGATGCAATTCCAGCGTTCAGCCTTACAAATATAAGACCTGGAAACTACTATAAGATAATAATATAAAGTCTATAAAGTCACTACTCAGTGGCTACAGTTTAACCTCTAACTTCTTACTGCCAATTTTTTCATTCAAAGTAACAACCAAAGTAACAGCCAAAGTAACGTCATGAAGTAATAATAACGGTTAAATTCGTTTCTTCACAATTTTAACTGTTAGTTTTGTCCTTAACTTTAACTGCTCATTGAAGAGCTGTTAAAGTCAAAATCACTGTCATTTTGACCAAATCGTACAGGTTTCACTGCGTTTATCCCTACATTTTATTTTGGTCGACTTTTAATTTAGCTGTCAGTTGGATGAAGACATTGACACAAGATGACATTTGCTATTGACAACAGTGATAGTTTTAGCTTTAGTGATAGTTTTAGCTTTTATGAAGAAACTGGCCGTTAGTCAACTTCAAGATGTCGTTAGTAAACTCAAGTTACCTTCACTTTTATTATCACCTTGTATTCCTTGGAGACAAGAAACTAGTACAGAGGGTCGCACTTCGTTGTTAATTCATGAATCCCCGATCGGTCTCATAGGGCCGCGCTGTTATTGTCTTACTATTGTGTCTCGTTTCGCGGGTATTGATAGGTTAACAGGGGTCTTACCATGACGTGTTAAAATGACAAGCGTGCGAACGAGTAAGAGGGATGGGGCTATACACCCTGCATAGCACCCCTTTAAAATTGGGTCGTTCAATGGATCGTGTTAAGAGCCCGGTAGGGCTCGGCTCAGCTGCTGCTGCTAACAGTCCAGCCCAGTCCCTAAGGCCTCTCGACTGTTTAAGATATTTTTTTTAGTTTAGAAATAATCACATCACTTCAACTTTTCAGTGTCAGGAGCTAAGTGTTTAAGCTAGCTTATTTTAGTGGCTTGCAGGAACTGTATCCCACACGCCAGGCCAAATCAAAGTCAAAGTAACACCATAAACTTTGGAAATATTTAACATTTCTACGCTTATTATCACGAAGTCTATCTCCAAGTTAGCCTGCGAAATTATTTTTCCTTTTGCATTTTCCAGAACAGTATCAAGTTGTGTATTGATCAAAAGATTTTTGGTTGCCAGAATACGTATTTATAAGGTGAGGATGTCTTGACATATTTCCAGTCAATGCTCATAGAGGAAATTTACCACCATCATTATCATCATCATCATCATCACCGCCGCCGAAAGACGTCCACTGCTCGACATAGGCCTCCCCAGCATCGCCACAACGCACGACCGGTCCTGTGCGTCTCGCATGCATCGGATTCCCGCGACTCTAGGTCATCGGTTCACCTTGTAGAAACCACCATAACTTTAGAAAATTTGAATTCCGCGAGCTTGGAGCATGCTCCTTAAATGTCTTAAGTTATTTCTGCTCGATATTACATTTTAATGTGTGCAGAAACGGAATTATCCAGTCATGTCGTTTCCACAAGTTTTTTATGTTAATTCTTGTGGGAATTCAAGTTGTGGGCTGACATTTTACGTCTTTCTCATAACAATTGATAGGGTTTTAAAACCCTGGTGTTGTGACCTTGTGGAAGTATATCGCTTTTACTGGTACTAAATCTTCTGCGGTTGTAGGAATGTCACTTAAAAGTTTTCTACGTTCTTCGTGGAGTAACAATGTTCGAAGTTGCGTACAATCTTGGAACAGTAGGTAGGTAGGTCTACCTTTGAGATGGGTTTACGTGGGCTGTTTTTTTTGAGGAAAGTAGGAAGTCGTTGAATGAGTTCGTTCGCTCTAAGGTTGTTTTGAGTTAAATGCATGGCATTTTAGATTTTTACTGAGTGACACCATACCTATGTCCATCACTTGCTCTTTACGTTCTAGGACCAAAGGTTTATTTTTCATACATTTCCCGTGGCTCATAAATTTCCGGGGTTTCTTCCGCCTGAACCCGTAATAAGTTCAGTAAGGACCTATGTCATGCGGAAGGTGGTAGTCTCTCCAGCCACTCCGCAAAGAGAGGACCCATGATTGTGATGTGCCCATTTACATGGGCTTCGCGATTGTTCGAAGAGGTACCGCGGCTCTCAAATGTCGTCCATTTCAGAGCCGCTTGCACAAGTGAGTTTTCTCTCCTTGCGTCGTATTCCTCAATGCTGAGGGTCTCTCTGCTTCATCACCATCTGTTCCTGTCTTTGTTAGTAATAATAATTTGAGTTTTAATAAAAGGTGAAAGAAAAATGAGTGAAATAGCACAACTTACTTACGCTACTACGATTAAGCGAGAACGGACGGACGGATGGACAGACATGGCGAAACTATAAGGGTTCCGTTTTTGCCATTTGGCTACGGAACCCTAAAAAGTGCGACTTTAACCTATCACATACCCGCAAAACGAGACACAATAGTAAAACAATAACAGCGCGGTCTCATAGGACCGGTCGGGGATTCATGAATTAATATGTTTTAAACATCTCGCACCACTGAGAGCTAGAAAAAATAATTATTCGATAATATCCCACCCAAAAAAAAAGGTTTGACATATTTTCATATCACTTTTACCGACTATCAACCAACCCCTCACCCTACCTACGTAAGTACGTACCTACCAGATACCTATTACATTATGATCTAATTTATACCTCAAAGGTCAAACATCACATCTCGACCTTTACAAGTACCACGAGAGACCCGCAACCTCAAGTAACCTTTCCAGTGTCCAATTGAAGGAAATATTAATATCATCAATACTTTTAATGCTTCTTTCATATCGGTATAAAAGATTTAATACTTAATACAAAAAAGGGTCGCCGATATTATGTGGTATATAACGTTAATACGACGAATCACAATATTTTAACTTCCTCTTTACGTTTATGGACGTAAATTGGGGATCGTTAGGGTGCTCTTCCAACCAAAGATATGCTATGCTACGTTGCTATAGATTTTTTTTAAGGTGGGACGTTATCCATTGGCTTCTTTCGCTTTAATTCCTGCACCCCCGACCGGTCGCATGAGACTGCGCTGTTATTGTTTTACTATTGTGTTTCGTTTCGCGGGTATGTGATAGGTTAAGACGCAGTGAGAGGGTGTGTAAGACCTATATACTGACTAAAACCACTCCTATGTTCCTTTGCCTTGCGTTCCAGGACCCCTGGTATCCCTTTAGGAAGTCAAACTATGGCCCTAGTAGGCTTTGGCTCTACTGGGCCCCTTCGGTTTTCCTGACATCACTTTCAGTAGCGTGTGGAATACTACACGCCATAGACGAGACGGGCTCGATCCGTATGTTTACTGGACAGTTGGACGGCGAGTTGACCATTGCTCGTCGTACGTGAGGTCACGCCTACGGTGGCTAGAAATCGAGGTGGCGATTCTGTCTGTTGGTGCTTGAGGATGTCCGTTCCCCGCGCGTGCGGTCTCCTCCTTCGCTAGCATTATTGCTTCGCAGAAGGAGGCGACCGCCTGCCACTCCTCCTTGTTCGGGACCATGGCCTGTACCTTTGGAGGTAGTGAGACAGAGAGTAAAGTCCCACATACCTCCATTGAAAAGGGAGGATCCTCCGACCGGACGAGGTGTTATGTCCGGTGGGCTACTGCCCGATAGATGATTTCGGGCTGTTGTATCTATACAAATCGCGCGGAGAACTTTGCTTGCGCGATGCAGGATTCTGTGACGTCATGTGTAGATGTCGATGATCGTAGTCGCTACATCACTCCCCTCCGGAGATCGGAGATCGATAGTCCTTGATGCTTCTTACGATGTGTGCCAGGCCAGCGGTAGGTTGCTTTGTGTGGGTTTGAACCCAATACCGCATAGTTCACAGTGAGGTGCTGTCTGAACTTTGTACTGCGGTAATGCCCCAGTGAATCGGGGTGGTGTTGTTCCAGTGAGTCGGAACGATGCTGCAAGGCTCCAGTGAGTCGGAGTAATGCTGCTGGTTCCAGTTTGGAATGCGATATCCGGTTCCAGAGTTGGAACCGGATATCGCATAGTTCTCGATGAGTCGGAACTGTCTGCGATGATGCCCCAGTGAGTCGGGGTGATGATGTCCCAGTGAGTCGGGATGATGATGCCCCAGTGAGTCGGGGTGATGATGTCCCAGTGAGTCGGGATGATGATGCCCCAGTGAGTCGGGGTGATGATGTCCCAGTGAGTCGGGATGATGCCCCAGTGAGTCGGGGTGATGATGTCCCAGTGAGTCGGGATGATGATGTCCCAGTGAGTCGGGATGATGCTGCAGGCTCCAATGGGTCGGAGTTATACAGCTGGCTCCAGTGAGTCGGAGCTGGACTGTGCGACGTAGGGCTTGATTGCAGGCGTCGACCAGGAGAGGTTCTTCGTAGCTCTTCATGTGACTGGCCGAAGGTGCAGTGTGCCAAGGTCGATGATGAGGCTGAAGGTGATGACCAGGTATGACCAGGTGGGCATGCTGGTGGTCATGATACCCTCAGTGCCGTGCTGGCTGCGTGGCTCGCTGCTCGAAAGCTTGAGGAAGTGATGATGACGTCACGACGTGGTTGCTGCACGAAGGCTGCGCTGACGTTCATGCTCGAGGGTCACCAGTTTGGAGGTAGTGGAACAGAGAGTAAAGTCCCACATACCTCCATTGAAAAGGGAGGATCCTCCGACCGGACGAGGTGTTAAGTCCGGTGGGCTACTGCCCGATAGATGATTTCGGGCTGTTGTATCTATACAAATCGCGCGGAGAACTTTGCTTGCGCGATGCAGGATTCTGTGACGTCATGTGTAGATGTCGATGATCGTAGTCGCTACATACCAAGGCCTGAAGCGAGAAGTTTCTGCTACCGATCGCCCCCACAAGCACATGACTTCATCTTACTCGCCCCGCAACATAGCATCAGTGGCAAACGCTTTTATAGTTTTCACATCCTTGCAGCATAGCTGGCCTGTTGATCTAGTGGTCAGTGGCCCTGACTGTTATGCCAGGGGTCGTGGATTCGATTCCCACCCAGGACAAATGTTTGTGTGATGAGCATGATCATTTGTTCTGTGTCTGGGTGTAATTTATCTATAATATGTATTTATTTAGAAATATATAAGTATGTTTATCAGTTGTTTAGTATCCATAACATACCCTCTGCTTAGCTTTCGACTAGATGGCGTTGTGTGAAAAGTTTTAGAACATATTATATTATAGCTGTATAGCTTATCTCTCGATGGAAAAGCGCCCTTAAGCCGGGATTGGGGTTCCAATGTTTGCTGATAACCCAAATTACATTCACCCAAAAGTACTTTAATGATATAAGTAGAAGATAAAACGGTATTGATTGGAAAAGTCGAATGAGTGAAAAGCGGTCTCCTGGAAACAATTTTTTATTTCACTTCACTTATACAGTGACTCAGTGGAAACGGTCAGGGTTTTCGTGTAGGTCGTATCTTCGAACCTGGATTGACAATCACATTTCAAATTATTGCACTAATTGAAGGTTATTAAGGCGAAAGTTTGTGAGTGTGAGTGCTTATTCATGTTCGAAAGGATTTCAATGTCAGGGTCACTGGGAGAACTTGAATGTAAAGTAGTAAGTAGTTCAAAGTAAAGCACCTGGTTGAGTTTGAACCCGCGACCTACAACTCGTTAGTCGAGTCACTTCTTGACATCTTCAAAAGCGAACGAGTCAATTCTTTGTCTTCTTTTCCTGTTCCCTAAAAACCGAAAAAGTATTGCTACACCCTTTTTGAAACTTACTTTATCTATAAAAAAGGCAAAGTATTGCTACCTATATTCAAACAGGACCAAACCCCGCATGTTTAAATTACCACTCCAATTTGGTTCGCAAATATCTTGGTCCAATTCAATATTGCTAAAGTGTCTACCTGGTTTTCACTTAACATTTTGTGACACTAGCTGCTGCCAGCGGCTTTGCCCGCATGATAGCAGAAAAATATCCCAAAAGAACATACTCTTTTTATTCTTTAAAAAAAATGTTGCCCTACTCCTATAATTCGTGGGTGTGCCACAAATACGTCAACTTACATACACAAGACATCTAGACCCAAAAACACCTATCTGTAGGCCATACAAAATATTTGTTCCGGGCGGGGATCAAACCCGTGACCCGCAACGCAGCAGTCAGTCGCTCAGCCACTGTGCCAACCGTATCATCTCGTATTAAGAGCCACGACAGACATTCCATTGGTCTATCTGTATACCAAAAATAAAGTGTATGAGTAACAAACATCACGACGTACAAATTTTCTCTTTTGTAATATTAGTAGGATTTATGCTGAAAGAATATTTCAGCTAGCTCCTGTTTTTATTCTAAGAAGTATAAAACCTTAAATACTTTTCCTAAAATAGCGCCAAATTCTGGGAAAGTAATGTCTCAACAATTGAGAAGTTTGGTTTGGGATCTAATTGGATTTCCCTTTCTATTTAAAACAAGGTTTGTTGAGAGCTTTTCAGTTATTTTTGAGGTCTTACAAGTTTCTTTGACAGGTATTATTTATCTTGTAATAGTTGACAGCTTAAATTTTCTTTGGTAAGTGAAAAGTTATTTTTTAATATTATATTTTATTAGAAAAACCTTCTTCGTATTGTTAAAATAAGAGTACACATCACTAGTTTTTGAGTTAGTCGTGAGTTATTGAACGGTTTTTTTTTAAGTGGGTAGGGTGCAATGCTCGCAGAACAGATAGTCGATGGTGCCTGTAGGTTCTCGAGGAGCGACCACCTTACTGGAAGGCCTCCAACACAGACTAAAGACCGGTGAACATGTGTACCCTTACATGTAATCCGATGGATGTGAGAGCACGAGATCAATTGATGTGGCCACGCTTGGGGGAGGCCTATGTCCAGCAGTAGACGTATTTCCGCTGAAATGATAATGAGCGATGATTATAAAAGTATTAGCAGTGGGTAGAGTACATTACTTGCTGAACAGATGCACCTGGGAACGATGAACTGGTGAGGGTCGCGGGAATCCGACGGATGCGAGACACACAAGACCAGTCATTGTGGCCACGTTTGGGGGAGGCCTATGTCCAACAGTAGACGTCTTTCGTCTGAAATGATGATGATGATCATTTACACAAGAGAAAAGCTGATAATTTCATAGATTAGTAACTCGTGCAAAGCTGAATCACAATGTTTTTTCGATTTAAATATTAAACTGTCAAACATTTGCCCATAACTCATCGTGGCCTTTTCAAAATGTTGTTGAAAAATATTTGCGTACTCAAATGCTGAAATTTTCTCAGAATTTATGTAAATTATCGTCTATATTTCTGTACCTACATAAACCTATTTATTATAACTGGAAAATTATACCTAAAGTATTATCTCATTTAGGCTCTATACACACGCGCTACAATCACATTTTTAAACGTCTTTTGTAAACCCATACTTATTACGCAAATAAAATTGATTGATTGATTGCCACACCACACGCAGCTACAAAAAGTGGTAACGTGTGAGATAGCGGTCAAGCGCAAACCTATAAAAAAACCTACTTTACGTGGAAACATGGTGTGGTTGTATACCACATCGCAGCGACAAAAAGTGTTGAAATAATGTCGCTGCAGCTTGAAATAATGTCGCTGCAGCTTCTTGCAGTTGCGTTGTTGTAGCTACAAATATCGAAGTGGTTGTGTTGTTACGTTGTAGCCAGTGTTTGCAACTAGACTGATTCGCGATGTCGCCGATGGATTTTGTTTTCAGGTTGGGAATTATCAGAATGACTTCTCCCGCTCTTGGGCGTAGCGGGACGGGCGGCGGGTCAGACTTTTACTGACTAAACCCCACCCCCGTTCCATCGTTGCTTTCGATGTCGGGACACAGCTTAACTTTCTGAATACCGATCCATGTCTCCAATGTCGCCGGTAGCTGCGTTGTGGTAGCGGTGTAGTCGATATCACACACATGGTCAGTGTAAATAAAACTATTTATTTTTATAAAAAATTACTGATGCCAAACGTGTTTGTTTTGCGGTGTGGTTGTGATTGTTCTGTAATTGTGGTACGTCTGCATGGACCCTTAGTTGAGTCGTTGAAATTGTAGAAATAAGAAACTGTCAAAATGAAATATTAAACTTTCTTTATGACAGTCTACTTTTAGAATTACAATATTTATGGACATCTATTTTAGAAGTTCAATCGACTGAGAGATTATTTTTTTTGTTGGGGAATAATATCATGAATATAATGACACAAATGAAATGATGATGTAGTAGGGACATAGACCCTAGTAATTGGAAGGGTTTTCATACATTATTTCTTAAGTCTTACAACACAGATTCGACTCCTTGTGAGGAGGTGTACCAGCACTGCGTCTTCCGTATCAAGCTTAGATTTAAAAAAAAACTGTTAGAAGTATAGCCTGCCAGGCTAATAAAAATTAAAATTCCAATCTAAATTTAAATCAATAAAAATAAAAAATAATTTAAAAATAAATTGGCAATAAATTAACAAATGACTTATAACTGGCAGCTAAAGCCTACAGAGATTGCTAATGATGCCTCCTCTCCTTTCAATCAATTCAATTTGACCAACGATGCACCAAACACTACAAAAACAAAGAACAGAAAATCAAAACAACACGCAACTCAACGGGTCTACACTTCATATCAATTTCTGCCGACTCCATGTTCCAAAATGCCCCGATGAATACGCGATAGATTCCCCTGCCAGACTTGGCATCAATCATCATGCCAATCGCTGTCAGCTGCCACCAATCTTGGCGGGCTCGCCAGTTACTAGCATTGGCTGCCGAATTCGTGCCAATATCGTGTCATGTTAATGCAAGGGTTTCGCTTCTTCCGTTTTGTTTTTCTTTCTTTCGTTCTGTGAATTGGTCCTGACAGTGTTTTGTTTGCGACAGTTGTGGTTCTGCGGAGTGATTGATTGGGATGTGGGTGTTAATTGATTGATTGTCGTAATTAGGAATTGTTTGTGTCCTTTTTGTTTTTGAGTGTGTTGTTTACTACTACTAACAACAGCTCTTGTGTGTTTTGATGTTGTTACACATCTTTCCTTAGATATTTTGGAAACACAAATATCTTTTAGATATCTACGTTTCTATTGAAATCAAAACCATTTTATATAAAAATAATTAAGTATAGACCTCTGATAATCTGCTATTTTGCTTTCTTCTTCTCCTTCCTGCCCTTGTCCCATATTACTTGGGGTCGGCACAACACGTTTTTTCTTCTATTCTGTCCATAATGCCCTTACTTTGTGATTTTTTTATTATTATTAAATGGCTTGCTCTTTACTACTGTTTCACCCGATAGTAAGCGATAATGTGGCCCACGATGGAGCACGCTTGTTTAGAAGTATCCTGTTCAATCTTGACTTAAAGACCCTTACCTACGATGTATCTATCAGAAAATTATGTTTGACCTTTATAAGATATCTAGATTTCTATAACTTCTTCATCAATATGTCCTTCATACTTTACACCTCACGTTAAAGTTGAATTGCTGTTCAATTAACCATTATTATCTCTCATATAAACGTCATTAGTAATATCTGCTCAAATAATACCAAAATGAACAGTTTAAACCTCAATCCAATCAGAAATGATCATGTCTTGATCCACATTCATATTGAAGGCAGTCTCTAGGGACATGTTACACAATACACGGAACCGAAATTGCGTAATCTACTAAGTTGCATATAAATATTAATGATGTTCGCTTCTGAGTTCTGGCGTTGATCCTCAGGAGATTACAGGTGAATATGTGGCTAAATGCGATTATGATTTGTGGTAAGTGTGTGACGAGATAGGTGTTCCTTTGATTAGATATGTTTTGTGGGTAATTTTGGGTGTCAGGGGCCTTAGCATGACGTGTTAAAATGTCAGTCGTGCGACCGAAAAAGAAGGATGGAGCTATATCCATAAGGTGTGCGTCCTAAGTAAATTAGCCGTGTTTCCTGCTGATATTACTTTTGTGTAGTATCTATCAGGAAATTGTTTGGTCTTCATACGATAAAGTGTCTAGACTTTATTATTTTGTATGTTACATAAACCAGTGCTTGACTGCAATCCCACCTGATGGTAAGCAGTGATGCAATCGTTGATGGTGAGGCGCACTAGTTTATTAAGAACCTATTCACTCTAATCTTGATATTTCTTCGTCAATTCGTTCTTAATAGTTTACACCTCATGATTGAATTGCTGTTCAATTAACCATTATTATCTCTTATATAATACCAACATGAACTGTTTAAACCTCAATCCAATCAGAAATGATCATGTCTTGATCCACATTCATATTGAAGGCAGTCTCTAGGGACGTGTTAGACAATACATGGAACCGAAATTGCGTAATCTACTAAGTTGCATATAAATATTAATGATGTTCGCTTCTGAGTTCTGGCGTTGATCCTCAGGAGATTACAGGTGGATATGTGGCTAAATGCGATTATGATTTGTGGGAAGTGTGTGACGAGATAGGTGTTACTTTGATTAGATTTGTTTTATGGGTAATTTAGGGTGTCAGCCTTACCATTACGTGTGCTTTGTATTTTGGGTAATTTAGTCTGTTAAGGGCCTTACCATGACGTGTTAAAACGTCAGTCGTGCGAGCGAGAAAGAAGGATGGAGCTATATCCATAAGGTGTGCGTCCTAAGTAAATCAGCCGTGCTTCCGGCTGATCTTACTTTCGTGTAGTATCAATCAGGAAATTGTGTGGTCTTCATACGATAAAGTGTCGTAGACTTCCATCATTTTTTTATCATTTTTTATATTACATAAACCAGTTTTTGACTGCAATCCCACCTGATGGTAAGCAGTGATGCAGTCGTTGATGGTGAGGCGCACTAGTTTATTAAGAGCCTATTCACTCTAGTCTTGATATTTCTTCGTCAATTCGTTCTTAATAGTTTACACCTCATGATTGAATTGCTGTTCAATTAACCATTATTATCGCTTATATAATACCAACATGAACAGTTTAAACCTCAATCCAATCTGAAATGATCATGTCTAGATCCACATTCATATTGAAGGCAGTCTCTAGGGACATGTTACACAATACACGGAACCGAAATTGCGTAATCTACTAAGTTGCATATAAATATTAATGATGTTCGCTTCTGAGTGCTGGCGTTGATCCTCAGGAGATTACAGGTGGATATGTGGCTAAATGCGATTATGATTTGTGGGAAGTGTGTGACGAGATAGGTGTTACTTTGATTGGCTTAGTTTTACGGGGAACTAGCAGTTTGCCAGCGACCTCGTCCGCAAAAATAATTTTTTCAAAAGCTTACACTTCTTAAACTTTATTTTAAGGGTACTTTTGTTTTGAAAAACAAATTATGAAAACCTAGATATTTACTTGAGTTGCCATTTATGTTGAGTTTCAAATATATTGGGTAAAAAATGAAATTTGGACTAATACAAATCAATTTCCCCCTTTTCACCCCTCCTTAAATGCAAAATTTTCAAAAACCTCTTAAGTGCTCGCCGGCATCTAAAAAGGAACCCTTGTTACAAAATTTCACGAAGTTTCACGACCCAGTAGTTTCGGTTGTACGTTAATAGGTATGTCAGTCAGTTAGTTTCTCCCTTTATAACGAGTACATCGATTAATGGTTACAGATCTCCTTTTCCTGTTGATAAACTCAAATAAAATTGTCTCCAATCAGTATTTCTCAACTTTAGCTCTATCATCATCATTTTAGCCGAAATGTGTCCACTGCTGGGCTTCCCTCAAGAGTCGCCTCAATGATCGGTCCTTTGCGTCTTGCATCAAATGGATTCCTTCGACCCCAACCAGATCGTTGGTCTGTCTTCATCATATTGATTCCCTCTTCCGCCTGCAAAAAATCAATCCCTGCAAAAAATAGCGATCTTTTATTAGTTAAAGGTAATCTGTATAAAGTAATTAAGCTAATATTGAAGTGAAATCTAGAGTAACATAATTAACGGAGAGAAGTTTAATTTCCTTTAAACGTTTCCTGGGAATATAATTAGGTTTTCTGTGAATATAATTAGATTTTCTGTGAATTAATTTCTGGAATTGTCCTCAAAGGAGGTGCCTTTTGTTGTACGGAATTGAATTATTAACTACTCGACAGTTTTATTTAGCTTTGTTTGTATTTTACCTGAATTATTGTTTTTGTTTGTAGAATACTTATCGCCTGTTATTTTAATGTTTTGATTGTATAAAAGCTTGCTAGGGTTGGGGGAATGTTTGAAAGTATTGCTGTTTTGGCCCTGTAATGTAAAGGGTAATGGAAGGACACAAGTTTTCGAGGTGGTCATTGGTGGCAATGACCTCTCGCGCCGGGCCCTGGTATAGGCCATGGGCCGGAGCGAGGAGGAGTGGCAGGCGGTCGCATCCTTCTGCGAAGCAGTAATGCTAGCGAAGGAGGCGGCTGCACGCGAGAGGACGTGGCCCTCACGCCCCCGCCCGCGCCGCCGGGATTCTGATCCCGATTTCCAGCCACCGTAGGCGCATGCTTGCGGACGGCGAGCAATGGGTAGCTCGCCGTCCGGACGTCTGGTAACAGTTCGGACCAATCCCATGTCGTCGATGGCGCGTATTGTTCCACGTGCGCCTCAAAGAGATGTCAGCAAACTGTAGGGGCCCGGAAGGGCCGAAGCCTTCTGGGGCCTGGGTTGACGAAAGAGATCCTCGGGACCCCGGAATTAGGGCAAAGAAGGAACAGGAGTGGGTTTTAGTCAGTAAAAGTCTGACACGCCCTCCCACTCCGCCCAGAGCGGGAGAAGTCATTTTGATGATTCCCCACCTAAAAAAATAGTTTTTTGTTGTTGATAGGCTCGCGCTGGAGCACTGTCTTACTTACCTGATGAAAAGTGACGATGTAGTCGATCTAACCTCCGCACTCTTGATTTAAAGATTGTAGCTATCAGGAAACACAGAACTCGGCAGGAAATTCACATACTAAAAATATAAATACAAAACATTATCTATTATACATTATATTTGCCAGAATACAAGTAAATATTGGTGGTAACAATGTCAAAAGGTAATTTCGCCGTATTCGACTTTCAAATTGTGCAAATATTTAGATTATATGCATGGTAGGTAGGTTACCTATAATTGAGCATAGTCACATTGTAGAATGATATAAATAGCAACAAATAATTGGTTTTATATTATTAGATTCCAGGTATTTATTACAATATGTGAATATAATAATATGTCCAAGGGCAAAATACCTATCCTTTTTTTTGAGATGAGAAATCATCAAATAACTTCTCCTGCTCTAGGCTGGACTGGAAAGAGCGTGTCAGACTAAAACCCACCTATGTCCTTCATTTGCCCTTAGCATTCTAAAACCACTGTAAGGTCAGGCGCGCACTTGCGGCCAGGCCGCAGGCGGCCAGGTGAGACAAATGAAACCGCCATAGAGCGCGCGCATCTGTCCGCACGCGGCCAGCGGCCACAGGTGCGCGCGCTCTATGGCGTTTTCATACTAATGTATGTATCTCGATGGCCGCCGCGTCCTGGCCGCTGGCCGCTGGCCGCCTAGTGCGCTATGGGGCTAAGGCCTACTGTACTTCACCATCATCTCAGCCGAAAGACGTCTACTGCTGGACATAGCCCCCCCCCAAGCGTCGCCACAGCAACCGGTCCTGTGCGTCTCGCATCCATCGGATTCCCGCAACCCTCGCCAGGTCGTCGGTCCACCTTGTGGGAGGCCTTCTGACGCTGCGTCTTCCGGTACGTGGCCGCCAACCTAGAACCATCTGTTCTACTTTTGTTACATCTGTTCTGTTCTACTCTACTTAGTGCTCGCGTATTCGTCATTAGGTAAACGCTTTACAAGCGACAGTCGTCGTGCTATCTTCTAGTAGCAACTTCGTTGACTGAGGTCCATAGTTAGTAGCTTACCTACATATAAATGTAGGTAAGCTTAACTGCTCTCAAAACGGTGAAGGAAAACATCGTGAGGAAACTGGCATGTCCTAGAACCAAAAAGTTGAAGGCATGTGACATCCACCTGACTAACTGACACTGGTCCTGCGTAGTGAGTCACTGCCCATTCCCCCTCCTAGAGAGGAGGCCTGTCTTCCAGCAGTGGGGACATTATAAGGCAGCTGCTATTCTATACTTCATTTAGGTGTACCTACGTCAAGCGTATAATGGATTATTTGCGTCTATGAAACTACATGACCGTGGTCAGTAAAGTAAGTCTTTAAAAAAAAATCCCGCGACCCTAGCGTGAACAACGTACCTACCCTAAATCCAGGACAAAATAAATCAATAACCTAAATCGTTGGTGCCATTAAAACCGCGACAGGCTTGAAGCCATCAATGAAGACTGATAGATACTCCCGAGCTTCGTACTTACATAATAAATAATTAAAATTCCCAGAGAGGTTTTTGGCTCGCTGAATAAGGTCCCGCGCCAAAGTAAATTTATAAGCAAATTGCCCTTTACCGAACTTGTGTATATTTTTCCCGAAATTTGCAAGGGTTCTGCGTGCTTAAAAAGATATTTTAGGTGAGAAAAATCTCGTTTTATTGAACTTATTTGTAGAGGTAAAGTTGCTCTTTTAGACGTTTTATTCCAAGTTTATTGAGGAAGACATTCTGAATTATAAAGTGGATAACTTAGAAATAATAGTGCGGTAACATAAAACGTCTGATCTAATAGATTCTGTCAGTGGCTTGGCCCATGTAAAAGTAGAAGTTTTTTCCAAGGGAACATACTCTTGGGATAAAAAGTATCATGTCCTTTTCTAGCACATAGTATACATGTCTGCTGAATTATATGCAAATCCGTTCTGATGCTTGAACGTGAAGGAGTACAGAAACAAAAAACACATATACATACAAACTTTCGATTTATAAAATTTTTATTTCAACTTCATTTACAATAATGGTACGTACGCGGACTTAAGGCCCGGTTGTAGTGCTGCATGTAGGTATGATTTCGGTACCGCGTTCCCCGCGCGCGACGAGCGTCGGGCGAGTCTATTCTTTGGGCGAGTCGATCGCGCCGCCTGCGCCGGCCGTGTGCGGCGCGGCACGACGCACGGTGGGGTTCAAATGAATATTTTTGAATTTTATGAACTAATACAAATATTTTTTGTGGTTTGTAATTTTTTCATACCTAGTATTTTTCGAATTATAGACCCCTAAACTTTGTATGAAATATTAATCGGTTTTTGGTTTAATCTGACATGTTTTAATATTGTATTACAAAAATACCTATAGCAAAAAAATAAGTTGTTTACCAAAAAAAATATATATTACTATTTTATTTAGCCCGCAGCTTCGCCCGCGTACATAAAATATAGCTTATGTCACTCAGGAATACAGCAGCTTTCTATTGGCGAAAAAAATTTTGCAATCGGACCAGTACTTCTACAGATTACCTCATACAAACAAAAAAACTCTTATGACGTCATCAAAAATGACACAGTTACATTTGAAAAACAACCATGCTCGGTACGTTCTTACACATCGTAATAAACGCACTATCATATCTCACATTTTCGAAATACTAATACTATTTTTATTACGTAAAAAAAACGATTTCGATTTGTGTCAAATGTTGATACTTATTGTTGCAATAATAATAGTGTTTCATATAGTGCTATTAAATCTAGATTAGTCTCCACTATGTTGTGATGGAAACAATAAAGCGCAAAAACGTTTTTTGCAAAATATTGCTATAATCTGCAAATGAGATGGCAAAATGCTCATAGCAAAGATGAACCCAGGCGAATGGCTATTATCGGAAATAAACTGGCCTGATTTTATTGTAAGTATATTTGAAAGTAACCAAGACTCTGTTCCTAGTACATCAAGTGAACATGAACCTCCAGCGAAACTGTCTACAGCCACGTCAACGAATGTAAGTCCAAGAAAACCATTTTGTGAATTATGACCTAGCAAAAAAAAAAGAGACGTAACTATAGAACATATTCATACAACTATAAATACAGAGGAAATATCTCATGCATCATCATCATCTGCTTAGCTTTTTTCCAAAGAGAATTAAACCACTTGAGAGCTGATAGACCGATTTCGTTTAGGCACACGACTCACCGCTGCGGGCCGGGGGACGAAGAAAATATAGCGGTTGCGATTGGCCGATGCAACAATGTCAGGACGAATATTCCAAACATAGTGATTCGCAAGTCAGTTTTGAAACAATAATATCGATATCGATAAAATCGGTATCTACAAATTCTACATTTTTTAAAACTATATTGATAGGGTTTTAACTGGATGTAAATAAAACAATATGTAGCAAATAAATAGTGGAGTGCGCATCGGTACGTTTTTGTTCTAAATCAAAATTATATCAATGAAAAAAGAAATATTAGTTTAGAATAGCATTAATCCACTTTTCTTTAACTTCCGAATTATTTGGAAATCGAAATCATTAAAACGTAATATTATTTTTTATTTATTATTTGAAATCATCGATAAAATAATATTTATCAACTGCGTTTTGAAGTTAGCACGTCACTTCAGCACTATGTAGAAAGTACTTACGGATAGAAAGGGATAGACTTATCTAATATTCTAGTGAAAGTAAAGGACTTTTTCAAAAGACATCAACGCGGTATCATTTTTTCCGTAACCAACCAATTTAGCTTGAACCCTCTATAATTGCTAATATTGTAAATAAATATATCAAATTTTATTTACCAATGAAAACTTATGCCATCTTTGTTATAACTAGATATTCTAGTTGATTTCCCGCACCATTTAATTGCACAGGTACTCATTTTTGTTTCGGAATTATTCAATAAATATTTATAAGGTACCAAAATTAAGGAGTGTGCACAGATCCAACAACTGGTCAGTACTACAAAATTCACTTATATCGGCAACTAATATAAGTGCTATATCATGAAAGTGTCGCGAGCCTGAGACGCCCGTATGAGCGGTCAAGTGGTTTTATAGTCATTGCTTTTTTCCCAACTGTCTACGAAAGCATGATTTCAGCCCACCGTGCGGCGCGTTGCGGGCACTTGCCTAGCGTCACAGAGTAGTGTAATGTAGTATGTCAGGTATAACTTCGTTATTTTTGGGTATGGAAGAAAAATATTGTTGATTTCATGAATAAACGTATAACAAAGTGTTATAATAACCATACAAAAATTATAAAACACAGTAAGTAATTACTTAAACATGTTAAATGTTATTTATTTACTTTGGCATTTTTTTTAAACCATAATATGACTAATAAAAAAAATTAAATTTGTTTGACATTTTGATTTATAAATTGACATTGTTATTTATAATCATTTGACTTGTTTATAATGTATCTTTCTGTATAATATGACTTGTAAGAATCCCTTACCAATAAATTACTATGACTATGACTGACTAAAAATCGAGATGGTTCGTTACTTCTTTTTAATTTATTTTTTAACTTTTTACTAACTGAACTAACTACCTAAACTAATGTACCTATAACTAAAAAAAAACAAAACTATTTCTAAAAGACACACTAAAAAAACAAACTGAACTAACTACCTAAACTAACTAATGTACCTATAACTAATAAAAAAACAAAACTATTTCTAAAAGAAACACTAAAAACAAGAATAAACTAAGATAATAAAAAGAAACGAAAACGAAACGTACGTAATTGATAAGAGGGGTAGCTCTGTGCGCAAAGCGACATGCGTCCGCTCTCGGTCGCGCCTCAGCGAGCACTGGCCGGTGTATGTCGACTTCGCGACCCCGAAAAAGCAATTTTATTTTTATTAAAAAAAAGTTTCACGATTATTCCAATTTTTTTTTTTGCGATGCCCTTTTATTAACCAAGCTTGATTGTTTTATGTAATTTTCAATAACTTTTGTGACATAATCTCATAGAGAAAAATACGTTTGAAGTCGCAAGTTAGAGTCAAGTTTGTGATTTTTTTTTATCGAGTCAACTTATTGATATCATGTTTTGGTTTTTGCCATGCCCTTGGTCATATGTTCAATTTTTATAAAATAATTTTTCATTGCGTTTTGTTTTATAGTTTAGGACTTCCACAGGTTCCAAAAAGTACAAAATGAGTGCAACCTCGCCTTAATTCAACAAAGCATTCTCTATCAGCCATTCTTTGCTTTAATAAAGACTGTGGTAGGTGTGGTGCACTATAAATAAATAATAGATATTTCAAAATAGAATGAAGTGTTCATTGCATACTTCATTCATTCATTGAATTAAATTCCCGATATCTTTTGTCAAAGACCGGTCACTATTAAAAAAGAGATCATTTAACGCAAAAATCTACACTGATTTAGAATGGAATTTAGGACCCATTTATTACCTTTGCATGTTTGGCCAAAAAAGACGGGCATTGAAGAAATATAAACTGAAAATGATTAAGTTAAAAATATAAAAGAAATATTTGCAGAGAGAGACACACACACCAAACATCGTCTCTTCTTCCGTCAGACAGAGATAAATGGAAAAAATTGGAGAGCGGTCCCTCACTTGCCATCCATCAAGCGAAAGAATGCATTAATGCTCGGGTGCTACTGCAATAAAGACTGGTACACAATTGATTATTTTACATAAGTCAATAAAACTGTCGTAGACGCACCTTATTACACGAATATATATCGTTAAGTTGAAATCGTTCTCAATATAAAGGTTATGTTTGCAGATAAAGAGACGAACATCGAAATAAGATGTAAGAATTTGATTGCACAATTTATGTTGGAAACCTTTAATAAAAACTACAATCACAATGATGTTATAAAGGTGAAGGTTTCTGCATGTATGTACGTTTGATACTGCTTCACGTTCAAACAGATTCAAATGAAGTTCATATGGATAGACCATGAACCAAAATACCGAAAGGATAGGATAATATAATTTCCTACTATCATAAGGGCGAAGACTGTTAAAAGCAAGTAAAAATCTCTTAAATTTTGTTAAGAATACATAAACTAATCCTAAAATACTGCAGACAGTATTACTAAATTAATCATAGTAACAAAAATAGCTACAACAAAACGGCAGCCATGTCACAACCTTGTACGCGAGCCCTAAGAACGGACAGATGCTCCAAATTGTTGAAGTTTTGGCGACAATTATATTTTAGGTTAGCAAATGATTAAAGAGAATCTTCCGCCTTTTTCACGCAAACTTTGCTAGAATGATTTGAGAATTTGTTGAGACTCTAAAGAGTTTCAAGATGAGTTCGTTATTAAGGAATTTTGAAAGTTTTTTGTTCAAGATGACGATGTAAATAATTTTACTAACAAGAGCAGAATTTTTGGAACACAAAAGCCTTTCAAATTGAATTCCTGGTACAAGCTCCTTTTATAACTGAAAGTTTACATCAACGTTTTCTAAGAAAAATCGATAAATTTTAGTACAATGGTTCTTTCATATCTTTTTCTTTACTAGTGTTATTTTATCAGAATATCTTCCAATATTGAATATCGTCAATCCGAAACACCATATATATCGCGTAGAATGTTTTAAGTTAAGCGTCCAATAAATATGCAATGAAGAAGGCCACCGTCGATCAATCCACGCCAGCCTCAAGTGAAAACTGTTTATCATATTCTTCTTGGGACATGAAAATTTTCGTGTTCCCCTCTTGTCGATCGTCCGGCACGATTGATGGACGGTTTTATGGTCGGACGACGAACATCTTGGAATAAAACGGTTTTGGCATGTCTTTTGGTATACTTACTCGCTTTATTGCTTTGGCTTTTGCTATCGGAAAAGCGCTTTGTGATGATGCTTTTGCAGTATTGTCGTCTTTTTTAAGGTCTTTATCATTATGCGTTTTAGGTCTGCCTGGTCAATTTATTTCATCCTTAAATATGAAAGTATGATTAGGGAGTTTATAAGGTTCGTGTTCTGGTTTCGAATACAAACATTTTCTTTTGTTATGGCATAAGATAAAATCAGAACTATAAAACGGTCGGTATCAAACCCAAGCGCGGAGCTCAAAATCCGTAGACAGGTTTTAAAATTTCAATATTTTGGAAAGTAGTGTAGAAAGTGTCGTAAAAGTAGATGAGAAAAATATGTACTTGTTGTTGTATGGTTTTTGTGACGTCGTGTTTGATGCCACAAAACTTTTTCACGTGAAAAGTATTTCTGTAAACATGAATATTAACAGAAATACTTTGTTTTGATCTTTCATTGTCATCATAATTGTTGTAAGTTAAATAATGTTAGTCATCAGGAAACTACTTATTTAATTTTAGCATAATTTAATTTCTTTTTTATTATTGGAATATTCGCGTTAGACCACCATCTCACCTAGTTAGCAAAATTGTTCTTGACGATGGAGCACGTTTACCTTGACCTAAGTTGTAGTTCTTAGGAATCCGGCAACTTTTTTTTCTAACCATCCTTCTTCACTTTCCGCGTTACCTGCTTCAGTCCTTTCATTATCCCGCCCGTCTTCAAACAAAACATATCCCAGACATACTCTCACGCAAAAAGCCTACTAAATTTCATCTAAGTGACTATTTATATACGTTCAACATTCAGACATACCGTGCTAATGAGAGTTCTCCACAGACGTTTCTTTTCGTCCCTTTTCTAATTATAGGGACAAAGCCTTTACAAATTAACGTGGCGGACGTATAAGAGTTTCATTTTAATTCACATGGATATTATGTTAAGTTGAGAAGTTGTTCCTTGGAGAAACATGATTATAGCTTTAGTAATTAATTATTAAAAATTGTTTTTTCCCAAAATTTGGCTGCTTAGGGTAGATTCATATATACATAATTCTGTTTTTTAGCATTATCGACCTTGTAATGTTCCCACTGTTAAAACTCAGGCCTCGGCTCTAGGAGAGGAAATTGCCCGTAATCCACCCTGCTCACGCTCAGTTTGGGTTGGTGGATGTCACATGTCTTCGAATTTTTGGTTCTAGGATATGCCCATGTTTTGAGAGCAGTGGTGACGAAATAAAATACACATAGTAGGTAATGCGCCTGGCTGGGTTTTAACCCGCAATCTACAACTTGTAAGTCGAGGCAGTTACCACGTCTCTTTAGAGCTGTGGTGGCCCTGTTAGTGTTGGTAAACGTTGATTATCACCTTGTTAAGCAAATTGATTTGAGAACTCAAAACTTGATGCTTTTACTCTTCTTCCTAAAATCGCAGCTTTTACGATTTTCAAGAATGACGCCTTGATAGCTTATGAAACGAACCGTAAACGTTGCCTTTACTTAGGAACCCCATCAAAAATCTCCATAAAAGAAATAACTATAAACAGAAGACCATTAGTTAACAGCAACCAAACGAAATCGAGTAAAAATAAAGACACATAAAACCTCCATATTGTAGCTGCAAATCGTTTTGCTGACCGCCCCGGCATAAATTAGAATTGATATACTCGTAAACAAGTTTATACGTGGGGCTTTCGCACATTGAATATTAATTTTATGTTAGCTGTTACTGTGTCTATTCTTGGTAGAACGTTTTGTTTTACAGATACTATCAAATCTGTGTTGTGTTTTGACTTTGTTTGGGGTGTAGACGATGTTTTGTTTTTGTGACGTACCATCATTATTTGCGACTTTTATACATATTTACTAGAATTATAAAAGTCACACCGTATTTGCTGCGTAGTCTAACTTAAAACACACGTGATAGAAACCGCAGGCAAAAACTATTTAGTAATACATTGGTCTAGTGCTAAACCACACACGAGTAAATCTTAAGACGCAAAAGTTTGCGTGAGGCAACGGAACTCACGCCGCCGCCGCCGAGATCCCGATCCCGATTTCCGACCACTGTAGGCGCGGGCTCGCGGATAGCGAGCGCTGGGTAGCTCGCCGTCCGGCAGTCTGGTAATAATCTGGACCGAGCCTAGTCGTCGACGGCGCGTTCTGTTCCACGCGCGCCTCAAGGAGATGTCAGCAAACTGTAGGGGCCCGGTAGGGCCGAAGCCTCTAGGGAACACGGTATCCGAAAGGTTGTCACCGTGTCCCTCAGATCGATGGTAACGAAGGAACGGGGTAGGGGTTTAGTCAGTAAGAGTCTGACACGCCCTCCCGCTCCGCCCAAGAGTGGGAGAAGTCATTCTGATGATTCCACTACCGGAAAAAAAAAAGACGCAAAAGTTTAACATAGGTGCAGAAGAGTATTTAATATGTCATTACACAATACATGATTTAGAAGCATGCGAAACAGAGTGTAAAGTCCTATAAACCTCCATTGGAAAGGGAGGTTCCTCTTACAAGATGTTGTGACTGATTCAGGAAACTGCCTGATAGTTTATTTTCGGGTCATTGAATTATGTTCAACTCTACTCTATGGAAAATTCTAATAACGCGATATAAGATTTGATCTATGTGGTTTCCTCTCACTATTTTTTTCCAAATCCACTATTAGGCAAAAGCCTTCCGCAAGTATCACCACAGCTACATTTAATGTGATCAAAAAAACTTTAGGTCCTTGATATCTGCCCTATTAACAGCAATAATTATATTGATCCAAAAAAAACGAACAAAGCTGAATACAGTCAGTGGTCCAATATAAATATCCATCTCTGATGTGCGATGACAATGTCACAATAGTATCGGACCCAATATAGTCCGCAGTGTTATATTGTATATCGAGTTTTTATTATATATGACGTATAGAGGCTCTATTGAATATGTCCGACAATCGGCACGGTACTTAATTTGTTTGACGTATTGCGAGAAATATTGGGAGTATATTAGTTGCCTCATAGAGCTTTATATATGGTCGGTAATGTTCAAATAACTTCTGCTCTGGTTCGAGTAAGTAGGAGTGTTATAGGTAGTAATGGTGACTTACAAGTTGTACTTTCAAAAGTCTGCAGCAACCAGTGAGTCACTGGAATACTGGATATGGCAAGCGCCGTTATGGCCTGCCCAGAAAGTGGTGGCAAGATGATTTTAAACGCAAACCTAACACGAGGACTGGTTGCAGACGGCGTGATAGAAGAATGTCTGAAAGGAGTTGGGAGAGGCCTTGACCCAGCAGTGGGACAGTAATGGCTAATGGAAAATAATAAGTTATTTGATAACCACCAGTATAAACCTTACCCAAATTACTTTCCCTCAACTGTTTTCGGATCTCTGTACTTAAATAAAATCCTAATAAGGTTATTTCAGGAGGTAAGGTTGTCAACGGTAATCACTGGCCGAAAGCAATTATAGCGACAAGTCTTCTTAATGCAAGTGTATTGTATCCGTCTGATTTGTATACTGTCACCTTCTCTTCTACTTTTATTTGTTATGTGTTTATTTAAACATACCTATTTTAGTCCTTAGGGAAAGTTAAATCGTTCCCTAAGGATTAAAATACATTGTGGCTGTGGTAAGAGTCTCTTTGAGATATGGCTGAAGAGGCATCATAGCATCCTCACCTTCTGAACTTTAAGTATAAATTACTGCTCCACATGTTTTAGCTATCCTGACCTCATCATCCTGAAACTCATGGGTTTCTGTCTAGACTTCTTCTGGGTGATCATCATCTACCTAGACTTTTCCCAACTATATTGGGGTCGGCTTCTAGTTAAGCCGGATTTAGCTGAATACCAGTATTTTACGAGGAGCGGCTGCCTACCAGATCTCTACAACTCATTAACTGGGGTGACACGGTACTTCATGGCAAGACTGGAGTCAGATTTACTGGCTTCTGACTATCCGTAACGACTGCCAAAGGTGATGAATTGTGCAAATAGCACACTATCACGACTTGCTAAGAATACTTCTTCTCTTAGTTACCAGTAACCCTGTACAGTAAACAGCAATGAATTATTCTGTTCTCAACAAATCATCCCTCCCAAAACATTATTAAACCATATTTTTTCCTCATAATCTTTCATTTTTTATTTCATTAACCGTAATCGTAACGTACGGCAATTTTCGGCACGTACCGGTTCTCACCTAATATACGGTTTTCGCCATTCCTTGTGCATTTCCGCGAAATTAATATTGGCTGAGGCCACGTGAGTCGAATCTTATGAAACCCTATATTTTCTTTTATGGTATTTGGAATCGTTCCATTTCTTAACTTTTGAAAGTTATTTTTAAACCATACTAGTTTATTGCCCTGGCTTCGTGCACCTGTTAAAAGTCTTTGAAATCATAAACTTTCCGCTACTATAACATGCACGTATTATATGCCTAAATCTTTTTCAAGAATCGCTCTTCATATTGGTGATATTTCGCATGAAAATAGATTCAATCGATTTTGATATTATTACGACAGATTATTACAGACTTTGCTTCATAATATGTAAAAATTTGGCGAAGGCTACCATTGACTGGATTCAGAACAGCGATAGGTTCAGAAGATGGCGTCACGAATTGGACACCTAGTTAAAGGTTTGGCCAGAAGTAGGACAGAAAAGAGTTGAAAATGGAAGGGGGAGGCCTTTGCCCTTCAGTGGCACACAACTGGCTTTTTTTTGTATATTATTTTCATCAAATCAACTTATTATTTTTAAATAATTATATTTTTTAATATTTGTCTATTGGTGAAAACAACATATAAACTCATTCACTAATTTTCGAGATTACCACGTACATTTACAGACAGACACAGTAGAGGACTTAGGTTGATAATGTGTAGGGTTTTAAGTTCGAGTACGGTTTGTTTCCAAATAATTTGGTCGATGAATTTTGTGCTTACATTTTGTAAACGGATTCTGAATACGAATGGGCTACACGGTCGTGCCGCTTTGGGGAGGTTACTTGAAACTTCTTTAATAGTACCTACTTTTGTTGAGTGGAGAGTTTTTTATCATCTTTCTTCCCTTGTCCCATGTGTTCTTGTGTTTGGCGAAACATGTTTTCTTCTTCACGCTATCAGTGGCTCAGTTTTCTGTCATTTCTCCTTACAATTCGGAGTGGTTAGTGAACAGTCCTAATCACACTAACACTAACGGCCAGTTTTTTCATCAAAGGTAACAGCCAAAGTAACGACATAAAGTAATAATAACGGCTAAATTCGTTTCTTCACAATTTTAACCGTTGGTTTGACTGTTTCTTTAGCCCTTAACCTTTACTGCTCATTGAGGGGCTGTTATAGCTATAGTCACTGTCATTTTGACAAAATTGTATTGACTTCACTGCGTTCATTATGGATGCGTTCAAACTGATTTTATTTAAAAAAAATTTTTTTTTTTTAAGAAATAGTGTAAAGGCGGGAATAAATGCCCCGGTGGCATAGATGCCTCGTTATCAAAAAATGACCAACGGAAACGGAACTCTCAGTGTACGAGTCCGACTCACACTTGCCCGGTTTTTTTTTATTTTTAATTTGTACGATTGTAGCAGAACCGTGCCACGAAAATATAAAAGAAAGGAAGGTGCGCGAGTTCGTGTAGCATTAGCATTATCAGCCTTATAATAATCCTACTATTGGGACTCAAGTCTGCTCTCTAGGAGAGGGATGGGCCATAATCCACCAGGTGGACGTGGGCCCGGGGTGGACTGGTGGATGAGAGTATGTTCGAGTTAGAGTATGGAATACAAAGCAATTACAGTCAGCTTTTGAGGAAATGTACAGACATACCATGGGGGGTTAAAATTCTAAAATCACAAATTATTTTAGAATTTTAACAATAGGTCCAAAAATATTTAAAGGATTAAACTAGCTAGCAATATATATCCCGCCTTTACCCTAAACATCAAATGACATTTGACATATGGCATTACTGGACAGTGATGTTGCGATGTTGTCATGAGTAAAAAAAGCTCCCCACGACGTTTGCGTAGTGGCAACTCTATTGACTTTTAGTTTAGCTGTTATTTGGATGAAGAAACACATTTGCCATTATGACAGCTATGATCAAGTAAATGTTAATGCTTTTACTGATAGTTTTAGTTATTGATGAAAAAACTAGCCATAATGCTATAAAGGTGAAAGTTAGTGAGTGTGTTAGTTTGCAACTTCTTTACGCTCGAATGGCCGAAAGGATTTTTATGAAATTTGGTATACGGTTAGACCATATCTGGAATTACTAAGTAAGTATCCTATGTTTACTTTTTTATATCGGAAGCATGTTCCCTCGGAGAATTTTTTACTATTACGCGTGTGATGCCGCTGGGGGTAGTTACGTAAAATATTTAAATATTATTTCTACCTATGTTCGTTATAGACTTTGAAACCTTCCAACCGAAGGTAATAAATGCAAGGAATGAGCCTTTTTCTGGTTTCATACCAGAAACCAAAAAAAAGGCTCATTTCTTTTTTTGCCAACAAATACCTAAATAAAAATATATTTCTTTTTCTAGCATAGTGACAGTCGTCAAGTACCCGCTGTTTCCCACACAATCGTATTGAGATCACTAAACTGTTTCCTAGAATAGAGGCCGGATTATAGAGTTGACGTCAACAATAGACGTTTACGGGCCGATCGTTTGTCTAGACTGTGACGTGTTTGTAAAGATGTTTCTTGTATATCGTGACGATAGGCACCCGAGACACCCGTGAAAGTATAATGAAAATAAATGATTTGCAATAAAAGTAGGCGGTGCAAAGTAGGGTCATCATCATCTGCCTAGCCTTTTCCCAACTATATTGGGGTCGGCTTCCAGTCAAGCCGGATTTAGCTGAATACCAGTATTTTACGAGGAGCGGCTGCCTACCTGACCTCCAGAACCCATTAATTGGGGTAACACGGTACTTCATGGTTAGACTGGAGTTAGATTTATTGGTTTCTGACTATCCGTAACGACTGCCAAATATCTACAAATGACAGCCGGGACCTACGGCTTAACGTGCTTTCCGAGGCACGGAGGAAACTTGGTATGTTAAGATGGTCACCCATCCACAAACCAACCTTGGCAAGCGTTGCTTAATCTTAAGATCGCACGGGTCGATCTTAAGATTAAGCAACGCTTGCATTGAGAATTCATTGACATTCATTGACAATTGTAAGAAATCGGACTGCCGGACGGTAAAATTCCGTGTAGTGCACAAGCGCCCTTACTTTGTGTAATTTATTTCATGACCACTGCTTTCTAATCGGTGAAAGAAAACGTCATGAGGAAACCGGTATGTCCTAGAACCAAAAATTCGAGGATATGTGACATCCCTCAATACGCACAGGTCCCGCGTGGTGGATTATGGCCCATTCCCTCTCCTAAAGAAGAGGCCTGGATCTTAGCAGTGGGAACAGGAATTGCACAATTTAATTCCTCCAAGCCCGTTTCATCATCAGACCACTAGACGTACGGCAATGCGCCACCGGTACATGGTGCCCATACGTACAAAGCGTTTTGGGAGTAGGTACATTTATTATGCGTACAGCTCAAGAGTGGAATTCCCTGCCGGGGTCTGTGTTTTTTGATAGCTATAACCTAGGGGTCTCTATGTCAAGAGTGAATAGGTTACTTCTAGGCAAGCGTGCTCCATCGTCGACCACATCATCCCTTACCATCAGGTGAGATAGTGGTCAAGGGCAGGCCTATCAATAATAAAAAAAAAACATTACAAGGCCGCTAAGTAATTGAAAAATAAAAAACAATATTTTGACGGCATGGTTGGCGCAGTGGCAGAGCGATTGGCTGCTACACTGCGTGTCGTGGTTTCAATTTCCGCTCGGAACAAATATTTTTACCTACAGATAGTTGTTCCGGGTCTGGGTGTCTTGAGTAAGTGAGTTGACATGTTTGTGAACGCACCCACGATACAGGAGTAATTCCTGGTGTGGGGCAACGTTTTTGCCAAGAGCGAGTCATATTCGCGCCTTGAGGGTTCCGTAAAACTTATCTAAGTAAATATTTCAATGACCGAAATGAGTCTTGAAGATTTTTCCGAGTCGCAAAAAAGTACAGTTATAATATTTTCTATACTCACGCTATGAGACCTTGGCTTCATGCCTTTCAGAATTCTTGGTCCGCGTGAAGTACCCTATAGATTTTGATTTCCTAGCTATTGTAGAAATATGCATCTAAACGTAGCATAAATAGCCTTAGCTTTAGATTGCTTAGGGTAGCAGACCTTAGTATTTGATATTGATTTCAGCTTCATACCTCCACGCGTTTCTGAGCAGAAAGATTCTTGACACGACAGACAGATAGACGAACAATAAAGTGATCCTTCTTAGATACGGAACCCTAAAAACACCAAATTCCACAAACACAACACTGTTAGCTGGGTACCTACGAGTGAGCATATTAAGTATCCCTAAATTCTTCCACAATGAGCCTTATCTCGCTATTCCCGTTTTTTTCTTTCAAGCGTTTTGCCCTGTGTTTGACATGAAAACCTGAAAACGCGCCCTACGCCCTTATTAAACGTTTAATTCACAAAATGACGTGATATACACCGGTTTATGTTTTTGATTAAAAAGCTGCCAAGCTCAATCTCTTTACAGTTTTACTGAGATGAGTTAGGGGGCGCGCACAATGATAGAAAAAAGAAAGAAAGAAAAATAGATAATATTTTTGTTATGCCCGAATGGACGCAGAATAAAATACATTAAACTGTCGGGCTCTTTGTGGACCAGGCATAACTTCACAGCACCAAAGACACTATCATCATCATCTACCTAACCTTTTCCCAAATATATTGGGGTTGGCTTCCAGTCAAGCCGGATTAAGGCGAATACCAGTATTTTACGAGGAGCGGCTGCCTACCAGACCTCCACAACCTTAACTGGGGTAACTCCACAACATTAACTGTGGTAACACGGTACTTCACTTCATGGCAAGACTGGAGTCAGATTTATTGGCTTCTGACTATCCGTAACGACTGCCAAAGATCTACAAATAACAGCCGGGACCTACGGCTTAACGTGCTTTTCGAGGCACAGAGGAAACTCGTTACGTTAAGATGGTCACCCATCCACAGACCAACCTTGGCATGCGTTGCTTAACCTTGAAGATTGACCTATGCGGCTGTTATTATCTAGCCACGAGCTCCTCATTCTATACATACTATATATAATGAAAGAGAAAAAAAACGATCCTTCGTATCCCACACTACTTATCGTACACAATACATAGTCACAATACAGTAAAAATCACATTAAAATCTGTGTAAGGCTCGTAACTCACCAAATGGGTGCGAATGCTTTTTAATTTAGTTGATGGTTATTGGCGAAGTTTATTTTAGTTACCGATAGTCTTTTCTATACTTACGGTTTTTTAGGGTTGCGTATCCGGAAGGGTGGATTAAGAGGAAGAAAGATGAATTAAAGAAAGGATGTGTGGATGGTATGAGGAATGATTTGAAAGAAAAGGACTAACCCCCTTTTGTTTTTATTAACCGTGCTTTTTACGGTCTAAAGTCAAGTAAGTACTAAGTTATTTACCATTCTGATTACTACGTCTGAAAACCTTTGAGCTCACCTACTTATCTATTGTACTGTTTTAAGATATAGTTTACCCGTGTACATAATTGCTTTAAAATCTCTTCAGCAGTTTCAGCGTGAAGGAGTAACGAAAATACAAATATACACACACACTCATAAGCTTTCGCTACTATCGGCTTTGCCCGCATGTATGTAGAAAATGATTCGAATATTTCGAATAAAAAGTATGCTATGTCAACTTTATGTCTAGTTTCATGTTAATCCGTTAATCGTGAAGAAGTCACAAACATATTCACACACACTAATAAATTTCAGCCTTTATCATATTAGTGCGATAGTAAGATTATCATTACCCTTAATCCTAACACAACTATATTTAACAGTAATCGACCTTGAAAATTAGACAATCCCGACATACGTACATACATTATTACACAGCCCGTAAAGCCTCACACAGACATTCGACACAACACCCTCGCGATTAACATACATAATTACATTCCCACCCCATATCACACGACGTACGTAAATAATTATCCTAGATTCTCGCGTCGCGTTTTAATAGTGTTACGGCTCGTCTGAACACGCCCTTACCAGATGAAAATGAAGTTGAATTCAGCTTTGAATGAACAGTTTAAATTTTGAGATTGAAATTAATAATATCTTGCTCGGAGTTGTTTTTCGTACGCAATTTTCTTGCTTTAGGCTATTTTCTTGTTTAATTGCTGAAGCGAGTTAGGACTTTCTTGAAAGTGCTTGTGCCTGTGTATTTTGGATTAATTTTGCGCGTAAAGGTGTGTTAGGAAGATGACGGAAATTTAATCTAGGTATTGCGAAGTTGTAAGGAAATGTTTTGTGTTTCGTAGCGTGCGATCTTGGTAAAATGAGTGTGAATGAGAATCGGAAATATTCAACCAAGTGTGAATTGGTTCCAGATTTTTTTTTAGAGTTGGAACCTCATCAATGCAAAAAGAAAACATACTAAAAAGTGCAGTGCACTCGGTTGAAATCGGTGTTACTATAATAGTTTTGTATCTTAGTTATTTAACATTTTATTTATTTATCATTGGTTTTAGTACAGCACAATAGCCATGAACACTAAAAAGAGAAAAAAAAAGTTAATCCTTTCGCTCTTGAACATTATCTATTAGATTTTGATTTTTACAATCATAAACTTTAGACTGTCAAAGATCTACAAATGACGGCCGAGACCAATAGCTTAACGTGTTTTCCGAGACAGAGGAATATCGATATGTTATGAAATTATTCCAGAATCTGCTGCTACTTAAAAAAAGTGCATCTAACCTAAGACAACAGATAATAAAATAGAAATACACAGCTTCCTCACAGCAGTTTATTCAGTCAATGATCGCGTCGTGAATATGATAATTTTACAACCCATGAAAAAGCTGTAAAACTTTATTGTTTATGTCCCATTGCAGTTGGACAACGCTTGGTTATTTTCGTTCGATTTGATGCAGGTGGTAAGTATTTCACATTTTATTTTATAGAACTCTAGTTTTAGCCCGCAGCTTCGCCCGCGTACTTAAAATATAGCCTACGTCACTCAGGAATACAGCAGTTTTCTAGTGGTGAAAAAATTTTAGCAATCGGACCAGTACTTCCACAGATTACCTCATACAAACAAAAAAACAAACTTTACCTCTTTATTATATTATTAGTATAGATAAACCAGTGCTTGACTGCAATCCCGCCTGATTTTAAGTATCGGATTCGGATTTCGTAATAGTTTGATATGTAAACAGCATTTAGTTATTAGTTAGTGCCGGGCCAAGGCTTCCCTCTCCTTTTTCCACACACGCCTCATGCATATCTTCAGCCGTTGCAGGCCAGTCTCTCCGACAGCTACACAACTCATCTCTCCACCTTAGCCTTGGTCTGCCACGATGTCGTCTTGCGTTTAATGGGGTCCAGTAAACAGTATTTATATATTTAAAATAATATACCTACACTTGTTATTGGCTGCGATTCTACCTGATGGTAAGCAGTGATGCAATCATTGATGGTGAGGCGCACTAGTTTGTTAAGAACCTATTCACTCTTGCCTTGAAGACATCCAAAATATGTATAATCGGAGGGGAAGACCGCAGCTGGCAAATTGTTCCAGTCCTTAGATAAGAGGCGAAACCCTTAGTCTGAACCGTAAAGGTGTTAACAATGTAGGGTTGGATTGTCGCCATACATCGGGTTATCCGATGGTAGAAAGGTGATAGCGAAGTCAAGTCATGCAATTCCCGTGCACACGCATCGAAAGACTGGAACAATTTGCCTGCTGCGGTTTTCCCGTCCGACTACAATTTAGATGTCTTCAAGGCTAGAGTGAATAGGCTCTTAATAAGCTAGTGCGCCTTATCATCAACGATTGCATCACTGCTTACCATCAGGTAGGATCGCAATCAAGCACTAGTTTATAATAAATAAATAAAAAATCCAAAAAGCACCCTGTAAAATACCGATAGGCTGGCTACTACGACTATGATATGCTCTGATATGAAGATATACTCCTGTTCATTGTTTTGAAGAAACTCTTCATTTGTTGAATTCACCAATAAAATGGTTTTCCTTTAATGTCAGTGGAAGAGAATTGTATAGCATTCACGATCAGTAAGGGATCCATCGTAACGCCTAGAGAAGTGTAGAAGCAAAGAAAAAGAGAGGATTATGAGCTGATGACTGGCCTGTTGGTCTAGTGGTTAGTGGCCCTGACTGCTATGCCGTAGGTCGTGGGTTCGATTCCCACCCAGGACAAATGTTTGTTTAATGAGCACGTTCATTTGTTCTGTGTCTGGGTGTAATTTATCTATAATATATTGTATTTATTTAGAAATATATAAGTATGTGTATCAGTTGTCTAGTACCCATAACACAAGCTCTGCTTAACTTGGGACTAGATGGTACTGTGTGGAAAGTTGTGGAACATATTATTAAAAGCGACAAGGCTATCATACCCTGTCGTTATTTAGAAATAACTTCTGAAACAACATCACAGCTTAAAACGGAAGAAATCTTGTAGCCTACATTCATAATTTATTCTTCTTACTTATTCAGTGCTGTATTCACTTCCATTTAGACGAGAAATTATTCAGTCATTTCAAAGTCGTTAGCGGTGATCTATTTTCATTACGATGTCAAAGTTATGGATTTAAGAAGATTTGGATGTGTGCCGTTCTTCGCTTTTTGCAAACGTTGCGACTAGTTTGAGATAGATTGTTCTGTTTTTATGAATACTTTAATTTGTATTTAATACCGCCATGGTCGTTCCATCATCGGACCATTAAACGTACCCCGTACATGGGTACACATAGGTGGGTTGTCTACACCCACCTATACGCATCCATCCATCCATCAGATTCCCGCTATATCCACCAGGTCATGCGTCCATCTTGTGGGAGGCCTTTCAACGCTGCGTCTTCGGGTACATGGTCGGCCCTCCAAAGCCATTCGGCACTACCAGCAATGGCAACGGTTCTGCTAGCAATGTATCTGTAAAATTAGAAATGTCAATAACAAAGTTGATAAACCAGTAAATGTCACCAAAATAAATTTCTCAACGTACAGCCGGCCTCAAACCAGATTACCGTATTCCATGAGAGGTTAAATGTTGAGTTAACGAGCCTATAATTTTATCTTATTCAGAAGTTGAACGCACCCTCGCTCCTGACTCGACAACTTTTCCTTTGACTAGTTACCTACGAATTTCTATAGGTTGCCTCGCGAAATTCCCCGAACAATTTCTCAACATCAAAATAAATTATTACTGAAGTTAACTCAATGATGCCTTCAAGTTTCTAGTGTATTTTCCTCTGCAAATTGATTTTGGAGTGATTCGAGTGAAATTTTTGATTAATATTTTGACGCTATGTTGTTACATTGAAGAAGTTGGTTGTTATCTTTAAGTTCTTGGTTTTAGTTGGTAATTACAGTTTGTAGGGTTAGGTACCTGACGCATAACTTGATGTAATAGTGGTATATAAATAATTTTAGATTTTTGAGAGACACTAGACCGACGCATTCTGTAGCTCTCGCACTGAGGAGCTCGTGGCTAGATAATAACAGCCGCACAGGTCGATCTTCAGGTTAAGCAACGCTTGCCAAGGTTGGTCTGTAGATAGGTGACCATCTTAACATAACGAGTATCCTCCGTGCCTCGGGAAGCACGTTAAGCCGTAGGTTCCGGTTGTCATTTGTAGATCTTCGGCAGTCGTTATGGATAGTCAGAAGCCAGTAAATCTGACTCCAGTCTTGCAATGAAGTACCGTCCTGTTACCCCAGTTAATGGGTTGTGGAGGTCTGATAGGCCGCTCCTCGTAAAATACTGGTATTCAGCTAAATCCGGTTTGACTGGCAACCAATCCCTTTAGTTGAGAAAAGGCTAGGCAGATGATGGCTAGACCGACGAACTTATGGTCGACGCCTGATTTGTATGTAGAGTCATGTCGTGTTGCGTTGATCTAATATAGCTCTACAAGACTAGTTGCCGTATAAAACGTATGGAGACCGACGCGCCCGGATTGGCGTACGCCCCACGTGTATCTACTACTACAATTCTACCTACCTTAGCATCAGCGTCGCGCAAGACGCTGCGTTGGCAAGCCTTCCATAAGGTGGACCAATGAACTGTTTGCGGGAATTTGATGGATACGAGATGTAAAGGACCACTATCATCATCATCATCATCATCTCAGCCGAAAGACGTCCACTGCTGGACATAGGCCTCCCCCAAGCGTTGCCACAGCGACCGGTCCTGTGCGTCTCGCACCCATCGTTGATACTATAGGGCGAGCTATCTTGAGGGAGCCGCGGTTGAAACTATGGACGACAAGTTGCAATAATAATGTTTTAGCTTCAGTTAACCGGCTCACGCTGAAAACCAGCGTCGTGGACTCGTCCCACTAAGAATGAGGCCACGGCAAAGAATATTTATACTTTGTAAGCTGGTCTTAAGCCTGTCGAGCAGTGGTGGCCCAGTGGTAACTGCCCCGACTTGCAAGATGTAGGTCGCGGGTTCAAACCCGGTGAGGCGCATTACTTTGTGTAATTTATTTCGTTACCACTGCTCTCAAAACGGTGAAAGAAAACATCGTGAGGAAACCGGCATGTCCTACAACCAAAAAAAATCGAAGACATGTGACATCCACCAATCCACAACGGGCCCGCGCGGCGGGTTATGGCCCATTCCCTCTCCAAGAGAGGAGGCCTGAGTCCCAGCAGTGGGAACTTTATAAGGCTGATAATGTTAATACTTAAGTCTGTGTCATTCAAAATGTTTTCCTTTCTCTGTACCAATACTATTCTTGTTACAAACAACTCTTTTCTCTTTATAATATTAGTATACGAGTAAGTACCCAGTCAGGATTGATTCAGTAATGGGTAAAACACATCAAAACGACTGTGTCACAAATGCAACAAAGTTATCTAAAATTCCATCTCTAAAACTTCTCTACCTACACATAAATCATATAGGAAACACCGAAATTTCACACGTTTCATATAAGTCCTCGCTTGCCTTATTAACGAGGCGGCGACACTCTTTAATAAGCCGACGACGTGGCAGAATTTTGACAGCAAAGAGGAGGAAGGAGGGGGAGGGGAAAGCATTGAAGTATGGACGTATGAACGACGTTTTATTAAAACTTCCCGGATGGACAGATTTCGCGTTTGAAGGAGTTTGTGATGCGATGACGTTTTGTTTTTGTAGAAGCTGTTTAGTACTGGCTTTTGCACGTGGGCTCGCTACCGTGGCGTGTTGCATTTTTAATTGAAGTAATCATCATCTACCTAGCCTTTTCCCAACTATATTGGGGTCGGCTTCCACTCAAGCCGGATTTAGCTGAATACCAGTATTTCACGAGGAGCGGCTGCCTACCAGCCCTCCACAACCAATTAACTGAGGTAACACGGTACTTCATGGCAAGACTATAGTCAGATTTAGTGGCTTCTGACTATCCGTAACGACTGCCAAAGATCTACAAATGACAGCCGGGACCGGCTTAATGTGCTTTCCGAAGCACGGAGGAAACTCGGTCTGTTAAGATAGTCACCCATCCACAGACCAACCTTGTCAAGCGTTGCTTAACCTTGAAGATCGACCCGTGCGGCTGTTATTATTTTAATTGAAAAAATGCAGGGCCAAAAATATCACAGATAAGGAAAATCAGCCTTATTAAGTTCCTTCTACTGGGATTCAGGCCTCCTTTCTAGAAATGTTACACTGTAGCTTTTTATCGTGAATGAATTTTCATAGTTGGATCAGCAATTCTACGTTTTACTTTTTACGTACAATTTACCTCTTTGTAAATTATTATTATTTTAAATTATTTAGTCTCGCGCTTGACCACTATCTCACCTGATGGTAAGCGATAATCTGGTCGAAGATGGAACACGCTTGCCTAGAAGCAACCTATTCACTCTTGACTTAAAGAACCCTAGATTGTAGCTATCAGGAAACACAAACTCCGGCAGGGAATTCCACTTTTTAGCTGTACGCATAATAAATGTATTTCCAAAACGCTTCTGTATGTTGGGATTGGTTTCCAGTCGTACGAATTTAGCTGATCAATAGATACTTTACATGAATTGATCGCCTATCTGACCAACACAACCTTTACACGATGCTTCCTGGTAAGACCAATTTATTATCTGTCTGTCAAATGTAATGTCAAAGATTTAAGAATGACAGTTTGACATGCTCCATTATTATAATACCTAATATAATAAATCACACTGATATTATAGAGGAAGTTTGCTTCTGTTTGTGTAAATGTGTGTGCGTGTATGTTTGTTACTTTATCCCGCTCAAACGGCCGAAAGAATTTTAAAGAAATTTGCCACTGAGATAGACCTTGCTTTGGAATAAATTCTCTACTTTTACGTAAACGAAGAGTTTGGCAGATGCTAGTTCTTAATTAAATACTGGTTACTAGTCTAAATTAATTCTTAATACAAAAATAGGCTCCCCGCTGGACATAGCTCTTTAAAGCTACACCACAAGAACCCCTCCGTCAGACAAAGAGTGTCCTTGAAGTTTCTTACCCGTTCTTCTCTATAGTGACCTACGCGTTGGAACGAGCAATTAACATAATTATTCATAACATAACATATTCATTTATTTCTCTACCTCAAAGGTGCCTTTCAAACTGACATTACATAACAAGATAGGGACAATTATTCCTTTGTGGGAGACTGACATCTGCACTAGGAAATACTGTCACACAGATTACTAGGCCCCAGCGCAGACTGTTTTTGTCTTTAAATATGGTCCTTGTAAATAATAGATAGCCTCGTGTTTACCACTATCTGTCCTGAAGGTAAACGATTATGCAGTCTAGTTTAGAGAACGCTTGCCTAGTTATTTTTTAAGAAAACTCGACTTAATAGCCCTTAGGTTATAGCTATCAAGAAACAGACTCCGGTAGGAAATTCTACTCATTAGTTGTACGCACAATGAATCTGTTCCGAAACCGTTTTGTGCGTTTGAGTGGGATATGTCACATCATATACCGGTAGCGCATTGTCGTAAAAAAGATCCGATGATGGAAGTATGGTGGGGAGGAATTAAACTACGCAATTCAACGCACTCTCCTAAACATATAACAGACTGGCTAGTGATTCGGCATCGATGTTCATTTAGACTCTTCGTCACATCTAACAAAATCCAGCAGCCTTCACCAAACCATCGTTCAATTTTAGAATAAGCCGGCAGTTTTAACCCCTCCTACCAGCAAAGGCAAAGTAATAAGCCTTGAAATTACAAAATATATCAACAAGCAACTCGCATTTAAAGCCTTTTATTTAAAACCCTACTTAAAGTCTCCTTAAACACATACATTACAGCACATTTTATACAACACGTGCTTTCGAACTCCGGTCAAAACTTTCGCAGCGGCGATATCCTTGTCGTGACTTGGCAGCTGTTCCATGTTGCCATGTGTACGAGGGATGTTCTGGATTTAAAATATCGGATCTGAATACGGATACGATATGAAGGAATAATAGGATACCGCTTTCGGATACGAGTATAGGGCTAAAATTATACCGGTTTCGGATACGGGTAAAGGAATAATGGAATACCGGTTTCGGATACGGGTATAGGAATAATATTGTACCGGTTTCGGATACGGATATTATTTCTGATTATCCGCTTTCGTTTCAAATAGTTTCGGTTATAAAAAGTGTTTTCGAACTCCGCTCAAAAATTTCGCAGCGTACGACGATATCCTTGTCGTGACTTGGCAGCCGTTCGATGTTGCCATGTGTACGAGGGATGTTCTGGATTTGAAATTTCGGATCTGAATACGGATACGGATAGTGGAATAAAATACCGGTTTCGGATACGGATAAAGTAATAATACGATACCGGTTTCGGATACAGGTATAGAAATAATATTGTACCGGTTTCGGATACGGATATTATTTCTGATTATCCGCTTTCGTTTCAAATAGTTTCGGTTATAAAAAGTGTTTTCGAACTCCGCTCAAAAATTTCGCAGCGTACGACGATATCCTTATTGTGACTTGGTAGCGGTTCGATGTAGCCTTGTGTACGAGGGATGTTCTAGATTTGAAATTTCGGATTTAAGTACAGATACAGATTAAGGAATAATATTATACCGGTTTCGAATGCGGTTCATCATCATTTCTACCAAAATACGTCCACTGCTAGACATACCTAAGCGTCCTCCAAGCGTCGCCACAACGACAGGTCCTGTGTGTCTCACATCGATTGGATTTCCGCGCACCCTCATCAGGTTATCTATCCATTTTGTGGGAGGCCTTAATTCGAATATGGAATTGCCGATTTTCCACTAACAGTTTCTAATAGTTTCGGTTACGGGTATTAGAATTTCGGTTTCAGTTACGGGTAGCGCTCCACGCGTTCATCAAAAAGATATCAGTAAAACGAGGAATTCCTGAAAAGGAAACCTTCCGTCTTAGATTGTAAAAAGCGACTGAAGGACACAGGTGTGGCTTTAGTCAGTAAAAGTCTGACATGTCCTCCCGCTCCACTGCTGAAGTCATTAGTTGATTTCCCATCTTAAAAAAAAACCGTTACGACTAAGGATATTTTTTATTTCGGATAACCGATAGTTTCGGATATGGTTACAGCTTCATAGCATCCTTATTGTGTAGTTGTACTTTCCGTGCTTATGTTAGAGTCTTCAGCACATTATACGGTTGATGGAGTGATCAACAGGCGGATGGAAGCTTTAGTGGCAGTAAATGTGTTGTGTTAGATTTTAGAACGTAATAATGTTTTATTTTTTTGTATCGGTAGTGTTACAGAACTCACCCTCACTCACAACGCTCTTGGGTGGAGCGGGAGGGCGTGTCAGACTCTTACTGACTAAACCCAATCCCGTTCCTTCGTTGCCTTCGATCTGGTGACACCGAGCTTACCTTTCGAAATACCGATCCATGTCCGGGCCCCTACAGTAGAACCTTTCAAAATTCAATTACTTCAAAACGATGAAGATTATGTGTTTACCAATTTTTCAGTTAATCCTAGACCTATTTTGCTTTTTTTAAGAGTGCCTATATTCCCAAATTGGTCATTTATAGAGAAAAGATTACATATACATATGTTACTAAAAAAAGGTATGAGTATAGATGCAGATGGATGGAGAGGGAGGGCAAAGAAACGATGGATAGATCGTGTGAGGAGTGATATGTAAGAAAAGGGAGTTTATCCCTCTTCCTTACATTACATTGTGCCGAGAGGTCTTTTTCTTTGAAAACTATGTTATGTCATTGACGTCTAAAGTTTGACGTTAATGTTTAACTAATGCCATTAACATCAGCGGATTGACAGGTGCCTGAACCTCACGCCTCAGTGCTGCCACCTTGTGAACATCATTTTAGAACACCCCCATTCCTTTTACTTTTCTTTACCAAAATATCTTTTTAGTACCTTATGAACCCTATATGCTCAAAAAACGGTCGCCTTTACCTTCAGGCTATCACTTAAAATGTTCTCAGATATTCCACTGGTAGTTCCGTACCGTATTAAGATGGCTGACTGATCGTAAAAACGAGTTATAGGAATTTTATTGCAAATTGCACGCGTGGATTTTTCCACAGAAGGCTTTGATGGCGTTGGGGTCGATGTGTGGATTGTTGACAAGTTCATATATTATTTTTATTGGCTAACAATGCAAAGGGAGGTAATTGATTTTCATTGGGATAGACTAAGTTTTATAGTGTAGTGGGTGAGTGATTACCTGCTTCGCTGTGTACCGCGGTCCTGTTTTGGTGTCTTGTGTAAGTCAGTTTACGTGTTACGGACATCCTCACACCCCAACCACTGGGATCACGTTCCTGACTTTCAGTCACCGTAGATGTTGGCTTGCAGACGACGAGCAATGAGTAGCCCAGAAGTCCGGTATTAATCCCACATTCACCCCTTCAGTTTTGTTTCACCACACACGTTCCATCAGTTGCTCTTTACGGACGATAACTCTTACAAACATTCCGGCAGCCTTGGCAGACATGGGGTCTACTACGCCCCTTCAGTATTCTTCCCACCCACATTCCGTCAGACGCCTTCGTGTTCAAAGTTGCCTGGTAGGAATCGGCTTTTCTGGGCCCCTTTAGTTTTGTTCCCACTCACGTTCCGTATTTGCGTTCCAGGCACGCAATGTCTCTTTCGAATAACCGAACAGCATATGCACATGTCAGCTAGTCTGGTTCATAAAAATACGTCCTCTACATAACAAAATCACCACATCAAATACTATAAATATTTGAACGTTGACGTGAATCTCTCAAGTCATTAGTACGCCTTCGTTTAAATCAAAACTGTGTTGATACATAGGAAAAGGGGTACAAAGTGGCTTACTAAAGGATTACATAGTTAGCAAAGTGACTAATCATAGGGGTTCGGAGTTTCCTTAAGTGGTGAAAACTAATTGTGAGGGAGTAGCGATTTTGCTTAGACTTGTTAGCTGTAGTTTATATTAGAAGGATGGCTTGTTCATTGCTTTGTTAGTGGGTGAAGAATTTTAGTGTCTAAGTTACTGTTAAAACTTTATGTTTAGTATCTGATGCAAAAAAAAAGTGTTAAACGCTATATGTCTGTCTGTGGCATTGTAGTTTTTAAAGGAGTGAATCGATTTTAATGCTGGTTCCTTCCATCTGATGACCAGACCGTAGAGCCTCCCCTGTAGAAGCTTGTGAAGCTGCTGGTTGAAGCGGCCTGCATTCACGCTTTCAAAAAGCTTGCCTACCTCTTCGAGCAGTATTCAGATGGAGAGTCCGCAGGGCGCCCCAGATTCCCGATAAAGACCAGTTTACCCATCCTCAAACAAAGGGGGAATTGGTCCCTCTCCATGCCAGCCTCTCATAGCCAGGACTCAGGCTTTCCATGGGGTTCTGGGGCAAGTTATAGGGGTGAAAGTGAGAATGAATAATATCACCCGCTAATAACTTGTAAATCGCATATTTCACACACATAAACCGTGATAAAATTGCCACAGCGATAGTTAAATACGTAACCACATTAACCTAAGCCGCTCAAAGAAATAGTAGCACAACTTATCTCGGAAAATAAGAAACTGGCACTTTTTGTAACTGCCGAAAGTGTAATAACGCGTAAAAGAAAGTGTTATTAGGTGTGCTAGAAAAATAACTCTTTTGTACGTATGGAGTAATGAATATGAGTTTAGGGAGGCTGTATGTTTGGATATAAACTACGTGTATTTAGCGACCCGTCCTAGATTCGCACGGATATTACTAAATCTCTGTTTTTTTTTCTGCTGTAATACCTATACATTTGTTATACATCTAATCCACTTTAACACCTTCATCGTGGATAAATCTGTCTATTAATGGGCATGAAAATCCTTTTATTAGTTTTTTTAATTAATCGCGAATAGACTGATAAACGCGGTCGACTTTGTTGTTTACATATTTTTTCAATGAACTTCTTCGGCTGAAATGCAATCCCATTGCAAAGTCCTACATTCCTTCTTCCTACTTTTCCGTGTCTTTTTTAGTCTATCCCTAAAAAACTTCAATATAACTGTGAACTTCTATATAAAAGCGTTACCTAAAAACTTTACCCAAACCCACACAAAATTTCACAATCCATTACTCGTTTGGTTTCAACACGAATGATTAAGTTCACCCGCGTGCCTACTCGCCTGGAGATGTATGCGAAATGGTGCAGCCTGCTTACGCATCAGCGATTTAATTAAACTAGCCTGTGGTTAGGTATGAGATGTATCGTGTGGAGTACAGAGTAATGTGGTGGAATAGAGGTGGAGGATTGATTTGTTTTAATTTCAATGGATATTCTACCGTCTTTATCATCATCATCATCTTCTTCTTCTTCTTCTTCTTCTTCTGCCTGGTGTTAATCCCGGCCATTGCCAGGGTTCGCCTAAAGTATATTAATCATCATCATCTACGAGGCCTTTTCCCAACTATGTTGGGGTCGGCTCCCAGTCATGCCGACCCATTAACTGGGGTAACACGGTATTTCATGGCAAGACTGGAGTCAGATTTTACAGGCTTCTGTCCATGTGTAACGCCTGCCAAAGATCCACCAATAACAACCGGGACCTACGGCTTAACGTGCTTTTCCGAGGCACGGAGGAAACTCGTTATGTTAAGATGGTCACCCATCCACAGACCGACCTTGGCAAGCGTTGCTTAACCTTGATGATCGACCCGTGCGGCTGTTATTCTCTAGCCACGAGCTACTCATCGTCATCATTTTAGCTAAAAGATGTCTACTGCTAGACATAGGCCACCTCCAAGCGTTGCCATAATGACCGGTCCTGTGCGTTGCGCATCAATCAGATTCCTGCGACCTTCACTGGGTCATCGGTCCACCTTATCCTTGGCCATCGTCCTTATTAAATTAGACTGTGGTTAGGTAGGAGATGTATCGTGTGGAGTACCTACAGAGTAGTGTGGTGGAATAGAGGTGGAGTATTGTTTTGTTTTAATTTCATTGTAGATCCTGCCTTCCATGTTAGGTACTACTAAGTATCTCTTTGATATCTCATCATCATCTTTCTGACCTTGTCCCATGTTACTTATGGTCACTGCAACATTATTTTTCTTCTATTCTGTTCTATCAACCGTTACGTCACATATTTGTGAGTCTTCATCTCACTAATATTATCAAAACTAAACTTTGTGAGTATGTGTGTGTATAATTGTATTTATATGTTTGTTATTCCTTCACGCTGAAACTGCTGAAGGGACTTCGATTGAATTTGCACGTGCAGGCATGTGCTGGAATAGCATATAGTATAGAATTTTATTCCAGGAATATGGTTCCGTGGGGATAACTTTCACTCGGTTGAAATCGCTATTTGGTGCACGGGTAGACCTTGTCCTGGAATAGCACATAGGATACTTTTTAACCCGAGTATATATTCGCTTGAACAAATTTCCACTGTCACATGGGTAAAGCCACTGACAGCAGGCAGTAATATTATAGAGGAAAGAAAGTTAGATAGTTTTATTTCTGTTTGTAACGAATATAAACATAAATTAAGTTGTTAATTTAAATGACCAGTAGAACGTTACTATATCACTGCGTAACATAGGCTTATATTTTTTAATTTCAGTTTCCTCCGTGCCTCGGAAAGCACGTTAATTCATGAATCCCCGACCGGTCTCATAGGACAGCGCTGTTATTGTCTTATAGACCAGGGTAGATAATTTTTGAAACCAAAAAAAATTACAGTAGGATGAAACCCGTTAGAAAAGGAGGGGAATATGATCAAAATGAAAGGAAAAATAAATTACGGTCGATCCGAGTTCGGGAAGTGGGAGGGGGTGAGTTTTTAAGGGTAAAAAATGGTTTATCTTGATTTCCGGCAAAACTACAAGTCCTATGGAAAAAAGTTAAATGGCAAAGTTGTAGGCAATAAAAAGATCTACAACTTTTGTATTTGCAGATTTTTCACATAACCTCAAAATTTAGGTGAAAAATTCAAAAAACCAAGTTTTTGGTTTTTTATTTACCTATATCTTATTCAAAAACATTTTTTTTTTCTACGAAATTTGGTGAAAACTTACCTTATTATGTCCCAAATACACTGTAATTTATTTGATTAAAAATATTTATTTTTTCGCTTCATTTTAATTTAATATCAAAAAAGCACCCTAATTTTCAATCAAAAATTCTGACGTCAAAATATCAGCTTTTTTCAAAAAGTTTGGGGGCTTTTTGTTCGTTGAAATATCTACTTTCTGATGGTGTAAAGAAAAATATAAATTACTATAGGAAATATTCTTAGAAAATGCAAAAAATTGAAAAAACCTCAAATTCGAAAAAAAATGTTTAATCATTTTGTAAAATTTTGAGGTATTTATTAAAATTTACACTTTAATTACTCAAAAAACGTAAGATTTCATGTTTTATTGATAAACGAAAAAATTACAAATTAAAATATACTTCTATAATTAACAAACAAATAAGTTAATAAAGTTAATATTTAATAAGCCATCTACAATATTTTGAAAAAGTTGTAGAATCTTCTTTAAATAATATTTGTAGATGCCTATTTATTGCTGTTTTAAAAATAATTTATATACCTGAGTGACCTTCGATGAATTTAAGCCCATTGTAAGTTATTTCATTGAGAAGTGGGGACAGACTTAGGAGAGTCTGGGCCTTACTACATACCTGCTATTTCATAGCAGCTGTAAAGACCGTTAACTCAGTATTTGAGATACAGAGTAGTGTACAACATCGTTTTTAAAAATACACGTGCAGGCTGAGTTACTCTAAGTGATTTGTGAGAAATTTACTTTACGTACTTTACGTTTGGAATCTGCATAGCAAGGTAAATACTATCTGTATTTTAATCTATATTAATCAGCTTCAAAATAAAGATAGTAATATTTTCTTTTATAAATAGTATGTTTAACGTTTCATAACCTAAAAAATTGAAATTGGATGATATTTCAGTACAAGAATAAAAAAATAGTAACTTCGTTTATTTTATACAAACAGATTTAGTTATCTATACTTCTATACTAATATTATAAAGAGGTAAAATTTGTAAGCTTGTAAGTTTGTATGTAGGGGGTAATCTCTGGAACTACTGGTCTGATTTGAAAAATTCTTTCAGTGTTAGATAGCCCAATCTATCGAGGAATGCTATAGGCTATATAACATCACGCTACGACCCGACCACGGGAGCGGAACAGTAACGAAAAATTTGGGTGAAACCGCAGGGGACAGCTAGTACTCATGATAAAACTTTGAAGGCATTATTAATTTGATTTTGTCTTTTCAGATTACCAGTATGGAAGAATCTGTTTGTATAATCTGCAATAAGTCAGACGACAAGCAAGTGTATGAAATAAAAAAAACAGCTTTGAATCGTTTAGTGGCGTCTAGCAAGAAGAGAATCGACAATAGATACAAAAATTTGAAACTTTAACATCAGCTCTTATTCATCGAACTTGTCAAAGTCATTATAATGATGAGACTGCAATAGCTACATTCTGTAGCTCAAGACGTAAGAAATCACAGGAAGGAAAACAAATAAATAAGGACGCTCTTATATTTAATTTTCAATCTCATTGCTTTCTCTGCGGTGGGTTTTTCGGTAATATTTCTAAAGATAAAATTTCATCAGTTCAAAATAACGATACAAGAGAAAATATATTACAGCATATTAAAAAACAAAACACAATTAATGATTTCGATAAAAACATTTTAGCTCGTTTAAGAAATGTGCCTGATTTAGTCGCAATAGAAGCTCATTATCACACTGTTTGTTATTTTGTATGAGATTTTCTTGTATCTGATTTTTTTTTTTATGACATGAATGTAATTCGAGTAAAATAAATAAACTTTTTAACTAAAAAAAATTGCAGCAATCACATTTTTTTGATGAAATTGTACATAATGATTAAAAAAAAATTTTCGAATTTGAGATTTTTCAATTTTTTACATTTTCTAAGAATATTTCCTATAGTAATGTATATTTTTCTTTACACCATCAGAAAGTAGATATTTCAACGAACAAAAAGCCCCCAAACTTTTTGAAAAAAGCTGATATTTTGACGTCAGAATTTTTGATTGAAAATTAGGGTGCTTTTTTGATATTAAATTAAAATGAAGCGAAAAAATAAATATTTTTAATCAAATAAATTACAGTGTATTTGGGACATAATAAGGTAAGTTTTCACCAAATTTCGTAGAAAAAAAAATGTTTTTGAAAGAGATATAAATAAAAAACCAAAAACTTGGTTTTTTGAATTTTTCACCTAAATTTTGAGGTTATGTGAAAAATCTGCAAATACAAAAGTTGTAGATCTTTTTATTGCCTACAACTTTGCCATTTTACTTTTTTCCATAGGACTTGTAGTTTTGCCGGAAATCAAGATAAACCATTTTTTACCCTTAAAAACTCACCCCCTCCCACTTCCCGAACTCGGATCGACCGTAATTTATTTTTCCTTTCAATTTGATCATATTCCCCTCCTTTTCTAATGGGTTTCATCCTACTGTAATTTGTTTTCATTTTTTACCATTTTTGTAGGCTTTGACCCTGGTCTATTACTATTGTGTCTCGTTTCGCGGGTATTGATAGGTTAAGCCGTAGGTCCCGGCTGTCATTTGTACATGTTTGGCAGTCGTTACGGATAGTCAGAAGCCAGTAAATCTGACTCCAGTCTTGCCATGAAATATCGTGTTATCCCAGTTAATGGGTTGTGGAGGTCTGGTAGGCAGGTCGTAAAATACTGGTATTCAGCTAAATCCGGTTTGACTGGAAGCCAACCCCAATATAGTTGAGAAAAGGCTAGGCAGATGATGATATTTTTTTAATTTCACGCAGACAAAGCCGCTGGTTGAAAGCTAGTGTTTTATGAAAGGTTTTTAAAGGCAAGGTTATATGAATTTTTATTATGCCTTACTGTTCCCTGGTGCTTTGTGATCGGGTATTTCGTCTAAAAGCCTGTAATGGCAAGCAGTTATACTCTGTGATTATAACCCTTTTAGCTGATAACATCGGACAAGTTTTATGAATTAAACCAGCTGTGGCTTTCTAGTCGGTTATTTATTATAGTTATTGATATATCTGTAATTAATATGTCACACTTTATAGCTTGTTGTTTGGCGATTCTTTAAACTTCTTCTTCTTCTGCCTGCGTTAATCCCGGCCATTGCCAGGGTCCGCCTAGTGGCGATTCTTTAAACTATGTATAATAAATAGCATGTATAATCGGCAAACTTAGTAGTAGTTAACAGAGCACAATGCTTGCGGAACAGATGTTCTATGAAGCCGTAGGTCTGAGCCCAAGTCGTCAACGCCGCGTAGTGTTCCACGCGCGCCTCAAGGAGGTGTCAGCAACATCGTAGGGGCCCTCCAGGGTCGAAGCCTATTGGGGCCATAGGTTGTGCGAAAGAAAATCCCAGGACCCTGGAAAGAAAACAAAATTGGAACAGGAGTGGGTTTAGTCGGTTAAAGTCTAACACCAGCCCAGCTCCGCCCTAGTGCAGGAAAAGTCATTGAATCATTTGTCACCTAAAAAAACTCATTCACGACCCTATAAAGAAAGAATATAATAGAATAGAAGAACAAAGCCAAAAAAGACAAATCCTTTCATGATTATCGATAGATTATCGATAGATGAAAAGCGCCGTGTAGGTACACTACCTCAGAGGTGGTGCGGAAATGTGAGTATATAGTCGAAAATACCACTTTCCTGCAGTTTGCGATGCTTTGTAGAAGAAAAGTGTTGAGATCTTTTTTGTAGACAATTTTTCCAACTTTTCAACTTTGTCTATACCATTTTTCGATAGCTCTCGTTGTTTCAGAGATATACGCAAAAAACGCAAATTTGTGACCTTTGACCTCGAATAAAAAACAACGCACAAGCGGGATCGATGGGGACATGTCATTTGTAATGACGCATCCAACGCCTGTACAAAAATCCAGCTTGTTGGGAATAATGCAAACTGGAATCGTAATTTAGTCTATTTTAACTGGACTTCAAAAGAATAGAATGAAGTAGGTGATATCTATAACCCATGCTGTCATTCAAATACACACATTCCACACTCGTCAGGTCCCGTCAAAGCCCAGTCAACTGACGTCATCAAGTCCTATGCGTTCGCAAATTGCCGCGTCAGTCAAACTCGTCGCATTGATCAAACTGCCCCGTCTGTGTGGTTTACTGATTTGACGGTGTTCATTCACTCTTTGTACTTTAAATGGATGACGTTAATTCGGAGCAGTGATTTTGGATGATCCGTTTTAGGAGTGATTGGGTTAGTGTTTTGAGAGAGTGTCGTAGCCTTTTGCTGATCTTATTTGTTGATTTGAACTGAATTTTAGAATTTTGAACGATGTTTTGTCGATTTCTAAGGCAATTGTGGCAAGTCTCACTTTGTTAAATGTTCTATCTTCCATCTTCCCGCTCCAGGGTTGAGCGGGGGGACGTTGCTGCCGATTGCTCGTTCCGCTCAAGCGGTACACACCTCCAACATATACTATGCACCTCCGTATCCTCCGGGCGGTCTACATTGAGACATCCGGGTGATTCTTCTGAAAGAGTCCGGTCCAGGACCTACGTAATACGGGAGGTGATGACGTCTTTCCAGCCAGGCATTACCTTGGCCAAATACTTATTTATTGTTTTACTTGGGAAATTAGTTACCCTTTGCGAGGGTTTTATTAACTTTTTCGAACAATTCCACAGTTCTAGCAGGCATCAATGTTGAAGCCTACCCAGGGCCGAAGCCTGCTTAGAGTTATAGCCTACTCAGGGCCAAATCCTACTGGGTCCATGGGAAATCCGAAACGAAAACGCAAGGCAAAGAAGGAACATAGGAGTGGGTCAATAAAAGTCTAACACGCTCTCCCGTTGTGACTTATTACCCATTTATGTTTGCATAAGTCGACAAAATGTACGGGACAGCTAAAATTTTTTTCGTGATTTCAGGGTTGGTCCTATACCAAAAGTTATTCATAATGATGAGTACTGCCAGTGTTTTCATTTATTGTCGTATTGTCATAGACACATGGTTTTTTTTTTTTTTTTTTTTTTTTTTTCCTGGTAGGGGAATCATCAGAATGACTTCCCCCGCTCTTGGGCGGAGCGGGAGGGCGTGTCAGACTCTTACTGACTAAACCCCTACCCCGTTCCTTCGTTGCCTTCGTTCTGGGGGGGACTCGGTATCAACCGTTAGGAATACCACATGTTCCCCCCAGAGGCTTCGGCCCTACCGGGCCCCTACAGTTTGCTGACATCTCCTTGAGGCGCGCGTGGAACAGAACGCGCCGTTGACGACTGGGCTCGGTCCAGATTATTTCCAGACTGCCGGACAGCGAGCTACCCAGTGCTCGCCGTCCGCGAACCCGCGCCTACGGTGGTCGGAAATCGGGATCGGGATCTCGGCGGCGGCGGCGTGAGGACCGTTCCCTCACGCGCTCGCGGTCAGCAGCCTCCTTCACGAGCATCACTGCTTCGCAGAAGGAGGCGACCGCATGCCAAATATAGACACATGGTAGATCTGCAGAAATCATTGGATGATTTCCTACCTAAAAACACAGAAACTTTCGCCTTCATAATATTAGTGTGATAATGAAAATAAACTAGACACCCAGTGTGAGTGTGGTGCTTCTAATCAGACGATCGCCCACTTCCTAAAGTGCCGAAAGTATCCCTACATTTGTACAAACAAAGAAGAAACATAGGAATGCGTTCTTCTTCTTCCTGCCCTTATGCCATGTTACTTGGGGTTGGCGCAACACGTTTTTTTCTTCCATTCTGTCACACGTCGTACTATCACTAACTCCCTCTTCTTTCATATCAGTCTTCACACGCTCGCTCCTCCCTAGAGCGAGAATAAAAGTATTCAAAGGCTTTTGTCATTAGATAATTTTCTACCAAAAAAAATGCTCTACCAGGCTTCGACCCTACTAGAGCCGTACCAAAAGGGGCTAACGTGCGCTCTGCCCAAGCTCAGGTTCAGAAGATAAATTGCTTACCCAGTGTGAGTGTAGTACTCCTGAACATAAGATCGCCCACTTCCTAGAGTGTCGAAAGTGACCCTACGTCTGCACAAGTAAAGAAGGAACATATGACTCGGTTTTCGTCAATAAAAGTCTGACCCGCCCTCCCACTCCTCCGTAGAGCGAGAAAAAATCATTCAAAGGCTTGTCATTGGATGATTTTCCACCTGAAAAAAAATAGCTCTAGCAGTCCCTACTAGATGTAGGGTCGATGACTGCTAAAGATATCATAACTCACACATTACATTAGACAATAACAGAGGTAATCGTGTTGAAGTATTAACTCACCAAAAGGAGCTTACGTGCGCTCTGTTAATTTAGCTGACCAATGGAAAAATAAAATCTCTGTATATAATCCTACACGCCCGCAAACAAGATTTTGGGTTAGGATTATTTGTTTTCAGGATTGGTAGCTTGCAATTGAAAACGTGTGAAATATTGAGTTCGTTTTTTGATTTAATATTTCGTTGAATGTTATTATTACTTTTGAGTATTTTTATTTTGGAGTTTGAGAACTTTTATTTTGGAATTTGAGTATTTTTATTTTATTTTGTACTTGAACAACTATAACGGACGGCACGGCTGGCGCAATGGTTGAGCGATTGGCTGTTCGTTGCGTATTGCGTGTTGTTGGTTCGATCCCCGCACGTAACAAATATTTTTATGACCTACAGATAAGTGTTTCAGACTCTTGGTGTCTTGTGTATGGTGAGTTTACATGTTTGTGATCGCATCTACGATACTGAAGTCATTCCTAGTTCCATTCCGGCTAACGATTTTTTTTTAATCCTGCCTTAAAATCTAAGTTTTATAATTAGCATTATCGGCCTGTAAAGTTCCCACTGCTGGGACTCAGGCCTCCTCTATAAGACAGGAAATAAAATCTAGGTGACCGGATACAACCCAGGCCTATCCTTAAGCTCTCACGTTATCCCCGGCTTCCATTTTAATTGCGATCCCGCCAATTTCCGGGAGGAATTTAATCATCGCATTTCTCAGTTTGCAGCGACTGAAAAAAATCTCCGCAGACAAAGTTCGTCATAAAATAATTCCACTTTTCATTCCCTTTATGAAGAATGCTGTGCGGCAGTTTAAAAATTCTCGACTCGACTGTAGTTTGAAAATAATAAAAACATGAAAGTTTAAGTGGGAGACGTAATATCGTCTAGTCTCTGTTTGGTTCCGTCGTGTTCGTGGCAGAAGGAATCGTGGTTTGCTGCGATTTTTATTTTTACTAGCATTTTAGCAGCGACTTCGTTTTGGAGCATAATTTTATATAAACTTTAACATCACTTTAATCGTTTTTTAGAGGTAGTTAAACAATGACATCATCTGTTTAGCCTTTTCCCATCTATATTGGGGTCGGCTTCCAGTCAAGCCGGATTTAGCTAAATACCAGTATTTTGAATACCAGCATTTTCGAGGAGCGGCTGCCTACCAGACCTCACAATAACTGGGGTAACACGGTACTTCATGGCAAGACTGGATTCAGATTTACTGGCTTCTGACTATCCATAACGACTGCCAAAGATCTACCTACAAATAACAGCCGGGGCCTACGACTCAACGTGCTTTCCGAGGCACGGAGGAAACTCGATATGTTAAGATGGTCACCCATCCACAGACCAACTTTGGCAAGCGTTGCTTAACCTTGAAGATTGACCCGTGCGGCTGTTATTATCTAGTCACGAGCTCCTCCTTTCCCTTTATTAAACCTCATTAGAGTCATTATAGTATACAATTTGTAATCTTAGTACAAATATCACGTATGTTCAATAACAAAAGGGAATTCATAAAATTGTTTACGTACATTTATTTTATTGGCTCTATATAAAAAATATTGTTAATCCAATTTTCTGGCAAACTGTTTCCTATAATGAATATTTTAGCATTAATTTATTAAATAAAGCAATAAACTAGTATACTATGAGAATAATAAATTGTATTACGTTATGTCCTTTTAATGAAAATGAGTACTATTATTATTTAGACACGAGTTAGTTAAACAATGACAATGTTTATTATTTATTATGATTAGAAATTGTGCTAACTTTCAAATATATTGATACACGAAATTAGATTTGGCATACAAACAAAAACCCACTTTTCATCTCCTTATAGGTTAAATTTTCTAAAATCTCTTCTAAGTGTTCGACTACACCACAATAGGAAGCTGTATTACACGTTCCTATTTCCTGTAGTTTTAGTTGTGCGCTGATATGGCACTCAATCAGTTTCTCTTTTTTTGTATAGGTATAAATACATAATAATAAAAAAAAACCGGGCAAGTGCGAGTCGGACTCGCGCACTGAGGGTTTCGTACCAACCTACGTATAAAAACAGTTTAATTCTCGAATCGAGTCTTGAAGACTTTTCAATTTTTTTTTCTTGTGACGTAACTAAAAATTTTCAGTTTTCAGACTTTTCCCGATATTAGTGCTATAATACCTTGCTTCGTGCCAAATTTCAAGATTCTAGGTCAACGGGAAGCACCCTATGAGTTTTGATTCCTTTGACAATGTCGAAATGTACGTTTTTTGCAACATAAACGGGCGTATCTTTTTTTCCCGTCAACTTACAAGTTTGATTTTTGCACAACTTCAAGGGACCGCGGATTTCAATATATGGTTTTAATTTCAACTTGATACCTTCACGCGTTCCTGAGAAAAAGGGTCTTGACAGACGGACGGACGGACAGACGGACAACAAAGTGATCCTATAAGGGTTCCGTTTTTTCCTTTTGAGGTACGGAACCCTAAAAATGAATAGATTTGCATTAAAAGCGATTTTTTTTAATGCTGAAAATTATGAAATAACTCCTCCCGCTCTGAGATAAATTCCACTCGGCTGAGCAGCGTTGGGGAAGCTGCCTAGTATTTTCTCGTCTAACATACAACAGAATCGCAAGAAGAAATTCAATGACAAGTGCGTTTTGTCAATTATAATTTAGGTGTATTCAAGGCTAGAGTGAATAGGCTCTTAATAAGCTAGTGCGCCTCACTAGTGCTTACCATCAGGTGGGATCGCAGTTAAGCACTAGTTTGTAACAATAAAAAAAAGTGATGACATTATGGGTCTAAAACGTGGCCACTCACATTTGGCCCCATCAGAAGCCTTACATTCACCCAAGTCATTGGAAGAGCTATTCAAAGGAAAGGGCTATGTATAGGTATTCGATGTTCACCTATACATATAAGCTACATGAATATCTTACCTCAGTATTCCTGAACTATTTGGGAGACTAACAATACCCTCCGTGCTTACTCGTAGCATATGGCTTTCTCCTCGTTGAGCCACACACAATGTCGCTATAACTTTGTACTGGAACTATAAAGTCTAGCCTCATCTAGGTACCATCGTAAAACACATTGTTGTCACCGACTAGGAATATGTTTTGAAGGAATATAAGCATTATTATATCTTTATCTTTTTAAAGAGAAAAAAACAATGTCCTATTCTAGGCATATTACTCCTGTATCGTGATTGCGATCATAAACGTATAAATTCACATACACAAGAAACCCGGACCCATAAAAATATTTGATCTGTACGGGAATCAAATTCGCGACACGCAGTGCTATAGCCAATCGCTTGACTGCTGTAAAACCGTATATCATTTCGCAGATTTGTTGCGATTTCATACCAATCGGGCAAGCCGTTTAGGAGCAGTTCGGTGACAAACACAAGTACAGAGGAATTATCTATACATCATCATCATCTGCCCAGCCTTTTCCCAACTATATTGGGGTCGGCTTCCAGTCAAGCCGGATTTAGCTGAATACCAGTATTTTACGAGGAGCGGCTGCCTACCAGACCTCCACAACCCTTTAACTGGGGTCACACGGTACTTCATGGCAAGACTGGAGTCAGATTTACTGGCTTCTGACTATCCGTAACGACGGCCAAAGATCTCCAAATGACAGCCGGGACCAACGGCTTAACGTGCTTTCCGAGGCACGGAGGAAACTCGTTATGTTAAGATGGTCACCCATCCACAGACCAACCTAGGCAAGCGTTGCTTAACCATGAAGATCGACCTGTGCGGCTGTTATTATTTAGCCACGAGCACGAGCAAAGAATTATCTATACATATGCATATAAAAAGAGAAACTGACTGACATATCAACGCACACGGAAAACTACTGGGACTAGAAGTGTGAAATTTAGCACAAGGTTTCCTTTTATGACATAGACGAGCACTAGAGAGGAATTTGTATAATTTGCCCCCTAAAAGGCTGTCGTGAGTCCAAAGTTTGTCTGAATAAACCTACTTTCACGCGGGCGAAGCCGCTGGCAGAAGCTAGTATATGGATATGTGAGAACAATGTAGAAAGCTGTGCACCAGAGGAACCTCTAATATGTAACCATATTCCTTATCCTCACTATACATTGAAAAAAAAACACCCTTTTTCTACGAAAAATAACATAGAATTCTAATAACCTTCATCAAAAAACCCGATTAATGCAGTAGCATGTTCCAAGGGAGTAATGCCATTACGCCGCTACGGTCACTTGCTACGAGCTACGCTTGCGTAGCTCTGACGTCATCTGCTACGCCGTAGCAACAGTGTAATTTTTAGCGTGTTTCGAGCGAATGATATTAGGGTTTTTAACTGACATAACATAACATAACACTATGACTATGATGTAACACTATGACGATGTGATCGGGTTGGCGGACAACGGATTCGCGGACGGCGACCACTAGGTAGCTCGCCGTCCGGCAGTTTGGTAATAATCTGGACCGAGCCCCATCGTCAACGGCGCGTTCTGTTACACGCGCTCCTCAAGGAGATGTCAGCAAACTGTAGGGGCCCGGCAGGGCCGAAGCCTCTGGGGAACATGGAAAGTCCGAAAGGTTGTCACCGTGTCCCCCAGATCGAAGGCAGCGAAGGAATGGGTTAGGGGTTTAGTCAGTAAGAGTCTGACACGCCCTCCTACTCCACCCAAGAGTGGGAGAAATCATTCTGAGGATTCCCCTACCGGAAAAAAAAACTATGACGATGTGATGGTTCCTTCTTTGTTACTCCTGTGCATTTCTGAAACTCTCTCTCACTCTCTTTACGTGACCGCCCTTTGGATGTTTTCTAGAGTAAAATTAATGTGCATTTTTCCTTTCTCAAAGAGATGATGTAAGACGTAATATATTTATGTTTATGTTTGTTTACTATTTTATTATGTGTAATTTTTTAATTGGATTCTGGATTCTACCATCTATGGTAATCTCTTTTGATGTTAAATGGCTTACTGAGACATTTTAAGTTTGGGATATCCCAATTAAGAAGAAGAAGAAGCTTATACAATAAAGAAGTAAAGAATATCACACCTTTAATCCCTTTGTTTTTTAAGTGAGTAATTATGACCAGACTTCTCTCGTTGTGGGTAAAGCAAGATAGAGTGTGAAACTTGTACTCACTAAAATCTACTGTGTTTTTCAGTTGCACTTTACGTTCCAAAGCTGCGGTAACTTTCTCTGAAAAATTAATTGTTTGAAAAACTGGCATTGCGCATTTAATAGGATACAATTAAAAATTATATTAACTAACGCACTGATGAACACATTTCCACAATAAAACTACTGCAGTAATACATTACAAATTCACTCGTCCATTACTTGTAGGTTCACCACACAAATAATTATTTCAATTTTCATAGTGACCAACAGACCAATACGTATCAATAAGCCGAATTCGCAAATAAACCTGACACGATTCATCAAACGTACGGTCGAAATTCACGGAAACAGACCGAATATACACATAATATTATCAATCCATTACTGACATATCCTACTGGCATATTTACTAGCTGATGCATTAGAGGAACATATCTACCCGTACTGTACAGTCTTCCACCAAATTACTGCCTCGACGCCTCCAAATATACAAAGCAATATCACACCTAGCAGTAAGTTTTAAAGGGTGGATATCCCATGTCGGGTTTTCGGCAGAGGTCGATAACTACGTTATGGAGTGGTGTTCCACTGGGTAGCGACATGTCCAGTCGAATTAGTCAAGGGACGGTTCCATGTAAAATTTTGATCGATGATTGTGTGGTTTTGGCCATTCACATCTATGTTTTTGTGTTAGATGTGTTTGTGAATTTAATTTGTTAGTTGCGTGTTTGAAATTTTGAAATGCTTTTGGGATTTGGAATTGGGTTATAAAAATTTGTTGAGAATAATAATGGTTGGTTTTTGTAGTGTTTGATTGCAGGCTGCAGCTGGACGTGCAATTTTAATTATTTATCTGAACATTGGCAAAAATTCTTTCATAAATATTTATTTATTTTTATTTTGATAGAGTCGCGTTTGGCCTCTATCTCACCAGATGGTAATCGATGATTTGGTCGACGATGGAGTACGCTTGCTTAGAAGTAACCAATTCGCTCTCGGCTGAAAAACCCCTAGGTTATACCTAGCTGTAAATTATTTATTTGATTTGTCTCAAACATGAACCCTGTGAGGGCACATCATCGTATTTGTTCAATTGTATGTATTACACTGAACATTGCATTATTATATTAAGCTATTAGTTTAACAATTACATAAATTAATAAATGTGATATTGTAATTAGTTATAATATTGAGTTATTTTATTTCATACTTTATTAAATAAAATAATTAATTTTACAATTGTGTACATTATTTCTTCGTGATTGTATTTGGCTTAACATAATATCTTATTGTACAAACCACTACGTCAAAAATAGAGTTTAGAAAATCGCAATTTTACCACTTAAATCCTGTATATCTTGTAACTTAATTAAATAGATACCTACAGTAATCCTAACATGCTACGAGTATATCGCAATAAACGGGGTCCCAAGTAGTCACAAATGCGGGCCGGGACATAACAATTAGGAACTAGCTGACATGAGTAAAGTGGAGGGAACCATTTAGTTTTACTACGCACTAACGAGTAGCGAGTTTAGGTCCTAGAGAAAAACGTTAGAGCAGTGTTTCCTAACATGTAGTGTTCCACGCGAGCTTCTATTAGATTTATAAGAGAGCTACTCTCCAATACGGGACGGGACCTACAAGGATCGGGTCACCACTAGTCTGGGGCAGCGGAAGTCAAATTGCACCCACAGCCCCTGACGCAAGTGTACGAGGGAACACCGGGGTGTTTTTTGTCAGTAAGAGTCTGACAAACCCCTCCACCCACCCCAGGCCGGAGGACATCCATGAGGATTTCCACCCCGAAAAAAAAGTGTTTCCTAACGTATAGTCCACGGACCACTGGTGGCTCGCAACACCTAACATGCCTGAAAATTGCACATTTTCCAACTGAAAAGAAATTGATTTTATTTTTAATTGTTGTATTTTCTACGACGTTGCCCTTTAATTTTTATTTTTGAAAATAATTATGCTGCAAGTTTTAAATTTAGGTGTACTTATCTACTACACTAACGACTTGCCCCAGCTTTGCACGAGTATTAGTGACCTTTTGATCTCTAATGAATTACGGTGAAAACTGCATGAAAATTGGTTCAGTACTTTTCGAATTTATCGTGTTAATATGTTAAGATTTATTTTTAAAAACGTACTTACAAATAAACTTCAGATCTCAACTAAGTGCACAGAAACCAAAACCACAGTAGCAAACATTGATTAGTTTGGAAATTACTTTATAATAATTTGGAAATAACTGACTGACTTCTTGACAATTCAAAAGTGCCTGTATGGTTTATTTGAAATAAATGCTTTGAATGTTTAATCTTTGTGTGGTTCTCAGCATATAAACCTCATGCCTTGAGAACCACTGTGTCAGAGGGTAGTTTATGAAGTCGGTAATGAACTTGTTGTAAACATTTGACGAGTGGAATACTTAGTGGGGTTTTAAAAATGATGTAATGACAAGGTGCGGTGATGACGACTCTTGTCCAACAATTAAAGGGTAAGCATTTGGCCGTTAGATGGTCAGATGGGTAGATAGACAGCATTGTCATCGTGCGTAGAACCTGTATGGGGCTGGCGCCAATATAGCCATTGGCACAAGAAAATAAAGACCTATGCTTAGTTGTGAATGAACGCAGGCTGTGGATGATGATGGTGATGATAACGGTGGTGAATTTTTGATTCTATAATAAGACTTCTTACGATTTTTTCCTTTACCGTTTCGAGAGCAGTGCTGATGAAATAAATTACACAAAGTAATATGCCTGGTTGGGTTTGAACCTGCGACTTATAACTCGGTAAGTCGGGGCCGGCTGTTACCAGTCTTCTACCACTGCTCCTCTGCAGGCTTTTGCCCGCGTCTATTATACCCGTTACATAAATCTTGAAATAAAACCGTTCACAATACAAACTGACATTCAAACTATCCACATTCCCCAGTCAAACTTAGAAGTTAATCACGCCAAGTCGAGCCAAGTGTAATTAATGCAGAAAGTAATTTCAAACATGTCATGTAGGTACGTTGTCACCGTCTTCCCGACGTGAACCCGCGTCACGTCAACTATTATCTATTAACAGCTCCTAATAGATCCGTAATGGATGGCATTCCTACCTCCTATGACGTCACAGTTCTGTATTAGATGAGGTAGGTTCGCGTGGGTAGTTGGATTTGATTAATATTGTAAGCTTGTTGCTTGCAGGTATTGGATTATGTTGTTTTGGTCTATGTTAAATTGTGATAGACAGGTAAGTCTATATACTGTACTGGTACATAAACGTTGGCATTGGTGCAATAAAAGAAGGATCTGTGCTCAGCTGTGGGCAAATTTGGTGACATTTTTAATATTGTATTACAACGAAGATAAGTTTGTAAGTGGATGTCGGTGCAAAGGCCTCCTTTAAATTCTTCCTGACATACTCTCGCGCTATTTTTTATGCATAGGCTCTCGTTTGACCAATATCTCACCTGATAGTAAGCGATGATGTGGCCAACGATGGAGCACGCTTGCCTAGAAGTAACCTACTCACTCTTGACTTGGAAGACTCCTATGTCATGTAGGTACGTTGTCACCGTCTTCCCGACGTGAACCCGCGTCACGTCAACTATTATCTATTAACAGCTCCTAATAGATCCGTAATGGATGGCATTTCTACCTCCTATGACGTCACAGTTCTGTATTAGATGAGGTAGGTTTGCGTGGGTAGTTGGATTTGATTAATATTGTAAGCTTGTTGCTTGCAGGTATTGGATTATGTTGTTTTGGTCTATATTAAATTGTGATAGACAGGTAAGTCTGTCGCCTTGTACATATACTAGTGTAGCGATGTTTATGGCGCCACATAAAAACTAAAATCTATGAACCACCGCAGACTACCCCCCTGTACTATTTTAACTTCTTACGATCCGTCCTAAGGTTGTCTGATAGATATCGCTGTCAGCGATAAGACCGCCATTGTACCTATAGATAGCTAGTTATTGTATAAATTGTACTGTTTCTTTTTGGTGTACCATAAAATTTATTCTATTCTATTGTAACTCCACTGGTGATCCTCAAATATAAACGTCAGCACAGTTTCAAAAACATTTCAAAGTTTAAAATGATTTGTTCTATCGTCATTTATATCAATACCCGACACCTCAGCACAGTTCTTCAAATAAATTTATTTTTAACTTTGTTTATTGAGTTCAAGCCCAAAAATCTTACAAAAGAAATCACAATCCTCCTATTCACTCGCCCATATTCCCCAGAAACATTTTTAGACCAAAATAAAAATAAGTAAAGGCACGAGTAAAAGATTACTAAAGAATTCAGTCGTGTTATATTTCTAACCGACTGCGCAGAGAATGTATACCGACACGTAAATATGCTAATCCTGCACAGTTAATAGGATTAAGTGGGATCCTCTTAGATTGTATTCTTAGGCAGTCTGCGCTTGAGTTGATTTTGCACCTGTGTTCACTCGTAGTTTAGGTAAGCGGGCTAGACTATGATGATAGTGGTGTGTACTAGCTTTTGCCAATGGCTTCGCTAAATCTGTTATAGGGATTTAAAATATAAAGCCGGTCTTGAGCCTTGTTCAAGGTGTCGGGTGTCGCAGGACGCTCCCTGGCAATCGTTGGCATTAACTTGAGAACAACGAGCAATAAATGAGTAGCTCGCCATGAAACCGCCTGGTAAAAAGTCTCGAATCGTTGATAGTTAGTTAGTTAGCGTAGTTTTCCACGACGCAGTTAAAACACCACTGCTTTCAGTGCTTTTCAGCCCACACTGATAAGGGAAAACCGGCTCAAAAGTAAAGAAAATTCAGATGGCTTGCAAGATTATATGGTAGGTATATATTTATTGTTAAAGGAAGAACAGTTAACGGAGAATATTAATTCATGAATCCCCGATCGGTCCTATGAGACCGCGCTGTTATTGTTTTACTATTGTGTCTCGTTTATGGGGTAAGTGATAGATTAAGCAGCCTTGTTGTAGCGATTAAGTGATGAATTCAAGGAAAAACGGCCGCATCTGGCGAAAAAGAAAATGTTGTTTCATCACGACAACGCACCAGTCCACACGTCCGTCATTGCGATGGCTAAAATCAATGAGTTGAAGTTTGAATTGCTTAGTCTTGCACCTTATTCGCCAGGTCTACCTTCCTAAGATTATTATTTTTCTAATTCCTAATCTATAAAAATGCTTAGGTGAAAAAAAGAATCTTTAAATGAAGAATGAATAGGTCACTTCTAGGTGAGCGCGCTCCATCGTCTACCGCGTCGTCGCTTTCCATCAGGTGAGATATGTCAAGCGCGAACCTATCAACAATAAAAATAAAGATTTACCAACAATAAAGAAGTAGATCTGCTATTTTGAAGAACTTGACGGTTCGTAGCATAAATACGATATAGAAGCTATTGAACATTGTTGGAAAAGACGTATCGACTTACAAGAAAACTAAGTTAAAGAATAAGACCTATTTTCTTATTTTTATTTTTTTTCTTGGATAGGGCGAGAACTTCTCAGACCGCCCTTGATATTGAAATTACAGTTTTTTCAGGTGGGAAATCTGTCAGAATGACTTTTCGCGTTCTTGGGCGAAGCGGGAGGGTGCGTCAGAATTTACTGATTAAAACTCACTCCGTTGTTCCTACTGTGCTTTCGTTCCAGGGTCTCGAGGTTAAGATATTACGGTAGATATGCACTTTATTCCTTAAATACGGCAATTTTTTTTTATATATGGCAGTGTTGGCCCAGTGGTAACTGCCCCGACTTACAAGATATAAGTCACGGGTTCAAACCCAGCCAGGCGCCTTTCTTGGTATAATTATTTGCTTTACCACTGCTTTCAAAATGGTGAAGGAAAACAACGTGAGGAAACCGGTATGTCCTAGAACCAAAACTTCGAAGAAATCTGACATCCACCAACCCGCACTGGGCCCGCGTGGTGGATTACGGCCCAAGAGGCCGGAGTCCCAGTAGTGGGAATATTATAAGGCTGATGCCATGCCATATATGGCAACCCAAATTTTTACAATAATAACACTGATCCGTTCCATACAATATTATTTCGGGTTCCACAGAAGAACCAGCGTTCGCGTGCTAATTATTCCCCATGGATCATTGATTGATTATAATCAATCATAGTAGTACCTATGCCACAATACATACTCAAATTGTGATCGATCGTACTGGGAGGCAGAGGGAGGTATGGAGGTAATACATACGCCTACCCTCGCTGCAAGTCCCACGACATGTATTGGTAGTGATAGATTAAATTAAAACTAATGAATGTATGCAGTGGTGTCGCAGGTTTGAACCCAGTCAGGCGTATTGCTTTGTGTAATTTGTTTCATCACTGCTGCTCTTGAAACTGTAAAGGAAACCGTTGAGAAGGGAAATTGTTGTAGAATCAAAAAATCAAAGATAATATGTAATTTATTTATTTATTTCAAATGCTAGCTATACTTACAGTATACACCAAAGCGTATAGCTAGCCAACAACTTACAAACTAAAGAAAACAAACATCTACCAACCCGCACTGGGCTCGCGTGGTGGATTACGTTCCATTCCTTCTTCTGGAGAGGAAAGATGCCTGCTTTCTTGCATTTGCAACATTGTAAGGTTGATTATGATTTTTTTAGCATTATCGGCTTTGTAATGTTCCCACTATTGGGACTCAGGTCTCCTCTCCAGGAGAGGGAATAGGCGATTATGATTATTCTAATTAACGTGTGATGTTATGTGATATTTCCTATTAAATATTGATAATTACTTTTTATAATGTTACATTGATGATTAATTTTATTTTACAATTTGATTTGGTATATTTTTAGAAGATAAAATGGAAGTGTAGAAGTGTTTTTCTAAAACCTATTTAGGAAATAAATATCTAAACGCCAAAACGTTAAATCAAGTCGTCTGAAAAATGAGATGAGAAAAATGAGAGATTCCCCGTAATGTTGCACTTTTTTCCAAGCGAGAATTTCCCTAAATTGTCCAACAATTTCAGCAGGATTAACCGGCACTTGCTTTTCTCGTATTCGCAGACCACAATGGGGGAAACTGCTATTTTCTACATTATACTGTACTAGGTTTTACCCGTGATTTCGCTTGCCTAATTACTTAGATTGAGAGAACTCATGGCTAATAACAGCCACTGTCGATGTGCAAGGTTACTCTTTGATACTTGTACTCTTTTCTTGTATGGATGTTTGTTACTCTTTCTCGCAGAAATTACTGTATAGATTTCGATGAAACTTGGTATATAGGTAGTCCATGTCCTGGAATAGTATATATAGGATATATTTTATCCTGGGAGTATATTTCCTTAGGATACTTTTATACTATCACACGGGCGAAGCCGCTGGCAGCAGCTAGTATGAAATATAGGCTAATTGATTTTAGTGATTGAAATAACTGATGAATGCAGTACAATCCTTGAATCCTGCTAAGTGTTACTATTCGAAAGTTCATGACATACAAACCAACTTCTCCATTTAGTCACATTACTGTATATTTTCTTCTGTCTACGGAATATGTAGAGAATGAATTATGAGGAGTAAAAATTTAAAATATGAGGTAAAAATTAAATTTAAGTTAATCCTCTCACAGAGAGTGAAGCAGTTATGTGTGATTAACTTCTATCCTTTTGTTTAAGATTTAAATGTGCTTTAAAACATATTTTTCGTTGAATGTTTTATCACAACGATATAAAGGCGAATGTTTGTAGGTATGTGTAGCTATAGTTATATGTATGTGGCTTGTTCTTGTGCTTAACACCTTTGAGACAATTTTCGACTTAGACGCGGACGATGACCAATGGGTAGCTCACGGTCCGCTCGTCCTATAAGGTCCTAGTCCAAATTGTCAACGGTGCGCGTAGTGTTCCATATGTGTTTCAAAGAGATGTCAGCAAACCTTAGGAGCTCAGCAGGGCCGGAAAAGGTATTCATAGTCCTGGAACAAAAGAGGCAACTGAAGGAACATAGGCTGTTGCGTGTAGCCTGTGTGCGGTGACCCTAATCTTTTCACTTTTGGCATCGTGCTAAAACGCAGCGAATTTCCGAAACACGACCCCCTGGGCCCTACTATAACGATTATAAGGCGTCACAGTAGGGCTCCCTGTTGTGAAATCGCAAAATCGCCGATCGCTGCGCTTGTTATAAAAGAAGCATGTTTGTATAAGCCCTTAGAACCATAAATATTATTTTTGCTCCTTTATTTTTAGTAGCCATGCATTATACTGTCAACCTTTCTAATTTCCAACGATAAAGCAAACAATAAAATAAATAAAATTTAAATTAATTTACAAGAAATAATGACATGTTTCTTGTTACTAATAGTTACAAACGATTCTCATACGTTCACAATTGACACTTGGAGCGCTGCCCAACCTGTAAGCCACAAAGTTTGAAGATAAATGAACAAAAGCGACAAACTCACGCGCCGATGTGAGAGAATATTTCTAAATCGATGCTCCCAAGCAATAAGTTGGTAATCGTAAAATTTTAATTTTACAGGAGAAATGATAAAATCCACTGTTTTGGTTGAATATAGCTTTAGAGGACTAATATGAATAAAAGGAATTTGTGAAATGTAACTATGAAGTCAACTTGAAATGTTAATTACGATAATATCTACCTGATAAACACATCGTAAGTATTCTTCTTCTTTCTCCTGCCCTTGTCCCATATTACTTGTAGTCGCCGCAATACGTTTTTTTCTTCAATTCTGTCCTTTCACCCATCACGCTATCACTAACTCACTTTTCTTTTATATAACTCCTCATACAATTCATCCATCTTTACTTTGGCCTTTCTCTTCCTCTCCTTACGATACACGTAGCGAGAGCGAGAGAAAAGCCACACACACCTTATCAAAATGAAATATAACAACTTATTAAAATAAAATAAGAAAATCGTCATTATTTCTTCGCAAAACATCATTAAAATCTGAAAAAATAATGCTGCTTCCAGTTCAAAGATTCCGAAAATGTCAACTGTGAGAAATCAGTAACAGCATATTACCGACTTATTGTATAGGGGCGTCGGTATATTTCAGTTTCTAGGACACTTGTCTGTTAAAACAGATGGTTCGTCTATTTCGAACTGAAGCAGTTTCGGACGATGTGACTTGGATATCCCAAAAATGAACGCGACAGTCTTATTTTTGGTTTAAATAGAATGGACAGTTCTTCCGCAATGACGAGACTTAGCGACTAGTGATTAAAATAAACATAGTGTTTAAAGTAAAAATAAAATTGATTATTACTCTGGAGTATAATTTGCTTTCGTCAAAAAAGTCTCGGGAATTTTTTTGAGGATTACAAAGGTTCTAAGATTTGCTGAATCGCTCATAACGTATTTAATAAACCTGCATTATAATGTTCCCACTGCTCAGTACTCCTGTCTATAAGACCACGATCAACCACGTGGGTCTTATGCGGATTGGTAAATTTCACATACGAGTATTTTCAATTTTTTTATTCTAAATTTCAAGACGGTTTTCCTGTATCGTTTTGAGAGCAGTACTTAGTGATGAAATAAATTACACAATGTAATCCGCTTGCCCAAGTTTGTACCAGCAATGTGGGATTTTTATCTTTCAGCTAGGGGAATCATCAGAATGACTTCTCCCGCTGTTGCCAACAATGTAGGTACGATTATTTAATTAGGGCTTTTATGCACTGCTTCTTCTTTTATAAAAAAGCGATCTATTTCTTTACAAATCACACTTTTTTCCAGACACATATCTGTGCCGTTTACCAAACTGTCGCGTAGTTCATACAAAGCTTTACGCTATTGAAATATTGATGATTACAGTGGCGTCTGAAATGTAGTTGTCTGTCAGCGCGATTGGCGCTACAATTGAGTGATTGACATCTGCGCTTCGGAAAGTGTATCTGATTCGCGTTAGTAACAAGTTGACCTAAAAGAATTGGCGAAATTGGGGATTATGCAACCTAAAATAAAATAATGATTATTATTTCCTTCATTTGTCTTATTTTCTATATTGTTTACATTTTTAAATAAGTATTTCTTCAACAATTTAAAGAAATAACACTTAAAAATATAAAAAAAACCAGTAGTCTACCAGTGCACTCGGCAGCAGGGTCCAAAATACAAATAAACGAACTCGTATATTTATATTAGTAAAAATGACGATTACATCATCTTATCGAATAGTACCTTCTGATAGAGGAGTACTCGTACAGCCTTTCTGTATCACGCACTTGATCCAACCCCACAACTACAACGTCGAAAGATGGTTATCGCGGCTTCAATACAATCGGCGCAATGACAGCTGAGTCTAAATTCCACATGTCGACAACCTCGTGTGCTAACTTGAGATATTTCATTTGTTTCTCTCCATGAGCTCTCACTAGGTTCTCGTGATGTGGAATGATGACATTGACTATCATTGGGCGGCGCGCTAATAGGGCCACCAGTGCCAAGTTAAATGCAGTAAATATGATTGGTGAATATCGATCATATCCATAGCAACATAGCATAGCGAAGCTTTGATGGGAAAGCATCCTTATCCTGAGTTATAATAATATTGAGTTGGAACAGAATATCTAAATCATACTAAAATTATTGTCACATGTTTCGGAGCAGTAAAGTTAACTCTAATTGTCTTATACTAAGTGTCGACGGATGCGGTATTGAATATTGTTAGCAATATTTCAAAACGTACTCATTGGCCATCATCCAAGCGCCCAGGTAAAGCCGGCTATTCAATATGCGACTTGTATATGAACTTTGAATGAAATTTTAAGATTACTGTAATGTAGTTACTCTGACTACGTTACATCCAATGTTTTCTTCACTTTCCACTAGGTACTTCTATATCATTTTTTACTGGGTGGGGAACCCTAAAATAATTTCGCTGTGGGTAGAGCGAGACAGAATGGTCTAACATTCTGTCTCGCTCCACCCACAGCGAAATTATTTTTACTGTTCAAAACACACCTGTATTCCTTTAGTTGAGTCTTCTTGAGACTTTTATTGCGCTCTTCTGGCACTTTTTGGCGAACAAATAAGGTACTCGGACAAGCAGAACGATTTTAGAGGTTTGAGGAACAGTAATAAGTCTCGCAAACCGCCGTTGAAAAGGGAGGATCCTCCGATCAGACGGGTATGTGAGCAACTGCCTGAGAGATAATTTCTGAAATTATGGAGACTGACGCTCCCAGATCAACGTACGTGGCCCACTTGGGTCCAATATATTATAGTTCTACCTTTAGAGCTCGTAAATTTTACAAAGATTTAATCTGTAGAGGTGGACGACTAAGTTTCAAAACCATGTCCTCATCTAGGAAAGCTTGGTCTAACACAACAAATGCTAAGACTTCACAATTTGTACGTAGACCACGTGCTCCAAGCTTGTTATTTTGCCTAACGAAGCTGCAGCCAGCTTTGCTAGTCTAGTCAACCTAGTCTCATTAATTTTCTAGCACTTGTCTTTGAATTCTGAAGCCATGGCTTGTATTTGAAAGGGAGTTCGTTAAAATCTATAGATTGGAAAGTTGAGGGTTTGACAGTAGACGAGTACTTTCCTTGGTTGTGGAATTGCTCGAAGACTTATCGCGGCCTTGGAACGGAAAGTTCAATTGATGGAACATAGCAGGTATTCTTTAGGCAGTAAAACCTCGCTCCAACCAGGCCCTCCAACTTCAAGTCTTCAAGTCAAGAGTAAATAAGTTACTTCTAGGCGAGCGTGCGCCATCGTCGGCCACATCATCGCTTACCATTAGGTAAGATAGTGGTCAAACGTGAGCCTGTGCATAATAATAAACAATAGAACAGGAGAAGTTATTTAATGAATTTCCCAACTAAATAAGACCGGGTTTCTGAAGGTGATATATTTTTCCCTCTCTTTATTTTGAATTAGGGATTTTTATGCAAATATAAATGCCAGTACCTTCGGACCTTATACAGTAAACGCTCTAACAACTGTACGGGATGGAAAAAGTTCCACATGGGTATACCATGTTCAGGAATGGCAACCTTTATATTTTTTTATTCTGGGAATATGTTCCTTTGTGGTCATTTTCTACTTTCGCGCGAGCGAACCTGCTAGCAGAAGCTAGTATAAAATAAACCGTATAAAAATATATGCGACAAAAAGTCGCAACATCTACTCCCAAACTTCACCCAATTCCCGACTAATCGTCCAGACACTTGAACTAAACAAAGGATGCGCTAAACAATCGCATAATAATTCAATTGGAAATGTCACGCTGTTGCCAGATCTCCTCGTGACGTAGGCGTCTACGTATTTCGGACGTTGCCAATTCTCTAGATGATCGCGCGTTTAAATAGTCGGCAGTGGTTTAAGGTAGACGTAACCGGGAATTCCTGTGACGTAACAGGTACTATTCGGTTTTTTTAACGTTTATTAATCAACAACATTGATAGAGTGCGTCTAATGAAAGCGCAACATAGTTTTCTTTTTAATTGGCTATATTATTCAGCTGCAATTGTAGGAAATAACAAAATTTTGAAATATCCAGACATGATTCTCCTAATAGTTAGTAATACCACATACCAAATTTTTGGATTTGACCTCTTTTTCTCAGGTCGCGTTTTCATTAGACGGACATACATATATACCTACATACCAGCACAAACCATCGCGGGAAATTTTATTCTTTACAATGCATTTGATGATTGCAATCTAGATTTTACTGGTTTTTTACTCGTGATTTTTGCTGGTGCCAAGAAATGTATAGGAAATTGGCCTTCGGTGTACATCAATACGGAATACGTAAATATATGTAATGGAAAATATGAGATCTAAAGAGCGTAATGGAAATTCACACTAGACTCGGGTATTGATACGATGACCTGCTTTTAGAGATGTAGTTTTTCTACGTTAATTTAAGCCGCAATCACTGTTGGGGTTTTATATCCAGGAATTTTGCTATAAAAGATTTCCGAAATATAAAAACAGAATTATAATATAATTAATGAATATATAATTAAATTATTAAAAAAATAGAACGAAGACACCTCACAACAGTCACAACTAAAAGTAATACCGTCCGTAGCGAAAAATCTGTAAATTTTAACTGTATAAATGTCGGTTTATGAGACATATCTAGTCTGATGACAAAAATCCTCGTCATGACAAAAGTCCCGTTTTCAGCCTTTGAGAACATAACTCTAAAAACTAAGTAAAGCAGCCAAAAGTTTGCAGTTACCGTAAATATGTTAATTAACCTATCAATACCCGCGAAACGAGACACAATAGTAAGACAATAACAGCGCGGTCGCATGAGACCGGTCGGGGATTCATGAATTAATTACCATGCGCAGAAAACACGGGATACTAGATAAAGCAACAGAGAAAGAAAAAATACAATCAAAACCGAAGTACCCCGAACAATAACCTACCACCACTCAACCTAAAAGAAAAATACTTTTCACCAATGCAGGCCCCATCAAAGCACAATCTTCCAGCATTTACAACACTATAAACTCCCACAGCACAACTTTTTAAACGAGTCTCCTTTATGCAAATACATATTTACATACTTTTTTCATGTTTTGGCTTCGTCCCAAATTTGTGACAATTCTCGATCGTATAATAAGTAAACCGTATGTTTCATGACGCCACGATCCACGTCTATTTTGAGGGTAGATTTATTTTTCAATGAAAGTTGTGTCGATGGATTTTGTCGTTTATTGTTATGGATTGCTTGAACGTGGTCTGATTTTAGATAGGTTGTCGAAAAACGTATTAAATGAGTGGTCTTTGGAGAAAGGTCAGAAGATACAGGAATAGCAGCATGGCCAGCCAAAGGCAACGAAGGAACGGGGTGGGGTTTAGTCAGTAAGAGTCTGACACGCGCTCCCGCTCCGCCCAAGAGCGGGAGAAGTCATTCTGATGATTCCCCTTCCAAACAAAAAGCATTACCAGTCAATGTTCCCACTGTTGGGGCTCAGGTCTCCTCTCTAGGAGAGGGAATGGACCGGGTTAGCGAATGTCACAAGTCTTTGAAGCTCATGGTTTTAGGGCATGCCGGTTTCCTTATAAAGTTCTATTTCACCGATTTAAGAGCGTCGATATGTAAAAGATATATAAAAGATGGTGACCCATCCAACAACTGGTCTCGCCTTGAAAATCAACCCGTGCGTGTTTAGTTACTTCGTCACAAGTTTCTCAGAATATTCTCCCTAACGACTAAAAACTCCAATTATTTTTTCGCCCTAAATCTCCTAAAACTTTTAAATTTTACACTGTAGCTAGATTCCTTTATGACTAGCAAATCAATTTACAACTTTTCCGATATTAAGTGCTTTCAAAAGCCCAAAGGAACTTTTAGAAAGTCCAACAGTCGCGACTTTAGAGGAACTTTCAGTAGTTGTAAATTAATCTTGAATAATAAATGTTTCGTAATATCGATTACTGGTAAAGCTAATTGGATTTACGTTATAGTGGTTTTGTATGATAGTACAAGATTTAAAAAAAATGGTGTCTCTATTGTCCTGCTCTAGGTCGTGGTCTCATCATCATCATTTCAGCCAAAAACGTCCAATGTTGGTCTTAGGCCTCCCCAAGTGTATCAATAATGACTGGCCTGTGCGTCTCGCATCCATTGGATTCCCATCATTCTCATTAGGTCATCGGTTCACCTTGTGGGAGGCCTACCAACGTGACGTCTTCCAATACGCACACATTATTATGTTATTGCCAATCAGGGGTCCTTTGCTGACTCCCCAGATATGAGCTTTAACAGATGTTGTATAGAGAGAATTCCAGGGTGCTATTTTAAGAGGTCAACGGACCTCTTCCATGTGCTTATCAAACCTATTTTTCCCACACTTCCTGGTCTATAAAAGCCTGACTGTCTAATGAACGTTTCATCCTGAAAAAAAAAATGTGGTAATTAATATTGCCGACGATACTAAAATACGGAACATAAAAGTGATTAAGACATTAGTACAGTAAGGTAGAGATACCTTTGAAAATTAATAGATATACTTTACAAGAAGAACTCCACAACACAAAATAAATAGTCAAACTTACCTACTAATTGTAAAACTTGTTAATAAATGACAGTAATTACCATTTTATAGACACTAAAGTTTACTAAAATAATAACTTTGAAACTACAGCTATGACAGTAACAAAACGGTGCGCAATGAAAATATTGTGAGGTAGACATTTTAACTTTAATTACTTACTGCGAACTTTACAAGTTACCTCTACTTTTCGCATGGTAAGGTTGGCGTAGTTCCTTACTCAGCCGCTGCTACAGGAGACGCCTCAGGCATCAGGAGTCGCAAGGCGTTCCACGGCCATCGCAAGCGCTGGTCTGTGAACGATGAGCAATGGGTAGCTCGCAGTCCGGCCGTCTGGTCGATAGCAAGTGTCCTACGCGTGTCTCGAAAAGATGTCACCAAAACTGTAAGGGCCCGGCAGGGTCGATGCCCGCCAGAGCTTTGGGGAATTTATGAAAAGAAAGCCGTTGTTCTAAAACACTAAGAGCGATGTGAAGGATACAAACTGGTGTGGTTTCAGTCAGTAAAAGTCTGACATACTCTCTCGGGGTTCTAGGTTCTCTACCCTAGAGCGGGAGAAGTCATAGCAAAATATCCTTCCATCTCTGACTGGAAAGATTGGTGCAGTGGTTGAGCGTCAAACTGCTGTGACACGTGTTCTGTTCTACACCCTAAAAAAATACGGAAGGGGGAAGTAGTTATGCAACAAATGTTAGATTTGTCAAATATTAAAGTAAACCTAAAAGTATCTACCATATCAGTTGTATTATCATTCTATAGGTATTCATCAAACCGATATATTATTTCCTTTTGTTTGTCAATTCCATTCCATTCGCCAAACATTCGCAGCAAATACGAATAAGAATGGCAAAAAATATACGAATATTCGCAAATACAAATGCGAATGCGAACATTTGCTACATCACTAGGGCTAACTTCGATGTAACAGTAGACAGTGTGGTGCAGAGAACTAACTATTTAATTCTTTCGTAAACTCCACAATAAAACGAAGCGGTAAATACAGCAAACTAGCAAAGGGACATCAGCATACGTTTCGACAATCCAATTTGTTAGAGTCGCTTGTTAATATAAGTGGTTTTGCGTACAAACGCCAATTAGATTATTCGTTGCAGCGTTATTACCGGTGACTGGCTGCCAGAAAACTTGTTAACATCAAGGGGGAATTGTGATGGAAACTTGGCAGTTTAGTGGCTAAATACCGGATTCTGTATGTGGAAATTAAATAATTTGTACGTTTAGTAGGGCTTGGGGAATTTTCGAAAGAGTTTTAAAGTACATGGTGGACATCCCACCCATGCGTACAAACCGTTTTGCGAACACTATCATTCTAGCTAAGGAGTTGAATCTCTGCCGAAGTCTGTGTTTCTTGATAGCTACAACTTAAGTCAAGACTTTAAGTGAAAGTAAGTCAAGACTTTAAGTTAAAAGTAAATACGTTACTTCTAGGCAAGCGTGCTCCATCGTAGGCCACAACATCGCTTACCATCAGGTGTGTGATAGTGTTTAAACGCGAGCCTATCCATGGGACAGGAAAGGGTCGCGAGGTCAGTGTAAGTGTTTTTTCTTTATTATGATAAAGAAAAAATCTAACACACTCTCTCACTCCACTCAGACTGGGTGATGTTATTTAATGATTTCACACAGTAAAAAAATAGTTCTGGTTAAATTATTCCTTAACCTTCTACGACTGGCTTCGTCATTGCGAAAGTAGAAAAGGTTTCTTTGAGATAAAGGAACCGCGATAAAAAGTATCCTGTACATGGCAGTGTTCCACAAAGTGTGTGCCGTGGCACACTGGTGTACCGTGGTGAACGGAAAAATACTGGTATCTTATAAAGTTAATAGACGGATGGAAGAAAAATTTAGATCTACCTAGGTATTTTATTTTATTTTATTTTATTTATTTATTTATTTGGTTCACCAACGACTGTTTACACTAACAATACACATAAATCTATTTTAATACATAAGTAGCAGTGTAACACTCACTTATAGGTAAACACCACATGCACATCACAAAACTTAATTCTAGTAATCTATCTATTAAACTATGTAACTATATCTATTTATGTAACAAAATGACATAAGTACTATACATAGTATAGGAAGGGTACTAAATTCATTCTCCGACGGAGTTCTTTTTAAGTACTCGCTGATTAATGAGCTGAAAGAACGGTTGAAAATGAAAACAGAACGCGTATTAAAATTAAATTTCTGAAACTTAAATTTTTATTTTGTTGATTTACTTAATTAACAAAACAAAAAAAAATCGAAATATTCCGAATGCCTAGATGTTGAACACAAACTGTTTGCAAAAGACAGCTGTTTGGTATTGCAGGACATGGTCTCCTCGTATGCCAAATTTCCTTAAAATTGGTTCAACTGTTTAAGCATAAAATAGTTACAAACAACGACACACACACATAAACTTTCGCCTTTATACTAGCATGAAATTTGATGTCACCAGTGTGAGCCTACAAATCTCTCTCTACTTTTTTTGCGCAGCTAATGCGGGCCTAGTCTCTGGTTAGTATTTTAAGTAAAAACGTTGGGTTTAGTTACAAAGGGAATTTGAAAAGACCCGATTCTGATAAAGGTCTAGTCCTTGAGGATTATGAAAAAAAGAAAAGGCGGTCAATGCCCTGCAGTGGGAATAAGAAAACTAGAAAATATAGCTTTCATTTCTGCCATGTTCGATAAATTTGAATTATAATTTAATCTGGTGCCTATGCTTTCGCACCTCATTTAAGTAACCCCTTCTACGTAGCGTCTTTTTGCGTAATTATTATATTATTATTGTAGCGACATCTGTCATAGATCTTGTCACAGATTCAATGAATACTGCATCGCACAAGCAAAGTTCTCCGCGCGATTTGAATAGATACAACAAGCCGAAAATTATCTATCAGGCGCACCAGACATAGCACCCTGTTTGGTCGGAGGGTCCTCCCCTTTTCAACGAAGGTATGTGGGGCTTTACTCTCTGTTCCACTTACCTCCCAAATTATCATTGATAGCATCGTGTTTGACCGCCATCTCACTTGACGGTAAGCGAATGATGTGGTCAACGATTGAGCATGCTTACCTAGAAGTGACCTATTCACTTTTTACTTAAAGACTCTAAATTGTAGCCATCAATAAACACAGAATCCGGTAGGGCATTTCACTCTTTACCTGCACTTATATTTTGAGTTACAAAAAACAGCGTCGAATTAAAGTTTTTTTTTTAGTCTGAATATATGTATTAATAAGTAATCATAAATAAATAAAAACACTACTTAGTCATCTACAGACTTTTTTTGGCTGATTCCAGTGGCCTTAAAAAATTAAAATTCGTCAAACGAAACCCTTGATAGGAATAATAAATAGGCATATCTAACTTAAATAGGTACCTACGGCAGCACATAAACACAAAAAACGTTTAAAATTAATATTCTTTTATTTTATTTTAAAAACTTTATGAACAACTTAACGTACAAAAGCGAATTTAATGCCTTAGGCATTTTCTACCAGCCGACCTTAAGATCGTTAAGAAACAATATAATAATAGTGTAGAGTGTAATATTTCCCCGATTATTCTAAACCAAATTCACCAGAACATCGTCGAGAATGCCAGCAGTACTCCGAGGTAGTTTCATAAGGTATTCCTATCAAGTATTGCCCGTTCATCCGTCTAGAGCTTCTCGTGACAAACGTTCAACGAATCGTTCACAGTTATGCGTTTGAGCTTCAGTCTGACTAGCTCCTGAAATGTTTTCAGCCAATGGTTGTTGCAGGTTGTTGAGTGTAGGGTATCTATTTGTGGTTTTGAGGGCCTTAACTTGGCTTTGTCTCAGCTTAGGTACTGTGTTTTATATAATTGGGTCTAACTTTTGGATTGGATGCGGTTATACTGCTCGTAATTCAATCGGGTTTCGTGAATTGAATAGTCTAGGGGTGGGTTTCCGGATTCATTATTTTGACAAGTTTTGACAAGTCATAAATCGAGCTAATTCCCTAGTTAAGTGATTAATTTTAACATGCTTATAATAACAAATAATAGTAATTCTTTTTTTTCTTTTACGTTTTATGGCAAAAGTCACTCTTTCAAACGTTCCCACAGCCCTAGCAGGCATTAGCCCTAATTTTGTTGACATCTCTTTGAGGCGCGAAACAATATCGACTTGCGCCGTCGACTTGGGCTTCGTCCTTACTGAACGGGAGTACGACGAGATACCCATGGCTCGTCGTCCGCAAACCCACACCTACTGTAGCTGGAAATCACCTGTGACTAGCTACATTATTAAAGAGAAGGCAGGTAAGGGGCTGCGATGGCCCGGTGGTATCAAGCCCGACTTACAACTTATAAGGTCTTCAAGTTAAGCTAATCCCTTGGATCTTGAAAGCTAATTTTTGCAGGGTGTTGTTTTTAAGATGTAGACGAGAAAAAAATTCAGATTTTTCCTTTTAAAATATACATTCCTCTTAACCCCGTCGTACGTTTTTATCTCAACGTATCTAATATTTATTCATATTTTCATCGCCCTTCTTATACTAAAAGAGAGTGAAAACACTTTTATTCACAAATGTCGCCTGATTATTATGAAAAGAAAATATAACGATCACTGAAGGTTTTTACACTGAGTTTCGTGTTCACGCACGTTTTCAATCATACGATAAATAAAATTGTAAAAGACATAAGATTCGTGAAATTTGAATATTTCAAAGTTGGTAACAAAATATAACGCAACAAGGTGACATCATTCCCGCACTAAAGCGAGAGATTGAATGATTTCCCAATATAAAAAAAAAAAAACTTAAATTGCTCCAATTATAATCATCATCGCTTTCAAGTTTCTAAAATGATGCTGTTTTGGTGTACAATGAAGTTTATTATTATTGTTTTCTTTATATTTGTATTTCATAATATATTGTGTTTTATTATTAGTTGTTATTTTCGCTTTTAGCGATAAGATCGCCCATTGTGACACCCTATTTTTCTTTTTTTTCTTTCTGTAATTTTATTTATGGTGTTTAAAGAGTATTTATTTATCTATACTAATATTATAAAGAGGTAAAATTTGTAAGTTTGTATGTAGGGGGTAATCTCTGGAACTACTGGTCCGATTTGAAAACTTCTTTCAGTGTTAGATAGCCCATTTATCGAGGAATGCTATAGGCTATATACCATCACGATACAACTCACAGGAGCGGAGCAGTAACGACGGACAGCTAGTCTATTCTATGCATGTAACACCAGCTCTCCTTCCAGAACTGTATCTACACCTAGCTCATACTAGGTTCCTCACAATATACCATTTGTTTGCAACTAAAATTTCAAGAGAGCCAAGTCAGTCAGACATTGAAATATTTACGACTACACAAGTTTCCGTCGATATCTTACAAACTGCTATCATGTCAAAGAACATTGAAACATTTGTCAAATTTTGCCAGCGGCTTCGCGTATAGCAGTGGTGGGCCGGTGAAAATGGCTCCGACTTTCGCGTTGTAGATCGCGGGTTCAAACCAGGGGCATTACTTTGTGTAATTTATTTCATCACTGCCTTTATAACGGTGAAAAAAATATAACTTTCCTGTGTATATTGTATTTTGTTTACGCCAAATAACTGATTTATCTATGTATCAGACTTAAAAAAAAAGTTTAAATCACTATAAATTGTCTATTTTTAGACGGTTTAGTAATCCTATTCGCTTTACTTTAGTCGGATATGTAATGAGACAAGATTCTTTTTAATCCTGGTAACCTTTTCTCTTTTTCTGTCAAATCCATCCAAAGGATGTCTGATAAAAATCACTTTTAGTATAAAGACCGCCTATAGTTACACCATTATACATTTTAACTAAAAAAAATACTGTAACATATTTTTTTTTTGTGTGCGTCCAAGAGTATATCTATCTAGCTGCCTTACAATAATTATCAACTTTCTTACACAAAAAAACCGTTGCCTAACGCTAGTCCATAACATTACTTTACAAAAGTTTTCTAACATCGCGTCATTACTCAAAGTTCAGCGTTTGCACCTTTGTCTGCGGGGCCCGCATTCGAAATTAGTTTCTACAACAGTTTTATAATGTTTTGTCACGGAACCACTTCAGTAGTGCCGAGTGTATTGCTTTTTGAGCCCCATAAATATAGATCAAAGAAAATATTAAGAGATAAGACAGTCAATTGGCCTAGCCTTCTTAAAACTTTTTTTTTAAATCATTTATTGAAATACATGTGTTACCTTAAATCTAAATCGCGCCAAATTTTGACGTTTGAAGGCGAAAAGCGCTCTTTAACATAACAGTGTACACATTACAGTAGGTATAGTAAGTTTTGTGTTGAGTCGGCTTTCAGTCAAACCGGATGCAGCAGGATATCAGTGCTTTACATGGAGCGACTGCCTTTCCGACGACAACACAGTAATTTTTTTACAAGATAACCTTAAATGTGCGTGGAATAAGGAATGAAATTCCTTGCCGCAGTTTGTTTTTCCTGATTGCTACAACCCAGGGGTCTTTAAGTCAAGAGTTAATAGGTTACTTCTAGGCAAGGGCGCTTCATCGTTGACCACAACGTCGCTTTCAATTAGGTGAGATAGTGGTCAAGCGCGAGCCTATCAACAATTAAAACTATATAGTCTATTTGAAAATTAAGACAATAGTATAAATATTTATAGAATAATGCGGTAATAAATTTATATCAACTGCGGTACAATTCTATAAGACTTACCTGTAACTTTTGATACTATAAACAAATCACAAAGAAATAAATAACGCAAATCAATAAAACGACTCAGTATTTCACGTCCATACATTTATTTCATTTTCACCCTTCGAGAAAAAAAAACATTTATGTGTCGCTAAAACAGCGCTTATAATTCATAACATTTTAGCGACCCAAAAATATACGAGCAATACGAGACTGCCAAATAACTATGATTTCTGGCGTGAACGTGATATTACTTTGTCTCCTGCCTAATGAAAAAATATTTAGGGACGTTGAATATTATCCAAATGTCTATTTTATTTTGAGTTTGTGTTTGTTTTTCATTGGCGTAATATTGTGAAAATTGTGCTGTGTTTTTGGCATGCGGTGGGCATGAATTTTTGATGCTTGAATGTACTGGGTGTTTTAATGCGGGCAGAATAGATGTGACAATTCTTTGAGGTACGCATTGAATACTGAGCCATCGACACGTGTAAAAAAAATGTGATGTGAAAAGTATAGTACTGTAGATAGATTGTGTAATTAGAGGATTAAACAGTGTCTTAAAGTCGCGGGCGGCATGTTCACTTCCGAATGAAACGTAGGTTGCTAAGTTTTAATCCCGAAAGCAGTGAAGAATTTATGTAATAAACTCCCGAACACTGCGAGGGAGTTAACATAGAAACCCGAGTAATTAAAAGACAATATACGAAAACAAATTAAATATTAGAGAAAAGTAACTGTTAATTATCACTCGACGCGTTTTGAAACAAACTAAAATCACTACTAGATAAAATTATTGTCATCATTTTCTGTAGGGGTAGGTAAAAAGATTATTTCAGTCTTCAAAATCAAACGCACACCACGAAACTAGAACATTTGCAAGTTTTTAACGGTATTTTCGTCTGATTTAACGTACGTAAATTTCCATCTAGAAATCGGAGTAAACATCGCGTCTGCACTATTTCCAACGGTTAGTGGCATGCCGTCTCCCTGACGGCGTGCCACAAACTTTATGAGCGATATCCGATTATTTTTCAACTCTGTAGCGATTCATTGGAACTTTTCGCCGAACATTCGATGCAGTGCCTTTCTACGAACATTAAATTGCTCTATCTACTGTTCGTGTTTTGCGAACGTGGAAAACTTTGATTACAATTTTAATTTTGCTACAGCAACCGAGCAACGAATGTTTCTGAAATTGGCCCGATGCAATTTTGTTATGTTTTCGATCCAGGTAATTGGAGTTGTGTGAATTTTATGCTTCTATGAAAAATGGCGTTGTAATGAGATAGTGATGGCAGTTTCAGTTGAAAACTATCGTCGCCCGCCGCTGTGTCTGCGTTATTACTGAAACTTGTTTGTTTTAAAAATAATTGGCTGATTGTTACTTTGTTACTTACCTTTACCTACGTCCTACAGTTCTACGAAAAGGAATCATTTGGATTGGTACTGCCATGTGAGAAGGAGGAATGAAACACTTGTTACTATAATAATAAAGTTATGAGTATACATACATGTCGATGCTTGGAGATGGAGAGGGAGATCAAAGACGAGATAGATGAATAGTATGAGGATATAAATGAAAAGGAAGTCGGTGATAGTATGACGATTAGTATAAAGTATAAGCATAACCAACCTTATAATGTTCCTACTGCTGGGACTTAGCCCTCCTCTCTTGGAAAGGGAATAAGCCGTAATTCGCCACGCGTGCCCAGTACGGATTGGTGGATATCACGTCATGTCTTTGAATTTTTTGTTCTAGGACGTGCCGGTTGCTTAACGATGTTTTCCTTCTCCGTTCTGAGAGCAGTGGTCATGAAGTGGTGTGACGATTAACAGAACAGAATGGAAGAAATAATTAATGATGTTACGTCAACCTCAAATAACATGAGACAAAGGTCTACGAATGTAGGCTGACTCCCATTTGTCGTATAGTTTGTCAATGATTTTTTCAACCATTTCTTTTTCGCATTCTATTTTCTACCTACCGCATCGATTTTCAGCTCCTTAATTGATTAAATTTCACGAATCTAACACAGAAAAGCTTTCACTATATTCAATACGATTTTTTGTTTCAGGTATGTGACTGAAAGCCCCGTGTCTATTGTCCTGGAGACAGAGTAAGTTTGATTTTTATACTATTGTGATTCTTATTGTTTAAAAGGCAAGGTTTAGTTTTGTGTACGGAGTTGGTGGTTAAGTTTTTTTTGTCATATATCTCATTTGACAAGACTTTTTTTGTCAGCTCCTGAAATATTTTCAGCTTCTACTAGTTGAAGGGATAGTACCTACTTAAAAAAAAAATATCTTCATTTTCAATTGTTCAAACAAATCATTAAGAAAAATGTACGGTTAATTAACTTCAACCCTTTTTCAGTAACTTGCTGAATGAAAAAGAAAACTTTTCTTCATAAATTAAAAATAAATAATCTTTTTGCTCTGAAATCACGTTCAATTTCTGATCGTCGTATAAAATTTTTAGTAGTCATTATTTGGAGCTTGAGGACGGTGAGCAATGGAAAGTTCATCGTCTAATAAGGCCTCGACGACGTTATCACAAAAATATCAGTATGACTTCGGTTTGCTAGGGTCGAGGCCTACCAGGGCTGCGGGATTATCTGATAGAGTCACTGCAGCCCTCGATCGCAAAGAGCGAGAAAGTAAAAGAACACTGGGTTGGGTTTTAGTCAGTAAAAGTCTGACACTCTCTCGCTTCACCCAGAGTGGACTTCTTCCGATATTTGAGGATTTCTGACACTCAAAAAAAGGTGTAGTTATGAAAATCTAATAACGTGGCAAGAACACAGATTACTTATGCAACGGATTAAATAATTAATTTATGTTGAGAGAAAAATACTACAGTCATTTGGTTAAAAAAATGGGAATTAGCTAGAAAGTTTTCCGGGAGTTGTGAAAATTAGTAATTTTATCGATTTTGATGTGCTCTTTCTGATTTGCAACTTTGCCATGTCGTGTTTTTGCCATTCGCGCTGCCATATTGGAAAAATGGCGTTTAAAACCAGTTTTGGCTATATCGTCTTTCCGACTCATTTTACTACACTGTCGACTTTCCAGGTAGAACTACCATATGACTGTACAAAAATTGGAAATGGCAACTGAGTGTAGCTAAAGTAAGCAAGCTATTCACTACCCTCGGCGATAGCATCAGGGAAAACCATAACCTTGTGGCTACGTTATACGTCACAGGGTACGGAATCTTTTAAAGTGACTGGATTCCCCACCTATAGGTACATGTACGTACATACATTTGAGCTTACAACTACTTTCAATTAGTTTAAGTAATTGTGTGTTCATAAATAAATAATTAAATTGAAGTATCTGTAATATCAAAATACCAGCGCCTTGCAGTATTTCAATATACACGGTAGGTACTCAAAGAATGCTGCTTTTTTGTCCATTTGTGACAAAAATACAAATCAGGGTTACGCGCAAAATAAAACCGATCAGATTAACATTAGTAAGCACTGTTTTTCGAGTTCGAGTGGACGGAATCATAGTTATCAACTAGTTCCTCACTAATAACATTTGGGCCTCACTGCGCACGGCTGTTGGCTGAATAAATTTTTGTTTTTTATTATATTTAGGCTGGCGTTTGACCATTACCTCTCTTGATGGTAAGCAATGATGTGGTTGACGATAGAACACGCTTAAGTACCTATTGTTGTTGTTGCCTAAAATTGTTGCGAGCCGTCAATTTTCATCACTAAACATTGAAAGCCACTGTCACGCTAGGTTTGTATACAAATTTTAGAAATACAGAAGAAAAAAAACCGGCCAAGAGCGTGTCGGGCCACGCTCAGTGTAGGGTTCCGTAGTTTCCCGTCCGTCACAATATGTGTCCCCAACTTTTTAAAAACTGTTTGTCCCATCAAGTTCAAAATAATTTTACTAGAAAGTATATAATAAGTAATAAAGCTCTACTTTCCAGATGTTTTTTCATATTTTCTAAACGTATGGTTCAAAAGTTAGAGGGGACACACACACACATTGTTTTTTACTTTTGGAGCGATTATTTCCGAAATTATTGATATTATCAAAAAATGGTTTTAGTAAACCCCTATTCATTTTTGAATACCTATCCAACAATATATCACACGTTAGGGTTGAAATTTAAAAAAAAAAATCGCTTTTTACTTTACATGTAGGGGGTATACTACCCTAATAAAACATTTTTTTCCAATTTTTGTACTTTGTCGGCGTGATTGACATACATATTGGTACCAAATTTCAGCTTTCTAGAGCTGACGGTCACAGAGATTAAGCGAGGACGGACGGACAGACATGGCGAAACTATAACGGTTCCGTTTTTGCCAATTGACTACGGAACTCTAAAAAGAAAGGGTTTATTTGAGTCAAACATGACCCCAACTATAAACGTGTATTGGGAAGACATACGTCACATATCTCGCCTACTCTGTTCATAGTATCGGCCACTACGGTACCGAGGTATGCTCTGTGGCACGCGCGCATGAACTGTAGTCGCATGGCGTGATTCAGGCGCCAGACTTTGTGCCTGCCGTTGCTTTTACGGCGCGGATTTATACCTCGATATGACGGTATAAATCAGAGTGAGTGAGACATTGATACCTGAGGGAAAACGTAGGTCAGGTTTGTTGTTGCAATACGATGTTGTCGCCTATAATGTAGGGGAACAACAACATAATTTTATATTTACATAACTTTACAAGTTTTACTAGTCAATCAAATCAATCTGGATCAAAAATCTTTACGGGATTTCATTCAAAAGCTGCAGCACAACATAAGTTCCATTTATGTTTAAATAAGTTTTTGGGCCTTCTGAAAACATTGCCTCAGTCAAATACTGCATCTGGGGACTGGGGTCGTGTTCTATTACAATACTTTTAGGGTTCTTTTAGGAAGAAAGGGGTAGTTTCTGTCAGTAAAAACAGATTCCTTATAGGATCACTTTGTTGTCCGTCTGTTAAGACCTGTTTATTCAAGAACTTGTCGAGTTATTTAGATGAAATTAATTATATTTATTAATAAATACCTTTATTTTATACCGTATAGGATCAGAAACACTTAGATCTCTTGGAGCATAAAACCTATACCTACCATATGTACGTGGACTTTCTCTTCCCAATTTGATAATCAATGTCAAATACCTAACACAAGGAAAATAAGTTTTGTAGTTACGTTAGTTTTGTAAATAATAATAATAATAATTTTAAGCGTAATTTTCTACGAAACCGTTAGTACATGAGTCCGACTCGCACTTAGCCGATTTTTTCTACTAAAACGAATCCGTCCCTACCTCACCCAATCCCACTTACCTAGCAAAGTTCAACACTAATTCCGTTCACTCAAACGAAACTCTTTCGGCCGTTAACTGTAAAGAAAGATGTCTGCCAGACGCTATTTAATTACCATGAAAATGGCTGAAATGGCTGAAAATGGCTGAAAACGAGTGAAACGTTGGCTGTACACGGACGTCATTATGGACGCACTTTATTTGAGTTTGTGAGGCCGGTTATTACTGAAACTCTGTATTTCAACGTAGTTCATTTTGGTGTGTGGTGCAAGTGTGAGAGGAAGCGGTTGGAGTTAATTACTTTGATGTTTATTTATTGCCCTGTGGATTTTTATATAGTGTTATTTGTATCGAGTGTCGGGAGTCGCAGGGCAATTTTCGGCCACTGTAAGCGAGGGTTTGCGGACCGTTTGATAAGGACCAAGCCTGAGTCGATGGCGTGTACATGTCAGCAAAACTGAACGGTCTCATTTGGGCCGCCAGCCCAGCCAGCAAGGGTTGCGGGAACGTTTTAATTAGTTACCTTGGCACTAAAATACAGCGGGCAATTGAAAGAACGTCTAATAGTTGTTTTAGTCATTGGAAGTCTGTTGCGACCTCTTGCTCTCGCTCCATTTTTTCATTGACAGGCTCATGTTTGACTCTCTCACTTGCAAATTTCATTAAGTACCTATATCATATATAATTTACTTGGTATATCAGTGTGTAGGTACGTGGTCTATTGATTTTTTGGCAAGATACTTAATTTGACAGAGAGTAGTCGTTGCGATATCATTCTTTTGATCGAAAAGTTTTGGTCTTGTTTGGTAGAAATAATATAAATCCTTTAAGAGTTCCCTTTTAGTCGTAATTACATTATGGCATTTCGACGCAAATTCTTTGTATTGCAACCGCTTGAAAACCAACAACCTAGCAACACGGCGTCGATGCTCTAGACTTTAAAGCGTCGACTCGACGTATGAGTCGTGTGTTACCCGGCTAACTTCAGACATATCCTTACTGCAGAGCGAAAACCAAACAACTAAAGCGAAAACCAACAAGTACACACCTTTGCAAAAACCTAAATCTACAATTTCTATACCCGCTATCAGTTTATGCCCTGCACGAAATAATTACGGAGTGTAATGTTACAAATGAAATAAATGCACTGCCTACGAGTTACGTATGTACGTTTAAGTTAATGAAGTTATATGATACCGACATGGATATTTTAACCACATATGCTTGTGTTTTGTGTATGGTGGCTGGCAATTCTCGCTGGGGTAGAAAAAATATGGCGTTGATGAGATCTCGTTCTGCCTTTTTTTTTATTTGCTATTTTGTTATGTGTTCTCTCTTTTAAATTATAACATGCATTGTCGTGGCATCTAAAAGAATACTATAAGTTTTCGGTCAGTAAAAGTCAGACACCTCTCGCGAGAAGTCTGTTATAATTTGGGTGTCTTAAAAGCTAGAGTGAATAGGCTCTTAATAAATTAGTGCGCCTCATCATCAACGATTGCGTCACTGCTTACCATCAGGTGGGATTGCAGTTAAGTACTAGTTTATGTTATGATTAAACATAAGTACAATTAAAAACTATGAATGATGTTGAAAATTATCGAGAGATAGCGCTCTAGGAGTATGTATAAATGCTGAAATGTAGTATTGTTTTCCCATCGCTTAGTACATTTTATTATTGTAATAACTTCATTTAATAACTAGGTGTTTGCTAGTTCTATGGTAACATGTAGGTACTCGTACGTGCTTAGATTTTATTAAATTGGTCATATAATTTTGAGTTAAATCGTAGGTAACATAAAAGTAATAAATAAATAAATCTAATCTTACTTCTTTATAATATTAGTGTCAACAATAAATAATTATACATAATAACATTATATCAAAGCCTTTTTCGACAACACAACCTAAACCAAAACAATAACATCAACATAACCTTCAGTTTTCATACCTAAAATCTTACAACACTTGCCTCAAAATATATTTTACGAGCCCGGGTCGCCAAGAGCGTCAAACGGTGTCAACAATCTCGGCGTTAACAGTGCGTGGGTCGTCGGAGCCTCATTCAAGGGGCGCTTTAAAGATCGTAAAACTAACGTAATACGGAACGCTGAGCATGAAATTATATTATATTAATATTACGCGGTTTTTTCATTTTTAATCTAAGGAGCTCGTGGCTAGATAATAAGAGCCGCACAGCTCGATCTTCAAAGTTAAGCAACGCTTGCCAAGGTTGATCTGTGGATGGGTGACCATCTTAACATAACGAGTTTCCTCCGTGCCTCGGAAAGCACGTTAAGCCGTAGGTCCCGGCTGCCATTTGTAGATCTTTGGCAGTCGTTACGGATAGTCAGAAGTCAGTAAATCTGACTCCAGTCTTGCCATGAAGTACCGTGTTACCCCAGTTAATGGGTTGTGGATATCTAGTAGGCAGCCGCTCCTCGTAAAATACTGGTATTCAGCTAAATCCGGCTCGAATGGAAGCCGACCCCAATATAGTTGGAAAAAGGCTAGGCAGATGATGATTTCATTTTTAATCTGCCTGTAAGACCTTTTTTCTTCCAATGACTGGTCACGCCCTAGAGTGAAGCGACAGGGCGTGTCAGGTTTTTAGTAACTAAAACTACACCCGTGTCTTTCAGTTGGCTTTTGCGTTCTAAGACCACGGATTACACTTTTGGAAGTAAATCCGGATTGCCCTCTCACTACAAATTGAGGAAGGAGAGGGCATGTCAGACTTTTACTAACTGGCTTTAGCTACACCTGTACCTTTCAGATACCCTTTACGTTTTAGAACCAAAGATTTCCTTCTCAGAAATATCTCGTGAGCAGGTTAAATAAAAGTGCTCTACGATTGTACCACATAAGTAAAAACGACCAAGAAAATGAAACAGGCACATGATATGCACGATGTTTTCCCTCGCCGAAGCTCATCGACTTAACGTCAAATAAAACAAACTACCCTCCAGCTTAGACCTCAGCTCACATGAAAAATCGCAAGCTCTAAAAGTTTCAGTTGAAAAATTTTCATTTTTTATGAAAATTCCTCCGGCCAAGAAAATATAGTACCCTCTACCGGCTCCCGGGGGAATTTTAATTATGTTTACATTCCTTTGGTGTAAAAACAACGCACTTGGCAATTTTTCATGGCGGTCGGCGGGTTGCAACTTGGCTCTGTTTAATTTAATGGAGTTGGTACATTTTTCAAGTGCAGTAGGTTTAAGTTTTATTTTATTTTTTAGCTCTTTTATGGAGGCTGTAATGGGGTTAGCCTTTTTTATTTTAATTGCTTTCCGTAATATTGCTCTGTTAGTTTTCTTCCTGGCCTACTTGTTTATTAAGTTTGGTTTTAAGTGAAATATAGAGTACTTAAGTAACACGAATATGTGTGAATATTCGGATATTGATGTTATTTAATTAGTTAACTGTAACCTCGGAACAGGTTGAAAGAGACTGTAACCGCACAGTAACACTGTTGAATCGGAATAATTGATTGAGTTTCTACAATTAATTAATAATATGAGTTATTAATTACATATAGTATTGTTAATTAAATTATCCAATATTTTTTTTGTTTTATCACATATAGAACATTATTATTTTGTAACCGTTAGAAAAAAATTGAGAGACGCATTTTGCCAAGCTGTGAGACAATGGTGTGCTAGAAATAATAATAAATATATTATTTTAAACTTAGTTTTCTAAGAAAAAAAACACTGCATGACCACAAGCAGAGGTCAAAACTGCTGTTCCACTCATCTAATTCGCAAGTTAATTTGAAAAAAGACCCTATTTTTACATCTAAACTTAAGAACTGTACGAAAACTAACTGACAAAGAAGGTAAGAAGCACAGAAAGTCCGATTCAGTACGGCCAAAGCGAGCTCAACCCTTTCCCCCGTCCCCGGTATAGCTCATCTCAAATTCTCATATTTCTTAGAAACGTTCGCATCTAATTTCCCTACGTTTTAACAAGTTGACATTGATTGACACTGAGCTGATATTGAGACTGAATTTCAATGTTTTTTAAGTAGGTATGAGAATTAGCCTTCTTATAAGAAATGCTAGCTTTTTACCGCGACTTTGTATTTGCTGCCAAAAAGTCGAATCCAAATAAAATGTAGCCGAAATCTCTCCTTGGGATTCAAGCTTGCTGTGTACAGAATTTCTCCAAAATTGGTTCAGCAGTTTTATCGTGAAAGCGTAACAAACAGAGTTACTCTCACATTTGTAATATCACTATGGATTATTTTATGAATCATAATCATTGTTAATTTGCATGAAAAAATCTTTTCCCAATTTGACTATAAACGGTTGAAGCTAATAAACCGTCTATTTCTCTCAATTATTTTTTTGATCCATTGAAATTGATCCATTGAGATTTATTCTTTATTTTTTTTGTCGGTTTGACTTTTATTGTAACTGAAGCCAATACAATATACATTAGGAGACAAAATGTCTCCCAACATGATACGCAACACTCAATCTACGCGACACTGCAACGTTGCCTAGTATCCAGCAACATGTCCTTCATTTCATTTCACAACGCATTAACATGACCATAGCCTACAAGACGCTCCGTGGAATTATTGACGCGCCTGACCTGCTTGCTATGCTGGCACGTTTCTTTGTCCCGGATAATTACTGTCGCGGCAAAAAGCACAGGATGTTTGCTGTGCCTCAGTGTCGTACTGTTGCCCGTGCTCAGTCTCCAATACCTCGCACTTTGGCTGACCTAAGTGATTTCTTGGATTCTAATCCAACAAACGATCTCTTTGTGGATGAATAGAAGATTTTATTGGCTTATCAGGAGTACTGCGAGAGGAATTAATGTAGGTACATACGTGGTGTTTATAATTTTATTCGTCTTTGTTTAGTTATTGTAATTGGAATTATCTATTGATTAAAACCTTCCTTCCTTCTTTTCCTTTGGTTTTGGACCCCGGGGTTCATTTTCACATAACCCATGGCCCCAGAAGGCTTCGAACGTGCTGGGCCCCGGCCCCCTGCGATATGCTGATATCTCCTTGAGGCGCCGTCGATGTCTTGGGCTTGGTCCTAACGGTTACCGGATGGCTGGACAGCGAGCTACCCATTGCTCGCCGTCTGCAGGTTCGCAGGTGGCTAGAAATCGGGTCGGGATCACGGCGGCTGGGGCGTGAAGGCTATTCTCTCGCGAGTGTAGCCGTTTCCTTCGCTAGCATTACTGCTTTGCAGAAAGAGGCAACCGCCTGCCATTCCTCCTCACTTCATAATCAGGCTCTAGATGATATACGACTTGAATTTCAATATTTTTTTAAGCAGATATGAGAATTCGCCTTCTGAACTTAATAAAACAGAAATGAAGCAAACTCGTATGAAGGCACACACCTCTGTAATCCTATTGCTTATCTTTAAGTGGCTCTCCGCCAAGTTTGAGAGATAAAAGCGGGGAAGTCAGCGCTAACTTACTTCGCACTTTATTACTACAAGTTTAGTGCTTTAATAATGTTAAATTAAAAACATACTGTCAAGTACGGTAAGTCCATAACCTTTCGCCAGTTTGCAATATCGCAAGGTAGATTATAATCGAATGGTGTTTACAATTTTATGGTGACATGACTTATACATAGTATAAGTATAGACTTATACATAGTATAGTATATACTAATACTGGTATTCAGCTAAATCCGGCTTGACTGGAAGCCGACCCCAATATAGTTGGGAAAAGGCTAGGTAGATGATGTAGATGATGATGACTTATACATAGACTAAGTTCTGCCAGTGGCTTCGTCCGCGTGAAAGTAGGTTTCTGCATACTAACTTAGGACCCTCGAAAATGAAAAAGGGGATGCTCTTTGGGGTTGAATTTTGGGAAATCGTTTCTTATTTTTTGTATAAATCATAAATAAAAACATGGTGAAAAATTCTGGCGTTCTAAAGTACTAAGGGTACTTACTTAGTACTTTACTGATTTGATCGAGTAAAGAAACTCCGTGCGTAGCCTTTTCTTTTGCACTTTGGGTGACATTGAGCATTCTGATGAGGCCCATTGTGGGCGACCACGTTGCAGAGCTATTTGTCAGCACTGGCAACAAACACTGGTCATAGTTACCAAACCCACGTAACCTATACAAATCTTAAAATTTTTACTTTAATAGGACTTGTGAGATACCTACGTACCTTCATCACTACCCGGTAATACAGTTTTGTTGTTCAAAAAAGTTTTCGCAGCCCTGGTAACAATACGGGTGGGTTTAAGGTGAATGCTTCAGGTAACCCGCGAAATTCAATTTTTTTTGCGTTTTTTGCAATTTGCAAGCCAGTGGTAGGTTTGATGAAATTAAAAATACTTTAGCGACTGTAAAACGTAACTAGTTACATAGTTAATTATAACCATATAAATTATCAAGACAAGCCTCCAAGCTCACTTAGTTGCAGGAACGTTTTTGACCTCGAAAAAATCGTAAACTAACCTGAAGCATCCCCCTTAAATCAGTAAAAGTCTTACACTCCCACTCGCTCGATTTCCCAATTCAAAATATGAACCGTACACCCCCTACAAAGAAAGAACCAGCATTATCCAGCACGCTTGCTCTGTACTCAGCTATTACAGAGCAATATAAAATGAAATATGTTTATGGGTTAGTAAAAGAGTTACCCCTACTGTTTTAATGTCTTACATAGTTGTAACTAAGTCTATAAAGTCGTAAACCGATGAACTATATTGCACTAATGCGTCATACTTTTCAGAGTATAAAACCACATAGTATGTGGGTAGATGCAAAAGGTCGACTCCATACACCCACGGTCCCCACTGAAAACCAGCGCAGTGGACCAGTCGCACTCTGTGGGCTGTTTTGCCCGGACGAGGCGCATATTTTACGTAATTTTTTTAATAAGTTTATTATTATATAATTTTAAACTAGTCATTGTCCCGCAAATAAAAAGTTTTTCTTTCTTTCATACAATGAGTGAAAACTCACACATAGATACACTTGACGTACAGATAGTGCACGTGTGCATGCAACCGTCATTCGTTTGAAATTACCATATGTACGCGTCAATGTGCGTGCAGCTGAGTTTAAAAGTTTAAAATCATCAAATGACTTCTTCCGCTCTAGGATAGAGCGAAGACCATGTTTTTGTAGATAGAGCGAAGAAGAGTTTTACTGAATAAAACTCACCTATGTTGTGGCTGGGGCGTAAGAGTATCTGTTCCCTCACGGTAGTGTGTGTACTTCTGAGACCTTTCCACCTTCTTTGTCTAACTTTTTTCTAAGTCGGTTTCCAGTGTAAAGTCCGAATACCAGTATTAAACATGGAGAGACGGCCTATCTAACTTCCATAATGGCGCATTTTCATTAGTCGTTAGCTCGTTCGGTATACAGCATGCGGTGAGTCCCCGCATGCGGGATAACAACCAATGAAAGTTACCAAGTCGATACATGTTCGGTATACCGACTACGGTTCCCCGAATGTGGGTCCTGTGGTACGCATTCCAGACATATCTCGCACCCCGCATGCGGGCCCTATCGACTAATGAAATTGCGCCATAACGAGGTAACTGGGTAACTCTACAGCAAGACTGGTAGTCAGAGAATTTGGCTTTTGACTTTTAGCAACTTGTATTGACAGTTAAAGATGTATAATGTTAACTAGCACGAAAGAACTACAGAGTACTCCAAAATACTCGGTACGTAATAGATGAACGACTCTTATCCACAAACTGACCTCGGCTATAGCGTCAGCTACCCTTCTGTTGCACCTATCCTGTGGTAAAACCATAGTAAACTATATTAAAACATAATTCCGTTGCTTTGTTGCAGCGCCCAGCTTATGCTGACGGTTTAGGATTATGTAATTTTACTTAGCTACTTATCTCTGGAACGTTGTCACCAGCAAACTGTTGGGTGTTGATCTAAGGGAGATTGGACGAGGGGTTGTGTGCATACTCGTAAGTTAAATTGATGCTTATGTTACGAAAATATTTCGTAACCGTTCTTTTTAAACTCTTTATAGGGATAAAACAGGGCATTTTACCTTTTTTTGTGACCAATTTTCAAGATGTTACTAATAAATTCAATGGTTTAAGCTGTGCTTTGTCTAAGCTGAACGCGTGCCAGAGAGTCATGGCCATCCGGATGGTGCAGGTACTTACACTGCACGGTCTCCCACGAAGCGGCAGACCTCTCTGACGGCGTGCCATCATGGCATGCTAGGTAGAAGGTATGGCAGGCAATGGCCTCCTTCTACGAAGCAACAACGCTAACGAAGGAGGTGGCCACTCGCGTGAGTGAAGGGACTTCCTCACGTCCCAACCGCCACCGGGATCCCAATCCTGATTTCCAGCCACTGTGGCAGTTACAGTAGGCTTGCGGACTGCGAACAATGTATAGCTCGCCGTCCTTACAACTAGTATTTTTGGTGGAACAAAGGTATATTTTGTAATAGAAAACAGGAATAAATATAGAGAAACAGTTTTAATACTTTCCTTCAGAAATTGAAAACAACATTATTTAGTTTGCATATCCCACATACCAATGTCAGAGTACTTATATGGAAAAATAGAACTTAGCATAATAAATATCTTTCATTCTTCACTGACGTATGACTGGTTAGGTTAGAACACAGCAATAAAATAAATAAGGTATAGTCACGCGATATTTTCTAACGTTTTTCGTAGTTTTTTTCAAATAAAAATTTGTCAGAAATTCGATAATTAATGTTCTGTGGTTGGAAGTGGTTTTTGATATATGATGGTCTTGTGGTATTTTTGCACCTAATCTGTTTGTTTAATCGAGTTTAGCCTTTTTCTGAGGTAAAGTTACAAATGATCACATTTGTTACTTTACTTTAGTTCAGGGTCGTAAAAGATGAGTTATTGCCCTGGAATGCAAAGGGCTACTGAAGAAACTCAGGTGGTTTATAGTTAGTAAAAGTCTAATGCTCCAAGAAAAAAATTAATAAGGGTCATAACAAATTACACCACAATCGTCAGGATTAGGGCAATCATTGATGAACATAATTTTAGTAATAGACAGTAGCTGTGTCCTGGCCAAGCATTTACTGGATATTTTATCTTTATTTGCTGGAGAACCATGCCTCCCAAGTGGCAGCCATCAAGTATCACCAATCAGCCTTACAATGTTTCCACAGTTCGGACTCATGCCACTTTTCTAGGAGAAGATTCTTTATCCGCCACTTGGACTCAGTGTTAGTTAGTCGATGTTATATGTTTTAGAAATTTAGGTTCTAGGTCTTTCACCATTTTGAGAGCAGTAGTGATGTAATAAATTACCAAAGTAAGGTGCCTGTTTGGGATTGAACCCACGGCCTACAACCCGTTTGTGGGGGTCACATATAAACCAGTATCTGTTCTATAAAAACGTCTCCAAGAAATAGTAAGTTTTTGTCACAAATCTCGTAAAGATCAGTTCACAAATTCTACCCTCGAAAATTTTTTCACGAAATCCTGCTCCTAAGAAAAATCAAGACTATAAACATAATACATAGAGCATTCAACCGAGGAGTAAAGGTCCTTGTTCTAACAGTTTATATATTTACGCTATCCATCAAGCAGAGTAGGCAGGGGCCTACCATTTGTTCCAGTGATAAAGTTGTGAGTGAAACCGCTAGGAATTCCGGAGAGCTTCAGAATCTTTGTATAGTTGAAGTATCTGTGTTAGTTTGGTAAAGGAATTTGTTGGTTAAACCAAGTTTAGATCTATGATTAAGTAAGTAGGTACTTCAAGAGCAGACGCACCAAAAATTTAATGTTTTCCTCGGGTTTATTAAATCACTGCATCAAATTGTAGACCAGTCCAAATAAATTAAGGATCCAGCGGAGATCGCTCGCTACTTCGAGTTGAGATGAAAATAAAATACGTTCGCAGTATATTGCTATCTTTGTTTGGCAAAAACAAATGCGAAATTGCATATGTGTGTGTACGTGTGAGTTGGACAATCTTCACAGCATAATATGGAACAGTTTTGAACTTGACAAAATAATTCCATCAAAAACACAGCTTATAAAAAACTCAAGTCTCGCAACACTACTCTTCTACCGTAAAAATATGTGAGATCCATGTTATACCAAGTCAAAATATCTTGTATGTTTTAAATAAATGAATTTAGCTTTGTAATCGGATGAAAACACAATGTATCTCAAAAGTAATTAAGTAAATCGTTTAGTGCGATTACCAAGTCAAATCTTAAAAATGAAACTTTGAAATCCTATACATTTATATGGGATTACTAAGTTATATATGCAGTTGGTGTATCTAGAAAACTAGGCCGAAATTGCAAAATATTTTAGTTTTCCCTTGGTTTGTACAGTAAACACTAATTGTAATCAAAATTTGAAACTTCTGTCTCTATGTCTGCTAAAAGTACCTTAGACTTTTTATGTTCGTTCAGTTAGTGAGTGACAAAATTTAGAAACTTTGATAAGAAAATTCAATGAGATTTGAAATATATCGTCTTTTTAAGAAGCCTGCTTGATCTAGTTTCGTCCACAACAAATTTATAAGAGGTTGAAAATGGCTCGAAATGTTTCGAGAAAAGGATGCCACATTTTTGCGTGACTTGGTGGGTGGGACACTACCGTGCCCCCAGATTACCTATGCTCCATTGAAGAAATAGGGTCGCCACTTTTAATGTTATCCTAAAAATAAATTTAATGCAAAAAAAGTGTTCTGTAGTGATCAATCTATCGAATGGAAATCAATAATATTTTTATTTTACGTGGGCCTACATGGACACTTATGAAATGTCAGAATCTAGTGCGTAGTTCCAATTCGTCGTTTCCTATTGAGAAGAACCGGCAAGAAACTTCATGGTTACTCTTTTCAAAAAAATATTGGGTTTACAATATTTCCATACTAGCTGTGTCCGCGACTTCGTTCGCGTGGATGACAAAACTTATCAATAAGTTTTTAGTGTAGTACCTTCACTTTTATGTATATCAATAAATAAGCAAAATGCCTAAAAAATAATATCTACATAATTATACGAATGACTAATCTTACCTAAGAATACTAAAATACCCAACGTTACCTACACGCTATCAAATATACTACCTACACTTGAAATTAAAATCTATACGGTCTGCGCCCTATAAAAGTAAACCTAAGTACCTACCTAATTAAAAAAAAAATGAGTTCGGTGTCGGTCTCGTAACACCCGGTGCCATTATTTTTTTTGATATTTTCAATGTACAGAATTTATACTTCTACAAATTTATTATAAGTATAGATTACAATATTAACAGACAGATTAAGATTGATAACCAAAAGTACAATAAAAATAATATTTATCAAAAAGCTGTCGAAATAGTAGTAATCAAATCGTAGTCTAGTGTTCCCACATTCACACCATAAGAGAGAATATACATATAAGAAAAAACCTATTAAAATGAGATGTAACTAACAAAAATAAATCACAACTTAATGAATCTATGGTGATTAAAATCTAAATAATATAAGAAACAAACGCTCGCAAACCACTTGTGCGATATGACCCCTACGCTAGTGTGAATGCCTATAGGAGGGGAACCGATTTTCTAGTGGCGTAACTACAAATTTTCAGTTTTCAGACTTTTCCCTATATTTGCTATAAGACCTTTTTTATGCCAAATTTCATGATTCTAGGTCATCGGGAAGTACCCTATAAATGTTGATTACTTAGAGAGTATCAAAACGTACGTTTTTTTGCGATATAAACGGTTGTAACTTTTTTTTTCGATAACTTATATGTTTGATTTGTGCACAGCTGCAAGAGATCGCGGGCCTATTCTCGAACTCGACAACTCCACGTGTTCCCGAGATAGAGGGTCTTGACAAACAAAGGTTTCGTTTTTGCCCGTTGAGGTACGAAACGAAACGATAATTGTTGAAAAGTTTTATAGGAAATGAATTTCGATCAAATATTTTTCGAACCTATGATAAGTAGGTAACCCTGTAGGAGCGACACACACGCAAGGACTTTGTGTACCCTGGAATGATTACGAAGTAATATCACACAATCTGAAGTGTACTTCATTTTCATTGCCATTAAGTTCATATTTTTGATTGACAAGCAAAAATGGAAAAAAATGTACCCAGCAAGACGGAGCACAGAAAGAGGTAGCGTGTCCCTTTCTTACTCGTCTATGGACACCATGGTAGAAAGAGATAAGATACCCTTTTGTGAGTACGTTTTTGAGGTTGACGTAATCAATCCAGATAGTATGAATAATTCTGAGACACACTGACTGAGGTAATGTCATACCCACACACTGACATTTGCCTGCTGCGATAGCAATAAAAACTATTGAAAATTTGGGAGAAATTTGGGTGTGTACCGTAATACCAAAAATGATGAATGAAAAATTAATGATTTTCCAATTTCTTTTCGTTTCTTTATAACTTGATAATAATATCTGTGTTCCTACGGAGAGATATCTTGAAGTATTGTTGTTTATAATATAGAAAAAAAACAAATAAAAACATGACATTTTCGGTGTAAAAATGTGAAAAATTAAATTCGCTTAAATTTCGTTTGGGGTAAGTTTTTCAACAGAAAGACGACGTAGGAACCTAGATAATTATTGTCTGAATCCGAATAACATCATATTATGGTGTAAATATGCTTAAACTGCAAATGATTTTGGTATTACGTTTGTATGGAAAATTGACACTTCGCGCCAGCCTTAAGTGATTAGTTTAGGTTTTGATGGAAGTTTGTCGGTCTCCAGAGTTCTTTTTCAGATCTTAACCACATTTAAATGGGACCACATAAGGGAAATAATCATCCAAATAAAGATGTACGTCGGTTAAAAAAATTACACACACACATCACTGAATATGATTTTTAAGATCAGTTGACTAGACACCGCGCAACACAGTTTTTTTTTTAAATAAATGCCTTTTCCCAGCAATGGGGACAAGAAATTTTTAAGCGTACCACTCATTACTCGGTAGTAAAAAAAGTTTGAAAGTACTTCATACATTATGTCTCGTGATCATCATCATTTCAGCTGAAAGACGTCCACTGCTGAACATAGGCCACCCCAAGCGCTGTCGCAACCACCGGTCCAGTGCATTTCGTATTCCTCGGATTGCCGTGACCCACACCAGGTTATCGGTTCACCTTGTGGGCGATCTTCCAACGCTGCGTCGTCCGGTATAGAGTCGCCACTTCTGAACCTTTCGTCCCCATCGATCATCTGTTCAGATCATCATGCCTCGTGCTATGGCTTAACCAGCTAAGTAACGTTATTGATTTCTCTGGTCAAATCATTGGCACGTATTATCGGATTGCCATGTCTAAGACCGTTTTCACATTATCCGATCCGATATCGGTGTCGGACACCGATACAATATCGGGGTAAGTAAAATGTATGAAATACCGTGCTCCGATATCCGATATCGGGTCGGACAATATGAAAGATAGGCACATATTTTATACATTTTACTTACCCCGATATCGTATCGGCGTCCGATACCGATATCGGATCGGATAATGTGAAAACGGTCTTACGCTACATATTATTAGCAATGCGCTTATATGATCGTAAGTTTAGGAAAATGCATTTCTTTCTAAACTACCAATACTACCCCAGAGTAGGGGTTATCTAGGAGCCATATGAATAAAAGAGGCCCCGAAATCCTCGCAAGCCTCCGTTCGCACCTATTCAGCCTAGACAATACGTCTAGATCGGGGAATAAAACCTCCTTTTGTGTACCCTTCCTATCTGAAGGAAAAATGCATTGTTTTTTTTTTTGTTTCCTTGGAGTGGCAACTTGGGCGCTATTTGCGATCTCGTTCCGATTCTGGCGTAACCGATTTCCGATATTAGCAGCTTACAAATGCATCTCGATTTTGGTTTTCGTACTTATTTGGGTGTTTTTTGAGAGGGAAGTACTCGCTTATGTATGTGTTTAGTATATTAATGTTGCTAAGCTACAAGTAGAATAAAGGTAGCATTTGGTTCTAAGTGGTTTTTATAATTTTGCTAGAAAGGATGATGATCGTAATCGGTTATTACTTATTAATATTGATAAATAATTTGTCTATTTATACCTATAAAATGCTTTGAAGCTGGTTTAAGATAAATCCCTTTTTTTTAATTGACTTGCAGGTTTTTAAATCTTTTTTAAGTATTATTTCTAAATATATTTTTGTAATAAAATGTAATCACATATCACGCTTCCTTTCTGAATTACCAAACAATATAAATTGATTTCAAAGTCATAAGCAGCTTTACTGTCGACAGCAGAAACACTGACTTTATTTCTGAGAAAGACTTTCTGTATTATTTACAAGAAATATGTCGACATTATTTACAGTGAATGATAAGATTTTAACAATAATATTTGTCGAAGAATTTTTCCCGAAGTACTTAATAATATTTTTTGTCAGCTGTCGTTATTTATGGAAATTTATTTAAATATAATATTATAAGTACAGAACTGAAGAAATATTTTTTATTGTGAACTTCTGAGTATATTTTTATGAATGGGAATTCTACATAATATCGGACTTATGTTGTAAAGGCTAAAGTTTTTAGTCAGTGTGTGTGTACTGTGTATTTGTTACTTACTTCTTCAGACTCGAACGGATTTGGATGAAATTGGTACAAGAGGAGAACATATTCTGTAATAAACAGACTCAGCATAATACCAGATGACAACGCAAGGCCACCAGCTGATGCTGAATTTTAGCTACAGTCAATGAGGGTTACAAGCTCGAAAACAAAAAAAATACATATAAAAGTAATTAAATAAATTACAATAGTACGCCAGGCTGAGTTCAATCCCGCTAACTACAACTCGTAAGTCTTAGCCATTACCACTGGGCCACTACTGTTCAACATATCTAAGTATATAAAAGGAAAAACTGACTGACTGAAAAATCAACGCACAGACGGAACTACTAGGACTAGAAGCGTGAAATTTTAGCACAACCTACATTTTATGACGCCTCTAAGGGGATAAAATGAGTGTCCAAAGTTTGGAGAAACCTATTTTAACACGAGCAAAGTCGCTGAAAGCAGCTAGTATAACATAAATAAACCAGTTGATAAATAGTGAAGGAGGTAGCCAATCTCCTATAACCGACACGATAACCGATTTCCTTTGACTGACTTTTACAATTTCCGGAGAATGATAAGCAAAAGCAGCTTCTTACACAATAATATCAGTTTGTTACTGTACGAGTATCTTCAGCATTTTAACGTTTTGCATTAGCATTATCGGCCTTATAATGTTCCCACTGCTGGGACTTAGGCCTCCTCTCTAGGAGAGGGAATGGGCCATAATCCACCGCGCATCCATTTTAACGTTTATCCAATTATTTTACAAAGCATTGTTTGATTTAACTGTTTTATTGTATAGTTTCGAATTCAATTTTTGTTTTATTTTTTGTTAGTCTCTTTCAGCGGCGTCAATTTTGCTGGTATAAAAGTAAAAAGACAGGCCAAGTGCGAGTTGAACAAGGGTGCTGTACAAACTTCCTTATGTAAATAGTTCTTTATATAATATATAATAATATCTTTATATAATAAGCTGCCAAAATCATTGCTAGAATGCAACGATTTAAATGTATTTAAAAAACAACTGCATAATCTACTGATTAAGAAGACATACTACACCGTGGGCGAGTACCTGTCTGATAGGAATCTATGTGTACAATAATGATACTGGTTAAGTACTTCTTTCTAAGTCCGACTTACTTGACTGAGTTTATGTGTGTATTTTCTATTTAGAGTTATTACTATTATTATTTTTTGACATTTTTATTTGACATTTTTATTCGACATTATTTTATTTTTTATGTACCTTACAAAATGTCTAAACTAACTACAATTTTGCATGCCTAATTTGGTAAAACACAATTTACTAAGCATTTACTTGACATCCAGAAATGTATTATTGATTGTACTGTGTTTAAGCAATAAAGATTTTGACTTTGACTTTGACTTTGACTTTAACTTTATTAGAGTTTCGGAACATTTAACGGTAAATCTTTCAGCCCTGGGCCCTGGCAGGGTTGAAACCTACTAGGGTTATGGGTCGGCTTCTTAAAAAAATTCAGGGCGCTGCCAAGTAAGCAAAGAAGAAACAGTGGTATGGTCTTACTCCGTAAAAGTCTGATAAACCCTCCCGCTCCACTCTAAAGCGGAAGAAGTCACTGGATGATTTCCCACCTTAAAAAGCCATAGAAATAAAGCAGTAACCTCAATTTAAAAAATATAACCAGTTATGTAATTACCAATATTACAAACCAATAATACGTTTTAATCCGAATTCAGCGTCCATTTTCTTTTACATCCCCTCTGATATTTACAAGAATAATTCGGAACAGCAAGCCGGCATCACTGTAAAATATAATTACTCGTCCAATTAACGATACAATTTGACTGGCGAGCTGATTGCATTGTTATTTCCGATGCATTTCGCGATCATTACTTTATATTTTAAATATTTTCTGATCTATAAATGGTTCCTCCATTTTTGTTGTTGCGAAACTTGGTAGTATGAAGTATTTGTTCTCGTTTTTGCGACTTCGTTGTGTGGGTTTGAGAGTGTGGTTAGCGTAGAGGTTGAGTAATCGGTTCCTAGAATACGTGTTACAGGTTTAAGTTCTGCTCGAAACAAATATTTGTATGACCTCACTAGCACCACGATACAGGAGTAATTCCTAGTATACCCACACACTAGAGCATGTTATTAAAAGTATTACATTTCATTTATAAGAATCAAACAGCTATGTAGGAAAGTAAAGAAGCTGACAAGAAAAGAGTAAAGAGTACAATCCATAACTTTTGTAGTTAGGTACACGCCTAATAAGTACGAATATTTATTTATTTATTTATTTATTTAAGCTTCATGAACAGTGGTGGTACATAGGCGGACTTAATGCAACAAGGCATTCTCTACCAGTCAACCTTTGGGTTTAAATAAACAACATGTGGTAGGTTTGCATAATAAATAAATAACAACCTAGAATATTAGTCATCTACGGCGCGTAGTGGTCCACGCGCACCTCAAAGAGATGTCAGCGAACTGTACGAGCCCAGTAAAGGCTATGGGTTGTCCGAAAGGGAACCCCAAGGTCATGGGAAGCAAGGCAAAGAAGGAACATGTAGGTTTTAGCCAGTAAAAGTCTGGCATGTTCTTCCACTCTACCCAAGAGCAAGACTTTTTCATTGGATGATAATCCACCTAACAAAATCTAATACGAATATACTCTTACGACAGGTCTCCTAAGCTTTTGTTGGTTGACTATGCGAGTACAATTTGTATTTTTTTTTGGTGTGCAATAAAGTTTATTCTATTCTATTCTATGCATTTGAAAGGCAGTTATTTGGATTTCACTTGACTACAATACTCCTTAAACCAATTATGTATTAAGTCTAGTAACATCCTTTTAACAAGCACCCAAGAATTACCTGAACCACTAAGATTAAAAGATCAGATGGCCTCTTCCTATGGCAAAGGAAAGCTAACCACAAAGTTAATCCCTGTTTTACTATAAAAGATAAACCTGAAACTTACGTAATTCTCCCCTATGTAATGTTCACATTTACAAGGACGATGATCTTGGATTTAGTAAAGGTAACTGAGGAGGGACATTAACAAAATGAGTTCGACCCTTTAAAGAGTAATACCCTTTTAGGGGTGTACAATGTAGGTACATCCCTTATGTCTCCGTTTTTAAAGGATAGGCGAAACTTTGAGCTGTTTGTAGTATTGGAGCAGAATTTAGGCTAAGAGATTGAAGTAGATTATAGAAGTTTGTAATTTCTGCTCTTTTTTCAGATTTCAGAAAAAAGAAACACCGAATGACTTCTCCCGCTCTAGAGCGTAAGCGGGCGTGTTAGATTTTTATTGACTGAAACTCCAATTTTCCTTTTTTGTCTTAATTCCGGGACCACAGAGTTTCCTTTCGGATTACCGATGGCCCCAGCAGGCTTTGGCCCCACTAGGCATATTTGTTATTTCCTCCAACGGAAACTCAAACGGTTTAACTTATTCAAAGAAGTTTGACACACGGGTAGACTATGTACTGGAATAGCACCTCATAAACTTTTTATTCAGGGAGTATAGTTTTCTTAGGTAATTTTTTCTACGTTCGCGCAAGTGAAGTCGCACGCAAAAAAATCCTACTGCAATATTATTTTTCAGACATGAACTACACTGTTCTACTAATATAAATCTGAAAGAAAACGAATAAAAAATCCATTTCCGAATACCGATCTCATGAAGAAGTGGCATTCGAAGTGACACTAATTTGATTACGTATTATACTTTTGTCTGCGTTAATAAAATAGAAATGCAGTTTCCGTTTGCTAGTAGAAATACACGGGAAGATATTTTGAGTAGGCTGTTAGTGTATCGTAAATGTGTATTTCTGTGTTCCGAATATTATTTTAAGCTTTTTAGTTCCAGTTTGTAGGTACGTTGTTCAAAACTGATTTATTGAAGAGCTGTTTTTAAGGTTCAGTTTTTAAAACTAATTGGTAGTAGTTATTGCATAAAAATCCCCCGCGGCGGCGCTTGCGGGCATCGGCACTGTTGAGCCCCTGGCTGCCCACTGTCGACGACTTGACAGCCGGAAGGCAAGCTACCCATTGCTCGACGTCCGCAAGCTCGCGTCTTAACATGGCTGGTTGTCGGGATCGGGGTCTTCGCGGCTGGGGTTTTATGTATGTACATATATTGCATATCGTCGTCTAAAAGTGTTAAACTGCTAACTCCCTTCTAGCTAGAAGGGAGTTAGCAGTTTAACACTTTTAGACGACGATATATTACACGTGATTTTCGTCACAAGAACTTTAACAATAAGAAGCAATCACTCTACCAAAAAAAGCAGTTATTCCAGCGTTCACGTCCAAAAAACCAACCCGTATAACCCACAAATGTATCTCAATTTAGATTTCCACGACCGTAACACGCAACGTGAACGCTGCGGTGTCGCTAACAAAGAAACCCGTCCATCCGTGTGTCAATCATGTATTTGCCGACAAGACTTATTTTTAGATTTTCAATTAGCTTTTAGCATTCTAGTGTAGGATTACACGTTTGACATGGTAGCGTTAAATTGGGTTTAGCCGGAAGAATTGATGAGTGTGTTGAAATTTGTGACAAAGGATGTGATGTTTAGTTTTATATAAAGTTTAATGTTCAAAGTTTTTAATAATACGATTTGACACATTGAACACTAAAGTATAGTTTAGGCTGAAAAATTTACCTACTTATGTTTAGATGACATTTAAAAAATGGTGTTCATCAGAAGGTATTCGAAGGCCAAAGAGTTGTTTTTAGGGTTCCGTAGCCAAGTGGCAAAAACGGAACCCTTATAGTTTCGCCATGTCTGTCCGTCCGTCCTCGCTTAATCTCTGTGACTGTTTGCACTAGAAAGTTGAAATTTGGTACCAATATGTATATCAATAACGCTGACAAAGTAGTAAAATAAAAATTGGAAAAAATGTTTTATTAGGGTAGTTCCCCTACATGTACAGTGGAAAGTGTTTTTTTTTTTATTTCAACCCTAACGTATGATATATTGTTGGATAGCTATTCAAAAATTAATACGGGTTTACTAAAATAATTTTTTGATAATATCAATAATTTCGGAAATAATCGCTCCAAAAGTAAAAAACAATGTGTCCCCCCCCCCCTCTAACTTTTGAACCATAAGTTTAGAAAATATGAAAAAAATCTGGAAAGTAGAGCTTTATGAAGACTTTCTAGGAAAATTATTTTGAACTTGATGGGATGAACAGTTTTTGAAAAGTTGGACACTTATTGTGACGGACGGGAAACTACGGAACCCTACATACACTGAGAATGACTCGACACGCTCTTTTCTGCTAAACTGATATCAATGGATTTTAACTTGTGACATAGTCTAAGTCATAGACTACTCGGACATGGGAAACGACGAACAGTTGTACCAATATACTAAGCTGGTGAAGCCACAACCGGAAGCTTTTATTTACTTTTCAACAAATGATGTATGACAACAAGTAGTAAAAACATATAAAACAAAATTTTAAGTTGGGCTTCCATACAAAACACGTGATTTTTTGCGGGTTTTTTGTTACGGACTGTACCGTTTTTTCTCGAAAGTCCCTTTCATTGAGATACTATTTTTTTGGCTTATGAAGGCTGTGTTTTTTGGCTTATGACGATATCTAGATCCATATTGTAGCAACAACTTTCATACTGTGCGCACAATCATATTTCCAAGTACCTACGTTACTTCAAATTTCTCTCCAACCGCCTCCAGTGACTTGTCAGCTAAATCCAAATCCCAATCGTACACGAGTCAACCCACAGTCCAAACCATGTGGACAAACATTTCTGACAACAAGACGTAGCTATCAAATTGAGTGGACGTTTACACATGTCGGCTTGTCAACACTGACTGCTGACTGTCATATGAATTTGTGAGATTGCAATTGACAATGTTGGTGGTTATGGTATTGTGTTTGGTTGTTGCATTTTTACTCGCTTCATAATTATGCCTTTTTCAACTGATTACCTATCACATACCCGCGAAACGAGACACAATCGTAAAACAATAACAGCGCGGTCACATGCGACCGGTCGGGGACTCATGAATTAAAAAAAGAGAGACGTTCTCAATTTGGTTGTAATTTTTTTACCTCAGATCTCTGTCATTTAAATTTACTTAAAAGATTTGCTTCTAGATTGGTCCAATTGTTTTCATCCCGTTTTTATGATGAGATCCGTGAAAATTTGAGGGAACTCTTCAAATACGAGTATTATAGGCAACCATATAGTGAACGGTCAACAGAACTCGCTTGTGGGAAACCTACTGGGGCCATGAGTTGACTTCTGAAAAGAAAACCCGTAGTCCTAGAACGCAAGGTAACGAATGAGCATAAGTGAAACTAATTAAGTAAAAGTCTGACACGCGCTGTCGAAGAAGTAGAAAATAAAATCAAATAAATCTTCCAAATATATACAAAAATATAATCATAAAAATCGGTCTAACCGTTTCAGGGAAACTGACAAAAAATACTATGAAACAAGATTTTATATATTTATATTAAATTAGACACTTAAACCTTGTCGAAACGTAGTTTTTTTTTAGATGGAAAATCATTCCTCGAATCATAGGTACTTACTGAGATAAAAATATCTCAGACCCAACTTGCATGTATGAAATCTAATAACTTATTCAAATAAATACCTCTTTGCATATTAAGATTACAAGCTTTTAACGCTCTCAAGAGAGGCCTTTTGAAGGTGTTTTAAACTGATTTTGGCTATTTCGCACCTACGTTTAATATAAATTATTTCGAGGAAAGCTGATTTCGAAGAAGTTTACGTCTATTTGTAGACTTCAAGGTGATTTTATAGGTACGTCTTTCGTCGATTTTTAACGGTAAGTAAAGACGCTGTTTTACGGAAAATTCTGAGTAAGTTTAAAAAAAATGTAGTAATGTTTCTCTCATTTTTATTCCTACCTGACTAAGCTAGTGCCCGCGACGTCGTTTGAAAGAAAGAAAGAAAGAAAAGATAGAAAATTGTTTGTTTGGCCAGATTCGCAAAATAACAGAATGCCATTTGGTCACAATTTCAAGAAGGTTTTTTGTGCGGAATCCTAATTTTTTCTCTAAAATAAAAGTAACTTACCTAAGTAGTAATTTAAGCTACTGAGGTAAGATATTGTAAAGTCAAAGCCACCATAACTGAAACTTCAAAGTAGAAAGCTTACCTTCCAATTTGTGTTTCTACATGTCCCCAAACATGCACTGACAAACTATCAGCTTTTATAAATTAACGAAAGAACCACGGCCTCCTAGGCCACTACATCGTTGTCGCTTGTAAAATGTCTGATCCTTTTTCCATAAAACATAGCGTTTCAATTCTCACGGCATACAAAACGCGCGTAAACCCACACCTTCCATAATAAACTGGCTTGCAAAGAAAATATCCCATCTCCCTCGTCATTGTGCACACTGCCTCAGGCACTGCTCACAGTTATAAAGGCTAGTACAGGCTGTCAAAGAAGCTACTCCATATATACAGCTTAAAGGAGCGGTTCTCAAAGTTTAATGGACCGCGACTCCCTTAGCGAAAATTATCGAATTTGGGACTTACCGGTTTCTTTTTTGGAGGCTATTGACTTCTACTGCACTAGGGCGAAACTGCGAAACTGCGGCGAACTGGCTAAAACCTTAATTATGTTCCTTTAGTTGCCTTTTGCGTTCTAGGGCCTTCAGTTACCTTTTCAAAAGTCCTTTCATGGCCTGGTATGGTTTTGCAGACATCTCTTTGAGGTGCACTGTGCGCTTAGAACACTACGCACCGATGAAGACTCGGGCTCGGTACGAACGGAAACTGGGCGTCTGACGCCCATCTAAAATATTGGTATAGCTACATCCGTATCCTGTTAGAATGAAAGCCGACTCCAGCACAGTTAGGAAAAGCCTATGGATATGATGATGAGTTTTAATATTAATCAAAGCTGAATCTTGAATTGGCACAGGCCTCTGGACATAGGCCTCCCCCAATTGAAGAGAAGAAAGAATCTTTGCGTTTCTGGACGATTGCTGCCTGTCACCGTTCTTTAGTTGTCGCACGACTGTTGTCCTATCAGTCTATCTATGTAGTCTGTCGCCAAATTTTTAGGGGCCACCTCATATACGCTCAATGGGTTCAAGTATGGGTATACTTTGAGAACCACTGACTTAGAGGCTTCAAAAGGCCCCAACCCTCCCCCGAACGGCTAATGGCCTTCCAACTTTCATAATAAGAGTTTATGTTACAACCTACCCTCTTTAATGACTTAAAATAACAACAAATTTCGATGGCGCAGCAATTTGGAAGTAATTTAGATGACGATAAAGCATCGCCTCGTGTTTGGACTTGTCTTTTGATTGTTTGATGGGCTTCAGCAATTAACCTTGGCTGTTAATGCTTATCCGCTGGTCTGGACTGGTTTTTTGAACAATAGTGTCTAGTTTAGGCGACTAAGCATATTTTTGTGTCTGTTTTGGCTTTTATGTAGCTTAATCCGCAGTGTAATCGAGGTGTCTTTGAGGTATTTTTTAGTCGTTATTATCTACAAAACATTGTATAAATAATGTGTTTTTAAAATAAATATAAATTTAGCTATGTATTTCTGTACTTTTTTTTTATAACGCTGTTTCTGCATATGGTATTACACTAAGAATTATTCTAGTAGTTTTCGTTCACAAATAAGTCAATACAGAACAAATAGTTATCTGTGGACCAAATAAATGGTTTTGTTCAGGGCGGAAATGGAACCCCACATTAAGAAAAAATATTTTAAAACAATTTGAGTTGCTGATGCTATAATGATGCTATAATGATTACAGCATTATTGTGTTAAAAAGTTTATGTAACACGCTCGTCCTTAATTTTTATATTTTTCAATATAAATTTTATATTTTAAGCCTAAAGACGTCCACTGCTGGACATAGGCCTCCCCCAAGTATCATCATAACGACCGCATATGTGTATGTCGCATCTATCGAATTCCCCGCGACAAGTCGCGGCATGGCGGACAGAGTTCCGGCGGGATCTTAGGGTGGCATGGCGACTGCGACTGTCGCAACCCAGTGCTGGGCACGCCGTCATTGAGGCGGTTAGGCCCCTCTTTGAGGAGTGGTTGGAAAGAGGTCACGGCGTCCTCTCTTTCCGTGTGACGCAGGTCCTCACCGGACACGGTAAGTTCGGGAGGTTCCTGCATCGAATCAAGCAGGAGAGGACGCCCGGGTGTCGCCACTGTGTGGACCGCCCGGAGGACACGGTGGAGCACACGGTAGAAGTGTGCCCCGCTTGGGCGGAGCACCGCCGTGTCCTCGTGGAGACTATCGGGAGCGGCGACCTCTCGCGCCGGGCCCTGGTTCAGGCCATGGTCCGGAGCGAGGAGGGTTGGCATGCGGTCGCCTCCTTCTGCGAAGCAGTAATGCTCGTGAAGGAGGCTGCTGACCGCGAGCGCGTGAGGGAACGGTCCTCACGCCGCCGCCGCCGAGATCCCGATCCCGATTTCCGACCACCGTAGGCGCGGGTTCGCGGACGGCGAGCACTGGGTAGCTCGCTGTCCGGCAGTCTGGAAATAATCTGGACCGAGCCCAGTCGTCAACGGCGCGTTCTGTTCCACGCGCGCCTCAAGGAGATGTCAGCAAACTGTAGGGGCCCGGTAGGGCCGAAGCCTCTGGGGGGAACATGTGGTATTCCTAACGGTTGATACCGAGTCCCCCCCAGAACGAAGGCAACGAAGGAACGGGGTAGGGGTTTAGTCAGTAAGAGTCTGACACGCCCTCCCGCTCCGCCCAAGAGCGGGGGAAGTCATTCTGATGATTCCCCTACCAGAAAAAAAAAAATCTATCGAATTCCCACGACCCTTACCAGGTCATCGGTTCATTGTGGGAGTGTGTGTTCTTTGTGGGAGGTCTACTAAAGCTGCGTCTTCCATTAGGCGGTTTTAAAATAACAAAATTAAGCGAGCCAAGAGCTTAGAGTAAAAGTATATTCGAAGCATTGTAACGAGGGTCTAAAAGGTCAAAGGATTATTAATTTTACCAATTTACAGTTCTGTTTACTTTCTAAATGAAATGACTAGATATTTTACAGCCTGATTACAAGCTGACCCGACGAATTATAATAATTTCGCCGTATACCAATTAGGTTTTGTGTATTACGATAATATTTTCGAGAGAAAATTGCTGGTAAGGACGCTAAAATTTTCAAGTGCTTTAATTGGTTTTGAAAATGTTTAACCATTTGTTCTTTACTTGTTTGCCAGACTCAAAATGTGAGTGAAGGAAAACATCGTGAGGAAACCAGTATATCCTAGAACTAAAAATTTAAACATGTTATGTGACATCCACCAATCCACGCTGATTGACTGGTCCCGCATGGTGAGTTACCATTTCCTCTCCGAGTGAGGAGGCCTGAGTCCCAGCCGTGGGAACATTATAAGGCTGATTATACTATGATAATTATATTAGGTTGTTACTTACCATCTGTTTTTTATACCCTGAGACTAAAATGACATTACACCACAAAAGAACTGGCATCATTCCTATAGTAAGGTTGACATTACCTGTGTCAATTTAGTCTCAGGGTATAAAAACAGACGATAGTACCTAAATGAATGTTGTACATATTGTTCCTTCAGTACAATAGGTTTGATAAATGTCCTACAAGGAACAATAAAAACCTTAAACAAAAAAAAGTGTAACTAAATCCGTTCGGCCATTTGAACTTGAAAGGGGAACATTCACATACACACATACCTATATACTCGTACATATAAACTTTCGCCTGTTATTTTTTTTAGAGTGAGAAATCATCCAATGACTTGTCCTGCTCCTGCCCGAGAGCGTGACAGACTTCTACTGACTAAAAACCATTCTTATTGCCTTCGTTCCAGGGCCGCTCTTCTTCTTCTACCTGGCGTTAATTCCGGCCATTGCCAGGGTCCGCCTTCCTACTAAGCTTTCTCCACTTTGCTCGATCTTAAACATCCTTCTCAGTAAGGCCATTGGCTCTCATGTCGGACTTGACGACGTCCAGCCAGTGCTTGCCAGATCGACCACGGGACCTAGCCCCAAGAACAGCATATCCATGCATCTCCGACCAACGTACTCCCTAGGGCGGCGCATGATATGGCCATACCATCGCAGACGACACTCTTGAAGTTTTTCCCCCACGTCACGGACACCAAGACTACCTCGTTCCAGGGCCCCTACGGTTTGCTAACATCTCTTTTAGATGTGCGTGCAATTATACGCGCCGTCGACGACTTGGATTCGGTCCGAACGGTTACCGGACGGCCGGATGGCGAGCTACCCATTGCTCACCGTCCGCAAGCCTTCCCCTTAGGTGTGCCTGTTTAATATTAGTGTTATAAATCTGATGTTTACAAAATAAAGACGTAGTCCGTCGCATACCGAAATAAAAAACGCGACATTACCGTAACACAAGCTATAGCGAAAACACCATAAAATTATATTTTCCACATAAAAGTTTGCCGATTCTCGTCGTAATATTATGCAAATGAGGACTCAAACACATAGGGGTTTTACGATCGAACCCATTTGTAAGGAATTTGCGCGGAACTAAAGGACAGAGCTTTGTTGTCATTGTGACGGTTAATTTTAACTTCCGTGTTTTCACATACCTATAGCTAACTTAAACTCACACACACAGCTACCTATAGTCTGTATAAAAAAGCGACCGACTTGAGTAAAATTACAGTGAAATCTGATATAGGTAACAATGGTTGAATAGTCAAGCAAGCTGATTAAAAGGTCTTTATAAGAATAACTAATTTTACCGTGTTAATGAAACGCAAAAGGTGACTGAAGGAACACAGATCCATTTTAGTCAGTAAAAATCTCACACTCCCTTTCGCTACACCCAGAATGGAAGGAGTAATTTGAAGATTTCCAACTACTAGAGCAGTATCCATACTTACATGTGGATGGATGGAGAGGGAGAGGGAGGCCAAAGAAAAGATGGATGGATTGTGTGAGAAGTGATATGGAAGAAAAGGGAGTGAGTGATAGCGTGACGAGTGACAGGACAGAATGGAAGAAAAAGACGTGTTGCGCCGACCCCAAGTAGAACGGGACAAGGGCAGGAAGATGATGACAGCAGTATCCATACTTTTAGGTAGAGATATCTCTTCGCAAATATATAAACAGACAAAGTAGTTTTTTGCCGGTTCTTCTTGATAAGAAACGACTAATTGGAACTGTTAACGCGCTAGCTTTTAACGTTCTGTAAGTGCCCATATAGGCCTATGTGAAATAAAAATATGACGTTTAGGTTTGAGTTTGTCAAATAAAAATATTGAGCTTGAGTTTGATTGTCATCGCTTTTTAATTTTCATTTGGATAAGTAAACAGTTATACATAAGCCTATTGCCTCTGACATACGACTGCCTAGCCAGACAAATGCACATAGGAGGCAGTTCACCACATCTGTTTGGTTAATCCACGTCCGTTCATGCAGATCTATAGGGATTATGGACCACACCTGTTCTACGAATAGGAGTTCTGGTTGCTAATCCTTATTGTAAGCTACAGTTTAGGAATAAACTGGTTTGCAATAGAAAACTAAACACATTATTAAAACACATATATTTTAATCCCTTTTCTTGAATTCAGTGAAGTATTTTTTTTAATTACTTCACTGTATAATTATAAATTATCGGTGTCTTCGTGGGAGCTATTAGTGGTGGCCACAGTCATGCTGGCGTAGGAAACGGTTGCACGCGTAAGGGAAGGAACATCCTCACGCTCCAGCCGCTGTGACTACAGCCTCGATTATCAGCCACCACAATCGTGGGCTTGCGAATGACGAGCAATGGGTAGCTCGCTGTCCGGCCGTCCAATGACCATCCGGACAGAACTTGAATCGTCGCTCGGCGCATAATCTATTGCGTGTGACCCCGCTCTTGCTCCTCAAAGAGTTCGCAGCAAAATCGTAAAGGCCGTACAAGCTTTCTGAAAGGGTTACTCGTGGTCCTGGGACACAAAAGGCAATTGAAGGAACGTAGGTGTGGTTCTAGTCAGTACAAATCTGTCGCGCGTTCTTACTCCTCGCTAGAGCAGGAGAAGTTGCTAGGATGATTTACCATCTCAAAAGAATAACTCTCGTACCAAATTTATTTTAAACAATCTTGTGGACACATAGGTAGGTATGTTCGAACAGTACGAACTGTTCACATAGCTATCGATCCCATCAAGAAAAACAGGAGCCACAACACTCAAGTTGCTACATAACAAAAAAAAAACAAATCCAACCATCTACTTAAAATTCTTAACAAAAAACCGATCACAGAAGTTTCCGCTTGGCTGAAACTTGAACTATTACTGAAGAGGCTTTTTTGTATTCGTTCAGCCGGCTGAAATTCCATGGCAGTAACGCCATGGCGTGGAAAACTTATGTAAAAGACTTGTCTCGCTGTAAACTTTGAAACAAGAAACAATAGTGAGGGAAAACCGTGGCACGTGTTTCTGAAGGCCTGTTTTTTAATCAGTACTACTAATATTAATTTAGGAAGTTAAACGGTTTGTACGTAATTGGCGTTGTGATTATTTAGACAACATGATAAATGATATTTTTTGTAGTAGTAGTAGTAGTAGTAGTACGGGTCGATCTTCAAGGTTAAGCAACGCTTGCCAAGGTTGGTCTGTAGATGGGTGACCATCTTAACATACCGAGTTTCCTCCGTGCTTCGGAAAGCACGTTAAGCCGTAGGTCCCGGCGGTCATTTGTAGATCTTTGGCAGTCGTTACGGATAGTCAGAAGCCAGTAAATCTGACTCCAGTCTTGCCATCAAGTACCATCAAGAAGTATTCATATTCAAGAACTAAGCCTCAAGAAATTTAAATCATTTGTAAAGCGTAAACTTTGCCAAAAGGTTTTTAATACTATTGTTCGACTGCGGGGTCGACTTGGAGGGATATGAAAAATAACACCACCGGAATTACGTCACTTTCACTTTTATTTATTTACTAGTATCACTTTATCACTTCACATAGTAGTTACACTGTATTCCGATAGGTGCGCTGCTCAAACAGTCAAAAATTCCGGCTAGACCTAAGCAAACCGATGTAACGAAACCATAGCGCGATCTAATTCGATTTTAACGCCATCTAGGGAATCGACCGGTACTAAATTACTCGAAACGAATATTATTTTATGTGATCGCGCTATGATTTCGCTACCCGCTCAAACATACCGCCCACCAAGGACATATTGCTCAATGTCCTTTAACACCGCCCACCGTGCCAAAGAAATTTGGCTTGTTTGGACATAGAGTGTACCACTGTCATTGGTAAGGGGTTAACAAAACAAAACAACAACGAAGAACAATTAACAAATAAGAAAAAAGAAGTTAACAATTTTAATTGGTTATTGGTACTACGCACAGTTTAGACGTCGGCCTTTTTATGGACGACGTCTGTGTACGTATTGCAATACGAGTAACCCCATCCTATTCTGGATGTTTTGCTTCAACCCTACCTAATAACCACTTGCCTGGTGGCAAGTTAACCTCTTTTACCAAAACCACTTCACCAACCGATGGTTCCGGGGTTTTATAGGCAAACTTATGCCTCTGTAAAAACTGGTGAAGGTAGTCATGCAACCATCAACGTCAGAAAACCTGCACCATTTTCTGATGGAGTTGCCATCGCTGTAAACTATGTGCAATAGATGCTTCATAGTTTGAATCTGGAGGCACAACGACTAGTTTCCCTATGAGAAAATTGAATCCAAAAATATATTTAATGATACTTGCATTTTTCTGACATAACTGATTCTTCCTCAATTCTTCTAGTTCATTTGCGAATCCTTCTTTTTGAGATTTCTTCTTCACACATGTCTCTGTTGCTTCCTCCAGTTCTTATGGTGTCAAATGTTTCGAACTGATTCCTTGAATTGGCAATCTCAAAAACCTACGACAATAAGCTATCACTCGGATCATTCTCGGCAGTGTTGAAATGGATTCCAAAAGGTAACATCCAATGTAGACATATGTACCTTTACCTCTTCCAAACGTGTAACCAGATGCTTTGGCCTATTATATTCAATCACAGGTTGTTTTAATAAGTTCAGCCCATCCCACCACAAAGACATATCTGCAAGTTCTCAAGGAAGAACGCCTCGAGAGGCACAGTCTGCTGGGTTTTGCTTAGTTAGAACATGAGCCCAGTGATGCGTATCTAATGTGGTCAAAATATCTGAAACCCGATTGGCCACAAAAGTTTTCCAGCGGCTTGGATGATTACTTAACCATGCCAATACTACTTCGCTATCAGTCCAGGCATGCCAATCAGTCTTAGCTATACCCATAACTTCACCTACTTCCGATATTAATTTACTAACCAGAACTGCCCCACAGAGTTCCAGTCTTGGAATGGACACTTGTTTTATAGGAGCCACCCTTGTTTTCGACGTTATCAACGAAGTGTGAACATTTCCCAAATGATCCACTACCCTAAGGTAAACAACTGCCGCGTACGCTGACTGCGATGCGTCTGAAAATCCGTGTAATTCTAATTTCGTGTTATCAGAACGAGTGTATACCCATCGAGGAATTTTAATTTGAACGAGGGAGGTTAAGCTGTGATGGTAAGTATTCCATTCTTGTACTAAATTGCTTGCAATTTCTTGATCCCAATCTAAGCCTGTTAACCACAATTTCTGTATATACATTTTCGCTAAGATTATAGTTGGTGCTAACCATCCCAATGGGTCCAACAAACGCGATATTTCAGAAATAATCTTTCTTTTAGTTACAGGTCCAGTTATCGTCGGGAGTTCCAGAGAATATTGGAAGCAGTCTTCATTTGAATTCCAAGTAAGTCCCAATATTTTTGTTACATCATTCATTTTTATTCTTAACTCCTCATGTGTAGTCGCATTCTCTTCTCTTATAATATTTAATAATTCCTTATTATTGCTCATCCACTTTTGTAACTCAAATCCGCCTTTACGTAAGGTTTCATTCATTTCCTTGAAGACTTTAAGGCCCTGCTCTATGCTTTCCACCCCAGTCATCAAACCATCCATATAAAAATCATTCAGAATCATTTTCTTTATTTCAGGATTACCTTCACATTCGTCATAAGCCACTTGTTGGAGAGCACGTACTGCCAAGTATGGTGCTGAGGCAGTACCAAACGTAACTGTGATTAGTTCATACTCTTCTATCTCCATTTCAGGACTGTCCCTCCAGAGTATGCGCTGATATATTGTATCTTTTCTGTTGACCAAAATTTGTCGATACATTTTAATGATATCTGCCACTAAACATATCTGATGTGATCTCCAACGCATAATAATATGCCGAAGTTCTGCCTGCAAGGTTGGTCCGATTAACAAATTATCATTAAGTGACATGCCATTTGAACCCTTGCAGGAAGCGTCAAATACGACACGCACCTTGGTCGTATCCTTATCCTCCCGAACAACAGCATGGTGTGGTAAGTATATGGCTTCTTTATTTTTTCTTTTGTCCGCAGGTACCTTTTCCATGTGATATAATTCTGAATATTCATGTATAACCTTCTGGTAATCGTGCTTTAATTTATCATTCCTTCGTAATTTAGATTCTAAGCTTTTCAGTCTTTTTTCAGCTATGGCTTTCGACTCCCCAAACCTTCCGATCAGCTCTGCATCTCGGAACGGTAGCCTTACGACATACCTGCCATCCTTATTACGCATCGTAGAAGTCGTAAATAATTCTTCACATTTGACTTCATCGTCCGTGAACATCCTTTTCGTTCCAGATGGTTCAGCCTCTAATTCCCAAAACTTTCGTAACATTTCGTCATCTTGGACACTAGAGTGCATCACGGTGATTTGTGAGACAACGTTAGTACTATTCTCCTCTTCAACCGTCCCCGACAATATCCAGCCAAAAGCGGTGCCCTGCGCCACGAGTTTCCCGCTTGCGTTCTTCTTTAAACCATCTCGAATAATCTGGCTGTAGACTTCAGCACCTAATAACAAATCAATTTTATTAGGCTTGAAATATTCTGGATCAGCCAATTCGGTATCACATAAGTCTACCCATTCTACTTTGGTTAGTTTCGTAGCTGGGAGAAGGGTTGTGACTGATTTCAGAACATAGGCGGTTACTTGCAATTTAAACGTTGGATCGATTCTCGAACAAATTGTTAAAACTACTTTGGCGGTCGACGTAGTACTTTTGTCTCCACCCACACCCAATACTAAATTTTTTGAAGGAATTTTCTTCAAACCTAAATACTGAACCAATTGATTCAGTTACAAAGGACCCTTGTGATCCCTGATCAAGTAACGCTCTAACTACGCGGTAAGTCCCATATTTTGACTCCGCCTTTAATAAGGCCGCTTGCCTGGTGTTTCCTGTCGAAAAACATGAGACTACTTGTTTATTCTCCATTTTTGCGTTATCATACTTTTTCTCAATATCGGTTGATGAGGTTCCCTCGTGAGCAGCCGAACTACCCTCACCAACCAACCCAGAAACACCCGTGGGGTGTAACAAAGAATGGCGGCGGCGTTTACACACCTGGCACCTGTGAGTATTTCTGCAGAACCTAGCAGAGTGGTTACTATTTAGGCAGTTGAAGCATAAGTTCTTTTCAAGTACAATATTTCTACGACTGTCTATAGACTCTTTAGAAAACTTAGGGCAAGATGAAATTCTATGATCAGCTGAACAATATGCGCATGTCACATTTTTAATATCTTTTGCTACCTGAAATGACTGTGTGCTTTTAGGATTTCTATCTAATTTAGTATCCAGATTTTCCAAACCACGGAAGCGACTTATTAGAAATTCACTAAACTGATTAAATGTCGGTAAATCATCTGTGGGATCTGAAGCTACCTGCAACTCCCAGGCTCTCCTGGTCTCTTTGTCTAATTTTGAACTAATTAAATGAATTACCAAGATATCCCAGGATGCGACATCAACACCAAGATTCCTTATTGACTCCAAACAATCAGATGTAGTGCTTATTAAACTTTTAATATTTACGGCTGATTCTACCGTTAAAGTTTTTTGACCAAATAGACGATTCAAAATACCAGTGGCCAGAAACTTTTTATTGTTGTACATTTTGTCTAACTTTGACCACGCTATTTTGTAATTGTCCGCCGTAATATTAATATTTCGCAACAATTGCTCAGCTTCTCCAATCAAATGCCCTTTTAAATAATAGAATCGTTGTGCATCATCTAAAGACTTGTTATCATGGATCAAACCTGTAAATAAATCTCGAAACGTTTGCCATTCAGAATATTTTCCTGAAAATAAAGGTATTTTTATTTCGGGCAACTTGACACGACTAACGTTTTTTTCTTTCTGATAACAAATCTTTGAATCCGCACATGAATCAGTTGAAGAAGTTGTTACATTTAATATATTTACCTTTAATTCACATTTAAATTCCACATAGAACTCTTCAACTTCATCATAAAGATTATTTTTGATGTAACTTGAACTCAACAATTCAGCCCTTTTAATAGTGCTCAATATTTCTTTATGAGTGGATGTAAATAGGTTCCATAACTGTTCCAAATTTTCTAAACGTGTTTCTAAATATGCAGAATTTATGCGTTCTTTAGGAGATTTCTTAAAATTTAATTTTGCCTTCTGCATTTTAGCTTTGACATCTTCTTGTATATTAGATAAGGCCTCCATTTTGTAACAGTTATGTCAATTACAAACAAACGTCAAAAAAAAAGTAAAAAGTCTCAGAAAAAATACAGCTGTTTACAAACTACTTGGTTTCAAAATCACAAGTTCTAAATTTAAAGTGAATTTTCTAAGTTCAAATTTAACTGCACTCTTTTTTTATGTTATATTTTAAAAGTACTCACGGTTTTTCCTCACTCACTCACTCACTCACACTGATAGATGACCGACACTTGCACTCCTCAGTGGAGCCCTCTGCTTACTACGGTCTGCTCCTCCTCCCTTACGCCGTTCCTCCAGAGTGACGCAGCCAGTCCTGGCTGCCGATGCTGTAGTTCCAGCAGGCTGCTGCTGCTCCTGGCTTCAGCTCCACTCGGTTCCTCCTTCAACTCCTGGGCACCTCTCGCCTGGTACCAGCTGAAGGGGCTGCTCTGGACAGCGTTCCACTGCCCAGTAACGACGCGCTGGGTGGCAATCACTTCCACCACCAGTGATCACCAGAAACACTCGCGACCATATCCGGCTCGAAGGACCATGTTCGACTGCGGGGTCGACTTGGAGGGATATGAAAAATAACACCACCGGAATTACGTCACTTTCACTTTTATTTATTTACTAGTATCACTTTATCACTTCACATAGTAGTTACACTGTATTCCGATAGGTGCGCTGCTCAAACAGTCAAAAATTCCGGCTAGACCTAAGCAAACCGATGTAACGAAACCATAGCGCGATCTAATTCGATTTTAACGCCATCTAGGGAATCGACCGGTACTAAATTACTCGAAACGAATATTATTTTATGTGATCGCGCTATGATTTCGCTACCCGCTCAAACAACTATAAAGGACTATGTTGAGGACAATAAGGCTTGGGATTGACCTGCTCCAGTATTCACTGTACTGTCGTTCAGTCTTTTGGATTTTTGATTTCGATTGCATTTTTTCCATTGTAAATATAATGGAGAAGTGCACAACTTATATTTCAATTTGACATTGATATTCTCCTTTTTTACAATCTGACATTTTTTTTATACAATTCGACTAATTTCTTTTTATTCTTTAAAATTCTTCTTTTTTTTTTGACAACAATATTTATGTACTTTGTTAAGTATTACTTTTTTATTTATATCTTTTTTTTTGTGAATGTGAGGACTATGTGGATAGCTTTCTTTTCCTTTCGTTTCAGTCACTTTAACTTATGTCTGGCAATTTGAGTATTTTCTGCGGCCTAACCAAATGTCCTTTCCTTTGTATTGTTCGTCAAGTCGTTGAGCTCCTTAGTAGTCCTGAGTTGAGCTTTACGAGGAATGACAAATGCTTGCACTGACTGGACAGGTCCACTCAAATTTGCATGGTTCTTTCTTTAAAAGGCCATCTCAGACACCTATCTGCATAGTTCGCATATGATTTGAGCAATACATTTTGTATGGATATTTTTTTTTTTTTTTAAAGAGACTGTGACCCTTGACTGTGTTTCTTCTCAGGGTAGTCAGATAGGAAACACCGGCCACATCTAGATTAATAATTATGACAAAAAATTGACGTATAAAAGTGTTTCGTGAAACGTATTTGCAAAATAAATATCATTTATCATTTACCGTGTTACCCTACTTAATGGGTTGTGGAGGTCTGCTAGGCAGCCGCTCCTCGTAAAATACTGGTATTCAGCTAAATCCGGCTTAACTAGAAGCCGACCCCAATATACATAGTTGGGTAAAAGGCTAGTTAGATAGTAAGGTGACTAGTAGAAAATGCGCAGTTAAGTCCGCCTCTGTACTTGTGTGTGCATAAAGTAGATAATTAATAAATAAATAAATATTTAATTTGAAATGGTTGTAAATAACACTATTTCAAGGCAACTAGATGTGTCCGGTGTTTTCGAGCTCACAATTATATTTTATCTCATAAACTATTGTCACAAGCGTTACAAAAAATATTTTGTAACGCTTGTGACAATAGAAAAAAAAAAAATGATAATGAAATGAAACACTAATAAAACTGAAAAAAAAAAAACAAAACACACACACACACACAACACAACACACAACAACACTAATAGAACTATTGATAAGTAAGCGTAACATTTACCCATGTTACTTTTAACCAAAGAAGAGCAGTGGTGGCTCAGTGGTTACTGCCCCGACTTGCAAGTTTTAGGTCGTGGGTTCAGTATTTCAAGTCCAATGCCCTCAAAACGTTGAAGGAAAACATCGTGATGCCAACCAGCATGTCCTAGAACAATAAATTCGAAGACATATGAATCCACAAATCTGGGTCCGCGTGGAGGATTTAGATCATTCCCTCTCCTAGAGAGGAGGCCTGAGTCCCAACAGTAATCATTACAAGGCCGATAATGCTAAAAAAAAACTTTTAATCGCAATAAATATGCGATTCTTGTGGGTTAGCGAACAGAAAGCAAAACCAAGGGAAAAAATAGTCTTGAATTAAAATGAATCCATAAAAATGGGTCAGACTTTAAAGTTTATGTTGTGTTTTTAATTTTTCATACTGCTGTTCAAAGTTTTACTTGAAGTGCATATTTATTGTTTGCTTTAGTTTCTACTTGTTGAAGAGTTTTGCGGTCGAGTTAAGGCACCATCACACCAATAAATCTGCATTTATATACAATGTGGGGATGACAATACGACTATAAATGAAAACACTGACTATACTCATCATTACGAATAACTTTTAGTATGGGACCAACCATGAAATCGTGAAAAAAATTTCAGCTGTCCTGTACATTTTGTCGACTTATCTATATCTATACTAATATTATAAAGAGGTAAGATTTGTACCTATTTTTGTATGTTTGTAATGAATAGGCTCAAAAAGTACTGGGCCGATTTAAAAAATTCTTTCACCAATAGAATGCTACATTCTTCCAATTTGACATAGGCTACATTTCATTTTGGAAAAAATTAGGGATCCTTGGTAAAAATTGAACAATGTAATCAAAGGTGTAGAAAAATAAGTCTTAAGTCACTAAAAAAAGTGTTTTATATCCAAATTTCCAAAAATAAATAATTGTCTACCCCGTGCGAAGCCGGGACGAGCTGCTAGTGCAAACATAAATGTATGGGACATCTGAATTTCTTTTCACGATTTCAGGGTTGGTCCCATACTAAAAGTTATTCGTAATGATGAGTATAGTCAGTGTTTTCATTTATAGTCGTATTGTCATCCCCACATTGTATATTTTTTCTTTTTTAATGTAGGAAATCATCCAATGACTTCTTCCGCCCTTAGACAGAGCGGGAGGCCGTGTCAGAATTTTTCTGATGAAAACCCACTGTTATACGCCTTCTGTGCCTTGCATTCTGGGGCCCCGGAGTTCATTTTCACTTAACCCATGGCCCCAGCAGGCTTAGACCCTGCTAGGCCATTTGTTGACAACATAAATAAACTTTTGTTTGGCCTACAGATAGTTGTTCCGGGTTTCGGTGTGGTGTCCTGTGTGTGTACGTTTTTGTACGCACGGTCTACGATACAGGAAAATTAACAGTGTGAAGCAACGTTTAAAAAAAGTCCTAGTAGGTATGAGGCAACAATTTTACATTTCGTAATTCCTACCTTATTCAAAGAAACCTTACAAATTACTCAGTTTATTTAATTACCCAAGACTATATAGAAAAGTTGACATTAAAATTAAGCGTGATTTCAATCACGTGGAAGGGAAAACTTTGCCCATGTTTTGAAACAATTGTGAAATACTCTGAGAAAGTTTTGAAACATTTCACGTTTTGCTTTCAATAAACAAGAAATTTTAATGTTATATAAAAGTTGGTTTTGAAAGGACACACTTTGTAGGTTTCAAAGGCTCTGACGCACGGACAAATGAATGTTGTGATGGCCTAGTGGTTAAAGCACCTGTCTCTCATGCATGAGGTTGCGGGTTCTAAAACGGGCAAGTACAAAAGAGTGTTAAAAAGCTCTATGTGGCAATTTGGTGAGCACCATAGAGTGACAGTATAGCCAAAAAGAGTTTTTAAAAGTATCGTAACGCAGAGGGTTCCCAAAGAGCATCATCAGGCGATGTTACCAAGGTATTATAACCGGCGGCAGATAACTTGGCAATGCGCAGAAATCGTTTTTTAGGTCTATTTGGTGGTCAAGCGGGACGCGGGGTACGAGGTAGCGCCGATCCGGCGCGCGATTGGTGCAGCATTATAATAGTAGTTTATGATTGGTGCGTTAGACGACTTTTGCCTTTGCACTGCGTTACGTCCTGTTCGCTCATTGGCTGTTTTGTGCACCATGCGCGAAACTTGCCAACGTATTTGCCGAGTATTATACTAAGAAACAATATCATCACCATCATCATTTCAGTTGAAAGACGTCCACTGTTAGACATTGGCCTCCTCCCAGAGTCGCCACAACGACTGGTCCCGTGCATTTTACATCTATAAAGTTCCCGCGACTCCCACTGGCCATCTGTTCACCTTGTGGAAAGCCATTTCTTACTGTGTTTTTCGGTACGTCGTCGCCACTTTGAAACCTTTCGTCTCTATCGACCTAGGTTCTGCAAAACAGACTAAGAAAAGCTAGAGAAATAAAATCAGCCATCATGAACTAACTACGAGTACTTACAAAAATACATTAAAGTCACTCAGCCATAAAATTTAAAGTTTAAACCTAGTGTTCCATTTAATATTTCAGCCCTAACGTATCTGCGTCTTAGAAGCAGCTCATCTGTGAACACACACACACATACGATTTCCTTATCGACCCTTTATTGGGCAACTTCGTATTGTCGATAAAACTCAGTTGGCCTCTAAAATTTAGTCTGCTGTACTTTTATGACTTACTAGCTTTTACCCGCGGCTTCGCTCCCGTCATATGACAACCCTACATATCCTACGCTACCCTACCCTACCTTCCCTACCTACCCTACACTACCCTACCTACCCTACCTACCCTACACTACCCTACCTACCCTACACTACACTACCCTACACTACACTACACTACACTACCCTACATTACCCTACACTAACCTACACTACCCTACACTAACCTACACTACCCTACACTACCCTACACTACCCTACACTACCCTACACTACCCTACACTACCCTACACTACCCTACACTACCCTACACTACCCTACACTACCCTACACTACCCTACACTACCCTACACTACCCTACACTACCCTACACTACCCTACACTACCCTACACTACCCTACATTACCCTACGCTACCCTACACTACCCTACTTTACCTAACTTTTTTTTTTTAGAATTATTCTCTCCGTAAGAACCATCACTGAACTTCAAGGAACATTTTAAAAAAAATATCAGCCAAATCGGTCAAGCCGTTTTCGTGTTATGTCGTGACAACGGAAAACGGGTTTCATTTTTATATATATAGATTATTCAGACAAGGTAAGGTAGGTAAGTTAGGTAACAGGAAAGAAAGTTTCTTGTAACTACGTGGATTTGGTCACGTTTTCGAGTTGCGATGACGTCAAAAATGAAATTTATTTAGGTTGACCAACAAATGTCACAGCAGTGTAAACTGCTGTGACATCTGAAGAGACATTTTTTTGGGGCAACCGAGTAAGAAAAAGACCACATATTAGTTTTTAAAAACCCCCATTCTATACGTTAGCTTCTATATATCTAATAATAAAATATCGGCCTGTTTACCAATACTTCATAAATTACATAGACTCTCCTAGAGCCTCAAAGGACCACATTTCAAATAACGTTTCATTACAGCAAACATGTAAGAGGTCCCAATTGTAATTCCCATATCAACCCAACCTCGTGTCCTAACTAAAGATTAAAATCGTTACATTCGCCTTTTAGCGTCAAAAAATGGCGGCATGTCGCATTATTAGAATGAAAATAACCGCACTCAAAATACTGGTGGGTATTGTACGGGTAAAAAAAAAATAACCAACCAATTGGAACTGTGCACTAGCTTGTGACATTTTATATAAGTGCCCATGTATCATCTACAGCCTTTTCCCAACTATATTAGGGTCGGCTTCCAGTCAAGCCAGATTTAGCTGAATACCAGCATTTTACGAGGAGCGGCTGCCTACTAGACCTCCACGACCCATTAACTGGGGTAACACGGTACTTCATGGCAAGACTACCAAATAAATACAATACCAAAAAAAAAAGTTATTAAAATAGAATATTCCATGCAGTAAAATAATTAATTTCACCACAAATTATCACTGTATCTAGTTATTTTATAGTGATTTCTTCCTCCAGGACGAAACCCCAATGATTTATAACTCGCGAGCGCACTGAGTGTAATTTAATTAAGTGTCATACACGACACGGGTTAAGATCGCGCGCAAACTTGGCGGTTTTATTCGGAGTTTTAAGTACAAATTTGAGATGATTCTGCCCGTCTATGTATAATATTGGTACACAGCTGCTTCTATTTAGACTGGAAGGCAAAAGTAGGACTTTTTTTTAAGGTGAGAAATCATCTGCCTAAAACCACACCTGTGTCCTTGATTTGCCCTTTGCGTTCAACGGTCGCGCGTCTCCTTTCCAAAAATTCACCACAGCCCTGGCGAGTATTGGTCCTAACTAGAGCCATACGATTTTGTTTAACAATTTGGACTTAGTCACCGGATTAGTTACCGGACAGCCTGAGGGTGGGGTATACAATAATGCGAGATTATTTGAGCAAACAACGTGTAGTTCACGTCGTCTAGAATTCTGTCATCTTTACCATCATTATTTCAGCCGGCAACTACTAGTAGACATTAACCATCCTTAAGCATCGCCACTTCGACCGGTCTTATGCATCTCGCATCCAGCGGATTACTGAGTCCTTCACCAAATATTTATAATCGAAATAAAAACTCCACGTGTGTGCTTAACCTAATGCAAGAGTCGAGTCATGGTGAGACGACGCCATAGCAGAAATTAATAATGTTCCTATGTGTTTCACGTATGTGTATATACGTAGTGCATGTGTCGCCATGTTTGTCACGCGGAGGGGAGGTTTGTATTAAAAACGTATTTTTAAAGGGTATGCAGAAGTTTCATGTCCCTTCAGTCATTAGTGAATGTATTACTAGTATTACTAGCAAACTCAATATTTATGATGTAGAGCGAAATTATAGATTGACGCACAACACAAATACAGAAAAATGGGTGAAAAGTCTAAAGTAATACTCGTCACAAATAATTACTTAAAAATCAATTAAGTAGATTATTTACATTTGTACGGAACCCTCGATGCTCGATTCATAATCACACTTGATCATTTCAAATAGTAAATAAATTATTTCAACACCAAAATCCAAACCTTCAATAAATTCTTATACAAAATGTATGAAAGTTTGCCAACTTGTCTCTCCTGTAGCCTCTAAGTTCAACCTAGACTCAAACTTCCAAGACACAGTCAGCCAGATCTAATTCAGTCCTAGATTCTTTGACAAGACGTTATTTTGAATCGAGAAGGTAAAGGAATAGATAAATGTTTACCTGAACCGCTTTTTTTAGGTGGGAAATCATCAGAATGCCTTCTCTCGTTCTTGGGCGGAGCTTGACGGCGTGTCAGACTTTTACTGACTAAAACCCACTCCGTTGTCTCTTCTTTGCTTTAGTACCAGGGCCCCGGGGTTCATTTTCACATAACCCATGACCCTAGACGGCTTCCACCCTGCTGGGCCCATACGGTTTTGCTAACATCTCTTTGAAGCGCGCGTGGAACAGTACGCGCCGTCGACGACTTGCGGTCGGCCCGGATGATTACCGGACTGCCGGACGGCAGCTACCTGGACCTAAGTTTCAATTGGACCGGTCTAAGATCGTTCAATGAAATGGACTTTAGGTGCTAAGTAATATATGTAAATGGCTTCCTAATGACCGTGATGGATATTGTTCGGCAAATTGTAATTAATGCTTTTAGTGGTCATGACTTTGAGAGGAGATCGTGGGTAAAATAATAACAACCGTATGAGTCGATCACCAAAGTTAAGCAACGCTTTCTGAGGTAGGTCTGTAGATGGGTGGCTGTTTTGTATTGCTCTTTGAAGTATTTTAAAACTCACTAACATAGTGATACGTATATACTCTTACTCGTATATACGTATAGCGCCTGAAGACCGCTGAAAGTTGTCAAATACATATAATTACACTAGCTTTTACCCGCGGCTTCGCTCCCGTCAAATGACTATCCTACATATCCTACGCTACCCTACCCTACCTTCCCTACCTACGCTACACTACCCTACCTACCCTACACTACCCTACAGTACTACACTACACTACGCTACACTACACTACCCTACACTACCCTACACTACCCTACACTACCCTACACTACCCTACACTACCCTACACTACCCTAAACTACCCTACACTACCCTACACTACCCTACACTACCCTACACTACCCTACACTACCCTACACTACCCTACTTTACCTAACTATTTTTTTTAGATTTAAACTATCCTATCTCTCAAGTTGGATCGAACTGCACATGGTGTGCGAATTTTATTATAATCGGTTAAGTGGTTTAGAAGTCCATTGAGGACAAACATTGTGACACGAGATTTATATATATTAAGATTTTTAAATTGTTATAAACTAGTGCTTGACTGCGATCCCACCTGACATCATGTCACTATGCATGAGACTACTATCCACCACAGTGACCATCTTAACACACGACTTAAACCGTTAGACAGGTGAAAAGTAAAAAAAAAGTTCATCAATCTGTAATTTTGCGATGTTCTCATAATTACATAACTTGATACTACAAATTTTATGTTTTCCACAACATGGCACAAACAAATATTTTGCTACGTGTTGAAAGTGCAAAAAAAATATTGCAATATTTTTTTCTTCGCCCAGAAAAAAAGTAGGTAAGTGCCATGTTTAAGTCAAGAGGTCCTCTAATGCATGGGTCAAGCGCGACGCTATCAAAAGCGATTACTTCAATTAGGTGGAGGAAAAATCTCTCATTAACGTTAATTAAGAGGCCCATGTTCAATTGTAGGAGTTAACCTAATTATTTTCCGGGTTCTTTCCCTGATAGAATGAATTTTGTCTTTGATTTATTTTTGAGTGGCTTTTGTCACTGAGGTAGCTTCTCCCGGAAATTGATGAACGATAATCAACTAATATCGTAACTTCAAAACCATACAAATGTCCACATGTATGTATATGGGCAAAACAGATTAGTAATTTTAGTAAGATTACTCGATTAAGCCATTTTTAAACTGTATATTTACATTCATAAAGAATGTTTTTAAACGAAGACTTTTTACCTTACGATCTAATTACTAAGAGGTAACGCACACAAGTAGGCTATGTCCTTTACCATACTGCTTATCACAGGAGTATATTCAGGAGTGTAGTATTTTCCTGCGCCTGATCTCTCTCCGGTCGTGTGGGATTGCCGTCCCATCGGACTATAAGAGTAAAGGAACAGAGAGTGCACCTGTGTTTGCGCACACACTTGTGCCTGTAATATCTCCTGCGTACTTGGCTGATTTCTGTTGAGATTGGCCACCGTGACCGAAATTCGGTCGGGGGAGTATTATTATATTTGGGGTCGGCCCTCTTGGTACTTTTACGCCTTTCTAGTTGAATCTTCGTCGTTTCTGGCGTTAGTCCTATTGTCGTTTGTAGGTCTTTCTGGATGGTTGGCCTTCAGATAGTTGGTGGCCAACCTATCCCTCTTTTGTTCTCTTCTATGGCTAGAACAGAACAAATGGTATATTCTTTTCGATAATTTTCTATTTTGCACAAGCAAATTCGCTGGCAGAACCTAGTGAAGAAAGAACATGGGGAGACATAATCAAAGTCTCAGCGACTACCATTCGGCGGAGTGGTCCGATACTTAAACATTCGATATAGAGAGTAGGTGCAGTCGTTCACTAATGGACTCGCCCCATCTACGTTCATATTGTAATACCCGAGTTGTGCGTACAGCTGAGGAGTGGAAATCTTGAAATCTAGGATAGCTTCAATCTAGGAGGCTTAAGTCGGGGGTAAATAGGTTACTTCTAGGCAAACATGTGCCATCATGCGTCATCAGGTGAGATAGTGTTCAAGTGCGAGCCTAGAAATAATAATATAATCCTTAGATTTTTTTTTGAGTTTGATGCTGATGTTGGTGGCGAATGGCTTATTTCTGGAGAACTTCGGTCAAAATCTGAGTAAACTTTCGTTGAGTAGTTGGATCGTGTGATTGTTACAGAAAGCAGTACATACTTCTGGATATGGCTCGCATCATTGGAAGATTCTGATTGATTTTGAGTATCTTCAAGGCTAGAGTTAGTAGGCTCTTAATAAACTAGTTCGTCTCACCATCAATGATTACATCACATCACTCATCATCGATCAGGTGGGATCGCAGCCAAGTACTAGTTTATGTTAAATAAATAAAAAGATTCTTCTCTCAGGAGCCTTGACCACCGTTATTGTTATTTGCCTTTCGTTTGCACTTACCATTTAATCTGAAAGAGATATTAGTAGAATCGTCTTTTCTAATTCAAATGTTTAAATAATCAGTTTATGTGCACAACATAACCCTGAAATTGTCCTGGAAAGTGTACAAGACACTTCAAACAATACTATTGTACACCCACATTAGCTAAATGACGGTATTTAGTCCCACGTAACAGTTATCGAGTCTTTTATCGTCACTTATCGGGTGCAATTGTCCGAACATTGCTGTTAAGGCAAAATAAAAGGAGAAAATATCTTCGAAAACACTTTTGTTGGAGATAAGAAGTATGATTTGTTAAATAAATTATTAAGAGTTAATTACAGTAATATGCACAATATAAAGGTGAAAGTTTTGTATGACACTCTCAAACGGCAGAATATTTGCCACACTGGTAGACCATGTTCTTGAATAAGACATAGGATACTTTTTATCCTGGGAGTATATTGCTTTTTTTATTGTTGATTGGCTAGGGCTTGACAGCTAACTCACCTGATGAAAAGCACAATGAAAGTGTTTTAGGCATATTTTCCACATTCAAAAACCGCTGGCAGCAACTAGGAAATAATCTATATATAAAAGTTGAAAATGACTGACATGTCAGCACACAGTCGAAACTAGTGAGACTAGCACGTGAAATTTTGCACAGGGTTTCCTTTTCTGACATGGGCAAGCACTAAGAAAAGATTTTCTAAAACTTACATTCTGAGAGGATGATCTCTCAAACTGTGTCAAATCTCAGGGGATACATGGTTTGTATGGACAAACCTAATTTCACACGGTCAAAGCTGCTGGTAAAAGCTACAAATCCATAATGACCCAACATGGTCGACAAAACACGCCTATTTTTGCACCGACTTTTTCATTATCTGTTTTTTCAGTGCTAAGTTTATGCAAGCGTATTCCAGTATAATACAAAACCCGCCTACAGTGACCAGGGAATTAAAAGCAGAGTGGTTTATCCTTTTATCGGACTGCACCATGCCGGGCCACTCAGTGGGGTTTGCAAGTGGTCGGTCTAGCAGTGGGACTGGCTAACGACTGAAACTGTAGTTTAGCTGTGCGTTATAATGATTGTAATGTTGGATGCTGTGTTTAGAAAGTGTTTAGAAGGGAAAGTTTGAAGGAAATTATTTTTGTTATGAAAGATTGTAATGTGGAATGTTGTGTTAAGAAGGTGTTTAGAAGGGAAATTTTGAAAAAAAATATTTTGGTTTTATTATTTTGATTAGCAATGTTTTTAAAGCTGTGTTTACATTGAAAAAGGAGGGTATCAATATCTTTCAATCTTAGGTAATTGATCTTTTTTGCGTTCATTTTTATTGTGGTATAATCATAAAATAATTTTGCCCGCTCTGCGTAAAGCGAGAGGGAGTATTGAACTTTTATAAAGAAAGAAAGATTGAAAACAGTCTGGTAAGAACCAACCAAGAGTCGTCAATGGTGCGTAGTATTCAACGTGCACCTCAAAGAGGTTACTCTTTTTGACTCCGCAGTTATTCTTTTAAACAAACGCACAGATCCACAAGTGGTCCTTTCAGTGTCATTCAGACAACAATTATGTAAATTTTCATTATACAAAACAACACGTCATCTTACTCGTAAAAGCCCCCATCCAAAAGACACAACTTTTCCCTCACCGGAAAAAACTTGGTAGACACAGAATCCTACTCTCCAGAGAAACCAAAAACAGTTCCTGAAGGGCAACTCTAAAACTAATTAGTGTCGTCTTCCAAGATTGCAGATGTTAAGTAGTAATCGTATATTAACTCAAGTGCCACTTGAGTATAATAGCGCTGTAAGGGTCAGCGCACACCGGGTTGTGATACTGCGCGCCGTATTTATACAGCGAGTTGATACGGAACTTTATGTACTATACAGAAACGATTCGCTTTTCAATCATTTGGATTTTAAATTCTGCTGGGTAACAGAATTATCTCACTGAATTTATGCGAGGCCAATGATAAAACTTACTAAATGCTAGTCAGTCAAATTTGAGTTTATCGACACAAAAAGAAGACGGAAAATGTTCAACTTTGTTAGGGAAACAATTGATGTTACAACCGACTCATGTGCACAGTGTGCATGTGGGCAGTGAGTGATGACCAGTGATAGGAATAGGTAGTGCCTATTTGCCTAAACTTCGAAGAACAGAGACAAGAAACGGAGACTTCCTTAGAGCTAATTTTTTTCCGAGACTCCCGAAATTTCGAGACAACACTTAAAAACACATTTTAAAAAATGTTTTTTGGAATAAGTAATTCGTCTATATTTACCAAAAGTTTGCGATATCATAATAAATAACATACACAGTCGTTACAACCATAAAATTTTCTGAATTATTTTTGTTGGAGAATATTTTGTAAATGACTTGTTGATCGTAATATGTATTACTTATTCCAAACAACATTTTTTTAAATGTATTTAAGTGTTGTCTCGAAATTTCGGGACAGTTGTCTCGGAAAAACATTTAGTCCTAAGGAAGTCTCCGTTTCTTGTCTCTGTTCTTCGAAGTTTAGGTAAATAGGCACTACCTATTCCTATCACTGGTGATGATAAACGGCATGACGCTCTCATATGCTGTCATGCCCCTCTACGTCACCGCTGTAGAGTCAAACACCAGTGCGTATACACTTCCTTCCTTCTCCGTTAAAAACTTGTAGTGCGTGTGCCTTTTGTGTTTTTTTTCACATATCTCTATTGGTTTTCATTTATTTTAATTCTAGAGCGGGAGAATTCACTAGGTAATTTCCACAATCAAAAAACTGCCAAATTAACTATAATGTTTCACATTAAAATTTGTCAGGGGATCTGTGACGACCAATTTTTTCGTGTGTTTCATATTTTAGAAGCGCGTAGCGTTTTGTCGCGTTCAGTGTGAACCCTAAGTGAACAAGCGAAGTAGAAACTTTGCAAGCTATTATTATTTTTTAAGTGTTTCTCTGCATAAAGCGTTATCTCGGCCCGAGTGCCTGTTCTATAAGAAGGTTGCACAACTTTTGTGATTTTTGTTCAAGAGATTTTTCGCAGAGATTTTTTTTTCAGCTGTTGAATAGAATTTGGTTTCCGTTTCGTTGGTTCTTGTGTTGGTAAATAAAAAGTGGGTTTAACTTTTGAAAGAAGAAATGGGATTTAATGTGGTCTTTACATCCGCAGTGTTTTTATTCAGAAGAAAAAAAGATTATTTAGATGGATGGATGTGTGGCTAAAAGTAATGTATTATTTAACAAATTACTTACTGATTTTGTGCTGGGAAATAGTGTATCATAATATTTGTACCCACTAGTCTAGGAGTTCTTCCATGACATCTTGAAATGAATTTTATTTTAATTTGAGTAAAATAAATGATGCTATTCGTTCTATGCAGCACCGACTGCGCGTAGTGTTTCACGGGAGCCTCAAAGAGATGCCAGTAAAACTATTAAGGACCAATAGAGCCTAAGACCGTTTTCACATTATCCGATCCGATATCGGTATCGGACGCCGATACGATATCGGGGTAAGTAAAATGTATGAAATGCTGTGCTCCGATATCCGATATCGGGTCGGACAATATGAAAGACAGGTACATATCTCGTACATTTACCTTACCCCGATATCGTATCGGCGTCCGATACCGATATCGGATCGGAAAATGTGAAAACGGTCTAAGAGTAGAGAGAAATGTCTGCTAGGATTGTAGCAACTTTGAATAACTGACCGTGGCCTTAGAACCCAAAAGGCAACTGAAGGACATAGCTGCATTTTAGTCAATGAAGGTCTGATACGCCCTATCGCTCCACCCTTACAGCGGGAGAAAACATTGAATAATTTCTGACCTTATAGAAAAAATCTGGATACTTTTTTCCCTGTAGTAGCCAAGTCAGAACACGGTAACTAAGTGAAAATATTTCATAGCGGTGGTCGTTCGTACGAAGCGATTATTGGTGGTATAATTACTAGCAGTAATCTCTGGTCACCCCACAATATGGGAGAAATAATCGTGATAGGTACTTAGAATGTTCTCGGAATATTAGTATGTGGTTTTATTGAGTGAGTTTTAGTGTATTGCTTGTTTTATTTCGAAAGTAGTTTTTATATTGATAACAATATAGCAAGATAAGTAATTAGTAAAAGAGATGTGTTACAATTTATATGTTTAAAAAATATTGTTAATCTATCTATTCGTGTACCGAATCGCCTGGTTGATAAACATTATCATTTTTCTTTTAGTTTTTTACTCATTGGTACCTACCACCAATGGAACAGATGAATTTCTAAAAGTTCCGTGGTACCACCTGATAAAAGTCTACGATCAACCATCTTGTGATAAACCTTTGTCTTTATCATCGTCATTTTAGCCAAAAGACGTTCACTGTCGGACAAAGGCCATTCGATCTACGAGCAATGTGCCCGACCCACTGTCACTTCGATTTGGCGATTCTACGGGCTATGTCGGCAACCTTGGGTCTCCTGCGGATATCTTCATCCCTGATGCGATCACGCAAGAAAACTTAAAGCCTTCTGATGAGTACATTTCAGTGTCACATGTCATTACTGGCAACACGCACTGGTCATAAACTTACGTCTTGAGGTACTGTCGTATGTTGGAGAAAAGATACCGTGCAGCTTCCCGTACGCTACCCAACCGATCTGGATTCGACCATTAACCTCTTTTTCGAAGTGAGATCTGGGTAGATTTTTTTCGAAGTTACATCTGGGTAGATCTTTTTTCAAATTAGATTTGGGCAACGGGTGGGTACCCGTTGGGCTTTATTATTAGATACTTTTATTACCATAGATGCAAGCATTTTCATCATCAGATGCAAAGAACAGCTTAAATGCAATCAAAACCCTACTTACTAGAAACATATTCACAGAACTCTAACTTACGTTTATACCCCTACATCTCAATATATAAAACTCAATATTCCAAGTTTTCCACCCCTTTGATACAGGGTGTATAAATTTTGCGCGAATACAGTGTGTTTGTTAATGCTCTACGTCGGTGCTCGTTATAATCCGTAGTAGTGACATACGGGAGCATTTTGTGATGATAAACGCTTAATAAAAAAACGTTTTAAGAGAATAAGTTAAAACTGCATGATAGTTTTTTAGAGTTAGGTAGGTACCTTGACCCTGGAATATAAATAGCAATTGAAAGTACGCTATTGGGTTTTAGCCCGTAAAAGTTTGTACTTCCCGCTACATCCAGAGCAAGAGGATCATTTAAAGTTTCTTATAATAACATAATCAACCTTATAATGTTCCCACTGCCGAGACTCTGGCCTCCTCTCTGATTCTGTTCTCGATGCGGGTTGGTGGCATCCACTTAGAACTAGAAATTTGAAGACATGTGAGATGTCTTCAAAGTTTGACATACCAGTTTCCTCACGACATTTTTCTTCACCGTTTTGAGAGTAGTAGGTAGTAATTACATTAAACAAAGTAAAGTGCCTACGTAGATTTGAACCTACAACGTACAACTCCTTAATTGAAGCGTTCCCAACACTGCTCACAACAATTCACACGTAAAAGTAAAGCGGTCCCTGCCAGGATCCTGTCCCTTGAATCCTCAACTAAATCATTTACACGCTCCAAAAATGCCCACAAAAATACCACTACCCAAAGGAAACGATTCATTCAGATTACGCACGATATTTTCATATAAATATATAGCTTGCCGACACAAAACAGCTATAAAAATTATATTTATACTGCCAACTATATGCTACAATTAGAGGAACAATCGCTCAACAATATTATAAAAGGTTGCTACCGAAATAATTACTAATTTACGGCGGAAATTCCCTAGTGTAGTGTTAGAATTTCGAGTTATTTGTATGGTTTTAACAGTTCATTTGGACTAATTAAATATTGCTGTTAATTTATGGTTTAGATTTAAATACAATTAATTAGTGTGCTAATGCAATTTGGCTAATGAAACGGCTTTTAATCACACTTACCACACTAATTATAAAGGTGAAATTTTGTGTGTGTGTGTGGGACGTGGGTGTTATAGTGAATATGTGTCTCTATATCTTTATTTATTTTTTATGCAACACAAAGTACAAAGGCGGACTTAATGCCCTAGGCATTCTCTATTCATTCAACCTAGGGTGTTGAAGAGATAATATGGTATTATTTATTACAATAAAGAGAAAATATTTATTTAAAAAGAGGAAAAAATACTTACAAATAAGAAAAATTCACATAATATATTCAATATAATATATACATATATCATCATCTGCCTAGCCTTTTCCCAACTATATTGGGGTTGGCTTCCAGTCAAGCCGGATTTAGCTGAATACCAGTATTTTACGAGGAGCAGCTACCTACCAGACCTCCACAACCCATTAACTGGGGTAACACGGTACCTACTTCATGGCCAGACTGGAGTCAGATTTACTGGCTTCTGACTATCCGTAACGACTGCCAAAGATCTACAAATGACAGCCGGGACCTACGGCTTAACGTGCTTTCCGAGGCACGAAGGAAACTCGTTATGTATAGATGGTCACCCATCCACAGACCAACCTAGGCAAGCGTTGCTTAACCTTGAAGATCGACCTGTGCGGCTGTTATTATCTACTAATAATAATATATATATATATATTATATAATGAAGTAAGGAAATGAGTTATTGAGACGATTCAGCTTTTAGTGGAGAAAGTAACTACGCTCGAATGGATCGATAGAATTTATTACTTGGATGGACCATGTCCTGGAATAACAGCATAACACTCAAGATACTTTTTATCACGGGATAATTTTCCCTTGGGATAATTTACTACAATCATATTTGTCAAATATGGCTATATAGCTTCTTCTGTTTTTATTTTCTTGTTTACCTAGCACAATAAAAAAGTCGCTTTTTACGTCTGTCTATCTGCTAACCAAGCATATTTTGAGAGGGTTTTAATTAATAACCTCCTCCTCCTTGCGCTGATTTTCCTCGATGCTGTTGCTGAGGGTCCTCACTTCGACGAATAACTTTTTTCTGGACTATATTTCGCCATGTTATCCTATCTTTTGCGATGTGGATGGCGTTGCGCACTGTTGTCTCCAGTTTAGCATGTATTTAGCCTGACCAACGTATTGGACTCCTATCTCTGGGTCTTTTCCCAACTACTTTCGGTGTCAGCAGCTGCTTTTCTAGTGAAAGCTGCAAATAAAAAAAAACAATAAAAGAAAAGGGTTTTTGCGCCTCGTCGAAGTATCGATGATTAATTTATGCTACCTAATGATAGTTGCCATTAACGGTAAGCAATTGAACATTGTCATCATGTTGCAATATGTGGTCGTAACATGTTTAGTAGATTAGTGATCGATGTTTTTGTTGTCTGTATAATAGATTTGCTTCTTGCCTTCATCATCATCTTCCTGCCATATGTTCCATCATCTTCCTGCCATATGTCCATCAGGGGTAACCCAAGCAAGTCGGTGGAATATTTTTTTTAGTTCCTGTTTCAGGATCTTTAGATCCGACATAATTGTTTTCGTGTAGGTAAGTAAATGAAGATATCCGCAAGAGAACTAAGGTTACCGACATAGCCCGAAGAATCGCCAAACTTAAGTGGCAATGGGCAGGGCCCTGCTCCCTGCGACCCTCACCAGGTCGTCGGTCGACGCGAGACGTACAAGACCGGTCGCTGTGGCGACGCTTAGGGGAGGCCTATGTCCAGCAGTGGACGTCTTTTGGCCGAGATGATGATGATGAAATGACGAACTGTCCTATCCGTAGCAGACACGGTGATAGTATACAAACGACCTTCTGACTTAATGTAAATCGAACATTTCCTTTCAAAACAGTTTACTACGAAACGTTAATGGTATACTACACTCTCCGACAGTACTGTAAACATTCTCCATCCCATTCACATAATGTTTGAGTAGCAGTCAATCACGCCGATCTATCAACGTCTGTGCTTTGACAAGCTTCCAGGATACGTCACAACACTCTGTGAACTGTTTTGTAGTTTCCTCATTCAGAATTCCGGATTAATTGGTTCCTGGTAGTTCGTCGACCTTTGTTGTCAAGTTGCACTAAAGTTGATATGCAAACTGCTATAATTCGGCTGTGTTCACATCAATTTTTAGTTTTTTAGTCTGTCACTCAGTAACTCAGTCAGTACAGTACCAATAATTGATATTATTACCCTAGCATGTCTACACATTTTGATCAAGGGTCCCTCAGACAGTAACGTAGGTTTATAATTTGATAAACATATGTTATTTCTTGTATAGCTTTGTATATACGTCATATTAGTTTCATACAAAAATATTAAAAAAAACAACTAACTACAAAGCGTTAGCACCTGCTTACGAATGACGAGTAACTATTGTACAAATGTACATGAAGTTTAATTAAATAAATAATGTATCTTAAAACGAATAACTGCGCAGGCATTTGAAGTTCAGAATGGTCAAGATATTTCAGCCGTACTGTACATATTGTACATATATACCAAGCTACAAAATATTCCTATTACCTACTAAAAGCCAATGAACATAACTCAACAACTGGCCTGCTCCTTCAATTTATTCCTGCGATGTACCAAGAAGATTTTTCTTCAGGGATTTGCTCCGACAGCTGCAATGCTGCTCACCCCCACACGAACTTAGTAGCGTAGCTAGGCGTAGGCAAAGCGGATTCTCGCCCATGGCCTCGGACCCAAAGGGACCTCGCTCAAACCGTTACTGGGAATATATTCCTCGGATAAAAACTATTCATATAAAGTTTTTGTGTCAAAGAGTAACAAACATCCATTCATACAAACACGTTTATAATACATACTAGCTTTTGCCCGCGACTTCGTCCGCGTGAAATAATAGTTCCCGTTCCCGGGGGATTTCCGGGATGAAAACTATCCTATGTCCTTTCTCGGGTCCCAGGCTATACCTGTACCAAATTTCATTCAAATCGGACCAGTAGTTCCAGAGATTACCCCCTACATACAAACTTACAAACCTACAAACTTACAAACTTACAAATTTTACCTCTTTATAATATTAGTATAGATTAGTAGGAGTAAGTTGTGTTTGTTGAAAGGTTTTAACGAGGGGTCTTTAAGAACGACGTTTTTTTTTGTATAATTGATAGGCTTGTTTTTGATCATTACCTCACTTTATGGTAAGTGACGATGCAGTTGAATATGGTTGCGACAGTCGCGACAGTTACTATCGTGAATGAAAGAAAAAAGCCTTGTCTACGCCCACGTCTAAATTAGTCTGCCCTACGCCTCTGCATGAACCTAACGTGAACGTAGCACGTGGGTGTGGTAAGACGTGTACGTATTATTCTTCTGAAACTATAGTTCAGGTGTGCTTTGCAAATGCTCGTAGACTATAGAAATAATGGATACATTTTTCCAGCGATAAATAGGGACTTGATATTTCGGATAATTACAATTAATCACTTTCATGTTACACGTAGTAATTTAAAAAACTAATGCGAGTCGAAGTTGCACACCAAGGGTTCAATTCCGAAGATTTTCCTGAATCTTAAAAAAGTATTTTTTTTTGTGACGTACCTTACTATCATATCTTCTGATTTTGATTTCCTAGTGGGGGTCAAAATAAGTGCCTTAATTTGGCATGAACGGCCTTATCTTTGCTTTAACTTAAGGGAAACCTGAGTATGTCTTATCATTATATTGTGCTTTTCCATTCTGGATGGTGTGAAAGGGAGTGTCAAACTTGTTGATTAAATAATTCGGCTGGGTACTTTTATTCGATCTTTGCGTTCCAGGACCGCCAAACTCATTCGAAAAATCCCGCTCCTACGACCCTTTGTTGTGAGAAAAATATTTTAATGGCCATTATTCATCTTTATGCATATTTTTAACATTTTTAAATATTTCTTTAAAAAATAGTAAAAAAAATATTTAGTGTTTATATATTTATTAAATACTTTATGCACATGTAAGTACAGAGGCGAACGTAATGCCTTAGGCATTTTCTACTAGTCAACCTATGTATTATGTGCGTGTACAAGAGATATGGATGTATACCTTGACCTATTTTTTTTCCCTCTGCCTAACTTCAGTTGCCTGCACTATAATCGAACCCCACTTTTCAACTCCCACTAACCAGCTTCAAATACAGCAGGTTAATCAGGTGCTTGTCATTCTGCTCCAGCAGTAAGTCTACTAAAGGAAATTGGCCATTACTTTTAGTTGACACTAAAATGCCGGTACCGAGACACTTACGCCATTTTCTTGCTCCCATTCTGTACTTCTGGAATATTTTCAGAGACGTAAGTGATACTGTTTGTTGGAAACTATTTCTATTTAAATTATTACTATCTTTCATTGTGTGAGGACTGATAGGAAAGAAAATGGAGTAACACCCGTTGTCAATAATCTACCGCAGTTCATAGGTAGCTATCCCCGATAAACAGTAAGATTCTATCTATCAATCCTCAACTTTTGGTAGGAAATGCTATCCGTCGGTAGGTTATAGTAAAGCAAGTAAGGGCAAAAGGATAGATTTGTTTATTTTTAGTAGCTGTAACTGTAGACAGATAGCTTATTGAAAACGGGCGTTAGTGATAGTACGACGGGTGACTGGACAGAACGGAAGAAAAAAACATGTTGCGCCGACCCAAAGTAATATTAGGTACTTCCTTCCCATGTGGGATAAGGGCTGGAAGAAGAAGACTATCTTTAATATTCTAATAGGTCCCATTTTTTTTATATTTCTTTAAACATACTTTAAACATCCAAACGTTATAGCTATCAAGAAACACAAACTTCGGAAAGGAATTTCGCTCCTTAGCTACATGCCCATTTGCACAATTAATGTATTCCTAAAACATTTTGTGCATTTGGGTGGCAAGTCTACCATGTACCGGTGATACATCGCTCTACGTCCAGTGCTCCGATAATGGAATGGTTTTAGTTAGGTCTTCGAACTGAAAAGGTAGCGTTCTCTAAATAGTATGCTGAGCAGCTTAAGACATGGTGTTTTGTCAGCTATAGTTTTTATTGCTTACGTGTGATTTCAGAAGTGTTTATTAATCACATACTTTTCCGATTTTTACAATCATAATCGTATCGATTAAACTCCATTCATAGTATAGCAACCTTATAATGTTCCTAGATACTACTGGAACTCAGGAACAGGGGAGACCCTTCAAGGTCTTCTCAGGGATGTACCCTAACAGGCGTTGTACAGAGAGGGTTCCGGGGTGGTCTTTTGAGAGGTCACGGGGCCCTCTCCTATGTGCAGATGGTGATCACCGGGGAGGTTTTAGTGAGATAAGAATCCCACACTCCCTGGTCTTTTTCCCTAAAAGTCCAGGCGCCCTTTGAAGGTTTCCTCTGAGAAAAAAAGGTACTACTGGAACTCGGGCCTCCTCTCTAGGAGAGAAAACTACCACGTCGGCCCAACGCAGTTTGGTGGATGTCACATGCCTTTAAAAACCGTAGTTTTCACAACATTCATCCCAAAAATTTCGAAACCAAAAATGGAACTTTCTAACATCCATATTTCAGCCAGTATTCTTCCGAAACTCCACTACAGTCCACTAAAAACATTATAACACAGTTCGTATCGGGAAAACTGAATTTATACCACGTTTTGGTCACGATAAAATGCACCTGTTCTCCTTTGCCGGCCCAAATATTATAAACAGATTTCCAATCGATTTACTTGATGTATTTTCACATGTGGCAACGAATTTTGAACCTTTCTTCCTTTTGTTAAGGTTGAATTTTAATGGGAGGTAAAGAGGCTTTTAGGATGTTGATGTAACTAAGTGACCAGTAGGTTTGAGTGGGTTCGTTTGCACGTGATTTTGAATTATTAGTAAAGCATTTCCTCGTTTCAGTTCAAATTCAAGTTCATTTATTGTTCTGCTTTAGAGGTTGAAGTTGGACAAGCTTAATTTCAGTCGAATGAAAAATCTGCTCAGTTTTTATTGAGTATCTTTCTTACTGATTGAAATGGTCAACTATTAATTTAATAAAAAATAAAAGAACTGGAGAAAATGTAAAAAAGGGATCACGTAATTTCATCGCTTGATGACCCCAAAGACAATCAAAACTATACACTCACTGTAGCCTTAAGACTGGGTAGACGAATACTTGTATGTTTGTGTTAACTTCTTCTCCTTCCTGGCTTTGTCTCGTATTACTTACGGTCGACGCAACAGTTTTCTTTCTTTCTGTCCTGTCACCCGTCACACCATCACAAACTCCCTTTCCTTTCATATGGCTTCCCTCTTCCTCTCCATCCCGCTACCTGTACCTATACTCAGAACAATTTTAATAAAATGCTTTTCATCCCTCCTCTTCACATTACCATACCAAGACCAACGATTTCCATTCAACTTTTCAGAATAGTACAAACTTCATCTTAAAAAATAAACAAAGTATCACAAATGAAAACACAAGCTCTATCTCGTTTCAAGTCCCAAGAATTTGGCGTGAACAAACAGCGTCATCCAATCAGAAATCCATCTCATATTTAACATCGAGTTTAGAGCGGGATTTTAAACATGTTCCGCCTTTCCGGTTAGCAGTAAAACTGTCGTAAAATAGTCTAACATGTCGCCTCTAGCCTGGAGCAGAGGTGGGGAACATTTTTACATGTTTGCAGTAAGGAAGAACCTACACAATGTTTATCTCTGTATGTTTACAAATTTTTTGGCTGTTCAAGTTTATCGTATGCCTAAATGTGATTGGAGACCTCGTACGAACTGAAGAGAGTACTAATGGCTTAGTAAACGGGTCATAATTTTCATAAGACTTCATTGTTTTTTTTTTTATGATTACCCATTAAATAACTTCCCTCCCACCTTGTAATCATGCAAAGACCTCCTGCTCCAGTCCCCTTGTTTGTTGTAATAATGTCTCTTTGAAACCAGTGGAATACAATGCGTGTCGTCGACTTGCGTTCACTATGACAGCATTCCCCATAAAATTGTTATCAAATATTTACTTTGTCCACTGTTTCACAAAAGCAAGCCTTTTCATTGACCTCTTAAAACCTAAAGTTTCCTGTCCCTGCCTGATACTATCTATAAACGGAGACAGTGTTAGAAACCTCATTCCGTTACCTTGTTTATTTTGTTCCCAGTATAACAGTACGGATCGAATTTTCGGTGGAATTGAAAACAGGTGGGATTGTAAAAGTAAACCCTTTGACCTTGACGTGATTTTTACGGAATGGAACGTGGAAGAATTCAAGAGTCAAGATTCAAACCATTTGTTTCAAATAATAATATTCCAAAATTTTCACACAACGTCATCTCATCCCAAACTATGTAGAGTTTGCGTTATGAGTAAGTACTAGACAACTGATAAACATATTTATATATTTCTAATTACATATTTTACATAAATTACACCCAGATATTTTTATAGGCACTTTTGTATTGTCAAGAATTCAGTCAGAAGAATTATGCTAATTGCACATTCCATAGCGTATATCTCTATAAAGATGAATGTGCAAGAAACTCCACTTAACTTTGGTTACTTAACTATTGATATACCTAGTTAATGGAGCCGTAATATTTTGGAAAAGTGAGCACGTATCACAAGATGCTGCGTTAGAAGGTCTCTCACAGGATAGACCTCCCCCAAGTGTCACCACAATGAAAAGCCCTGTGCGTCTCGCTTATAAGGAGACGTTTAATTTTGGGCCATCACGATATAGCGATATTTACACAAAGTGTACATAGTGCTGGCCCTAACTCCATACATTTCTGGAACATCTCCTTTGTTTTAATCTGAACTCGCTATAATAGCTGTTGTACTAACGACCCGATAAGATACAACAAATATCCCATAAATTACACCAATATAACAATAAGCAACACTAAACCCATTATAAACTTAAAACAAGAGTTTATTACTCCTATAAACTTTAAAAGAACTCTTAAATGAAACAGTTTTCTTGGAAAACGAAAAGAAGACATATATTGATCTTTAACATACAACCTAATTTAAACCTTATAATGAAGGTAGGAAAATTCAAAATTGCTTGTGTTGTTAAGACTTTGCATCAAAATTTTATGTATGCAATGCGTACGATGAACTTTAGAAGTTTCATGACGTTTAATATGAATGAGCTATTAAGTGTATCATCGAAATTAGATTGTATACAGATTCTACTAGACTAGTGGTCTAGCCGTCTGAAAACATTCAACTATTGTAGGGCTGCTATGAAACTGTAGGTAGAGACTATTTCAATGTTGTCGTCATTTGTTTTTTATGTGATTGTTTACCCCTTTTATTATTATGAGGTACACAATGAAGTATAAAATAAATAAAAACTTAAACATCTGAGTAATAATTAGCTTTTAACAGTAAGTAAAATCTACTTCAATTTTTTTTCACTTTTTAAAAAAGTTGCCCATACTAAAAATTACTCCTGTATCGGGAGTGCGTTCACAAACGTAAATTCACATACACAAGACATGCAGACCCGGAACACCTATGTGGTTTTCCTGATTATAAATAGGGTCGGGTGTCTCACATTGAACCAGGCAGCTACATTGAACCACCGCCGAATCTCGAAAATGCGACATTGCCAAACCGCACTAATATGAGTGAAAGAGAGGTATTTACGTTCCGTTCCTGCCCACTAGTTTGCGTGGCGATCGCGTGCAAAGTTGTTGTGTGAGGAGTATTCGAAAGCAAACTGACTCAAAAAGTAAATATTTTTTGCCAATTTCATTCTTTTTTAGCTTTTTTCGTTTAAATAATATCAATTTATTTATATGTACACTGTTTTCTACGGTTATTTAGCAATTAAAAGCGCTATAATTCGTGATTTTAAGAGATTGATTTGCCGGTAAAATTTTGAGTTTAGTGATAAAACGTGGTGTGTCTCACATTGAACCACCTGAGGGTGTTACACATTGAACCACGGTTTACTATGTACACCCCAGTCGTTAAAGGAGTGTTTTTTACAATTATTTTAATTTAATTTGTTATATTATGGAAGGTACTTTTGTTTTTATAATTAAAAACTGTTACTTTTGTTTTTATTATTAAAATATGATAAGAATTTGACTGAAAAGGTTTTGTGATGTATAAAACTAAGACTCTCGGTTTAATTGCATATGATTTAAAGTGATTTTTATAAATATAAGGCTGATTTTTATTATAACTGTGTATTATTATTATTATTACAAAGTATTTACCTTATAAATTGAACTAGAAGACATTGTTAATAAGGTGTCTCAATGTGGACGATACCCTGGTTAAATGTGTACCACCGGTACACATTTAACCAAAAATTATTTTTCATAAAAACCTGTTTTACACCCAAACTAAAAGGAATATGAGAAATTAATGTTTTACAAAATTGAAGCTAAATAAATATGCTAACTATACACAAAAAATTAAAGGCATTGATTGAACATCCAGCCCACTATGAGACTTTGAAATTTATCTGGTTCAATGTGGGACAACTTACCATACATTTTCTTCCGTGTAGGAATCGAATCCGCGACCTAGGCTGTAGCGCAGCAGCAAAGGTAACTAACTTAACCACTACTTTAATCGTGCCGTCAAATAATTTTACATTACAATATCCTAAGCAGTTTAATTTTAGAATAATTAAAATAACCACTGAAATTCACTCGGAAAAATTCCGCCAAAAAAAACCAAATACCTACTTGTTTTCCTGCAAAATAACCTTGTAACATATTTCAAACTGTCAAGCTTAAAATTAGAACCTCAGTATCAAACTGGCAGTTGACAAAAAAAAACGTGGTAAAACGTTCGAAATTCAAACCTGTTTTAAAAAGGTCAGGTTTTAAAGAATCTATTTTGGTGTAATTGGATTCGTACTTGAAATAAATTATTAGGAGTTTAAAACGAACTCCATTTTTCCACGGAGCTTTAGCGATCGTTTTCCTAATTTCCTTTTTTCTTGTTCGGAATAATTTTAAAATCTTTAAAATTTCCTGTTTAATGCAGTAATTTTCTAGAGAAAGATCCTGTATTTTAGGGCAGGCAATTTAGTTTTGACTTTATTTTTAAATATAATATACATGTAGCTTTAATTGATCCGATTAAGTACGAAACAAATGTTATACTGGTATGTGTTGCATGAGTATGTTCTTGTCATCACTGGCCCTATTAGTATACTTACACTTTTTTTTGGATTGCATGCTGAGATAAGATCCGTTTAGGCCTTGCAAAGTTTTTTTTGTGTCATTATTTTATTTTGTTGTTCACAATTATATATTATTAATAGTTTGATTAAAAAAATATTGGAGTAAGAATTCAAAGATCTGTCACAACTTCTCAAAACTGAACTGTCGTCAGCAATAATGAATCAATCAGTAAAGGCAGTAAACAACTGATAATTACAAACTAAGATAAGTTCCCTTTACCGATGAAGTTTTTCCTACCAACCCTAAAAGAAACTGACCACAGCACGGAGTAGATTTCACTCCGCCCTCCCAGCTTGTAACTAATGAATAAAGAGAGTTACATGTTAATAAGTTCTGAGATTTTATCACGAACAAGATACTTCGGAGTTTTTCTTTTACTAGATTTTCTTTCAGCTGATGGTTAGATAGAGTTGTGGATTCAGTAATTGTATTAGGAGGAAGAGGAGCACGTGGCTAGATAATAACAGCCGCACAGGTCGGTCTTCAAGGTTAAGCAACGCTTGCCGAGGTTGGTCTGTGGATGGGTGACCATTTTAACATAACGAGTTTCCTCCGTGCCTCGGAAAGCACGTTAAGCCGTAGGTCCTGGCTGTCATTTGTAGATCTTTGGCAGTCGTTACGGATGGTCAGAAGCCAGTAAACTCCAGGCTTGCCATGAAGTACCGTGTTACTCCAGTTAATAGGTTGTAGAGGTATGGTAGGCAGCCGCTCCTCGTAAAATACTGGTATTCAGCTTAATCCGGCTTGACTGGAAGCCGACCCTAATATATTTGGGAAAAGGCTAGGCAGATGATGATGATGACATGTTAATAAGTTCTGATATTTTATCACGAACAAGATACTTGGGAGTTTTCCTTTTCCTAGATTTTCTTTCAGCTGCTTGGTTAGATAGTTGTAGTTTGAGTAATTGTATTAGATCTTGTGTTTAGGTTCTTATAAAGTTACTACTTTTCAGAATAGGTACAATCTAGTCTGTATTACAAAAGTATGTACTCATTAGTGCGTGATGGGTTGTATTCAATAAGTTTCTTCTATTTCTATTGCCGATGTGGTTCAGCGATTAACTGCTGCGCACGGGTAAAATTCGTTTGGAATAAATATTAATATAGCCTACAGTCCTACACATATATGTTCTGGGACTGGAAGTCTTTTAAAGACACTTTATATGTTTGTGAGCATACCCAAAGTACAGAAGTAATTTCACGTTTTATTTAAAAAAAATGTTTAAAGCCTTTTTTAGGTAGGAAATCATACAAAGACTTCTCCTACTCTGGGGAAAAGGAGGCCGTATCAGAGTATTACTGAGTAAAACCCACTCCTATGTTCCTGCTTTGCCTTTTTTCCAGGGCCCTGGAGGTTCTCTCTCGCATAACGAGCGGTAGAAATTATACTAATGATGTTAAACGCCTGAAAAATAAACACAACACTAAACAACAAAAAAGTGCAACAAAGAAAAAAGCAAACAACCCAGCAAATAACACAAACCAATTATCCAAACCATTTTAAAGACGGGACTTAGAGTTTCATAACTTTCGCCATCCGCAGTTAATTAAAGAAATTGGATAACAACTGGCGTAAGCTACAATTAAGTCAATTCGTTTCAATTGTCCTTCTCCAATGGCCGCAGTTTGTTAGTTTTAGTGCCATCAACGTTTCGGGGAGTATCATCAGAACCTATTTGGGGCAATTGTTTTTGGGGGATCGGTGTTATGGAAAATTGATCACTTTGGTAGATGGGTAGAGTGAGGTGGAGTTTGGTTGTGGTAATGGCTTTATGGTTAAAGGAGTGATAAGGATAGTTAACGTGTTGTGGGAGTCTTTAGATCTTTTTTAGATCCCTCCACTATTTTTAAGTTATGTTCTAGAAAAGACCATTGTGAAAATCAGCCTTGGAACGGGGCTTAATTGGCATTCAATCGCTTCATGTTAAATTAAATATTGCAAAAATGAAGAAAATTTGTGATGCCATAAACTTGTGAAAGTTTACATCCAAAATATGTGGACTAAATTCATACCAATTCTGAACTTCAGTGCTTGACAATTTTTTATCAGAACTTCGTGAGCAAAGTAGGCAACAAAAAAGCCATTGACCTCTTAAGTAATACAGAATATCCTCCTAGTTTATATTCTACAAATTTAAGTTCATCTATCTTAATAAATTTCTTTGACATAATATTTCTCATGATTTTCGTTGTAAAATAGTTGAACGTGAATCGAGGATTTGAAATGCAAATTATAAATATCTAGGAGAAAAGTTTTGTGCGGACGTTAATTTGTCCGCTGAAAAACTGAATGAAAACTGTAACCATAATAAGCCAAAGTTAGCCATACGTATCTCAAGTGAGCTTATAATGATTATGTGCTATTTTGTGCTACACTTTTTATTCAGTGTATATGCCGTGGTCAGATATTAGAATTGATCACTCCTACCAGTCATTACATGAAATGGTGCTATTTCAGCTAAATGAATGATTTTTTTATGATATGGCTGATCATAATAAATCATAAAATAGTTACGTTGTCCACAGGTAGAAACAATGTACTCACAGCTCCTGATGTATCCCTGTTTTCTACTACAACATATGCTTCTTTAAAAAAAAACCTAAATTGTGAACTAAAATATATGCTCTTCCAGGTGGTTAAAAAAACTAGAAGAAGATGGCGGGGTCTGTGTTCACTTGCTTCGCTCGCTCGCTAGACACCGTCATCCCCTTCTAACTTATTCTATCCGAATTTGGGTGCCTCAAGACCCTTAACAATTGTAAAAAGTTCATTAATATTTAAAGCGAAAAATAAGATTTTTGATGCACAGAATTACTTGGAAGTGATCAATTTTAAGCTCTGGCCGACATTTACATCTGTGTAAGATCAATCAACTCAGCCGTACACAGTTCAACTACTTAAGATTAAGGAAGAGTCGATATCAGCACAAGTACTTATCGCCTCTTCCTATATCCTGATGACAAACACACTTTACTGACATTAGCTATGTTTGACTACATTTTAACGCCAATACGTAAAAGTACCAGTAGTCTAACAAATATGATCGATGGGAGACATCGAACAACTTTTCTCAAGTGTGTCGAGGCCTGTCTTACTAGGGGTGGCTGAACCTGATCCTAAGTGTTTGGTACGAGATAATTAAATGGCTATTAGTAAAGCTGCTAAACCACTACTGATAAATTATAGTGAGTATTGCGATGGATTGCACCTTTGAAATTTAAGAATCCGCAAAGAAGGTAAACCGCAATAGAACTCAGATTAACTTGTTTGTGTATAGGACACATTGTTCGTATAATAGATGGTCGATGGCGCCGAAAGGTTCTGGAGCGACGACCATGTACCGGTAGACGTAGCGTTGAAAGGCTTCCCACAATGTAGACCGTTGACCTTGTGAGGGTCACAAGAATCCGATGGATGCGATGAACACACAGGACCAGTCATTGTGGTGACGCTTAGGGAAGGTCAAGTCTAACAATGGACGTCTTTCGGCTGAGATGATGATGATGATTTAAATGGTTATTATTATTCCGCTAAACTAATAATGATCAATTTTGGTTGGTATTGCGATTGATTACACCTTTGAAATAAGAATTCGTAGAGAAGATATTTGCAAAAGAACCAAAGTTACCGACATAGTCCAAAAAATCGTTAAACTTAAGTGGCAATGGGTTGAACACATTGCTTGTAGAACGGGGCCGAAAGATTCTTAAGGCGGGCGCGACGTTAGAATTATCCATACAAACGTAATACCAAAATCATTTGCAGTTTAAGCATATTTACACCATAATATGATGTTATTCGGATTCAGACAATAATTATCTAGGTTCCTACATCGTCTTTTTGTTGAAAAACTTACCCCAAACGAAATTTAAGCGAATTCAAATTTGCACTTTTTTACAACGAAAATGTCATGTTTTTATTTTGTTTTTTCTATATTATAAACAACAATATTTCAAAATATCTCTCCTTAGGAACACAGATATTATTATCAAGTTATAAATACTTGAAACAATATTGGAAATACATTAATTTTTCATTCATCATTTTTGGTATTACGGAACATCTCCCAAATTTCCAATAATTTGTATTGCTATCACAGCAAGCAACTGTCAGTGTGCTGATGATGACTTTACTCCAGTCAGTGTGTCCAAGAATTGTTTATACTATCTGGATTGATTCCATCAACCTCAAAAACGTATTTTTTTTCGTCTCTACTCGAAATAGCGCGCGGTGTCCGCAGGCCACTTAAGTGGTAATCACGTACCGTAAGACGCAGCGTTGGAAAGCCTCCTACAAGGTAGACCGATGACCTAGTGAGAGTCGAGGAAATCCGATGGATCCGAGGTACCTACACTGGACTGATCATTGTGGTGATGCTTGGTGAGGCTTATGTCCAGCAGCGGACGTCTTCCGGCTGAAATGATGATGACGATGCATCTTTGAGTAGAACATAAGTATTATACTTTTTATCTCGGAAACGTACTCATCGGCCTAGCCTTTTCCCAACTATATTGGGGTCGGCTTCCAGTCAAGCCGAATTTAGCTGAATACCAGTATTTTACGAGTAGCGGCTGCCTACCAGATCTCCAAAACCCATTAACTGGGGTAACACGGTACTTCATGGCAAGACTGGAGTCAGATTTACTGGCTTCGGACTATCCGTAACCACTGCCAAAAATATGCAAATGACAGCCGGGACCTACGGCTTAACGTGCTTTCCGAGGCACGGAGGAAACTCGTTATGTTAAGAAGGTCACCCATCCACAGACCAACCTTGGCAAGCGCTGCTTAACCTTGATATCTCGGAAACGTACTGCTTTGGATAAAGAAATTAGTCATAAAGTAAGCTGGGCTAAGAAAACAATGACTTAAATCTTCAGAATCTAAGTTGTTCTAGAAACTTATTATAACAGATAACTTAATACATTTATCTATATTGTTAAAATTATGGAGTTTGTAAACTGATTGTTCCGAACTGAATAGATTAAAACAATTATTGGTTACTAATTTGCCCTTCGAAATCTGTTTATGAAATAGTTTTCAAATTGTTTTATAGTCATTTGATTACAATAATTGGTAAACAAAAGAAACCTTATACGATTGTGTAAGATGTAGTTGCTTAATACTTGATGAATATATTTTGGCGGTGATCAATAACCGATTGTTTCAAATTATTTACATAATGGACTATACTGTACATGTAATGGTGAAGTACTTCATTTATAACTATAATTACATTGGGTTGGCGACCTATTGCACTGAGTCGTGGTGTCATGTAGCCAACCGCGAAAGCGCCAAAATTGCTCCATCACTAAGATCACCAGATAACGAGCCGTATGCTCATCATCTGTCTAGCCTTTTCCCAACTATATTGGGGTCGGCTTCCAGTCAAGCCGGATTTAGCTGAATACCAGTATTTTACGAGGAGCGGCTGCCTACCAGACCTCCACAACCCATTAACTGGGGTAACACGGTACTTCATGGCAAGACTGGAGTCAGATTTTCTGGCTTCTGACTATCCGTAACGACTGCCAAAGATCTCCAAATGACAGCCGGGACCAACGGCTTAACGTGCTTTCCGAGGCACGGAGGAAACTCGTTATGTTAAGATGGTCACCCATCCACAGACCAACCTAGGCAAGCGTTGCTTAACCTTGAAGATCGACCTGTGCGGCTGTTATTATCTAGCCACGAGCTCCTCCATAACGAGCCGTATGCTCATTATTTCTAATAAAAATACTACTCCATTTCAAACTAAATAAAGGTCAAAGAACAACAATATCGAGCATGGAGCTCGCCAAAGGTTTTCACCAGATCACATGCCATTACTCCTCTTCATTCTGCCGTTCAAGCGAACCCGGATACATAAAGTTTTTCCGTAGACTGTTTCCACCGAAAGTCCCGAGCTTATCAGAGGGGCGTTTGAACGTATGGAGAGGTCATAAAACTGGTTTATGTGTGACCGCAACCGCGTGTATGTGGATGATGTCTTAGTATTGTTTTATGATTTCTAGGGCTATTTGTTCGTGTTAAGTTGGTTTTAATTTGTGTGTAGTCTTTATAATATTATGTTTGTGTTAGTTACATTACATACATAATCAGCTTTACAATGCTACCACTCCTTTGACTCAAGCGTTCTCCCTAGGAGAGGAGTAGTGGTCTAGTGATAACGACCTCTACTTACGAGTACACAACATAATAATAATAACACACATAATAATAATAAATAAATAATGCCAAGGTTTATTTGTTTTTATTTAGTGAAAGTTTATGTACAGTACCTACTGGTACCAAATATGTATTAGATTTTTTTGTTAGAAAATTATAATAAATTAACTATGCGAAAGACTATACGGATATATCTATGGGGGAAATGGTATTTGATAAGTATGTAATTTTTGACAAAGATGAGTACAATTAAAAAAACCATCGTTTCATCGAATGCGGTTCATCATTAAACCTCTAGATAAATTCGGTGACGCTGTTAATCTCAAACTAATTTGTATAATGACCCGAGGAAATTGGTATTTCAGTACTTAACCGAAATGGAACAAAGTACGGAATGTGGAGGGAACGGTGAAACAAATTACGGCATTTAAATTGATTCGAATAATAAAATCGATTCTGTTATTTAAAAAAGAATCCCGGTTCGTTATTTAAAAATGAAACTGTAACGGTCATAAAGAGACCGTTACAGTTTTTCATGATGTGACCAAATAAAAAACCTGGAAGATACAGGTGTGGTTTTATTCAGTCTGACACGCCGAATCTAATGGCTTGTTTCGCTCCACTCTGAACTTAGAGAAGTCATTGGATGAACCTTAAAAAAAAACAAATCTGTTAGATAGGTACTAAAAATATACGTATTTCATCAAGAAAATTGCAAGATAGCTTTTACGTATTGCTTACATGTTTATTTGACAAGCTAAATAGTGTGCGTTTCGCTTCAAATAATTTTAAACATTCACTGCCTCTAATCACACAAGAACGAATCAAACTTCAAAATGTTTAGAGTCTCATTGCAATAAGCTTTTGATGACCATCGATATTCTCTTTACTTACAAAAAATCGTTACCAGTGTCTAGCACTGAATTAAAGCTTACAACCTGATATTCTAAAACGTCCCCCACTTTCTTGTCCTCCAAAAACCGAATATAGCCGAAGACAGCCGATGTATCGCGTTCATTACCATCAAAGGGGAGCTATAAGTAGCTATCTAGGAATATAGAATTTTGGAACCTCATTGCAATAAGCTTTTGAGCGCCTAGCATCGAACTAACATCCTAAACCCTGATATTATATTCCAAAACATTGACTACACTATCGCGTTGGTTTATCTGTAATGATAGCAGTTATATGTAAGACTAAGGGCCTATTTCACCACCTATGATTAAGTTTCGAGTATCTTACTTGACAGATAATTTCATACAAATTCTGTCAAATTTTTGAATTTATTCAGTGAGTAGTGCCTACTCGGACATTGTGAAACAGGCCCTAATAATCAATAAAAATAAACAATAAATAAAAAACCTCGTCCCACTTGTCCCCCAAAAACCGAATATAGCCGAAGACAGCCGATGCATCGCGTTCATTACTATCAAAGGGGAGCTATAGCTATCGCGATTGGCCGAGCCAACGGCTTTGATCTGCGTTTTGTAATGAATAGGTGTTGCGTGCCACCAACGATACCTATCTAAGATGCTAAAGCGTATTCTTGCTATTAAAATAGAGTTAATCTGATTTTAGTGGGCAGAAATAATAATTAGCGATTTATTTTTGTGCCTATTCTAGTAGTGTGTTGTGACTTTTATAGAGGAACGGTCCAGTGAGATAATTTTTGATTTCCACGCTAGCTAAGGCGACTTTAAAAATATGTGTGGAAGTATTTTGCTTAGTAGGGTCAATTTCGTACTCATTTCGTTCTTGTTTGTCAAAAGCTTCACGATTGTCAGCTTTTTTGCTCTGGGTGAAGCGGAAAGGAGTGTTATATTTTTACTGACTAAAACTCAAGGTACTCCTTCCGTTGCCTTATTTTGCAAGGGATACAGTAACTCAATCCTCAGGTCAGGCATACGTTGGTTCTCACTGGCCCAATTATTTTTTGTGTCATCTCTTTGAGGCGCGCGTTGAACACTACGCGCACTCGATGACTCGGGTTCGGTCCGGACGTTTACTGGACGACCGGACTGAGAGTTCATTGCTTACCATCCGTAGTAAGCCCACACCTACGGAGGTATTTGGGGTTGGGGCTTCATGGATCGGATGTCCTGCAATAGCACATACAGTACTTATTATCCCGGAAATATGTTCCCTTTGAGCACAATTATTTACTTTCACGCGCGCGAAGCCACTAGCAGCAACTAGTCTCTAATAATCATGAAAGTCTAGACCTGAATATTAATAACAACAGCGCGATCACAAATTCTGAATATCACACTAACATCTAACTGACAAGGTATTAATGGAAGTTAATTGCCAACAGATCAATTAGTAGATGAAATTCTATACAATAGAACTCCTGTATATCCGTGACAGGTTGTAACAGGGTATTCTGACGTGTCATGCCATGTCGTTAAATTAAAATGTCACAGTTGTCACCAGAAACGTGAAAGGTACAAAGTATTTAGAACGACCTAACCGAGATACATTTCCATACAACCGCTGTTACGTGTTTCTGACGTTATTATACAAATATTTTTCTAGATATTTCAGAAACACTTGTAAAGGTTTCTATTGCATTTAAAACTTTAATTTGTTTAAATTATTTCAATAAACATTTCTGGTAACCATTTTATAATGTGGGTACTCATAAATTTAAAAAGTAAAATATACTACAGAAACCTTGACGAAAACTTGTCTAAAATTAAACTTTAAAGACTTTCAAAATATCAAATATTCCCGAGGCTCAAAAGGCAGATAAATATAAATGCATCATTCGGCCGGTCCTCCTATACAGTGGCGAGTGTTGGCCGGCATTAAGCAGACACACTCAGGAGCTTCGCGTCACGGAAATGAAGATGCTGAGGTGGATGTGTGGCGTAACGCGATCCGATCGCGTGCGCAACTCATTCATCCGAGGTAGTCTTGGTGTCCGTGACGTGGGGGAAAAACTGCAAGAGTGTCGTCTGCGATGGTATGGCCACATCATGCGTCGCCCTAGGGAGTACGTCGGCCGGAGATGCATGGATATGGCTGTTCTTGGGGCTAGGTCCCGTGGTCGCCCTCGCAAGCGCTGGCTGGACGTCGTCAAGTCCGACATGAGAGCCAATGGCCTTACTGGGAAGGATATTGAAGATCGGGCAAAGTGGAGTAAGCTTAGCAGGAAGGCGGACCCTGGTTACGGCCGGGACTAACGCCAGGCAGAAGAAGAAGAAAATATCAAGTATTCGTAGGAGTGACGAATGACTATTCAGTGACCGAATGCCAACAGTGCGTTCAGGATTTATATGTCTCTTTTTTCACGTTATTCTTTATCAAACATTCCATTGGATTGCGTTAGATGAAATAACAAGCTTTTTAACCATGATCACGTTGGTGATAGGCAGATCGGGAAGGGCCCTCTTTAAGTAGAATTTACAGCTGCAGTAAAAATTTTATTTCTGACGCTATTTGACGTTTGAAGGGTTTTTCAGCTTGATGATACCCCGTGATTTTGTTTATGTTAAAAATATTTAAAAGTTTCACTGTATAATAAGAGCAGTTTTTGCTTCCTTTTCTTGAAATGGAAGAAAGAGAATTTTAGTGACTAAAACCTGCCTGTGTACCTTAAATAAGGGTGTTCAGGAATATTCACTGCGCCAGTTGGCGTCACTTGGCTGGCAGGTCTTATCCTTTGAATATGTACCTATACCTAATATTGACATCTAACTTTTGAAATTGACGTTGGTATCTAACTAATATCACTAAAGAAGAAAAGAAAACCCTTCTTCTTGTGTCGTGGATCTTATTGGGGCAGCCCAAAATTTTTGTTCACAACCATTTTCAACCAACAGCGGAACTAAACAAGGATATGAGCCCTTACAAGAACCACATCCTAAACAGGAGCAAAACGTAAGAAAGATACCTGTTCACTCGATATCCAATCGAGTTTCACATTCGATACTATGCAAACTAAATGCTGCCAACACATTTCGATTTCACCTCGCGTGTTCCACAACCCATATACAGTAACAAAACCAGGTCTTTAGATTACAATGACGTAACCGATGGTATTCCTATACCATGAAATAAATTACAGAACAACAAAAGAAATGGATGTTCGATAGTTGGTGACTCACGTTTAGGTTTTAATTCACCTTCACGACTCGAGAATCGTACAAGTAACTTGATAAAACTAGAAAAATTGTTCAACAAAAAGAGCCTAACTCCCACCAGTATATCAAGGAAAATACAACCTTCTTCTGTTCAAATTAAAGTTTAATCTTCTTTGGGATAAGATTTGGAGTCAGGTCAAAAAACCATGGTGTTTTTTACTATGGCGTGTGGCACGCAAAGCTAGTTGCACAGTCTAGCTGCATCGCAAGTTGATGTTGGCCAATATAGATTTCTTTATACCGATATACGCAATTATAACTTTTTGCATTTGTAAGCTTGATCATGGATAAGTAGGTGCTATCTTGGATTAATTAAAATTGCTGAGGATATTACTCTCTGGTCTGTCGTTGGGTGGTCTCGGCTAAAAATAGACCGGCTTCTAATGCATGTCCTAATTGGAAGACGATAAAAGCTCAAATAAAGATGAAATCAGTAGAAAATTGCTATCTGTGCGATACTTACACTTTACTAGAAGATTAGAGAGTTTAAAACTATAATCTTTTTAGATTTAACACACCGTGAAGCCGGTATTCATATCAGTCAAGGAAATAAAATTTTATGGCATCATAAGTGACGGTTTTGTTAGAGTATACTCGTTTAAATTAACCTTTTCGCCTTTGCATCTTTCATATTCTTCCTCAAGCAAAAATCAAGATGCCAACTCCATCTTTTGTCTCAAGAATTCTCTGAACCATCATAATGAAAACCAATAGATTCATTATTTTTTTCCTCAACCATGATTTAATAGAACTTCTGAGCGTAGCCACCTATATACCCTTTCATAAATCCGTCTTTCAATAATACGGAGGAACTATCGCGGCATTTAATTAGTTCTTACCCCCTATTTCCCCTTTGCCCACCCCTGGTACACCCCCAGTCTACCCCTCGATTTATAAGTGGCATTAGCATACAGATTGGAAAGTTATCAGCCGTTTTCAGTAGTACTGAAACCGTATAATTCACAGTGTTAGTATTGTTTTGATACTTTCCGTGATAATGCTGAGTTGCACGAAAGGAATTACTGTTGGTGAAAGGAAAAACCGTTGACGAATTGAAAATGGTTGGGTGCATTTTTCATTTTTTTTCTGTTAGCTTTGATGAATGGTTGGGATTTTGACGAGATGCGTATTTTTTTGTTCAGGCTAAAATAATCAAAAAAAGGTCGAAGAAGGCCGAAACCAAAATATGGAGAAAAAACTAGATAAAAAGGTCTGTGGAATCCTAGAATTACCTTTGAGAGCCAAATTTAGTACAGAAACAGTGGATTTTACGGCTTTTCAATAGAAGGCTGATCACATAGTTACCGTGCAACGACGGTTAAGTTTCAGTCAACTTACATGAAAGGGTTAACGCTGCAATGGAACGCAAATGCTTAAAAGTGTAACAGTTTGGACAGAAAAAAGGTGATTGATATAGATAGAAAGATATTTTATCATATCACAATTATACAGCAAAATATGTTAGATAAAGGACTTACTTCTTAAACCCTTTAGCAAGTGCTCAAGGCAAATTAAAAGACGAAATACGTCCTTTCACATAATAAGCAAACCATTTTGCTTCAGCAATATCTTCCCATAAGCTCCAAAGCTTAACAGCTAAATAAATTCCCCCAAATTGTTTCAATCTAATTAGGAAATCTCAAACTTACTCAAGCGGAACTTCGCACGGGGGGCCCTATTAAACATTTTAGTCAGGGTTCATTGCTTTTCACAATCCTCTTGCCTCAATAAATGCCTAAGTCCTGAGCAATTTTTTTCTTTGCTAGATAAACCGTTGCTTAACTTTGATTAAAAATTTAGAAGACTTCCTCTACTAACAATATTCTTAAACTTCTGTTTTGAGATTAATTTTCTTTTGTTAGGTTTTCTATGTTCGAGAATATGGTTTGGCGTTTCGAAATTGATTTTCGTTTTCTGTGATGATTAAATAAAAATTATAGTTAACATACTCGTAACAATAATAAGAGCCTATTCACTCTAGCCTTGTAAACACACAAATTTTTATCAGACGGGAAGACCGCAGCAGGCAGATTCAACACACAGTGACTGAGCGTTGCAGCCAAACAAGATCTGGTTGTCTACTAGTGGTTGTCTTTTGGTGTACAATAAAGTTTATTCTATTCTATTCTATTCTATTCTATTCTATACATAAATGGATAATATTTTTAGAAAGCAGTTGTATTTTAAACATTTTACGACGGAATTGTTGTTAGTCCTCTAGTTTTGAATTGTAGTTTAAACAGTATACCCCAACTTTGGTGGAAACTCTACAGTTTTGTAACACAATATACATTTACGGTGATAAATGTAAGGTGAGGTTGCTTCTTCGTCATGATTGTCGTGAACCAAACAATTATGGACGTAAACATTTTTTGAATTTTCTTTTATTCTTATCTTTGTAACTACTTCAAGACTGTAGTCTAAGTAGACTACAGATACCTAAAAAAATCGCGGTTAACGGACGATACTGGGTAAGTACCCAGTATCGTCCTTTAACCGCGATTTTTTTAGGTATTCTAACTTTTATTTTTACGTGGGAACTTGTCAGGTCAAGAAAAGTCAGCTTTCGATACCTTCAGTGTTTGCGAAACCCACGCTTTTTCTTTCAAACAATGTCTCAGCCTTGGCCGGTACCTCTACTTTACAGAGATTTAGTTTTTATTTTATTGTTTGATTTTATTTTCATACTAGGTTCTACTAGCAGCTTCACCTGCGCCGAAGTAGGTATCTCCATACAAACATTGGTCCCTGGTTTAACCCTCTTTATTTAAAAAACTTAACTAATTCGAAACTGCTGTTTTAATTTACTTATTCACTTTTAAATTTAAAATAAAATATGTGACGTCAAACGAGCGAAAAACATCATTTAATTTTTTGACGATAATCTATAGATAGCCCCTAAGTAATGTTACCTTTGAAATGGGTATAACAGGAAGTAATACTAAAAATCATTTCTTTGTAAGTATCTTTCGAAATAAGACAAGCAAATCATTGCCAATCTTTTTTCAAGTGACACCTCCCCATCTTTATCACCCAAAAGATCTCAAGAGACACTTAAAATTCGTCTTACCTTAATAAAGACGGAGTGATTCCTATTCATTGCTCAGGCAATGGCACTCTGGCCCTTGCGAAAGCCGTTTCTTGGCTTTAACTTGGTACTAAAACAATTAGCAATAGAACAACGAAGGCCGTTCGGAAATTGAGACGATATCGTTTGGGCTTCGTAGATAGGTTTGCTGGTAAGTGGGGAAGTTTAGTTTATGGAGTTTTGAGGATATGGTAAATGTAATGAAAATATAGTTTTGAGTTCAGTTGAAAAAGATGGAGATTCAATGTTTTTTTAAATATATTGTTTTATTCAGTTTTATTGTGTTTCGACTACTGAAACTCAGGTTATCTCCCTAGAAAAGAAACTGGACCGTATCCACCACGTGAGCCTAGTAGCTTTCTAGATGCAATTTTGTTAAATAGTCAACTGATAATTTTTAATCCAGAAGTTGGCTGATAAGTATTGTGGTCCAGGGCTCCAGAATTGTTCCAAAGAGAAACCGTAGCCCTGGAACGCAAAGGGCAACCGAATGAACTCAGGTGAGCTTTGATCGGAAAGAGTCTTATCACTCCACACGGAACAGGAGGGATGTTGATTAGCATAAGCATAATCAGCTTTGTAATATTTCCTTGCTGGGTTTCAGGCTAGGAGAGTGAATGAGCCATAATCCACCACTTGGGCTCAGTGTGGATTGTCGATGTCATGTAGATGTCACATGTCTTCGAATTTTTGGTTCTAGAACAAGCCGGTTTCACCTTCCTTTGTCATCAAGTTTTTTAATCTACTAAAGATTCGATTCAACCTATTACTTAACAAAATAATTGACACTACAGTAAAATGCTTAAAACAATTTTCGATCTATCGCCGCGATGAAATATGGGACATTGTATTAAATCAACCAGCTGTTGAAACCAAGTAATTGACAGTGATGCATCGCCGGCCAGATAACAGTTCAGCTGTTGTTTGTATCAAAATAAAACGCAATGGACTGCGAACTGCGAAATCATGTTTTAAAAGCGAATGTCATTTGTTATCGCGGCATATTTTGGTTTGGTTCGATGGCTGGATAAATGTTTTGTTTTGCTTTTGTTTTGTGTGAAAATTCAGTGGTTTTGAAAAAGTTTAGCTTTTATTACAAAGTCGGATCATTATCGTTTCCACCGAAAAACGTCCACTGTTGGACATAGGCGTCCCTCAAGTGTCACCGTAATGAACGGTCCTGTGCGTTTCGCATCCATCGGATTCCCACAACTCTTGCCAGGTGCTTTGTTTACCTTGTAAGAGGCCTTGGTACGCTGTGTCTTCCGGTACGCAACCACCATTCCAGAACCTTTCGTTCTGCGAGCAATATGGCCATTGCCACATATGTTTGGCGATTCTTCGTGCTATATCAGTAACCTTGGTCGTATAGATATTATGTCAAATTTGTTGTAGGTACAAATAAATCTTCAACGATATTGTTATAATTCAATTAATATAATCAAAATAATACATTAAAAAACCACAATTTTATTGTACTTACATTTTATTTGAATAAAAATTATTATTATATTATTATTATTTCTTTATTTACTTTTTAAATACATATTAAATATATTTTTAAATATTCCTTACAAAAACAATAACAAAAAACATTTAAAAATATAAAAAATAGATGACCACCGATGGCGAAACCAGGGTCCAAGCTACCGGTGGTTAGGGCTCCAGAGATAGGAACCTCCTCACGATTCGAGCCGTATCCAGGAGTACTGCCTTCTGTATCAGGCCCTATCTATATTATTATTATTATTATTTACATTTTTTTTTTGGTTTGATGAATGTCTTATTTTATTGCAAATGAAATATAGATACAAAACAATATAGTTTTTTTTTAATCTTTATTTATTTAGAGGCTTTTACCTTACAAAAGTATGTTAGCCTCATAGATACAGAGTTAGTAACAACAATTTTGGGTTAGGTACAAGTTTTATTGAGTTAACGTTTCTCTTATCCCAAGGGAGTAAAAGTTAGCCAAAGTTTAAAATATAATTTGCGTAGATTTTCGTTCCTCTTAAATGTTGGTTCCGACTTTGAGTTCTAACAAACAGAATTGAAAATCAATCGTACTTGACTAATACCAACAATTTACTATCCCGAACCAATATCCTTTACAAATACTCCAAATAAATAAAACTTCCGTATAAACCTGTACTAGAAAACTTAAACGGAATATTTATCATGCTAGACAATTGAAATCCTTTTCCATTTTCCTTCCCGTAACAAAATATCGGGACACGTCATTTCCGCGGGATCCCGCGAATCCCGGGCTCTGCACTGGGATCCCGCGGTCACGTCCCGGGTTCCCGTGGTGTGTGGGATCTCAGGTAGGGATTTCCGTGTTGACTGTTGATATTATTTGTCTGTCGCTTGACTTTTGAGTTGAGTGTTGACTATTTGAAGTCGAGTTGAAAGGTTTTGGAGTGGCGACTGTGTACTGGAAGACGTAGCACTAGGTAGTAGGCTTCTCACAAGGTAGACCGATGACTTGATTAGTGACGTTGGAATCCGATGGATGCAAGATGCGCAAGGCCGGGCATTATGGTGACACTTTTGGGAGGCCTATGTCCAACAGTGGATTTCTTTCGACTGAAATAATGATTGCAATTTAGATAATGCAGTGTGTGTAACGGTAAGTTGTATAACTTATGCCCACACCATTATTACACAAATAAAGGTGTGAGCTTAAGATACCACCATCGTTAAAGTTGTATGCAGATAAACCCAGAAAATTGTGCGTTTCGAGAAACATCGTTTATCTTTGCAATGACGATCATTGTGATGATTTAAACTCGCGTAATAAAAACCAAGGATATTACAACCTGCCAATCTGGCGTTAGGTATCATACTTACAAACATTAGTGTTTTAAATAGAATGAGGATCGCGTCCGCCAGAGGTCGTTGACTTCTCATCTTTCGATTTTCACTCTAGATGTACTTTGTATAATTTAGCATATTGTTATCTTGCGTAAACCAGTAGGAGTAGAATACTTAAGTAAGCAAAGAAGTATTAGCAAGTATGTATAGTATAGGATTATACTCGTAATTCATGCTATACGTCGATAGCATTTCTGTACCGACGCCGAGTTGCTAACCTGTCGGTTGTCTACCGGTTGCATGGCCTAATTTCGCCAAGCCCGTTCCATCATCAGAGAATCAGGTGTACGGAAATGCACCACCGGTGCATGGTGGACATCCTACCTTTTACAAAACCAGACCTATGTTTCTTCTTTACCTTTGCATTTCCCTTTTGGAAATCAAATAACTCCTCAAAAAGGGGATTTACCTCTATGATTATAGCATGCCCAATTCTGGTCACCCAGTAAATTACCATAATTTTGTCTATCGGTAATCCATTAGTTCCGGCTGTGTTTACCCTTCAAAAAACAACGTTATTAGATGGTGTTAGAATGATTTACTACAATAATACTACGTCATTAAAGTAGTGTACTCTCTTCACTACTCGCTTAACGTGTCGTGGTCTCATTGCGATGCACCTAATTCAAATTTATGGTGTAGCTGTTAAACTAACTAGTGTGAAGCGTTCACATGATGCATATTGCTGTGATTTACTTCTCAGTGAAGTGTGAAGCTCGCTGCTGCTTACGAATTTCCTTTAAAGTTGAAAATAATTGTCTGAAAATATTTAAGCCATTTAAATTATGTGTACTTTAAAGCACTGTCTTCTTTTATTTTTTAAACTGCCTCGGCTTCGCACGGGTGCAAAATTATCAGTTGTTCACTACTATATCATATGTATTATACGTATAAAGCTTCCTCTTGAATCACTCTATCTATTAATAAAAACAACATCATAATCCGTTGCGCAGTTTTAAAGATTGAAGCATACATAGGGATAGAGAAAGAGACTTTGTGTTATACTATATAGTTATGATATAAAAGAGTGCTTGACTGCGCTTCCATCGCACCAAGTGCACTAGTTTATAAAGAGCTAAATTATAATTTGACGGAAAGATCACAAGCAAATTGTTCCAGTTATGACCACCGTATTTTTATTTAATTGAGATAAAATAAGTCATACACATTTGTTGTGTGTACAGCTAAGGAGTGGAATTCCCTGCCGGAGTCCGTGTTTTCTGATAGCTACAATCCAAGAATCTTAAAGTCAAGAGTGGTTAAAGGTTACTTCTAGGTAAGCGGGCTCCATCGTCTACTGCATAACTGCTTATCATCAGGTGGGATCGCAGTCAAGCACTAGTTTATGTTATATATAAAAAAAAACATTCTTACCAAATGATTTTAGTATAAAACACGAAAACGTCACAGTCTAAACAGCCAATTAACTGGTGTACATATTACGAGGAGCTCGTGGCTAGATAATAACAGCCGCACAGGTCAATCTTCAAGGTTAAGCAACGCTTGCCTAGGTTGGTCTGTGAATGGGTGACCATCTTAACATAACGAGTTTCCTCCGTGCCTCGGAAAGCACGTTAAGCCGTTGGTCCCGGCTGTCATTTGGAGATCTTTGGCAGTCGTTACGGATAGTCAGAAGCCAGTAAATCTGACTCCAGTCTTGCCATGAAGTATCGTGTTACCCCAGTTAATGGGTTATGGAGGTCTGGTAGGCAGCCGCTCCTCGTAAAATACTGGTATTCAGCTAAATCCGGCTTGACTGGAAGCCGACCCCAGTATATAGTTGGGAAAAGGCTAGGCAGATGATGACATATTTACGAGTATGTGCATGTTTGTGTGTGTTTGTGTAGTTTGGCACGTTTCGTCACACATTCGGGCCGAGTGCGGGCGCGCGATAGCCGCCACGCATCGCCGCCGCCGACTGGCTGCGTTACAAGATATAGGTAGCTGGAAATGGTCTTCTATTTTCTTAAATTATTACTAATTTATTAAGTACTAGCTTTAGCCCGCAGCTTCGCCCGCGTACATAAATTATAGCCTATGTCACTCAGGAATGCAGCAGCTTTCTATTGGTGAAAAAATTTTAGCAATCGGACCAGTACTTCCACAGATTACCTCATACAAACAAAAAAACAAACTTTACCTCTTTATTATATTAGTATAGATTCCTTACGTTGTCGAAACCTGCACGATCCGGACAAAGCGCTTTGCCTCGTCGTTTACACCGCGTACATCGAAGGATTGGAACAACTTGCGTGCTGCGGTCTTTCCGTCCGATTATAATTTAGGTATCTTCAAGACTAGAGTGAATAGGCTCTTAATAAACTAGTGCGCCTCACCATCAACGATTGCATCACTGCTTACCATCAGGTGGAATTGCAGTCAAGCTCTATATATGCTATATAAACAATTTTAACAAAAAAAAAACACCGACTTCAAAAAAATAATATTCCAAAACAAAATAATATGCACTAAAAAGTAAAAAAATAATTGCGTATTTTTCTACAACTTAACAAATCAACTAAAATAACTAACTCAATACATAACCTATGAATAACAAACAATTATCAAAACTATTTTCAGAGTTCTAAGAAAATATTAGACTACTTTAAAAACAATCAAATTATTACGATAACATTATAATGTAAGTAGGTAGGTACAATTATTGTTATTTTTGGAGTCGGTGTCAGCCAACTAAGATAGATTTGTTATTTATTATCACTCCAAAACATGACAGTTTTACACCAGTTGTAAGTACCTAGGTACTTAAACGTGAGATTTCTTTTTAAAATTGTAATAACCACGCACACTCGTGCGAGTGTGCACACCACTCCGCCCGTGCTGTTGATACGCAGCACGGGGGCGCGGGCGGGTATGCGCGGGGGCAATGGAGGGGGGGTGGTCGCCGCGTGAGCCGCGCGCGCTGCGGCCGCGGCCGCCCGGCAGCCACACTATCGCCTCTCGCCGAGCGACCCACGTGTGTGCATTTGTGCAATATTTTCGTATTTCACCGTTTGCTAGTTAGTGTTTTATTAAAGTTCTTTTGTTTGGTTTAATTAGGTATTGTTATTTTCGTCGTTTCAAGGTCACAGATATTGTTACAATATATTTTCGTTTATTAATATTCATTAGTTCATGGGTTAAATTAGGTATCTGTAGGTATTTTTGTCGTTTGAGGGTCGCAGATATTGTCGTATAAAAGTAAATTTTTAGTTATTAATTTAATAGTAAGTAAGTTCGTATTATTATTGCTAGGTTGTTGGCGTTTCTTTGGCTGACACCGACTCCAAAAATAACAATAATTGTACCTACCTACTTACATTATAATGTTATCGTAATAATTTGATTGTTTTTAAAGTAGTCTAATATTTTCTTAGAACTCTGAAAATAGTTTTGATAATTGTTTGTTATTCATAGGTTATGTATTGAGTTAGTTATTTTAGTTGATTTGTTAAGTTGTAGAAAAATACGCAATTATTTTTTTACTTTTTAGTGCATATTATTTTGTTTTGGAATATTATTTTTTTGAAGTCGGTGTTTTTTTTTTGTTAAAATTGTTTTTTATTTCTTGATTTTTAGTGAATCTCAAGGACACTAATTATTTAGGTATTTGAGTATGGGTAGACCTACTAAACGCGCTGCTCATATGAGACAGCGCCGTTTAAATGAAACAATGGAAGACAGGGAGAATCGCTTATCTCAACAGAGGAAATCTAACTCGAGGACAATTTCCAAAGAGACTTGCAAAGAGCGCGAAAATAGGCTTTCGAAAATGCGGGTTTACATGAAAAAAGTTTTGAATAGGGAAACCTTCGAAGAACGTAGTCACCGTCTCGGCTTGATCGACGATCGTCTATCGAATGAGATGGAAGAGCAACGTGCCCACCGTCTCAGCGTGATACACGATCGTTTATCGCAAGAGACTGAAGAGCAACGTGCTCACCGTTTTAGTTTGATACACGATCGTTTATCCCAAGAGACTGAAGAGCAACGTGCCCACCGTCTCGGCTTGATCCACAATCGCCTGTCTAATGAGACGGAGGAGCAACGTGCTCACCGACTTGGAATGATACATGATCGCTTATCAAACGAAACACCTGAAGCTCGTTCACTTCGACTTAGCAGAATGCGACAAACCAGTCATATTTGTAGGGATATCGCGAATGAACAATCTTTTGAAGCGGCTATTAATATTTTTGCTGATGTACCATGTGCTGTTTGCAAAAGAAGTCTTTATCCACAACAGCGTTCGAATTTACGAGCAGATATGTTTAGTACGCTATTACCTGAAGAACTGGTTACTTTAGGTACAATAACAACGTGCTCTCGCTGTTACAATAATATTAGAAAAAGGAAAATTCCAACAACTGCATATTGGAACAAAATGATGCCTGCACAAGTACCGCCTGAATTAGCCAATTTAACATACGCTGAAGAACGGTTTTTAAGTCGCATTACACCGTTTTTAAAGATTGTTAAACTTGATAACCGTTTCAGTCAAAATTGGTGTAAAGGACAGGTCATTTTATTTGCAAAGGATGTTGTGGAAATAGCTGAACAGTTACCACTGACACCAAATCAAGCTGGTTTAGTTTTGGTAGTAGAAAGTCTCGAGAACCTTTCATGTTCTAAAGAATTCGTCGTTGATATGCAAAGACTAAATCGAGCATTAACTTGGTTAATTACCAATAACCATTTGTACAGAGATGTTCAGGTGCATTTTGAAACTACGTTAAACGTACCTTATTTAGTCCAAATAGCTGAAAAAACTGTTCCTGAACAGAATGCGGTTTCTTCAGAAACATCTCCAAAACAACATTATGTCGCTTTAAATGACAATAAGGCAATATTACGCGGATCATTTAATCAAGGTGATTTACGATTTGATTTATCTCGAGGTAAGCAATGTACTGGGATAGCGGCTGTTGCTTGTGCAGCGTTCACTCTATTAGATCCAAACAAGTGGTCTAAAAGCGATATCGATTACATTGTAATAATTGGCGATAAATACTACAATGACTGCATTGCTGCTAGAGATAATCCTGCGCCCGGTGAAGTCAATCCTGAGTACCTTGCTGTAACAGACCTTAGTCCAAGACTTATATACAACAGAGAAAATTTATTGATCACAGCACTCGAGGAAACCAATTATAATGGTCACATAGACAATGATAATAGTTCTGACGGATTCCCTAACTTGAAAAATGCATTATTAAGGTTTTTCATAGAGCACTCCAATGGTATTCTTACAGCAAACGCTGTTTCCATAGCAGTACATTGCAAAACTTTGGGTAATAATAAAACTTACTTTTTGTTTGATTCCCATGCACGTGGTCCCAAGGGAGCTTCTGCTCCCACAAATGGCACCGCTTGTTGCATGCGATTTAGTGATCTGGACCATTTGCATGCCATTGTACGTCGCAATTTATTTGTGTCGCCAAATAAAGTACCAAAAGGAAACTTTCGGGACAATCTTAATGTTTTCTCGTTAACATCAATAGTTATAGCTCGAGACACCCAAATACAATCGCCACTAGTAAGGGCAGAGAGTCCAACATATACACAACAATCAACACTAGTAAGGGCAGAGAGTCCAACATATACACCAGACTGTTCCCTTTTAACAACAACGCAAGAAATGCAGTCACTCCCAAGTAAAAGTCCAGCAACAACAAACCATGTTCAATTACCAATCAATGATTCCTCGGGCACCATTTACACCGAATCAACAAGTATGCTCCAAAACATAGATGATAATGTACCTAATTTAGAAAGTGTTGTAAATGTGAATAGCTGTTTAACAGATGATACAATGAGATTGGCAGCCATCACTAGGAAAACTGCACCACCATTGAATTTAGAGCGTGAACGCCGTATGGAGGAATTATGTTGGTATTTCCTATTTCCAAATGGTAAGAATGGCTTTGGCGAGGAAAGAGACAATGCGTGTACCCCCCTTGACTACTTCCAAAACCGGATAATGAGTGCTGACAAGAGGTTCAACAGAAATGACTATTTATTTTATGCTCTATCCGTTGTAGAATATTTTCGTGCCAAATCAAGTGTATCTGTGTCATGTAGGATGCGACAAGGTCACGGAGAGCAAACACCACAGGGACTAGTAGATAACATGCATCTCACCATGAGAAATATTCGCGGATCGGCATCATATTGGCAGAAATGTTGCTCTGAACTGATTGCAATGGTAAGAACTTTAGGACCTCCCACATGGTTTTTAACATTTTCCTGCAACGATTTAAATTGGTCCGATATGTTAAAAGCTTTGCTAATTGCCGATGGAGGCAATGTCGAGAACGCTGAAAGCCTATCATTCCCGGAGCGCTTGAACCTAGTGCAAAAGCATCCGGTAGTGGTAGCACGACAGTTTACACTGCGTGTTAACGCTCTCATGCGGTTCCTCAAGACGAATAATGATTGCTTGGGTGGTCCTATTGAAGACTTCTGGTACCGTGTGGAGTTCCAAAACCGCGGTAGCCCACATCTGCACATGTTGGTCTGGTGTAAAAATGTTCCGGAATTCTCAGCTCCAGAAGGAATTGCCGTAATTGAAAAGGTGGTTTCGTGTTCATTAACTTCTAGTGACTCTACTTTACGTAAATTAGTCGAAGATTTGCAAATCCATAAACATACGGCGACATGTAAAAAAAACCGCCAAGCTGATGGTTGTCGCTTTGATTTCCCAAAGCGTGCAAGTGATCACACAGTTTGTCTAGGGCCAGATGAAGCACTTGCCAATAATGGTCGTTTCTGTTTATTGAAAAGAACCTCAAATGAAACCATGGTCAACAATTACAATGCAGTTCTTTTAGGACTATGGAAAGGAAATATTGACGTCCAACCGTGTGGTAGTGTCACCGCTGTTGCCTATTACGTCGCAAAATATGCGAGTAAATGTGAACCACGTGATACAGGCGATGTAATTCGCAACGCTATTACGAATGCTAAGAGACAAGGTGGTGATGTTTGGAAGCAATTGTTCTCAGTATCAATGACTATTTTAAGTCAACGCCTGGTGAGTGCGCCCGAATGCGCTTACAGATTATGCCATTTGCCGTTGAAAATGTCGTCGCGTAAGACTGTTTTTGTCAATAGTTGCAGGCCGGCGGAACGTTTTAGACTTCTGAGATTCGACAGTGATGAAACCAGTATTTATAATAACATATTTGATCGTTATATATTACGCCCAAACGAGCTGGAGAATTTAAGTCTTGCGGAATTTGCCGTCCGTTTTGAAACTATTTCTAATGCGACGTGGTCAGAGGACAACGGCGATGCAGAACTTAGAGACGAAGATATTACGCCAGTGAGGTACATCAGATTGCAGGACAACACTAGAATGCGTGTAAGAAATAGACCGTCAGTATTACGTACCCGTTATTATACAATTAATAGTGACAAAGAAGCGTACTATTACAGTTTAATAGTATGCCACATACCATTTCGCAATGAAAGCGAGTTACTGTGTGAAAATGAAACCGCTGAAGACTGTTTTATAAGACGCCAAAGTGATCTTCGCCCGTTGCAGGGCAATGTGAGCGCAGAACAATTTGGTTACGCTGAACAAATTATTCAGCAGGCTGTTGCTCAAGCTACCGCACTTAATGCTGCGCGCGAAACCGCTGTCAGCAATGCACCCTTATGTATTGGGGAACAAGTTGTTCATGACGATGATAACTTCTGTGAAGACATGGAAGAACGAGCCGTCATGCCAGATGAATTGTTCCTGGGAAGCATTCGCGGATTAAATGTCCAACAGAGGGATTTATTCCAGAAAATTTCTACGGCAATCGAAAACGATTTGCAAAGACAAGAGAGTCAGCTGTTACTTTTTATCACGGGCGGTGCAGGTAGCGGGAAATCATTTCTGTTAAAGTTAATCGTGGCACATATTAAACGTTGTTACGCACCAACAGTAGATATACTACTGAAGCCTAACTTTGTGGAAGTTGGTTCGCTAACCGGAGTTGCTGCTCGTCAAATTTTTGGCAAAACACTCCATAGTATTTTCTTGCTACCGATAGAAAAGAAAAATACTATGACATACAAAAAAATTACAGGTCAAAGACTCGAGAACGAACGACGTAAATGGCGATTTATAAATTGGCTGATCATAGACGAAATTTCTATGGTCTCCTATGAGAACCTAAGAATAATCCACCTAAGACTCCAAGAATATAAAAACAACGACAAATTATTCGGTGGAGTCAACATTTTGGTATTCGGTGATATATTTCAGCTTCCTCCGGTGAAAGGAAATTGGTGTTTTGTGCAGCCATCATGGTATTCAGCGGAGGTTAATTTGTGGCATCAGTTTTCTTTTTGTGAACTGACCATAAACATGCGACAGCGCGATGATACCGAATTCATCGATTTATTAAATAGTTTACGGGTAGGGGAATTAACGACGGCTCAGCTGCAAATATTATGTGAGCGGCGTCACGTGCCTATAAATGGTGAATTTGCGGATGGAGTCGCCGTTCGTATTTTTCCCACAGTCAGGCAAGTCGACGATTACAACGACAAAATTAGCAAGGAAAATGCAAAGTTGCACCGAACTTATAAAATCAACGCAGTGGATGAGTCGCGTGAAGTAGCGACATATGGTAGAACACCACCAGAGAACGTGATTCCCAAAGACGTGAACAGCTGTGGTGGTTTTCTGCCATCAATAAAAATTGGCCTCGAATCCCGAGTGATGTTGAGACGCAACATCGCCGTATCAGAAGGACTAGTGAATGGAGCTATGGGTATTATAAAAAAAATCAAATGGCCAGCCTTGAGGAGAGACCAACTGGAGGATGGCGAGCTACCAGATGCCGTATATATCAAATTTGATGACCAGTCTATTGGGCTTAGACTTAAAGACAATAATGGTTGGATACCCATACCTCCATCTAGCACTACGTTTCAGGCATTGAGAGGTTACGGAGATGTGGAGCGCCGTATGTTGCCTCTAATATTAAGCTGGGCGGTTACAGTTCACAAACTCCAGGGCACCACCCTCGAAAGAGCTGTAATTGACCTTGGCAAAAAAAATTTTGCTAAAGGGCAAATATATGTTGCACTAAGTCGTGTCAAAAGTTTGGCAGGCATAGTGTTATCGGATCTGGACGCCAACAAATTATTAAACAAACCACACGACGATAGATCGTTGCAGGAAATGACAAGACTACGAAATCTGTCTTCCGATAATGAAGGTAGATAAGTAAGTCAGTAGTACATAAGTAAGTCATAATACACCTTTTATTTACGAGGCAAAATCATCCAATGAGTCCTCCCACCCTGGGTGGAGGGACTGTCAGACTTGTACTGACAGTCAAACTACTGTCATACTCATCCACAGTGTTCCTTCAATAGCCCTTTACGTTCCAGGGTCACGGTTACTCAGGGACAGTACCGCGATCACGGATCAGCTTACGTAATTAGGACGCATGAAATTTGAAGAGTTTTGTTCATATAACCGAATGTCTCATCAGAGCAAACATCTAATTATTTTTATTTTAGTTTCAGTATTGCGTTTTTTGTAAAACGTTGTAAGTGCCCTTGAACATTTCTTTTTCGGGATTGTTTTTATAACCTTTGTAGTGAGTACAGGCGTGATATTATGTTGTGTGATGGCGTAAACATCTGCCTAGCCTTTTCCCAACTATATTGGGGTCGGCTTCCAGTCAAGATGGATTTAGCTGAATAGCAGTATTTTACGAGGTGTAACACGGTACTGTCAAGACTGACGCCAGATTTTTACTGGCTTCTGACTATCTGTAACGACTGCCAAAGGTCTCCAAATGACAGCCGGGACCAACGGCTTAACGTGCTTTCCGAGGCACGGAGCAAACTCGTTATGTTAAGATGGTCACCCATCCACAGACTAACCTAGGCAAGCGTTGCTTAACCTTGAAGATCGACCTGTGTGGCTGTTATTATCTAGCCACGAGCTCCTATGCTTAGATATGCTATAGCAACAATCGCGGTTAATCTGCTATCGTTTATTGAAGAGTTCCCCCGATTTCTACAAGATCCCATCATCAGATATTGAAATGGTGACAATGGGACCACACGGGAAGCACCAGCTTTCAAATAAAAAAAGAATCATGAAAATCGGTTCACCCAGTCGCAAGTTATGAGGTAACAAACATAAAAAAAAAAAAAAAAAATACAGTCGAATTGAGAACCTCCTCCTTTTTTTGAAGTCGGTTAAAAACCGGCCAAGAGCGTGTCGGGCCACGCTCAGTGTAGGGTTCCGTAGTTTCAAAACTGTTCGTCCCATCAAGTTCAAAATAATTTTCCTAGAAAGTTTTTATAAAGCTCTACTTTCCAAATTTTTTTCATATTTTCTGAACTTATGGTTCAAAAGTTAGAGGGGGGACACATTGTTTTTTAATTTTGGAGCGATTATTTCCGAAATTATTTATATTATCAATAAATTATTTTAGTAAACCCCTATTCATTTTTGAAAACCTATCCAACAATATATCACACGTTAAGGTTGAAATTTAAAAAAAAAAACGCTTTTTACTTTACATGTAGGCGGGCTACCTTAATAAAACATTTTTTTCCAATATTTATTTTTGCACTTTGTCGGCGTGATTGACATACGTATTGGTACCAAATTTCAGCTTTCTAAAGCTAACGGTCACAGAGATTAAGCGAGGACGGACGGACAGACATAGCGAAACTATAAGGGTTCCGTTTTTGCCAATTGGCTATGGAACCCTAAAAAGCGTTACTAATAAACTACACAGAAACATTACTGTAATCCGATGGATCCGAGATGCACAGGATCGGTTGTTATGGCGATGCTTGGGGGAGTCCTATGTCCAGCAGTGGACGTCTTTCGACTGAGATGATGATGATGATTAGTGTATGAACAGCATACTAATAAATGGTGTACATAAGACATTTGTGCAGCGTATAGTTTGGCATGTTTCGTCACACATTCGACGAGATAGCTACCACGCTTCGCCATCTCTTCATAATAAAGTGTACTAAATATAGAGATGTAGATTGTTAGAATATAGGGAAATAGAATAATAATAATATTCCACAACTTTCACACAACATCATCTAGTCCCAAGCTAAGCAGAGCTTGTGTTATGGGTACTAGACAACTGATAAACATACTTATATACTTCTAAATAGAATGCTACTGTAATAATCATAACTTACTTATTAAATTATACTGTCCTACACGGAAATAGTACAGTATTAACAGAGAATTAATTACTACTGTTCGCCGTGTAGTTTGGCAAGTTTCTTCGCCCATGCGAGACCAAGAGGAGACTCTTAATTTCATATACTTAATTGGTTCATCTTTTTTTAAAGTGAGAAATAATGAATAAACTACTGCCGCTCTGAGTACAGCAAAAGGGAGTGTTACTAGTGTACTGAAATCCTAGTGTATTTCTTATTTAATTATTGGAACTTTATGCGCAAAAACATTGTACAAAGGCGGACTTAATGTTACCCTTATGTTGCCCTTACCGTTTGAAGACCGCGGTAACTCTTTCAAACATTCATGTAACCCAAATTATTAACCCTCAGCTCATTTTAAAATGCAAAATTATAAGAAAACTAACTTTTACCCGCGGCTTCGCTCCCGTCAAATGACTACCCTACATATCCTACGCTACCCTACCCTACCTTCCCTACCTACCCTACGCTACCCTACCCCACACTACACTACCCTACTCTACCCTACACTACCCTACACTACCCTACACTACCCTACACTACCCTACAGTACCCTACACTACCCTACACTACCCTACACTACCCTACACTACCCTACACTACCCTAAACTACCCTACACTACCCTACACTACCCTACACTACCCTACCTACCCTACTTTACCTGTCATTTTTTTTTTTTAATTTTTCTCTCCGTAAGAACCATCACTGAACTTCAAGGAACATTTAAAAAAAAAATCAGCCAAATCGGTCAAACCGTTTTCATGTTATGTCGTGACAACGGAAAACGGGTTTCATTTTTATATATATAGATATAGCAAACTCTTGTAAATGTTATAAAATTCAGCTTCAGGTCAATCATAAAACCAGCGAACCGCGGCTGAAACGAAAATCTTCACTTCGACTCGTTCGAAAGGGTTCAAACAAAGTTACTTTTAATTACTTGCAAATCTTTAATTAGGATGTCTGCAGAATGGTTTCGCGTTTTTAAAGTTTTATACAGGTGCTCGTTTTCTATTGGTTTAATGTCGTGATGGGTTAGTGGTTAAGGCACCATGCGCGATGTTTTTTTTTAAGGTTTTCTTTTCATGTGTGGAATCATCAAAATGACTGCTGCCGCTCTAGGGCGGAGCGGGAGGGCGTGTCAGACTTTTACTGGCTGAGGCCATAACTACGTTACTTCTTCGCTCTGTGTTTCAGGGCACGAAGGTCCGAAACCGAGCAAGCAATATGTGAATTTCTCAATTCGTAATTGTATTTTTCTAATTAATCTATACTTATACTTAATATGATGTCGCTACATCTATACTAATATTATAAAGAGGTAAAATTTGTAAGTTTGTAAGTTTGTAGGTTTGTAAGTTTGTATGTAGGGGGTAATCTCGGGAACTACTAGTCCGATTTGAAAAATTCTTTTAGTGTTAGATAGCCCATTTATCGAGGAAAGCTATAGGCTATATACTATCACGCTACGACCCACGGGAGCGGAGCAGTAACGAAAAATGCGGGTGAAACCGCAGGGGACAGCTAGTTGTTTTATAAGTTTCAATAATAATAAGATACTTTTCTAAGTTTATGTGTACCGTGTGCTTTTTTTTCGGGGTGTAAATTCTAATGGATATCCATGTGGTGGGTTGAGGAGTTTGTACTGGCGCATATTTTCCTTCTAGAATGTTTATATTTTGTAAGCTACTCCTAAGATTGCGACATTTCCCGAAAAATAAACTACTGCTCCTCACCATGAATGATTGCATCACTGCTTACCATCAAGTGGGATCGCAGTCAAGAACTAGTAGAATGAACACTAAAAAAATAAACTTATTTCTTTTAACTAATACCAGAGTCTACTAAAAACCTATGTCTGACCACTTTTACAAATAAGTAGTGGTATGTGGATGAAATAAATTTTGCCCAAACTGCAAATATGATGTAAGTTTCTCCGAGTCACATCCAGACGTCTCGTTTTGATGAAAAACCCGCTGCGGTGCATTTTCATTTTCACAGAAATATTACTGAGAAAATGTTACAAAAGCATTATTTATTTCTTGAAATATTTTTGTATTTTTTTATTGAAATGTGACTATTAGTCTTGGTACTGATTTTTAACAGACTTCAAAAAAGAAAAAAGTTCTCATTTTGTTATATTTTTCTCAAATGTTTTTTATCATTAGAACTCCGCCATTTATGAAACGACATGATATTTTTTACATAATAGTGTATACCTACTTCCTGATTGGTCCCAAATTATTTTAAAATCATTTGATGACGTAGAACTGACGAAGAAGACCAAAAATGGTCTACAAAACAAATAGATTGGAATAGTTATGTTGAAAATGATACCATCTGATTTGATGATAAAGCCGAAAGGCACTGGAACTCCTATTTGTTACCAGTAAATAAACAGTCCGTAAGCCCATGTCGTCGACGGCGCGTTCTGTTCCACGCGCGCCTCAAAGCAAACTGTAGGGGCCCGACAGGGTCGAAGCCCTCTGGGTCCTGGGTTGATGAAAGAGATCCCTGGGACCCAGAAATTGGGGCAAGGAAGGAACAGGAGTGGGCTTTAGTCAGTAAAAGTCTGACAAGCCCTCCCGCTCCGCCCAGAGCGGGAGAAGTCATTTTGATGATTTCCCACCTAAAAAAAAAACTCTTATCTTAACTCTGTAATGAATAAAACCCTAGCCATGTTAGAGGCTTATATTTCTCCCACATAACAACTTCTGACTTCTCAAAGACAGCAAATAAAAGAAATTATAAGCCAGTATCGATGCTACAGAGGGTAAAATAGAAAACACTTGATGCACTCGAAATGTTCGCTTCGCTCCTCGAAATTAAACTTCACTCATTTGACGTAGAAACTTGGTGGTGACTTGAGGTCCCTTACTGTGGGTTTCAGAATAGTATTGAATAGGAATCAGTGTCGTTCCCAATGATTCTGTATTCGAGAACTAATTAGTTAGATTGGCTTCAGGCTTTGCCTTTGGGTTTTGCAATGGGAGGTCGTTCTATTGGATAGATGGAAAATACTTAGTAATAGTTTCTGAGAACTAATACGTTCTATAATTCTGTCGAATTGAGAACTTAATTTGTGTTTTGACCAATCTGTAGAATACTTTCTTAAATAAAAATTCCTCTGTCTGCGATGAAAGTTTTTGTTTTATAGAGCATTTAGTTTTCGAGACTTCGTGTTTAGTCAGTGAATGAATGAATGAGTGACTGCTCTCATTTTTATTACACTTCCACTGTGTTCTCCGGGCGGTAGACTTTTAGAATAGAATTCAAATGTACAATCCGATCACATTAACTGGAAGCATCTCTGAAATGCGAGAATGCCCCTGCTTCCCACCGCATTCCCTTAGCTCACCCGGCAAGTATCAGGTATGGTCAGCATCTTTGTTATCAATACGCGCGTCGATAATTTGGCTAGTTCTCTGTAGTTGTTATATTGTTTTTGGCCATTATTTCATCGACGCCAAGCGTCAAGTTAATGCGACCGAGTTGTATAGTTGACATCGTAGTAGGGGTCTCGTTCTCAGCTAAAAGTTACTCACGCTCCACTGTTTTAGTTCAACAGCGAACTCAAAAATTGAGCAAAGTTCTTAATTTTGATCATTGTTGTGGCAACTAGGTTAAGATTATTATGTTCGTTAAGTGTTGTTTCATGGCAAGCTGAAATAGATTCCAAGGGACTATTTTTGACTCAGACTAGGAAAGCAAACTTACATGCACAAAACACCCAGACTCAGAACAACTAACTGTAGGACATGCATTAAGGAATTCAATTCGCGACAAACATCGCTGTAGTTAGGGCACATGCCCCTCTCGCCCCAGCCGTCGGGATCCCGGTTCTACGCGCTTCTCAAGCATGTGTCAATAAATCCATCGGGACTCAGAAGGGTAGAAGCCTCTGGGGCCATGGATTCTGAAAGGAAAGCCTGGGGCCCTGAAAGGAAGGCAAAGAAAGAACAAAGGAGTAGGTTTTAGTCAATAAAAGTCTGACACGCCCTACCGCTCCGCCCCGTCCAAGAGCCGTAGAAGTCATTCTGATGATTTCCCTCCCAACAAAAAATAACATCGTTAATAGCTCAACCAATGTGCTAACCTTACTGTCATTTAGGAAGGGACTTTATGTATCCTGTATGTACTTATACATAGGTACGTCGGTATTTGTCCAACCTCCCTAGTCAAAACATCAACCCATCCATATTCAACCTTTAATTATGTATAAACTGTCATTGAAAATTTATCAGCAAACCCAAACCTCATCTATCACATCGGCACAGAAGCCATTTATCAAGATAGTATACAGCATTCAGTATTTGACCCTACGTTTAAAGACAAAGACAGAATACCAATGGATGTACAAGATTAGTCTTTGGGAGGCAGTCGCAAGAAATTACTATTTAGTATGGTAATTACTGAAGGAAGGGTTTTCGGAGCCTTCTTTGAGTTGTTTTAAGTTATTCCGGCCTTCCATTTTGGGAGGGTTTATCTGAATTTTAGGTGAGAATAATATCCTGCTAGATAGTCACCGTGGTCATTTTTCTGAGGTTGGAAATCATCTAATGACTTCTTTCGCTCTACAGACTTAGACAAAAAGGGGTCTTTTGTATGTTCAACTTTTTCTGGGTCTTTTAATTGTTCACGTTTTTCTTTTTATTGCACCTGCCACTATTTGCTCTCACCCAAAGGTTGACTGGTAGAAAATGCCTAAGGCTCTAAATCCGCCTCTGTACCTTTATGTGCATGAAGCGTTTAATAAATATATATCAAATATCAATAAGTCAAAAGCTGTTGTTGATTGTGTTAATGAGGCATGGTAGTGTTGCGTTTGCGTAGAATATAAGTTTGTTTGAGATTGACCGCGTGACATTGAAACGCATGGCAGTCGCTGGATGGATATTTGACTATCATTATTGGTTCTACAATTTCACAAGCAACAAAAGCAAAGTGAGGCTGATAGCAGTGGTAGCCTGAGATTAGCGCTGACCCAAAAAAAATATTTCATCACCACTGCTCTCAAAACGGTCAAGAAAAACATCACAAGAACATTGTCCTAGAACCTAATATTCGAAGACATGTGATATCCACTCCACAAATATTGGGCCAGCATGGCAGATTACACCGTCCTCCGCTCAAGCCACAGAAGTGGAAATAACATGAAATGAATTTTGTTAAAATTCTATTAAGTGAAAAGCAAGGCTCCAATGTGCCTTTAAAAATAATTACTATTAAGAAGCCGAGAGAGCACCAAAAAGTTCTCTTGCTACGTCTTTCTATAATACGACATATGACATAAGAGGTCTGACACAAATACAACGTGTAACAACCTGTGTTATTAGTGTCTTGCCAGCAGACTATTCTGTCTCTAGTAATAGGGTTTTATAAGAAACCTAGATGGGTAGGACCGTACGTGTGTGTGTTTTGGGTCTAGAACTCTAGATATGAATGTTTGTGTAGGTTTACTATATTTTTTTCCCATCCTTATCCCTACTGTTTTTTTTTACGCAATTTACTGTTTTTCGCACTAGTACGGAAAAGTGTGTGAGCGGCGACTCACCTCGACTGGACGCTAAGCCACCCCCGCGTGTCACGCGTCAACCCCGTTTATTGATATATTTGTAAGTACATATATTGACAAATGTTTGATACTCGTGGAAATTGGTCACTGCAGCAACCGCATTCGGCACCAAAACACCCTCGCGTAGGTGACCGACTCAGTTAGGGAGAATCGGTAATATTTGAAAATATTTTAATTATTATAGGTCTTGTGTAAACACACTCATACATATACACACACTTACACACTACACATTGACTGGTATTCACCTAATTCCGGCTTGACTGGAAGCCGACCCTAATATAGTTGGAAAAAGGCTAGGTAAATGATGATGAGGTCTTGTATAAACAAACGTAGGTACTAATACCGTAATATAAACATTGCATAATAATGTACCTAACAGTTGCTCTATTTTTGCCTTAAGGTCCCACTTTGCGCGGGCTTGAACTCACTGGCGGGCAGGGCCATAAAGCACGCTGTCTCACTTGACATCGTGCCCGAAAGAGATAGTATCAGTGATGAGCGGTTAGACGCTAGTCCTCACGCACGACGCGACGTCTGCTTTGCACATAGCGCTCCGAACCATTCCGAATAAAAACGAAATTACACGATGCACACATGTCATACCGTTTCGGTTGTTGCGGTATGTGCCGCTCAAATTCGAAAAACAAAAGATTTAAAATAATACCTAAGAGCGTTTTCACATTATCCAATCCGATATCGGTGTCGGACGCCGATCCGATATCGGGGTAAGTAAAATGTATGAAATATGTACCTGTCTTTCATATTTTCCGGCCCGATATCGGATATCGGAGCACGGCATTTCATACATTTTACTTACCCCGATATCGGATCGGCGTCCGATACCGATATCGGATCGGATAATGTGAAAACGCTCTTACGTACCTTTGTTCGTTTCTCGGCAATGAAAAAAATTACAAATTGTCATTTGTTTTCTTATTTTGAGACCCTTCTACTGCACAATAATGATCAGACACAACGCCCGTCTGGTCGCGCGCCGCGTCGTGTACCTCACCTCACAGAGCTCTGTGGCGCCGCACTGATTTCACCTTCCTATTGTCTGCGGACGCGGGCCACATGACCGGCGTGCTGTGCAGCAGCAGTTGCCCGGATCAGACACAACACCCGCCTCGCTCAATTGGGCAGTTGCCTGACCAGACAAAACAGCTCTCTGGTCGGATGACGCACTCTAAAGACTAAACAAAAAAAACTAGGGCTGTTGCCCGGACCAGACACAACATACATCTCGCTCAATTGGGCAGTTGCCTGAACCAGACACAACACCCGTTTCGTTCAATTGGGCAGTTGCTCGGACCAGACACAAAACCTGTCTCGCTCAATTGGGCAGTTGCTCGGACCAGACACAACACCCGCCTCGCTCAATTGGGCAGTTGCCTGGACGAGACACAACACCCGTCTCGTTCAATTGGGCAGTTGCTCGACCAGACATAACAACTCTCTCGTCGGAAGATGCACTCTAAAGACTAAACAAAAAAAACTTGGGCTGTTGCCCGGACCAGACACAACATCCATCTCGCTCAATTGGGTAGTTGCCCGAACCAGACAACACCCGTTTTGCTCAATTGGGCAGTTGCTCGGACCAGACCAAAACCCGTCTCGTTCAATTGGGCAGTTGCCCGACCAGACATAACATAGCCGGTCGGAGTGGAGGGTGTTAGGTTTTTTCGTTACGGAATTTCTGGATTCGGTCCCCACGCTCAAGGCTCGCGATAGAAGCTATGCAATAGCTTAAAAAAATACAGTCGAATTGATAACCTCCTTCTTTTTTTGAAGCCGGTTAAAGCGTACTATATTATAGCTAGTCAACATACACGTCATACGAACGACATAGGCCGCAGTAGACTGAACCAAACTCAGACAGCCGCGCGCGGCGCTGTGACACGTCTAAGTCGTCCCCCCGCACCGCAATCGGGGGTAACTTTATTCAGTGAGATGCACGATAGTTCTGAGTAAAAGGCGTGCGTGATAAAATACAAAAAGGCCTTTGGAAGAAGGGGTTTTACGAAAAAACCACTGCATCAATCAATTTCAAATAAAATTTATTAAATTCTTCGATAAATTTGTGGTGTCGGTACAGGCTTCGTTTTTGAAATTTGATGCGTCTTTTATTTCTAATTTACGCTCAAATTTGTGTTAAAATTAGCCAAAAAAACTAAATTTTAGAAGCTCGTAACTTTTTATTGGCTTATTATTTTACAATTCTGCTTCCGTACAGACAAAATTAATAATGAGATAAAACGATATCATGTTTAACTTTGGATGTACATGGTCAAATAGTGGAGTAAAACCCCCCCGAAATTTGTATGGAAAAAATGTTGACTTGAGTCGCCTTAACAAACGAGTATCCAAACACCCCAACTAGGAACACAGGTACTCTGAACGACAGACTTGATTAAGGCTGAGTACCACCCATTCGCAGCCAACAAATCCTTGCAAATCTCCTATATACGCATCCATTCTCCTAACGTCATCACATAAACATGCAAACACACTCTGAAACCTAGCTTAAAGCCATCACCCACTTCTGATACTCCACCGTGACGGATACCGACTGGTAATATAGGAATATCCTCTAGTATGGAAATTCTCATCTGCTACCGAAGAGCTACCGACGGCCAAATATGCTAATTGAAGTAACCTTGGAAATGTAAATCAATGTTTTTTGGTGAAGGATGAATGTGATTTGGGTATCTTGATGGAGGGAAGTGTTTGTATATGTTGCTGTTTTGGGTGGATAAATAGTTGGCTTGAATAGTTGGGTTTTTTAATGTGGTTGGGATTGTATTGTTATTCGGGCTGGTGACCGCAACTCCACGACCAAATAACGTATTTTGTATACGAGTAGGATAAATAGCTCATTCGATCTAGTGCCTTGGTGCTACTGACCATTTCGCGGACGGTAACTGGGTTTACGAAGTACTTTGCCCATGGTTCCAGTAACCACAGCCAGCTGGCCAGCTTAGAAAAAGGAGAGTGAGAGAGAGTTGTCTCGTCCTCCTCCATGCGGGCTTTGCAGAGTGGACTGTCTGTAACTTCTATGACTGAGAGGTGCATAATAAAAGTCACTGATTCGAACAACATTGCAACTCCTGTAACCTCCTTAAATTGTTTTTCTGCATTTTATTTTCACTTCAGTTACAATTTGGTCTAGTACCTACCATTATACTAAACTTCCTTTTGCCAAAAGGCTTGGCCTGCGTAAAAGTAGATTTCTACAAACTTTGGACCCCATTTCATGCCATAAGGAAAAAAAAAATTAATTAAATAAAACGGAAAATCTCTTACGCCCGTTTTCAATAACCTATCGCAGTTCATAGATAGATAGCTATTCCCTATAAACAGTAAGATTCTGTCTATCAATCCACAACTTTTGGTAGGAAATGCTAACCGTCAGTAGGTTTTAGGAAAGCAAGGGCAAAAGGATAGATTTGTTTATCTTTAGTAGCAACTTTAGATAGATAGCTTATTGAAAACAGGCGTTAGTGCTCGCTTACATTGTAGAGGAAATCTTTGTACAAATATCTCAATAGTTTCGTGTGCTGTCAGTCAGTCAGTTACTCCTTTTACATTGATAAATTTTCTATCACTAAAAACACAAAATTTTATATTTTGTACAACAACAAAATTGCCCTCAATTCTAGCTAAACCTATTCAAATGAAAAGGCTACTGAAATAACACGTCGTCAGTTTAATTACAAATGTTTGTGACTCGCATTGCATTGCACCCGGGGACATCGTTAGCTTACGTGCAATTGTACTAGTCATTACTATACTGGGTGTACGTGTTTAGCTTTAGTTTCGATAGAAAAATATGTGAAATTCGTTTTAGAATCGAATGTGGTTTTTAATTATTATTAATAATTATATTATTATATCTAGCCTATGCTGTCCCACTGCTGGGCAAAGGCTTCCCTCCATTCCTTCCATCGTTCCCGGCTTTGAGCTACTTCTTGCCAATTCTCAAGGAAGACATCCAAGTCGTCCCGCCATCTCTTTCGTGGTCTGCCACGACCCCGTCGCGCGATTTCAGGGCACCAACCTTGTGTTTTACTGGCCCACCGCTCGATCGGCATGCGACAGACATGTCCGGCCCAGTCCCATTTAAGCTGGGCAGCCTTCTGAGCCACGTCAATGATCTGCGGTTTTTTAATAGCTAAAAAAAATTAAGATAGTGATTTTGGAGGTAGGTGGAACAGAGTAGTCCCACATACCTCCATTGAAAAGGGAGGATCCTCCAACCGGATGGGTGTTATGTCAGTAATTATCTAACCAAATGGATTAAGGTAGAACTTTGCGCACACGTGGGCCACGTATTTGGGCTCGTCGGTCTTCATACATTTTATAAGGCAACTAGACTTATAGAGCTACATTATATCCACGCCACACGACGTTAATTACGCTCAAATCAGGCGTGGCCCACGAATTCGTCGGTTCAATGTAGCTCTCGCTGTGTGTTTAGCCCATTGTAAATACAGTGCCAGTGTGTATGTGTGTGCCTCCTTTCCTGCGAAGTTTGCATAACTACCAGCTCATACCACGACTTATGCGAAGCCAACGACAGAGCTGTTCTGGTAACTAAATATTGGTCTTATTAAATTTAAGTAAGATCAATACAAGTAGAAGAAAACTCGCTGAAAATGTCAAGAATTTTATTGATTCCTATGTTAAGAGTAAGTAGTATGAATGACCATTCTCGTGTAGCAACGTAGGAACTAAACAACACAGAATCCTGCATCGTTGTATTAGAACTCTCCTGGCGATAAAAATGTATGCAACAGTCCGAAATCAACTATGAGGCAGTTGCCCCGACCAGAAACAACGCCTGCCTGTTCATGGAAGATCCACCCTTATCAACGGGGGTTTACACAACTTTACACTCTGTTTTCCTTGTCTTCAAACTCGACAAAACAAGAGTTCAAATTCAAGTCACGATCTCATTTGCCGCGTTTTTTAATATCGTAGCATATTAAGCTGAGATAAGAGCCTTTTTAGCCTCGCACAGGTCTCTCTCAGAGCCGGGAACGATGGAAGGAATGGAGGGAGGCCTTTGCCTAACAGTAGGATAGCAAAGTCAAAGTCAAATATTTTTATTTCACATAGGCCTACATGGGCACTTATAAAACGTCGAAAACTAGTGCACGGTTCCAAATTGGTCGTTTCCTATGGAGAAGAACTGGCAAGAAACTCCATGGTTACTCTTTTCAAAAAACTATTGGGTTTACAACATTTCCATATTACAACACAGACATTTATGCGAGGACAGTGTAGACCAGTCAATATTGCACCCAAAACCACAATAAAGATAAAATTAGCATAGGCTAGATATAATAATTTTAAATATTTTAGTTTTTTTAATGGCCAAAAAGTGTTGGTAAAAATTATTAACCGAATAACGATGCCAAAGAAGTATGTGCTCATAGTGGTAGCGTTGCTTTTGGATTTTGAGAATACTTCAAAAATTAAGTGTAGTGGTGAAAATTGTTGAAAAATTTATTTTGTTTTGCTACGATATACGAGTACAGCATTGCTTATGAATATCTGCAACACCAGAAGTTTCGCAGTTTGAACTTACAACTGTCTTAGTTAGATTATCTTCTGTTACTTAATGTTTTTTTTTTACTTATTAAATCTTTCACACGTGCCCTATTACACCTCATCATTAAATCTTTGTTAAAGTATTTACAGAGTAATAACTATTCATTGTCTACAATTTAATCCCAGGATCACTAAACAAACATTACAACACATAACAGCTACAATATTTCACCGAAAGAACTTAAGAACATCACAAAAGTCTTAGTTAAACCCTTTCTAAAATCTCGAGATGCGAACAATAATGACACGGAGCGTTAATAACAATATATTCCCGCCATTATCCCCTTCCAAGACAACGAAAACAAGCCTTAATTATTAACATTTAACATAATATTGCGTGTTACGCTTCAAATTAAGGTGTGGTTTCAACAATGCGGCAGACCGACGCGTTGGGTTATTCCCGTTTGGGCACCCAAGCTATTCCCGTTTCGGCACCAATAGGTATTTTGAATCGTAGTTACCTATACAAAATCTCAATTCAAAATACCTATAGGTGCCGAAACGGGAATAGCTTGGGTGCCGAACGAGACGGGAATACTCCGACGCGTCGGTCTGCCGCATTGTTGAAACCACACCTTAATTTGAAGCGTAACACGCAATATTATGTTAAATGTTATGTGACAAGCAAATAAAGGACTTGCAATTCATTTTAAAAATAATATATTTATAAATTCGCGGTTTCGGAAGTAATGACTAAAATATTTATTCATGTTTGCGGTTTATGCGTTGAAATTTTTTTATGAATATATTCTGAGAATGATTTTTCATTGTTGTTTACAGTCAAACGGGGTCAATAGGAAAAAAAGAAGGAGAACCCCCTGGTTCACTGAAAGTTAAGAAAAATTAAAAGGGGATTTCAACGTTATTTAACAATTTTTCCCACCATTTACCTAAGTGCTCTTATTTATTCATCAATTGTAATATTATCGTTCCTTTGTTAGAAATCAATAGTATACAATATATACCACAGTTTATTAGAACGAGTATCGGGAACTGCGTGGCTTTCTGCTATAACATGTGTGTTTCCACATACGTCCTTTCGCTGTCTTGAGCATGATCGCAGCTGAAACTAAACTCTTTAAATTCAAACTTCCCCAAATATATCGACTACCAACTTAGCGTAAACCTACACCGAGAGAGAAAAGGGGCTTGAATACAAATTAAGAGAATTACTTGGAGTCGCAGTCGCATTATCATTTTATTTGTCGCGTTAACGGAATGCCCCCTTAACACGGACGACATTCTCTTTGTGTTGGCAACACGGTATTCCACATTAAGTAAACGTTTTGAATTAATTTCTGTTACAACGAAAACCGATAGTGTAGTGACAAATATTAATAAAGGGAAACTGTTTTGGCGACTCGGAATTCTAGCAGGAACAAGGAACATTCCAAATGCGGTTTGTAGTAAATGGTTTCAATAGGAAGTTAGTTTCAGAAATACAGACAATCGTTTCGGAATATATTCTTATGTTAACAAAAGTCTGTAAACAAAAACAGAGTTTATAAAGACGTTTATACGTCTTAGCTTTATTAATATAGCGTAGTGTTTTGATGACAAAGGCAATTTAGTTTGAAATAACTGTGGGTGACCATCTTAACATAACGAGTTTCCTCCGTGCCTCGGAAAGCACGTTAAGCCGTAGGTCCCGGCTGTCATTTGTAGATCTTTGGCGGTCGTTACGAATAGTCAGAAGTACCGTATTATCCCAGTTAATGGGTTGTGGAGGTCTGGTAGGCAGCCGCTCCTCGTAAAATACTGGTATTCAGCTAAATCCGGCTTGACTGGAAGCCGACCCCAATATAGTTGGGAAAAGGCTAGACAGTTGATGATGAACTGTGATTGGTTTCTAATTAGTTTATTGAGTACGAGCCTATTTCCCAGAAAATATCAAGATCTGATAGGTGACAAACCGATAGCCGATAATTTCTGGTGTCATGAAGAATTTCATAAAAAAAACTTGAATACTTTAAATGAAACGTCTCTGGTCTGTTATTTTAAATGAAATGTATCCGGTCTGTTAGAGACATTAACCTTTATGGGTCCTCGATTCTTTAATCCAGACAACTTGTTCAATAATTCAATCTAAATCTGTGGATTATTTCAAGCAAGCAATTAATTGATGGAGATTTCACTCCTATTCTAAACTCAGTTCTGGCCACAGATAATACATCTATTAGACTTAACAAAGATATATACGTCAGATCTTTGATCCTACGTCTTTTTAGGGTTCTGTACCTCATTCGACAAAAACAGAATCCTTACGTAGGTATAGGATCACTTTGTTGTCCGTTTGATCGTCTGTCAAGATCGTATTTCTCGGAAACGCTTGGAGGGATCAAACTGAAATTAATATCAAATACACAGGTCTACCCTTTGAAGCGGTGAATAAATCAAACTTCTAAGTCATCGCAATCTAAAGATACGGCTGTTTACCCTTCGTTTATGGGGCATATTTTGACAGACGATAGGAAAACTAAACTTGTAGCAAAGTTTCAGTTAACCTAAAATCATGAAATTTAGCAAGGTTAGCCTTGTAGCACAATTATCTAAAGTAAAGTAAAGTAGTTCCATCACAAAATAATTACTTATTTGCGAATACAAACTTAACTTTTTACGGAAACCTCGGAGCGCGAATCCGCCTCATACAGACAGTTTTATTTACCAATACTGTACTTGTCATCATCATAATTTCAACCGAAAGACTTCCACTGCTGGACATACGCCTCCCCTAGGTGTCGCTACAATGAAAGATCTTGTATGTCTCACAACACATTCCCGCAACCCTCACCAAGACATCGGTGTATTTTGTGGGACTTTTCACACTGCGTCTTACGGTACGTGATCGCCACTTCAGAACCTTTCGTCCCCATCAACCATCTGTTTCTGTACGAGCAATGTGCCCTGCCCACTGCAACTTAACTTTGGCGATTCTTCGGGCTATGTCGGCCCAGTACACTCTTGCTCTTAAACAAAATTAATACCAAACTACCGTCGTTTCTTGACCAAACTTATCGGGGTCTGACCAAAATATTCCAACGCTTGCTTTCTATGCGAATGCCCAGTCCTAGTGTAATTAGTATGCTATGTCCACGTATAAATATTTGCTCGGTTTCTGGGGGCAGTGTTTGTTTACTAGATACGTGTTTGTAGGCATTTAGCTGATGTGTATACTGAGACCTTACGTGGGTCAGGTCAAGGTGAGAGTATTTTTTTTTCTTGCCTTTAAAACAAAACAAGGCCCGAAAATGTGTACCAACCTGTTTATAATCAGTTCTTGGTTTCCTTATGGTAATAGTAATTGAAATAACATAGAACATGTAACTGGAATACGAGTAATGCACACCCCTTTACCATAGCCAAACTTAAATACTACGTATTGACTCCATCATCAGATCAGTTCGATGGTCTTTTATAGCCCGAGTGCAACTTTTGTATATCCATTCTAATAATCCCGAACACGGCTAGGATAAATATTGATTTATTACAAAATTGCGGTGCCTACCTTCCGACTACATCATCAGATTAATTCAATATACCTATCCCCTCCCCTTCCTCCTTCAGTTACTTATCGATTACATGTATAAACTAAACAATTTTACTAGTTGCAATAGTTGTACTATGATCCTTTGAGAAGTTCCGTTCCATATCTTCGAAGTTCATCATCAAATCATAACTTTATTTCTATGGGATCAATAATCTGGAGTAAATTTTTAATATATATTTTTTTATTGATCCACAATTGACCGCAAAATCCCATTATCATTTCTAAATTATCATAACCTCGTCCTTTTTGAAGTAGTTGTAATCGATTCAGTAGCTGATTGTGAACGTATTATTTTCAGAATCTGTGTTTATAACATTACGTTTAAACGTTGTATTGTTAGCACCAAACTAGAGACGAATGCTTTTATTACACATGCTCCAATTTAATATAGAATGGAAAGTAGAGAAACTCTTGCATTTCCAAATGCAGTTTCCTTTTCCAAACTTTATTGAATATTACCTATCTCCTGGAAGTTATCACACCTGTGTCCCACGGTATGGTTCCGACTAAATTACCAAGCGAACTTGTAAGCTCTTCTGCGACCAATTTCCAATATTGTAATAACTGTAAAACTGTAACATGGGTAGGTACATGTTATACATGTGGGAATGCTTGAAATAGTTACTGTGGTTTTAGAATGCAAAGGGGAAATGAAGGGACGAAGGTGGGGTTTAGTTAGTAAAAATCTGACAAGGCCTCTCGCTCCACACTTGAGCAGAAGAAGTTATTCAAAGATTCATTATCTTACTCTCTCTCTATCTGTACTTGTACACGCACAGAGCATTTTCATACATACAGCTAAGAATGCGCTGCTAGAGTCTGTGTTTCCTCATAGCTGCGACCTGGTGAGATAATGGTCAAGCGCGAGCCTATCTGCAATAAAAAGGAATCTCAGAGGATTTAGAAGAATAGTGCACAAATTGGCTCTTGAAAGTCTGATCCTGATTGTTGCTGTTTTTTAACAATCAGGAGCGTTACATTATATTGATATTAACCAGCATTATTATATTCTTTATTCCCGTATTATATTATCTAGGTTATATTTATACTAAGGCGTCCTCTGCCCGGGAAAAAACCAAAAAAGAACCAGCTTCAACCAAGAATAAAAGTGATTGTCACCCGAATGAGTCCAAGTACCCATAAATTTCATGTCGAAATCCCTTGGAACAAACTAAAAAATGCCATTTACTTCCGAAGGGACACTCATATGTCAAGTCGTCCCAGACGGGAATAATTAAAAGACAATAAAATTCCTCAGTTTCGTCAGAAAGTCATAGCAAAATCTTTTGAAGTAAAAATGTTTGAATGCCTTTCATAAATCGTAGTAGTTGACGTGACATTTATACCACCTATATGTTTAGAAATGCCGTCAGTTTTACGCCATTGAATAAAAGTTTTCTTGTAACGCTCTACGAGCTTGTACATCAGCTTTTTTTTGACGTGGGTAATCATCAATGATAGGAATAGGTAGTGCCTATTTGCCTAAACTTCGAAGAACATAGACAAGAAACGGAGACTTCCTTAGGACTACATTTTTTTCCGAGACATCTGTCCCGAAATTTCGAGACAACACTTAAAATACATTAAAAATATTGTTATGTGGAATAAGTAATTCGTCTATATTTACCAAAAGCTTGCGACTATCATAATAAATAACATACACAGTCGTTACAACCATAAGATTTTCAGAATTTCTTTTTTGGATTACATTTTGTAAATAACTTGTTGATCGTAATAGGTATAACTTATTCCAAATAACAATTTTTTTAAATGTAGTTTAGTGTTGTCTCGAAATTTCGGGACAGATGTCTCGGAAAAAAATGTAGTCCAAAGGAAGTCTCCGTTTCTTGTCTCTGTTCTTCAAAGTTTAGGCAAATAGGCACTACCTATTCTTATCACTGGTATTCATCCTATGACTCATGCGAGAATGGACTTAGGGTCAAAACGACACTTTTGTTCATTCAGTAACCTTTCTTCTACCAGCGCTGGGTGTCTGACGGCCAGCAAATGCTGAGGTGGTCACCCTTTCAGTACTTTTTTTTTCTTTACTTAGCCTTTGTAATCGTACTGTGTCTGTCCCGAATAAATGGTTTTTTCTATTCTATTCTTTTGCATTTTAGGGCCATATCTTTCCTTTTTAAAGACAAATATATATAGGTAAGTACTAGAAATAAATGGCATCGGCCTTGCGGTATCCCCTAAGGTTTTGCTGACATCTTCTTGAGGTACACGTGGAACGCTACGCGTCGACGACTTGGTAGTCGGAATAACCTTTTAATAAGGGCCTGTTTCACCACCTATGATTAAGTTTCGAGTATCTTACTTGGCCGATAATTTCATACAAATTCTGTTCCATTTTGAATTTATTCAGTGAGTAGTGCCTACTCGGACATTGTGAAACAGGCCCTTAATTTTACATTGACTTTTTCAGTACCTGCTGAAATTAATGATTGTATTTATTAGGTTAAGGAATAGAAAAATGAAAGGGAGGCCTTTGCCCTGCAGTGGGACACAACGGGCTTATAATAATAATAATTAATTAGGTACTTTTGATATACCCTCACATCACATCCTTAATTTCCTGTTTTGCCTTCGGGCTTTCTAAAATAAAGAGAGCAGAAAATATTAATACCTACATTCGGTTTTGGGGTTGGCAATTAATTATCAAATAACTTGGTCTTGGTACAGTGAGACTCACACACCACGTTAGAGTTTCATCGGCTTTAACCTACCTGTGTTCCTTTATTTGTCCTTAGCGTTCCAGGGCTGCCCGCAGCCTTTATGATAAAAACTTGCTGGAATTATTATCGGCCTTATAATGTTCCCACTGCTGGGACTCGGGTCTCCTCTCTAGGAGAGGGAATGGGCCATAATTCACCGCGCGGGCCCAGTGCGGATTGGCGGTTGTCACATGTCTTCGAATTTTCGGTTCTAGGACATGCCAGTTTCCCGGTAATAAAAACTTGCTGAGAATATAAATAAAAGCCAGTCAAGCTTGGATTTTACGTGAAAAAACACAACGCAAAATCGAACCTCTAAGACTACCTGTACCTACAATACTGCCCTCGTAACAGCAAATGCAGTAATCGACATTTTGGCGGCTTTCCGTTTATCATAAATTACATATGGAGAGTTCAAGCTATATGTAATTTTTTTTCTTTATTGTTTTCTATGGTGGGAACAAAACATATGAGATTTATATCAGTGAAAGTAGAGATTTAATTAAAACACTTAGACGCGTTTTTCTCGAAACCGCTATTTTGCAAGTACTGCATTTGCTGTTACGAGGGCAGAATAGTAAGAGTACTTATAAAAATAATATTGGAGTATGTAGCTAACGTGTTCGTGAACGTTTCATTTTAATGGTCCCATTTCCATTACATGAAGTATTCGTTTTCCTGTGATGTTTTCAGAATTGACTTTTATTAGAATTCATAAAACGAGGTAGGCCGCGTTCCCACTTTGTCGTGACGACAGATAGCATCGTGTAGTTTTAAGTGTCGTGGCTTATATATTTAAATGGAGGCATTCACGTATTTCCCTCTCCTAGAGAGGAGAGTTGAGTCCTAGCAGTGGGAACATTATAACGCTGATGCTATGCTATTCACGTATAGGACGACACGATTAACTGTCGTCTACGACTTTTTTGCGGTGACAACTGATCGTCATGACGACATGCGCTAACACAACAGTCGTAAAACGATAAAAAATTCAGCTGTGTGTTGTGTAGCTGGCTACTAACTGATGTGATACACACAGCATTTCCAAGCCGTTTAGGAGAATTCAAGTGACAAAAACACGTACAGTACAGAAGAATGATATACATAAAAATATAAAGATATGTAGTTCAGTGACTTCGACAGATTATAATATTTCAAAAAATAATTCGTTAAATTGTAAGTACCTATCTCGAGAGATTGTAACCTGTAACATAAGTTTACAATCTCTCGAGATAGATTATAATCCAGCTGTATTTACGATTTGACGTTGACGTATGTATATAAAGATAATAACAACAACCAAATAAAAGTAAACCTACCAAAGCAATATTAAGGCCATCTAAACCAACATTTTAAGCCCTAAACAAATACATAAAATACAAACCCAATAGCAGACGCAACAGTTTGCTCCCGTTCAAACAAAATACAAAAGAAGTGTACAGAAATAACACGTTCTACCAATACTTCAAGCCAGAACGAAGTAAGTCTTCTACGAGAAAAGGAAGATGGAAATAAATCGCCCATACTGTTCGTCCCCTTATATTATTCAGCGGCTGCGGCAGTTTAAGAACGACATGTCGAGATTTGGAGCGATTTTTTTCCCCCAAATTCGGATTTATTTGCCATCTGACTTATGGATAGTTTCGGCCATGAATTCGATGTAGGGGAGAAACATGGTGTATTGGTCTACAAATAGGAACATACTATACCTTTGCTTCTTTGCTTCGATGGTGGTGGAAAAATTGTTTCTGAATTATTAAATACTTAGATTGATGGAGGAAAACATTCGGAAAATCAAATATTAATCTGGAGCTAAAAATATTTTTGTTATAGAAAATACATTATGACAGATGTATAAATATTGAAACAGATATGCCTACTTATTATTTGAGTGGAAAGAAATTTAGATCATTATCTGAGCATAACGAAAATTAAATATTAACTGAGGAAAAGGGTAGGTATATCTTTACATACACGTGGGTCGTAGAATGGAAGAGTTTTCTTAAAAAATAAGTGTCACCTTGAAACCTATTTTTCTTTTTCTTGTCTGTTCGCGTTCACATTTTTTTTTAATCATGCATAGGCTCGCGTTTGATCACTATCTCACCTGATGGTAAGCGTAATTTGAGACATCCACCAATCCGCACTGGGCCCGCGTGGTGAATTACGGCCCATTCCCTTTCCTAGAGAGGAGGTTTGAGCCCCAACAGTGGGAACATTACAAGGCCGATAATGCTAATAATAATAAAAACAGGCCAAGAGCGTATCGGGCCACGCTCAGTGTAGGGTTCCGTAGTTTCCCGTCCGTTACAATAAGTGTCCCCAACTTTTCAAAAACTGTTCGTCCCATCAAGTTCAAAATAATTTTCCTAGAAAGTCTTTATAAAGCTCTACTTTCCAGATTTTTTCAATATTTTCTAAACTTATGGTTCAAAAGTTAGAGGGGGGACACACACATTGTTTTTTACTTTCGGAGCAATTATTTCCGAAATTATTGATAATTTCGAAAAATGATCTTAGTAAACCCATATTCATTTTTGAATACCTATCCAACAATACATCACACGTTAGTGTTGAAATTTAAAAACAAATCTCTTTTTACTTTACATGTAGGGGGGCTACCCTAATAAAACATTTTTTTCCAATTTTTATTTTTGCACTTTGTCGGCGTGATATTGGTACCAAATTTCAGCTTTATAGAGCTAACGGTCACAGAGGTTAAGCGAGGACGGACGGACAGACATGGCGAAACTATAAGGGTTCCGTTTTTGCCAATTGGCTACGGAACCCTAAAAAATGTATGTATTTAGAAATATACCCATATGTATGTTTATTAGTTATTAAAGTTTGGGACTAGATGACTTTGTGTGATAGTTGTGAAAAACGATTACGTTACTTACATAACCAAAAAAACTGAATCACGCGTTATATTTCCTTTAATTTTCGACCGAATAGATTGAAAGTCATTTTCGCCGAATCTCAACATCATAAGATCTTGTTATTTTTATACATATACTCGTATATAAGCGGCAATGGACGTTGAATATTGTATGGAATGGGTTCCGTCGCCTCTCGGGTGAGTGACTAGATTCAATTCTTGCTTCGACGGTTATAGTCATTTTAGTCCTTAGATCACGGTTTGGTCCTTTATGGTGATGTCCTTTGGAGATAGCTTCTATTTTATGATTAGTATCGTTTGTATCATTTTTGGGAATATATTCTTTTTCGTATGTTCTTTTTGCAAAGCGTTATATCTTGCCTACGGGTACCTCGATATCGAATTAGGTACTGGATTTTGGTATACTGATAGGCAGTGGCATCATGGGAAAAACTGTTATTTTAAGGATATTTATAATTACAACCAAAAATTGGCCTTGTAGAATGTTATCATCATTAGTGTATAATGATATTTTTTTTTGGTCATTACTTTCTTTATTTATCACATACCCGCGAAATGAGTCACAATAGTAAAACAATAACAGCGCGGTCTTATAGGACCGGTCGGGGATTCAAACATTAAAAAAAGTTGTTGCAAAAGCAATGTTTAACTTTAAAGTACGACCAGCGATTTCTATAACACCCTGTTGATCCAAAATCTGGCAACACTTAGCCAAAACCAACAATATTCCAACTAACCACATTATTACCCTAACATCGAGAATATTTCCCACCACTTCCCCAAGCTTCCTTCGTTACAACTCGTCAATATAGAAAGACCTTCCTCCCCTAAGAATATCGAAAGATTTAGAGGTCAGTGAAGCTTGGTTGCCTTGGATCCCCTCTGAGCCTTTAATGGACCTTCAGATTGCAAGTTAGAGTAAGTAAGAAATATGACGTTTCGTAGCAAGATTTTATACGTATGGTTTCTTTGATGCGGTTTTTAGCTATATTATGAACTAGCAACCCGCCCCGGCTTCGCACGGGTGCAAAATTATCAGTGTTTCCCTAGTATAATATACATGTATTATACATATAAACCTTTCTCTTGAATCACTCTATCTATTAAAAAAAAACCGAGTCAAAATCCTTTGCGTAGTTTTAAAGATTAAGCATACTTTGTTTTATATTCATCATCATCTGCCTAGCCTTTTCCCAACTATATTGGGGTCAGCTTCCAGACAAGCCGGATTTAGCTGAATACCAGTATTTTACGAGGAGCGGCTGCCTACCAGACCTCCACAACCCATTAACTGGGGTAACACGGTACTTCATGGCAAGACTGGAGTCAGATTTACTGGCTTCTGACTATCCGTAACGACCGCCAAAGATCTACAAATGACAGCCGGGACCTACGGCTTAGCGTGCTTTCCGAGGCACGGAGGAAACTCGTTATGTTAAGATGGTCACCCATCCACAGACCAACCTAGGCAAGCGTTGCTTAACCTTGAAGATCGTACTGTGCGTGCGGCTGTTATTATCTAACCACGGGCTCCTCCTTGTTTTATACTATGTAGTGATAAATTATGTTTCCATATTATATGGAGCTGTAAATTTCAATTATAGAAGAGACATTTTATTTCTTATTTCAAGAGAAAATTCAATGGTTTTATCAGATAAAAGGCTACTTGAATCTTGGTATTCTATGCTGATAAAAAGTCTTGGAAAAATGTGAAAAGGAATTTCATTTACGTCTTTATAGATAAGAGTGTCTCTGATACCTAGTGCTTCTTTTTTAAATTTAATTTTATGAAAATTTTAGCTTCACTTTTTAAGGTTAGAAATCATCCAATAACTTTTCTCGTCCTGGGTCGAACGGGTTTTACTGACTAAAACCACACCTGTGTCTTTCAGTTGCCCATTTTTTATAATTTGTTATAAACTAGTGCTTGACTGCGATCCCACCTGATGTTAAGCAGTGATGCAATCGTTGATGTTGAGGTGCCCTTTATTTTTAGGGTTCCGTACCTCAAAAGGAAAAAACGGAACCCTTATAGGATCACTTTGTTGTCCGTCTGTCTGTCCGTCCGTCTGTCAAGACCCTTTTTCTCAGGAACGCGTGGAGGTATGAAGCTGAAATTTATATCAATTACTCAGGTCTACTGTCCCTTGAAGCTGTGAAAAAATCAAACTTCTAAGCCAACGCAATCAAAAGATACAGCCGTTTATGCCGCAAATTTTCGACACTTGCAAGGGAATCAAAACCTACAGGGTGCTTCCCGTGAACTCAGAATCTTGAAATTTGGTACGAAGCAACATCTTATAGCATAGATAAAGGAAAAATTACGAAAACCATAAATTTTTAGTTACATCACATAATATATTTTTTTTAATAATTTTAAACTTACTACCCATTTCCTCATAAACGCGTAGAGGTATTAAATTGAAATTCATACCAAATACTCAGGTCTATAATACCTTTAAGCTGTAACAAAATCAAACTTCTATGTCAACGCAATCAAAAGAAACAGCAATTTAATCTGCATATTTTGAAACTCGCAAGTACTTGCAAGGGAATCAAAACCTAAAGGGTACTTCCAGTCGACCTAGAATCTTGAAATTTGGCATGAAGCAACGTTTTATAGCACATATAAAGGAAAAATTCCGAAAACCTTAAATTTTTAGTTACATTACAAAATATGTATTTATTTTTTAATAAATATAAACTTATTACTTTTTTTCTCATGAACGCGTAGAGCTATCAAGTTGAAATTCATATCAAATACTTAGATCTAATTGCCTTAAACTCGTGAAAAAAAAAATTCTAAGTCAACGCAAAAACGCAAAACGCTAAAGTACAACCATTGATAGCGCATATTTAACACCATAGTTATGACTCGATTGTCGTAATGAACGAACTTTGTAAACCTTGCAGGTTTGTACGGAACCCTCGGTGCGCGAGTCCGACTCGCACTTGGCCGGTTTTTTTTAGGCTACAGAGACGCGGGCCTTGACACTAGAACTTAAGCTTCATTTTGTAGTACTTTAGTAGACTCGATGTTTTCTGTGACAATTTTAATTTCTCTAGTGTTGCATGATACCGCATCTTTATAATATAAAAGGTAAAGCCCTGACTCTTTCACTGACTTATCAACGCCCAGCCTGAACCCTTGAACGAACAAAAGGCAATATTTAAAAGCTCTTAAAAAAAAGATTAAAACATATTTTTCTAATCCTGTTGTGTAGGGCTGTGTGTGCAATGTTTTAGTTAAAGATTGTGTATGTATAAAAACCTAGAAAAAAGTACATTCAAAACTGTAAAACTATTAAAAACCCTCGCTCCACTCCAAGTTCACTATATTTTTTTTAATTCCTACAATTATTACATAAAACTTATACGAAAACCTATCATTAGTTAATCTATGTCTATGCATGTCTGGGTGTTATTTATCTATAATATGTATGTATTTAGATATATATAAGTATGTTTATCAGTTGTCTAGTACCCATAACACAAGCTCTGCTTAGCTTGGGACTAGATGGCTTTGTGTGAAAGTTGTGGAATATATTATATTATATATCTTGTAAAGCTACAAAATGCGATGTCTTTTTAACTTTGAATGTACGAAAAAACAAAATTTTGTGATAGCGCCCTTAAAACAATTTCTCTTTATACATATTTTACTTTGTTCACAATAATAATTCTCTGTTTTATTTCCAGGTAAATCTTCTAAACCTTCATAAAACTCGAATGTAAGTACTCATTGACCTCTCTCTAATTAAATTACGTGAAAATATTGTTCATGAAAGGTAATGTCAAAGAATTTGGCGTAAATGTTTCGTACATTTTTATTACGTAGCTGTCAAAATGTGCTCTTTTGTCTGAATAAAACTTGAATGAATAAAAAATCTGGTTGGTTTTTTATGGAAAAGATGAAAAAGATATTGTACAAAAATCTAAGTTAGGGCATAACATTCCACAGTAGACGGGCATCGAAAGTATCAAGGCGATATAGACTTTTCTTAAGTTTTTCTGCTAGTCATTATCATTGCAGCCGAAATATGTAGAAACAGTGTTGGACATAAGTGTCCCCCAAGTGACACTACAACGAACGGTCCTGTGCGTCTCGCATTAATCGACTTGCCTGCGAGTCTGACCAGGTGATCAGTCTTTTCCAAAGCTACGCTTTCCGGTACACGGTCACTCCAACATAACCTTTCGGTCCCATCGATCAACTATTCTACTCGCAATATGCGCTTACAAATACATACAGCTCCTACAATCGTCCATCTTTCATTCTTTTCACAAATCCTTCTACCAACTTCACTTATTGAAAACTTAACCAAACATCTACAACATTTAGAATATCCGAGTCAAAGTCAGACATGATGAATTATCTTCACACAACAGAGGTGGGTAGTTCGAGAAGTTCAGGCACTTTTCCATTAAGGTGCCGACTTTAGAAGAGGCTCTTTTGCCTACACATGTCGCTGCGGCCGTAGGGGGCTGAGTACATAAATCAAAAACTTGTGGAACGACATTGAGTGCGGCAGATAACGGACTCGTATTGGTATGTTTAGGGTGACGTCTGTTTTGGTGTTTTTGGGATCTGTTTGATAGAAATGTACAATCTGCCTAAGCAGATCGAAAGGACGGCACAGAACTTATCTCCTATACCTTGACTACTGTCAAGACAGTACTGTTCTGTGCGTTTAAACATTAGCAGTACTGTGTTGCCCACTGTTTTGCCTAATTCTACCCACGTGTGAAACCAGTCTGATTAGATGTAACTGAGTAGGTACCAGCATGTCACATGACCTTCACAGCCCAGTAATTTAACACGATAGCTAGACAATTCGCATGCTCTGTCCTTCACAGCTGGCATCTTAGGCGTCGGGAATCGCAGGGTGACACCAGAAAACCGCAGGCGCAGACTTATTTATAGGTAGCTCGCCGTCCCTCATTCGTCTCGCGACTCACGCTCCATTGCCTTTGTACAAACTTATATTGTCGAATAAAATCCCGAAGACTGCTAAATTCCAAAAAAAAACTAACTAAACCATAAACCTTTTACCTGATTGGTTTTGCATCGTGCCAAATTGCAGGATTCTGGGATTCTGGTTTTGATTGCTTTGCGAGTGTCTTTAGATTGCGTTGATTTAAAAGTTTGATTTTTTATTGGTTCAAATTCAAATTAGTAGGTGCCCAACCAAAGGGCCCTGACAGACTGAGGACAAAGGCTTTTGCCGACTGAGGTATGGTAACCTAAAAATCAGATCTAATTCTTATAATTTTGACTCGAAAACTATATCTATTATGTATTATTTTCATCTCAGATTGACTGTCAAAATCAATAAAGACTTAATGACTGAATTAGTTACACTTATGATTTTAATACTTTAACAATAAGCTTTATATAAGTAAGTCCTTTCCAAGGATATCACACTCTCCTGCCCGCCCTACTCAACCAAGCATTGCAAATTACCCTCAACTTTGGAGTAAGAAACGCCAGTGTTGCCATATATTCACATGCGCTTTACGTAAGCAAGATTTATGACAATTTCAGCACTAGTGTGGGTACCGCTGATTCCGTTATGAGAGAAAACTTTGGTCTTGTCGTAATGAACGAGTCGTAAAATACTTTAGAAATCATAAAAGTGGTTATACAAGGAAGATGCAGCAGCCAATTGTGGTAATGAAACAGGGATTTTGAGAGAAACTGTGCTTTTAGAAATGACTTGCTAGAATATCTAAAGGATATTTTTTTATCTAGCAAGTTTGTATTCCTTGCGATAATTTTATGCGTGGGAGCATAGAGTTATCGCAAACAGGCAATGCCATTGGTAGAGGCTAGCATTTTAGGCTTTTTTTAAATTCCTTTTTGTTCTCGTACTTTCTTCAAAACATATTTTTACTTTTGAAATATACACTGCATTTCAACATGCTCATATATAATTATATCGTTTTTGACGGGATTTCTACCACTGAAATTCAATGGCTGATTTAATTACTCGTAAATTGGTGTAGTTTTTTATCTCAAGTGTCTGCGCAACTGGACAATATGGGAATCACTGAAACAAGCGCGATCTCGGTAAAATGAAGCTGAGAATTTTATTGTAGTGTTTACTACCTTATCGAAGTTTGTCAAGAAGCTTGACTTTTTACATTTGCTACTAAATACTAAAAGTATGAAAGAAAAAATATTTATTTGGTGTCAGTCACCAGGATTACACAATAAAAATAAAAAGGAAAAATAAATAAAAACAGTATCATTGTGTGTGCCTCATGACTGCACCAAAAACGGTTTTATAAATCATTTAGAAAAAAGGAATCTTTATTGACTGAAGGACTTTGTATCCAAGATCAAGAAAAAAAATCCTGTTATATACTTTCTAACTATTAGTAGATGTTAGCGTTAACATTAATTATAACAACAATATTTTTTTATCTAATAAAAACACTGAAAACAGGAGACACTACTGAGCTTTAAAACACGAATTAGTTCGTGACAAAGCAGGTTTAATATCCTCTCAGTAATCAGTGCAGTGCCACCGTTCTTTGACTTGTTTTTGGGCCACATACGGCTGTGACGTCACGGCTCTAATTAGTCAAACGTTAATGTGAACAGCTCTGGAAATGAAACTTGATTTAGGTGGAGGATTTTTAACTTTATTGTTGAGAATTTTGAGCATTTTTATCTGCAAAGATATTAGAATAGAATATAGTTTATTTATAAAAGTGGCAAAATCAAAGTAAAATACACAAAAACAATTAATGCAACCGTGTGCATTTTTTCCTGAACTAGGCCCAAACCTGTATTTCATGTTAGAAAATATTAAGAACCTAAACTAATAAATCAACAATAATGCGGGATGACAGGGGGCCTATGTCCAGCAGTCGACGTCTTTCGGCTCAGGTGATGTTGATTCAAAACGGTGAAGAAAAACCGGCATGTCCTAGAATTAAAACTTCGAACAACTGTCTCTGTCCGTCTCTACTCGACAAATTCAAAAACTACTGAACGGATTTTCATGCTGTTCTCGCCAATAGACAGAATGATTCATGAGGAAGAGTTAGATGTATTAAATATTCATGCATTCTGACACCCTTGAGAAGCTGAGACGGATCACTAATTATTATGCTGAAGTAATTATGTAATTAATGTTTGAATCCCCAACCGGTCCTATGAGACCGCGCTGTTATTGTTTTACTATTGTGTCTCGTTTCGCGGGTATGTGATAGATTAATTTATAACCTCGGTAGTTATATGTTTGAGTTGTTTGGGGTTGAACACTAGGGTCATGAAGTCGTTGAGCTGTTCTGCATATCAGCAAACGGCCGGTCAAGTCTTTATATTTACTTTACGACTTTGACCAATGAATCAGAATCGCCATTCAACTTGGCAATGCTAACAGTTTTCTGGGCACTTTTCTCTTTGACGGCGTCGTTTCATTTATTAATTGGTAAGTAATTAAGTATATTATAATTAATTAAATAATGAGGAGCTCGTGGCTAAATAATAACAGCCGCACAGGTCGATCTTCAAGGTTAAGCCACGCTTGCCTAGGTTGGTCAGTGGATGGGTGACCATCTTAACATAACGAGTTTCCTCCGTGCCTCGGAAAGCACGTTAAGCCGTTGGTCCCGGCTGTCATTTGTAGATCTTTGGCAGTCGTTACGGATAGTCAGAAGCCAGTAAATCTGACTCCAGTGTTGCCATGAAGTACCGTGTTATCCCAATTAATGGGTTGTGGAGGTCTGGTAGGCAGCCGCTCCTCGTAAAATACTGGTATTCAGCTAAATCCGGCTTGACTGGAAGCCGACCCCAATATAGTTGGGAAAAGGCTAGGCAGATGATGATGATGATGATGATAATTAATTAAATAATAAATGGTATTTATTTTGTAAGTAGGTTTTCACAAACACTTTTACACGTCAATTTTGTTTTTTCGTCAATTTATACTAGATGAGGCCGTGTTATTATTACTGCGTATTTTTACTTAAGTATTCGTATCTACGCTAGTGTTGACCATTCCAACTTATCAACTTGCATTACACCCACACACTACCCACTACCCGCCCCTAATCTCCCCGGAACGATTCCATCAAAATCACCCCCATTGACGTACTTCTAACAGTAGCTATGAACTACCCCCAGCCTTTCAGCGTCAGTTGTGCACTAATTAAACCCCACAGATGCTGTGTAATACGATTACTAGACTGGGCTGCTAGATTAAGATTGTAGTTCTACAAGTACTATTTAAAATGATTGCTGGCTAAATAGGTTTAAAATATATAGTAGATTAATGTTTTTTTAAGGTAGGGTATCATCAGAAAGACTTCTCCCGCTCTTGGTTGGAACAAGAAGGCATGTCAGACTTTTACTGACTAAACCCCACCCCGTTCTTTCTGCTCTCGTTCCAGGGTCCCGGGTTTTCCTTTCAGAAACCAACTCATGGCCCCAGAGGCTTTGACCCTGCTGGGTACAGTTATGTAGATAAATGTTGCTTACAAGTCTAGTCTTAGTTTTATTTGGGCTGAAAAGGTACCCAAAATGTCATTGGTCACTCACTTCACACGGTCCATGACTCTAATCTTACGTCTCTTTCATGGACAGTGGGGCTAGTCGACCCATTCAATATGTGAATTGATTGAGTGAACCCGCGGGTCCTTTTTGAATGGTTCTAGTTAACCAAAAACTCCAGTGTGAGTGACGACAACTTTGAGATTTTAAAGCTCGGGGTAGAAGGGTAGAGCGGGAGGGCATGTCAAAATTTTAGTGACTAAATCCAGACCTGTCCTTCCTTGGTCTTTGCTTCTAAGACCAGGGGTTGCTTTAAAAAAAAAAAACAATATCCTATTGCCCAATAAATGACCCTTTTAAATCATTAGTCATGTCTTAAGAAACCTACCAGACATTGAGTATCAATTTCCTGTCTCTTCCGTTTTACAAGCCAACATTTGTCCTTCCTAAAAGTCGTACTAAAACAAAGCTAGTCACAAAAGCAGGCATTCGTTTGTCAGTCTCAGTGACGTCAGTCGCGATGTAATTAAACTACGCGATGCACTGATGTCTGTGATTCTAGGGTTACTGTGTTAGAATATAATATATTCACATTAAAAATAAATAAATAAAATAAATATTTCAGGGGACTCCCATACTACAGACGTGATTTTTTAAGCATTTTTTTATAAATAATGGTACGGACACTTTCGTGTGCGAATCCGACTCGCACCTGGCTGGTGTTTTTATTACTTTAAAGCCTTTTTTCAAAGACCTCAAAAGTGTTTTAAGTATTATACTCTGGAAAAAAGGCTTTCAAGAAATGACCCCATTGAATCATTATTCATGTCGTAGTTACTCAGATACCCGCGAAACGAGACACAATAGTAAAACTTATAACAGCGCGGTCTCATAGGACCGGTCGGGGATTCAAACGTTAAGAAACCTAGCAGACATTGAGTATCAATTTCCTGTCTCTTCCCTTTTACAAGCCAACATTTGTCCTTCGTAAAAGTCGTCCTAAAACAAAGCTAGTCACAAAAGCAGGCATTCGTTTGTCAGTCTCAGTGACGTCAGTCGCGATGTAATTAAACTACGCGATGCACTGATGTCTGCGGTGCTACGGTTACTGTGTTACATTCGTGTTACGTTTTGGGAGTATCGTGTTTTGACTTTCGATTGCTTTTAGTTTTATTTACTGAAGTTGCGAAGTGGGCAGGTGATCTATACAGCCAGCGCAAGAAAAGGTACCTATATGATGATTTTCTATCTTAGAAAAAGTATCATCACAGTAATAGTTAGGTCTTCAATGAGGGTGGTCAGGAAAATTCACACCACCAATTGGCTCCACTTAATTGTCAGGTTTTTTCACTTGAAAACGTATACATAACGTTGAGGTCTTATATTTGACGTTGACGTCTAACTAATGTCATTAACAAAAGCGTTTTGACAGGTACCTTGGCCTGACACCTCAGTGCGGAACGTCATTTTAGAGCACAATCATTGTTGAACACTACATAGAGGCGTACAAAAAATACAATGATAAAATATCAAAGCTTAAGCCAGGTACAGAGACCACTGTTACGTAACATGCAAAGTAACATGAAAGAAGCGTTTAGATGTATTGAAGCAACGCGTGCACGAACCGAACATGTACCTCCTCACATAGTTTAAATGCTTTGTTCGCGCGTGTAGTGTACACGCCCGAGCATACTATGGGAATTTTGTTACATTGCATGTTACATTACAGCACTGTGAACCCGTCTTAAGCTCATTTCACACTACGCTATAATATATAGCATATCGCATATAATTCATAGCACAAGAATATCGCACGCCATACATTTATAATAATCTATCTATACTAATATTATAAAGAGGTAAAATTTGTAAGTTTGTATGTTTGTAAGTTTGTATGTAGGGGGTAATCTCTGGAACTACTGGTCCGATTTGAAAAATTCTTTCAGTGTTAGATAGCCCATTTATCGAGGAATGCTATAGGCTATATAACATCACGCTACGACCCACGGGAGCGGAGCAGTAACGAAAAATGCGGGTGAAACCGCAGCGCAGGGGACAGCTAGTAGTATATAAGTGTGAACGTGTTCTTAATAAATGTATGGCTAGAGATAATGTTGTGATATGAACTCTATGCCCTATGCTATTACTTACTTACTTACTTACTTAGTAGCCCGTTGTGTCCCACTGCTGGGCGAAGGCCTCCCTCTCCCTTTTCCACACACGTCTATCTTTAGCCATTGCGGGCCAGTCCCTCCGATATTTGTCCAACTCATCGCCCTATGCTATTATTTTAAAATTATTTATTAGTGTGAAATGAGCTTTACGCTTCACAAGTGCAACCTACTTCAACGAAAACCGACGGATATTGTGAGGAAAGTACAGAAATTGGATGAGACATACAGAGAATACCACACTATTCGTGTACCCGATCCTAACAATACCACACTATTCGCAAACCCACCAAATATCATCATAAGACTCGTCTGGATCCAGTTGACATCGAAACCCTTTTTGCCCGACTATTGCGAAGCCAAACTGAAGGTTTATGAATCTCATAAGCTAGGTACGAGTGTGTGTAGTTTTGTTTTATATCGAACCTTTTCTGGAAAAACATTGTAAATGATAGTTTTCGTTTTTTATAGAAGTGAGTTTTCTCTTCCACAGTTAAAAACTAGACAAGTGTTTGGAACAGAGAGTAAAGTCCCACATACCTCCGTTGAAAAGGGAGGATCCTCCGACTGGACGGGATGTTATGTCCGGTGGGCTACTGCCCGATAGATGATTTCGGGCTGTTGTATCTATTCAAATCGCGAGGAGGACTCTGCTTGCGCGATGCAGGTTTCTGTGATGTCACATGTAGTAGATCGTAGTCGCTACGGGTTAGGGTAAGGGTTTCGTATCGTTCGTAGCAAAAAAATCACGTTTACTTGTCGGTTTTTATGGGAGACCCACTTAAATATTTATTTTTATTATCAAAGAGATGTCAGCAAACCGTCGGGGCCCAGCAGGGCTGATGCCTGCTAGGGCCAGCGGATTGATTCTGAAAAGGTTATACTCATGGTTCTGGAACGCAAACTGAAAGAATGGAGATTTGGTTCTAGTCAGTTAAATACATAGCATAGTAAAATCGTTGGCAACATGACGTCGCGAATGTAAAAACGTCCCGTCACGAGGCGCAGCGCTGCATGAAGCAACGTATTTTAAATTCTCACAATGAAATGTGTATCTTTTCGCGTAGTAAATAAAGTTCTATTTTGAGTCACTCTATTAAAATGTGCATGCAGCGTCGCGTCGCATCGCGTCGCGTCTCGATGTGAGCTGACCCATCGCTTCAATTTTTTTTCTAACCGACATTTATGGTCCATTTGAAATAAACGTGTTTTAGTTTCTGCTCCCTAGAGTGAGAGAAGTTGTAATATAATTTGCCACCCTAAAAAAAACATGTGTGCGCAACGCAGCTAAAATCCCCACAATATAAATTCCATCATGGCGGAAAATGACAAACGCACGCCGCGTGTTGCAGGGAGATGCATTCATTAAGGGCAAGGCTGCACTATACATATGTATGAATGTGCACTTGTATATTAATTGGTCTTGCTTTACCGTGGAGTTTTTCGTGTTTCTGTTTTGTTAGCGTCAGTTCACACCGAGAAGCAACGCGAGGCGACGATGCAGAAAGAGGCCAGTGACTTCGCGCTGCACCGCGCGCCGCTGCGAGACGCATCGCAACGTTGCGAGCCGCATAGGAAAATCGTTGGGAACACGAAGTTTCGAATATAAAAACATTCCGCTGCGCAGCGAGACACCGCGCGGCATCACGAGGCGCAGCGCTGCATGGAGCAACGTATTCTAAATTCTCACAATGAAATGTGTATCTTTTCATGTAGTGAATAAAGTTCTATTTTGAGTCACTCTATTTAACGCGGTGTCCTGCGTGAGCGACGAACGCGACGCGACGCGACGCTGCGAACGCGACGAACGCGATCAACTCAACGGCATACCCTACATGCGGCCTATATGACAGTCTGCGATGAGATGCGACGTAACGCGCACTTGTTTTGAGGGCGACCAGATACGATAACACGATCTATAACATTTTTCGCCCTAAGAAGAGTTCCTTGACAGTTCATCTTTTTCTATGGCACGCATATTCACACTCCACAATATTGTTTAAACATTTTAGAATCGTTTCTTAATTTTGGATATAAATGATGGAACTCGCCAAATGTGTTTTTTTATTATATTTGTTTTATTTCTGTGCTTTTTACAATATTTTTTAAAAGTCTGTACTTTAAATATGATCTTTCAAGCAAAATTGTACTGTACTTCTCCATGATTCGAGAAGTAATGACCAAAATCACGTAGGACATTTGTCGCGTATAGCATCGTGTCGCATTACGTCGCGCCGTGTTGCGTTGCGTCGCGTCGCGTTCGTTGCTCACGCAGGACACCGCGTAAATGTGCATGCAGCGTCGCGTCGCGTCTCGTTGTGAGCTGACCCTTACGGTAGTTTCAGAGAGGGAAGTAATATTATTTATTCCACAACTTTACACAACTCCATCCGGTCTCAAACTAAGCAGGGTTTCTACTGTGTATGTATTACTAGACAGCTGATAAACATACTTATATATTTCTAACGCCCGTTTTCAATAAGCTATCTATCTACAGTTGCAGCTACTAAAGATAAACAAATCTATCCTTTTGCCCTTACTTGCTTTCCTATAACCTACCGACGGATAGCATTTCCTACCAAAGTTGTGGATGGATAGATAGAATCTTACTGTTTATCGGGAATAGCTATTTATCTATGAACTGCGGTAGGTTATTGAAAACGGGCGTAAATAGACAAATTTTAGAGATAAATTACACCCAAACACAGAACAATCATGGTATTTATCATAAAAATATTGGTCGGGGTGGGAATCGAACTCACGACCACCGGTATAGCAGTCAGGGCCAATAACCATTAGCCTAGCTGTTTCGGATGACTTTGATTAAAAAAAATGCGTATTCGTTATCTCGTTTCACGACAAAAAACAGGATCTCTGAAAAATAAATCTTGGTCCATACTTAAGGCCACAAGTGTCGTTTTAGTTTTAGTCAGTAAAAGTTTGACACTTCATTTCGCTCCACCTTGCAGCGGGACAAATAATTGGATGAATACCTACCTATCTAAAAATGTGCCCTTCAAAAGAACTTATCTTTGTGAAAATATGTATTTTTTTAAAACGTAGTAAGAATTCGTCTAATTTCAACTTTCGTAAAGTTTCTGTTAAGTATGTTTATTTTCTTAGTGTTAAACTTCATTTTCTTTCTACTTATTCATTATTATTCCAAATCTATCCTTGACTTTGGAGTTCCAAATCAAATCTGTCTAGCTTGCAAAAGTCTTAACTTAATAGAAAGTGCTGCCATCTACGACTCGTAGTTCAAAAGCGAATCGTCTAAGTTAACAGTTGGATTGGAACTTTTGAAATGGTAGGTATTGTAAATAATAAAAAAGGTATATTTACCTACACTTGTACAGGTTTTTTTAACTCTTGTTGTAATATGCGTTTCATCACTATTTTGCGTGCTTCCTACTACAGTTACTTTGCCCCACAGTAGGAATTACTCCTTTATCGTGGGTCTTAACATTGCGTCCAGAAACATGTAAAATCATATAATTATACAAGACACCCGACAAACCCCTAATACCTATCTGAAGGTCATACAAATTATTCACTATTTGTTAAGAAGGCACCGAGCTTTTTATACACAAAAACACGTTTTTATAACCCTTGTTTGAAGTAGTAAGTAATTAAATTAAAATCTAAGAAAATATGTTGGTATTATTGAGGATATATACTAGGCCGTATATACGATGGAAACACGATTTGATAAAGTTTGCTCGATAGAATAAATTCACAAAGATACCTCTAAAAACCACAATAAACGCTTAGTACGACGTGAATTCTTGACGGAAGGTTCTCAGATTTTTAATATTAACAAAACTACATGTTTTGTATACGGTATACACTTTATATTTTCAAAATGTTTATTTGTTTAACAATACGAAGGAAATACCTAAACTGGCGCGCAACCAGCCCATCATAACTAGAGCCGCCTCGCCTCCCTCTTATCCGCTTTAGTCATGCTTCGGCCGTCGAACGGGGAACCTGTGTCGCTTGCGATTACGCACGGGTTTAAAAAAGTTACGAGTAAAATTGTGTTAAAATTCACTGTAGGTACTCGTACCTATTTAAAATGAGGAATAAAGTAAACAAAACAAGGGAGAGAAGTGGTTGGCGAAAAATCAATGCTAAACGGTTGCATGAAAAAATGAATTAATATTCGTATACGTATATGTACCTACCTACATACTTATTTACCAATTATCTGACTTGGGTATATTTTTTTTTCAAATGGGATATTTTAAAAAACAATTATTTTATCTTTCTAGATCAAGATATTACAGACCGCGAATTTTGAAAATAAAGAGAATACTGAAAAAAATATATTTGAGAGTGAAAAAAAAATATCTTCGAAATATTTTTTTTTTTAGTTGGGGAATCATCAAAATGACTTCTCCCGCTCTGGTTGGAGCGGGAGGGCGTGTCAGACTTTTACTGACTAAAACCCACTCCTGTTCCTTCTTTGCCCACCTACGAAATATATTTTTTTTTGTTGGGGAATCATCAAAATGACTTCTCCTGCTCTGGGCGGAGCGGGAGGGCGTGTCAGACTTTTACTGACTAAAACCCACTCCTGTTCCTCCTTTGCCCACCTACGAAATATTTTTTTTTAGTTGGGGAATCATCAAAATGAGTTCTCCCGCTCTGGGCGAAGCGGGAGGGCGTGTCAGACTTTTACTGACTAAAACCCACTCCTGTTCCTCCTTTGCCCACCTACGAAATATTTTTTTTTAGTTGGGGAATCATCAAAATGAGTTCTCCCGCTCTGGGCGGAGCGGGAGGGCGTGTCAGACTTTTACTGACTAAAACCCACTCCTGTTCCTCCTTTGCCAACCTACGAAATATTTTTTTTTTGTTGGGGAATCATCAAAATGACTTCTCCTGCTCTGGGCGGAGCGGGAGGGCGTGTCAGACTTTTACTGACTAAAACCCACTCCTGTTCCTCCTTTGCCCACCTACAAAATATTTTTTTTTAGTTGGGGAATCATCAAAATGAGTTCTCCCGCTCTGGGCGAAGCGGGCGGGCGTGTCAGACTTTTACTGACTAAAACCTACTCCTGTTCCTCCTTTGCCAACCTACGAAATATTTTTTTAGTTGGGGAATCATCAAAATGACTTCTGCTCTGGGCGGAGCGGGAGGGCGTGTCAGACTTTTACTGACTAAAACCCACTCCTGTTCCTTCTTTGCCCTAATTCCGTGGTCCCGGGGATCTCTTTCGTCAACCCAGGCCCCAGAAGGCTTTGGCCCTGTCGGTCCCCTACAGTTTGCTGACATCTCTTTGAGGCGCGCGTGGAGCAATACGCGCCGTCGACGACATGGGCTTGGTCCGGATTGTTACCAGACGTCCGGACGGCGAGCTACCCATTGCTCGTCGCCCGCAAGCATGCGCCTACGGTGGTACCTACTAAGTATGTGATGAAAATATTTTATGCAGCTAAATTCATACTGAATTCTCGGTAATTACTCAGTAAAAAAATAGAAGCAATAAAAAGAGATAATAATATAATTCTGGAAGAACATTATGGAAACAAAGTTAAAAAGTTTTTACTTTGATTGTCTTCTACCAGAAATAATTGATTCAAGGCTGGACAGAAAAATGGAAATTCGTGAGCAACAATATATTTTAGACGCAATAGATAAGAAAGAGTCAGCAAAACGAAAAAAAAGCTATGCCTTCCGCGAGTATTATTCCAGAAGCGAAGCGGAAAAAAGTTACAAAATAGTAATACACGTAATAATATTGTACGGCGGCACAGCGCAGTGACGCGCGCGCGGCTCGCTCGCTCGCTTGCCGGTGTGCCTCACGCACACATACACAGAGCGCAAAGAAAACCTAAAGTCGATTAGCGCTAGAAACTCGGACCGCTCTTAACAAAAAACAAAACTAGTCTTTGCTGTTTCACTGATAAGGCCTCCCCAAGATTTTTTAGATATTACTACCACGGCCTGTTGCAAACCAGCCCTTTTCGTTCGCGCCCAAGCCATACAGCTTTTTTTTAGGTGGGGTATCATCAAAATGACTTCTCCCGCTCTGGGCGGAGCGGGAGGGCGTGTCAGACTTTTAGTGACTAAAACCCACTCCTGTTCCTTCTTTGCCTTAATTCCGGGGCACCGGGACTCTCTTTAGTCAACCCAGGCCCCAGAAGGCTTCAGCCCTACCGGGCCCCTACTGTTTGCTGACATCTCCTTGAGGCGCGCGTGGAACAACACGCGCCGTCGACGACATGGGCTTGGTCCGGATTGTTACCAGACGTCCGGACGGCGAGCTACCCATTGCTCGCCGTCCGCAAGCATGCGCCTACGGTGGCTGGAAATCGGGATCAGAATCTCGGCGGCGGGGGCGTGAGGGCCATGCCCTCTCGCGTGCGGCCGCCTCCTTGGCTAGCATTACTGCTTCGCAGAAGAATGCGACCGCCTGCCACTCCTCGCTCCGGACCATGGCATGTACCAGGGCCCGGCGCGAGAGGTCATTGCCACCAATCGCCACCTCGAGGACACGGCCCAAGCCATACAGCTAAGTACCTCTTCTGGGCCAGCCTCCTTTCCCTTTCATATTCAGGAACCAATATCTAGGTACATCAAAATATTATAAACAAATTCACTATCAAAATGCTTATGAAAACAGATTTATACACGAGTTATGTGGAACTCGCTAAGTTATTTCCAATTTACATTAAGTGAATGTCGGTTCGAACATGACCGACCACTCGTACACGCCATTTGCGACCATATTAGCAGCATGCTATTTGAATAACTTGCAGTTCATTTATATGAATAGTTATTCAATGTTATAAAGGCAGAAATTGCTTGGAAGGACGCTTTGTGTGACAGTTATGGTGGGTTTAGACTAATCATATGGTAATGGACCTTCTGTCTTAGTTCTAGCACAACAAATAATAGTAATTCAGAGATATATACTTATGTATAATTGTCGATGATGTCTTCCTTAAGAATTGGCAAGAAATGGCTCAAAGCCGCGAACGATGGAAGGAATGGAGGGAGGCCTTTGCCCAGCTGTGGGACAATATAGGCTAGGTATAATAATATAATAATTACTGTGGTGAGAAATCTCAACTAACACTCACAGCGGGAGGAGCAAAATGTAGTGTCAAGCTTTTCCTGAATACTATCCACTTGAGATGTTTTCTGCCTTTACGTTCCAGTTTCAGAATGACCGTGATCATTCATGAAGGATTCCATGAAGGATTATGTGTGGCTTAGTGTGTAAGATTCACCATCATTACAGCCGAAAGCCGTCCTCTTTTGGAACAAAAGCATCGCCAAATAAACCTGTCCCGAACTTTTTGCATTCAATATACTCTTATGATAATGTAGGGGTTACAACGGAAAAAAGAGGTCTCGGAATCTACAAAAAAAACTCGCACATAAAAACACACACATCTAATAAATTTAATCTAAGCTTATCGAGTGATCGACCTAAACACAATTTTAAGGCTGGCGCGAAGTGTCAATTTTCCATACAAACGTAATACCAAAATCATTTGCAGTTTAAGCATATTTACACCATAATATGATGTTATTCGGATTCAGACAATAATTATCTAGGTTCCTACGTCGTCTTTCTGTTGAAAAACTTACCCCAAACGAAATTTAAGCGAATTTAATTTTGCACATTTTTACACCGAAAATGTCATGTTTTTATTTGTTTTTTTCTATATTATAAACAACAATACTTCAAGATATCTCTCCGTAGGAACACAGATATTATTATCAAGTTATAAAGAAAAGAAAAGAAATTGGAAAATAATTAATTTTTCATTCATCATTTTTGGTATTACGGTACACATCCAAATTTCTCCCAAATTTTCAATAGTTTTTATTGCTATCGCAGCAGGCAAATGTCAGTGTGTGGGTATGACATTACCTCAGTCAGTGTATCTCAGAATTATTTATACTATCTGGATTGATTACGTCAACCTCAAAATCGTACTCACAAAAGGGTATCTTATCTCTTTCTACCATGGTGTCCATAGACGAGTAAGAAAGGGACACGCTACCTCTTTCTATGCTCCGTCTTGCTGGGTACATTTTTTCCATTTTTGCTTGTCAATCAAAAATATGAACTTAATGGCAATGAAAATGAAGTACACTTCAGATTGTGTGATATTACTTCGTAATCATTCCAGGGTACACAAAGTCCTTGCGTGTGTGTCGCTCCTACAGGGTTACCTACTTATCATAGGTTCGAAAAATATTTGATCGAAATTCATTTCCTATAAAATTTTTAAACAATTATCGTTTCGTTTTAAGGGTTCCGTACCTCAACGGGGAAAAACGAAACCTTTGTTTGTCAAGACCCTCTATCTCGGGAACACGTGGAGTTGTCGAGTTCGAGAATAGGCCCGCGATCTCTTGAAGCTGTGCACAAATCAAACATATAAGTTATCGAAAAAAAAAGTTACAACCGTTTATATCGCAAAAAACGTACGTTTTGATACTCTCTAAGTAATCAAAATTTATAGGGTACTTCCCGATGACCTAGAATCATGAAATTTGGCATAAAAAAGGTCTTATAGCAAATATAGGGAAAAGTCTGAAAACTGAAAATTTGTAGTTACGCCTCTAGAAAATCGGTTCCCCTCCTATAGGCATTCACACTAGCGTAGGGGTCATATCGCACAAGCGGTTTGCGAGCGTTTGTTCCTTATATTATTTAGATTTTAATCACCATAGATTCATTAAGTCGTGATTTATTTTTGTTAGTTACATCTCATGTTAATAGGTTTGTTCTTTTTTCTTATATTTATATTCTCTCTTATGGTGTGAATGTGGGAACACTAGACTACGATTTGATTACTACTATTTCGACAGCTTTTTGATAAATATTATTTTTATTGTACTTTTGGTTATCAATCTTAATCTGTCTGGTAGTATTGTAATTTAGACTTATAATAAATTTGTAGAAGTATAAATTCTGTACATTGAAAATGTCAAAAAAAATAATGGCAGGGGGTGTTACGAGACCGACACCGAACTCATTTTTTTTTTAATTAGGTAGGTACTTAGGTTTACTTTTATAGGGCGCAGACCGTATAGATTTTAATTTCAAGTGTAGGTAGTATATTTGATAGTGTGTAAGTAACGTAGGGTATTTTAGTATTCTTAGGTAAGATTAGTCATTCGTATAATTAAGTAGATATTATTTTTTAGGCATTTTGCTTATTTATTGCTATACATAGAAGTGAAGGTACTACACTAAAAACTTATTGATAAGTTTTGTCATCCACGCGAACGAAGTCGCGGACACAGCTAGTATGGAAATATTGTAAACCCAATATTTTTTTGAAAAGAGTAACCATGAAGTTTCTTGCCAGTTCTTCTCAATAGGAAACGACGAATTGGAACTACGCACAAGATTCTGACGTTTCATAAGTGTCCATGTAGGCCCACGTAAAATAAAAATATTATTGATTTCTATTCGATAGATTGATCACTACAGAACACTTTTTTTGCATTCAATTTATTTTTAGGATAACATTAAAAGTGACGACCCTATTTCTTCAATGGAGCATAGGTAATCTGGGGGCACGGTACTGTCCCACCCACCAAGTCACGCAAAAATGTGGCATCCTTTTCTCGAAACATTTCGAGCCATTTTCAACCTCTTATAAATTTGTTGTGGACGAAACTAGATCAAGCAGGCTTCTTAAAAAGACGATATATTTCAAATCTCATTAAATTTTCTTATCAAAGTTTCTAAATTTTGTCATTCACTGACTGAACGAACATAAAAAGTCTAAGGTACTTTTAGCAGACATAGAGACAGAAGTTTCAAATTTTGATTACAATTAGTGTTTACTGTACAAACCAAGGGAAAACTAAAATATTTTGCAATTTCGGCCTAGTTTTCTAGATACACCAACTGCATATATAACTTAGTAATCCCATATAAATGTATAGGATTACAAAGTTACATTTTTAAGATTTGACTTGGTAATCGCACTAAACGATTTACTTAATTACTTTTGAGATACATTGTGTTTTCATGCGATTACAAAGCTAAATTCATTTATTTAAAACATACAAGATATTTTGACTTGGTATAACATGGATCTCACATATTTTTACGGTAGAAGAGTAGTGTTGCGAGACTTGAGTTTTTTACAAGCTGTGTTTTTGATGGAATTATTTTGTCAAGTTCAAAACTGTTCCATATTTGCTGTTAAGATTGTCCAACTCACACGTACACACACAAATTGCAATTTCGCATTTGTTTTTGCCAAACAGAGATAGCAATACGAGGGCAGTCCGATAAGTACTTAGCCTACGACAGAAAAATAAAAAAAATGGAAAAGTGGCGATGTATTTCTCAACATAGTCTCCTTCTAACTCGATTCACTTAACCCGTAGGTGCTCCAACTTTTTTAACCCGTCTAAAAAAAATATTTTCTAGAGGTTTGAAAAAAAGGCCTCCAGGGCGACGACAATCGCCTAATTCGGTTCATATTTTTGCCCAGCGAGTGGCTTTTTCAAGTTTGGAAACAAAAAGACGTCGCACGGGGCCACACCTAACGAATAAGAAGGGTGGAGCAACAGTTCATAGCCTAATTCGACCAGTTTGGCCGTGGCGAAGGAGGAGTGTGAGCCGGTGTGTTGCCATTGTGAAACAACACATTTTTCGTCGCCTAATGAGGCCGTTTTTTCTGCAATCCGGCGTTGAATCGACCCAATTTTTCGACATAGTAGAGCCCTGTGATTGTATTGCCCTTCTTCAGGTAGTCGATGTAGATCACTCCTTGCTTTCTCCAGAAAACGGTGGCCATCACGTTTCCGGCCGATAGGACAGTCTCGCCTTCTTCCGAGCACGTTCATCGGGTGGAATCCACTTTTTTAACTGTTTCTTGGGGTCTAGTGTGTAACAGTGATTTCGTGTTTCCCTGACAGTCACAAAATGATGCAAAAACTCCTCCGTATTGCGCTTAAACAGCATCAAACACTGATCTGAAGTGTTTTTACGATTGCGGTTGTTGTTTGAAATGAACAAACGCGGCAGCCATCACGCACAAAGCTTTTTCATGACCAATAATTCATGGAGGATATGACCTATGCAGTTTTTTGAGATGCCCAATATCTCAGCTATCTTGCGCACCTTCAATCGATGGTCTACCAATACGAGATCATGGATTTGTGCCACTTTATCCTACGTGGTAGCTGTTTTTGGGGCATCTGGGCGTGTCTCCTCAAAAGCCGACGTGCGCACATGTTAAGCTCAATAAACCAATTTTGACAATCGCCATCGAAAGAGAAGAGACACCGAACACAGTATCCAAGCGCTCTTTGATTTTCCTAAGCGACTTCCTTTCCAAAAACGAGAATGGAATCACCGACCGATATTGCTCAATTCCATTTTTCTTAAATACGTCGACACGCCAGTTTCCAGATGCGGTCAAAAAAAAACTACGAGTCCGATTCGGCTGAAATTTTGAAACGAGTCCTCTAAGGGAATGCACAACATGATAAAAAAAAAATCTTGCGATAGTGGCGCCATGGGGCGGTGAGGCTAAGTACTTATCGGACTGCCCTCGTATACCGCGAACGTATTTTATTTTCATCTCAACTCGAAGTAGCGAGCGATCTACGCAGGATCCTTAAGCCGAAACTGAAAACCGAATTTTCGGCTCCTCTTCCAATTTCAGCCGTAACAAAAACTAAAACTGACGCGGTAACAGTTTAATTCTTCAGTTTTTAAGAATAACAATTATATTGCTATTCTAAATTATATTTTGAAAATATTATACAGTTATCATCATCATTTTCCTAGCCTTTTTCCCAACTATATTACGCTTGGCTTCCGGTCAGGCCGGATTTTAGCTGAATACCAGTATTTTATGATGAGCGGCTGCCTACCAGACCTCCACAACCTAATAACTGGGGTAACACGGCACTTCATGGCAAGACTGAAGTCAGATTTACTGGCTTCTGACTATCCGTAACGACTGCTAAAGATCTACAAATGACAGCCGGTACCTACGGCTTACCGTGCTTTCCGAGGCACGGAGGAAACTCGATATGTTAAGAGGGTCAACCATCCATAGACCAACCTTGGCAAGCGTTGCTTAATCTTGAAGATCGACCCGTGCAGCTGTTATTATCTAGCCACGAGCACCTCGAAAATATTATGCAGTTATAACTTACAAAATTATACAAAAATCTTAACATACTTATACAAGAGTCAGTCGATTTAGGCGTCTATCATAACTATAAGTTCTAAAGACGCTATAATTTCGGTCGAGCCGAACGTTCGGCCCTGTTTTGGCCAAAAACTGTTTTTTTTTGCCGGATCCGAAACAGAACCTTCACCCGATCTCTCCTTATAACTAAATTGAAATCAATAAATTCAGTTACTCTTTTCGCCATCTAATCTATCGCGTTAAATCATACAAATCGCCAATTAAACGAACATTAACGAGCATCTCAAACCTCAATTTCAAACAGCCAGGTCATATTTGCATACAAACATACACGTTGGCACATAAACGGCAATTAATTCGCAATTCTGTGCAGATTGCGTAAACGCCGCGTACACGCCACGTACACGCCATGTCGAAGATGTGACGTGTGTATTGATAGATTCAGGCTACCACGGTTGGGCAGCGATGAATGATTGATAGTAAGCCTTTGTGAGATAAGGCCGAATGAGATTGTGTTGGGCTTGTTCGTAACTGTACAGAGGTTCGGTGATTGGTTTTTGAGGTCGTATTTTGGTGGGTATTTGGAGAATGCGCTTAAATTAAATCTGTTTATTTCAAAATCTCGAGTTTGTTATCAAACTACGAAATCTTCCGAAACTGCTTCATCAATATTTTTTGTGTACCTAGACTAGACCTACCAAATGGTTGGTCTAGTCTGGTACAACTGTGGTCCCTTTCACCTTTAACCAAAAACAAAGATTACCCTCATTTTCCATGATACGAGATTCAGGACAAGGATACAATGAAAATAAATAAAATGCTTTGGTCGAACCAATAATATCGAAGCTTCTTAATCAATTTAAGAGTTTTTTGAAATAAGAGATCATCAAACGTCTTGTCCCGCTCTGGGTGGAGCCCAGTGGCCTATTGTATTTTTGTAAATGTTGTGTGTACAATAAAGAATAAAGAATAAAGAACGACGATAATATAAACCTGTAGCATTCTAGCAGTCTTTGTTAAGGGGGATGTTCCAGCTTAGCCCGCGAAATTCAAATTTTCTTACGTTTTTTGCAATTTGAAAGCCAGTGATAAGTTGTATAAAGTTAAAAATACTTAAGCGGCTGTAAAACGTAACTAATTACATAATTATAAACATAAAAATCATTAATACAAGCCTCCAAGCTCACCTAAGTGTAGGAACGATTATTTCGAGGTCAAAAACGTTCTTGCAACTAAGTGAGCTTGGAGGCTTGTATTGATGATTTTTATGTTTATAATTATGTAACTAGTTACGTTTTACAACCGCTTAAGTATTTTTAACTTTATACAACCTACCACTGGCTTGCAAATTGCAAAAAAACGTAAGAAAATTTGAATTTCGCGGGCTACCTTAAGCAAAATGACAAAAAACGCAAGAAACAAAATTACAACCAAAACATATTGCTATCTAAACTTCTGTTTTCCCCACCGTAGACACTTTCTCGTGTCCACCGGAAAGAGTAATCCATCCTTCAAGTCCCTAATTTATTCAGGCGACCCTTGTTTAAAATTGGTTTTACGATTTCCGCAAGCCGTTTCGTAGATTTCATTCGGATCTGGAAAACTTTAAAGTTTCAGGACAAAGGGAAACCTTTGAAAGCTTAAACTTGAAGTACACGATACCTACTTTCTTGTTTATTCCTTACCCTCGGTCACGTTGAAATAAGTTTTAACTGAAATCTTATAAGAGCACTGAATTTCACGAGCCCTTTGATATTGTACCAACTTTCAGCAGCCGTAGAACTGTTTGTTAAGGTCGATTTGAGGGTGATACTTTTGATTAAGCAAAAATGTTTGTTATTTTCTGGTAAATAGGAGTGTTAATTACTAACAGTTACTTAAATAGTGTTTCGGAAATCGTGTGTTCAAAACAGTATCAATATAATACGATAGAAAAAAAATTTGATGCACCTTGCATTAAATTTTTTCTTACAGGTTTATTCTGATAGTTGGCCCAATTACTCTACAAAGTTTTGGCGTTATAGCGTTGTAATTTCATAATCAAATTAGTACGAGTAAATCGCTGATATAATGTTTGCTATCATTACATCTTTGCGGGTCTCTTTCTTTTGTATGCAGTCTGAGAGTGACCGGGTTTTAGGTCCTGTAGTCATCAACAAGTTTCCCAAATTCCAATATTAATCAACCCAATAAAAAATACTCGCCGATATCTCACAATTTTTTCATTGGTTAAATACTATCGCAAAACCATTAAAAAACCCAACTTTCATGGTGTCAACTGTCAGATATCGGTGTCAAAAGTACTTTTTTTTTGCAGTATAAAAATCTCGATTGCGGTTTTCACAGAATAGTTCACAGAATAGTCCCGTTACACCAGTACACGTACACATTTGATGACGTCATTCGTTCGATTTTCAAACGCATTCGCCGTATATCAAGTTATATCGATGCTATTTCAAAGAAGTATTCTCGTTTCGGCACCCAGATTTTCGGCACTAAAATTTTCGGCACCAAAACTATTTCCGTTTCGGTACCAATCGGTATTTTGGATGGTAGTCCGTCTAATGAAAGCGCGACCAGAGAAAATGAGGTTAAATCCAAAAATTTTGTAAGTATGTGGTATTACTAACTTGTAGGAGAATTATAACTTGACACTTCACAATTTTTTTCTTCTCAATTGCGGCTGAATAATGTTGCCAATTAAATTTAAAAAAAATGTCCAGTTCGCGCTTTCATTAGACGCACTCTAGTAACCACTACAAAATCCCAATCCAAAATACCTATTGGTGCCGAAACGGGAATGGCTTAGGTGCCGAAAATCTGGGTGTCGAAACAGGTATACTCCATTTGAAATGTGAACATTCACTTCGCTCTTGGCTTGGCGCACACAGTGATACGAATCGCTTTGCGTGCCCAACTCTCAAATATTAATGTTATCTGTGTGCGCTTCGCTTGTTTGTGACTTTGAATTTTTATTGCCTTATGTTGTTTCCTATTGTTTTTTAATTAATCCTATTTTGTACAAGCAACAGTTTTGATACCTTGGGTTACATTATTTATTTTTAGGCAGGGATCTCTATTTTTTGTTTTACCTATGTAACTCAGTGAAGACGCAGCTTCCTAGTAGTAAAATAATAATAAAAAATAATGTTTATATATATATAAAAAAATAGTGTTTGAGTTAAATAGTAATATAGAAATCAAAAACCAAATCGTTCCGCTTTCAGAAGAGCTGCTGGAGGCTTTCGAGATTTTTTTCCAGCCAACTTTTTGAAATATCCTAAGGATGAGTTACAACGATTTGACAGAAAAGCAGTCAGTTGAACAGTCATGGAGATTAGAAATTGAAGAACCATCGTTATCATAATAATAATACGAGTACTAGTTTACGTTTTCTCTGTAAGACTCCAGGTGCTGGAAGTACGGTGACTGCTAATTTCCAATTTATAGGCATAATCAGCCTCACAATATTTCCGCCAATGGGACTCGGGCCTACTCTTTTGCAAAGTTAATGAGACATAATCCACAACACGGACCCAGTCTAGATTAGTGGATGTCAGATTTTGAATTTCTGGTTTTAGGACAAGACAGTTTGCTCACGTTGTATTCTTATACCATTTTCAGAGCATTAGTGATGAAGTTAATTACACAATGAACCTGGATAGATATGAACCAGTGACCTACACCACGTTTCCACTAGGTCACCACTGCCAATAGTAAGCAATTATACTCAATAGCTAAATGGTAAGCATAAAACGTAACTGCACAAACGCATATTAATTATTGCCAGTAACATAATGGAACGCATCTGGCTTTCAGTTTACATTGAGTCTAAACCTGGTCATTATTCAATATAATGGATTCTATTATCTGTTGCATTAACATAAACCAGGCAGTAAGGAATTATACCAGAATGGTAGATTTCAATGACGTGGATGGTGATGGTGTATTTTGTAGCTATGAATCTTGGACTCTACCTGATTCTATAGTGTTGGAACTGTTAGGGACACTGGATTCCTAAGGCGGAACTGGATAATCCATCAAAATCCAAAACTTCTCTCGCTTTTAGTGGAGCGAGAGGGTTAGTCAAATTTTTATAGACTAAAGGTAACACACATTGAGCTCACGTGGGCCACGTATGCAGAACTGGGCGTTTCGGCCTGCATACTCTTTGGTCGCCTCCATGCTCTTTCTCGTTTGGGCTCCATAGTAGCACTATAAGTTCACATGCAATATAATTGCATCTTGTCGAGCTACATTAGACCCACGCTACGCAACGCGACACAATTCAGATGTCACCCACGTGTGCGTCAGTCTAATGTAGTTCTTACTTAAAACTCACCTGTGTTCCTTCGGTTGTCTTTTGCGTCGTCCATCCACTCTCTTTCTCTCCACTCAGAGCGAGAGCAGCTTTTTGGCGATTTAGCACCCCAATAATAAACTTTTATTTGCAACTGAATTTGATAATTGGTGTACAATAAAGCGTATAATAAATAAATAAATAATAAATAAGTTTAATTTTAGTTTGACCAGTAAAAGTAAAGTCATATGAGAAAATAGTGTGCCTATGTTTCATCTCAAATTGATTTTCGCTAAACCGAGAGCAAGTTAGGCACTATTTAGGTTTTCAAACGTAATCAACAATTAATGCAGGTTTCTACAAGTTGCCACAACTTTGGCTTTGAGGGATACCTACTAAATGATTCCCTGACCTTGTCAAACATTTGGCGACCCTCTTTCTCTAAGACCTGGGTCACTAGAACCCTAATATACAATTCTGGGATCTACAAACTTGTGAGATAGCCTATTTTAGCCTGTCGCGACCCTTAGACCAAATTTGGATCGTCATCGGATCATATGCCTGAGAGGTTATAATTGCTACCTGAAACCGGCAATAAGGCTTCTATTTTAGATCTTGGTGGGTTCAATGTTCGTATAGGAATTATTTAGAATAATAATGTTGGTATAGCACGAATAAATGAAATAAACCTACTCGTTCAATCAAAGTATGGTTCACTTAAAAATTAAAATCAGGCAAGCTGCTAAGTAGTTGTCTAGCAATATGCTGATCATGCCATCCAGAGTGGGAGAAGTTTTTTTTTATATAATATAAACCAGTGCATAACTACGATCCCTCCTGATGGTAAGTAGTGATGCAATAATTGATGGCGATGCGCACTTGTTTATTAAGAGAATATTCACTCTATTTATTTGATGATCATCATCATCATCATCTGCCTAGCCTTTTCCCAACTATATTGGGGTCGGCTTCCAGTCAAGCCGGATTTAGCTGAATACCAGTATTTTACGAGGAGCGGCTGCCTACCAGACCTCCACAACCCATTAACTGGGGTAACACGGTACTTCATGGCAAGACTGGAGTTAGATTTACTGGCTTCTGACTATCCGTAACGACTGCCAAAGATCTCCAAATGACAGCCGGGACCAATGGCTTAACGTGCTTTCCGAGGCACGGAGGAAACTCGTTATTTTAAGATGGTCACCCATCCACAGACCAACCTAGACTAACCTAGATCGACCTGTGCGGCTGTTATTATCTAGCCACGAGCTCCTCATTTATTTATTTGATGATCCTCCACCACAAAAAGGACTATGTTGAGGTAAACTACTTCAACATAGTCTTTTTTGGTGATTACTTGATTACACCATTTATGTATTCTATATCTACTAAGGTGCGTCAATATTATGTAGACGCATAACATAAAGCATTTCAATGCAATAAATCTAAGATGTTTCTTTGAGAAATATAGCTTTAGTGAAACATTTAAGGGTCTGTTTAAATCTGTTGCATTGTCCAAACAATTTACTTCATAATAATTTACAATTGCAAGTCAACCTTTAAATTAATTTACACCTTTTCTCTCGTCATAAGTCTTCAATATCATCAGCTCATTAATATTATTCTATTTTGTAGTTAAATAACAAAAGGGAATTCAACATATTTACCTACAAATAGTTGTTGAAACTATTTGTAGGTAAGTACAGTCCGGACTAAGCGTTTAAGCCTCTGTGTGCATCTATGAAGTGAAACAATCTGCCTGCTACGGCCTTTCCGTTCGTGTTGTGTTCCTCACGTGCTTTAAAAAGATATCAGCAAAATTTGAGTAGTTAGGCCAACGTCTGCCAGGGCTGAGAATAGCTAAAAAGAGTTACCACAGCCTCGCATTAAAGGGCACTTGAAGGAACACTGGGTTTTGTACTTCTAGACAAGCGCACTCCGTCTTTGGCCACATCATCGCTTACTACAAAATAACTTAAAGTCTAAAACTACCTCCCTCTTCATCCACAGCACGCAAAAATCTATTTCGGACTTTCGAGCGGCTTATAGTAACTATTTCGAAAATTACGGCAGCTACAGCGGAATGTTTTATACATTACATTACTCTGACGCATTAGAAACTGGCGTAAACAGAATAACTCAGCCAGATCTTTTTTCCTTCGATTTTTTTCCTCTCAAGGTACGCACTAGACGCACCTGTCTCGTCACATATCCAGCCATGTGTTCACCCACTGTGACAATCAACCCGTCACTGTCGTTGCTATAGCCAAGTTATTATAGACTGTGTCTTTATCGTGCTGCGTTCAGATGAAAAACTTCACGGTCGATTTTAAAAGCAAAAGAACTGTCTAGTAGTAGTCCTCATTTCAGCTGGAATCCACATAGTCGTGTGTGTGTGTGTTTTTTATTTTTTATGGTATGTGCCAAAATGCTAATTTTCTTTCGTGTATCGAAAATCGGCAAGCAAAACCGGCATCATTTTCGGTGGGTGTGATAAGCAGAAGGTGGAAAGTCAAGGGTTCTCATTAGTCGGAAATCATCATCATCATAATTTCAGCCAAAAGACGTGTCCGGTTTGATATAGACCTCCCACAATAATAGCTATGTCAACAAGCCTTATGCTTCCAATATCCAGTGGATAAAGTCTCCAGGCACCTGGTGGTCTGGTGGCTGGTCTGGTGGTTTTATGGGAGGCCTTCTAATCCAACGCTCCAGTCCAGAACCTTTCGGCCCTGTCTACATACTCTTAGCGTCATTACAATTTCCTACCGTCCTAGTAGCCAATGCAAATGCCTTAAACAAATGAACGCGTTTTTCAAAGAAATAGCCGAAACAGATTGGTGTGACTAGCATCCAGTGACTAAAACCACTCTAACGCCCGTTTTCAATAAGCTATCTATCATATATCGGAGATAGAAAAACAAATGAAACAACAGAAACATGTCAAATTTTTGTATTGTATCGTTTGTTTTACTGTCTCCAGTATGCCAAAACCGGAGGTAGATAGCTTATTGAAAACGGACGTAAGTAAAGTAGTAGGTATCTTCGATCAAGTATCCTTGTTTTCCCGATACGAAACTCACACAAACTTAGCACCCAACTAAGTTTACACTCCACTAATAGCCACATCTTAATAGCTTTCACCTCGACACTAGTTCTCTCACTCGTACAAGTACTAAACTAATTCAAACACAGCACAAATCTACCGCAAACACATCACGAAATATTTGCGCATCCTGCAATTATTCACATCCAATTTTCGACCTTATTTCTGAAGAACTATAGCCCATTATTGAACGTATAAGGTTGAAACGTGAATTGAAGCGTGTGTTCCATTAGACACAATTAATTTGTAGACGAAGGGGTGGAGTATGTAATCAGCTCATCAGTTCGAGAATGTCATGACCCTTATTACCAAAGGTTAGGGTTCAAAATTCGAGGTAAAATTATCTGGTTACGATGCGAACGACGAATTTCATCCCAAATTGACTGATTTGTGTTTATATTTATGCATACCGTATATTTTAATACAGCTGGAATCTATTTTGGTATATTAATATTAATGAAGGAATTTATTAATTCCATGTAGGTATTTGGGATTTGCAATATTGGGAACGTTATAAAAACGGGCAAAATTGATAGCAGAAAAGTTGAACGTTTTTGTTTTATCGAGTAATTAATTATCTATTTAACAATGGCATACATGTTGTTCACATATTTTATAGCAACAGTCTATAATCATCAATTGACAAAAAAACTATTAACTGACTAAGAAGATATCTGCAAGCGAATCATACCGACAGCCCGAAGAATCACCAACCTTAAGTGGCAGCGGGCAGAGCACATTGCTCACAGAACTTATGGTCGACGGGGATGAAACGTTCTGAAGTAGCGACTGCGTACCAGAAGACGCAGCGTTGGAAGGCTTCCCACAATGTAAACCGGTGAGACTGCACTAATGAGGATCGCGGGAATCTGATGGATGCGAGACGCACAGGACCGGTCATTGTTGCGACGCTTGGGGGAGGCCTATATCCAGCAGTGGACATTTTTCAAATGAAATGATGAAATGCAATCTAAAATAATATGACGTTGATAAACTCAAGGTCTCGTCTACACAAAAGGCACCTGAAAAAACACTTGTGCGGTTTTAGTCAGTAAAACTCTGTCAAAGAATAACAAACATACACATATACGAGTACTTTCATCTGTATAATATTAGCGTGATTCACAAACGCTAGAATAGGCGAAGTTATAAATAGGTACAGCTTTCTCTTGTGTGTCGATTCTAAAGGAAACCTAGTGTAATACAGTTTGTAAAGTTCATGTGGTGGAAAACTCGTGGTTTTATTTTATTGCAATCAAGTTATTTTCAACATTCATGAGGACTGGTTTTTATCTTGGGCAGTGGAACTTTTTGAATCATTTCGTGACTTCTCCGTGGCGTGTCTGACTTTTGTTAACTGAAATCCACGATATGGGCTACGGTTATAGCTCCTTCAAACATTCCCAATAATTATTTCTTCGGAGCAGTGGTAGCCCAGTGGTATCTGCTCCGACTTACAAGTTGTAGGCCGCGGGATCAAACCCGACCAGGCGCATTACTTTGTGAAATTCATTTTATCACCACTACTCTCAAAACGGTGAAGAATAACATCGTGAAGAAACTGACATGTCCTAGAACTAAAAATTCGAAGACATGTGACATCCACCAATCTGCACTGGGCCCGCGTGGTTCCGTTCCCTCTCCTAGAGAGGTGGCCTGAGTCCCGACAGTGGGAACAAGGCCGATAATGCTAATATACCTTCGTTACTACATTTAGCTTAATTCCATTACTAACGCATCTCACATACTTTCTTTTCTACCACAAATAATAAGTATTGCGACAAATCACATAGCACACATGTTACCACCAACAACCAAAACACCAAAACTTACTTAGTAAAGGAAGCCATTATTCATATTAATGTTTATACAATAACCCGTAAATTATATAGGTAATTGTTTTTCCTTTTTCTCTAACACAGTGGTTCTCAACCTGTGGTCCGTAAAAGCTAATATGATCTAGGAGAGTAATAAAAATGTTAAATTTTCTAAAAGAAATGTAAGCGTATAAGTTTATATACAAACGCTGTGTTTTTTATGACAATGCTCGTTATATCGGATTTTAAAGAATCGGTTTGTTATTAGTTTCGAATTGATGATAACAGTTTTTTTTTTTCTTTTAGGATAATTAAGTTTTCTTCTGGACTTATGGACCCTGCTAACAAGAAATATACCAAACCGGTGACCGTAAAAAAAATTACACCACCTTTTTGTAGATGGGAAATCATCCGATGGCTTGTCCTCGTTCTTGGACGGAACAGGAGGGCTGTCAGATTTTTACTGACTAAAACCCCACTCCTGTTCCTTCTTTGCCTTCGTTCCAAGGCCCCGGGCTTCACTTTCGTTCCACAGCCCCGGAGAAGGTTGGAAACCACTGCTCTAACATTACGTGGGCAGTACATAAGTGGTCCATTTCGGTTTTAGGTACACTTGGATTCGAGAGTACTAGATAAGGAGTGATTATGTTTTCGCTTCTATTGCCAAATATTTTGAGTGGCTATCGTGGGCTGTTGGCGCCGTTTAAGTGTTTTCTTGTGATCTATTGAAGGTTGGAAATGATAGATGTCCTTTTTAAAGAGTGCGGTGTTCTATAAAGGTTTTTAGAGAAGAAAAATGGCCAATTTTTTACTAGAGTTTTACCGTTGCTACTTTTTTTTAAATTAGTAGGCTGCCGTTTGATCATTATATTGGTCGTCGACCAGATCATGGCGTATTTGATGGTCTGTTGGACATAATTATGCTTGCCTGGAAATTACCTATTCACTCTTGACTGAAATATAGAGATAGTTTGAGCAATGGATAGCTTGTATATGTAATCTGCATGAAAACAAAACTTTCGGATTGTATTTTCTGGGAAAGAAAATCCGAATAAGTTTCCGATAAGTTTCTAATATGTTAGAACAATATATCATGTATAAACCATTCTTAAAAAGGTGCACTAAATAGTATTTAGGTATACAAATGACAGCTGGGACCAAAGGCAGGGAAGAATTTTGAGACAGACATCCCTCCATGGCCTTCAAAAACCGTTGCTTAACCTTCTAGGTCGACATGGTATGGTTGTCTGTTCTTACTTAGCCGCGACCTCCTTAAATCTCAATCAATCCCATTTATAATACAAAATTATTTAAATCTTATGTCAAGCCATTATCTGCAAATTGCGTGTCGACCTGTTCACGGCACGGCATCTTAATGTCTTAATCAATATAAGTTATATTGCGTCGTTGATAGGCTAGTAGGCTGTAAATAATTTTTGCCTGTTCCTTCGCAATAGGGAATATGCAGGCAATTTTTTTATTATTTTTATTCAATATTCACTTCATTTTGATGTAGAAAAAAAATAAACCATATCTGTAAGAGTAGTAATTACTTTAAAAAAAATTCTTAAAGATATTGGTTTAATTTGACGAGTTCAAACGCTCCTATTTCTCGCGCGCTTGAGGCGTGACGTCATAGGGTACGTTCTGTCAGTTCATTGTTTGCATTGAGAGTTAGTTTGATAGATAACAAGGTGTTTTAGTCGCGTAATAATCATGGAAGAATAAAAAAAGCCGTTTTATAGATATTGCATGATACCAATGTGTAAAACACTATAAAAATTACACCAGATAAATTCACCATTCCTGTCAGTTTTGTGCCCTATGACGTCAACGTCGTCGCCGTCGTCGTCTCGCCATTGGTCGTTTTCATACGACCAATGGTGAGGCGTTTTACAAATTCGAATTTCGCTCGTAAATTTTTCACTTTTTGATTTATGTTTTAAATAATTAAATGCATATTAAATTAGAAAATAATGAATTGAGTGTAATACTACGACCTTAGAGGTTTCGAAAAAAAAAAATCAGGCCATTTTATTTTTTATGCATATTCCCTATTGCGGAAGTTCCGCAGAAAATTATTTCTCTGCTTAAAACTGTGTATTGACATTATTTATAAAGTAATTGTTTTTTTTTTTAAGTCTGTATGATCTTCCTTCATTTCTATAATTCTTAAGTTTTTATTTTTTATAATCATTTTCAATAATATATTTTTATAAGTTTAACGTTTAGAAGTATTAATTATAATTACCGGGGCCTTGCCATGATGTGTTATAAGGTTGAGCGTGCGGGACGTCCCTTTAACAGTTCATTTTAGGTCTTCAAATGGATTGCGTTAAGAGCTCGTGGGCCTCTTATTAGCAAAATAAGCATTACTCATCATTTAGTGATCCAAAACTGCTTTTGTGCATTTCGTTTCTTTTTCGTGCTTGATTGTTTTGTCTTAGCAAAATTTCTAATTGATAATTGTTCTGTTTTTTGCTCTTCTGCCTCCGCTAACTGATCTCCGCATCCGCAAAATGAACCTCCATTACATCCCTACCTTCATTGATAGCGTGCACTCCCTCAATGATTCAAGCTCGGCCGTAGTGAATGTAATTGTAGAGTAGATTCATCATCATCAGCTGCCTAGCCTAGGGTCGGCTTCCAGTCAAGCCGGATTTAGCTGAATACCAGTATTTTACGAGGAGCGGCTGCCTACCAGACCTCCACAACCCATTAATTGTAGAGTAGATTGACTCATCTTTATTAACTTTTATCTTTTTGTCTTGGCCAATCTATTTTTTCGGTTTCTTTGAAGTTTTACCTCCGCTAAGTTATCTCCACATCCGCTAAAATCAGTCTCTGCTAACTGACCTCCGCATCCGCTAAATGAACGTCCATTACATCCCTACCTTCATTGATAGCGTGCACTCCCGCAATGATTCATGCTCGGCCGTAGTGAATGTAATTGTAGAGTAGATTGACTCATCTTTATTGTGATTGCTGTAAACGATTAAACAATTGCAGGTGTTGCTGTATTGCAGTCTAGCTTGTAATTTGATCTACTGTTGCTTTTGTTTTTTTGAGTGTAAATGCACCTCAATAAGGCGGATTGATGACTTAATTTTGAGCGTTGGGGTTACTGAATGAGAGTGAGAAGAGTTTGTATAATTAATTTTGTCTTGATAAAACAGGAATGTTGAAAATAATTTGTTTTGTTTCTTCGTATTTAACATCGACTTCCAAAGATTAATTTATAGTAGAGCCTAGGTAATTCAGACCCCCGATACTTTGTTACATGCTGTTATCCGGACAGGCGAGAGCATCGCGCGGGGCAACTTAGAAACCATGCTTGTAAGTACGAGTATATTACAGAGTTCAATAATTCCGTGTTGAGTGCACAAATTCATTACATGTTTAAATTCTTAATACTTAAGTATTTAAAAATTGAACTTACATATTCTTTCATTTGTACGTACGAGTAAATTTAAAATCAATTTAGACATATTTGTGTCTAAATTGATTTTAAATTTTTAGTTTAATAAATGAAACCCGTGTTAAAAATTCGATAATTCGTAAGGGGTCTTGATTTTTTTTCTATTCCGATTAGCGAGGTTATATTGTATTTTTTAATGGGTTTTTCACATCGCAGTGTTTTTAGGATTTTAATCAAATTAAACTAGTTCATAACCACGCTTAAGTATCAGTAATTGCGTAATTCTCAAGGCTCAATGCCAAGAAAGCTTGTTCTTACGATCCTTTTCACTAAAAGCTGTGTCAAATAGTACAAACCCTACACGGTACAAGCTTGCAAATAAATCTATAACAACGTCACCCCCAAAAATGATTTATGCGCCAACACCAGCACAAACTTCTCATATTATTATTCTGACGACAAAGCCACCTAAAAACTTTCACCTACCCTTTTCCCAAAAATTCCATATCCACGTTTATTTCATCCGAGCGTGCGGTCTGTACTGTGTTTCGCGACTGAACAACAACTGCGATAAATCCGACCTTTTGGCACAATGCTCACTATTGGGATATTAATAAGTGGTCGCACTGCGAATGGGCAGCTTTAGGCTTGTTCGATACTACTCTGTGGCTTTGGATTAGGGATCTGTGTTCATTGATTTGGGGGTTCTTTTGTAGTGTTCTGTAGGAATGTTCGAAAGAGTTACCGAGGGAGGGTATAGAAGGCAAACGACAACTGAGGAAACACAGGTAAGATTTAATGCCCTCCAGCAGGGAGAATTGCTGCTGGAAGCGCTGTTAGAACTTATAATAATAATCATCATCATCTGCCTAGCCTTTTCCCAACTATATTGGGGTCAGCTTCCAGTCAAGCCGGATTCAGCTGAATACCAGTAATTTACGAGGAGCGGCTGCCTACCAGACCATATTATTATTATACCTAGCCTATATATTGTCCCACTGCTGGACAAAGGCCTCCCTCCATTCCTTCCATCGTTCGCGGCTTTGAGCTACTTCTTGCCAATTCTTAAGGAAGACATCCAAGGCGTCCCGCCATCTCCTTCTTGGTCTGCCGCGACCCCGTCGTGCGATTCCATTTATAATAATAATAATAAAATAAAAATCTGCTCTACAATTTTACAAGAAGTAAAGTATACTTTAACTTAATCATAAATGTTGCTACTGCTGCTGTTTCTGTCGTAAGGCAGCCAGCTTGCCTAGAGCTGGTGAAACGCACAGGGCCTGTCGTTATGGCGGCACTTTGGAGAGACCTATGTCCAGCAGTGGATGTCTTTCAGCTGGAATAATGATGATGAAACGTCACACCGTGAGGAAATCGGCATGGTCTAGAACCAAGAATTCGAAGACATGTGACATCTACCAATCTGCAATGGGCCCGCGCGGTGGATTATGGCCCATTCCCTCTCAAAGAGAGGAGGCCTGAGTCCCAGCAGTGGGAACATTATAAGGCCGATAATGCTAATGATAATGACCTTTTAGTCTGAGAAAGTGAGAATGTTTGGGGTAGAGCACCTCAGTGTCCTCACGGGGGGGATCCGAGACGGTGAACTGCTGCGTTCGGTTCTGCTGGTTTAGGCCCTCGTCTGGGCCGAGAAATTTTGCTTGAAGCAGTAACAGGAGTGAAGGACACATGCCCCAGCAGACGCATGTCAGGTCTCTAAGAGGCTATAAATAAGTAGATAAGCAACAAAATTACGAAAGTAAAAGTGATTACCAACCACGTCTGAAACAGTTGCCATTTTTACTATTTCCAGTCATAAACAGAAGCCTGAACTTTTACTGACTCCAAAATCCCACTTCTTCACTCAGTGGCCATTCTAATTGTTGCCAGTAATAGTTATCATTTTAGTTTTCGAGCTAACGTTGATGTATTTGATGCTGTTCATAAATGATGAATTCAGCAGGAGAGAATGCGTATTAAAATAATAATTGTCTGTAGTGTTATCAACACAGCATTACATGTAGATTTTTTTATTTGTAAAAATATTTCGTAAAGCTCTCGAGATGTTGTCATCGCAGTCAAGCACTAGATTGTATTATTTTAAAAAAAGCATAAAAACTGCAACAGTACAAAAAAATCTAAATTACATACTTGAAGCAATTTGCAATTATCATTCAGAGTCACAAAGAACATAGTCTAAGAATATCTATCATAATAATCATTATTTCAAATCCGTCTGAATGCATCTTAAAACATTACCCCGTCCCACACACGTAATATCAATTAATTTAATCTAATTGCAACTCTAAAATCAAACGAAAACACGAATTGACGACAAACAAATTACGTAGAATTTCCTAAACATCAAATGCATTAACTTTCATGAGAATGGCAGGAATATTCTGTTAGTTGTTCGATAATAAATTGAAACTGAGCGGGGTCAAAGATTATGAAATTATTCGTGTAGATGCGACTGATATAATGTCGGTTTAACAACTATTGCAATTAGTAAGAATATGTGCGTCCGAGAAGGTGACCAGTGGCGGCCCAGTGGTAACTGCAAGTTGTAGGTCGCGGGTTCAAACCCGGTCAGGCGCATGACTTTGTGTAATTTATTTCATTACCACTGCTCTCAAAACGGTGAAAGAAAACATCGTAAGGAAACCGAGGAAACCTAGAACGAAAAATTCGAAAACATATGACATCCACCAATCCGCAATGGGCCGCCGCGGTGGATTATGGCCCATTCCCTCTCCAAGAGAGGAGGCCTGAGAACCAGCAGTGGTAACATTATAAGGCCAATAATACTAATGCGCGTCCGAACATTTACATGTCGACGTAATTTTGCAAGATTTGCAAAACTATGTCTGTCTGTCTGATTGCGAAGTTTTAAGGAACAATTTTAAAATCGTATTAAAACGACGATTGCCGACCACTTCTAAAATACAAGTTTCTAGAACCAAATCAGTCAGAACTGACTTGAACCGCACGTTCAACCTTGCCTTGCCTATGTCAGCCAGTTCTTTTCCTGTAATTTAGATCCCTTTACTCAACACACAAAAAACTATCAATTTTACGGTATAGAAATAGTATATGTATTTTGATACAAAAAAATCTTAACGGGATCATTAATCCTTGTGATTACGCGCTTGATCATCTACAATATTACAAACACTCCTTTTATTTTGTCATACGCATACCTTTACGGAGCTTTTTTAAGCAGTGGTGGCCCAGTGGTAACTGGCCCCGACTTACAAGTTGTAGGTCGCGGGTTCGAACCCAACCAGGCGCATTATTTTGTGTAATTTATTTCATCACCACTGCTCTCAAAACGATGAAGGAAAACATAGTGAGGAAACCGGCATGTCCTAGAACCAAAAATTCGAAAACATGTGACATCCACCAATCCGCACTGGGCTCGCCTGGTGGATTACAGCCCATTCCCTCTCCTAGAGAGGAGGCCTGAGCCCCAGCAGTGGGAACATTATAAGGCCGGTAATGCTAAAAAAATACTTTTACAGGGGTGGTTGCAAGATAAACAGGTACATGACATCAAAAACATAACTTGTATAAAAATCCAAGCCTCGGAACTTAGTTTTCCTACCGTAAAAATTGTATAAATACCAAGTCAATTAATTAATTTAGTCGCTAATTAAAATACCTGTTTTTGCCTTAAGTTATTACTTAATTAGCTATCTTAAAATCATCTTATAGTAACTATATCAATATTAAAATTCTTTTATGTTTTAAATAAATAGATTAAAATTCAGGCTTCTAGTTTAATCCACAACGAAGTTATGGTGTATAGTAGTATAGTTATTATAGGGGGGTCGAAAATGGCTTGAACTGTTTCGAGAAAATTATGGTGCTGCCGTTATGCCGTGCTTTTTTTGCTCGACTTACTGGGGGCACTGCTGTTTCCCCAGATTGAACATTTTGTACCTAGGCACAAACAAAATAGGTTACATTAGATTAGACACGAGTCATCATCATAATCTGCCTAGCCTTTTCCCAACTATATTGGGGTCGGCTTCCAGCCAAGCCGGATTTAGCTGAATACCAGTATTTTACGAGGAGCGGCTGCCTACCAGACCTCCACGACCCATTAACTGGGGTAACACGGTACTTCATTGCAAGACTGGAGTCAGATTTACTGATTAGACACGAGTGTCACCTCTATACCAATTGACGGTTCTTTGCCAGCGTGCTTTGCCAAGATCTAATTATATGAGCCTTTGTTGTCGGACTGGTCTATAGGCGACTAATGAAAGAGGTCGCATGACGCGACCGCAACGCGATTGCGAATCGAATGTCGTGTAGTATTCGGTGATTGATTTAAACAAATTGATTGGTAGTTAATTGGTAATTGTTATGATCTTTAAAGTTAACGTTCTAGGAAAACAGATTTATGTTGTTATTTACGAGGAAATCAATGGTTTTGTCTTTAGATTTATGTTTTTAGCTGTACCGAAATAAACGATTGGAAAGCTGTGTAATATTGTCTCGTTTCACATGGTGCTGTGTCTCAAGATCTAAAATTATGTATACGCTTGCATTTGACCACTATTTCACTTGATGGTAAGCCATAATATGGCCGATCAATGACGATAGAGCACACTTGCTTAGAAGTAACGTATTCCACTCTCGACATAAGGTTTCTTTTTCGGACAACCAATGGTCCCAGTTAATAATAATAATAAATTTATTGAACCATTGTTACAAACATTACCTTAATTAAATAAACTTAACTCAATACATGTAGGTTTGTAATTTTATACTGACTTCAGTTATGTAATAAACGGTGGTCCCCAAACTAGGCGGCGCCTGTATCTTGGGAACCGGAGTAAAAACTTTTGCTTTTTGCCAGAGGAGTCTTTATAATCGAAGGTACATAAAAGAAATATAAACATTTATAAAATATGAATCTAAAATTAAAACAAGTTAAAAAGGAGATCAAAGTTACTTAAAAACTAAAGTCTAAGAGTTAAGAAGATAAAAAGTAAAAATAAAAATAGAATTTCACATTGTGCTGAACATTGCACAGAATTAAGAAAAAAAGTGGGAGTGAGAGTGAGAGTGTGAGTGTGGTGTGTAAGTGTTTATGTCTGTGATGGGATTCCGAGTCTCAGTTAAATGATGTTAGGAGGTTTTCTGAATCATTATAGGTTAGTTCTAAGAGCCATTTTTTGACTGCCTTTTTACAGATTGATAGGGAGAGCGTTTTTGTGTCAAAGGGTAAACTACTAGTGACCTTGTTATAAATGAAGGCGTGTAGGTAAGCAGGGCATCGCCTTGCTAGGAGAGAAGTTGTTCGTTGCAGCGGTATATGAAAGACACGTTTGGAGGTTAATGAGCGATAATCCGGGCGTAGCTTTATGGTTTTATGAATGCGGAGGAATGCGTTGAGAATATACAGTTGACGAACACGTAAAACTGGAAATTCACTGTACAAGGAGTCAGTAGGGAAAAGAAATGGTTTTTTTAAGAGAACCTTTATAACCGCTCTCTGAGCCCTTTCGAGCTCGATCATTGTTGTTTTCCCAGATCCACCCCAGATAAAAATACCATATTGTATAATGGACTGGCATATAGAGAAGTAGACTGTTCGCATTATGTTTATTGGGGTGCGGTCTCTTAATTTCTTAAATATATGTATAAGTTTCCTTACTCGACCAGAAAGGTGTTTGATGTGAGCTTTGAATGACAGATTTTCGTCAATTTGTAAACCCAAATACCGAATGGACTGAGTTCGGTCAATACAGTCGCATGTGCAGTCTCCGTGTGAGGTGTTTGGGTTGTTCCGACATGTATGAAATTTTAAAGTTAAGTTTGGATGCGGACTTGATGAAAGAGTTTTGGAAAATGGAATGTGTTTGGTTTTCTTTATGTTGAGTGTTAGTAAGTTGTGGTTGAGTGTTTGTGCTATTGTTGCTAAACCTTCTTCCGCAAGATGGTAGACCTGTTCCCAGTTTTCACCATGAAATATGATAACAGTATCATCTGCGTAAGAAATAAGTTCTGCGTTTTTTAGATTGAGATTTAGTATGTCGTTCATATAAATAATGAATAGTGTTGGACCCAGTATACTCCCCTGCGGAACTCCAAAATTTATGGGAAGTTGATCGCTAAAGTGGTCGTCAGATTTGACGTATTGTCGGCGATTTGAGAGGTAGCTATGAAACCACTCAAGCGGTTTTCCTTTTATTCCCATTGAGTCTAGTTTTTTAAGAAGAAGATTTGTTGAAATTGTATCAAATGCTTTAGCTAAGTCTAAGAAGACCGCCATGCAGTGGTCACCTTTTTCAATGGTTGATGATATGGAATTAGTTAATAGTATAGCTGCGTCTTCAGTAGATTTGCCTTTTCTGAAACCTAATTGTCTCTCTGATATAAGATTATGCTTTTCAAGGAAATTTACTAATCTAGTGTTGACAACCTTTTCCAGAATTTTTGATAGAATGCTGAGGAGGGCTATTGGTCTGTAGTTTTCAGGTTTATCTTTAGGGCCACTTTTGTGTATCGGGCTTACAGCAGCCACCTTCCATTGTTCAGGGAATTCTCCTGATTCCAGGCTGAGGTTAATGAGATGGGTTAGGGGTGTTATAATTAAAAATTGTATTTTTTTAATGAGTTTCACACCAATTTTGTCAGGACCTGGGGAGCTATCATTATTTAACTGATTGATAAAGTTGGTGATTTCAGTTTCATCAGTAGGGTGTAGGAAGAATGGCTTCGACCGTAAGGGATCAGCCCTTGTGATTTTGCTGACACCTCTTTGAGGCTCGCGTGGAACACCACGTGCCTTCAACGACTCGGACTCAGTTGGGACGGTTACAGATGGCCAGATGGCGAGCTACCTATGGCTCGTCTTCCCACGCCTACGATGGCTGAAAATCGGCTTCGGGATCCCGGTGGATGGACATGAAGAAGACCATTCCCTCAGCTCAGCTCTCAAAGTGAAACTAGCATAAATATCTTCATTTGTGCGGTTATCTAGCGAAAGTCCTCTTTTTTGGTGTTTACTTACTAAAATCCACCTATAGTGCTCCAGTTGCGTTTTGGATTCCACACGCGTGCATTTGCGTTATTTCTTCGTTTGCGAACAATCCTGCAAGCGAAGAAAGGAAAGAAAGAAGAAAAAAAAGAATGAAGAAGGAGAGGAAAGGAAGATTTTATCGTTAAGAAAATCGTAGCACGAATCCAAAATTAGCGTCAAACAAATATTAGAACACATTCATTGTTAAATAAATACCATGTACACGTGTTCCTATCCCTTTAGCAAATTCTGGGGAGAATTTATTATCATAGCAAAGATTCTTATCAAAACTTCACAAAATAATTCTGAATTTCAATATGCCTAGAGGCCAGATATTATATCTTACACTAGCTGTCCCCCGTGGTTTCTCTGGTGCTGCTTTTTCTGCTCGGCTTGTATTGTTCTCGTATGGCATTCCTCTATTAAAGGGCTATCTAAAACTTGCAGTAACTGTTCAATTTGGACTAGTAGTTTCTGAGATTAGCGCGTTCAACCGACATTAAGTTTTTTTTTCTTTGAACTAATCTAACAAATAAATTTAGCATATTATTAATAATACAAATATATATACCTATATATGGTAAACCCAAGTATACGTGCTCCAGTCGATAATCTATTCAACTTGCTAAACTAAGATACACATTTAAAATTACATAAATAAAATCTATTGAACGCAAGTTAAACTTACGTTCAATAGTTCCCAAAGTCGTCATACTTATTAGCAAATCGGCTCAAATTAACTCTAAATTCTAAACGCGTGTCTTAGTTTTGAAAGTGGGGCACATATGCCTGGTTTACCCTTATTATATATAGATAATATATACATTATACGTTTAAGCTGTTAATTACATAGACGACGGTAGCGTCTACCCTCTGGCCATTCACTAATCGTATTTCATTTACGCCTATTATAAATTTTAAGCAGTGGACAGTGCTATTAGTAGTCGAATTAGAAAGTTCTTTAGAAGCATAGATAAAGGATAGGTTCAGAAGGATGACTTTAAATGAAGAGCGTAAACGCACTCTCACATAGACACACACGCAGGGCGTGCAGCGCTCAAGGGTTTTGGACCAAAAGCGAGATGATAGAGCAGCTGCAACTCTGATACCTCCCGAAGTCTTAACAGAGATGAGGCAAGTGCGCAGGAGATATTATCATGCACAAGTGTGTATCTGAACACCGGTGCACTCTCTGGTCCTTTATAATCTGATCCGAATACAGAGAGATCAAGCATAAGACCATCGGCTTTACATGCTTTCCCATGCATGGGAATATCACACATTCCCCTTGCACCGGACCATGACTTTCATCAGGGTTCTGCGCTAGAATTCGTTGACAAACTAAAACTCACCTGCGTTGATCCAGATACCTTTTGTGATATGGGGCCACGGTGACTTTCTTCCGAACAATCCTCCGGCCCTGAAGGTAAGACACCCTCGGGCTACATTTATCGGTCGTGATTAGAGAATCCTGTGTGCAGTAAACTGCTGTAGGTGAATTAAAGCAACTAGTACGTGCTAGGTTAGAGTGAGCTTATGGATGCATTTGAGATCTTCTTTTCTTGAGATCTTTTTCCTTTTCTTTTCTTCTTTTTTTTACTTCATATCTTTTGTTCAATGAAGTTGACCTTCTGCTTATAACTATTCTGTGCCAGAAGTATGACTACGATTTGTAGTCCTCCGACGTTTGTCGCACGATTTGTCTTGTCAATTACACCGGCGCCATGTTTGATTCGCCTTCTTTTGTTTTTCGAGTATTTAAATTAATGGGTGTTGTTTGAATAAATCTTTCGATGTGTTTTATCTTCTTTTTTTCCTGTGTTTGCCAGGCCATTTGCTATTAATGATTATAATTATAATGAGGCGCTCATAGCCACTTGCGCTCACTAATCGGTAAACGATTAGCGAATTAAGCAACCCTTGACGCGGTCAGTCTATGGATGGGTGACCGTTTAGTGGTATTTCATCTGAGCGTCTCTGTGCTTCGGAGGGCACGTAAAAAGTCGGTCCCGGTTGTTGTCAACTGACAGCAGTCGTTAAGCCAAGTCAGAGACCTTCGGGCGGCTTGAAAACTAAGATAATTATAATTGTTGTAACGCTTATATGCTATTACATATATTATATTATAAACCTATTGACTTTTAGGAAATAATGAATTTATATTTAATATTGATAAAATGGACGTCTTTCGGCTGAGATGATGATGATGATTGATAAAATTCTCATGTCACAGTATCTGTAAAAAAAAATGTAAAACTTGACAAGAGGAGTTTTAAGGTTTTTTAAAAAACACGTTTTTCCTGGAACAAGTTTTGTGAAATATTCGAGTGTCTGATGGAAGTTTCCGAATGCTAACTGACTACGTTCGGGCGTTTTCTCTCTTTTTCACGTCGCCTCTTTGTCAAACATTGCGTTGGATTGAAACAACAAGCTTTTAAACCTTACTCACGTTGACGGTTAACGGACCGGGAAGGGTCCTCTCAAAAACAATTCGCGAGGGTTTTTTAATACGATCATGGGTAACTAAATAATAAATCCATGAAGTTTTAATTAGATTTATCACGTAAGTGAGATTAAAACACATCAACACGTGTAAAAATATTTATTTGACACACATAGACACACACAATATAGACACAAATAAATATAAAAAAGTAAAACAAAAAGAAGAAAATCTAGCACAGTGTACAAATTATTGTCGTTACAATTTCCCTCACCTTAAGCTCGGGACTGAATAGCGCCTCAACTGCAATAAGACGCTCTGCCCACTCAATCAAAAAATACAACCGTTTCATTAAGCACACTAGTACCTCATAGACCTCTCCAAGAAACTATGAAAATAATTTCACTGCAATAAATCCGTCATATTTTCACTGAACATCACTCAAGAACTTGAGTATTTCACGATTGAATTCTCATCAAAAGCTCTTAAATACTGTTGGATGTTATTAATAAAAATCTTTCCAATAAATTATTCACCGAATCGTAATTAAAGAGATACTTGAACACAGAAATGGTATTTTACTCGATGCAAATTAATATGAAGTGTTCTCTACTTATTAAATTAGTGCAATGTTTTAAAGTACTGGCATGCTTGAGATGCCTCTTCATATTTTCTGAGTTTGTAGATTTATTTATAAAAACAAATTGTGCTGAACATAGTTACGATATACCTGACTAGCTGCCCGACTCAGCTTTTCATGGGTGTTAAATTTTTTTGAGATTCTCGGCTTTTCTGTTCTATATTATATAAAACGTGTATTATAAACCTAAACCTTTCTCATGAACCACTATGTCTGTTGCTGAAAACCTTATGAAAATCCATTCGGTCTTTTTGAGTTAATCGCATACGGACAGTCGCGGTGCCTTTACGTGCTTTACGAAACAAGGTTTGTCACTAATGTAGAAGATATACTATGAAAAATACATACAAACTGAAAAAATCACATTGATACTTGCTCGATTTTCAATTCGTAACCTCATGCATGAGAAGCGATATGTAATAATCATACAGAAACTAAATGGAATAGTAATAAAAACCATTTTTAAGACAACTACCATTTTCATTCACACATTTTAAAACAAGCCTTTTCGTAAAATTGAACCACAAAATCCAATTAATTAATTAAAAATCTCGAAACTCACCACCAAACAAATTAGCAATACCTTCTAATTGTGGGATATCCCTTCGTAAAATATTAACAGAGATACTGAAAAATACCCCAGTTTCAGTGGATTATTCATTCATTGGTATTAAGAACCATAGAACTTGATTGGATAGAAAGGGTACGCCAAAAAATAAGTTGAGCAAAACTAAGTTTAACTTAAATCGCACATTTTTTTTGAGTTGAAATTATCCTCAAATATTTTCTCCCGTTTCAGGAATTTCCGAGTTTTGATGGCAAAAATCCACCTGTGTTTTTAGTTACCCTTTGCGGTTCAGGGTCGTAGTAATTCCTTCTAAGAATTCCACAGTTTTAGTAAACATATCTTAAGTTATTTTCGTAAATATCATTTAATCTGATCGTTACATGTTTATTATGTGCAAACCGGAGGGGCTAGTGCCGCAGGATTTTTTTGAAAAACAAACTCTTGGTTTTGGTCTCTTGGTCTTAGAACGCAAAGGGTAACTGAAGAATACAAGTGTTAGTCAGTAAAGCTCAGGCACGCCCTTTTGCTCCTCCCAGAGTGAGAAATGTCATTGGACCTTAAAAACTATATAAGAAACGACTGTCGCTTCTAGATATTTCGGTTTCTAATTCCAAGGTAACAGCGAGGTATCACGCCGTCCCATCTGAAAACCTTTACTGAAAGGGTCGACTGTTTGCACGCCTGAAAACGAAATGGAGATAAACGAATTTCATAATTTTAATCTACACGCCATCTTCGTTACATTCCGTTTAGTTATTGAGGGTTTTGAAATATAATTATAGGATGTTTTAGGTCGTTATTTGTTTAATAAAGTATATTTAACACATTTCTAGCACATAAAAAGATAATTTTATGCTTAACCAAACAACCTGGGTAAAATACAAATGTATTCATACACACAAACACACACACAACTACATTCCTAGCACATGAAAATAAAATGTTATGCTTTTGAATAAGCATCACGCAAGCGACCCGGGTAAAATCTTTTACAGACTATTTTGGCTTTGATCATGATCAATCTCAACGGAGATTAGCGTAGTAAACATATATGTGCACAAACACAGATGCACTGTCTGTTCCAATACCTACTCTTACTAATAGCACTGTCTGTTCCAATACTCTTACTAATAGTCCAATGGGACGGTAATCCGACACGACTGAGAGAATCTGATTCCTCCCGGTCCCGGTCCAAACTCCGGGCATATATAGTATAACCAGCTTTATAATGTTTTGATTGCTGTTACTCAGGCCAACTCTTTAGGAGAGGGAATGAGGCGTAATCCACCACGCTGGCCTTGTGCGGATTAATGGATATAATAATAATAATAATAATTATAATAATAATTTAATAATAATAATTTCTGGGTGTTCTCATCTTGCTAACGGAGACTATTTGCATAGACACAACCTAGTGGCCAGGATTATCCACCAGCAACTTGCTCTTAAATACAATCTTGTGGAGTCAGAAGTACCGTACTATAGGTATGTGCCCGACCCAGTTCTCGACAATGGCAATATCACGTTGTATTGGGATCGATCTATCATCACTGATAGGACTATTGTTGCCAATAAGCCCGACATAGTGGTGATAGATCGATTAGAGCGTCGCACAATGATTGTTGATATAGCGGTCCCTCATGACGAGAACCTCGTGAAAGCTGAGAAAGAAAAGCAAACTAAGTATCTTGACTTAGCTCGCGAGGTTGTCGACATGTGGGAAGTGGACACAGCAATCATTGTGCCGATAGTCGTGACGGCCAATGGCTTAATAGCCAAGAGCCTCGACGAACACCTGAGGAGGCTCTCGTTAGGCAGCTGGGTCAAGGGCTTGATCCAGAAAGCTGCACTCTTGGACACGGCGCGTATAGTCCGGAGGTTCCTCTCTCAGGAGCCCTGACCGCCGGTAACTTGGACCCTGTTCCCGATGCCGGTGGGCCACTATTTTTTATATTTTTAAATGTTTTTTTTTTCTCTAAGTTTTTGTAAAAATATTTAAAAATATAAGAAATATGATACAATGAAAAATAAATGAAATAATAATAATAATAATATATTTATTCAGAGTTAAATTTGGTAAAATAGTTACATCAAATCTTAAGAATAATTAAAAAGGTATAGCTATGTTATGTGCCTGTACTAGGATAAACCTGTATCACAGGCGGTAGGAGTTCTTATACTATGGATTTGTAGGGCATTTAATTTCGTAACAATATTTAACATTGAAAGCCTCGAAATATGGTAAAAAATATTAAATTATTTATAAAGTTATAACCTAGTTTGCTTAACACTAAAAGTTACAATATGTTATTTCGTATTTTCAAACTGTTACACCACAAACTGTTAACTGTTATATCACAAGTTTTCGAATATTTGACTATAGGACATGCTGGTTTCCTCACGATGTTTCTCTTCATCGTTTTGAAAGCAGTGGCGATGAATTAATTTACATAAAATAATACGCCTGGCTGGGTTTTAATCCGTGACCTATAACTTGTAAGTCGTCTTTAATCCGAACAGCTACAAAGTAATTCGAAATATAAAGCCCATGTAGGTAGTAGTAGGCACTCTGAAATACTGCAGCTACGTATTAGTGAAAAAAATATTAGAAGCGTATAAGTATTTTCAGAAAAAAGGGGGATACCCTTTATAATATAAACTTATTCTAATCTCTTAATAATATTAGATCGCTCCTAGAGAGGAGGTCTGAGTCCCAGCAGTGTAAACATTATAAGACTGATACTATGCTTTAAGATTAGCATAGAAACAATATCTATCAATACTCAATCTATTTCAAGAAGCACGCAAATTGAGATACACAGCCATCGGAATATCATCCAATAATTTAATAAGTCTAATCGGCCAAACATATACTCGTACATCTCAATTAATTATTAATAAATAAACAACTTGTGTTTACCTGTCATTGCATATATTTCGCAGTTGACCGAGTTGGCACGCCGAACGATTGGCTCCGACTCGATTCCGAGATACCAAGCCATTGTTTTAGTAACTATTTTGTTACTGTCTGGTTTCGTAATGGCGTTAAAATTGGCTTCTGGCGATCTAGATTTGGTTTTCTGAATGTGTTTTTGATCAGTATCTATCTTTTTCTTTAGTTTCTTTTCACGATTTTGAATCTCCTTCGTTTTGTTAAAACTTTGATTGGGAAATCATCAAATATGAATAGTACTTTTAGTGGAGCAAGAAGGATCAGACTTTAGTGTTCCTTCAGTAGCCCGTCGAACCGTCCCACAGCAATTTTATGATAATCAACAATGATTGATAATCCTGCCCAAAAAAATACCTATTTGATGTTGTGCACTAAGTTTCTATACATCTGCGCTATCGTGGACTTAATCTGTTCTGGAGGTCGACAGCGGTAACCTCTCGCGTCAGACCCTGATCCAGGACATAGTATAGAGCAGGAGAGTATGGGAAGCAGTCGTCTACTTTAGTAAAGCCGTAATGTGAGTAAAAAGGGTGGTGAAAAACGCAAAGCGGGAAAGACAGGATGTAGTTGCTGTTTCTTCTATAAAAGTCGAGACCATATACAGGAAAAGTTTTTAACTGCGTAAATTTTTTTTGGTGGCTCAGTGTAAGTAATAGAACACAAGTCGACTTCAAGGTTAAGCAACGCTTGCCAAGGTTGGTCTGTGGATGGGTGACCATCTTAACATAACGAGTTTCCTCCGTGCCTCGGAAAGCACGCTAAGTCGTAGGTCCCGGCTGTCATTTACAGTCGTTACGGATAGTCAGAAGCCAGTAAATCTGACTCCAGTCTTGCCATGAATTACCCTGTTACCGCAGTTATTGGGTTGTGGAGGTGTGGTAGGCAGCCTCTGCTTTCCGAGGCACGGAGGAAACTCGTTATGTTAAGATGGTCACCCATCCACAGACCAACCTTGGCAAGCATTGCTTAACTTTGAAGATCGATCTGTGTTCTATTACTTACACTGAGCCACCAAAAAAAATTTACACAGTGATTAAAGACTTTTCCTGTATATTTGGACCGAAATAAACTTGTACAGATCCCAAGCTTCGCGTCGTGGATTCAAGTGGCCTTCACCAGATCATTGCTCTTTTTGAAGCCTTCCAAGACAAAACTTTACATTAAGCAAGGTTGATAGGTGAAAAAATTGATGTTAAACTTCCCCGTTTAAATTTAAAACCAGTCAGAAAAACCTGCAACAAGTAAACAAGATTGTAAACTCGTAGAGCACTCGCTATCACTGTCAGTAAATTCTACTAAATTTCCAGAACATTTTAAAGTAATACAACGAACATTGTCGACTCAATATTGCTTGTATTGATTAAGACATTAAGATTCCGTGTCGACTGAAGACGGGTCGGCACGCAATTTATAGCAATCGGCGCGATACTACAGTATTCTAAATAGTTTAAACTGCTGATCGTAGAATTTACTTAACCCTGTTGAAATTTTAATGAAAGATACTGGAAAATTCTGTTGTAAAGGATTAAGACGTTACTATAATTCTGCTAGGTTGATTTACAAAAGCTTTCGCTGTTTGTCTAGCATTTAATTTTGAGGTGGTTATTGTGATGATATACGTTTGTGGCCTACGTCTACTAGCTAGCTACCTTACCTACCATCCCCAAGTGTCGCCATAATGTCTGGTCTTGTGAATTTCGTATCCCTCGGATTCCCGCGACCCGCACTAGGTCAATCCACACTACTAGCAATGTGCACTGCCTACCACCACTTATGTTTTGCATCTGCAGTGAGCTTCTTCGTCACCTCAATTTCAGCAAGAAACTTCTCCTATCTCCAAATGCTTTGCCAATTTAATTGCAATGCTTCATTAATCCGTTTTTGGTCTCTATTTTCATTTGTATACAGTGACCCATCCATTTTCAAGACTAGCGTTCGTAAGGTTCGTTCTTTCTTTTTTATGCATCGCATTTGTTGTCTCTTCACCAACCTTGGTTGACTGGTAGAAAATACGTAAGGCAATAAGTCCGCCTTTGTGCCTTTTTGCCGCATGAAGATTTAATAAAAAAATTAATAACGTCCACCAGTAAAGAATAGAAAACATGAATATAAAATGAAGTAAGTGTCATAAATTCTACCGTCTTTGTCCACTCATTAAATTCGATCCCTTTCAAAAGGACTGAAGATCACATCGTCGATAGTGCTGTAATTTCAATAAACGTCTATTGCAGTCCCTCGAACGAAACGTTTTGGTCCTTCCATTAGATCTTATCGAACAGAGTGTTATTTTAGATTCAAAGTTTTGGTGGCAGTTTCTTTTTAGCGCTCATATTTTATAGAAGAATGTCGTCTCTGTTAAAAGGTTAGTTATTTTTTATGATGGGATATCGTCGAATAGCTTCTCCCGTTTGATGGAGTAAGAGGGAATATCAGACTTTTAGTGACGAAGATCCACCACATCATCTACCTAGCCTTTTCCTAACTATTTTGGGGTCGGTTTCCAGTCAAGCCGGATTCAGCTGAATACCAGTATTTTACGAGGAGCGGCTGCGTCTGGTAGGCACTCCACAACCCATTAACTAGGGTAACACGGTACTTCATTGCAAGACTGGACTCAGATTTACTATCTTCTAACTATCCGTAACGACTGCCAAAGATCTACAAATGAAAGCCGGGACCTACGGCTTAACGTGCTTTCCGAGGCACGGACGAAGATCTACCCAACAATGTCTGAAAAGGAAACCCGTAGTTCTAGAACGCAAAGAACAACTAAAGGATACATTTAGTTTTGGTCTGTAAAAGTCTGACAAGCCCTCCCGCTCTGCCTAGGGCGGGAGAGGTTACTTGATGATATCCACTCTTAAAAAAATCGTTATCTTTCAATTGCCCTTAGTGCAAGGCGCTGGTGACTCTTTTAAACAAACCCTCAGCTTAGGGTAGTTTAAATTTGGAAGATTTGCTTTGAACCCTTGCAGTTTCCACATTTTCTTCATCTTCATTGAACCGAAAAACCCATTTACTACTGGAAATAGACCGGCATCTACATGAACACATGTTCGCATGCTGGTCAAAATAAATGAGTTCATTGACCTTTTATCCTTCACTCGAGGCGAGGGAGTTGTGTCTAAGTATTATGCCACAAAGCCAGATGTTAATTATTTAATTGTTCAATTCTCTTTTTTAATTGTTCTGTACTCAGACCTACTGAATAAACAAAACAAAATTTCATAAGAATCGGAGGTGTTTTGCTAGAAACACTGTAACACAAGAATTTCATATATTAGATTAACTTATTTACGTTCTAAGTATTGGCTCTACCCTATTCAAATTTCACTCCTATTAATTTACTCAATCAAAGTTACTAATGCAACCCACCTAAACGTGTTCCGTAAACTAAGAAGCAGTATTCATTTGAGTGCTTATTTCGGATATAATCGTTATTGCTAACATGTTGTTGGTTTTAATTGTAAGTGCACAGAATCACAGTAATATAAAATATATGAAAAATTACATAGGTATACTAGCTGCAACACCTGCCTAGCAAACGTGGTTCTGCCATGTAAATTATAAAAGAAAAAAGCAAAGAGAACATAATTATAGTCGAACATAGAACCTCCTACTTTTTGAAGTCGGTTAAAAAAATAGTTTTCATCCTATTCTCAGAGCTACTGAAAAAAAAAACTGAAAGAAACAAAATAAAAAAAAAAACGAAGTTTTGTTACAAACCAGTGAACAACACTAGAATTTTATATATTAGATTAACACATCAATCATCATAGATTCTAAGGTTCTAAGTATTCTCTCATACCTTTTTTTACTCATACCATTAATAGGAGTGAAAATATCACTCCTATTAATTTACCCAATCAAAGTTACTAATGCAACCCACCTAAACGTGTTCCGTAAACTAAGAAGCAGTATTCATTTGAGTGCTTATCTCGGATCAGAATGGGAGGAAACTTTTTAATTGAGATTATCAGGCGAAAATATAAGCTAAGTTGGACAAAGTTCTGCTTTTGATACTTTCCTAATACTGAGGAGTGATGTTTCAGTCCGGGCCATTATAAGTTTTAATGGTATCATTGATTGAATTACCTAATGGTTTTTTTTTAGGTGGGAAATGATTAAATTACTTGTCCCGTTTAAAAGTGGGTCGAGATGGCGGGTATACTTTTATTGATCAAAACTCATCTGTGACCTTGTGTTGTCCTTTGTATTCTAGATTCGCGGTTAGTCTTCCAAACGTCTCCGCAGCCCTAGCAGGCCACAAACAAAAAGTGTAAAAATAAAACAGATTCAAAATGAATAATTATTATAATCTAGTGATTATGAATGGCTCTTATAAATGATAAAATCAATTAAAAATGTTTTCTTTTTATCATTAATTAACTGGAATTGTCAACTAAATAGAACACATTTGCCTAGAAGTATTTACTGTTGACTTAAAGGTCTCTATAATTAAGCTACCAATAAAAATCGTAATCTTGCATCTTGCGGTATTAGAATTCAACCCAAAATATATTCCTTTATTTTCCACACCACATACAGCTCTAAAAACTCTAAAGTTGTACGCAAATTATAATTTCAAATTGTAACATACTTTCCCAGCGTAGAATTTGTAATACCAAAACACGAGTGTGATATACATCTGTATGTACATACATAGAAGTGACAAGCACTAGAAATCACCCAAGCATGCCTTTCCTGTGCTTGAGAAACAGTCCAATTAGTCCAAAATGGTATTTATGGGACAGTCCAATTTCACTGTAGACTTGTCTTGACCTTCAAGGACCGTAAACGAACTATAAAATGTCCTTTCAAATTCACTCGTAAACCTGCCGTCATGGTTTTGGACAGAGTTGTGACTAGGAATGTAATGGATATGAAGTTTCGGATTTGGAGACGGATATAATTATAGGGTAAAGGGAGATATATTGGTGATATAAGTAATGTGAAGATATTTTTTTAAAACAGTATAACCACAAAGTTTCATGCAACCACATTCATGAGACAGCGCTAGCGGGTTGTTACAAGTGTGAGGAGGATAAATATCCTCCTACTAGTAACACATTATGCATAGGGAACCGTATGGAGTTGTGTTTAAAAATATCACTAAATATCTTATATCACCAATATATCTCCCTTTACTATACCGATATACTTTTTTTTACAAATTGCGTATAACGCCATCTAGTCCCAAACTAAGTAGAGCTTAACGTATAAGTTACTGACTAGACTATTGATAAATATATTTTAGTAGAGATAACTTACACTCAAATAGAACGAAAGCCCGTGCTTATCACCGTCATAATACACCGGTTTTGGATATTGCTGTAAAATGATTTCGGACTATCAGCTAGTTTCAGATAGTTTTAATACCAATATTAGTTTTTTTTTAAATAAAATGCAAATAGAAACATTTGACTTTTATTTCTAGTCAAGATATAACATATATATTTATTTGGCCGGGCAAAACAAACAAAAACATGTCGTAACGTATAATTTAACTCAACCTTTACTTACCGGATATTTTTTTCGGATAAACGATTATTTCGTTTACGGTTAAAGAGGTCCATACCTTCCCTAGTTGTGACCTCTTAATGTAAATTCGGAGGTTAAAACGTAAGGTCCCTGTCAACAGAGGCAAGTTTCAATAATGTGCCAATGTTCGGAGAAGGGACAGTATCCACTAAGTTGTGTGGTTATTTTAGTTATTCTACTGAGGGATCGATCGGTACTGTGGTGAACTTCGCACGTTTAGACTTTGGAAGTCAGCTTTGGATAGTATTTCAATAGTTCCTTTCAAGTAATGAAGGTGAAATATGGTGTTGTTAATGTTGGGATGTCTTTGCACAGAAATATGCATAGGTATTTGTTTTTTTTTTTTTGTTTTGTGTAAGTATTATCTGTAACTAGCTTTCACCCGTGACGACATTCGCATGTTTATTTGAACTAAAAATTGCATGAAATGAGCAAGTTTATACTGTAACATTGAACGCAAAACCTAATGTGATTTTTTTTTCGCATTGAAACTTTCTCAGCACATAGAGTTTTAAACAAAAAGGTTTAAACCACATTGTCGTACTAGTGCGTAGTGATAAACAAAATTTCACAGTTTGATAATATTCACCATTACATATCGAAATGCGTCAGTCACTTTCTGAGCAAGTGTGTAAAAAAGTCTTATTATTAATTGATATAAACTAGCGGTCAAGCTATCGATCCTACCTGTCCTGATTCCTTTGTCTATTAGGCCGCTTAGCCTATCGGGCCGCTATAACTCTTTCGAAAAATCCCACAAAATGAAGAAGGATAGCTTCTTTATTCCGCTCCGAGTTTCCTAGCGTGGTCGAATAAAGTCATCATCATCTGCCTAGCCTTTTCCCAACTATATTGGGGTCGGCTTCCAGTCAAGCCGGATTTAGCTGAATACCAGTATTTTACGAGGAGCGGCTGCCTACCAGATCTCCACCACCCATTAACTGGGTAACACTATCCGGCTTCTGACTATCCGTAACGACTGTCAAAGATCTACAAATGACAGCCGGGACCTACTGCTTGAACATCGACCTGTGTGGCTGTTATTATCTCGCCACTAACTCTTTCGCGCTGGTCGAATAAAGTACACGGAAAAAAATCTCAACAAAACACCGAGCTAAAAATTATTCAGCTCCGTTTTCAAAATAAACATTTCCAAACACCTTTCCCATTTACAGAAACACAATACGAACCGCAGAAACTCTTCGACTACTTCCCAGCTTCGTCGAATCAATAAGAAATTTAATTCCCACAAAAGGGGCTGGTCTTCGAACTTCACAAACAAGTTCGGATGTTTCTTTTTTCCCTCTCATTCCGGATTCCCGGACATTGGAGTGCTGCTCTGAAAGAATGCTAGGATCGATTGCCGGGCCCTCTTAATAGTTTTTTTTTCATCTGGCAACTTTAGCATTACGTGATAATTGAACGACCAGGCTGATTTTGGTTTGCCTGTTCTTTTTTTAAATTTTGTACAGGTTGATCCCGTTTAATTCTGAAAGAGTTAAAGTCACTTAAATCAAACAGCTTTGAAATGTAGGATACATTTATCGTTGATAACTTGATATCAGGGCCTCAAGTCTGCTATTAGAATTGGCAAATTATGAAGCCAATGATCGACAATTCTGATAGCAGACTTGAGGCCCAGATAACCACCGAGGGCACAGTTTTTCACAAACTAGCAATTTGACTCCACAACAAAAGCATTCAGCAGTCTTCGTTTTTTCAGGTTAAAATATAGCATTAGAAAGCCTACCACAGGATGGATCTTGACCTTGTCAGATTTGCTAAAATTCAATGGCGATGCGAGACGCACAGGACTGATCGTTATGACAACACTTGGGGCAGGCCTACGTCCACCAGTGGACGTCTTTCGGCTGAAATGATGATGATGAGCTTAACCTTTGTCTTTATGAGATAATTATCCCAAAGGGTGTATGTTACACCTGGTATAAAAAATATAACGAGTGGTGTGGCAAATTTCATTCAAATCCGTTCAGCCGTTTGAGCATATAGATGTAACAAATTAACTTACATAGAAACAAACTTTTGGCTTTTGTAATATTCGTTTGATGCTACAAAAATGTAGCAGTTCCCATTAAACTGATAATATTGACATAACTGCATTGCCAGCAAAAAACTCATGAACATAAATTTACCATTCAAGTGTTTACTCTAATACAATGCAGTAAAGTGCTACAAAACTTGCTTTTCCAATAAGTTATCACTAGCTATTGCGTTCCTGCAAAGCCTACTTTGTTTTTTTTATTATTTTACCGAAAAGAACGTGTCTATAGATACGACGAAATATTTTCAATTCTTATGGAACCAAAAATTATGTAGGTATTGTGCTGCAATTGTTATAAAAACCGGCCAATAGCGTGTCGGGTCACGCTCAGTTTAGGGTTCCGTAGTTTCCTGTCCGTCACAATAAGTGTCCCCAACTTTTCAAAAACTGTTCGTCCCATCAAGTTCAAAATAATTTTCCTAGAAAGTAGTATTTTTCCATATTTTCTAAACTTATGGTTCAAAAGTTAGAGGGACACACACACACATTGTTTTTTACTTTTGGAGCGATTATTTCCGAAATTATTGACATTATCAAAAATTGATTTTAGTAAACTCCTATTCATTTTTTAATACCTATCCAACAATATATCACATATTAGGGTTGAAATAAAAAAAAAAACACTGCACTTTACATCTAGGGGGGCTACCCTAATTAAACATTTTTTTCAATTTTTATTTTACTACTTTGTCGGCGTGATTGATATTACATATTGGTACCAAATTTCAGCTTTCTAGTGCTAACAGTCACAGAGATTTAGCGAGGACGGACGGACGGACGGACGGACAGATATGGCGAAACTATAAGGGTTCCGTTTTTGCCATTTGGCTACGGAACCCTAAAATACAGGGTATAAATAAATCCATTGTGTAAGTTAATATAAAACGTAATAAATAGATAGTAATTATAAATAAAATATCTTTAGTGGTTTTTACCCAGCCATCAACCAGTAGTATTTTTTTAAAGCTTTCTCGAAACGCTGTTTCAAAACAACATAAGAAATAGTAACTCTTTAAAAAAAAATACAAAGAGAAACAATAATACTCGTATTATTGTTTCTCTTTGTATTTTTTTTTAAAGAAATATCTCAATAGAACAAAAATAAATCCTCTACAACCGTACAATTTAATTAACACAATCATAAACCAAATTCATTAAAAACTATAGCCCAATGCAACACAGCATAAAACTCAAAAACTTTTACAGTAACCTATCAAATGAAACTTAAATTCTACAAGCCAAAATACTGAAAATACAAGCCTATATTTTCAATAGCAAGTATTAAACAACAACCAAGTGTGTGCAGTAGGTACAAGAGTATGAGTGTACACGGGTTTTACTGGGCAATTTTCCTTGGCAGGTGGCCATGGCAAGCCAGGAGTCTTTTGATACATATACTTGTAAGTGGTTCAGTACGTTTATTCAAGTCCCTACGGTGTAATCTTGTTGTGCCTGCAGTTTATATTGGTTCTATATTGCATCTTCAGGTTTTTGAAATTGTTTTGTGATGCTTTATAGTTTTTTTTCCGTGTTTTGGCTTAAGGGTTTTGTGCGTTTAGTCAGTGTCAAATTTAGAAAGTATTTGGTTTGGTTTTTAGTTATATATTCATAGGCTTCAGTGTGCGTTTCCACTTTATCAGAGCTAAGCGGAGTATAGCAGATAAGATCAGTAAAAAGTGAAAGTTTTTTCATTGAAGCTTAGTAGAATAGCTAAACTGGAGTAACCAACCTCCTCTCCACCCCGAGCAAGGGGGAGAGGCGATTAGCTAATTTTACTTTGTGCTCTTCGTTTGCCACCACAGCCCGCTCAAACCCATGCTGCCACTGTTGCGGAGTGGAGCTTGCGAGCACTGTCATTGGCCAAGTCATGGTCCACTTCTCTCCATTTTTCCCAGACCTGCCTTAGTTAAATCACACCTTTAGTGAACAGAATAGTCTCTTTGGCTTTCCATTAGAATGCCCATGCAGGGATTCTCTGTAAATTATATACATTGGCACTTGAGTAGACCATGTATTGAAATAGGAGAAAGAGTACTTTTTATTTTGGGAGTAATTTCCTTTGGATAATTTTTCACATCACGTAGGCGAAGCCACTGGCAGCAGCTAGTTTAATAATCAGAAAAAAACAGTTCTTCGCTTGCATTAATCTTAAGATTCCTATACCTACGTATACAATAATCTCTCTCCAAGATTCTCCTCCTCCTATTCAAGACAAGATTAAAACTCAGCCACCGATAACAAAAGATACCAATATTACAGAATATTACTTTAAACTATGCTTTTCATACTGTTTCGATGTCAATAACTTTTTTTCCAATTAAATATCATGCTCTCCTAGATCGTCGGAACGTTTTCCACGAAATCGTAATTACAAATAGCTGTCATTTTTTTTCTGAATTATTTGGAAAGTTATCTGTTAAAATTATTTAGTGAAAAATGTTTCGTCTGTTCTTGGAAATGGTGTAGGTATTATGAGGACTGGGTCAGTAATAACTACAGATATCAATAATTTAGATTGGGCTGATATGACGATAGCACTATCGTCATTTCAGCCGAAGGAAGTCCACTGTCTGATATAGGCCACCCTCAAGTGCCGCCATAGATTCCACCAGATATGTTTACATATTATAAAATTGTTCTGTCTGTCTATTCATGGATAAACTATATTATTGCTGAACAAATTTTTATGCAGTTTCTACCAATTAAATAGTCAGAGTGATTTATGGGGAAGGTTTAGGTGTACAATTCATGCATATATAATAACAAAGAGTAGAGAAAAGCAGCGAATTTCAAGATTTCTAACACCTGTGTAAAATTGCGCGACTCTTTAGTCATTTATAAGGCAAGCTAGCTGCTGCCAGCGGCTTCACCCACGTTATAGTAGAAAATCATCGCAAGGGAATATATTCCCGGGGTAAAAAGTACCTGTCCATTCTCCTATTTCAAGACAGTGAAAGTATGACAAGCATACGCTCAAACACACAAACTTTGGCCTTTATAATAGATAATATCACTAGGAGGCGATTAAAAACTAATTTCGGTACGTCCTTCGCTTGGCTGACATCTTCAAAAATGATTAAACTTATCTAGAGCGATGTTATACGCCTGCCTTTTTCCAGGTCGTGTAACGATTTATTCTGATAAATTTATTTAGGCACGTGCTATTTGGTACTTGACTGTCCTATTTTTATTAAGCATACTTTTAGGTTTGGTTGACTAAACTATTGAATCGATTTCGGTGATTTTGGTGAAGTTTGGAGAGGAGTATGCTGGAAGATCAAAGAAAGGCATTTACGACTTTTTAACTAACTTCGACTTATCCGCAATAACCGAAATCTGCTCGGACGAAGTCGTAAAGATGTGACACCTGGACGTTTCTGCCGCCTGAAACAAGTGCAAGAACCTCCCGGGCTTACCAAGTCCCAGTCCATTAGAGGAGACTTACGGCCTTAAGGGGGGACTTACTACCATGAGAGCGGACTTGTCGCCATGAAAGTGTATGGACTTGTCGCCATGAAAGTGTGTGTTGGTTACTCATTCGCAATAAACTTGATTTAGATGAAATTTGGCACTCAAGTTGACGATATCCTGTCCCTCTTTTTCCCAGTAATATGTTTCCTTACAATAATTTGCTACTTTCACACAGAAACCCGATAACAGAAGGTAGTCCTATCGTAAAAAATTAAGCATTGCTTACAGTAACAGCCGTATCTTTTCAGTTGTCCCACAGTCGAGTCCCAGAAGTTGTTACAGAAGGTTCAGAGTTTTATAACACGCTGCGACAAGACCTCGTGTTTCCAACTTTGGACGCCGCCGTTCTAAAGTTCCTCATTACATTAGTAAATGAACTTATTTTTGTGATCTCTTGTGCAGAGATGATGATATTTCGTTGCATTTATATTATTTTTCTTAAGGTGAATCGATGCCTTGTTGAAAGCTTTGAGAAATAGTTTCTATTTTTTAAATGGTATATCATAGTGCTTGACCTCGATCCCATCTAATGGTAAAAAGTAATGTAATCGTTGAAGAAATCGCTGAAATTTTTAGCTGTTGGAATATTTTTCCAACAGCTAAAAAAACAGCTTTTTTTTTTTTTTGTGGGTAGTTGTTACAGGTGCACATAGAAAATTTTGCTCGTATTTTAAAAATTAATATATATTATAAAAACATACAATTAAAAAGTATTTATGCTATATTTTAAAAGCTAACAGTTTGTACCTGCTGGTGTAGCGTTATTATCCCACAACTTTCACTCTACAATTAATTTTCATCAACACCATGGAATCACTAACAGCCTCAGTGATGGAGCTTAAGGAGTTGTTCATCACCAGAATGTCTCTCTATGAGGAAGAATTGTGCAAGTCACCGATGACAACTTCTAGCTTAGCAACAGACTTCTTGACGTTCAGGACATTCGTCACACAAGCTGTCAACTGTCTTCAGCAGCAGGTGGGGTTGCTTGCTCGAAGTGTCGACCAGATGGAGATGCGTGCGCGAAGAAAGATCCTGCTGCTGCACGGAGTTAACGAGGGACCCAAGGAAGACACATCCAGAGTCATCGCTGAGGTGGTACGCAATAAGCTGCAGTTGAGTGACTTCGCTGTTACTGACATTGGTCGGTGTCACAGGATGGGGCGTGCTGTAGCCAATAAAACCAGGCCTATCCTGTTCAAGGTTAGTAGTCAGGCAATCCGTGACAAGATCTGGTTTTCAAAAGCCAAATTGAAGGGCTCTGGCATCACTATATCTGAGTTCCTCACCAAGGCGCGTCATGACGTGTTCTTGGCGGCGAGAGAAAGGTGTGGCGTATCCAGGAGCTGGACCAAGGCGGGCTCTGTTTATGTACTTGGAGCAAATGATACGAGGCACCGAGTTGAGTCTCTCGCTGAGTTGGACAAGATTGCGCCACTTCAATCGACAAGCAATGAGCTCGAGCAGTGCGAGTCCAGATCCGTGCCAGTCGCCGCTGCTGCTGCTGTGAAAACTGCAAGACTTAAGCGGACTGCAGTCTTAAAGAAGTGATCTCTATTGTTTATCCAATGTCCGGGTAATGTCGCTTTTATTTCTATTACCTTCACTTTTTTTCATATTGTTTTAGTTTGCTTTGACATGAAATATTATTAAGAATTATTTATTTTTTTAAACAGTCACTGTCAATGTCAGTCAACTTTTTATTTTCCTCTAAGTGTAGGCTAAGATCTCATACCATATTGCCTAGTCTGACAGTAATTATTGGTCTTTTCGGTTCCATTTTGGCATGATACGTCGTATTACACTTTTCATTGTTTTTTTATTTTTATTTTTTATTTCTTTTTGTTTTTCATTACCCGGACAGTATGTAAAGCTTATTTTAATTACTGATTCTAATTTGTAACGCCACCGGCAGGTGGACTTGATTGGGTATTTATTGTAACTTGTAAGTAACAAATATTTAGGTTTTTATTTATTTATTTTATTTTGTTTATGTCTTTCGATAACAGCAGCGATAGTAATAGTTTTTTGTCTCTAACAGGTAGCGATGATAGCTTTTTAAGTATTCCGTCTCTTGCAGAGTGTCTTACGACGCAGTTTTCTGATGTTCCTAATAATTTTAATGTTATTCACATTAATGCTCAGAGTATTCCGGCCCATTTCCACGATATGCTGGCAAGTTTTGACTGTAAAAACATTCATGCTATTCTTGTTTCCGAGTCGTGGCTAAAACCCTGTTTGCCTTCCACTAGCTACTCTCTTCCTGGATTTGTGCTCATAAGAAACGATCGGGCCGTTGGTGGTGGTGGCGGTGTTGCCATATATCTCCGTGCGCATATTCCCTACTCTGTTGTCAATATGTCGGCACAGCCACCGCCGTCAAACGCTGGTGAACACCTGTTTCTTGAAATCGAGCTGTATCATTCGAAATTACTTCTCGGTGTCTACTACTGTCCCTCTCTTCGTATCAATTTCTTCTCATCCTTTGAAAAACTGTTAGAAACCCTTATCCCTTCTTACAGTCATAGCATAATCATGGGTGATTTTAATACTTGCCTCTTGAAAAGAGACCACCGCTCATCTTCTTTGACTAATATTTCCGTTTCTAGTAATCTTTCAATTCTCCCACTGAGTGCCACTCATCATTTTCCTAACTCTACACCTTCGCTTCTTGATTTGATTTTTGTTTCCTCTCCTGATCGCGTCGCTAAGCATGGCCAATGCGCAGCCGATGCATTTTCCTATCATGACTTGATTTTTCTTTCATACAAAATTCGCCCACCTAAGGCTAAAGCCAAAACTCTCATGCAACGCAATTTTGGTGGTGTGAACATTGACATTCTTTGCCAGGATGCCGGCAATATTGATTGGTCTCCTCTGTTGAACGCTGAGTCAGTCGACGAGAAAGTCAATATATTCAGTACTAAACTTCTCGAGCTGTATGATGTTCATGCACCAGTTCGAGCGGTTAAGGTTAGACATTTGCCGGCGCCGTGGCTGACAGATGAGATCAAAATGTTGTTGAAGAAAAAAGCGTTAGCAAAGTCTAAGTTTAAGCGGAAGCCAAATGATGCTAATAGGGACAAATATGCTTCAATTCGCAATCACTGCAATAAGGTGTGTAGGAATGCTAATCGCCAGCATATTCATAATTCCGTCCAAAATGGGGACGCATCCAAAGTTTGGAACTTTCTTAGATCATTGGGGGTCGGTAAAACCCGACAAGAGTCAATTCCTAAAGATTTAGACATCGATGCAATGAATCATCACTTTACAGCTTCGTCCGATTTTGATAGGACCGTAAAACTGAATACATTGGATCATCTTTCATGTCTTCCGACTCCCAGTTATTCTCCATTTGCTTTCAGTGAATTCTCCGCATGTGATGTTAAGAAGAGCATTCTATCAATTACTTCCAATGCTGTGGGAAGTGACTGTATCAGCCGTAAAATGCTGCTACCAGTGCTGGACGTAATCCTTCCCGTATTGTGCCATATCCTCAATTTTTCTGCGTCTAGTGGGGTCTTTCCATGTTCATGGAAAGATGCTCAAATTATTCCTTTACCAAAAAAGTCCAATCCTACATCCTTTTCCGAATTCCGTCCAATATCCATTTTACCTTTCCTTTCCAAAGTCCTAGAACGGTTAATCCACAACCAATTTAGTACTTTCCTGATCAAAAATAATCTCCTTAATCCCTTTCAGTCCGGCTTCCGTCCTGGTCATAGCACAACTACAGCGCTCCTAAATATTACGGATGATATTAGATCAGCCATGGAAAGCGGTAATCTCACGGTCTTGGCATTGCTTGATTTCAGTAATGCCTTTAATACTGTAGATTTTGATGTGTTGCTTGGTATTTTACGCTCTCTTAACATATCTCCATCGGCGATTGACTGGTTTCATAGTTACCTGCTTGGTCGCCGGCAACGTATTTGCATCGGAGAGACCTTGTCTTCCTGGTGTAGTACTTCTGCTGGAGTACCGCAGGGTGGCGTATTATCTCCTTTACTTTTCGCTGTTTTTATAAACTCAATTTCCAACGAACTAATTTCTTCCTACCATCTATATGCTGACGATCTACAAATTTACTCGAGAGCACCGCTTGGAAATCTATCTGAGGCTATCGTCACTGTCAACCGTGATTTGGCCCGCATATGCGATTGGAGCAAGAGGTATGGTCTTACGGTCAACCCTATAAAGACGCAGGTTATAGTGGTGGGCAGTTCTAGGATGGTTTCTAGGATCGATTGGACGACCCTTCCCCAAGTCTCTTTTGACAACTCCATAATTCCTTTCAGTGATAAAGTTAAGAACTTGGGGATATTTATTGACATGAACTTTTCTTGGACTGCCCAGCTACAAGAAGTCAGCCGTAAGGTATTCGCATCTGCCGCAACTTTGAGAAGACTCCGTAATTTCCTGCCGACCGCCACCAAGATTGCGCTTGCACAGTCTCTTCTTCTTCCCATCCTTGATTATGCTGATGCCAGCTATCTTGACCTTACTCAAGAACAACTGGATAAACTTGAGCGGCTTCAAAATTTTTGTATTAGGTTCATATTTGGTTTGCGCAAATATGACCATGTATCCGAATTTCGTGTGAAGCTCAAGTGGTTGCCAATTCGTCTTCGCCGGAATGCTCATATTCTTTCCCTCCTATATAATGTTCTCTTTTCCCCTTTTACGCCTCTTTACCTCAAAAAACGTTTTGAGTTTCTCTGTAATTCACACTCTAGATTTCTTAGGTCATCAGAGAACTTGCGACTTAAAATGCCAATGCATTCCACAACTTTCTTTGAGAAGTCTTTTACTGTCCAAGCTGCTCGTTTGTGGAACGAGTTGCCAGACACGATTAAACGTGCAAAATCGTTGCCTGTTTTCAAAAAACTAGTTAGAGAACATTACTTGTCGCTGTGAGTGTCGATAGTCATAATTTATATTTCTGTTTGTAGTTTTGATTATGTATGTATATATGTATTTATTATATAGCATATGTATATATCTATGTATCTATTATAGTATGTATAATATGTGAACATACTGTGTGAGTTATTGTCATACCAACGACAGCCCCATTTCTTGTCCAGACAAGCTCTGTCCATTCCAGGTTGCCTGGAAGAGATCGCGGAATGCGATAAGGCCGCCCATTGTATGTGTTTTAGTTTTAAGTTTCCTATTGTTAAATTGAATTGGTGTACAATAAAGCGTATATTATTATTATTATTATTATTTTCAATAGAAGTACGGAATTTTGTATGAATGTAAGTCAGGGTGCTGCAGGATGCGTTTGGTATTCACCGATCATAATTGCTTAGCATACCTATAGCTTAGCATTGGTTAAAACGGATTAGCGATTATGACTTTCATATAAATGAATGCGTACGTTGAATGTGTGTTTTAACTGGTTGTGGTTGCAGGCTGATCTCCGGGCTGACCTAATGTCGATGCATCACATAGCTCGAGATACGAACTTGCCTCACTCCGTTACATAGCTTAGCATCTGTGCGAATCGGTCACATAGCTTCGTTGCTTAGCAGTCATACCCTCACAACTACGGGTCGCCATCCATTGCCCCTCAGTCGATCGAATCAATAGCGAAATATCGACTGAAAGGGGCAATGGATGACGCACCGTTCACGGTAACGTGGTGCGGCACGGCGCCGCGCCATCCGCCGGTGGCGGTGCCGTACCGTTACACGGCAAACGGCGCCGCACCGTAGACATGGGTCCACGCCCTCAGACTAGCCGTGACTCCACTGTCAAAGCGTTTATTTTACTTACAACTGCTTACTAAGAAGTTATATTATCTAGATGCTTGGAATTTTCTGGGAAATTAAAACAAGAATACTATTCGTAATCAGAGACAGAAATTAACCACAGCCGTCATTATGAAAATGTAAAACTTACGAGATACGAAACAGTATGTTTGTGTAAAACTTTAGAGATATACAAAACAGTATGTAAAGTTCTGCAAACCTTTCTAAAATCCTCTGAAAGATTCAAACAAGGTGTAAAATCCTGCAAACCTCCATTCCGGAGGATCTGACCAGCCGTTTGTTATGTCAGTCCGGGCAAGTACAGGAAAGTTGATTTTGGACTGTTGAATAATTGTGTTCTAATCGCGTGGATAACTCTGATACCACGATGCAGGCTTTTGTATAAGTAGTTCCTATATGACGACATAATCATATGTCGCTACAAAACTATTACCCTTTTATGTTTCGCGACAGTCCTATAATAAGTTTTATTTGTTTAATTATTATTATTATATCTAGCCTATTTTGTCCCACTTGCTGGGCAAAGACCTCCTTCCATCGTTCCCGGCTTTGAGTATTGTCAAGAAGGGGCTTGCCAATACTTAAGGAAGACATCCAAGTCGTCCCGCCATCTCCTTTTTGGTTTGCCGCGACCCTATCGTGCGATTTCAAGTTAAAACTATCAAAAGAAAATGTCTTCTCGTAACCCCGTCAAAGCAATGAAATCAACTACTTAGTAAGCTGTAAAAAGCTATTCCAATTAGAAGTCTATTACTCAATGAAGCTTTAAGAGTCTTATCTAATTAATTAAGTCTTTAATTTAATTTATTTGCACCTGTTAAAGTTAGGAAATGGTTCTAGAGTGGCGACCTCGCACTAGAAGATGCAGCGTTGGAAGGCCTTCCGCAAGGTGGACCGATGACTTGGTGAGAGTCACGGGAATGCGATGGATGCGAGACGCACAGGACCTTTCGTTGTGGTGATACTTTGGGGAGGCCTATGTCCAGCTGTGGACGTCATTTGTCTTAAATGATGATAGTGATGATGAGCAGTGGTGGCCCAGTGGTAACTGCCCTGACTTGCAAGTTGTAGGTCCTCGGTTCAAACCCAGTCAGGTGCATTACTTTGTGTAATTTATTTCATCACCACTGCTCTCAAAACGGTGAAGGAAAATATCGTGAGGAAACCGGCATGTCCTAGAACCAAAAAATTCGAAGACATGTGACATCTGCTAATCCGCACTGGGCCCGCGCGGTTGATTATGGCCCATTCCCTCTCCTAGAAAGGAGACCTGAGTCAGCAGTGGGAACATTTCAAGGCCGATAATGCTAAAATGTTGATAGTGATGATGATGTTAAAATCGAACACAATTTTCCTTTTACTTAGTAGAAGTCATAAAAACTACATGATGTTATAAAAATACGATATACATTAAAATGGCGATCGATTCCTATACGCCTCTGGTCTGATATTAAAAATCGTACACTATTTGTAAAGCTGTGCATACACGAGCGGTGTTACAGAACTAACCTTTCGATTTAAAATTGTCTTTTTTGTATGCACAGAATTATATGGTTATATTTTCAATTTAATTAAACTAACTCCCGTTTTTCTTTGTTTTCAGGTAAGGAAATACATGCTCAACGCGTTCGTGAAGACCACCCCTGGATTGGATTTGTTTGCTGATAAAACAAAGACAATATTATTACAATGTTTACGGTTCTGTGAGAAGACAGAGTGCAAGGATTAACATATTTTTAATGTTAATGGCTGTTTTGCTGTTCTAAAATAAATAAAAGCAAAGAAGAAAAAAATCTAAATAATACATTAGGTAATTGCGTTGGCAGAAAACGGGAAGGGCTGCAGGTACATTTGAAATATTGACCGTGGCCATAAAACTCAAAGAGCTGTAGGATACTAATGGGTTTTAGTCAGTAAAAGTCTGACACGCCCTTTCGTTGCAACCTGGAGTGCTTAATTCGATAATTTTTCGTCTCAAAAAATTTACATTGTTTTAGAAATCGCTTGGTAACAATCATAACCTTCAAAACTTTAATAAAGCTAAAATCTAGATATTCCAAAGTAAATCACCTACATTATAAATCAAATCACAAACATCTTGCAGCACATCGGTGTGGTCTCGGCTTTACTTAGGTAATCTAGACGTGTGCGTTACGATCCCCCTGGGACTTGTGCAGATCCGTCGGCCAGCCACCGTAACGTCTGTGTGTATCTAGCTGTAAGGCTGGATCTTACACTTGCAATATTATTGCGTGTTGCATCAATATTGAGCAATGTTTTACAAAGTTGAAAAATGTGTGTGAAAGAAGGTTGTCTGTGATAGAGTGACGGATGACAAGAATCATCATCATTTTCCCAACTATATTGGGGTCGGCTTCCAGTCAAGCCAGATTTAGCTGAATACTGGTTATTTTACGAGGAGCGACTGCTAACCAGACGGATGACAAGGAATAGACGAAAAAACTTGTAGCTTCTTCTCCAAGTAATATCGGTTTGAAGTTGGGAAAAGATGATGAAAAGTGAAAAGATGATGAAAAATGAAAAGTTTGGCATTGAAAAGTGCATTGAAAGAAAGTCAGTTAGTAAAAGTGTGACGGTTAACAGGGCTGTATGGAAGAAAAAACATGTTGCGTCAACGCCAAGTAACACGAGATACGAGTAAGGGTTGGGAGAAAATGATTGAAAAGTGCGTAGTTTATTATGACAATTTATAGCACGATTTTTAGCGTGTGGCAGTCAAAGTGGCAGACCCTAAGGTAATTGGCACACTGGGACCACGGGTTCACTTCCGAAAGGGAAGCCTTCGGTCCTGGAACGTAAGGCAAAGAAGGAACGTACGGTTTTAGCCAAAAGTCTTTAAAAGTCTGACACGTTCTCCCGCTTCTCCCTATGAAGAAGTTGGTTAATATCGCACCTAAAATAGTTGGGAAGAGGCAAGAAAGATGATGAAGAACCTTATTTCAGGTGTATAGACAGCCTAATGCGTCCATGTAACGCGTTGCTCTAATATCTGTGTATAGCTAGTGGTGTGCTTATCGTGAGCGCAGTATCGTGGTCTGGGGATTACCGATGTAGAGTCCGAGGTTTTTCTTAGAGAGCGCACTTCTAAGAAATCTTTCAGCTAAGTGGAAGTTTCGGGATTAATATCCTGAAAGTTCCACTTTGTAAGTGTGTTTAGAAAAGTTTAGCTGTATCGATCATGTATTCAATATACTTAAAGAGTAATATTATAAAGAAAAACGTTATGTGTTTTTGGACTTTTGTTTGTAATTAAAAAACTCAAAAAGTATTGGAGCGATTTAAAAAGTTTTTTCACCAGTATAATGTTATTTTATCACTGAGTGACATAGGTCACTGGCAGAATCTATTATTTAATAAAATTTCACAATCTTCTTAAAATAAATAACTACCGAAGCATTTGTTTAATACATTTAATTTAAAGTAATTTCACTTTTGTTCACGTTTTATTCTTTATGTTTTCTCTTTTTTTCTTTCGATGATGAGAAAATCCTGTTTAAAATTTTGTTTCATGATCAGTAGTTCAATTTGATCCTCTTTAAAAAGTTGAAACTAAGAGTCACTTTCAAAATCACTAAAAATAACCTTTCTCGTAATATTCCGTTCCGTTTTATTAGTGTTTTTTGTTGTTTGTTTTTTTTCCTGTTGTTTCGATTTAAGTTAATGTTAGTAAAAAGTTTTGATATTATTTTGTCGTACAACAATAAAGTTTATTCTATTCCCTGTACCATAAACTAAGCCCATCAGTAATTGGTATCGTGCATAAGTAGATTGCTGGCTAATTGCCTAAGAGCCACTAAGCCGCATTTCCGTCAGTTTAGTTTGGAAGACTCCCATGGGGTTGCCATTGTCCGGATTGTACACTATAAGGGCTTATTGTTACAAGATAGTGCATTGTTTTCGTGTAAACAGTTCATCCAAAGATTATTTATGTATTTATATACTATATTAGTGCACACCATAAATATTTTTTTACAAGGATCTTTGATTACTACGGTGTTACAATGGGCGGTCTTATCGCTAACAGCGATTGATAAAGATTGTTTCTGCTCGAAGGTGGAGTCCGTGTCAAACTTTTACTGACTAAAACCACACTTGCATCTTTCAGTTGTCTTTTGCGTTCTTGGGTACGTTCATCATCATCATCATCATCATCTCAGCCGAAAGACGTCCACTGCTGGACATAGGCCTCCCCCAAGCGTCGCCACAGCGACCGGTCCTGCGCGTCTCGCATCCATCGGATGGGGATTGGGTACGTTCATGGTAACGTAAATCTTTTAAATATTCCCACAGCAGTAGCAAGATTGGGCCGTTTTGAGCGGCTATACTTTAATAAAGCTCAAATATAGAATTTTATAATCTTTAGAACCATAACTTTTATGTGAAGAACAGCCCATAATTACAGAAACAGAAGAGATCTAGGTCCCAGCAGTGGGAATTTCAACACAAGCATTGCAATCAGTTTTATAAAATGGTTATTAAAAATAATTTCCCGATGGTTTCTAACCTTATAAGGTTCAAAAAGAGCTGTAAAAGAACACCTTTTCAATAAAGCTCATATTCCGTGCACACACCTTTATTTTTGCGACGATACGAATATAATAAGTTTATTGTTTATTTGATCAACTAATGATTTTTCGACTCGAAAAACAAACATCCCAGCAGCATCTAATGCATTCTAAACCCTATTTTATTGAGTAACAAATATTTTTCACAGCACAAGCTTTTTTCTCATACGTCACAGACATTTATTTTTTGTACCAGCGTTACTGTAGTAGTCTCCAGCAACTCTCTTTTATTAAACACAACGCGATAATAAACTACGTATGAACGTTAAAAACCCTTACAAAACTAATATATCAGCGCAAGTTTCGAGGCATAATTCACACCGTAAAAGTGGCGTTGGTAACCACGGACGGTGTAATTGCGGCAGTTCATCAATTTTTATTACGGGGTTGCGTGAGCCGATATCATCACGGTAGTTTGTGGTAAGGCAGGATTGAGTCAACATATCTATGGGTTTTCCTCACCTCTTTACTAGGATAAGGGTGTCTGGTCTCTTTGAAACGATACTTTATATAATTTAAAGTAAATTTTTGATACTGTCATTCAGAAAAGTTCAAGAATAGCTTTTTTTTTCAAATATTTTTTTTGTTAGGAATTTTTATTTATTTATTTTACGGATATAGAAAAACCATACATATTAATCTTAATGATATTTTCGAGAACTTACTTGTTTCTGAAATACGTAAAAATCATTGTCAAACTTTGAAAGAATGAAAAGAAAAAATCAAAATCTGTCCAATTTGAGCACCCATCTCTTTCGTGGCCTATCGATACTCTGTTTCATTGTCCATACGCCAACCAACGATATGCATAACTCACGTTAAATCCGAATAAATACAGTCAAAACAAAGACCGAAAATTCACCTCAATTCAGTCCAAATTTTCCATAATCGAGCATCAATTTCCAAAGCTTCGGTAGACATACAAGAAAATGATTTAATCCAATCCATTATTGAATTACCACACATAATGCTTATGAAGCGATCAGAGAAACCTCTACTTGCCCCAATCGACTACTAATACTTGGAGAATACCGCCCTTCGTCACGACGCCGCCCGGTGTTGCTAGCTGGAGACAAGTGTACCGTTGAACGGGGTAAATTGGAATACTGGGGTAAATAGAAACGGAACTTTAAATGTTGTTTAAATATTGTTTACAGCATTAACCTGTCAGAATAGTATAGAATAAACTTTACAATGTGTTATTAAATTATACCAATAATATGATTTTTTTTTATTGTGCATAGTCTCGCGTTTGAACACTATCTCACCTAATGGTAAGTGATGATGTGACTGACGATGTTGCACGCTTACCTAAATGTAACCTATTTACTCTTGTCGTAAAGACCCCTAAGTTGTAGCTATCAGGAAACACAGACTCCAACAGGGAATTCTACCCCTTAGCTGTATGTATAAAAGATTTACAGATTTTTTAAAGCAAAAATTCAATTCTAATTAAACTTCTGTTTCAATTTACCCCTGCGTTCCTATTTGCCCTGTTTGTAATTACGGTGCAAGCGAGATTTTAATACTAAAAGTTTAGAATTAGTTTTGAAGGTGAGACTGTGTATGTATTTATGTTCATGTGTTTGTCGTGATGGATGCATTTGTAGCGTTCGTTGTTGTTTTTAGTTGTCAGAAGTACTTATTTATTTAACAATTAATGTACACACGCGACATCCCTACATTGTATATCTGCGAAAGAAACTCTTTAATACTATCCAGCCGAGTAAGTTTATTGTACTTAAACTATTTTTTTGGAGATTTCGCCCTTGAAATGTATTGTGTGTTTTTAGAGTGGCAACCAAGTACCGAAAGACTCGGCGTTAGAAGCCTTCCATAAGGAGAACCGATGATCCGGTGAGGGTCGCGGGTATACACGCAAAAGCGGTCATTATGACGACACTCGAGGATGGCCTATGTCCTATAATGGATGTCTTTCGACCGAAAATGATGAAGACACTTGATAAGTCTATATTATAGTTTTGTGAAAGGAAGCATAATGATATAATGCAATATGTTGTTTCTAGTTAAACCGCGTTTTAATATTTCTTCATGGGCTGGTGATACTCGTATCAAAAATCTAATTAACAACAGCAGCAATCCAGGCACGAACCGACGCAACGGAAACCACAAAGAAAACGCCGAAAACTTTCAACATCCACTGCAGCATAACCAAACTGTACCTACATTTTCCCACCCCCAAGCAAGCCTACTTAGTTTGACAATAACATTATTCCCGTCTACTGCTGGTAACACTGCCGCCCGCCTTACAGTACTCGACTAGACGTCGCCCCGGACGCACGTCCGCTGAAACCGGACCCCGTGTTTGTGACGTGATAGAACGTGTTACAGCGTGTTTGTGTGTTTCTCTTGAGTGGTTCACGTTGAGATAGTTGCGAGATCAAGGTATGTGCTTCTCGTTTTTCTTTACCCGTTCTCGCAGCCATTGGCGTTTGTTTACTTAGGATGTTTGTCCTGTCTGTTAAGTGTCTGGGCTGACAATGGAATGTTTGAATATTTGCAAATAGAGAAATGTTGATATTTTCGCCGTGGCCGTTTGCTTGAAGTTTCGACATCTGTGTTTCTATATGGAAATTACATTGTATTTGTTATCAAACTCTGTGATGACTGAATTTACATACCTATGTTTTGATGATGTTGGAGAGTAAATAATACCTTTTCCACATAATTCAAAAAATCAAAACTTACTTCTCATCATGACTACATATTTTACTTACGTAGGTACTTTCCTACTCGTACGTAGTTCAAATATTAAAACAAAAAGTTTAAAGGCTTATCATTATTGCCTCAGAACAAAAGTAATTCTAATGTTATCACATTTAGTATCTCTCGGCCCCGTAAAACCTTATTTACGATAATATTCACTTGCCTAACGCCTAAAAAATTAATTTACCAAATCCCGGTTTCGTTCACTTCAAATAATATGCAAAAAGTTTAAACAGAAAAGGTTCTAAGTGGGTCTGGAAACTGTAGGAAAGCTTTTTCATAGCTTTCAAGATATTTCTGAACTTTATTTTAGGTCTCTGTCAGGTTTCTTTTAAACATAAGGAAATAATATTATAAAAAAAAATTAAGCTGTTTTCAAATCTAAATAATAGGATATTTATTTCGGTACTTTACAAGAATACAATATAATGATAGCTGCCAGCTATTTTATTTAATAAAAACATAATCAGTATTTTTACTATTACGGATAGGCTCGCGTTTGAGCACTATCTCAGCTGATGGTAAGCGATGATGTGGACGACGATGGAGCACGCTTGCCTAGAAGTAACCTATTTACTCTTGACCCCTAGATTGTAGCTATCAGGAAACACAGTTTATTTACCTACCATTATTAGTTTTCCTTGAGGTAATTCATCACATTATTCGTACTACACAATGTGTGTGTAACGTATTTAAGTATATTTGTTACTTCTTCACGATCTAACTAGATGAAAAGTACACAACTATGAGGGTAGACCAGAAAGTAGATAAGAGTTCAACTTTTATAATAATTTTATAATAGTTATACTTTCTATCCCGGGAGTATATTTTGGTTTTTAAATACACCCTTCCACGTCAATATTTTCGTCAGCTTAAGCTACATGCGGCCAGATTCAATCTTTTAATTGCTTCAGCAGCATCCTACATCAAAATCCTAATAAAACCTAATGAAAATAAATCAAACTAATCATCTTTACCCTCCATAATGTTACTAGGTGCATCAGCCTCATGAAACTCATATAAAACTCACTCAGTTACGAGTGGGGTGATAACCTAACCCCCCGGCGGCGTACGCTTGAAACTTTTATACTCCGTCGGTTTAGGTAGTTAACTAAAGGTAAACAATCTTGGTATGTCTTTTTATATTAAAGAGGTCGTATATAATATACACAAAGATTATTTAAATTTAGTTTATTAGCTAACATCGATTTAGGCAAATACTTATTTGCAAAGATTTTTACATACAATTTATAGACAACTTTTAGATAAAAAGACATGCCAAGACTGTTTACATTTAGTTAACTACCTAAACCGACGGAGTATAGTGAGAATTACTGCTACGGTGTAACTCTAGTATTACTATAATATATCTGGCTCTCTTTTATGATGAGAAAGAACTTGACTATAGTTTTTTTTTTGATGATGATTGCTAGACTGTTGAGTCTTGAGTCTCTGACAAGTGCATGTTGCCAGCGATGACATTTATGGTACTGAAACGTGGTTTCTAGCGTGGTGGTCAGAAAGTCACTCAAAGAATAAAGAAAGGATAGCCCTTTCTTTATTCTTTGAGTGACTTTCTGGTTTCTTGGCTCGGAGTTTTCTTGGGTGATCGCTCCAGGAATGACAATATCCGCAGGTGAACCAAGGCCATCGATAGCTTGAATATCTGGCTCTCTTTTATGATGAGAAAGAACTAGACTATGTTTTTTTGATGATGATTGCTTGACTGTTGCGTCTTGAATCTATGAGCAGTGCGTGTTGCCAGTGATGACATATGACACTGAAACGTGCTTGCTCGTAATGAGTGCGAAAGCTTACAGTCTGTCAAAGGGTAATGCAAAGGGCTATGCTAAGAGTTTCCTTGCGTGATTGCATCCAGCATAAGTGGCAGTGGGCAGGTCTCGTAAAACAGATGGTCGATGGGGTCGAAAGATTCTAAAGTGGCGACTATGCATCGTGAAACGTAGTGTTGGAAGGCGTCCCACAAGGCGAACCAATGGTGTGGTGAGAGTCGATGGAATGCGATGGATGCGAGACGCACAGGACTGTTCATTGTGGTCACATTTAAAGAAGTCCTATGTCCAATAGTGGACGTTTTTCGGCTGAAATTATGATGATGATGAGCTTAACTTTTGATTGACAGAATTCAAACTTTTTTGATTAAAAAATAATGAAAGATTTCATTGTTAGGACTCTCAAGCAATCAGGCTTTAGGCACACCACGGTATTGTTAAGCATTTATGACGTCCAGATCCATTTAGGCACTGAAAATGATAAACGACACAATCCCCAGGCTCAGTATGTTTGTTCTACAGCAACAACAAGGTACAGATATTCTGTAGCTGACAGTTATTTGCCACTCATAATAAATGATCTCAGAAAGCTGCAGGGGACAATGCCGACTCGTCCATGGTCTTAACAAATATTCGTAGCTATATAATTTCACGGTTTTCAATTTCGCAAACTAATCTGAATTTGACCATTGTTTTTCATAGCTTACGGCCAGTTTTTTCATCAAAGGTAACAGCCAAAGTAACGACATAAAGTAATAATAACGATTAAATTCGTTTCTTCACAATTTCAACCGTTGGTTTGACTGTTACTGCTCATTGAGGGGCTGTTAAAGCTATAGTCACTGTCATTTTGACAAAATTGTATTGACTTCACTGCGTTCATTATGGATGCGTTCAAACACATTTTATTTTCAAGTTTTTTTTTTTAAGAAATAGGGTAAAGGCGGGAATAAATGCCCCGGTGGCATAGATGCCTTGTTATCAAAAAATGACAAACGGAAACGGAACCCTCAGTGCGCGAGTCCGACTCACACTTGCCCCCTTTTTTATTTGTAATGTGTACGAATGTAGCAGAACCATGCCATGAATATATAAAAGAAAGGAAGGAGTGCGAGTTCGAGTAGCATTTTGCATTAGCATTATCAGCCTTATAATAATCCCACTGCTGGGACTCAAGTCTGCTCTCTGGGAGAGGAATGATCCACCACGTGGGCCCGGGGTGGACTGGTGGATGAGAGTATGTTCGAGTTAGAGTATGGAATACAGAGCAATTACAGTCAACTTTCGAGGAAATGGACAGAAATACCATGGGGGGTTAAAATTCTAAAACCACAAATGCTTTTAGAATTTTAAAAATAGGTCCAAAAATATTTAAAGGATTAAACTAGCTAGCAATATATATCCCGCCTTCACCCTAAACAACAAATGACATTTGACTTATGGCACTACTGGACAGTGATGTTGCGATGTTGTCATGAGTAAAAAAAGCTCCCCACGTGTTTTTGGGGTAATTACGACGTTTGCGTAGCGGCAACTCTTTTGACTTTTAGTTTAGCTGTTATTTGGATGAAGAAACACATTTGCCATTATGACAGCTATGGTCAAGTAAATGTTAATGGTTTTACTGATAGTTTTAGTTTTTGATGAAAAAACTAGCCGTTAGTTGGGATTAGGGTAAAAAAGTTCACTTATGTCTTTTTTAAATATATGGCATGGGTCAGCCAAACCCAATAACCTATCTATCACATATCGCAGATAGAAAAACAAATGAAACAACAGAAAACATGTATAATTTTTGTATTGTATCAATTGTTTTACTATCTCCAATATGCCAAAACTGGAGGTAGACAGGTTATTGGGTTCGGCCGTAAGATGAGGGAAACATTGTATGAATCTGACAGCTGTCACCCGCACTATCCTACAGCAATTTCAGCAGTTTCCTGATAGCTACAACTTAGGAGTCTTCAAGTCAAGAGTGAATAGGTTACTTCTAGGCAACCGTGCTCCATCGTCGGCCACATCATCGCTTACCATCAGGTGAGATAGTGGTCAAACGCGAGCCTATGAATAATAAAAAAAAAAAAATTGTAGTGTAATATTTTAAAAATTATGGTTTAAGAATTGTGTTATTGTTACTTCTTTACGCTCGAAAGGCTGAATATTTGAATTAAATTTAGTACATGGGTAAACCATGTCCTGGAATAGTACAGAAAATACCATAGCTAGGAATATCATAGAAATAATTGTGATCCCTTGTGACAATTTCCTATTTTAACTCGGGCGAAGCCCCTAGTTTCAGTTATTATACTATTATATTATATCATACCTAGCCTATATTATCCCACAGCTGGGCAAAGGCCTCCCTCCAGTTATTAGTAAAAATAATATTTTATTTTCTCACCAATGTTAAGCAAAAATACCACACAAGGAAAACTTATTTTCATTCAACTTAAAACATTTCACGCGGTCCCTAGCTAGTTACCCGTACATAAAGGTACCTATTCAAAAGCCCATTATTTTTCTACATTATTCATATTTGGTATTCAGGGTTGATCTTTATACCCCCGCCTGAACTTCACCCTGTATTTTCATTAAGTTTTCACCCCAGACTTTCGAGTAGAAAAGTCGTTTGTGTATTGTTTATGCATTCTGCTTTACAAGACTTGAGCTTGGAGTGATAATGGAACGCGACTGGGAGGCTTTGTTTAGCATTGTATGGTGTTGATGTTGTGCTATGAATTAATGTAGGAAGTAATCTTTTTACTTAAGAAACTGTTTTTAAAAAAATCCTTAAAATAGTTTGTTAGTGTCCTACAATTTCTGATGATAGATGATGACGGTAGGAATATAATAACTTAACAACTATGTTTGTCACACTTATGGCCTATTTCACCACCAATGATTAAGTTTCGAGTATCTTACTTCACAGATAATTTCATACAAATTCTGTCACATTTTTGAATTTATTCAGTGAGTAGTGCCTACTCGGACATTGTGAAACAGGCCCTTACTGTATTTACTCACATAACATAATCAGCCTCATATCGTTCCCACTGCTAGGCATTAGCTCTCCTCTAGAGCTGCAGAAATGGACAGTAATCTACCAGGCTGGCCCAGTGTGGATGTACGTAGTTATTATTGTGCTACGTAAACTGTTACTAATGTAGTCCTAAACATTGTCAAGTTTTATTTAGTAACAAAAAGATGTATTTTCATTTTTTGGCCGAAGTATTTCTATTATATTTTATACTTGATTATAATGGGGACATATGATAACGGAGGATGGCGATATGCCCCAATTATAAAATACCAATACATATTAATATAATATTCACGATTCACGTTGTTCTGTTGTGGAGGTCTGGTAGGCAGCCGCTCCTCGTAAAATATTGGTATTCAGCTAAATCCGGCTTGACTGGAAGCCGACCCCAATATAGTTGGGAAAAGGCTAGGCAGATGATGATTCACGTTGTTCTGCCATATAAATTATCAAAGAAATAAATGTGGGTATAGGGGTAGGAGGGTAAAAAATAGCCTACGGCCTTCTCAGACCTACCAAACCTACACAAAAAATTCACATAAATTCGGAGGTTTCGGAGGAGTTCAAAAACAAATACGAGAATATTATTATTATAAATTAGATTAAAGAGGTAGCACATAAGTAATAGGGACATAGTGCACATAATATATTTCACTACGAAGGTTTTAAGTCCCATGCGAAAAGGGGCTCACTAATAAGGGGTACAAATCCCCAATCAGAACTTCTTTTGGATTTTCCTGATAGGAAAAATCAATGAAACATTTTCTCGACTCGGGAATTAAACTCTGAATTCCGCACTGAGCAGTGTGGTACTTGCTCCTTTTTTTATAGTGAACTTAATTAGCAATGGGCAGGGCACGTTGCTCGCAGAATATAGTCGGTGGAGCTGAAAGGTTTTGGAATAGTGACTGCGTACCGGAAGATGTGGGCAGCCTTGTCACAAGGTGGACTGATGACAAAGATCGAGAAGATTGATTATTGGCTGATTAGATTTTGTTTATGTTTCTATATTTACAAGTAAAATACTAGCAGCCTCGACAGTTGTGCTGCCCAATGCTGGCATTTCGTCAGAAAAAAAAATTGAGAACTCAATTACGGCGCTACCTACTGATTTCAATTGTATTTTCAAACCAAAGAAAGACTTATATGGCAAACACATTTACAGAAGATTTAGGTACTTATATCATCTACCTAGCCTTTTCCCAACTATATTGGGGTCGGCTTCCACTCAAGCCGGATTTTGCAGAATACCCTATTTACATTATTTTACGAGGAGCGGCTGCCTACCAGACCTCCACAATCCATTAACTGGGGTAACACGGTACTTCATGGTAAGGCTGGAGTCAGATTTACTGGCTTCTGACTATCCATAAAGACTGCCAAAGATCTAAAAGACAGCCGGGACCTAAGGCTCAACGTGTTTTCCGAGGCACGAAGGAAACTCGGTGTGTTATGATGGTCACCCATCCACAGACCAACCTTGGCAAGCATTATCTAGCCACAAGCTCCTCAATTTTATCTATAACTAGCTGTCCCCTGCGGTTTCACCCGCATTTTTCGTTACTGCTCCGCTCCCGTGGGCCATAGCGTGATAGTATATAGCCTATAGCATTCCTCGATAAATGGTCTATCTAACACTGAAAGATTTTTTCAAATCGGACCAGTAGTTCCAGAGATTACCCCCTACATACAAACTTACAAACCTACAAACTTACAAACTTACAAATTTTACCTCTTTATAATATTAGTATAGATTTATGTATGTATTTAGAAATATATATAAGTATGTTTATCAGTTGTCTAGTACCCATAATACAAGCACTGCTTAGCTTGGGATGAGATGACGTTGTGTGAAAGTTGTGGGATATTATGGATATTGTGGGATATTAATTTAGGTTACTTACGAATCTGAACATACGCCCACAAAATTTTTTTTCAGGAAAGGAAAATAAAATCAGGCACACCATACAAAATCATAAATTTTATCGGACAATTTGTATGCAGAGGTCAAGTTTTTTGTCGTCTCCTGAAAAAAAATTTTATGGGAAGATGTTCAGATTCGTCTACTGAGCAAGCCCTTAAAGTTTGTGGAGGGCTGTCCCTTACACCCAGTATGTGGAATCCTGAAGGAGCGCTGGCCTGATTCTACGTAAACGAGTGAACGTGACCCAGCGCTGCGCCGCCACTGATGACGATTACTCCACCGCGCACATGATGCCGGCGGCACACATTGGATATATTGGCTCCAAGTTATAGTCTTGGATCAAATACACCAATGTGTGGATCGATCTTTTTATGGCTAGTATCGATCCACACATTAGTGTATTGAATCCAAGACTATAACTTGGAGCCAATATATCAAACGTGTGGCATGATGTTGGAAAGCAGCAGATTCTAAATGTGTTCTATTGGTGTAATTACTGTAAGGCGTTCCGATGTGAGAAGAAATAAATAAACAATAAACAGCTAGTAAATACAGTGAAATATGTTCTATACATCTATCTTAGCAGCCCACTAATTTATTTCAAAACAATTTACTTGTAGACACTAAAACGTGACAGTAACCCATTAAGAATAGGTACTAGGAATTTCAAATTATAACAGCGTTACTGTCAAAGTGTTATATGATTTGGAACTAAAACAATAGGTACCAGTGTATCAACGATAGTGATATTTAGTTAACAGCCAAATATCAAACGATATAATTGCAAATTCGAGGCTTCTATTGCGAAATTAATTGTCACAGAAAATTAACAATGTTCTAGCTAGCTTGTTATCAATAACTGACTGGAATAGTGGAGACAATAATAATGTGTCTATTTACACTATCATACTAAATATCACAATAATATCATACAGGCGAAAGTTTGTATGTGTACGCTTATATTTATTTATTTTAACTTCATGTTACATCGAAATATTATAATCAAGAGAACTTAAAAAAACCGGCCAAGTGCGAGTCGGACTCGCGCACCGAGGGTTCCGTACAAACCTGCAAGGTTTACAAAGTTCGTTCATTACGACAATCGAGTCATAACTATGGTATTCGGCTTTTTTTGGTTTGGTTTCGGTTTTTGGTAATTTTAAGCTTTTCTGAATTTTTCTGTTACCTGTGCTGTAAGCTATTGCTTCTTACCAAATTTCGAGATTCTATGTCAACGGGAAGTGGTCTTTAGGTTTTAATTCCCTTGCGTGTAGTTGCGAGTTTCAAAATATGCGGTATCAATGGTTGTACTTTTGCGTTTTGCGTTTTTGCGTTGACTTAGATTTTTTTTTTCACGGGTTAAAGGCAATTAGATCTAAGTATTTGATATGAATTTCAACTTGATAGCTCTACGCGTTCATGAGGAAAAAAGTAATAAGTTTATATTTATTAAAAAATAAATATATATTTTGTAATGTAACTAAAAATTTAAGGTTTTCGGAATTTTTCCTTTATGTGTGCTATAAAACGTTGCTTCATGCCAAATTTCAAGATTCTAGGTCGACTGGAAGTACCCTTTAGGTTTTGATTCCCTTGCGAGTACTTGCGAGTTTCAAAATATGCAGCTTAAATTGCTGTTTCTTTTGATTGCGTTGACATAGAAGTTATATTTTGTTACAGCTTAAAGGTATTATAGACCTGAGTATTTGGTATGAATTTCAATTTAATACCTCTACGCGTTTATGAGGAAATGGGTAGTAAGTTTAAATTATTAAAAAAAAAAAATTATGTGATGTAACTAAAAATTTATGGTTTTCGTAATTTTTCCTTTATCTATGCTATAAGACGTTGCTTCGTACCAAATTTCAAGATTCTGAGTTCACGGGAAGCACCCTGTAGGTTTTGATTCCCTTGCAAGTGTCGAAAATTTGCGGCATAAACGGCTGTATCTTTTGATTGCGTTGGCTTAGAAGTTTGATTTTTTCACAGCTTCAAGGGACAGTAGACCTGAGTAATTGATATAAATTTCAGCTTCATACCTCCACGCGTTCCTGAGAAAAAGGGTCTTGACAGACGGACGGACAGACGGACAACAAAGTGATCCTATAAGGGTTCCGTTTTTTCCTTTTGAGGTACGGAACCCTAAAAAGAAAACGAGTATGATGATCAAGCTAACGTTGAGATGGCTTTAAGTAGTAGTTCCGTATTTTACGCTTGAAGGATACTTCGGACTGTATTCTTTTGCTCTGGGTGGAACGAGAGAGAGTGTTCAACTTTTTCTAACTAAAACTCACTCCTATTCCTTCAGTTGCACTCTGGGTTCCAAGGCCTCGGTAATACATTTGAAGAATCCACCATTCCTGTTTATAAAGATTAAATAAATATATGATTTGTGCTATCCATACAGGTTAACTTTTTATTCGGTGACAATGTTTCAGAGGCGATTTTTTTTAATAATAATTTATTATTTGCAATGACATTACCTCTGAACTATGAAAATCAGTTTTCATATCTATCAATCAATCACCAAAGAATTACTTACGGACAACCAAAATTTTTTTTTTTTCCAAATCTTAATCCACTTCAATATCACTACCTCCACCCAAAAATACTTCTACACTATTTGTGGTTACGAAGTACTACCACCAACTACTAATTCAATGATACGACCACGAATATGTGGTCACATGGTCCTGAGTTAAGTGGCAAATAAATTGCTCCGACTATCCTCAATGGGCGTTTAATATCCGCTACCGGGCTACCAGGTGCCTTTAGAGATGCCCCGATGCGTATATTGGATGCGGATTATATCCGCAACGCCTTTTATGTTCGTATGTTTACTGTGCCGAATTTCGTCGGATATTTTGTGTGTTGAGCTGATATGGTATTGGTGGGGTATGAAGTGTTAGTATTTTCCTTATTATTTTTTATTGATTTGGTTTTGGTCGATATTATTTTTTTGGTTTGTGAATTGAAAATGGTTTTGGTGATGAATCTGGCTTTCAGCGGCTTTCGGTTAAAATGGAACTGATCTGAATAAAGTTGGAAAAAGTGAGACCTATATTAGTAGCCTTATAAATATAATATTCCCAATGTGGGGATTCAAACCTCCTCTCTTTAGAAGAATAAATAGGACATCATCTATATTGTTGGCCCAGTGCAGGTTGGTGGATGACGCGTCTTCCGAGTTTTGGTGATGACGAAATAAATAATACAAAGTAAAGCCTGAGTTGGAACCCACAGCGTAGGTGTAATTCGTAAGTCTTAGCCGAATGATGATGAGTATTATTAAAAGTAATTTTGTAACTTTGATAATTAGAGGTCAACATCACTGGGCAACTAATTGAGCAAAGGATATTACAGTTTACCTGTGTTTGTCAGTACTGCGAAGTTATTTGAAGAATTCACCGCGACTACGAAATACTAAAGAGTTGATGGAACACAGGTATTATAGTCAGTGAAAGTCCGAAACTCCTTTTTCTTCCATCTAGAAAAATAATAAGGTTTACAGTGAAGCGTAATTTTTAACAACTCACCGTCAAAATATTTCCAGTGTCTTAAAAGTGAAGTTAGTCACGTATCCAATTTAAAAGTGAACCGTTATTTTTCGTATACATCCCATTTCGCGACGACTTAGCGCGAGTACATCACTATTCTATTTAACTTTTCAATAAAAAAAGGGGAAAGTTAAAATGGCAATGTATTATCCAACAGGTGGTCGGTCTTTTTATTAAAAAAGAAAAGAAATAAAAGGTCGAATAGCGGGTTTATAGTAGACTCCTTTTTTTGTGCACTTTCGCCATTGACCGTATCATTTATTAATATGGTTATCGAAAATGTAGTTGCTGGTCTAGTTAGTTTTAATGCCATTATTTTGTTGGTAATTCCGAATAATATGTAGTTATTTGTGTTGTCACGTAAAGGTAAAAGGTCAATTGAATTATTAGAATAATAAAAGATCAGTAATAACTTGAGAAAGTAAGAACTTGCGACTTTAGAATTAAGTAAAGTCATATACTTTTTATACATAAAAGTCTTTCAAAAATATTTGTTCCATTTTTCTAAATCCAATAAAATTCTGACAAGCCCTCCCGCTCCGCCCAAAAGCGGGAGAAGTCATTTTGATGACTCCCCACTTGAAAAAAAAACTAAAACATTATTCCACACATTCTACAAGGTTCTTTATTCTATTATATTTCAGAACAAAACTCTTTTCACCAAAACCCTTTATCAAATATATCTATAGAAAAACACTATCAGAAATATATTTACGCAGACAAAACAGTGAATAACCAACCATGCACTAATATCCCCTAAATCCAAGGAATATATTTAGATCGATCTACCCACATTTCCGGGTAGTTTTTCCTTGTATATCGCCCTGGGGATGATCGAAAGGGGTGCGTCGTAACAGATGTATTTCTGCTCAGGATATCCTTCACTTTACCGTTTGCGGGTAGTCGAGTTACTTGTTAAAATATTTTTGAACTGGCGAATAAGTTTACAGTTTTAGTTGTAGCCGTTTCTGCCCTGGCTGTGATGCATTTTTTTAAGTATAAACGAGGCGACCACCTTTGTTCTTCTGTTGCTTTTTGCGTTCCAGAACCACGGTATCCAATTTCTTTTTCCGCTCTTGGATGGAGCGAGTGAGCGTGTTAGACTTTACTTACTAAAAGCCACTGTGTCCTTACGTTGCCCTTTGCGTTTCAGGATCACAATATCGTTTCAGACAATATCCGTGGCTCTAGTAGGTATCGGCCTTTCGGTTTTGCTGATATCTCTTTGAGACGCGTGGAACACTACGCGCCGTCAACAACTGCGTTGAGGCTGGAAGGTTACCGGACGGCGAGATATCGCCGTCTGCAAGTCCACGCCTGGGACGGCTGAAAATGGGGGGCTGCAGCGTGAGGAAGTTCGTTCCTACGCTAGCATTACTGCTTCGCAGAAGGAGCCAGACGCATGCCTGCTAAGGCTACAGGAGCATGTGCAAAAATAACCGCAGTCCTAAAATGCAAAGGGCAACTGACAGACAAAAGGTTTTTGTCAGTGATCGTCTGACACAACGTCTCGTTTTATTCTACAGCGGAAGAAGTCATTTGAATTTCACATCCTATAATAAAACTATAATAATATACTTGTTCAAGAAACGATACTACTTCAACATTCAACTCAGCTCCTCATAATGTATAAACAAAAACAAAATACACGGTACTCTGCCCAAATAACCCGGGCTGTCATCAATATTTACAGAGATAGGCAAATATAGACAGACAAAGGTGGCTAACTTCAAACCCGACCTAACCCACCTCAAGACTGTCTCCAGCAATCTTCGCGATAGTTTGAACAAAGAAAATGTATTTGTCCTCAGATTAATTCGGCTGGAAAGTTTACTTCAGAAAATATTTATTGTTTTAGGATAAAGAAAAGGTATTAGAGATGGCTTTCTTGTTTATTTAGACGTATTGTTTTGTAAGCTACGTCTGTGTCTCACGTTGTGGTTGAATATAAGTACCTACAGTTAGTGAGCGAAAAAAACGAATGAACGTATATTTATTACCAAATAAAAAAGTTGACAGAAATGACTTTGTAAGTGTGAAGTATCTATACTAATATTATAAAGAGGTAAAATTTGTAAGTTTGTATGTAGGGGGTAATCTCTGGAACTACTGGTCCGATTTGAAAAATTCTTTCAGTGTTAGATAGCCCATTTATCGAGGAATGCTATAGGCTATATACCATCACGCTACGACCCACGGGAGCGGATCAGTACCGAAAAATGCGGGTGAAACCGCAGGGGACAGCTAGTATATTATAAATAATGTAACCTTACACACACAAAGGAGCGAAAGCGCGTGTCGGACTTTTACTGACTAAAACGACACTTATGTTCCTTCTTTACCTTTGCGTTTTAGGACCATGATTCTCCCTTCAGCGGTCAACCCAGGGCCCCAGTATGTTTCGGCCCTACTGGGCCCCTACGTTTCCGCAAACACTTCTTTGAGGTGCATGTGGAACACTGCGCGCCGTCGATGTCTTGGGCTCAGTCCAGTCGGCTATGACACGGTTGGATAGCGAGCTGCCCAATGCTTGTCTACTGCGAGCCCACGTCAACGGCGTGCCTAGTATGAGTAGCTGAAGGTCATATATTATTATCTCTTTGAATGATTTGTTCAAGGATATACCCGATACCGATACGTAAGGTAGAGAATGAACCACGAGCCTGTCAATAAAATAATAAACTGAAAAAAATAATCTGTTAGTACCTAAGAGTCGAGTTCATTTGAAAGTCACTCATTTTAAATATAATATTGAAGATAACTATGATCACTAATCCTCAAAAAGCAGCAAGCAAAGCAGGTCCAAATTAAGTGACATGAAATGACTCAATACAAAATGGTTATTTTGTAGTAAATATTAAGTAAAATAAAAGAGCGTGTATCTATATACGAGAAAACTTGCCCGTTTTCATTACGTAAGTCGTAAGCGGCATTTCCTGTCGTGACAAAACTGTGTCCTGACCGACATACGAACTATTTTATGTACACATACACACTATACATATGTAGGGACGGAGAATGTAGGAAGGAAACACTTCGTTTACGTTTCATTCAGAATAAATCTTTTTTGTAATCAGGTCTTGGAAATGTATTTTTATTTTGCTGTGTCATCTATGATGCCACTTACGAACTAATAATTCAAAATTCTACCTCAAGATATTACAATTCTCCGTATGATTTGAAAATGTACAATAGTCCGAAATCAGGTATCGAACAGTTGCCGATTTCCAGACGAGTTTTGTGTCAGGACAGGCATAACACTCGTCTGGTAAGAGGTTCCTTCCTTTCCAATGGGTGTTTGTGAGACTTAACACCCTGTTCCACATACCTCTAAATTTCATTGAGACGTTGAACAGGTAAAGATAAAAAAAAAATAGTTAATGTAGCATACTATACTAGTATTTCAGCTTCACGCTGGTGTAATAAATAATTTAAATACACGTCTTTTTGCTGCTATAATAATGATTGTATTAGACACTTTTATACCTTCCTCGTAAATCACTCTGTCTATAGATGCAAATCGAATGAATATCCGTTCTTTAGTTTATCGCAAATTGATAGACAGGTGCAGGGGAGAAACTTTGTGTAGTAGGTACTCAAAGTACAAGCTCATTACTCTTTTAGTTACATAAGTACATGATTGCATCACTGCTTACCATCAGGTGGGATCACAGTCAAGCACTAGTTTATAACAAATAAAAAAAAAGTTTCTTTAGGAGGTTATTCAAGAGGATAACTATAGAAAAAAATATTTTAAGAGGAAATCATGAGATATAGAAACCTACTCCACAAACGTACAAAACCTGCACGTGCCTACATAAATTAAGCAGAAAATGTAAATTGCGGGAGGAATTCCCATAATCCGTATAATTATGCCTTTTTCCTTGAAAGATATGTGGAGAGTAATTACGTTGGCATTTTTTTATAATTATACCAGTCGTAATTGTCGTATTACAAGTCAAAAACGTGTTGTCATAAAATGGTACGTAACTGATCATCACGTGATACTTACGAGATAGCTTTATTTGAGCGATCCAACAGAAACCATGCATTTTTTTTTAATCTTTGCTTATGACACTAAGCAGTTACAAGAAAAGTTATCGTGTCAGTTGACTCTTTATATTTTGGTGGTATCGACTTATAGATTCTGTAATGTGCAAGCACCCAACCAGTGTCAATCAACATCAGCGATGATAAAACGATGATAAAAGGAACCGGCAAAAAGGGACCTATATTTTTTTTAATGTTTCCTAGAAAACATCTTCGATTTTCACGTAGTTTGTCTGTAGACAGACCCTTCCCATAATCCTTTTCGTCGTCATGCGTTTTTTTATTTAACCCCTAAAGGAAGAGGCTTTTATAAGAATATTTTGTTTTGGGTAGTCCTTCAGAAAAATTAAGCTATATAGACCAAACGTCAGCCGATCAATTTCATACCCCCGTGTGTACGAACAACGCTTGGAGGTTACAATCGGCACTCCAGAAGCTAGCAAATTAAGTTAGGGATAGAGGGTGTTCACTCATTCATCACATGCGTCAGGTGCCAGCCTGCCTCTTGCTTTGTTAAGCTGTAGGAGATCTAAACGCACAATTTAGTCCTGTTGAAAAAATTGCACACAGTCTTTAGTCTCAGAATGTCTTCTCTACTTCTTTTGGGCTCCTAACTTGAATGCTTTAGTAAAGTAGTACGAGTTAAAGTCATTTTTTACGAGAGCAATCAGCAAATGTATTCTCCCGCTCTGGGTGGAGCGAGATGTGCTGAAAATCCACAGTGCTCCTTCAGTCGCCTTTTTTGCGAGGGTGAATCCTTCGAAATTCGCATTCTTCGCAGACGTCGGGGCTCTGACTGGGTCCATCAATTTTGCTGTCATCTCATATAAGAGAAAATTTTATTTTTTCACGCAGGCGAAACAGCTAGCAGCAGGTAGTATTACCATGAGCGGGAGAACTCATTCTTATGATTCTCCACTAGAATAAAAAAAGTCAAAAAACAAACAATACCAACTTTCTTAGTTACTTAACCTACCATTTAAAAGGAAAATCTATTTATGGGCGAAGACAATTAGAACGTAGTCAAACATTTTATTACCGCTGTCGTTAAAGATAAAATGGGTTTGTCCAGTTGGCGATCAAATTAATGGGTTAGGTGCGGCTGACACGCAAGTGTTGGTCTGCCAAATGTTTCAGGGTGGCCTGAAGAATGTATGGTAATAAGACAAGTCTGATTAACCTATTTTTTTAAGTGAATAAAAATGTAAATGTCTCCCTAAGCTCTCCTCATATGTCTTTAACTAACCTAAGGCACCAGGGGACAACGATCAATGGGTTGCTTGTCATTCGGCTATCCGGTAAAACCCGGGTCGAAAGTGTTCCAAACGCGCCTCAAAGAGGTGTTAGCAAAACTGTAGGGAACCAGTAAGCCTGATGCCTTTCTGCTACGGCCAAGCCGAATAGCTAAAAAGTGTACCGTGGTCCTGGAATTAAAAAAACAACTAAAGGACACTGGTAAATTTTGGTCAGTAACGCTTGATACGCCGTCTCGGTCCACTCTGAACAGGATAAGTAATTGAAAAATTTCCAAACTCGAAAAAAAAATGCTCCAAAAGGGTTTCTAATCAAGCCAAGATTTGAAGATAAACTTATCAAAAGTCTTGTCAAGATATATACATCGCACGGTACGGTAACTCAACTAGATTAATTTTCAAACCTAATACCAAGAAGTACTCACACAAGATATTCCCGAGCCGTCCTTATATTCAGAGTTAATTAAAACACGTAAGAAAATATTGAGTTTTAAAAAGTAAAAGCATATTTACAACTTCGTACAGGCGCATTCATTGGTTGATTGACGGAGTGTAGTCTTACGAAATGAAGTATAGTCTGACGAATTGAAGTGTAATCTCACGAAATGAAGTGTAGCCAATCTTCGTGAAATACACTCGTTGCGTGATAAAACGGGATACAATTTGTTCTATTCTTAAGAAAGTGAATTAAAACACTTAAAGAAATATTAAATTTTATAAAGTAACAGCATATTTACAACATCGCATGTATGACGAATTGTAGTCTTACGAAATTAAATTTAGCCAATCAACGTGAACTACACTCGCTATGTGACTTATCGAGTTACAGTTGGTTCTATTCTAAAGTAATTTAATAAAAAACCGGCCAAGAGCGTGTCGGGCCACGCTCAGTGTAGGGTTCCGTAGTTTCCCGTCCGTCACAAGTGTCCCCAACTTTTCAAAAACTGTACGTCCCATCAAGTTCAAAATAATTTTCCTAGAAAGTCTTTATAAAGCTCTATTTTCCAGATTTTTTTCATATTTTCTGAAGTTATGGTTCAAAAGTTAGAGGGGGGGGGGGGCATATTGCTTTTTACTTTTGGAGCGATTATTTCCGAAATTATTGAAATTATCAAAAAATGATTTCAGTAAACCCCTATTCATTTTTGAATACCTATCCAACAGTATATCACACGTAAGGGTTGAAATAAAAAAAGAATGACTTTCCACTTTACATGTAGGGGGGCTACCCTAAAAAAAATGTTTTTCCTATTTTTATTTTACTACTTTATCGGCGTGATTGATATACATATTGGTACCAAATTTCAGCTTTCTAGTGCTAACGGTCACAGAGATTAAGCGAGGACGGACGGACAGACATGGCGAAACTATAAGGGTTCCATTTTTCCCATTTGGCTACGGAACCCTAAAAACGACAAAAGAAGCCTTACGTGTTTTAATTATAAATAAAAGCATATTTACTACATCTTCATCATCATACACTTCGTAATTTAAACAATGAATACACATGCATTCATTGGTTAAATGACGAAGCGTAGTCTCACGAAATGAAGTGTAGTCAATCTTCGTGAAATACACTCGCTGCTTGATACAGTTTACAGTTTGTTTTTATTTCAAGATTGTTAATTAAAACATGTAAGCGAATATTCAGATTTAAAGAGTAAAAACACATTTACACATTCATCGGTTATTTGAAAAAGTGTAGTTTTACGAAATGAAGTGTAGTCTTATAAAGTGTAGTCTCCCAAAATGAAATGTAGTTTATTTTATTCGAACCTTTTCTAGAAAACGTATAGAACTGTAAGTACATGTAATTATATTACCAAAATCGTGGAGACTGCGTCAGTTTGTTCGTGTAACACAATTTATGAAGCGGAGCAAAAGTTTTCTGTGTATTTTGTCTATCGGGTGGGTAGGGCTGTTCGATTCACGTTGAGTAATGCTAACAAACTTTTAAGCTTTATCTTGTGAAAATGGTTTTAGGTACTTTGTCACACAGATTGTAATAACAATGTCCATGAATTGAATCGACAGGATTTTACTTCGTTTATTTATTAGGACTTCTTGCAATACAAATGTATAAAGGCGGACTTAATGCCTTTTTTATCAGCTACCAAGGGTGGTAGAGAGACATCAGCCGGTTAGCCCTTTACCTCCCCTTTAACTCTTTTTTAGGGTTCCTGTTTCGTCCCCTTACGGGGTAGATCTAAACGAGGCCAATGCCAAAGCCATACAGGTTCCCAAATACTGGGCAGAAAAAAATTAATCAGAGCATCGATACGAAAAGAAGAAGAAGAAGGGGGTGAATTTTAGATATCCTCTCTTAGTGCTCGCCTACGTCACTAAAGAAATCGTTAATCAAAATTTCACGCTTCTAGTCCCAGAAGTTTCGGATATGCGTTAATATGTCAGTCAGTTTCTCCTCTTATACAATATGGATAGGTGAACATCTACGATTAACACTAATACCTTCATCTTTGTAAGTTATGTAAATCAGAATCCTCTCCTAGCTTAACGGACAAGCCACAGCCACCCAGACCTATTAATTTGTATAACAATTAGAACCGCCACAAATTCTTCCCCATCCCTTTATTCCTTCTCCGCATACCATTGTAATACGCACAATTATTCAAACCACAGACGAAAATCTGCATAATTCTACCCGAATCCTGTCGGAATGTGGCAGCCCTGAGCAAGGGCTGTCGAAAGTTGAGAACAATATTTGAACTGTTGGAATTGTGACCGCCTCAGAATTTTTGATAAAGTGAATACACGATTCGTCTTTAGACTGTGGACACACTAGTGGTAACAGATTTTCGGCTTTCGCTGTGGGAATCTCAATACTTTATAGAGTTAATGGCTGTTTCTAGAAGTTTAAAAAACAAATTCGGAATCGAAAGTAAAAAATCAATCGGAAGTTTCGACCTTTTTAAATCGAAATCGGACCTCCGTATTATCTTTGGTGGTGGTTTGGTCGGCACAGCTCGTAGTAACTTTAATATTGTGAGTTTCGTTCATCACTATTGGTTTAAATATAGCAGCATATGCTAAGATAAGGAGCCTTTTCAGCCTCGCAAAGATTTTTTTTTATGGGTTTTTTTTAAATCTTGATTGCTTTTTATTTTAAGGTCTTTATACTTTAGTTAGCAATTTTTATTGTCCTGTGCGAGTCACAAAAAATGTGTTTCTATCTTTCTTCTTCTTTCTTTCTCACTGTCATACTTCCGATGTCAACAAGACTGTCTTGACTCTGGTTTGCACACAGCCTTACAGCGAAAGGTCAGTAAATGTTTCTGTTAGAAGGGCGACGAATATTTTGGGAACGCTTGGAAGTTTTGATGGATCTATTTTGGTGAGTAGTGCTTTCGTGTTTTGATTTGTGCTATTTCGATACAAGGGAATTTATTATTTAAGTGTTACCTGATGGTTACCCAATAAACTCGTGTCCAAGTTCTGGAACGACGACGAATGCAAAAAAGTCGTATCTACTGTTTAGTAAGAGCGTCCATGGAGTTATTCTTCTTCATAAATATCTACGCTTCGAAACGTGTACAGCATCCACTTCCAGCATCACTTTTCTGACTAATTGACTTCTTGGCAATTCCAAAGTTCCTAAATACATGCTTTGATTGATTGAACTTGTGCCGTTCACGTTGTTATAGTCCTGAGATATGAGGCTATGGCGTTCATACAATTGACAGAGACGGTGGGATAGACTTAGTTTTCTTTAATAATTATGTTAAAGAAAAGTAGAAATCTTATATATTAGTAGAGATAAACTATTAGTCATTACCATTGATAAGTTAAGAAAACATTAATATGTACTATCCTAGTAGTCGTTAATGCCGTTTTATGACAGTGTTGGCTGTACAAAATAGCCATAATACTCAATTTCTATAATTATTTTCCCACTTTTGATATCGTAAATATGTGAACTAAATATTTAATGGGACGAATTTCCAGTTGAATTGCAAATCGCACTTTGATATTGGTTTGTATACAAAATGCTAAAAAAATGTAAAATTCGAATGGTTTTCGCTATGTATAATCCCCAAACTTTTGTAACAAATGGTTCGGAAGTGTACTTAGGAGTTTGGCGAGTATTTTAGACAGATTGCGATAATTTCATTACAATTCCAAAGCACTTAATCATAGCTCTTTACTTCTGTTATTTGTTGAAGCTTATTACGAATTTTATGAATGAAAGTAATATTAGTTCGCAATTATTAATTCATGAATTCCCGACCGGTCCTATGAGACCACGCTGTTATTGTTTTACTATTGTGTCTCGTTTTGTGGGTATGTGATAAGTTATAATAATAATAATAATAATAATAAACCTTTATTGCAGACCATAATATCCATAGTGTTACAGGTAGGTAAATATTAAATAATTTGGGCACGAATAAACGCCCTCAGGATGTTAGAATCCTGTTTGCCTGCAATGACCTGTAGGATGCTGTTAGTGCTACCCCGGATTCTACCTAGTAAGCATGCGAGTCGCTTGCGCATGATGGCATGGAAGCCGTCTACCCTGGCATCCGCAAACATACCGGAGGCGCTACAAAACCTGGGCAACCCCAGCAACATCCTAAATCCATTGTTGTATTGGACACGCAGGGCATTGAGCGATCGCTGCGTATACCTGAACCACAGGCTGCACGTGTAGAAAGTCTGACAGTAAGCTCTAAATAGTGTGACTTTAACCTGGTCACTACAACGTGCAAACCTGCGGGCCAGCATATTACTTCTGATTGCCAATGCCCTACGTTCCCTTTCTACGTCAACATGATCTTCAAGGTTCTCGGTAACGTAATGCCCGAGGTATTTAAATTGTTGAACCCGCTTTAGTTCGGTGCCATTCAATTTGATTGCGGGCACATTTGACGGACACTTACCAGACGCCTTGAAGACCATGTATTCACTCTTCTTACAGTTGTATATTAAGCCATGCATTTGGCTGTAATTTTCACAAATGGCTAGCAACTGTCTCATTGCGCTTACAGTTGGGGTCAGCAGAACCATGTCGTCCGCGTAGCTAAAGTTGTTCATGCAAACGTTATCGACCCAGCATCCAACTCGTGTGCTGCTGAGCCCAACTATAAGCTCGTTCACGTACAAGTTGAAGAGCTTAGGAGAACTCAAACCACCTTGTCTCACCCCACACTCCAACCCATACGTGTCGGAGAAGCTGTTAGACCATCTTACAAAGTTTTTCTGGTTTTGGTACCAGAACCGAAAAATCCGTTGCACCTGTGTATGCACGCCAGTTTTCTTGAGTTTGTCCCATAACACGTCATAAGACACAAGGTCAAATGCTTTGGACAGGTCAAGAAAGCATGCATACACAGGTGTACTTCTATCCGTGTAGTATTGAACAGTGTGCTTAAGACTCAGAATTGCGCTTTCAGTTGAAAGACCAGCTCGAAAACCGAACTGAGCGTCGTGAATCTCAAGGTGTTTGTCAAGTTCTGAGTCAAGCACACTGTCCAACACCTTAGCCACCACTGTTGCTAAGGATATTGGCCGGTAATTATTTTTGTCCGACAAATCACCAGTTTTATTCTTGACGATCGGAACAACAATGGTTTTCATAAGATCCATGGGCAGGTACGAGTGATTCAGACATAAGGTGAAGAACATCGCAAGTACGCGAGGCAGATGGACGCCAGCGAACTTCAAATGCTCGACACTGAGCCCATCATGACCCGGTGACTTGCCCCTAGACATACTATTCACTATTTGACGCACTTGTTTAGCTGACACATTAAACAAGTCACCGGTCATGGCAGACCCAGAGTCGCCAGATGAGGGACCTAGCGGTGACTTTGTAGCAAAAAGTTATGATTGCATGGTTCTCTATTTGCTACGAGAACGCTTGAAATAACCGTAGTCTTAAAACATTTTTTGCTCAGCAAAAGTCTGACTATCGCTTCGCTCTGGATGTATTAGATGATTTCCCATCCCAAAATTTACTTTTTGTAAATTGATTCTTGATGCTGTGAATAAAAGTAGGTACCTTCTGTAGTTGATATTTTACGAGTTTTCTTTTTCCAAAAACAAGGGCAAGGAGTAGACGTGTACTTTCAATCTTGCGTCCAAAGTCACATGGTAAACCAATGACTTGCTGAGGGTCTTGGGAATCCGATGAATGCGAGACGTTTGTTATGACGATACTTGGGGAGGCTTATGCCCAACAATGGACGTCTTTCGGACTAAAGGCTAACATGTAATTCAAATGTGGTCGTTTACTACGCGATCACGACACACCACTGCCGTAATGGCCCCCAACAGAGTCAAAGCCTACTGGAACCCCGGGCTGAACGAAAGAAAACGTTCTCCTGCACCGCCCAGAGTGGCAGAAGTCTTTATATGCTACCGTAAAAAAAAACCACTACCAGTAATGTTGATCACTAAATAAATAAATAAATCTGAAGAGATTAGTCAGACAAATCTCGCTGCTCTCATGGCCGTATATATTCATCAGTGTTACGGATGTGGATTCCAAAGTTTTGTCAGTCCCCCGTTCTGTATGCGACTCGTGTTTTTGAGTCCTCATGTTTGTTTGTTAGTAGTAAGTTCTTTAATTAATTAGTGTTAGTTTCGTTTAGTTCGGCGTCGCAGATTTTCTTTGGTAAGTATTTTAGTTGGTGTTTTATTTCGTGTTTTGGTTATTAAAGAGGTAGTTTGTGTTTTGGTATGTGACTGTTTCTTGCTTGATGTTTGGTTGTTAATGGACGGAGTTTGGTTTGGTGAGGAAATAAAAACGTTGTAGTTGCATAACGTCTTGTATTATTACTCCGCGATTTATTAAATTTAGTATGTTCTTAATCTTATCCTCTACTAAAGAACTCTATTTGTAAGCACTAAAATCAAGAACGACCTGACCGAATTTAAAATTTATTTTACCAGTAGAATACTATTTAATAGTGATAAAATAGTATTGATAGCCTATGTGACTATATATTTCCTATTTTCACGCGAGCGAAGCCGCTGGCAAATGCTAGTTAAACAAATTTTAATATCCCGCTCGAACTTAATCATTAGCCAAGTCTAAAAATAAACTTTTCGCTACGTAAGGAATCTTTTCATTTAAGACAAAACAAAACATTGTCTCCATCGACCTATCTCAAGGTCAAGCCTAAAATAGAAGCTCTGATAATCTTGGTAGAAATGTTCCAAAAATACTCTTACAAATTAAGAATAATTCCTTCCCCTTACCCCACCAGGGGTGGCCCTTAAGGCTTTAAATGATAACGTGCCGGGTTCACAGCCAAAGCTAGGGTTACCACTTAAAATATTTCTTTAGGATTTTTTCTTTCGAACCGTTTTAATGATGTAACTTTAGCTTTTAGACTCGTTGCTTTTAAGTCCTAAAAAGGAAAACCTGTGGTCTTAGAATGAAAAAGATAACTGAATGATATAGGTGCGTTTTTGGTCAGTAAAAGTCTGACACGCCCTCTCGCTTCACACTAGAAAATGTATGAAGAACTGTCATTGTCAATTGCAACTGTGAGTTGACAATGACAGCTCTTCATACATTTGCGTTCACTGTTTGACGGCTGTCTCGACAACGAGCTCGTCGCCATAAAAATGACTTTTAGAGAATAGCATAGCAGGTGAAGTTGCAGATGAATTATTTTTCAGTAAGTGAATTAGCATGTTATTCTTTATGAGAAATAAAGCTATTCTTAAACTATAAGTTATTGGATGATTTTCCACTTTAAAAAAATAAGTGCTATACGTGATTCGTTTTGGACCAACACTAGCGGTGAATGACCTTTCCTTTATATTCCTTTCGTAGAATCTCAAACAATGAACAAAATCTTTTTGTGCTGGTCAAATGACTCCGTGTGAGAGGGGAAGGGATTATTTTATGAATCCCAACCCGTAAAAACGGCATGTCCATTCAAAACGGTGTTTGTCATTATTCTCGTTTCATTCTTCAAATAAAAACTCATATAACTGATTCACATACCGCGTACTTAAATTAATGAGACAAGTATGGCGTTGTACTTTAGTACTTACATAGATTCGTGAGCAAAAATGTTCGTGAGTAAACAAGAAATCATAAAGTTACCTAATTTGTTAGCATTCTGTTAGTTTTGTATTAACAATGGGTAGCTCACCCTCTGGCCGTCCGGTAAGAACCGAGCCCAAGTTATCGACGAAACCTAAGAAATATCAGCAAAATCATAGGGGCCCAGCAGTGCCGTAACTAGCCTTTTATGCACCCGGTGCGAGCTTTTAAAACTGCGCCCCTAAAAAATTAATGCTCTAATCAGGCTCTGAAAATAAAATAGACAAATGTGAATACAAATAAATCTATCTATTTATTGTTTACCAAAGTATATAAGTACCTGCTTAGTATATTTCTAAGCAGGAGGGTGTGTCAGACTCTTACTGACTAAACCCCTACCCCGTTCCTTCGTTGCCTTCGATCTGGGGGGGACTAGGTGTTAACCTTTCGGAATACCCATCCCTAGAGGCTTCGGCCCTGCCGCCCGGCAGGGCCTACAGTTTGCTGACATCTCCTTGAGGCGCGCGAGGAACAGAATGCGCCGTTGACGACTGGGCTTGGTCCAGATTATTTCCAGACTGCCGGACGGCAAGCTACCCAGTGCTCCGCGAACCCGCGCCTACGGTGGTCGGAAATCGGGATCAGGTTCTCGGCGTCGGCGGCATGAGGACCGTTCCCTCACGCGCTCGCGGTCAGCACCCTCCTTCACTAGCATTACTGCCTCGCAGAAGGAGGCGACCACTCGCCACCCTTCCTCGCTCCGGACCATGGCCTGAACCAGGGCCCGGCGCGAGAGGTCACCGCCGCCGATAGCCCCCACAAGGACATGGCGGTGCTCCGCCCAAGCGGGGCACACCTCTACCGTGTGCTCCACCGTGTCCTCTGGGCGGTCCACACAATGGCGACACCCGGGCGTCCTTTCCTGCTTGATCCGATGCAGGAACCTCCCGAACTTACCTTGCAGAGCTTTGGGTTGCGTATTGCGTTCCTGGGACCGAATGATCCCCGCGTAGAGCCTCCGGCAGGGGGCGTCTGGACCAGTCTGGACCCCCTAGGTTGGGCAGGAGCCACTTCAGAGCGGCCCCAGACCTGTCCAGTTTGGGGGCCAAACGTCGGAAATGCTCCTCGAAACTCCACCGGCTGTCGAGGACTAGTCCCAGGCACTTCATCGTCGACCCGACGCCGATGTGGCCCCCCTACCGTTATTTGGGAACCCGGTGGTGGCGCGGTCCGCGGGCCATGAAAGCACATAGCCTTGCACTTGTGCAATGCCACCTTGAGTCCCAGTTGCTGGATCCTGTCCGCGACTGTCGCAACCCCACGTGTGGCTGTTTCGGCCGCCGCCTGGTACGACTCTCCCCGCGACAGGACCAGCGTGTCGTGTAGTGTCCACGCTGACCCCGTCAGGGAGGTCGCCGCGCAGCACGTAGTCGTATCGATGTTCCACAGGGGCGGTCCTAGTACCGATCCCTGCGGAACACCGCACATCTCTCGCCCTCTCCACTATCCCTGGTGACCGGGATAGATGATGAACCTATCCGACAGGTAAGCCTCGATCACACGACGGAAGTAGGCGGGCATCACATGGTACCGAAGTGCCGCCCCGATGCAACTCCAGGGAAGGGAGTTGAAGGCATTGGCGATGTCCAAAGACACCGCCAAGACGACCCTGCCCTGAATCACCGCATCCCCCGTCGTGAGGGTCCTTACACGCATAATAATAATAATAATATTCCACAACTTTCACACAACATCATCTAGTCCCAAACTAAGCAGAGCTTGTATTATGGGTACTAGACAACTGATAAACATACTTATATACTTCTAAATACATACATATTATAGATAAATTACACCCAGACACAGAACAAATGATCGTGCTCATCACACAAACATTTGTCCTGGGTGGGAATCGAACCCACGACCTCCGGCATAGCAATCAGGGTCACTAACCACTAGACCAACAGGCCAGTCAGGCCAGCATGATGGCGTCCACCGTGGAACGCCCCCTGCGAAAGCCGAACTGGCCGTCCGCAAGATCCGGCCCCACCCGCGCCAGATACCCGACGAGGCGGTCTGCAATTACTCTTTTAAAGAGTTTGCCCACCTCGTCGAGCAGCACGATGGGCCGGTACGCGGACGGAGAGTCCGCGGGGCGCCCCGGCTTCGTGATGAGGACCAGTTTCCCGGTCTTTCAGCGAAGGGGGAACTGGCCTCTCTCCATGCTTGCGCTAAAGAGCCCTCGCAATCGAGACCTGAGAGCCTCCATGGCCAGGACCCATGCCCTTCCGGGCACGCCGTCGGGTCCTGGGGCGGTGTTCTTGACACTGAGTCTTCGTACCACCGCTCTCATCTCTACCTCGGTCACCTCTGGAGCGTCGTCCTCGTCGTCGCTGGTGTGGTCCGCTACGGGCACCGCAGATGGCGGAGCCATGAGCGGGGAAGAGTGTTCCCCTCGCTCAGGGAACAGATTGGCCACTACACCCTCCACAACCTGGGGCCGGAGACTTTGAGTCAGTGGGGGAGCCCATGGGCGGAGCTTGTCCCGCACCACCGGACGTCCCCATGGGTCCCTGTTCAGGGTCTCCAGCCACACATTGCGGGCCTCCAACTTGGCCCGCTTTATCTCCGTTCGGAGGGTGCGCCTTGCCGCTCTGTACCCCTCGTACAGCTCCGCCTCTCTGGCCTTCGCATCCGGCGGGCGGGTGCGGCGCCTGCGGAACCTGGTGTACCGGCGCCGCGCGGTGGTGCACGCCTCGCGCAGAGCCGCAATCTCCGGCGAACACTAGTACACCTGGCGCCGAGCACGTCCTGGATACCTTACATGTGTTGTTGTTTCAAGATTGCTTGAAAAATGCGATATAGATATAACTATAGATAGTACAGTAGGGCGCGTCTACACCATGTTCGCAATAAAACAAAATGTACCTACTAGCTACCATGCATGAGATAAAACTAGATACTAGTCTGGTCATTTCTGCGCCTGGGCACCGCTCGCACCGCCCTAGTTACGGCACTGGGGCCCAGTAAAGCAAGCCTGCTAAGATCATACATACATAGAAAATTTTGAAAAGCATACCCGTACCGTGGTCCCAAGAACATGGGACGGTTTTGATCAATAAAACTCTGACACACCCTCTTACTCTACCCTAGAGTAGGAGAAGTCATTTGAACCAAAAATACAACAAAAAATAGCATAGCAAAATCAAAAATGTTGTGTACTAAAAAATTATATGAATATAAAATCTTGAGACGCTAGAACTGTACTGTCAACCATGAATTTTTTAGGCTAGATCTTGCGATAAACAGTCCAGTCACGTATTACTGCTAAAACCAGAGATGTTACTCGATTATGCTACCTACACCTACACACTCACAAAATACACACAAATCATGTGGCAATATTTAAATGACCCTTTTTGTCGTGTGGTACGTCATCGAATAATTTCTCTCGCTCTTGATGGGGTGAGAAATAGTGTCTGACTTTTACTGCTTAAAACGTACCTGTGTTTTTTCAGTTGCCTTTTAATTCACGGTCACGGTAACTCTTTTAAACAAATCCTCTACTCTCGGAGACTTGTTTTCTAGAGAAGAGGATTGGTTTCATAGATGCCTTACCATTGTTGTTAACGCAATCTATTCCATCCATTCATCCCTCTTTCTCGCTCGCATGCTTGTCATTTTAACACACCATTGCCGCACAGGTCGATCTTCAAGGTTAAGCAACGCTTGCCGAGGTTAGTCTGTGGATGGATGACCATCTTAATATACCGAGTTTCCTCCGTGCCTTGGAAAGCACGTTAAGCCGTAGGTCCCGGCTGTCATTTGTAGATCTTTGGCAGTCGTTACGCATAGTCAGAAGCCAGTAAATCTAACTCCAATCTTGCCATGAAGTACTTAACCGTGTTACCCGCGCCACTCCAAACAACTAGTGCCATTTTTGATATCTTTTGGAAACTTAATACGAAAACACCGTCAAGTTTTTCTATTATTTTCTATTCTATCAAAGAAACCAGCACAACGACTAGCTCTCGAAATATCGTGTTCAGGTGTATAGCAATACAGTATTAAACCATTTCTGCGTTTGATTTCAACGATCGATTTATCTTATATCATGTTACGACCTAGTGGCGCAGCGAAGATATATCGTACGTAGAGAATTTGTTACGGTGACTGGAACTCGATAAAATACCTTTGCTTACCGAGTGGAAATAAAATGAAAATATAAATAACGGTTTGTATTGTCTGGGATAACCGACACGGAAACATGGCGATCGATGCAGGTTTCTTTTTTATGTATGCAGGATCTTATTTGCATTTAATTAACAAATGCAAAATGGACATACGTTTAATTAGCATAAACACAAAAATAGACACATAAGAAGTTGAAAATCCAAACGAAAATAAACAATATTCAAAATGGTAAATACTCATAGCATTAAGTCAAAAGTGAATAGGTTTCTAGGTAAGCGTACTCCATTGTGGATTACATCGTCTTTTACCACTAGATGAGATAGTTTTCAATCACTCACTCGCCTAACAACAGTAAAAAAATATAACAAGGTATACAGATTTATTAAAAGAAGACTTTTTGACGTTGCTTACCACCAGGGGATAAGATACCGGTCAAACGCAAGCTTATCAGAACAAAACCATTAAAACACTAAGTTAGAAATGATTTTCCTCATGCATTAAATGTGCAATGTGATTTTTTAACGTTCTCGGTAAGTTGATTGTAACATACGAGTGTCCAAGTCAATTTTGTTTAATGTTTTTCGGGGCATAAATTTACCTAATCTAACTTTCATGTCCACAAAAGGTCAAAAACTAAAATGCCTTTACAAACCCAAATCTCTACAACTAGATTCCAACTCATAATTCCACAAAAGCCACGTTTAAATTTAACTCTACAACTCCTAATTTCTCAAAAAATACACGCTGTAAAATTTACTAGTCGACAAAATGGTTTAACTCATTTTTATTTAAAAACTCTTTGTCCTATAGCATACAATTTTGTGGGGACCCTACCAGAACTAATGAGGTAATGAGTCAAGCCCGAAACGGTTACAGTTAATAAATATTCAGTTTATTCACAAACGTTACTGGGTAGCTAAATTAATTATCTTTAAGTGGCCTGTTAGTGACTTTCATACGCTGAAGTATGTACATGAATTAATTATTCGTACATATTGGAGTTTTGGGTTTCGCATTGTGGAAATTAAATTAGAGCCTATATACTGAAATTATGATTTGTACGCAGGCGGATTTACTTTGAGGAAATTATTTTATGACTATTGCCCTCTAAACAGTGAAGAAAAATATAGGTTGGAAATCGACAGGTTCTAAACCAAACATTCGAAGATATGTGACACCCATCAACTTGTACTGAGCCCGCGTGGTTGATTATGGTCTATCATTTCTCCTAGAGAGGAGGCTAAAGCCCCAGCAAGTGGAACATTATAAGGCTGTTTATTCGATTATTATTTATTAGTATTATAATAGTTTGTGGAATTCACTTTTAGACTGTACAAATGTATTTGTTAAGCAATTTGACGTGATGTGTAATTTATCGAACTATAATTATATTGATTTTTAAGAAGAGAAAAATATTTTAAATCCGATGGTGACAACCTAGAAAAATGGAAATATAAATTAATTTCATACATTTTTTTTTTTGTGGTATCTGTCATGCAAGTGGCAGTGGACAGAGCACATTACTCACAGAACTGGTCGATGGGTTCTTAAGTGGCGACAACGGATCGGAAGACGCAAAATTGACGTTGTGTGAATGTTGTTTATTATTATTACCTACTTCTTAACTCTTAACAAAATAGGACAAAATTTGTCAGACAAGGCAACCATATCCTGTAATAGAATATAGAGTACTTTTCATCCCGGGAACATTATTCCGGTGGGAAATTTTCCAAAACCACTAGCAAAACTCAATACTCTGTACAACTTGAAAACTCTACTCACAGTTTGACTACCCCAACTGCACTTCCTGCTCAACAAATCACTCCCATTTCTGACAGCGCCCTTAAGACCAACCAGTATAAGTAAGTAACATGTTAAGTTACCACGTAAGCGAAGAAACAAGTAAACAAACGTACACAAACTGATGACCAGTGGCAAGACGTAATGGACAAAGTTTTTCCACCACAAATCCTTCCCCTGGAGAGCTTAACTCTTCAAAGTGGAGGTTTGTGGTACAAGTTATAAGGGAAGGTCATTGTATCTACCGAAACTTGGTGTCGAAGTTTGTTTTTCGTAATTTCTGATGTTTGTACACAAACAGCCTTAAATTTATTTGATTAAATGCGTCGTAATTTTTGGTTAGTATATCTTTGTAAGTGTATTGAAAAACGTCTTTTGATACACGTGGAATGGAATTAGTCACTGTAACCCTCGGTTCCATAACACAGAGCGAATGAATAATTGAATTTCGCCTTGATTGCAATAATATAATTTCTCTACTTCTATCAAACTGTACTATTTTTAATTTTCATGCAATTAAAGGTATAAAGGTGAGCTTAATGTTTTAGGCATTTTCTAACAATCAACCTAGGGTGGTGGAGAGACAATATGTTAGGTGCATAAAAAACAGAAAATATTTAATCAAACATCTTTTAATTTCGCACAGGCCTATATGGGCACTTGTAAATCATCAGAAGCTAGTTCACGGTTCCTATTCCCATTGTTCGTTTCCTATGGAGAAGAATCGGTAAGGAGAGCTTTTTTAAGTTTCAACATGTTTTTTTTCTTCCAACACTGTGTGTATATTATGTACCGAGTATGTGTGCCAAATAAAACATTTTTTATTCCTTTTTTTCTTTATTTCTAAATAAAACATTTTTTCTTCCTTTGCTTTCTTTCGCTTTTGCCTTGTACCTCCCCATAATTCCATTCACGGCGTAGGTGTAGTGTTTATGGTTCGTGTGGGGTCGACTGCTCCAGTGGATAATCCATGAGGTGTTGTTCTTGTACCCTTATCAGTTACCATGGTGATCTGTTGCCTGACCAACGTCTTTGGAGAATGAAGATTAACGCCTTTGAAAGGTTACTAGAAGGCTGGCATAGAGCTAAATACTTATGCGTTACGTAAATACAGAGCCTCAAGTCTGTATCAAGTATTGCAATGCTAATAGCAGACTTGTGGCAATTCACTTATGTTTTGTAATCAACCTAGACAGGCTATGTTTTTAGTTTCGTACGTGTTTTTAAGTGAGAAATCATGCAATGCCTTCTCCCGCTGTAGGGCGATGCAGGAGGGTGTGTCAGACTTTTATTGACAACTCCATTGTTCATTCCAATGAAGGAACAATCAAGGCAATCCTTATGTACCAGGGTTTCGGGTTTCCCTTTCGGAAGGGAACTTATAGCCCCAGTAAGCTACCTCCGTTTAAGCACATATAATGATACTTTTTGGATAGACTGTTGGTCAGATTTACTGGCTCTCAGCGTCAGTATGTGACCAGACTTCGTAAAAAAAAACTATTTTTAGGTGGGAAATCATCTAACAGCTTCTCCAGCTTATAGTGAAACGAGAGGACCTTACATATTTTTACTGAATAAAACTTACCTATGTATCTCAATTACCCGTTGCATTTTAACACTACAGTCACTCTTTTAAACAACATCACGTACATAAAAAAAACTTTTTCCTAGATTGGACGACACGATTTTCCAGAGATAACACTGCAAACGCCACATCAACATGATCGATGGTCACTCATCGGCGGTACACAGCTTACAAGAGGGTTGATAACCACTCGATTTAATCCATTAAACGTCTTCTAACGACCTCTACTTAGGGTCAGCTTACACCGAGACGCGACGATACTGGAAGAGGCCAGTTATTTCGCGCTGCACCGCGCGGCACCCCGAGACGCATCGCAACGTCCGAGGCGCATAGTAAAATCGTTCGCAACATGAGGTCGCGAATGTAAAAACGTTCCGCTGCGCAGCAAGACGCCGCGTGGTGTTGCGCTGTGCCTCGTGATGCCGTGCGGCGTCGCGCTGCGCAGCGCTGCATGTAGCAACGTATTCTAAATTCTCACAATGAAATCTATATCTTTTCGCGTACTAAATAAAGTTATACGTGCGCGCGCCCGAGATGCAACGCTACGTCGAGTCGCGTCTCGGTGTGTGCTAACCCTTAGGGTTAAAAACATTGCACACCCCTTTTTGCTATTTTTAAACTTGATACAGAAACCTTATAGTTTGTTGAACAAAGTGTTTGTTGAATTTATCGAGGAAAGCGCTGGTGCAAGTTATTGCTAATTTGAAAGTTGGAAAAATTTCTTTTTAACAGCTTTACTACAAAATGTTTAGAGTTTCTTGGAAATTATATAAAAATAATCTTCATTTTCTTGCTCAATACAACTACTAGTCCGGTGAAATAAGACGAATCAATAGGGGTTTTTTTTTTTTCTGGTAGGGGAATCATCAGAATGACTTCCCCCGCTCTTGGGCGGAGCGGGAGGGCGTGTCAGACTCTTGCTGACTAAACCCCTACCCCGTTCCTTCGTTGCCTTCGTTCTGGGGGGGGACTCGGTATCAACCTTTAGGAATACCACATGTTCCCCCCAGAGGCTTCGGCCCTACCGGGCCCCTACAGTTTGCCGACATCTCCTTGAGGCGCGCGTGGAACAGAACGCGCCGTTGACGACTGGGCTCGGTCCAGATTATTTCCAGACTGCCGGACAGCGATCTACCCAGTGCTCGCCGTCCGCGAACCCGCGCCTATGGTGGTCGGAAATCGGGATCGGGATCTCGGCGGCGGCGGCGTGAGGACCGTTCCCTCACGCGCTCGCGGTCAGCAGCCTCCTTCACGAGCATTACTGCTTCGCAGAAGGAGGCGACCGCATGCCAACCCTCCTCGCTCAGGACCATGGCCTGAACCAGGGCCCAGCGCGAGAGGTCGCCGCTCCCGATAGCCTCCACAAGGACACGGCGGTGCTCCGCCCAAGCGGGGCACACTTCTACCGTGTGCTCCACCGTGTCCTCCGGGCGGTCCACACAGTGGCGACACCCGGGCGAATCAATAGGGGTGAGGTTACAATAATTCGCACCCAACTGAAAATTGGCATGATTGTTTAACACACCATCACAAATTAAACTTAAAAAGTCCTCCTTGAACAGACACCTGAAAAAAAAAATCGGGGTCAAAGGTCACAAAAACGAGATTTTGGCGATTTGCAGCAAAACGGTAAGTTTTACATAAATTTAGCCTAATTTAGACGAAAATTGTAGATCAGATTATTATCTACAAAAAATTTTGAATACTTTTTTCCACAGTGCCACCGTTTTTGTGTGACCAAATGTCTAAATTAACCGGACTATACTCGTACATGTTGGTCCATAGATTTTGTCGGTGTACGGACCAAGTTGACGTGAATATATTTTATTATTGATAAATTCAGTCACACTTACAGGACCGCGCATTTTACTCTTAATTTAATTATGAAAATAATATTGTTCCCACAGTCACGTATATCCATGACACTTGCATACACGTATGGCGCCCTGAAATTCAATAATTCGGTCCTTTAGTCAGCCGGCCACTCGACCGATTCATACAACTTTTGCTACGATTTAAAGCTGAAATTTTGCCTTTTATACCTATTGGATTTAAACCCGGGTACAAACTTCTGTAAAACCGGGAACAGACTGCTGTAACGTAACATGCAATGTAACAGAATTCCCATAGTGAGGACGTCTTGCGCGCGCGAACCGTGCGCACTACGCGCGTGAACCCAGCATTATAACTGTGAGTAGGCACATGGGCGGTTCGCGTGCGAGTTGCGTGCATACTTATAAAATAATGCTTCTTACATGTTACCTTGCATGTTACATTATAGGAGTCTGTACCCGGTTTAAGGCCAGCTTCTATATCCAGAGAGATAACACTCTCATTTCAACGCAATAAAATGACCTATTTATTTTATTAGCGACTCTTCTCTGCCCTTAAGGCCATTAAATTTATTAACTGGGTTTCAAATCATGTTATTTTTATTCATACGAGTAATGTGAGTGTTTACTGTACCTACATATAACCCTGTATGAATTTTAAAGTTCAATTTTTTTTAGTTGTCGCCTACTCCTTGTAGCAAATCTGCATAGTTTTTAGAACAGCAAGGTCGGCTTTCCCATCCGATTATAATTTTGTGTCTTCGAAGCTAGAGTGAATAGGCTTAACCTATCAATACCCGCGAAACTAGACACAATAGTAATACAATAACAGCGCAGTCTTATGAGACCGGTCGGGGATTCATGAATTAATAAACTATTAAGCTTCACCGCCAACGATTGTTACACTGCTTACCATCAAGACGGTTCGTAGTCAAGGGCTAGTTTATGTAGTTAAAAAAATAACCGTACAAATCTTTGTTGCACGAAGATCTACAGTGCTTTTGTTTTAGAGATAATTACAGATAAACTTTCAATGTTAATAAAGTTAACAAGTGAGTTAAAGGACAAAATAACATTTCTTATACCTATCTTATACATGGGGAACCCCTTATAGGTATACGAAATGTTATAGTTTTGTCGGCATATTAGTATTTTCTGGACGATTTTAATATTCTCGTACAGAACCCTTCATATGCGACTCCAACTCGCACTTGCCCAGTTTTATTGACCGTTACACTGCAGCCTTTCCAGGCACACAAGGCCAACGAAAAAAATATTCCATGCACACTCGCATACTCGAACACACAAACAAACAGATATTAATGAAATGAAACGATATTCGTTTGCCACAGTTGTTCCAATTGATTGTTGTTTATTGCCACGAATGTAATTTTCATGAGATTTTACTGTAGTTTTTACCTGGACAATGTTTGTAAATATTGTTGTGGATACTGTGGAGGTCTATGTGTTATAATGTATAGTAGTAACACTTTGCCAGCGAATTCGAATGTGAGAATGGTTTTCATAAGAACTTTATCACACTATTAACCATATTTTGAGGATTTGTTTGACCCTGAAAAAGCTTTATAAACCTTTATAGCCAATCGGTCAACCACTGCGGTAACCGTGCCATCAAGTATCATCATCATCTCCTCAGCCGAAAACGTCCACTACTGCACATAGGCCTCCCCAAGGCTTCGCCACAACGACCGGTCCTATGCGTTTCGCATCCAACGAAATCCCGCGATCCTGCATGTTATCTGAATCTAGTCATCGACAGCGCGTAATAATCCACGCGCTCTTCAAAGAGATGTCGGAAAACCGTAGGGCAACAGTAGGGGCGATGCCCGCTCCTGCTGCTGGTATTTTCTGAAATGGAAACCTGTAGTCCTAGAAAACAAAGGGCACCTGTAGAACACAGGTGTGGTTTTAGTTAGTAAAAGTGACTGACACATTCTCCTGCTCCACCTACACTGGAAGAAGTCATTAGTTGATTTCCTACTACGAAAAATGTATTTAGAAGTAATCCGTAAAACCAAACACAGTAAGTGATTTAAAAAAAAACATAAGTATTTGTTAGTAATTATTAATATAATTATACTAATTAATAATTATACTGTCTTCACGCACGATTTTTTTACAAAATAAACTATAATATTAATAAGTTTCAAATTCCGTTTGACTCCTAATCGCGTAGTCGTCGTTACCCGCTATATAATTTCATGAAATTAGCTGCCATAACATTTTCAAAGTTTAATCAGAATTCCTGTAACAAGTAACGGTTGGCACTGAAATGATTTATGACAAATTATAGTTACAATTTTCACAGTTATTAGTGTATGTAGCAGTGAAAGTAATATGCCGTCACGGAATTTACAAATCCTGACTTGTTGAATTGTCGAGGAAGGTTAGACTATATAACATCGCGCTATGACCCACAGGAGTGGAGCAGTCACCAAAGACGCGAGTGTAACGGTTGGAGACTGTGAATAAAACATAAAAAGTCAGCAATAGAACCTGTTCATCATCATTGTCTTCCATAGAAATAAATGGAAAAACTGATCCATTGTTATATTAACGTACATCTGAAACTATTGGGATTAGCAACTTTGCATGTAGCTTCCTTTTATGACATAGGCGAGCATTAAACAGGGTTTTTAAAAATTATACCTATAAAGAGATGAAAAGGGAGAATTTATAAACATAATAGTACCCTGAGAAAATAATAAAGGTTATCTTATTAAAAATATGTTGAGGGTTGTTTAAGATTTTATGAAAACACTAGCTTTAGCCCGCAGCTTTGCCCGCATACATAAAATATAGCCTTTGTCACTCAGGACTAAAGCAGCTTTCTACTGGTGAAAAAATTTTAGCAATCGAACCAGTACTTCCACAGATTACCTCATACAAACAAAACAAACTTAACCTCTTTATTATATTAGTTTTCTGCTGGTGCAACGTACAAGTATAATACTCACACGTTGTACCGTTGTAAGTGATAACGATTGATATCTAATATCCAAGGTATAGAATTTTTTCGAAAAACTCAATTGCTCCAACTTACCCGTAACATAAATTACACAGGTAATGTTTTAACAGTTCTAATTACATTTAACACAGTTTTCTGCACATAATACTAACACTAATATACATTTAGAACATATAATAATATATTTAAAATATAATACCGGTTATTCAATCATTAATTATACCACAAACAAAATACCACGTCACTTTACCTACAAGTAATTAGTGCTAAATTTTCTTGAAATTTAACTAAGGGGCCTCGCCCACGGTGACTTTTTGAAGCGGCTGACGCGCTGCTGACGCGTGGTAGCTACGCTACAGCCGCGATGCAGTCGCTAGCGGCTTACTCCCGCTCACGACACGATTCTCAGTCGCGATGCAAAAGCGCGGCTGACGCACGTTTGCATCGCGACTGCAGCGCGGCTAACACGCGACCGTGTACCGTTTATTTGTAGACTGCTTTTGTTTTTAATTCACCTGCCACCCTCCCTCCGTCCTCTCCCCGTTGTCGTCTGACACGGTCGCGCGACAGCCGCGCTACAGATGCGATGCAGTAGCGCGTTAAGAGCGCCGCTGACGCGCGTTTCAAATGCGACTGTAGCGCATTAGTAGCGTTTCGTAAACGCGCGTCAGCCGCGCTTCAAAAAGTCGCCGTGAGCGAGGACCCTACAACATGTAGACATGTAACAAAGTTAGGCTTTGTAACATGTGTACATTCTAGTTTGAGTTACCCGTGATTAAAGAGACAGGTAGGCACTTTCTTTGTTTTAGCGAGCTAAGATATTCACTGAGGATTAATTAATTCCTTTTAGACCATTAAGGAGAATAATGTGTTGATTAAGCGAGTAATCAATTTATTTGAACACATGTGTTAGCATTTTGTTGGAACGGTAACTCCGTATAAGTCGCTTCTTACATATTTTAAAACTGTATATCTGTTTGTGATAAACCTAAAAAGTACTGAACGGTTTTACTTCATATTACAACTAGCTAGTAGAACATATATGCTACTCAGTAGTAAATTAGCTTTCTACTGGTGAAAGAAGAAGTTTACATAATTCATTTCAAAAATGTTCCCCGTCTAAATGTCTATACGTCATAAAAAATAGGTCTAAGTAAATCTTATTTATATCAAACTCGTACCTATAGAATTTCAAAGACTCAGACACAATTGTAACTGTTCTAAGAAAAACACAGAAACGGCAAATTATTCTTAGGATTACATAACATAGTTACATTCGTGTAACTCCATACTTGTGATCCATCACAATTACTACAATCTCACCTGAGCTCGATTTACTTACTGTACTGGTATAAACCAAGCAAGCTACAGAAGTTTAACCAACACATATATATTATTTGGAGGATCTAATGAGTGCCAGGATGGATGGAGAGGGAGAGAGAGGCCAAAGAAAAGATGGATGGATTGTGTGAGAAGTGATATGGATGAAAAGGGAGTTAGTGATAGCGTGACGAGTGACAGGAAAGAATGGAAGAAAACAAACCTGTTGCGTTGACCCCAAATAAAACGGGATAAGGGCAGGAAGATGATGATGAGTACCACCAATGCTGCTATTAACGTAGCCACTTACTAGGTCCGAAAAGTTTAAAGAGTTTACCCGTCGAATCGACAAAAAGAAGAAGACTAACACAAATCCTTGTAGGAGAGTCAAGTAGTGATGGACAATTCCAAGATGGTTTGACAATTCAAAGAATCGGAGTCATTAAAATAAACCATCGAGTCCACCATTGACTCATCGCTCTACAAAATAATGGAGATGTTTTCTGATGGTTCGAACCAGTCATCCTCACTCGAAATTTTAAACAATTGAAAAACACCTCGCAAGTGAACGCGCCATGCGCCAGTCGCAACAAGAACCGTCGAGACGTCGAAGCAATCGAGAACCGTCGAGATTTTCGAACAATCGAAACAGTCAAATAAAACCTTTCACCATCGCGACTTGCTATAGTCAAGCTGCTTAATTTTATAATATGAAACAGAATTATATAAATACTAGCTTTTGTTGCGTGAAAGTGCTTGCGAAATAAAAAGTATCCTGGTAAGAACCAGGCTTGAGTCGGCGGCGCATTGTGGTCTACACGCGCCTTAAAGAGATATCAACAAAACTGAAGGGGCCCATTTAGGGCTATTTGAAAGAGTGACCGTGGCCTTAGAATGCAAAGGATAACTGAAAGACACAGGTTTTTTTATTATGCATAGGCTCGTGTTTGACCACTATATCACCTGATGATAAGCGATGATATGGCCGACGATAGAACACGCTCGCCTAGAATTAACCAATTCACTCTAGACTTGACCGGAAGACGCAGCCTTGGAAGGCCTTCCACAAGGTGGACCGAGGACCTGGCGAGGGTCGCGGGAATCCGATGGATGCGAGACGCACAGGTCCGGTCGCTGTGGCGACGCTTGGGGATGTCTATGTGCAGCAGTGGACGTCTTTCGGCTGAGATGATGATGTTGATGACTCTTGACTTAAAGATCCCCATGTCGGTTGAGGTAAAACCTTTCACAATTCTGGACAATCGTTGGATCATTTAGTTATAAAAGTACTCTGAAAGGAACTTGCAAAAACCTACACTTCATTTTAAGTTAAAACGAAGCCAGATCTAAGTTAAACATACCCATTTACTTCGTAACTTTTCAAATCCTTCTTTCTCTTTCTTTTGGTAAACCTTTTGCGAATATTCGTTCTTTATAAGACAGTGTATATTATAATGCAAGTACATCACGGACTGGGGATCGCTTGGGGATGAATTCGTTTATTATTTAAGTTGATATCTACGAGGATTCTCTCTTAGAGAAATATAATAAAGTTATTCCGCTTATAGATAAATTATTATTTTTTTGTACGATGTTTAAGAATGAATGTCTCGCCTGCAATGTATAATACGGAACTTGTTGATCGTTCAATGTGTTAAACTGCCAACTTGCTGGCTGTTGCCAAAAGTTTTAGACACAACATTAATTCTTAGGTTTCGCTCTCGTGTTACACTGAATTTTCCATATAAACGCTTATTTTTTGACACCATAATTATGTTAAAATTGGTCACTTTTTAAAAGATTGTACGCAACATTGCGTAATTTTTTTTAAAAGACCTGAGTTACACGTTTTTGCTATGGAAATAAGGCTGAGTTAAGCGATTTGCTATAGAAAAACGCCTGAGTAATGCGCTGTTACTATGGCAATACAATTTAGTTACGTTAGTTAGTAAATTATGCATCGTTCAGTTTCGTATTGAATGATTTACAGTAAAATAAAAAATCTTACTTGGGGTTAGAAGCGACTATGAAGCGACTATTCTAAATGAACAAGTAGATGTAAAATATAAATCAGACACAATTTCACATAAACAAGATAAGAATGAATAATAAAATTGCATTTTAAAACTCTCTTTTAAATGCCACATACTCATAAAACTCAGTGACTGAAATAATGAAAATATAACTGAGTGGAATAAAAAGGAAGTCGATGAAAGAGAACGATATGATAATATGGCGACGGACGACTTCCGCAGTTACAACTATACAATAAATGCAACGATGGTAGATAAACGTAGAAATTCAGATGAATAATATTTTTAAAAATATAAAGAGTGTATTCTTTGGAGGACACTCTTTATTTATTGTTATTTTTATTGGTTTAGTAAACTTTTATGCAGAACATGTTCTGTAGTTTGAAGAGGTGATTTTTGGAGTTTTTTGGTTTGTTGATATCTGGGGGAAACTTTTTAAACGCTTCAGAACCTTTGCCTTGTACACTGTGGTGCGTGGACATCATCATCAACATTTCAGCCGACGTCCACAGCTGTTAGACATAGGCCTCCCCCAAGTGTCGCCACAACGGACGGTCCGACGGTTTTATGAGCAAGTTGTTTGTTCTTCCTGCCCTTATCCTCTATTAGTTGGGGTCGGCTTAGCACGTTTTTTCTTCTATTCTATCCTGTTACCCGTCAAGCTATCACTAACTCTTTTTACTTTCATTTCACTGCTCACACAATCCATCCATCTTTTCTTTGACCTCGCTCTCAATCTCCATTCGTACAGATGTATATTCTTGACTCCTTTAGGATTTAGACTTCAATTATCGCACGTAAACTCAAGCTACGTCTGGGCGATACATAGCCTAATCATACTCACAAAACCCTTTTAATCCATCAGCAACCTTACTAAACGCTCAGTTTTTCATTGATCTATTCTCAGACACGTTTAACAGATCTATCAGCTAACTCCCAAATTGACCGAGATACATCTTAGTTAGGAGATGCATACTGCAGCATGCAAGTATCAAAATTACTCCATTATCTAACACCAAACAATTCCAGTACTACAGACAAGTGCTAACAAAATCCCATTTATCTCGACGCAAAATAGTTCTGAATTTAGTCTATCATCCGTTGCCAAATGCGCTAGGATACCGCGAGCGGGCTCACACAGTGAATGCGCAAAATCGAATTGTCTCCCGCTTTATTTTAGCGATTCAACGGCTTTATGAAGTCAGTGTGCGTTTGATCAGTTTTGTTTGACGTTACGTTGTGGAATTTTAGGATAACGTACTCTGTAGGTATTGTTTTGAATGTGTAATGAATCTAGCTGTTTACAGCGGCTTGTTAGTTGAAAATAAGTTCCAAGGGACCATACTTCCAGGATAAGTAAAGACGATCCATGCTATTCCAAAACATGGTTTACCTGTATAGCAAGTTTCCGGACGACGAGCTGCCCATTGCCCGCCGTATGCAAGCCCACATCTAAGGTGGCTTGAAACGAGGGTCAAAATTAACTTTTAGGTTAGCCCGTCAAGATTTTTGAGACTTCTGAATATTCCATTCGAGCATCAACAGAATGTCGCTAAGCTGTCTACCTAGGTCAGAATATTCACCAGTTCATCTAACAAGTTTCATCTAGGAAAATATTACCTTCCGATGTTAACTAAAGCTAGATTTTGTTGAACCATTATTATCTCTATCATCATTTCATCAGAAAGATATCCACTGCTGGACATAGGACTTCCCCAAGTTTTGCCACAACAAACGGTTCTGTGCGTTTCTCATCTATTGAAAACCCTCCCATAGATGCAAAACTTTTATCTATGTCTATACTAGTATTATAAAAGGAAAAGATTTGTATTGTTGTTTGTAATGAACAAACTCAAGAAATATTAGACCGATATTCATTTTTTTTCACCATTAGAATGCTACTTTATAATGAGTAACAAAGGCTTCATATTTTCTATTTTCAGCTAGTAATGAAGTAAGATTTTTATTGAACGATTATTATCTCATGTTTATTTATTTATTAAATACTTTAGGCCTGTGCTTTAGGCATTTTCTATCAATCATCTATCATTGCGAAATAAATACAGTTAATGAATCAACTGCTAATTACTGTCTTGTCTAGTATTTATAATTGCTATACGTCCGTGTGCCAAATCGTTCCAGAGTCAAAATTGTTGTTTCTGCATAGGATCAACAAAGACATGTACAAAGAAAATACGTGTAACCTAACTCTCTGTGTGGTCTCTGTGGTCTCCTGGAAGAAATTGCTTTTGAAATAAATAGCACCTTTGTGCTGTCCTATCTGTATTCGTCCTTTTCGATTTAAGCGGGAACTACATTAGACCAATGCGGATGTGGGCTAGGTGTGTGGAACCACGTTGTGTGGCGTGGGCTTAATGTAGCTTTACAAATCTTGTTGCCATATAAAATCTATGCAGTCTGACACGCCCAGTTTGGTGGACGTGGCCCACTTAAGCCCAATATAGGTCTCCTTTTAGTATGTTTGTGTGTATGTACGTTATTATCACTTTTGCTACTTGTGGTCGGCATGCAGTCAAACCGGGTGCGGCTGAAGACCCGTGATTTATATGGAGCGACTGCCTATCAAACCTACACGAGTCAGACACTGAGTATTACGAAACTCCTTGGATAGACATCCTTTGTGTGTACGTCAATTAATTAATAAAAAATGCATAAGAAAGTTGCTTTACACTTTTGCTGACAAAAAAACCTTTCTATTGTGAAAAATTTTTATTGCGCATACAGCTAAGGAGTGGAATTCCTTTGGCGGAGTCTGTATTTCTTAGGGGTTTTAAGCCCAGAGGGGATAAGTTACTTCTAGGCTTCTAGGCAAGCGTACTCGATTATCGGACACATCATCGCTTACCATTAGATGATATAATGGTCTAACGCGAACATATGCAAAATAAAAAATAACTCACTCATATTCTTCCAGTTTCCCTTTGTGTTCTAGGGCTGCGGTGGCTCTTCCAAACAACCTAAAATAATCAGCTTCAAAGGATCAAAGCTGCTTATTTTGAGCTGTTGGAAGTCAGACACGGACATGTTTAGATGTAGGAACATCTAAACATATCCCCGATCAACAACACACTCACACACACACACTTAACACATCACACCTTCCCGATGGAAAATCCCCAAGTCCTATCCTCAGGTATTTAACTGTCCATTCTACAAATACGTACCGCTATGCGTCTGTGAGTGCCGAACGTTCTTGTCGTGTCGCTGCGGCCCCATTACGATAGTTGACGTGCGCAAACGCATAGGAGCGGGCAAGATTTATTGCGAACCTGTGAAATTGGGTATTTGTTTGAACTGTACCCGTTTGTTTAGTTTTGGTTACGTGTTTGGGAGAGTAGCGGCGATAAATATTGTATTGTGGTGGTTGGTTTTAGGGAAGAATAGATTTTTCTGGGATATTTTCTATACTTAATTGACTAAAATGGCGTTCTATTAGTCGCTATTAATTAAAAAGAGGGGTTAAATTCCCGGGTCAGGCAATGTGTTATTCGGTTTATCCATTAAGAATTTAGACCTGGGTGTACCTTGCACTAAAGTGCTCAAATTCTTGGTCCATCCTTTCCCTCTACATAGGTTCGGTGCGGGTTAGTGGATGTAACATGTTTTTGAATTTCTGGTGCTCTAGGACATGCCGGTTTCTTCAAGATGTCTTCTGTTGTCAGCGTTTGTTGAAATAATATACACAAAGTAAAGCACTTGTCTGGGTTTGAACCCACGACCTAATACTTGTAAGTTGGTACCAACACAGATGTGATAAATATTCAAACATATCAATGCTATAATAAACTTTATGTGTCCTTTAAACAACCTTCACAAATCACCTTTAAATCATCGAGAATTTTCTCCTCCACGTTTTGTTATGTAGTCAAGCTCGAAGCTGTCTTTATTTCACTTCATCTCACATTAGGCACATAATTAGACGCACAGACTCACGTACCTACCACGTACATACCTCGTACATACGTTGATATAAGAAATTGAATGCGTGAAGGAATGTGCGATATATATTTTTTTTTTTCATTTCTCAGACGTATTTTGGGCTTTGACGGCGAGACAGTAATCAGCGTGTGTGTTTTGTTTTTGATTAGAAGGAATTGAAGGCTGATTTGGCAGTGGGGTGGGATTTTTTCGAGCCAAGTAAATAAATTTTATCACCATGCGTAATAGAAATGAAGATATCCGCGAGAGAACCAAGATTAGTGACATAGCCCGAAGATTCGCCAAACTAATGGCAATGGGCAGGGCACACTGCTCGTAGAACGGATGGTTGATGGGGCCGAAACGTTCTGGAAAGGCGGCCATGTACCGGAAGACGCAATGCTGGAAGGCCGGTAAGGTGGACCGACGACCTGGTGGACATCGCGGAGTCCGATGGATGCGAGACGCAGAGGACCGGTCATTGCGGCAATACTTGGGAGAGGCCTATATCTAGCAGTGACTGTATTTCGAATAAACATGATCATACGTAGTTGAAACTAGAAATGCTTAATAAACACCTTAATAAAGCAATTGAAACCACCATCCAGAATTTAGCCATCCAGAATTTTCAGGATTTAATACAATATAAAAATAATCTAAGTTTGTCTAATTATTGAAAACAAAATCAATGAAAGAAAATGTTCATAATATTTACAGGACACCTGAAATATAATTTTCGATAAAATCGAGAAATAAAAGTCGAAATTAAGTTTATAAAAAGCCAGACGCCCAAAGCAAATATTGACCTCAAATCCGTTCTAGGTTCGAACAAATAACAGGTTCCAAAAGAAAAACATCTCACATTGAATCGTACCCTGTTGACACTCCAAACGGGATAGCGCAATGGTATCCGACGTGGAACGTATCTCATTAACTCGATTATATTTCTACTTCTCCAAATCCTTCTGAAACTACAAAAAACCTCACATGATTCTGAACCTTATGTTACTTCTGAAATAAAGAACAAAATTGCTTGAATGTTTCCAGGATAATTTCCGCTCTCCCATAGGCCTAGTTATGAGGGAAAAATTGGAGAGGTCGTCTGATGGTTGTGTGGAGTTGTTCCGATGGCTGCGGTTATGTCGTGATTCCTTTATGGCTGCCAACGGTATGATGTGAATTAGTTAGGCGGGCTTTTTTCTCTGAAAAGGATGAAGAATTTGGACTTTGATGGAAATCTGTAGGAGTATAATAAAGTGGAACAGTTTTTTTGTGTCTTTTTATGTTTGTCTAAGGTAACTATCAAGTTTTTTTTTTAATGGCACATTTTAGCTCTTCTCTAAGCTAGAGATAGCTTTTTTGTGCGTGGAAAATCATCCAAAGACTTCTGTCGCTTCAGGGAAGGGCGATGTCTGACTTTTACTGACTAAAACCAGCTCCTATATTCCTTCTTTGCCTTGGTTTCCAGGACCCCGGGGTTTTCCTTGCAGAAGCGAACCCATAGCCTCAGTCTGTAGACTTCTGTGTATATTTTGCCTTACTATCCTATCGAATAGTGAACTTTAAATGCAAAAACTTCCAAAAATTGATTTCACTGACATTCACCTTAACCCTTCTCAAGTAAAACAAACCAGCTTCAATATTGAAGTTACTCCTAAAATATTTCAAATATGCGCTCACTGATTCGCACAAAGTGCCTAATGTACGGAGATGAGATACCGCCATGACTTATGGGATCCTTGTCGAGATAATTTAAATTGTAGCACGCTTTGCTGCGTGTGTATAATATTTTTGTGTAGGTATTTGATATGAGGAAGGGTGGTTTGTGTAGTACCAATTAAGATTATGATTGGTTGGTTTGAGGCTAGTAAAATTGATCTGTTGTTATTACAACAGCCATAGATAAGGGCTTGATTGGTCTTATTTCGCCCGTTTTCAATAACCTACCACAGTTCATAAATAGATAGCTATCTTCGATAAACAGTAAGATTCTAGTTGTCAATGTCACAACTTTTGGTAGGAAATGCTAACCGTCGGTCGGTTATAGGAAAGCAAGTAAGGGCAAAAGGATAGATTTGTTTATCTTTAGTATCTGCAATATGAAAAAACTATGATAACAAAGTGGCAGTTACAATTTAAAGAAATATTTTTAAGAGCAGTAAAAACATTGCGATACATTTTATGCAAACTAGATTGTTATTAAATAATCTTCTCTCTTCGAAGCTAGTAGGTATATTATCTATATATATAAACATGAAACCCGTTTTTCGTTGTCACGACATCACATGTAAACGGCTTTACCGATTTGGCTGATTCTTTTTTTAAAATGTTCCTTGAAGTTCAATGATGGTTCTTACGAAGAGAAAAATTCAAAAAAAAAAGTTACGTAAAGTAGGGTAGGTAGGGTAGTGTAGGGTAGTGTAGGGTAGTGTAGGGTAGTGTAGGGTAGTGTAGGGTAGTGTAGGGTAGTGTAGGGTAGTGTAGGGTAGTGTAGGGTAGTGTAGGGTAGCGTAGGGTAGTGTAGGGTAGCGCAGGGTAGTGTAGGGTAGTGTAGGGTAGTGTAGGCTAGTGTAGGGTAGTGTAGGGTAGTGTAGTGTAGTGTAGGGTAGTGTAGGGTAGTGTAGGGTAGTGTAGGGTAGTGTAGGGTAGTGTAGGGTCTTGTAGGGTAGTGTAGGGTAGTGTAGGGTAGCGTAGGGTAGTGTAGGGTAGCGTAGGGTAGTGTAGGGTAGTGTAGGGTAGTGTAGGGTAGTGTAGGGTAATGTAGGGTAGTGTAGGGTAGAGTAGGGTAGTGTAGGGTAGTGTAGGGTAGTGTAGGGTAGTGTAGGGTAGTGTAGGGTAGTGTAGGGTAGCGTAGGGTAGTGTAGGGTAGTGTAGGGTAGTGTAGGGTAGTGTAGGGTAGTGTAGGGTAGTGTAGGGTAGTGTAGGGTTGTGTAGGGTAGTGTAGGGTTGTGTAGGGTAGTGTAGGGTAGTGTAGGGTAGTGTAGTGTAGGGTAGGTAGGGAAGGTAGGGTAGGGTAGCGTAGGATATGTAGGGTAGTCATTTGACGGGAGCGAAGCCGCGGGCAAAAGCTAGTAATCTGATAAAATCTAACTTCATGAAACTTATGAACTGTCAGTTTCCCCACCATTTTACATTATATGTGCACTTTTGATGCAGAATTCAGGAAATGCAATCATATCAATGTCTTTCAATATGAAACTTAGTAGATTTTGAAGTTTTGTGGGTTGTGTTCTGAAGTAAAAATAAAGAATGCAAACGTCATATTTTTTTATACTCATCATCATCTAATCCCAAACTAAGCAGAGTTGGTACCTACTACATAACTGATAAACATAATTACTTGAGGATACTCGCCGTACGTCGGGTTATCCGATGGTAGAACGGTTCACGTCGGAATCAAATAATTAAATTCGAGCATCCTGTAAAATACCTTAAAAAGACCTTAGAATACCTTAGAAAGACTGGATACCGTACGCTTGTACTCCAAGCTTTTTATATTGGTCTTAGCCAAACCTATATCACCAATAAACTTCTTCGTACTTTTTCCCACTGAGTCTATAGCTGCTAGGCATTAGACATTGATTTTATTTCAACTACCTTCTTACAATTAAAACTACTTACCTATCATTTTTAACTTATTACCTATTTATTTATTACTATCTAAAATTTCTGCGAGTAACTGTTATTATTACTTCCGTTCCCAAAATACTCTTAGCTGGCCTCTAAGGCGTTAAAATAGAACCTCATCAAAATGAGCCTTTTTCAATAGAGGCCCTTTTCACGCCCCACTGGGTCTGGCCGGAATTTATTTACACTACACCCGGGGGAAATATCATTTAAGTCAAGATAAGGTATATACGTAAAAACGAGATAGTTTGTTTTAATACTATGCCTAGAAACCTTATTTTTAGAATACCTAAAAACGGCTGAATTTTTTCGGTAGCTTGAAAAGCTTGAAACACAGCCTTTTCTTCTAGTTAAATAAAAATATCTCTATTATTCTACGAGTATACATAATAAAAGGAGAAACTGACTGACTGACACATATCAAAGCACATACGAAACAATAAGGACTAGAAGAGTGAAATTTTGCACAAGGAAACCTACTTTCACGTGGGCAAAGCCACTGGTAGTGGATACTAGAAGAACTGAAAAACCGTTTTACGTTAAAGAAAAATCTAAACGCATTGTCGCATTTACGCGTAGTTCCTGCTTGCCAACAAACTGCATCGACTCTTAAAACAAGGTTACGAAGACACAATTAAAATATTTTATACAAAAACAAACCAATTTCCACGAACTCAATAATAAGATATCATTCTATAGAGCGTAGACGGCAAGGTTTCAGTTCGGCGAAAATCTTCGCGTAGGCGAAGAGACGTGCGTAGCCGTGTAGCCGCGTAGTACCGTAGCGGAGGTCGAGGTGAATGGCCTATCACGTGGTCGCCGTAGGCTTCGCGTAGCACGATCACTTTTCTTTTAGCCTCTTGTATTGTAGTGGGTAAGTACTCACTTGTTAAGTTACACCAACACCACTTTTATTAGTGCTTAACCTTTGCTTTTGTATACTAGGAGTCCTTGATCAAGGATGTGCCCGTGCCTTTGTTATGAAAAGGATTTTTTTTTCTGTGGTGACGGTGATCGTCTAAGTGGTAAGGTAAAATCTCATATTACCCGTTTTTTTTTTCTTCAAAATTCCTGGTGTCTTATGAAGGCTTCCTCGCTCTCACAGAATAGTCCCTACTACTCTTTCTGGCTTTCCTTGATGAGGTGGAACGGATCGAATGACAGATTTGTTTCACACGTAAATTCACGCTTTAGTCGGGGAGTTGCGGACACCAGCCAGACATACAATACATATCCTATATTTTTTAATTCGATTTTATAGTCTACGGAAAGTTTACTCCAGAGTTATAAATGTGCCGATATCAAACCTGCATAACTGGCGAAATCATAGATGCAATATAGTAAATACTGAGTGTGATAAATTCTCTGCCGTCAAAACCTTTTGGGAATCCCAATGTTGTGTAAATGTGATGAAGTAAATCTTATGAATAACGAACTGCTACGCCGGAAATCGTTGGTTCGATTCCCACCCAAGACAAATGTTTGTATTATGAGCACGATCATTAATTTGTTCTGAGTGTGGGTGTAATTTATCTGTAATTTATAAGTATTTAGAAATATATAAGTATGTATTTGTGTTGTCTAGTATTCATAGCACACGCTCTGGTCAGATTAGGACTAGAAAGCGTTGTGTGAATATTGTGATATTATCATTATAAACATAAAATCACATTCTATTCTTTTATTAATCAAGTCTTCATAAATCTTAAAATCCCAAGACCTAACATAAAACACTTACCTCTACACATAAAACCGACAAGACGCTCTCTTAGCCTGCCTACCCACATCCCCGTTCCCGCGCCCGCGACCGCAGCGCACTTCCGATATATTTACAGGCGCAGCCTTTAGGAGCTCATCCGGGGATCATTTAGACGATCCCTCGTACTATTCGCGAAAACTCACGAAGAAAACCTGCTGCCTTCGTTTAGTGAGACGGCTTTTGTGTTGCTCTGAGTTTTGGAGGTGCAAGGTGTTATTGTGAATTATGCTAGTGGTTTGTTAGAGGAATAGATTTTACTAGCTTCTGCTAGTGGATTTGGATGTGTAAAATTAAGGAATTATCCCAAGAAATTCCAAGAGATGTAATATGGAAATTTGGTAGAATTGATCATATTTTTCAAAGAATAACCGCCTCACTATCAATGATTACATCACTCCTTAGCGTCAGGTTTTTTTTTCAAGTGTGGAATCATCAGAATGACTACTCTCGCTCTTGGGCGGAGTGGGAGGGCGTGTCAGACTTTTACTGACTCAATCCCACCCCATTCCGTCGTTGCTTTTGTTCTGGGGTCACGAGTTTCCCTTTCGGAATCCAATACATGGCCCTATAGTTTTCAACCCTGCTGCTTACCATCAAGTGGGATCGCCGTCAAGCACTAGTTTAAATAACATAAAAAAAAAAATCTTGCCAGTTATTCTTCATAGGAAATTATCAATTGGAACCATGTACTAACTTCTGACGCGCCCATGTAGGCTTTTATTTCCTAAGTGTCCATATAGGTCTATATAAGCAATTTAGCTTATTTTTTTTGACTGACGACTGATTTCTGTGAATTAAAATATTTTGAATATGTTATTTCATGGTTTGCTACAGCCAGGCATTTTGCCCACATTGTTGCAAAATATCCCAATGATCCGTTATAATTATAGAGTTATTATACAAAAAATAAACACATAATAATACCCAATACTATAAAGGAACACGATTCTCCTAACCACATCTCTCCATCCATTTCCTCAGTCCAGCATTTACACAATACCTAGCTTACTTACTTATACAACAATATCCCAGAGGAGAATTGAATATCTAACGCAGACAAAAGGTTTTGAACTCTAGTCGGATATATGTTTTTCCGCTGGATCCGCTTGAAGTCTGAATAATAGAAATTGAAAGGACGGGCCTGCATAGGAGAGATTTAACTCCTCGAACGTACAGAGTTGTATATAGCCTTTTATGGGTCTGTCTTTATATATTTTATGTATGTTTACATAGTTGTTTTTGGACAGAAATAGAATTTGTTTTCGGTTGTTTGGAGGATCAAGTTTAATTGTTTTGGCTCGGATTTCATTTATAGTTCGACGAAATAATTTGATGCTTTATTTAGCTGAAGCTTGACTGAATGCTTTATTTTTAGAATATGGCAATGGAATTGATTTGTAAAGCTTTTTTGTTTATTGTTCTGTTTCGTTTTTATTTTCATTATACGGTTGTAGTTTTGTTTCATTAAATGATAAATAAATGATAAATGATATTTATTTTGCAAATAGGTTTTTTCAAACTCTTTTACACGTCAATTGTTGGTGATTGTCCAAAGGTGAGAGCTTGTGAGTATGCAAGTGTAATATGTGTATATTTGTCACTCTTCACGCTCTAACAGATTTCGATTAAACCTGGTACACGTGTGGACAATGTCTTGGAATAACACACAAAATACTTTTTATCCTGGGAGTATGGTTAAATTTTTCAAGCTGTTTAAAAGGAGTTAGGTGACAAACACACGTACAGAACATTGACATAAGTATACTTACTTGTATAAACCTACTAGACCCTGTTACAGAATATTGTTTATTATAACATAAACGCAATCTGTGAAACCTAACCATTTCATGTCTCCCAGCGCAGACATTGTAACATTTACATATTGAAAGGGGCTAGAACAATAACTTTCTTCTACAGTTAATAATTCAGCAACAGTTAATAATACTGTGTTTTCCTTCTTGTTTCTTTCTTATCTTAAGAACCCGATTTCAGCACCTATTAAGTTTGATTGCATTTTGAAACCATCCAAGGACCCACTAAAATATACTCACAAAACTTCATCCAAATTTGTCAAGCCGTTTAGGAGGAGTCAGGTAACAAATACCCTTCCAAAAAAATTATATACTATAAATTATACTCTATATATAGTGCTAGGCCCTGTAGCAGACTAGTGTTTATTATAAGTATTACAAAAGCTACCATAAACGCCATCTGTGAAACCAAAACCATTTCATGTCTCCCAGCGCAGACAAAGATTTACATATTGATAGCGGCTAGAACAATAGCTTTCTTCGACATAAGCCGACGTTTCGGCAGACAGTACCTTTTGAGTGATGTGTACTTTAGAATTAAGTACAGTTGCTACTTAATGAGAGGAGTACTTATAGGGAGGCTGGGTTTTCAATGTGGAGGGGTGGGTTCAGGTTTGGTGGTTATAATTTGAACTTTGTCCTATATTTTTCGTTAGAAAGTCTGTGGGATAGTTCCGAGGGGTCACTGTGGCTGGATTTTAGTCAGTAAAAGTCTTACTTCCGCTCCGCCATAGAGTGAGCAAAGTCATTAAATCGATACCTTTGGGTAGAAAGGTCGTATAAACCAAAACCCGACTTTTCAGTACAGCAGAAAAACTATTTTTTTTTTACATAAAAAATCATAACTTTTTTTCTTTTGAAGTTATAAAAAAATGATCTATGAGAAAGGTTCTTACATTTTGCAGATGAAAAAGGTTAAATCATCAAAACCCAGCTATCTTCTTTAGTTTTAAAGTTAGCTTGCATTTACGTCTAAGAAAAAATCAATGTTTGGTTTATACACCCCATGAAAATGTACTTTGAAAAAACTGTGGGGGTCGTATATCCATTTTTGGTAACCATAAGGGTCATATTTAATGTCGTAAAAACCCATATATGTAATTTTTTTTTGTATTAAAAACCATTTATAATCATAGATCAATTGAATTCTGACTAATAAATAATCCTGTTACACATAGAATTAGTAGGAACTCAATTATTATTATTCTAATACCCAATAATGGTCGATTCAAATAAAATAAAACTACCTGAAATATGAAATCAACATTTATTAAGTATTATAATACATTCTAATCAATGGTATCTATCCGTACCTATCATTTATCGCGCTCGTTCTTCTGCTTGTCGCTGCGCGCAAATGCGAGCCTTGTATGTTGATCGTAAAGTGCTTCTTGCAATCTTCTTCTTCCTGCCCTTATCCCATATTACTTGCAGTCGGTGCAACACGTTTTCTTCTTCCATTCTGTCCTGTCGTCCGTAACACTATCACTAACTTCCTTTTCTTTCTTATCGGTCCTAACGCAATCTATCCATCTCTTCTTTGGCCTCCCTATCTATCCCTCTCCATCCATCCACATGTAAATTTAGAACTCTTTTATGGTCTATCGGTTTAGGTAGTTAACTAAAGGTAAACAATCTTGCTATGTCTTTTTATATTAAAGAGGTCGTATATAATATACACAAAGATTATTTAAATTTAGTTTATTAGCTAACATCGATTTAGGTAAATACCTATTCGCAAAGATTTAGACATACAATTTATAGACAACTTTAGAGATAAAAAGACATGCCAAAATTGTTTACATTTAGTTAACTACCTAAACCGACGGAGTATAGTAACATGCGTTTCATCCCTTCTCTTCACATGACCATACCAAGACAAACGATTTCCTTCCAACTTTTCAGTGACTGGCGCCACTTTCAAACTTCCCTTAATACACTCAGTTTGTTCATTCTTGTCACCCCACACATCTGAATATTCTCATCTCCACTATATGCAATCTTTTTTCATTCATCTTTTTCACAACCCAACATTCTGATCCATACAGTATGACAGGTCTTATCACGGACTTGTAGATTTTACCCTTCAACTTGAGGGGCATCCGTGGATCACAAGTTGTTCCCGTGACCTGTCGCTATTTCATCCATCCTTCGTTGCTCGGATGTGTTAAGTCTCGGTCTACCTCACCATCTCCTTGGACAAGCGAACCGTGGTACTGAAAGTCGAAACAAATTGGTATGGGCGTCCTAGCGAGAACTAAAGGTGAAAGATTAGAGGGACCGCCGAAATCGCAGAACAAGTACTCTGTTTTGGTTCTACTCAATTTCAGGCCAACACTCTCTAATCTTTGCCACAACACCTCCAATCTGCTCTGAACCTCAAGGCCACTCTCGGCAACTAGCACAATGTCATCGGCAAACAGCATACACCAGGGGGCCTCTTTCTGAATGTCTAACGTCAAAGCGTCCATTATCAGCAGAAAGAGTTAAGGGCTGAGAGCCGACCCCTGATGTGGGCCGACCGCCACATTCAAACTGCCACTGGTGCCTACTGTAGATCGGACTTGGATACTACACCGACTGTACATCGATCGGATCAACTGCACATACTTCACAGGCACACCTTTCTCCTTAAGGGCCCACCACAGAACCTCACGATGTACCCGGTCGTATGCCTTTTCGAGGTCAATTAATACCATGTGCAAGTTTTTAATTGCACCTCTGTATTTCTCGCACAGCTGGCGTATAGCGAAAATGGCATCCGTTGTACCCTGACCAGTCATAAAACCGAATTGGTTCTGTGAAATTTCACTCTCTTCTCTCAACCGCCTTTCAATACCGCTTTCTCCCTTACTTTCATAGTATGTGACATTAGCTTTATTCCTCTATAATTGTTGTACTCAAGAACATCACCTTTGTTTTTAAAGATGGGCACCAAAAAAGTTTTGTACCAATCATCAGGTATAATTCTTCTTTCAACAACTTATTGAAGAACAAAGCTAAGCACATCCATCCACTCGCAGTAACTTCCACACTTCAACTGGTATTTCAAACTGGGCCAATGGCCTTACCATTCTCCATTCCATTTACTGCTATTCTGACTTCATCCATACTAACCATTCTCACTAACCCCACATTTTCTGGTTTAGTTTCTGAAATCCCACTTCAATCATTTTCCTCATTCATTAGTCTTTCAAAATATTCCTTCCACCTCTCTTTGATTTTTTCATCATCTGATAGAACCATTCCGGGTTCATTCCTTACACATTTTACTTGACAAACATCCTAAAGTAAGGTGCGACTTGCAATGAACATGGTTTATACACCAAGGTTGCGAACTGTGTTTGGATTTACGACGTCAAATTTAACTTGTGTTTAGGTATTAACACTTTAACACTTTAGGGCGTATAAACCATTTACAATTAATGCATTTAACACTTTAGGGCGTATAAACCATTTACAAATAATGAATTTAACACTTTAGGGCGTATAAACCATTTACAAATAATGCATTTAACACTTTAGGGCGTATAAACCATTTACAAAAAATGCATTTAACACTTTTGGGCGTATAAACCATTTTCATTTAACGACTATTTTTACACCCTGAGTTAATATAAATTATGGTCATTACGTCATAAAAAAATTACAAAAAAAAATATTTGGCTTTTACATTGAAAATTTACCTTTTTTAAGAGGCAATGACCGAAAATTGCTGGGTCGTATTAACCATTTTTAAGCGAATTTCTACATTTCGTATATACAGATCGATAGAGAAAAAAATTCTGAGAAAAATGGTATATATAACTCAATTTGGCCAAAATGGTCTATATGACCTTTCTACCCAAAGGTAGCGAAATGATTTCTCACCTAAAAATAAAAGTGCTTGTACCCATTTTTTGTACTAATCAATTAATGCCTTGGTGGCCTTTAATTAAGACTAGGCTATAAAATGTAGGAATACTGAATCTTTACCATGCAGTATAAATATGCTTTGTTGGTTGTACTTAAATAAATAAATAATCATATCAAATGAAAGCTAACTAAACTCACAATATATTTCTATTTCTAACTTGTGTTTGCTCTATCAAAACAATGCGATTAACTTGTTCATCCTCTATCTTCAGTAAACTCCTAGATACGAGTATTTATATAACAATAGTCAATAGCTATATGACCTTTACTTCATCCAGTGTATCTGTTCAACAGCGATCAATGTAACCACTTAGACGTATCTCCGATAAAGTCGATCGGAGATACGACTCGGGTCGATCTTTAAGGTTAAGCAACGCTTGCCAAGGTTGATTTGTAGATGGGTGACCATCTGAACATACTGAGTTTCCTCCGTGCCTTGGAAAGCACGTTAAACCGTAGGTCCCGGCTGTCATTTGTAGATCTTTGGTAGTCGTTACGGATAGTCAGATGTCAGACTCCAGTCTTGCCACGAAGGACCGTGTTACCCCAGTTAATGGGTTGTGGAACCGCTCGTCGTAAAATTCTGGTATTCAGCTAAATCTGGCTTGACTGGAAGAACCCAATATAGTTGGGAAAAGGCTAGGCAGATGATGATGAGACAATAGCCATTTAACCTTTAGCTCATCCAGTGTGTGTCTGTTCAATAACGATCGATGTAACCACTCACTCGTATCTCCGATAAAACGGTTCCTCGCATTCTATTTGTATCCATAGCAACCAAAATACACATAAAATATCAGCACTGATAAAGTCTTGACTAATAACAAGTGATTACCAACGTTTCCTGGGTCCTGTCGCGACAACATCCAAAGCAACAGGTGAGAATCTGGCGAAAGGCCAGCTTATGTCAACCTGGTTCATCCAACAGTCTCTTAGAAAACACAAAGAAAATTGAACTTTATTAGTACGACATAAAGTTGGGAATTGATTGAGATGATGAGGTTAAAGTCTATTAACAGAATTGAAGAATTATAAATCGTATTAGCAAGCGATAGAATTAAAATTTGCATGTCGTCAATTCAAGATCAGTCTGTCATCACTCCCCAATTAATTGTTGATCTTAGTGTAAAGTGATAAGGTCGGGATTTGAGTGGAGTGGTTAACAATTGATAGGTTGTTGACACTTGCTTTTGAAAGTTTTGCTGTAAAATTTTTCGTGGAATGACGATTGTGATGAAGATGTCTGTCATGGTTGTTATTCTTTTTGTAGTTGTGCCATTTCAATTGAATCAGTCACGCTTCACGCATATAAAAAAAAAAAAACCTTTGCTCAACGCTACGAATAAATCTTGTATCATGGGTGCGATCAGAAATATGTAAACTAATACACAAGGTACCCAAACCCGAAACACATATCTGAAGAGCATATAATTAATATTTGTCCCGTGCGAGAATCAAACCCGCGAAATGCAACAAAGCAGCAGCCAATCGCAAAACCAATCGTACAATTAAATGATAAAAAAATGCTGATTGGAAAATTGTAGCAAAAAGAACCAGATCCGGTAAACATTGTTCTGCCACATAAATTATCAAAAAAAATATGAGAGGTGGGGTAGGGGTTAAAAAAATAACCTTCGATCTATTCTCGGACTTACCAAATATATAAAAGAAAATCGGTCTAATCTTTTCAGAGAAAGTCGATCACAAACACACACGCACGCGATTTTATTGGATAGATTTCACAAATATTTTATTAACTCTCGTCCGTCCGTGACTGCGGGGTGCCCACCGCTGGGTCTCTGGTATCTGAACCCCAGCAAATGCTGAGGTGGTTACTTTGTCGGTACAGGCACGCTCAGTGTATTCTGTACTTTTTTCTCTTTTGCTTTGTGTTATAACCATTTGATTATGCTGTGTTAATCCCGTACAGACTGGTATCTGACGTCCAGCAAATGCTGAGGTAGTGATGATTACCTCTTTGATACAGGCATAGTCGGCGTATTCTGTACTGGTCTTCTCTTTTACTTTGTACTGTATCAATCCGGATAAAAACTTTTTCTGTTCTTCTTTTCCATTCAATGTGGCAGGAAATCCCAGCCGCACCTCATCCAAGGAAATCCAACCCGAATTTAAACTACACATCTCCGAAGCGCCGGCAGATCGAAGTGTTGCCAACACAGTCACGTGACAGACTCCATTAATTATTAATCCCCGTCCATTGTGTTACGTGTTCACCCATCAGCTTGAGGTAGACATGTTGGAATATGGCCAAGGATACTACAGAACTGTTGTGTGGGCGTGTCGACAATACACCTTCGATGGGCGTTGCTAAAGAGCAGCCAATCAATGTACTGTATTAACGATTGGAATTTTTAGCATAGCAACCGTTTGAGTCACGGGGCATTTAGTAGCTCAGATTAAAGTCAGGGCAAGGGGTCATGTTGCTGCTCCAAATGAGACTGGCATTCGAGACTGTTGTGCTCGTGGCTATGTTTGGCTTCCGGCAAATAATAGATCTTCTTCAATGTCAATTGGGTGATGGATGATGGAAAACAAACAGTACTTTCCTGGTAAATCATAATAATAAACCGCGATCAAGATAGGAACCATAAAAATCTCTGCAATTGATATTACAACATTTTATTTACCCAATTAATTTACAAATCGAACAATTAACTTACAGATAGTAAGTTCTTGTTAACGTTTGAATCCCCAACCGGTCCTATGAGACCGCGCTGTTATTGTTTTACTATTGTGTCTCGTTTCGCGGGTATCTGAGTAATTAATGCTTAAACTATTTAAAATAGAGAGTATTCGCACGTTTCGGGAACACTTTCATTGTGCGTACAGCTAAGGAGTGAAATTCCCTGCCATAGTCTGTGTTTCCTGATAGCTACAACTTGGGGATCTTTAAAACAACAGTGAATAGGCTTCTTGTAGCCTTTTTTGTTTTCGAGGGGAAACCTTCAATAGAAGCCTAGCGTGCTTCATCATCGCTTACCATCAGATGAGTTAGAGGTCAAGCGTGCATCTAACAACGATTAAAAAATTGTGTCTTGTGTGGTCGTTAGTTAGTTGAGTCTTTCACCACCGCTTCTCTCATGATGCGACATCATATAGCTCTCTGTTTGGCGTCTAGCGAGTTGATATTTATGCTGGAGTGTATCAAATATTTTATGAGATCCGTCCGCTACCTTTAATCTTCTTCTTAGGGTGTCGAAGGCAAAACTAGTTAAATACCTTGCCTGGCCCAGTATTCAGCTACGGCATTGCCATCTACTGGTGTTGTCATTAAGTCCTTTTGTAAACAGGTAAGACGTAACAGGTACCTGATGCAGGATAGAAGGTGGAATATAGTCTGCGGAGAGACGCCGCACCAACACTGAAGAGTGAAACCGTCCGAGAATCTCTATTTGTGGAGATTGTGTTTGCTACTTCACATCTGAGTGCGGAGTCTCTTTAGAGTTTTCCAGGTTGGTCACGACTCATGTCCAGGAGAGAGGTTCTTCGACGGCTCAATAAAATAATCAGGAGGTTTAAACTTCACCTGCCAGTGGAAGTGTTAGGTACTTTGAGATGAGCTCAACGCTTCTAACAAAACTTTTACATTGAATTATTATTATTGCCAATACCGACACATAAATATACCCATACCCTGTTTATCTACAACAGGAGCTCTTAATCCCCGATATTCAGTCTTCTTTGCCGGATGTATTCGTGGGCCAATTTCCCAACATACCACCGATTAGTTTCGGTCAATAGAACGCTGTTGAATTACGATAGTTGGCACCGTTTATAAAGATAGGCGTGCTCAGTGAGAGGCGAGTCTATTCGTATTGTATCGGGCAGGGGTCCAACCTATCGGTTAATTTGAGTTCTACAGGAATAGAGCTCTTTGTAAAAGAGTTTGTCCGGGGAAGTACTGCGTTACTAGTTAACGTTACTGTGTTTTGAGTAAAACATATAGGTATTGATGACATAAGTAACAGGTATAAGTAATTATAGGTTTTTTTTAACTATGTAAACTAGTGCTTGACTGCGATCCCTCCTGATGGTAAGCAGTGATGCAATCTTAGATGGTGAGGCGCACTAGTTTATTAATAGCGTATTCACTCTAGCCTTGAAGACACCCAAATTATAATTGGACGGGAAGACCGCAGCAGGCAGACTATTCCAGTCCTTCGATGTACGCGGTATAAACGACAAAGCGAAGCGCTTAGTCCGGACCGTAGAGGTTTCAACAACATAAGGATATTTTAGTTTGATCTTCAAGGTACCAGTGCACAAAAAAGATGTCCGTTACTTATTATAAGATCGACCACATGCTTAAATGCCATCGAACTTGTCTACTTTTGACGAACATTAGCCATCAATTCCATATTATTTGGTGATAGGTTCAAAAATCAAAGATTTTTATAAGTCTGTCTTTATATGTATCCCAAAATAATTTTACAGTTTCAACGGTACGGTTGGATTGAGCTATTGGCTGTGCTTGTGGCGTGTCGCGGGTTCACTCCTTGCATGGAACTAATATTTGTATGGCCTACCAATTCTAATTCCAGGTCTGGGTGTCTACATGTTTGGAAAAGCATCCACGATACAGCCACTAACAATTACTCACACACTGTTGAGTGTGAGTGATTGGCGTTTTTAAACTTTCTTGCTACAGCAATTTTAAAGTCTTGTCTATTTCATGCACTCTGTTCTTCATTAAAATTCCAGTTTTACTTTTTTCAGGTAAGCTTCAATTTTACAAAAGTCTAGCCTGGACGGCTGAAAGCGGTGAGTACCAACTGAAAAATAATTAAGAACGGTTTTAATGGAAAAACGGGTGTTGCCGTCATAAAATGGCTTTCAAAGTGATGTAGTCATTATAAACAGCTTTGGATTAAAGGGAGCTGTTTAACGATGTGGATTTCTGGACAATAAGTTGAGTTGATCGTTTTCATTGTTCTTTTAATGCGATAAAATTGTTATATCGACATATAAAGCTGCCCAGCTGGTAAAACTTACTATGTTCAGCTCGGCTTCCAGAGCTGAATATCAATATTTTACATGTAGTGAATGTCTACCTGACCTCCACAATCCAGTAGGTAATTGAGTATCATGATATCTTTTAGTTAAACTGTTATCAGATTTCCCGACTTCTGACTATCCGTAACGACTGTCAAAGATCTACAAACGACAGCCGGGACTAACGGCTTAAGGTGCTTCTGAGAGGTTTCCTTTGCGGTTGCAAAGGCACGGCAAAATCTTAGCGCGTTAAGACGGTAATCCGTCCATCCACAGACTGACCTCGGCAAGTGTTGCTTTACCTTATAGATCCGCACATGTGACGTAACTACTTCTATTTTCCATCTGTAACGACTGTCATAGATGTCAAAACAAATATTCAAGAGCCAGAAAGTCTGACACCAATTTTACCAAGGGGTTACTGTGTTACACAATTACAAGGTTGTGGATGTCAGACAGGTACCTAGTCGCTTCATAAAAATAATAGTATTCAGCTGCATTCGGTTTAACTGAAAACCGCCCGAAGAAAAGGTAGGATTGATTTGAAAACTTGAAGAATTGCGGACAAGAGCCTTATTAATTTAATTACGAACAATAAGTGCTTGGAAATATCTCTAAAATACGGTCAGCCAGCCTTATCTTATATTTTTCAGGCACAATCAGCAACCTTTCTAAAATAAAGATAACTTCGTAGTAGACTATTAATTATTATTTTAACAGGAGAAAGGAAGGTAGCGTCTCATTTAATTAACTTCAAAATTTGCTCCAGTTCCTCTAAAATACTTAATAAGCGAATATTTACTGATGTTAAAAAAAAACCTTGCTGTAATTAGAAAACTCTGTGGTAATAAGCTTTAAAAGCGAACTTTCTTGTGTTTTCTTTAGGGGTATTTTGTAATGTAATCGATGGGGTAAGTTACGAACTTAAAGCGGGAAGATGTTACAGAACGACGCTTGTACAACTCGGTCACATTAACTTGAAGCTTGCCACTGTTGAAATACTGTCTAAAAACAATAATATATAATAAACAAGAGAGAACTAACCAAATTATCGACGCGCGTATTGGTAACAAAGATGCTGACCATACCTAACACTTTCCGGGTGAGCTAAGGGAGTGCGATGAGAAGCAGGGGATTCTCGCATTTCAGAGATGCGTCAAGTTAAAGTGAGAGAGAGAGAGTGTAAATTAGGGACTGATAAGTGATGCGAAACCTGCACGGATGATATGATCTTAGAGTGGATTACACCAGCTATTATCTAGAGATAGCTATCAGGAAATACAGACTTTGTAACTATACCTTGGGGGCGTTAAGGCAAGACTTAATAGGTTGCTTCTAGGCAAACGCGCGTCATCCTTGGCCACATCATCGCTTACCATCAGGTGAGATAGTGGTCAAAAGCAAGCCTAACCATTATAGAAAAAAACTGACTTTTACGATAACCAACACCTCAAACGTCAAATCTCTTGTTAAGAAAATATAGTAGTTGCACTAATTTAACAACTGTTGAAATGGTGTCACTAATAACTATAAAAAAGCTATAATTATAGTTAAAACAGATCACAAACACCGACGTTCTTTGACCAGGCTTCAGGTTATTAAAACTACAATGTAGATTATGGTGCAATAATAGTTAATTCATTTTAATGATCTTTGTTGATGTTACCTATTGCTAAAATTAAATTTGGTGGAAACTGTAAAGTCTACTGTCCACGGACGCGTAGCTTCATAGACGCGTATTTGTCATTATACGCTTGGTGTACGCCTGCGGGAGGCTTACATACAAAGTTATGAAACTCTAGGTAGAACAAATTGAATTACATACAATTTATAACAGAAACTGACGAAGGGAATCAAAAACAACATAGCAAATGGATCTTAGAGCAATAACGCACTAGCGGCCAGGTTGCGGCGGCCATCGAGATACATAAATTAGTATGAAACCGCTATAGAGCGCGCGCACTTGTCCGCACGCGGCCAGCGGCCACAGGTGCGCGCGATCTATGGCGGTTTCATACTAATGTACTCGTACGCCGCGACCTGGCCGCTGGCCGCTGGCCGCTAGTGCGCTATTGGTCTTAACAGTACGACGTTGTCGCTTTGTCAACATAGACACAGATATACACACTAGGCTAAGCTCTGAATGCTATCTTCTTTGAAGCGGTAAGATTTCAAAGAATGACATTCGAGGATCAAACACGGAACGTATTAACTATGGCTTGGTACAAAAGAGGTGAAACATGCAAAGGATTGGACTGTGCGTGTAAGTTTTAATGATTAGGAAGTCACGTGACTATTTACGGTTGTTTATATACTTTTGTATATGTTACTGAATTTAATCACTGCAAACGAATAGCAGCCCGCATGTCGCGCGATAATTGGCTTCAGTTTTAGCAGACATTCAAACTCAAGAGTAGCTCATCATCATCATTTCAGTCAAAAGCCGTCCACTATTTGATATAGGCCTCCTTGAAGTATCGCCACAATGAACCTACATAAGAGATCGTACCCACAAAAACATAGACGTGTACTAACTAAGTCTATCATTTTCACATAAGACCACGTAATTAAAAAAATATATTTTGTAAATTCCGCTTCAGCGTCTAACTTACACCAAAAAGAGATAATTTAATTTATGAAGGCGTTTTACTCGTTCGCCCCTTTAATGCAAAAAACCCGGTCCCAGCACTAAATAAAAATAGATTAGTCGTCATTAATTAGTTTAGAAGTCCGAGATATTCATGGAACATTGTCTCCAGAAAATTTATTACTTACAGCTGTTGTTTCCTTCGTCAAAGTGTGTTTCTATTTTTTAATGATCGCTCTGAAACATCATGTCATTGTAATTTTTTTCTTTTTCTTTTTTTTTTAGTGCGGATACTCGTAAAACCGTTCCTTAGTTTTTGATTGACGTAATAATTTTGTTTGTCTGTGGTGCTTTATTGCTATTTTATTTTACCTAAAAATACTGACAGCTCAATAAAATTTCAGAATTTGACGTTTTGGCTGTAATTCTTTAATTTGTGACGTCATTTCCGCTTGGTGATTGCTTCCTAAACCGAGTCGGATGCCTGGATAAGCGGAGCATGGAGAATGATCGTTTGGCACGTAACGCATGTGTTTTAGTGTTGAAGTTTGAATTTTATGCAGCAAACAAGAGAATTTGGCAGTAACGTCTTAAAAAATTAAAGAAAAAAATATATGACATCTTTATTATATTTGTCGTAAATGATATTTAGATGCAGATAATTGGTTGCTAAGGCTTAATACACACGCAACACAACTACACCACGTTGCTACGACAAAAAGTGGTGACGTGTGTATAGTACCGCTGCAGCTTCTTGTAGTTGCGTTGTAGTAACTACAAATGTCGAATTGGTTGCGTTATGATTACGTTGTGATTACGTTGTAGCCAGTGTTTGTAGACAGACTAATACGCGATATCGCTGTTGGTTGCGATGTGGTAGAGATGACATACGGTTGCGTTCGACGACAAAATATGGTCAATGCGAATAAAACTATTTGTATAGAAAATAATGACCAACAACGTGTTTCTGTTGTGGTACGTCTGAATACACCCTAACATGTACGAAGCAAATAAAACGCCTGCATATCATATAAAACAATGTCAGAGTCGTAAACCGTTCTAAAATTGATAGCCTGCACTTCGCAACGGGTAATAAAATATAGGAATCTATCTATTTCTTGCAAAGTCTGCATATACTCGTAGACGTAAGATATTGGACTCGATATACGATAGACGGTTGTAAAATTGTCTGCATTCATTCTATTCGATTCATGCTCTGCATATTTTAAACAGAAGCGCATCACTTCAATGTTATAGAGGCGGAAGTTTTGTATTTATATGTGTATGTATGGAATTATACATACACATATGTACGAGTATGTATATGTTTCTGATTCCTTCACACTCAAATGGATTTGAATGAAAATTAATCTTGTATCACGGTTTTTTTTCTAAAGTGAAAAATCATCTATTCTTCGGCTTTTAGTCGGAGATTTTTATCGACTAGCCCGTTTTCAATAAGACCGTTTTCACATTATCCGATCCGATATCGGTGTCGGACACCGATACAATATCGGGGTAAGTAAAATGTATGAAATACCGTGCTCCGATATCCGATTTCGGGTCGGACAATATGAAAGATAGGCACATATTTCATACATTTTACTTACCCCGATATCGGATCGGCGTCCGATACCGATATCGGATCGGATAATGCGAAAACGCTCTAAGCTATCTATCATATATCGGAGATAGAAAAACAAATGAAACAACAGAAACATGTAAAATTTTTGTATTGCATCTTTTGTTTTACTGTCTTCAGTATGCCAAAACCGGAGGTAGATAGCTTATTGAAAACGGGCGTTAAACCACATGTTTCTTCAGCCTTTTGCGTTCTAGGACCACAGCTAAACAACAGCCTTTAAAAAAAAAAAACAATCTATTGCCTTGGCAATCGATTTTCGAAAAGGCACCAGCATCTAAACTGTAAACTCACATAGATAAGACACCTAGACCCGGAACAATTATTATCTGTAGAACATACAAATATTTGCTACGTTCGAGAATATGACCCGCAACACGCAACTCTACAACCAATCACTCAACCACTGTGTTAATTGAAAAAAAATTAGCATAACTACAAAAACATAATGACTAAAGTCTTTTACATTTATTTTTAAACAAAACTTAAGCACACAATATAAATAAAGACCTACGTACGTGTGTGTAAAGTATAATAAGATTGTGCAAGTTCCCACAGCAGTTTTGACTTACGGAATTAATTTATGTCAGAAACAAGCGTTTCTTGAGGAAACTAATGTCAACTACTTTGTTATGTTAAACAAGAGTTTTCATGAATGAGCCTGGAATAAATTTACCTAGTCTAAATATAACGTCGAGATCTGGAGTTGCACGAAGGCTTTCAACATAAAGAAAGAAAGAAAATAAGAAAGGAAGAAACAAAACAAGTTTATTAGGGGCCGGTTTTTCAATAGACGGATTTTTTTTGTTAGGAGAATAGATATTATGGCTGTTTCACATATTTTCTAAGCAAAAGTTGTCGAACCGTCTTTTTTATTGTTCAGTTAAAAGTTATCTGTCCATTGAAAAATCAGCCCTCAGCCTGAATAGACAATGAAATAAAATAATCTGTCGGTGCCATGTGACCAATTATCACCAGACACAGAACAAATGATCGTGCTCATCACACAAACATTTGTCTCGGGTGGGAGTCGAACCCACGACCTCCGGTATAACAGTCAAGACCACTAACCACTAGACCAACAGGCCAGATAAAAATTATAATCATCATGACTTTATTATTATTAGCTTACGCTTTCACAATCTGGATCATGAATGCTATAATAATATATTTACAAATATTAAGGAAGATATATTTAGAACTACTTCCTAGCCAGACGAAACTGAGATATTTAAAAATAGGTCAGAATTAACTGGAGTACATATTCCCGTTTCGGCACCCATCGAGATTTTCGATTATTCCCGATGTCCACCACTTGTCTGGCCACCACTGGGGGACAGCGAGACAACTTTAAAACATTGTTCTCGTTGTCCACCACTGGGGGACAGCGTCACAACTTTGTAAAATATTTCCATTCGCCACCACTGGTGAAATTAAATATTATAAACTAATCAACAGTTTTAAAAATCACATATGTAGTTAAACAAAAAGACAATAATAACTTATCACAATATTTAGAAATTGGTGGTGGCTAATGGAAATATTTTACAAAGTTGTGACACTGTCCCCCAGTGGTGGACAACGAGAACAATGTTTTAAAGTTGTCTCGCTGTCCCCCAGTGGTGGCCAGACTAGTGGTGGAGATCGGGAATAATCGCAGATTTTCAGCTCCCAAGCTATTCCCGATTCGGCACCAATAGGTATTTTGGACAGGTTACTAGTAACCATACAAAACACCAGTCCAAAATACTTATTGGTGTCGAGTCGGGAATAGTATGGGTGCTGAAAATATTGGTGGCGATATGGGAATACCCCAAAGTTTATCGTTGACAAAACGTAGAATTAAATAAAAGTTAAATGGTTATAGGATTCTTTGTTGTAATAAATTGCCCGATTTAAAGTGGTGTTATGTTGCTAGCAACATATGTAGACACCATATCAACTTTAGTAACAATCAAATGTTTTAATTTTGTGATTGGTTGTCTCGGCTATTTTTGTTTTTTTTTTTATGTGGTAAATCATCTGATGTCTTCTCCCGCTCTAGGACGGATTAAGAGGTGTCAGACTTTTACTGACTGAAATCATGCGTCTTGCGTCCATCAAATTCCTGCGACTCTCATGATGACTCTGCGACTCACCTGATCGTCGGTCGGTCCACCCTGTGCGGGGTTTTTTTTTTGTAATGTCAGTATTTTTAAATACCCCACTAACTGTTGCTAGCGGCTTCACCCGTGTGATAGTAGAAAATTATCCCAAAGAAACAAACACCCGGGATAAAAAGTATGTTATGCACTATTCCAGTATGGTCTTCTCGAGTGCCTAGATGCATCGAAACCCGTTCAGCGATTCGAGCGATAAGAAATAACAAACATACCTACACACATACTCACTTTCGCCTTTATAATCCTACTAATATTATAAATGTGAAAGTTTGTGAGAATGGATGTGTGGATGTTTATTACCTTTTCACGTAAAAACGGCTGGACCGATTTGGTTGAAATGTATAGGTTATACCCTGGATTAACATATAGACTACTTTTTTTTTCGGGCCAAGCCGCGAGCGGAAGCTAGTATTACTATAATAACATAGACGTAGAATTTAGAGAAACACATGAGAAAAAAACTCGTGACCTAATTAAATACGCACGTTTCGTCTCAAAACTTAAAGCTTGCCGGAATTTATCTAGTGTTATTTTGGAATTCATTATATTTCCTTGTTCAAAAATAGATGGCTGTATAATTAACTACTGTCAATCATTTGGAGAGCAGAGGTGGCCCAGTGGTAACTGCCCCGACTTATAAGTTGTAGGTCGCGAGTTCAAACCCAGCCAGGCGTATTACTTTGTGTAATTTATTTCGTCACCACTGCTCTTTAAACGGTGAAGGAAAACATTGTGAGAAAACTGGCATGTCCTAGACCCAAAAATTCTCAGACGTGACTTCCACCAATCCGCATTGGGCCCTGCCCATGTGGATTACTGCACACTCTGTCTCCTAAAGAGGAGGCCTGAGTCCCACCAGTGAGAACGTTACAGGGCCGATAATGCTAAACAAAAATAGATGGCCACATAATTAACTAGTGTCAATCATTTTGAAGTAGTTTTGAACTATTTTTATTGCAAGCCATTAGGCGAGAAAATTAGTAGCCCCACGATATTTGTTTGACATACCTATAGTATAATTAAATCCATCTCATCGCTTACCTTATCTTTCGTGGCAGACACACATTGTCTGTCGAATTTAGGTCGCCACAGCTGTCTATTATAACTCACAGCGACCATTATACGGAATATTAGAAACTAACACTGTTTCTATTAATTGCTTTCGGGAATCTTGGCTTGGTTTGTGTGTATATTAAAGAAATTATATTTTATTGACATCACTAAATATGTTCTATAGTTAGTCATCTTACCATTTTCACTATTAATACAGAGTTTCTCAATCTTATGGCCACACGTGTCTCGTGTAAGTTCCTAGATGACTGCTAGCCTTCCCAGTGAAAAGAAAATATAACTTTATTATTAAAAGAACAACGTTACTTAAATGACTGTGTTTGGACATAATGCGAGTCGTACCATCTAACTAGACGTCTTTATGAAAATATTGTCGCCATCAGTCAGCGAACCACCAAAAGTTTGCGAATCCTATACTGATTAAATTAATAACCCACAACATCATCATTATTTTAGCCGAAAGACGTCCACTGTTGGATTTAGGCTGAAGTGTCGCCATAATGACCAGTCCGGTGCGTCTCGGATCCCTCGGATTCCCGCCAACCTCACCAGGTCTTTGGTTCACTTTGTGAAAGACCTTCCAACACTGCATTTTCCGGCATGTGGTCAGCACCTAAATCAACCATTTACAAAAAACAGTACTAATGATTATAATATGACATTTACAAGAATACACATGCGATATTATAGAATTGAAATAGTTTAGAATTTTGTGTTCCACTTACAGCCACATGCGCACATCGTGTCGGTCGCGATGACAATAAAAAAACATCCTATACCCCACCGACACTTATAGATGTGTTTGAGTAAATCTAGTCGGAATAGAAATAGCATATCGAGCGATATAAAATGTCCAACGGCTTCCGTCTGTGAGGTTGGATAGAGAAATCAGTCTTTTTGTGAATTTGTTATACGAGTATGACAAGAAAGAAAGAAAAAGAAATTAAAGGAAGAAAAAAGGAAATAAAAGAAAGAAACAAAAAAGAAAAGGAAGAATAAAAAGAAAAGAAAGAAATAAAATAAAAAGAAAAAAACGAAAGAAAAAAGATTCAAAATAGAAAGAAAGAAAAAAGGACAAAAGAAAGAAAGATAAAAAAAGATAAGAAAGAAAATGGACAGAGAGGAAAAAAAAAACAATGTACAAAACATTTAAAAAGAAGAAAAATACCTGATTAATTTCCTACCTTTAAAAAATAACCAATAAACATCGTTGAATATTCTTTTTAGAAAAGTATTTTCCACGAAATCAGATTCACTACCCACAATCATAGTCTCCAAAACAATTCATTAGATACACTTGTTCTGTACCAAAGATCAGATCAAGAAATGCAAACACATCCCCAGACGATCCAATCACCATTACTTCGCCATCAACGCGCCAGATTCCGTGCCACGTGCTAAATTAATACCCGGTTCAACACGTGCGTTCGTGCGTGTCACTCGTAATGATAGTAAAAACCGTATTTACGTTAATAAACCGATCTAGAATGGAATAGAGATGTTTTAGATGTCGGATGTTCACTAGGTAATGGATAAAAGCTATATTTGAAGATAGAAGTAAAAGTAGGTGACAATTCAAATTGAGCTGAATTATTGTATTAAAGTTTTGTGGGTAATGAAAAATTTCCGTCTTTTTTTTTAGCTAGAGGGTGTGGCAGACTTTTACAGACCAAAACCCTCTTTGGTTACTTCAGTTGCCTTTTGCGTTTCAGTGGCACAGTGATACGTCGTCGATGAGTGCGTTGACTCAAGTTTGGTTCTTACTGGACATCAAGCTACCCATTGCTTGCCGGACGGCAAGATTATCTTAAAATAAACGTATTATCTGGTGAAGGTCGAAAGAGCCTGCTACATACAAGGAGAAGAAAAATGATGTGGTTAGACTTGAGAGTGCCATAAGTCTAGCATGTACCCTCTTTCGTCTAAAATAATTATGATATATAATAATTATGAAAGTGAGCCTCTTCGAGCTGATTACCTTGAACGGACTTGATTGAGCCTATACAATTAGTTCGTAATCTATTTGTCAAAACGGAGAAATTGACTGACTGACATATCAACGCACAGCCCAAATTACTGGGATTAGGAGTGTCAAATTTTGCATCAAGTTTCATTTTATAACGTAAGCGAGCACTAAGATACTTTCAAAATTCACACCCTGAGGGTATGAAACAGGATTCGAACATTTGTATAAAGAAACCTAACTTCACACGTGCGAAGCCGCTGATAAAAGCTATTGTTTTAATAAAACTTAAACCATTACAATTAAAAAGTACTTTGTAACTTATATTAATCGCTTTAATCTATTTAATTCATAAAATTAACCTGCGTCTGTCTTGCCGGCGCAATAAAAAGATCTCGCTGGAGTCTGCAAAAAAGTCTGGCTAGACAGTTTGCATTTTAATGAAACAAATTGTCATTAAGTCATTTCGCTTCTTACCGTTATATCATGTTCTTTGAAAGAAACTGGAAAACGTAGCACCAATATTTTATCTCAGCTTGTAGAGACTTCTTTAATCACAGCAAATTTTTATGAGTTTTAGAATCTTAAATTTTGGAATACTATGTCCTACTTGTGCTATTGATAAGTAGGTCAAGCTCGTATTCACCCTATTAGGCGTCTCAGATTACATGCTCACGTTCCAATACCATGCCCAATTAGTACAGCATTTACCGGACCCAATTTCCCAATAAGGGATATCGTTTCACGTAGCTTTGGCCATTTCCAAGAAATAACCCGACCCCAACCTCTTTCCGAATGACTCAAATTAGAGGAACCTTTAAATACGAAGTCGCTCCAACCGATAAACTTTGTTAATTTAAAACCAGTTTAATTTTGGTGTTTCTGCACCAATGATCTTGGACTCAATTAACACCAAACCCAATATACCCCAAATTTCCTAATTGAAAGTTACACCAGTCACGGTTATAAGGATTTGTTTTCATTTCTGTACTTTGACTGGCACCGTGCCAAATGATCGATACGTTTTGGCAGCACGCCAGACCATATGGCGACCGGACGAAAAAAAAAGAAGAAAAAAAAAACAACAGTTTACTTGTAGTACATAATTTAAGATTCATCTGTGGACACTGATTAAATATAGGGCTTTATTGACGACGATATTGGCTGGCAGATAATGGCAGACCAGTAAAGAATTGTGATAGTATCGTCGGAATAGACGGTAATTTCAATAGAGATTCTGGTCATCTTGTAAATGATAGTATGGTTATATCAATTTCTGCAGACAGTCGACTTCAAATAAACAGTCAAAAATATGTAGCTTCGTAACAATCTCGAGCAATGTTAATAGGCTCTTGTCATGCAATAAATTTACAAAATTTATAACTGATAAAAATTTCACAAGAAGACAGAAGAATAATAAAAATCGTAAATGAAGTTATGACGTCAGTAACAAAAAAACTGTTTGGCGAGGTCATGGATTTGGTCCATCGACTATGCCAGAGAATATAAGGAAATAGAAAATGTATTATCTTTAACGCGTGATCTTGTTCGTGTGACATTAAACATATATCATGTATACCATCATTATAGTCGACGTCATTAAAAAACATTGGTTGAGCTTTGATGTTTAGCAGCAGACATCATTTCAAAATTGTTAATGGAAACGACACATAATTATACAATTTTTCTTCTTTTAGTATATTTTTATTATAAGCTCCTACATTATCATGTCTTTATGGATCTTCGCTATTTATGTAGCATATGAAGCTAACCAATCATCTTCCAGACATATATCAGTATCTTTTATGGTTTAGGCACGCCATAATTATGGCGGTAGGTCCCTCCATGAGGAATGGTTGAAAAGACGTCACTGCACCCTCACCTTCCGTATGACGCAGGTCCTCACCGGACATGGTAAATTCGGGAGGTTCCTACATCGGATTCTGGTGAAAGAAAAGCCCGCTAGTCACTACTGTGTGGCTCGCCCTTAGGATACGGGTGGAGCATATATCGTATGCTCCACTGAGATGTGCCTCGCTTGGGCGGAGCACCGCCGTGGTCGACTCGGGCTCAGTTCAGACGGTTATCGGACGGCCGGATACCTGTAACCGACTAGCCAAAATTAGTTCTAGAAAGTAATTTACCACCTTCAAGACAATTATTTCGTAATTTCAACAAATAATATTCCTCGTGTTTAACATTAATTTAATGTCAACTTGTGAATTGTTTGGCACTGTTTGTGCTGTGCCTTGTTACTCCGTAATGAACGAGAGGACTTCGTGTATTTATACCAGTATTCAATGGATTATGCTCATTCAATATAATTTTATCACACATGTGGGTTGTTTGTTGGACTAATAAGATACAGCTGATGTGACATATTGAATGTATTTCTTGCTTGAGTGATATGTTCAGTTAATTTTTGGAAGTTTTTGAAGGAGAAATCGAATCAAATCCGATAAAAGTTCAGGTAATAACTAATTAGAAGCTTAATAACAGCAGCATGAGTCAATCTTCAAGGTTAAGCAACACTTGCCTAGGTCAGTTTGTGGATGGGCGACCATTTTTACACATCGTGATTCTGCCCTGCGATTTAAATATTAGCCAGGTTTAAATAAAAATAAAGATAAATAGAAAATAGAAAATAATGATGTAATTTTAATTGGCTTTTGTATCCAATCCAATTGATTAGCCCTGGTTGTTTTTGTAAATCTTTAACAGTTGTTTTCAGATTGTCAGAAGTCTCTTGCCAAAGGGTATCGTGTTACTTTTTTACTGGATTGTAGAGGTCAGATAGACAATCCTTCTTGTAAAATAATGGTATTCAGATGCATTCGGTTTGACTAGAAATAAACTCCAAACAGTCTGGCTTGCAGCTTTTTATAGCTTTGAATGCCGACAAACCTAAAAACATACAGATTTCTCAACCCGATGCAATGTCACGGTAGTGTAGTAGCATAAAAAACATGACACTATACATAAATTTACATCCACCTGTAGTTCTAACAGAAACAGTTGCCAATCCTGTCCTCGAACGAAATCCGGTAAAGAAAATCGTCTCCACTTTAACCAGGGTTCACCCAATTGGCAAGGCGCCACGGCAGTTACGAGCATCGATACAAACATTAATATTCGTACATTTTGATGCACATTCAATGGGTACTCTGCTTTATGTCCGTTTAAAGCCAGACACCGGTAAATAGTGGTAAATTTGGATTTAAGCTCGGAGTTTCCTTGTGTGATCGCATCAGGAGTGAAGATATCCGCAGGAGAGCAATGGGTTCCTCACAGTTTGACCGTCTGGTGTTTGGACCAAACCCGAGTTGTCAACGGTGCTCCATGTTCCACACGCGACTCAGAAAAATAACAGTAAAGTAAGGGCCAACCTACATGGTTCTCATGTGATTTGACCATTACTTTTTGTATGGACTTCGAAAGAGACTGTGACCCCTGAGTTTGTTTCGGTGTTTCTTCTCAGGGTAGTCAGTTAGGAAACACCGGCCTCATCTAGTATAAAATGACGAAAAAAAAATGACATGTAAAAGTGTTTGTAAAATCCCTACTTATAAAACAAATATCATTTATCAGAGAACAATGCACTAGGTAATCATTTAGCATAGTTTCTATTTGAGGTTGTATAATATTTAAATACAACGCCGAGAAAGCTCCTAAAGATGTCGACATTTTCCGACGATAAATCAGATTTACACAGGTACAATTTTCAGTAACACAAACGATCAATTTGGAAACTAGAGTCAGACTCTAGTTGTTTAGTATTCACGCAGAGCTAGACCTATTTTGGCGATTAATTTTGTTGCTTTTAACTATTTCACTTTTATTTATTTTTGTTTCTTATTATTCTTATTAAGTAAAAAATACTTTAGCAACTGTAAAACGTAACTAGTTACATAATTATAACCATAAAAATCATCAATACAAGCCTCCAAGCTCATCTAGTTGCAGAAATGTTTTTGACCTTCATACAACCTACCACTGGCTTGCAAATTGCAAAAAACGTAAGAAAATTTGAATTTCGCGGGCTACCCTGACGCTTCCCCCTTAATAAGAATAATAATGTGGTCTCACCTGTAAAGCTTCAACCTACATATTGGTCAAGAGTTACCTTTGGAGAAAACTCGAATTGTTTGTTTTTTTCTCTGGAACCATGGCCTCCAGTAGAACCCTGTTCCGGATACCGGTGGGATACTATAATTTATAATTAATAGTTTTAAGCAGGACAATTTTTTGAGCTATTTCATATTTTACAGGTTTTGTATTACGAGTATTACTATCGTTTAAAAAAAAATAGAAATCTAATAATAATTAATTAATGAATTATCATAAACAAACAAAATCAGTTTACTAGAAAAACTAAAATCAAAAATCAATAACATAAAAAATAGTGTTTGTGTGTCTTTGTGTTTGTACCAAATCAACGTATTTTCTTTTTTTTCTGTTCTTTCTTTAACATGGCAAACTAAAAACAAAGCAAATAATATTCCAGCAGAAATAAAGAATGCACTGACTGACGTTGAGTAAACGTTGGTATATTTTACAAGAGTTTGTAAAGGTGAGTGTTGTTGCTATGCAGTCGGTTTGTAGGCGATCTTTATGTAAATAATGCAGGGAATGCACATCTCAGTATTGGAAGTTATGAGTATGAAACAGATGCAATATTTAGTCAGTAATATGTTTCAATAATTGTAAACTCATGTTCGTTTGGGCAGAATTTACGCTTGCAGTTTATCAAGATGTTCGTTTTGATTTACAAAGACATTTAGAGCAAAACGAAGTACTCCTAAATATCCTTTAACCTATCACATACCCGCAAAACGAAACATAATAAATAGTAAGACAATGACAGCGCGGTCGCCGGCTACCGCTCGGGGATTCATGAATTAAGTGCTTTCACACTGAGACGTGATCTTTTAACCCAACAAAAAGCTCCATAAGTTCGCACCACAGCTGCAGTTCCAATCAACTCGTCTCCTTTCAGCGAAGCATTTCCATCGCTCTCGTGTCACAATTTCTTCGATTCAAAAAATCTTTCAATCCACAATCTGCCATCTCCCTCATCTTTCAATAGTTCTACAAGTGGGACGGTGACAAAAAATCCGACAATCGTGTTCAACACATAATACCTCGACGTGAGGAGTAGGAGGGGGGGCTTAACAATGAGGCTCTAATGCAAACAGCGACGTAGCAAAAACGATCAACGATTGTTGAGAACGTTTGAGCAAATACCACGAGGGGTGGTGCCGCGAAACAATGGCTTGGTAGGGGGGCGTCGATGCTGAATTATCGTCTATATAGAGAACAGCAAATAGACATGAATGAGAGCCGAATAAAAGCGGCTCTGTCAGATTATGAGGGCATCGGGTATTCGGTAGTAATTACGTTCCGGATTTTGTGCAACGGTTCTACGTGGGTTCAGTCTAAAAATAATCGCGGAGGCGTCTGAATTTATGCAGTACAACTAGTAAATTCCATTGCATTTGATGCAAATTGCTCTGTGGTCGTGTTTGTTTCCGTGTTTCTGCGGAATTGATTGAAATATAGCGTGCATCGGATGCTGATCTCATGTTGTTTGGAATAAAGGATTATTTCTTCATCGTGGTTTGTAGGTGCATTGTATGCTATAAAGTTATTGCATTTCGCGTACCTGACGGTAAACTGTAAACTAGATAAGAAAGAAAGAAAGGAATTTATTTTGCCCAACACAAAAAATATCACACTAAAATTATAAAGGCGAAAGTTTTTGAGTGTGCGTGTGTTTATATGTTTGTTCCTTTTTTACATACAAATGATTGAACAAATTTGGTAGGAATTTAGCACACGGGTAGCTTATTTCCTGTTACAGCACACAGTGCTTACAATCACTTGCTGTACCGAGGGTAAGTATATTTCCTTGGGATTTTTTTTTACAATCACTCAAGCGAAGCTACTGCTGTCACCAGCTAGTCATCTATATTTCAAACACGAAAATATTTTCATTAACTCCGATACCCAAAAAAGTGAAACGAAATTTCGTTCCGAACAATAAATTGTAAATCACCAAAGTTTTAATGGAACTCACATCAAAAAGTTCTATATTTTCAATAACATTTACAAAGGACTGAAATGCTTCTAAAGTTTGGCTAACTGAAATTCAGGTCCAAACCCTAGCCATTAATGCCTATAGACTGAATAATATCTTAGGTTTATGAAATTCAATTTATGAATTTATCCTTCGACGTTTGTTCTCACGAATTTCAACCTAGTTCGTGAATTACCTATTTAAATTATAATAGTTTGTTAGTAATGTTCGCTAAAATAGTACGTATATTTTAAGCTAGATTAAATATGACGCTGAGTTTGTGGAAGCCATAACGGTCTGAGAAGTTGTTCTGTGTGTGGAGTCATAGAGCTTTGAAAATTTAGAGTCGTCATAAAATACCTAGTTATTGGTTTAGTTAAGCTTCTGGTTGAAATGATCAGGTTTTTTCAAAAGCTGATATGCCTTTTTTTGAGGTAGTAAATCATATTATGATTTCTCGCGCTCTAAGTCGGAGAGACTTTTACTAACCAAAATTACACCTATGTTCCTCTAGTTGCCTTTAAGTTCAAAGACTGAGAGAGAGAGCTCATGACTCTACTAGGCTACGGCCCCCTACGGTTGCCGACAATTCTTCGAATACTACGCGCCGTCGACGGCTCATGCTTGTCCCGGACGGTTACTGGGTGACTGCAACCCATTGCTTGTCGTCCGCAAACCATGTCACGCCAGTGGCTGGACCCGGTCCTAGTACGGACCATAATCTGAACCAGAGCCCAGAGCGAGAGGACATCACTTGACGATCGCCCCAACGAGGACTAAATACTTACGGAATATGTATCCTATTTGCTATTCCACGAAAGATATACCTGAGTAAATTTCATGAAAATCTGTTTAGCCGTTTGAGCGTGTAGTAATAACAAACGTCATCATCATCATCTCAGCCGAAAGACGTCCACTGCTGGACATAGGCCTCCCCCAAGCGTCGCCACAGCGACCGGTCCTGTTCGTCTCGCATCCATCAGATGCAAACATACACAACATAATTTCTCGCCTTTCTAATATTAATGCAGAATAACGTAGAGTTTCATTCTGATTGCATAAGTTTAAAAAAATATTAATAACTCTGTGATGAAACAACTCCATACTATTTTAATCAAGAACGATTTAAATGAAAACTTTTTTCAATATTAAAAAGCAAATTCATACAAACTTTCAGTTTTGTATTAACACGAGAATTCATAATAAATTGGTTCACTTTGAGCGTATGAAATGTTTTGATTAGTATGATGGGCTATGTTTACATATTTTAAAACTTTGCCTTCAAGCTTTAGGATGATAAATATTTAGTAAATTATTATGTTATTTTCAATGTTTTGACGGGAATGTGTAGTGGAAAAGTAATTTGATTGGAAGCGTTAGTTCTGATTACTATAAGAGGGATAAAAACAATGATGGACTTTAGTTTGGAATCAGTAATAAAAACAGAAAAGAGTTGATGGTTGACAGGACAGACCGAAAGAAAAAAAAGAACGTCTTGCGCCGACCCCAATAAACAAAAGATCAGTGTAGAAATGATGGCTACGGATACTGTTCTTGGTCGTCAGATCCAAGCAGGTTATTGTGTCACATTCAACACCTTTGAAGTTACTACAAAACCTTGATTCATTCGATACTACTGGATCAATTTGCCTGCTGCGGTCTTTCCGTCCGATTACAATTGGGTGTCTTCAAGACTAGTGAATAGGCTCTTAATAAACTAGTGCATCTCACCATCAACGACTGCATCACTGCTTACCATCAGATGGGATTGCAGTCAAGCACAGGTTTATGTAATATAAAAAAAATACAAGAGTACTTAGAATATCGTGTCTTTTCAGAATGAATAAATGATGATGAATCAGATTCATTAATTAAACATCTTAGCAACATTCCATTTTAAATACTACTACCTAATAATATGTTACGAGGATCTATTTAAATAGTTTAATAGTTGTATGAATGACTAATATTTTTTTTTTGAAAGTTTATGAAAACTTTTTAAATAAGAAAATATTTCGTTGAGCCCGACGTGCTCTGAAATTGCAAGAAGGAGAAGCGGTCGCAGCAGACCTAAAAGGAGATGGCGGAACAACTTAGATGTCTTCCTTGGGAATTGAAAGCAGGACTTTAAAGCTGGGAACAATAGAAGGAATGGAGGAAGGTCTTGCAGTGTGAGACTATAGGCTAGATAGAAAAAAGAAATAGGAAAACTAATTACTGCAAACTAGCAAATTGGCACTTACGATTTTGTTCTTAGAATTCGAAGAAATTTCGTGTAGATGAAACGAATACTTACTATAACAAACTCATTCACAAACAATTTCCATTAACAAAGTCTATTGACAAGCCATAGAATATCGATAAGCTGAAACCTATGGACGGACGTAAAATATAACGTCTTCACTTCGGGCCAAGTATCATTAATAGTTAGTGCACACAAGGCGAAGTTAAATTGAGATGTAAAGTCCCAACTAGGGTTCGCGCAGACGTGCCGATCGGGGAATACTAGACATTCTGTTAATATGTCGGGGAGTCCTATCTTATGCACGTGCTATTTAATATTTGGGTCTTACATAAAAAAAATTGTTTCGTAAAAAGCATCAATTTAAACTCTCGGAAATTCGAATCGAATTGAAAGTATAAATATCATCGAATTGAAATTTTTGTATTCAAGACATGTTATTGCTCGTTTTTCATTAATTTGTTGCGTTTTATATTTTCTTAAGTATCGTTATATTAAAATTAAATTTTACAAAATTCAGTTTACTTATGTTGTGAGATTTTACTTCTTACATCATCATCATCTGCCTAGCCTTTTCCCAACTATATTGGGGTCAGCTTCCAGTCAAGCCGGATTTAGCTGAATACCAGTATTTTACGAGGAGCGGCTGCCTACCAGACCTCCACAACCCATTAACTGGGGTAACACGGTACTTCATGGCAAGACTGGAGTCAGATTTACTGGCTTCTGACTATCCGTAACGACTGCCAAAGATCTCCAAATGACAGCCGGGACCAACGGCTTAACGTGCTTTCCGAGGCACGGAGGAAACTTGTTATGTTAAGATGGTCACCCATCCACAGACCAACCTAGGCAAGCGTTGCTTAACCTTGAAGATCGATCTGTGCGGCTGTTATTATCTAGCCACGAGCTCCTCAAGATTTTACTTCTTACAAATCTTCATGATTCTACGCCAATGGATTTTCCTTTGACGTAAAATCGTGAAAAATCCTGTTATAATATTTTAGGATTTTGATTTATTTGCAAGTGTGAAAATCTAAGCATATGATATGTTTCTAGATTCAAGGGATTACGGACAGTGTATGTGATATTAATTTCAGCCTTATAGGTACCTCCACGCGACTCTGAGAAAAAGGGTCTTGATAAAAGTCCAACAAAGTGATCCTATAAGGGTTCCGTGTATACCGAGTTAGGTATAGTACCCTAAAAAAGAGTTAGTTGCTCTTCCATCCCTATTAAAATATAGTCTTGAATATTCTCAGCAATTACAGTTTAAAGTTTAAGAGGTGAATGAAATATTTAAAGCTGCAGTTTCTGTCGTAAAAGACAACTATAGAATCGTGCTGGGTATTTCAGCTTTGCAATGTCGTAGTAACCAGTAAACGTGCTACTAAAGTAGTAGAGGTAAGTATAGTTTTTTTATTTGTGAACTCATCTAGTGACTTCTCCCTCTTTAGGGTTTTTCGAAGAAACTTTCAGAGACTAAATTCTACTCCTATGTTCATTTTTGGCCTTGCGTCACCAGGAACCCGGGTTTTCCGTTTGGAGGACATCCCATGGCCTCCGTAGGCTTCGGCTTTACTGAGCTCCTTAGTTTTGCAGACATGTCTTTGAGGTGCGCGTCGACGACGATTCGGGATATTAGCACTTTGGCAATTAGTTTTCTAGACTTCTTTTCTGAATCAGTGCAAAGACATTCAATGATTTCACCAGCTGTACGGTGAGACGAAAGAGCGTATCGAACTAACAAAACCACTTGTGACCTTTTGTTGCCCTTCGCGTTCTAAGGCCACGGTCACTCTTCAAACGTTTCCGCAGCTCTAGCAGGCATCGGCTGGGCCCATTCAGTTTTGCTGACATTTCATTGAAGCTTGCCCCCTTGGGCTTACCGGACGACCGGACAGCGATAGGTCCGTATTTTATTGAATAGTAACTATCGATTATTTTATCCTAATGACAATTGTTTTTATTTCCATTTCATCATTTTTTTTAAGGTGTGAGATCATCAAAATATTGTCTTCTTCCGCTCTGTGCAGAGCGTGTCAGACTTCTGCTGACTGAAACCCACTCCTGCTCCTTTTTTGCCCTAATTCTAGGGTCCTGGGGTTCTCTTTCGTCAACCCAGGAGCCCAGTAGGCTTCGACTCTGTCGAACCCCTACGGTTTGCTGACACCCCTTTGAGGCGCGTGTGGTACAGTATGCGTCGTCGACGACATGGGCTTGGTCCAGACTGTTACCAGACGTCCGGATGGCGAGCTACCCATTGCTCGCCGTCCGCAAGCCTTCGCCCACGGTGGCTGGAAATTGGGATCGGATTCTCGGCGGTTGGGGCGTGAGGTCACTGCCGCCAATAGCCTCCAGGCCACAGTAATCTAAAACTGTTTCTTAAATAGGTTAAAAAAAATCTCGAACTTAGTTTTCTCCCCAGGTTATGAAATAACACAACATTCTGACATGAATGGAAAGCTGCAAATACTACCCACTGGCATAAACCTACACAAAACTATTCTCCAACCTATATACAGATTCCTAGTACTCATATTGAAAACAAGTAATATTGCCTTTACTACTCCTATTTATAGTAGAGACGTAACCAATGTTCGTGGAACATATTCATAGTTTAACTTACACACAGTACAGGTGCTACATATGTCACCTCGCTTGCACGTGGAACTTAATTGCAAGACTATGGAAACTGCCATAGAGCTTGGAATTACTGCGACGACTGTAGACGATATAACTATGAAAGATACAAAAATAAAAATCGTTTGTGTACTGAGCTCAATGAGTGAATGGTGACAATAGGGTTGGTGACGGACAAAAAATGTATTTAGCTCGTCAGAAGAACAAAAAAATTTTTTTTTCACTTGCTAACATAAATTAAGACTAACTCAATAATACGTGTAGTTTTTACTTAGTGAAAGTAAAGTGAAATCACGTGCTACTCCTGAACTTTGATACATTTTGCTTTGCACAATTTGGTAATGCAATATATTATGGAGTGACAACCTTCCACAAGGTGGACCAAAGGCCTGTTGTGAGACGATGGATCCGAGACATACTGGACCGGTCGTTAGTGTGAAACTAGCTGGAGGCCAATAACCAACAAAAGACGTCTTGCAGCTGAATTGATGTTATGTTATCATCAAAAATGTATTTTTTGCTATCCAAATACAATTACCCTTTTTTACAGAAACCAGGGTCCTTAAAAAGTTTAGACAATGCCTTTGCCAGTTGTGACCACACAAAAGATTCCTAGGTCTATACTAACTACCCACCTATGTTTCACTTGATACGCTACCAGGAGTTAATTCTGAAGCTGCACAGTGCCGTTACATCTCAATCTAAGTTGGGATTTACTTTAGATCTAACGATATTCTAGACATTCTAGGTAGATTGAAGACCTTGTTAGGAGATCGAAGATGTATCGTGTATAAGTTTGGTGTTTGATGAATATTTAGGAGTTAGATGTATCAATAAAGTGCACTCTAGTTAAAGATTTATTGGGATATAATTTTCGGGTTTGCCGTATCATTTTAAATGTTGATGTTGTATGTAGTGTACCTTTGTATCTAAGTTATTAATAATACAAGTTTCCGTAAGTAGACCCGAGTTAACCATACACCCGATCTGGATGGTGGTAGGAGGAATTAGAATGAAATCGTACGCCTTATACCTATACTACACAAATATGTATATGCAACAGGCATGACTGAGCGTTTGATTGGGGCTTCACTCGAGTGAAAGTAGAAAGTTGTCCCAACATGCCCTAGGGATAAAAAAGGACCTAAAGTTGCTATTCTAAGCCATAGTCTACTCGTGTGCCAGTTTTTATTCAAATCAGTTCAGTCGTTCGAACTCAAAGAAATTACAAACACCCTTCCAAACTTTCGACTTTATAATATTAATTCTGGTGTTTTCTTTTACAATGACTTTACAATGCTTTGCTGCATATATAAAATTCACTCTGTCATTGTCATCCCTAGTTTGCGTTTAATGATAATGCAATTTTTACCACCTGAATGGAAAGTCATTAATATTATTTTCCACACAAAAAAAGACAACAATGACTTACCATTTTAAAAACTGGCTAAGTGCGATGCGGTCTTGCAGACGGAGAGGGTCTTTCTACGAAATTAAAATTGAGCAAAAAACACCGATAAAATAACTTTTCTTGTGTATTTGCTGTTGTAGCGGAACTAGAAATACGAGTACTTACACGGTCTGTGATTCTTTTATTTTTGTTTTAACTCTCTACCTTTTAACTTCTCTACCGTAACTTCTCTACGTTTTATGAGATTCACACAACTGACAATCACAGACACGCCCAAACTCGACTACTTCCGTACAGTCGAGCTCATAATTATTCATTATTATTTGTTATTTGATTTGTTCGTTTTATCGTAATAGGGCCCCGCTAGCACTCTTTTGGGTACACAACCCTAAAAACGCAGGTGTAACGAACAAGCTGGAATATTAGTATTATCCAAGTTTTCGAGCACAAAAATCTCCAAATTCACAAGCCTGTCTAATTTAGTTAGTTGAGTTGAGCAATCTCGTCTAAGATTGTTCAGACTTTGTTTATGTTATGTAGTCAAGTTTCGCGACGTTTCCCTCCAACGCTGTTAATTTTCCAACAAAAGTTTTGGAGCGAGGTACAGAGGAGGTAGGTTGGTATCTACTACTTGTTCTAGTTGCCGGTATTTGTATAGGTAGAAGGCTTTATTTGCTGTGGTAGAGCATATTTTCAGAGCTGTATGGAGCTTTTGTACAATGAAGGTTTTTAATTAGGTATAGCATGCTCTATTTTAAAACTGGAGTTATGTTAACTAGACCTAAATGCACTTTTTTTAGTGTGACAATTCGTCGCTATAACTTCTCCCGTTGGAGTTTTTGGAGCGATTTCTTTGAACAGACAGAAGTTATTTATTTATATTCTTATGAGGTTCTTTCTCCTGGATCTCGGCTTCCTCTCCCAAAAAAGTTTTTTATTAAAAATTTGCGTTTGACCACTATCTAACCGATGGCGTGGCCGACGATGGAGCACGCTTGCCTAAAAGTAACCCATTCACTCTTAACTTGAAGACTCTTAAGTTGTCGTTGTTTTAAGTAGGAAATCATCCAATGACTTCCTAGATTCATTGAATCAACTTTGATAGATGATTTCTAGTAGGTACATAATCACACTTTGCTCGAAATCGTATCTACACGAACGTGAAACAGAGATGTGCTTCTATCTGATTTAGGGAGCGTGATGTGAATTTACTATTATTTATTTATATAAAAAAATTAGTACCTACTGAAACACCAGACTGACATTTCTAGTAACCGATGTAGTGTATTTTATTCGTTTTTAAGTTTATCGGTACCATTTCTGAAATTGAAAAAGAAAATAATGGGAGTCGATTCTGTACTTCACCTGCTTTGGAGTCGAAGCGAATTTTTTAATGTTTATATCAGCACCGACATTTTTAGTAGCCTCAGTAGTATATTATTTATTTTCAAGTTTGTTGGTACCATTCTCAAAACTGGAAATCGATTTTGTTACGACTTTGTCTAGATTTTCAAATGGTTTTCAGCGTAAATTGTAGGAGGTAATGCAGTTTCATCGTTATCCATTGCACAGTGGGATTTGATTACAGTATTTAAATCAATGAGTAAGACGTGTTGGCGTATCTTATTGTAGAGTATTATTATGGTGTCAGTTTTTTTTTATAACTCTGTTTTTTTTAGACTTGATATTCGGCAATAGCCTACTATGGGTGGAGCAAGAGGGAGTATCAAAACTGGCAAAAACCCATCTGAGTTTCATCACTTGCTCTTTTCGTTCCAGACCCTCGGTAACTCTTTCGAACAATCCCACACCTCTAAAATAGAGTATTGTATGCAGAGCATAATCTTTAACACAAATCAAATTACCTCATACAGAAATACAAACGGAAAGATTCATTTTAACTGTTAACTCCAACCTTTTACAACGATACAGTTCAAACTAAACGTGATAATTTTCTGCAAGAAAATCTTTCTATACAACGCAAACGATAGCGCAGTACCTACCTATTGTTACGAAATTGAGTTTCATGCTCCAAAGAACCGAATACACGGTGTTACAAACTGGTCAAGTGATTCTGACTGGACCGTTCCCTAGAGGAAAACGGGGTAAGATGGGGCAACGCGGGGCAAGATGAGGTAGCACGGGGGAAGACGGAGTAACACGAGGGAATACGGAAATTGTGTTCTTATTACAAATACGAGTTGGATAGGTAGTTAGATTGTTTTGTTGCTTTATTAGTCTTCGATTGGAATGGGTGAAATAATAGTTGGAAAGAAAATGTAGAGAGAGATATTTCATTCTGAGGTACGCTTTTAGCGTAAGTTTTGTTTCAAAGAAGACTGGCACGTAGATATGGCATAAAAAGAGTGTCGCAGTCAGTTTTATAGTCAAATACGCAAGTACGATTACTGAAATGTTTTTGATAATTTTTGGATCCCTTGAATTCATTTAATTATTTAAATGAATTCAAGGGATCCAAAAATTAATTTTTTTCTTCATTATGAATGTTTTCTTTCTAACACTCCGTCAGTTTTATTTTTTGTTTTTCTTTCTAAATGTTACATAAAACTATACCTGAAGCATTTTCTCCAGAATATTAATGCAAGATTTATTACTAAACCCATTTACAAACAAAGTGACGTGTTGACTAAAAACATCGCTTAAATCCATTAAAACTGACGAATTTATGGTTTCCAAACACCCTTTCAAGAAGTTTATTTTTACAAAACAAAATATCACCCCATTTTCATATTATGTAGATACTCACGTAAAAATATCTTTTGTCAAACAAAATCTGACACTGAGTCGACTTGACGCTCAGTAGACGTAAAAAGACTGAAATTCACATATTTTGATAAATTCTAGCATGACACGTGAATTTCAAAAATCAACTTTAGGTGGGAGTCTCAAAGTTTAAAATGGAATGTTTGTAAAGTAATGACAGGGGTGCATTAACTTTTCAAATTTAATATGAGAAACCCAGGGGAAGACATTTTTATGGTGACGTTGAAAAATATACTTTAAAACGGTTCGTTGTAAGATTTATTATGGTGGTGTCAGAAATGCATTTGATTATGCGTATGATCTATTGCTATTTGATCGGGGAAGAAAAGATGGGGCAAAATGAAACAGTGTTAAAGTAGAGAACTGAAAAAAAAATGCTATAAAAGCGTAGGTTTATATGTGTGTATGTGTTTGTTGTACTCATCGATGTGAACGAAATTTGGCACATGAGTAAACTAAATCCTGAAAGAAGTCATAGGATACTTGTTTTAGTCTGTATCCCATGAACCTTGACGGCTAGACAGTTCAAATTTTTACAGATAATGTATTCCTGTTGCTGCTGTAACAACAAATGCAATATGGAAGTATTGTAAAACCAATAGTTTTTTTGAAAAGAGTAACTAAAATTTCTTGCCGGTTCTTCTCCATAGGAAACGACCAATTGGAACCGTGCACTAGCTTCTAACGTTTTATAAGTGTCCATGTAGGCGAATGTGAAATAAAACGACGATTTTGACTTTGACTTTAAAATACTACCAAAACCTGCTGAAACTTGAAATTTTTGCGTTGCAAAATTTTGGCGTTGTTTGCTACGGACAGTATAGAACCCTTCGTGCACGAGTCCGACACGCACTTAGCCGGTTTTTACTTTCATGCACGTGATGCATGATGCCGATTCCGAAAATTAGTTTGTTACTTTTTATTAGGTAATAAAAACTAAATAGAGCATCTATTATCATATTTTAGTAATAATGCTCATTTTCATTAAAAGGTCATATAACGTAATACAATTTATTATTCTCATAGTATTCTACTTTATTGCTTTATTTAACAAATTAATGCTAAAATATTCATTATAGGAAACAGTTTGCCAGAAAATTGGATTAACAATAATTTTTATATAGAGCCAATAAAATAAATGTACCGTAAACAATTTTATGAATTCCCTTTTGTTATTGAACATACGTGATATTTGTACTAAGGTTACAAATTGTATACTATAGATTTAGACTCTTATGAGGTTTAATAAAAATAATAATATAATTGTAGATCTTTGGCAGTCGTTACGGATAGTCAGAAGCCAGTAAATCTGACTCCAGTCTTGCCATGAAGTACCGTGTTATCCCAGGTAATGGGGTTGTGAAGGTCTGGTAAGCAGCCGCTCCTCGTTAAATACTGGTAATCAGCTAAATCCGGCTTGACTGGAAGCTGACCCCAATATAATTAGGAAAAGGCACATGATGATGATGATGATGATGAGGTTTAATACAAATTAAGGTAAATAGAGAATACGTCATTGTAATAGGCTTTAATTACACCAATCACACACACCCACAAACACTCAAAAACTTTCGGCTATTTAATAATAATTTTCTTACTATTAAAAAGGCTAAAGAATAAATGGAATAATTTTGTAGTGTGTATGTTTGATACTTCTTCACGCTTGAACGGATTTTGATGAAACTTGGTACACGGTTCGGACATATCTTTGAATACTACATAGGTAGGTATACTTTGTTTTTTTGGGATAATTTTCTATTTTCACTCAAGCGAAGTCCTAGGCAGAAGTAAATAAATTCACACAAATAAATAAACAAAAATAAAACTCAAAAAAATATAAACACAAAAAAATAAAGTAAAGTAAGTAAATATTTACACTCAATAAATACGATACAGCACATTTTAATCACTACATTTATTGGAAAAACTTACAGAAATACCAAGCAAAAATACAGGTACATTATTTATGTGTTTTTCTCTTTGATATCGAGTTTCACATTCAGTAAAATGCTTGCTCTCAACGCCGAGTACATTCTCCGTGGAAACTCCTATAAAACTCACGTGTGCACATATTTTTCTGTAGCAGTTTGGAACGGCGGGTAGGCTGGAGTAATTTAGCTGAGCATAACGCAGCATAACGTAGCATAACGCAGCGTACCGAGATCAAACGTTGGAGGTTTATGTTGTTTGCTTCTTTTTATAAGCGTAGATATGGTTTCGCTTTTATGGGCGGGTTTATGAAATAGGAATTGTAGTAAAGTGTTTATGGGGGAAGTTAGGTTATCGGGGAAAAGGGATGAAAGTCTTTGGTTGCAGTGTTTCTTAACTGGCTTCTAGGTAACGCAAGCTTGTGTAGCGACTACGATCTACTACATGTGACATGTGCATCGCGCAAGCAAAGTTCTCCGCGCGATTTGAATAGATACAACAGCCCGAAATCATCTATCGGGCACTAGCCGCACATAACACCTCCTCAAAAACTGTCAACGGAGGTTCGTGGGACTTTACTCTCTATCCACCTACCTCCAAACTTGTGCCATAGATTTACGAGTACTTTTTCAGCCACGCTAAGTTTGCGATTCCGAAAGACGAGCAATGGGTAGTTTGTCGTCCGGCAGTCCGATAACCGTCCGAGCCCAAGTCGTCGCGTAGTGTTCCAACTTCAGAGGGATGTCAGTATGTCGTAGGGGTCCGGTAGGACTGAAGCCTATTGAAGCCAAGGTTAGTTCGAAACGCTGGAGTCGCAACTGGCTATGACTATCATTTTTTTTAAAACTCAAAACACAGTGGGTGTTAAAGTTTTTATGAAAACACTCTCGCGAACAAAGTAACTGGACAGTACTAGTATACCTATTTGTGCGATATGAATAAATTCGATACATAGACTTGTATATTTACTAACGATAACGTCGTAAAAATATATGACTCACATAAAACCTAAATATTAAGAGGATTTACCGAATAGTTTGAGTATTCGGACAAATATCCTTTGAAGAATTTGTCATAGGCTTTCTTTCAAAATCTATACTAATGTTTAAAAGATAAATAAATTGTTTTTGTTGTTGTTTGTTATGATCTGATGATCCTAATAATTTTTTATGTGACCAATTCAGGAGTATGTTATTTCAATATTTTTTTTTATTTAATCGTTTCATAATTAACCAAAAAAATCGGTAAACATACCTTAAAAAAATACATACTGTTGAACATAATTAATACAACCTCCTAAAAATTTTAAATCTGTTTATTACTTATAGGCCTATATGGGCACTTATAAAACGTCAGAAGCTAGTACACGGTTCCAATTGTTCGTTTCCTTGGCAGAAGAACCGTCAAGAAACTCAATGCTTACTCTCTTCCTTTTATAAGTCTGTTAAAAAATAACTTCACAGATAATATTTCACCAAATATCTCCATATTTTTCGGCATGTAAATAAATTCAATAAACTATGCTCAATATCAAAGATGTTTGTTTGTTCGCAACTACAATAACTTCAGATGAGACTTCAGAAGCTGCTCCATTTGTTCTTTGGCCAGATGCTTTTGAAATAAACTTCGGTATAGATAACATTTTGTTTGTTATTACTTTATTGTTTTTCTTTGTTTTTTTATGATCTGTCACTGTTATGTTTTAGATTTCCCGTCCGATTATAATAGTTTAGGTTTCTTCAAAGCTAGAGTGAATACGCTCTACATAAACTAGTGCGCCTCACCATCAACGATTGTATCACTGCTTACCATCAGATTATCATCAGGATCGCCGTCAAGCACTAATTTATATCAATAAAAAAAAAGATTTGTAAAGTCGGAGAGTATTTTTCTCATTTTGAATTTTTTTTTCTTTATTTTTTGTCTAGTCTTCTGTATTTTTTTTATTTATGTTTTTCTTTTTTACTTTGTGTTTGTAATCGTTGTGCTATCTGTCCCGTATAAAAAAAAGTACTTCTATTCTATTCCTATAGGTCCAAGTCCTGGTAAAATACAGGGGATATTTTTATCGCGGTAGTGAGTTTCCTTTGAATAATTTTCTACTACCACGCAGGATATTGCATTTCTTCGTTGACCTTTAAAAAATCGAGCCTGAATCGTGCTTTCATGATACTCGTAGGTACGCACACAACACACAGTAATATTATAAAGGTGAAAGTTTACTCATTTATTAAAACTTTATGTACAAGTAAGACACACTGTATGTACCACATAATCATCTTCGTCATCATCATCTTGTTACATATTCACGTTCCTATGATGAAATTTGTCACAAGAACAGACCATGTACGGGATTATCACAAAGGGTACTTTTTATCCCACAAATAATATTCCCTTGGGACAATTTTTTACATTCACGCGCGCGAAGCCGCTGGTAGGAGGTAGTCTGTGGTAAACATATTGAATGAAAAATACCGTATCTTTTATATTAGATCTTAAAAGTCTTATTTGAAGGAATTGTTTACCTGGACTGCTAGGTAAGTTATACATTGGCTACATTTTTACTGCTTCGGCTGTATAGTACATTGTTGCAATTTTCATTTCACTGAATGAATATTTTTATTCGTTCGCAAGAATTGAAATGTAAGTTTATTGTGACAGTCACCAATATTCATGGGCAAATTAAGCCGGTCAAGTGTGAATCAGGCTCGTACATTGAGGGTTTCGTACAAACTTACCTATGTTAATAGTTGAATTCGATTGCATCACTGCTTACCATCAGGTGAGATTCCGGTCAAGCACTAGATTACATCAATTTAAAAATTTATGAATTTTTAGACTTTTTCTTTTGTTTCTGTTCTGAGATCGTGCTCCATACTGAATGTCTGGATTCTAGGTTAAAGGAAAGTACTCTATTGGCTTTCATTACCTAGCGAGTGTCAAAATAGGCGCCTAAACGAAGCATAATGGCCTTATCTTTATATTGCCTTGACTTACTCTGCTGCTTAGGGTATCAAACTTGACTACTGGGTATTTATTTTACTTCACGCGTTCCTGAAAAAAGGCTCTTGGCAAACGGACAGATGGACAGACAGACAATAAAGTTATCTTATAAGGGTCCGTAACGTAACGTAAGGGTTTTGTCCACTTAAGTACGGAACCCTAAAAACACAAAAACAACCCAAAAAGGCCACAGCGACATTTTTATTTTTTTAATATGGCATGTTCTTTGTAAAGGCCGTGTCCTATGGGACACTATGTTCTTAAAAAGTTATATGGGTTTCACAAGGTTGACGGCACCGTGGTACTCTCTAGAGAGCTTTTAGACTCAAACACATACATACATACTCGTACATATACATACATATGCCATGTCGCGCTTAATTTTACATTGAAAAATTCTGTTTTTGCCTTCAGGCACTTATTTAAAATATTTGAATACAACAGTAGCTAAAAATGGAAATACAAAATTTTGACAATAACTGACGCGCTTGAAGCAAATTGTTTTGTTTTTTTTTAGTAAATTTTGTAGAGCAAATTGTTAGCGTTTGCATAGCGACTTGTTGTTTTTAGTTTTATAAATATAATATTTTTTAACAGTATTTATTTGGCTTTGCCGGCAGTAGCTTATAACCCTGCTCTTATTAGCAGAGAACAATTAACCTACAGCAAAACTCGCTCGCACCTTCCGATTTCACCTAGTTTTTCTGTCGTCAACTCGCTCGAATGTAAAATTGTGACGTATCTGTGTACAGTCAACTACAAAAACTTCTTATAAAATGTATGTATGCACTCCTCAAACGTGTGCGGCGCAGAATCTAAGAAGCCTCAGCATTAGTAGCATTTTGAGTGCAAAATGTGGTACTGTTTCCCATCTGTTAGAAATAGTTAAACTGCCTCTTTTTTTACAGAAATACTACTACTAACTAGCTGTCTAAAATATTGAATGTGTACGTATGTTAGTAATAGAAACTTGGGTTAGTCATACAAAGTAAGGTATAGTTCCGACACAATAGCACCTATCGGTACGCCCCGTGTTGACCAAAATTGGTTTTGCAAGCTAGCAAGACCCTTGCGTTCAGTGTTAAGTAAAACTGAGATTTGTGTGTTGTTGAAATTTTGGTTCCACAGCGGTTAGTGTTACGACGATATTTAAAATACCGATACTGGGAACCAAACACTTGATTACACGCAAAGCTCAGTTTTAGTTAACACACACTTACTCCTGTATCGTGGGTGCGTTCATAAACATGTAAACTCACATAATATACGAGACACCTCAATCCAGAATTTCTATCTATGGGCCATACAAATATCGAATCAAACCCGTGACACGTAGAACAACAGTCAATCGCCTAACCACTGCGCCAGTCGTCTCACCATACGGTTTGAGTGTATAGTGTGTAGATTTTATGTATTCGTAAAACGTCTGTTGTATCTTGTAGTAATATTATCGATGTCCATATACTCGCCGTCTCGTAGACTGCGATTGGCCAGAAACAACTTTGATTTTATTATCATATTTGTCAAACTGTATTGACAATAAAAATCTGCAATAAAGTTTTCTTCGCTTATTTCGCCTTTTGTCATTGACTGTCATATAAACAAAGTTGGTGCTTATTTCTTTCTTTCTTTCTGGTAGTCTCAAAAAGCTTAAGCTTTTGTAAAATATTATGAAACCTTCTTTTGCTTTACTAAAGAGAAAAGTACGGTTAAGTGCGAGTCGGACTCGTGCACGAAGGGTTCCGTATGGTTATTAATTTATAACCGGCAAAAAACTACGTTTAAACTATGGAAGCCCCCTTATATATTAATTTTATTCTGTTTTTTTTTGTATTCGCTGATATAGCAGCAACAGAAATATTATCATCTGTGAAAGTTTCAACTGTATAGCTATCATAGTTTATAAGCTTCGCCCCGGTGACTGACGGACGAACAGTGGACTCTTAGTTATAGGGTCCCGTTTTACCCTTTGGTACGGAACCCTAAAAACAGACAGACATGTTTAATGTCAACTTGAGCACCCTTTGTTCAAAACATGTTAAGAGAAGCGTCAACAGACAACGACCGATTGGAAAACAAATGGTCGTTTATCTTAGGCATCAGGTTCTGGGAAATAATTCTACAAAACTTTCATAAACTTGCTCACAAAAACTATACTCCGTTTGTTTAGGTAGTTAACTAAAGGTAAACAGTCTTGGTATGTCTTTTTATATTAAAGAGGTCGTACCTATATAATATACACAAAGATTATTAAAATTTAGTTTATTAGCTAACATCGATTTAGGTAAATACCTATTTGCAAAGATTTTTACATACAATTTATAGACAACTTTTAGATAAAAAGACATGCCAAGATTGTTTACCTTTAGTTAACTACCTAAACCGACGGAGTATAGTAATGCCTATAGGCATATTATATAAGAATTTTTGAGGTATAGTGTATGCACCATACCTCAAAAACTCCGGGACAGGATATTCTTGATTGTGGTCACAGTGTTTTTTTGGCTAGGGATTCTAACAAGTCACAAATATAAAGCACATTCAAGTCAAAAAATAATTAGCCTACGCCATGCTAACTCTTGGCAGTCAGCCCCGCTTGTAACAATCTTAAAAGCATAAACCATTCAGCCAGGTGGAAGCAGGGTATTTTGACCACGATACGAACTATTCTCATAGCAAAGTTTGTGCCAATTTGAGTTAAACATGAGACAAGGTAACAGCGAGGCTATTTCAAGTAATAGTTCTTTTTTATTGTTAGTAGGCTCGTGGTTGACCACTGACTCACCTGATGGAAAGTAAAGTGGTGGTCGACGAGGACGACGGAGCACGCTTGCCTAGAAGGACCCTATTCACTCTTGCCTTAAAGATCATCCCTAGGTTGTAACGTTGTAACTATCAGGAAACAGACTTTGGCAGGGAATGCCACTACTTAGCTCTACGCACAATAAACGCGTTCCCAAAACGGTTATGTGGGTACCATGAACTGGCGGTGCATCGCCTTCTGCCTGGTGGGTCGATATGGAACGGGTATGGCAGAATTAAGCTTTACAATTCTGACGCACACTCCCCGAAATGCCACTGGTAGAAAACCGACAGGCTAGCAACTCAGCGTCGATGCTTAAGATTTTGAAGCCTCGACTCGACGAGTGCATTGCTAATGATCCTCTTGGTTCGCCTCTCAATTGTTTCAAGTTTGCCTTTGATAGCTCTTTTTTGCGATGGGAAATCACCCTATAACTCAGATTAAATATTGATTTTTTTTAATAATCGCCTGCGTCATACAAGGAAACCTTGTGCAAAATTTCACTCAAATATTGTCCTTGTAGTTTTTAGATTATATTTAGTGGGTAAGTTTCTCCTTTTATATGTAGATTTATATTCTAAACAAAAACCAGTGAAAACTAAACGGAACTAAATGGCAATTTAAGGGCATCACATACTTGCACGAACGCTGCAGCAGCGCACCGCAGGCTAGATTTACGATGACATTCACACAGAAACTAGGTAAGGCCTGAACCACAGAGAAAGAGCGGTGGCTAGAGCGAGAGCGGGGACGGGTACGGAGGCGGGTGAGGATGCTGTAACACTGCGTCATATTTTTTTTTATATCCCATAAACTAGTGCCTGACTGCAATCCCACCTGATGGTAAACAGTGATGCAATCGTTGATGGTGAGGCGCACTAGTTTATTAAAAGCATTCACTCTAGTCTTGAAGATACCCAAAGTGGTAGCGGTCAGGAGAGGATAAACGTGTTTCTTCAGAGTAAAACAAAACGCAATCGCTTGAATACAAGAACGCTAAATCATGGTGTACTAGGCGCCCTCCATTGTAAATTTAGAATGGATGCGTCTATCCCATAATTTTATGTTTGACTAGCTTCTGCCAGCAATGTTACCCAAGTGACAGTAGAAATTGTGCTAAGGAAATATACTGCCGCAAATACTTAGCTTTGGGCAAATGTTAATAAATAAAAATTGTTTTTTCATCATAGCGCATTTTTAAATGTGTACGTCGAAAGGGTAGGTAAAATTGCATCACAAAGTTGATTTCACCAAAATGGTCTCATCGGTGTGTATGTAGTTTTTTGACATTATTGCTGAACTGGACCTACTTATTTGGCGCAACCGTGTAACATACAGTGTTTGTTAATTGTTAGTGTGTGTGTTGATTTATGTTTATTATTATGGACCTAAATGTTTTTCTACACTGTGTGTATATATGTATGTGTGCCAAATAAATCATCTTTTCTTTCTTCTTTCTGTGTGTGTCGGTGAAGTATAAGACCGTCTTTTGTACGGTGTTAAATATGTTTGATACTTCGCGCCCGCCTTATCACCCGCGTAAGCGCCTCACTCTAGTCACAGCCTTACACGGAACGGTTTACGGCTTCACCCGTTTAAAAACGATCATTACGCGAAATGTACACATTACACAGTAAGTAATTCGGTCGAATATGAGCCTGGTTTGTTTGGGTAATCACCGTAAGGTCGCCAGTTAAAGGGGGCTGCCCACTGCATCGTAACAAGCCATGGCCGAGCTAGGAACGAGTGAAGCAAAAAATATTCTTAATTTTTTAAGCCTAAGAGACTATATGAGGAGCTCGTGGCTAGATACCAGCCGCACGGGTCGATCTTCAAGGTTAGGCAACGCTAGCCAAGGTGGGTCTGTGGATGGATGACCATCTACAGACCAACCTTGCGAGGAAACTCATTATGTTAAATTAATGAGTTTCCTCCGTACCTCGGAAACCACGTTATGCCGTGGGTCGTGGCTGTCATTTGTAGATCTTTGTCAGTCGTTACGGATAGTCAGAAGCCAGTAAACTTGACTGAAGAAGCCGACCTCAATATAGTTGTGAAATTCCTAGGCGGATGATGAAGAGACTACATATATTGCCCAAAATACTGTTCCGTCACCGACTAACCTCATAGTATAGCATCAACCTTATAATGATGTCACTGCTGGGACTCAGGCCTCTTGTCTAGGAGAGGGAATGGGCCGTAATCCACCACGCGGGCCCATTGCGGATTGGTGAATGTCACATGTCTTCGAATTTTTGGTTCTAGGACATGTTGGTTTCCTCACGATGTTTTCCTTCACCGTTTTGAGAGTGATGAAATAAATTACATAAAGTAATGCGCCTGGCTGGGTTTAAACCCGCGATTATTTATCGCAACGCAGGATTATTTTGACGGTACCAATATGCTCCGTTTATGGCACGTGATGTTGCATAATCAGTGAGTATGCACACGGATTAAAACCTAGTATGATGACAGTTCTAAACACGTAAATGATGTGATACGAACCTTCGTATGGTTCTATGTACCTACATAGAACCATTTTTGTCTTCATAATTATAGGTTAAGGATATAATTTTATTTCACTTCTTTTTTCGCTTCACGCAATTATTCAGATAAACTGCTTGGTAAGTACAACTGAAAGAACGGGAACGGATCACTCACATGATACGGAGATGATACATTGATGATACGGGTATGATAGACGAAGCTGTAGCAACCAAACCTATTAACGTTAATTTGCTACGCAGCTGATATGTTCTCGTGGGCATAGTTTTGAAGCCAGTCTCCCACAATAAACTAGAATAATACAATCAATTGTAGATATGTCTCCAATGTTAGTAATGTTTATCTGCCTGCCTAGCCTTTTCCCAACTATAGGTATTGCTGTCGGCTTCCAGTCATGCCAGATTTAGCTGAATACCAGTATTTTACGAGGAGCGGCTGCCTACCAGACCTCCACAACCCATTAACTGGGGTAACACGGTACTTCATGGCAAGACTGGAGTCAGATTTACTGGCTTCTGACTATCCGTAACGAATGCCAAAGACCTACAAATGACAGCCGGGACCTACGGCTTAACGTGCTTTTCAAGGCACGGAGGAAACTCGGTATGTTACCCATCCGCAGACCAGCCTTGGCAAGCGTTGCTATATTATATTATTATTATTATCTAGCCACGAGCTTTTGTAATGTTTATCGTGGTGAGAAAATAAATACTTATTATTATAGTAGTGCGCCGTCGGTTATATCTTACAAGTGTGATAGGTTTCTAGCACGGACATAGTATGATACGCTGGAGTGAGCAGAATCCTTTAACTGTTATCGCGCTTCTTTTATTTTTGTTTAACCAATTTTCGGTGTGAGTTACGAAGGAACGTAAATGTTTACGATAAGTACTTATTTATTATGTAACGAATTGCTTCCCTCTCCTACAGAGGAGGCCTGAGTCCCAGCAGTGGGAAAATTATAAGGCTGATAATGCTAATGCTAAATTGCTTCCAGCGGCTTTGCCCAGTAACAGCAGATATTGTCCCATGGGAACATACTCTCGACGTGAAATATAGCCTATGGACTATCCCAGGATATGATCTAGTCATATGCTAAATTTCATCTAAATCCATTCAAGCTTTTGAGTGTGAAGAAGTCATCATCTGCCTAGCCTTTTCCCAACTATATTGGGGTCGGCTTCCAGTGGGATTTAGTTGAATATCAGTATTTTACGAGGAGCGGCTGCCTACCAGACCTCCACAACCCATTGACTGGGGTAACACGGTACTTCATAGCGAGACTGGAGTCAGATTTACTGGCCTCTGACTATCCGTAACGACTGCCAAAGATCTCCAAATGACAGCCGGGACCAACGGCTTAACGTGTTTTCCGAGGCACGGAGGAAACTCGTTATGTTAAGATGGTCACCCTTCCACAGACTAACCTAGGCAAGCGTTGCTTAACCTTGAAGATCGACCTGTGCGGCTGTTATTATTTAGCCACGAGCTCCTCAATTCCGATAACTGTATCAAACAACGGAAAAGGAAGACAAGAACACCTTTGATAGGCTTTGAGTGACAGAATTCTAAACAAGAAAGGTTTGTGTGTATTTTTAGATAAAGGTTTTTATTTTCAACCTAGTTCTAAACTTTAACCTTTAACCTAACCTTTAACGCCCGTTTTCAATAAGCTATCTATCTAAAGTTGCAGCTACTAAAGATAAACAAATCTATCCTTTTGCCCTTACTTGCTTTCTTATAACCTACCGACGGTTAGCATTTCCTACCAAAAGTTGTGAATTGATAGATAGAATCTTACTGTTTATCGGGGATAGCTGTCTATCTATGAACTCCGGTAGGTTATTGAAAACGGGCGTTAGTCCAGAACCAATAGGTTACTTCTACGCAAACGTGCTCCTTTGTTTATTACATCGTCGCGTCAAGTGAGGTAGTGATCAAACAGGAGTCTATCGATAATAATAATAATAAAAAACAAAATGAGAAACATTATTTTCTGTGGCTCTAGTCAGATTCGACAATATACTGCTCATTTTTATGTATAACAACTCTTTTTACCAGCAAGATTCACCAAGATTCTAAAAAAAATATAATAAATCTCAAACAGAAAAAAAAAACAGAACTGCAAATGAATATAAAAAAGTTTCTTCCAAAGAAAAATCTCGACAAATTCAACAGATTATTACAGCATAACCAATTCCCAAGAAGCGTGGTAACACCGGCAAATAATATTTTTTTGCTTGTGGCAACACAGATCGGTGTCGGCTTCGCGTCGATATGCATATTTCATTACGCGTTTACTCGGCATGTTTATTTTAGTATGCATTTTAACTTCGCGTACTTACGTGGCGTACCGTGACGTATCGTGGCGTATCGCGGCGTATCGTGGCGTCGCATGGCGTACTGTCAATGTAAAAACTGTGAGGGTTGTGGCAGTAACAAAGTAGTGTTGTTCGTTTATTTATAGAAAATACGCGATATGTGTTTCGCTTTTTCTTGTAGGCGTAAAGGAAAATTAATAGTGTTGTACTTGCATTTTATACTTGCAGCGCAGGAAGTTGAGTCGATTGTGGTTAAGTTTTTTTTTATAAATCAATTTATAAAAGAGATGCATAATTAAACTGATTTATAAAAAAACTTCCATATATAATAAAACTAGCTGACGCGGCGGTTTCGCCCGCATCTTTAGTTACTGCCCTGCTTCTATGGGTCATGGTGTGGTGGAGTTATACATATAGCCTTCCTTAACAAATGGGCTATCCAACCCTAAAATAATTTCCTGAGATTAGCTTGTCCAAATAAACTCTTCAGTGAATTACAATATTAAGTATAAAAGAACAAATAAATAAAAATACACTATAAAAACATCAGGTTTTATAGTTTTCAGCTAAAATGGCTCCAAGAAAACCACGCAAGAAACATATTATTCTTATTTCAAAAAAACCTCATTTACCACACCAATCACACTCTCGAATAATTCTCAAACAAAGGGATGTCGAATAAACAAAACATACAAGCATTAATTTGGGGCGCACACTTAAGACAAGTCGTGTACCTTCCTCCCAAACGCAAATATTTGAACTTGGCGTACACAAATCTCAGTCTCTATTTGAACTTACAATCGTTGCGTCTTGTTTTAATAATAAATTATGATTCGCTCCGCACTTGCGTTTTGGTCGCTTTTGTATTGGCTCATACTAATATTTAAATGTAGGTTCAAACGGGTAGGTTGTTATTTTTTTTTTTACGTTGGTTGGTCATTGTATCAGCTTAAGATTAGATAAAACATTTCTAGATATTACTCATGTTGATGCCAAAAAGCCCAAAAGTCTATAAACCAGTTTTCAGGTGTGTTCGAAATAACATTTAATTTACAATAAGGATTATTTCGATGGCAACATTTGTTTATGTAATGTCAAAATCAGCTGTCAGTGTCATCTGTCATTCATTTTCTGTTCTCTTTGAAACCATCACGTAACTGTTTAGCGCTTAACAATAATAGATAATAATAAATACGAAATAAGAGATAGAAATAGGTAAGTAATAAAAGTAGGAATCATTTTGCAAGTAAATTAAAACAGACACTGAACTTCACTCAAAGACATCCCACCAAAAACTCCAAAGGAAGAAGTTGCAACGATGAATTGCCACACTGAAAAATTAAATGTATTTAGGTCTAGTTAACATACCTCCAGTTTAAAGAGAGTGCATGCTATGCCTAATTAAAGACGTTCATTGTACAAAAGACTAGAGGCGTGTAAACAACCTCTTTAGTTACAAAGCCTACCTTCATTACGTATTTTATAGCTTCGGCTGAAATGGCAACACAGCCTACTTGAAGCTTGCTACACCTTTACCTGGTTAACATTGAGTTGTCCTATTTTCCCATACTAGTTAACTATTCGATGAAAGAAAAATTGGTTAAGTGTGAGTTGGTTTCGCATACGAAGGGTTTTGTATTTCTTGTTAATTTATTTACTATCAGCGAGCAAATTAATGCTCCGTTTCGACGTTATCTCACCTGACATTAAGTGTTTAGATTTTGGCTTGACTTATATACGTTTTTTATATGTTTTGATTGGAATTGATATCATTTTGACAGAAAATGTTTCTACTTTAGGTAGTTTTAACAATTAATTTTAATATAGGTTTATGAGGCCCTACCACGAGCTATTCACGCGATCCACTTGACGATCTAAACTGCACTGTTAGAGAAATGGAGTTATAAGGGTATATAGCTCCATCTCTTTCTGGCTAGCACACCTGCCATTTTACACATGGCAACGTCCCTGATATTTGAAAAAAATACGCAAATTATAACCTCAAATTGACCCCACTGACAGACGAACAGACAGCGGAGTTTAAGTAATAGGGTTCCGTTATTTACCACTGGGAACTCTAAAAATTAACGGCCTAACAACGATGTTAGTTCGTCTCACCTGCCATTTACATATGAGTAATTGTTCAGCTAACAGCCCAAGACAAAGGACAGGCAACTTTTCATGTTTATTACTTGTCAGACTTTACCTATGTAATTGCTTTGGTCTAAGTATCTTTTAGTACCTAGACGCTGAGTTAAAGAGTCGTAAAAGAAGGTTTTAAAGTCGGTTTTATTTTTCTAAGTTTATTGAATTTGTAGCTCGAGGAGCTCGTGGCTAGATAATAACAGCCGCACGTGTCGATCTTCAAGGTTAAGCAACGCTTGCCAAGGTTGGTCTGCTGTGGATGGGTGATCATCTTAAAATACCGAGTTTCCTCCGTACCTCGGAAAGCCGGTTAAGCCGTAGGTCCCGGCTGTCATTTGTAGATCTTTGGTAGCCGTTAGGTAAAGTCAGAAGCCAGTAAATCTGACTCCAGTCTTGCTATGAAGTACCTTGTTACCCCATTTAATGGGTTATGGAGGTCTGGTAAGCAGCCGCTCCTCGTAAAATACTGGCATTCAGCTAAATCCGGCTTGACTGGAAGCCAACCCCAGTATAGTTGAGAAAAGGCTAGGCAGATGATAGATGATGATTGAAGGATAAAATTAGATTTTAGGTAATTAAACAGGCTCTAAGTATCTTTTAGTACCTAGACGTTGAGTTAAACTGTCGTAAAAGAAGGTTTTAAAGTCGGTTTTATTTTTCCAAGTTTATTGAATTTGTAGCTAGACTAAAGGGATCTGGAGTTATTATAAGTTGGAGCTTTGGAGCTTAGAGTAATAGAAAAACTGGATTATAACATAATGGTTTTGGATCTAATCGGATTATTTATTTAACAGATTATGTACACAACATTAATGGGTTGTGGAGGTCTGGTAGGCAGCCGCTCCTCGTAAAATACTGGTATTCAGCTAAATCTGGCTTGACTGGAATAAGGCTAGGCAGATGATGATGATGTACACAACATTAGTTTAAATACAACTTATGTCCCTGTAATTCTAACTGCAAACGGAAGATAAATACTCACAATGGAGATTTACACTTTTAGATTCACAATTTTTATATATTATTATTTGATATAAACGTTTCTCTACACTAGTAGAAACTCCTATATTGTAGATGCGGACACAAAAATTACATGTTTACTCACATACACATTACATCCAGACCCGGAACCGGAACCATTTGGTGCTTGTTATAAATAGGCTCGCGTTTGACCACAAATCTCACTTGATGGTAAGCGATATTGTTGTCGACGTTGGAGCACACTTACAGAACACAACTATCTGTAGACTATCTATATATATAAAAATCAATTGCTGTTCGTTAGTCTCGCTAAAACTCGAGAATGGCTGAACGGATTTATCTTATCTTGGTCTTGAAATGTTTGTGGAAGTCTAGGGGAGGTTTAAAAGGTGGATAAATTCTAAAACTAAAACGGCAGTACGAAGTCTGCCGGGTCAGCTAGTACTTGATAATTATGTGTACCTACCATCCTTCCGGGCTTGAGTCCCAAACCTGTGACGCAGTAGCCAATTACTCAACCACGGTACCAACCATGCCAAATTCAATACAAAACCATTTTCATTACATTCCAACTGTAACACAAAACATAAAAGAACGTGAACGCGGTCGTTCTAAAAACGCGACGTCAAATGGTGTTCACGAAACGCGACGTCAAATTGTGTTCGCAAAAAACGCGACGTCAAATGGTGTTAGGGCGTACGCCAACGTCAATACAGATTACGATGTAAGGCGTAAGATTTGAATGAATACCTATTCCGTTTTATGCACACCACATGGCGACACGTAGGATAAAAATGTACAGTTAGTGGCACAAATTACTTTATAGTAGCTGGGAGATTTAGAAATAATTTCTCCTGATGTTAAAAAAGGACCTATTTCATAATAGTTATTTATGTACTATTTTATTAATATTATTTTAAAATTATGCACTAGGTTCTACTCTATGGTAGAACCAAAAAAAAAAACAAAATAAAATAGAAAAGAAAAGATAAATATAAAACGAAAAGATAGATAAACAGAGAGAGATCACAAATCAAAAGTGATATCTCCCTATTTCTTAAAGGTTTGCTGGTAGAGAACTCAAGTTTGAATTAAGCTGGCCTATTTACATAAAATTCTGAATGGATTTTCATACAGTTTTCGTCAATAGACAGAGTGATCATTGAGAATGGTTTAGGTGTACAATACATGCATATAAAGATAAGCTGAAAATTTCTGAGATTTTTAACATCCATGCGAAGCTAGGGCGAGTAGCTTTATAATATCAATTACAGGTTTCGAATTTTTGTTGTCGCCACAACAGTAACTGTTTTTAAACAATATTCAGGGAAACATTACTTTTAAATTTCACGTAATTGTCACACATTTCTGCTCAAGACTGTACGATCTCATTTTACAGGATAGGTACGGTTTTATTTCCTTTAGGTATTATATTCAAGAGAGCGATATCTCGAATCTTCTTTATTTCATGTCACACAGTATAATTTAGTGTTAAGGCGCCGGAAAGACAAAGCTAAGTTTCTGTGACGTATGATAGGATCATTTATTTGATGTAACGCTCATATTTTTGTCAAGATTCCGACAGACAAGTGCTTTTTTCTTCGTTGGAAATCGGCAAATCATCATCATCTACCGAGCCTTTTCCCAACTATATTGGGGTCGGCTACCAGTCAAGCCGGATTTAGAGGAATAGCAGGATTTTACGAGGAGCGGCTGCCTACCAGACCTCCACAACCCATTAACTGGGGTAACACGGTACTTCATGGAAATCGACAAATAACTTTTCTTTTTTCCACATTTTAGTAGAAAGAAAGAAAAAGTATTTATTTGCGTCCAAATATTGTGCATATCACGAAAAAACTATAACAGCACAATAAGTTATGGGAAGATATGCTTTAGGTCCGCGAAAAAGGCCACTGCTCAGCAAAATGCTGGAGTCGTGTACAAGACAGAGCTAAAATGCTGATCTTCAACGCCATCAATACTTATGGTGGGGCTACATTAGCGGGCCATGCCGAATATTCGGGCTACGGCGATGTATATGTCCGGGTACATCGTTGCAACGCGATGTATTCGCGTGCAGACGATGTAGCATCGGCATCGGGCACTGTCCGTAAACTGGCGCGCTTCAAAGGACTTGTCGCGACAATATTCGCTTGAGTGGCCACACCTACGTCACTTCAGTGTCGTATAGACTTTGAAGCGGGACTGACGTTCTTGTGTTAATTGTATTGTATTATTTGTTGTAATTAATCAATTAAATAATCATTTACTGACATATAATGCAATGCCACTGCTTCCTCCATCGTCTCGGCCGCACAAATAAACGACGAATATTCGCCATAGGCCGCTTTCTGAATATTCGCCCGCCAATGTAGACAAAAACATTGTGTATGTCTGACAGGGGATGTTTTTCGCGCCAACGCGATCTTCGCCCGTTAATGTAGCCCATTAGACAAAGCATTTGAGACTTGTTCGGTTAGTATCGGTACAGGTATGCTTTTTGGTGTCAGACTTACAAAAAAAAAACCCTCAGTATTTCTTCAGTAACTCTTTGCATTGTACGGCCGCGGTGACTTTTTCGAACAATCCCGAATTATTCCTTATATGTCTTCTGTCACATAAAACAAAAATGGTGGAATAAAAATCCACGTCGACATTTACGTTGAAGCACTAAACGCAGTATTACACGTAAAACAGTCGGTTCACGAGTATTGTCTGCCATGTTACGTTTATATTGGTTCTGTTGCTTTATTAAATGAATTTTGGTATGTTTACTCCCAGTTATTGAACGAATGTATCACAAAATTAATGTCAATAAAACTTAAAATTAAAATAACCCTGATTTCCAGTTTTGTAACATCCTATACTTATCCTACTTCGCCATATTTGCCTTCCCCTCCCCCTCCCAATGTCTGAACTAAAACTACACCTGTATTTTTTCTTTGCCCTTTGTGTTCTAAGACCACGGGTATCTCTTTTACAAGTGTAGCCATAGCCTCAGTACGCTTCGGCGCTGCTCAGCCCCTTCCTCGGGCCACTAGGAGGTTTAGACTTCGTTTCCTTACTCGTGCGGCCGCCTCCTTACCTAGCATTCTGTAGGTGACTGCCTACCATTCCAAGTAGCTCCGGACCATGGCCTATACAAGGGCCTGGCGTGAGAGGTCGCCGTGGCAGATCGCCTCTACGAGGACACAGTGGTATTCCACCCAAGAGGGGCATACATGAGAAATCATATAGGCTAAATAACATAACACTATGATCCAACGAAAGCGGAGGAGAGAACAATAACGCAGGTGAAACCACGGAGAACAGCTAGTACACAGATATTTACAAAAGTTTACAGTTATACTGAATTGAGGTTCCACCGCAGTTTCACCTCAAAATAGCGGTCCATTTGAACTCGCACCTAGTCGGGCAACTTTGAACTATGCACTGGAGGAAAACCGCAAACATGACCACTAGAAACGGCAGTCCGATTCGTACTTATAGAACAGTTTTGACGACAATTAAGCCGGATTTACATTACGAAACTAGTGTCATGCATGATAAAACTAGTTGCGTGAAACTAATTTCAGCATATGTGAAACTTCTTTCGTTTAAATTATAGTGTCGTGAAATTATCAGTATCGCGGAGATAATGGCCTTGTCAACATCAAAGCTGTATTTTATGATGCCAAACGTCGTTCTAGAAATGATGCGCAGGTGCTGTCGCGACACTAGTTTCGTGTCGAATTTACATGATGAAATTAGTTGCATGACATTAGTTTCACAAAAAAATATGCGCATAGCACGAAACTACTTCAGTGTCACGAAAATAATGCATGCATTGTAAAACTGAACGTTTACACGTGAAATTGCTGGTGAAATTAGTGTCATAAAACTAATTTCAAGCCACTAGTTTCGTAATGTTAATCCGGCTTTAATGTTTATAAGTATCAATACAAGAGACATTCGCAAACATAGCCGCTAGAAACTGGAGTCCGATTCGCGTACTTACAGAACAATAATTTTGACAACAATTAATGTTTATAAGTTGATAATAGAGACATTCAAGGGGGTTTTAAAATGGTTAAAACTAAGCCAGTATAGTTATAGTAGTTCTGTAAAATCTAGTTGTATTTGATGTATATGTTTTGTGTTGAAACGAGTAAATATTTTATCTATCTATGCTGTAGGATTCTTTGGAAAAAGTTTAAGTGCAAGAGAAAGAACGTGGGTGAGTTTTAGTCATTTAAAGGCATTTCCGCAGCGAGCATGGTAAATTCGGGAAGTTCCTGCACCTGATTCATGAAACACCCGGGTGTCACCATTGTGTGGACTACCCGAAGAACACATTTCAGGTGTATACCGCTTGGGCGGAGCACCACCATGTTCTCGTGAAGGCAATCGGTGGCATGGTCCTCTCAGATCGTGGTACATGCCGTGGTCCAGAGCGAGGAGGAATGTCTAGGTAGTCGCCTCCTTTTACGAAGCAGTATTGCTAGAGAAGGGGGCGGCCGCGCACATGAGGAAACGGACGTTCTCACGTCGCTTGTCAATGAAAGTCTGACAAGCCTTCTCGCTTCACCTAGAGCTAGAGAAGTTATTCAACGTTTTTCCACACACAAAAAAGAGTTCCATATTGCAAATCTCATGCCATCAAAAGCGCTTACAATCATTTTCAACAACCAATAAAAGTTGCTATTATTATTTCATATTTCAATCCCAACCCACTCACGTCATATTACATCATAAAAGAAAATAAAATACAAAAACAATCCGACTCCATTTTGTCTGTCGTTCAGACATTATGTATATGAAGCGCGAACACGAGATATAAAGACAATAAAATAAACTTAAAACCATTTAGTATTTTATTCTAGTCTAGAAAAAGTACTGAACGCTTGTATAACGTCTGTTAGAATGGTGAAGAATGGAATTTTATTTTGTTTTGTAAATATGAGTAATACTTGAGAGCTATTATAGCGCTCAAGACTACATTTAGCTCAGCCACATTATACCATTCGGGACGCAAACGTTTATAATAACTTATTTATCATCGTTCTTCACTAATTATTCCTATCCTATGCTGTTTCACTCCTGGGCAAACGCTTCCCTCCATTCCTTCCATCGCTCCCGGCTTTGAGCCACCTCTTGCCAATTCTTAAGGAAGACATCCAAGTCGTCCCGCCATATCCTTCAGCATAGGCTTGGAATAATAATAATAATTCACTAATTAAGCGTTGACCTTAGCGGAAACTTCCAAAAGAGTGGATCTTAAAATGAATATGGATAGAACCAATAACCATGTAGCTTCCACTCTGATCAAGGTCGGAGACTCAAAAGTCTACCCTCGAAGTTGTGGACGATTACATTTACCTGGGACAGACAATCCAGTTAGCTAGGTTGAACTCCGAAAAGTTTCAAGAGGATCAGTGCGTGTCACCAGGGATGACCACGTTGAAACGTGGTCGCTTACAATGAGCCTCATCGGATGCCTCCTCAAGGGCAATGGAAAGGGCAATACTCAGAATTTCCTTGCGTTATCGCATCAGCAATGAAGATTTCCGTAGAAAAACCAAGGTTTCAGCAACTTTGGATCTTCTCTCTCACACAAACTTTAATAGACATTTATACAAAGAAGCTAAACTAATTAATTGTTTCCAGTTAAGAAAATGTATTAAAAGCTTATAAAACAAGTCATTTGCTAAAGTAATGTTTACAGTTTTATTGCGTCAATATCAATTTATGACATTAACGATTTATCAATTAATGATTGTACTACGTTTTCTATCCATTAGTTTTATTTGCAGCTGTAAAACACTGAAATTGAAGAAGTAAGTTTATGATCCATTTAATTCATTATTTTATGGAAAGTATTTGTAAATTAAAATAAAGATACGTATAATTTAACGTTGATGATTCTTCGTTAAACGTGCTTGGAGACGTTTGTCCAGCAGTGGAACAGAACAGAAATAATGATGAACCATTAGAGGGAAAGTGAGTGGCCTGAAACAGTACGACGGGGTCGCGGCAGACCACAAAGGAGGTGGCGGGACGAATTGGATAGATTCCACCAGAACTGGCAGGAGGAAGCGCGGGCTTGCAAAAGATGGAAAGAGTGGAGGGAGGCCTTTGCCCAGGAGTGGGACAGAATAGGCTCACAAAAAAAATAGAGGGAGTCTGTAATCTAATCACACAATAAGGTATTGTGCCAGACCTAGACGAAAGCCTTCGAGATATCGAGAGAGACAGCAAACGCTTTCTTGAATTTCTCAATGGCCTCCAGATGTGAACAGCACGTCACCATTAGCGTACTAGACGATCTTCTCTAGATCAATTTCGGAGCAGTACTCACGGTCACTAGGAATGTATTTCATCGACATTGAAACCAGAAATCAGCGACGGTACATTTCAAATAAACCATTCACGGACATTTTTAAGTTGTCAAGATGTCGATCAATCAGAAAAATTAAGCTAAACGGCACGTTCCAAGGCGTAGATCTCTATGGAGAAGAACGTATAAGAAACTCTACAGTGTTAACTCCACTCTTTTAAATCATGCTATGCGTTACATAAATCATGGTTACATACTCGTATTTCTTCTCGCTTCTATTATGTGAGCATAATAAAGTAAATAATGAAAAATGCAAGAGTACTTACTTAATTAATTAACATAAATTGAAATAAGCCACTGGCAGTTAAGAGATGACCAGTCTCAACTGACGGCGTTTTTCAGCATCTCCGCTTAAAATCTATTGCAAAGCTGAAAATCACATTCATACAACAATCCCCCATAAAAATGTGCATGAATCAAATCAAGAAACCAAGTATCACTTTCAGAACTCAACAATACACCTACAAAACTCATTCTTCCCGAAACAAAACAATGAATTGTTTTATTTCACGCGCTAGTCCCGAGTAGGCGTTATACCACATGTCCCAGTTGCTCCTCTAACTTTCTGTGGAACTATAAAGTGAAACAATGTACGTATTTACACAGAACGTCAATATTAAATGCTGTTATGAAATACCATGATTTATGGGGCCTAAGACTTGGAATACGACGGATTTAGACTCGTATTTATAACTTTTAGAGTAGTTGCCGAAGGATTTTGTGAATGGAAGGGGTTTCACGCCAAAAGGCATCACACTGAGACAAGACACTGTACGTCTCACAACTATTAGATTTCCGCAACCTTCACCAGGTCGTCGATCCACATTGTGGGAGACCTTTCATCACTATGTCTTCTGCATTTATACCAATGAAATAACAGATATAGTCACAGACAGTGGATAGGGACGAAGAACTATTAGACTTTTCTCATAAAATCTACTCTAGGCATTGATCCCGCCAGAAAGTTTGCAAAAACTCGTCACCACTTCTTTACTCCAGCATCCCCAATACCACTTTGTCTCTCTTTGGAATATTTGTAATGAAGATTAGAAAGAACGGAGCAGTAACCAAAGACGCTGACGAAATTACGGGAAACAGCTATGCTGTTCTAAAATCTATCTATACAAGACTTTAACTCAAGACTTTATGACAAACTCACATTAGATTATGGTACGAATGGAAATATACCCACAGCAAAACGATAAACCGAACAAGAACAAAACTGATCAAACATTATTCCTTTATTACAAAATGATCTTCAAACAGTAGTTAGTTATAATTTAATTGCTACTTGCTTGAACGAGTGGGCATTAATCAAATCATTTTAGATTAGAGTGACTGATTCATGTTTAGTCTACAGTCGAGAGATAATGTGGACTGTCTCGAACTGTTTCTGATGGCCGTTAGTAAAGGATATCGGTTTTAATGTTTGTGTTATTTCGTTTTTGATTGTGATTTGGCGGTCGTAATGTTTGTGTAGAACTGTGATATTGTTTATAACTGAAATAGGTGCAACGATTTTAATGGTAGCTACTTCTATAAATCTATACTTATATTCATGATCTTTTTGTCTTTGTCCCATGTTATATGAGGTCGAGATAACACGATTTTTTCTTCCATTTTATCCTATCAATTGTCACACTATCACTGACTCCGTTCTCCTTCGCACACAATCCGTCCATCATTGTTTTTCTTCTTTCTTCCTTTTCAGCTATACACATGTATATTCATAGTTGTTAATTCGTAACACGAGTTTTATGACCTCTTGACATTACTACCTATACCAAAACAAATGGTTCCCTTTCAACTTTTCAGCCACTGGCGACACTTTTAACCTTTCTCTAATGAACCCATTTCTCGCCTTATTAATTTTCGTCACTCTACATACCCATGTTAATATTCTCATCTCTGCTACTTGCAAATCTTTTTCAACATCCAGACAAACTATTACAGGTCTTATCACGGACTCTTAAATTAAAATAAACCCTTAACTTAATTACTCAGATACCCGCGAAACGAGACACAATAGTAAAACAATAACAGCGCGGTCTCATAGGACCGGTTGGGGATTCAAACGTTAAGGAGCATCAATAGATCGCAGTTCCATTTACACTACTACTGTTATGAAGTGGAAAAAATGTAGTTTTGATTGTAATAAATAAATTCAAAAACAACTGGAGGTGTTTCAAAGTCTCTTTCTAACTAGTTAAGCTAAATTTTAAAAGTTCTTTATTGTTATTTGTTAAGATACAATATTAAGAATTCTAATGTATCTGTACTATAAACCTAAATATCTAATACTAGCTGTCCCTTGCGGTTTCACCTGCATTTTTCGTTACTGCTCCGCTCCCGTGGGTCATAGCGTGATGGTATATAGCCTATAGCATTCCTCGATAAATGGGCTATCTAACACTGTAAGAATTTTCAAATCGGACCAGTAGTTCCAGAGATTACCCCCTACATACAAACTTACAAACCTACAAACTTACAAATTTTACCTCTTTATAATATTAGTAAACCTAAATATCTAATACTAGCTGTCCCTTGCGGTTTCACCTGCATTTTTCGTTACTGCACCGCTCCCGTGGGTGGGTCGTAGCGTGATGGCATGTAGCCTTTAGCATTCCTCGATAAATGGGATATCTAACACTGAAAGAATTTTTCAAATCGGACCAGTAGTTCCAGAGATTACCCCCTACATACAAACTTACAAACTTACAAATTTTACCTCTTTATAATATTAGTATAGAAGTATAGATAAATCAAACACAAAGTCGAGCTCTTAGAACGCCTTTTTAGATCGAATAAAAAATACTTCTCTCCAGTACCATAAAACACGTGTTTTGAGCGTAACGAAGACAATTTACCCTTTTAGAATACAGGTAAATCGTTTATCACAGATCACTCGAATTGAAGATCCCGTTCATTCTATGAATATATAATTGTATTTAGTTTATTTACTATGAAGCTGAAAAAAGGAATTGTCCAATTTGTTTAGGACTTTGGCCACTCATGAACAAAGAGTTCAGCTAATAACATTTGATTGATTTAATACCTCATATCAGTAAAAATGAGGATAGGTATAAATCTAGTTTTGTGTCAAGTTGCATATTTAGATTTTCTTTTTACATTTGTAAAATAAGGTTATGTATGAAATAAAACATGTTTTTTTATAAAATTATTTTTATTACTTTGATTCATATGTTATGAGAACATGGTCAATGAACTGGGCAGGTGGATTAATATGTTCCTGATACCTAGCCCAGCTTAAAACATATGTGTACTCAGCAACCTACTTTCCTACGGCCCACCCTTCTAAAAAATTAATTTTTATAGTGCAAATTGAGACAAAGTTACTTGCATCAAAAATTTACTAAAATAGAATTTAAAATATTGATATTTTTTAGTTTTTGTTTGACATTGTGTTTAAAAAATGGCCAATTTTGGACAATGCCCTATATTTGTTTACTAGCTTTTGCCCGCGACTTCGTTCGGGTGGAATAGTGACTTCCGGCAGATTTTTGGTTTTACCCACATAGTTCTCGATCTCGCGGGATCTCTTCAAAAATGAAATGTGGAAGATATTCTAGGGAACTCTTCAAAAATCAACATAATGAGCTCTGCGTTTGAATTGAAGATATATGTATACTCACTTAGGGCATTAAAGCCGTTATTGCCGATCGAAAAAGGCGAAAATGTTTCATACCTTTTTACTATTTATTTACATTTTTCCAATGAGTTTTCAGTACTGAATTGATGCCGACTCTTGACCAATAGATGGCGCTGTATGTCCGGAATAAATTTTATTTTTTATTTTATTTTTTGTAATAAAAACTATCCTATGTCCATTCTCAAGTTCCAAACTATGTCTGTACCAAATTTCACACAAATCGCTTCTGTAGTTTAGGCGTGAAGCAAAGACAGACAGACAGACAGACAGAGTTACTTTCGCATTTATAATATTAGTTTGGATTTAACCGCGCGAATCTCAGGGAATTACTAGTTTGGATTGAAAAAAAAATATATATTTAAGCGTTGCCCAATTTTATCGAGGAAAACTACAGGCTATATAACATCATGCTACAGTTACGGTTTGGAGTAGTAACAAAAGATGCGGGTAAAACTGCGAGGGACAGCAGACTAGTATTTAGTAGATACAAAGCTGTAGTAGTACAGTGAAAAAGTGCAAGTAACATCACCTTTTCATTTAAAGAAAAAACCCTTTTCAGCACCAAACACCGGTATGATCATAACTCATATTCTCATTGGAGTTGTCTTTTTTTTAAGTTTACGAATGCTATCGTTTCATGCATGAAAAAATTAAGCCACTTCTTTTTGTCCTATTATCAACATTCTACCTCCGAGATTAGTAGCACTGCCTCCTCTTCCACTCTTCTTTTCGGTGAGGAAATAAAACTCTACCTCAATCGAATGCAGAATTGCGAGTATATGCAGCTCGGGCAATTGGCAACCATTACACTAACCAGCGCCTAAAATAACACAACATTAAACGTATACAGCAATTAATTCCACAGACTTCCGATTCTGCAAAGTCGTAAACCAAAATTGTAAATCAATCAGCAGAGGGCTTGAGTTAAATATTTAGTTTTACACACATGTTCCAATTAGGAAATTTTGAACTGCGATCAAGTTCTTTTTGTCTTACTAAAGATGGCCTCACGTTTGACCACTATCTCACCCGATCGCTTAGATGATGTGGTCGACAATGGAACATGCTTGCCTGGAAGTAACCTATTCACTCTTAATTTAAAGACCTGCAAGTTGAAGTCTTTAGCTGTACGCACAATAAATACGCTCCGAAAACGCTTTATATGTATTGGTAGAATATCCACCATATACTAGTGGCGCAACGCTGTACGTCTATGATGGAACTGGCTTGGCCGAATTAAATTCTGCAATTTACGACCTCTAGTATAACTTCATCCATGCAGTGGTCTATACATATGCAAAGCGATTAATACACGACGTAACCAAGTAGACCGTTGCAAACACAACCTGGCAATATGGAAGATTATAGACCCTCCGTCATCCAGTATAATTGCGGTGCTCCTGAACAGATGATGATACTCTTACTTAAGTGTCCAAGGTGTCCCTGTACCTACACTTTGGAGGACCTTAAACCCCACTGTCGTCGTAATAAACGTTAGCCACCTTAGCCTTACCAAACGTTAGTAACCTTCTTCTTCCTGCCCTTATCCCATATTAATTGGGGTTGGCGCAACATGTTTTTTTCTTCCATTCTGTCCTGTCACCCATTATGTTATCATCAACTTCCTTTTTTTTCATATCAGTCCTCACACAATCTATCCATCTTTTCTTTTGTCTCCCTCTTCCTCTCCATCCCTCCACATGTAAATTTATAGCTACTTTATAAACGTAGCCACCTATCGTCGTGGATTAACATGAAGCGTGATTGACATATTTTAGCCAGAGATTGTCTATGAACTGAGAATGTGTATGAACACACAGATTCCAGAACGCCACACCTCAAGCTCATAAGCTCCAATCCTTACACTATCTCAAATCCATTCAAACCCCTACCTTCGCTTCTACCATCAAGGATAATGAAGGACCAAGTAACACTAAACAAAGGTGTTTTCCTGAATGCTGTAATTAACTAATTTGTCTCGGATATAATGGACCCAAATCTAGTTCCGGATGCCAAATGGAGTAACAATGGTGCAGATTATGGTAACGTGAGAATACTGTTGTGGACGTGTGGGGAAAATTTGTAGATGGTCGTTTTGTGCTAGTATGCTTGAGATGAATAAGCTTAATGTTTGGGTTGGTAGAAATACGAGGAAATTTGTTTTTGGGTATATTTTTGGTACTAAGGAGATGGTAATGAGTAAGTGTTCAAATATCGCGTATTCATGTCGGAAATTTGAGGTTCTGAAGTGACAATCGTGGCCTTGGCTTTCCCACAAAGTAAATCAATGACCTGATTAGGGCTGCGGAAATCCGATGGTTGCGAGATGCACCGGTGCGGTAGTTATGACGACACTTGAGGGAGGTCAAATATTGATGATAAACTGAAAATCGAGTATAGCCGAAAAAAATCAACTTGAGTTTCAAAATCTTAAATCGTCTGTTCCTTATTTTTGTTTTTTGATTCAAACTTTCACCACCAATACATGATGGATATTCTACCCGTACGAACAAAATTTTGATTGTGCGTACTGCCAAGGAATGTAATTCTGTTTCCTAATAGTTACAACCTAAGAGTCTATAAGTCAAAAGTGAATAGCTTAACTTTAACTAAGCATTCCCCTTTTACAGTAATTCAGTTGTTAACTGCAGCAAAGGCAACTAACCTACTTTAGAACACAAACAAGAATCTACAATAACAGCAACGCTACAGTTAACATTTTGTTTTCGTAAAACAAAAAAAAAGCTAAAAAAAAACGACTGGAACAGAGCAAAGCGCTCATTAACCTCTAGCTTACAGGGCAAGCAGTCGAGCCTCCTCAATGGAGGTTTAAAGAGGGCAGGGGAAGCGAAAATATTACGCTAACCAACCCAGTTGCATTGTGTTCCTCTGTGCACTTTTGAGGGTTAACTTGTGGAGCGGTCTGTCGTGAATTTAATGTGGTTTGTTGAATTAAAAGGACGGGTTGGAAGATTTAGAACTAGTTTTGTTTTGTGCTAGTTTTTATTAATGACTAGGCTTTTTTGCACTGTAGAGAGTAGACTGGTAAAAAAGGTCTAACTTTGTACGTTTGTGTGAGAAGAACAGCGCAAAAGTTTCTTCAAACTTAAGGGGTGGGCAAGGCACAATTCTTGTAGAACAGGTAGTAAATGGAGCCGATAGGTTTTGGATTAGTGACGCCTTACCAGAAGACACAGTCCTTCAAAAGGTGGCCCCGCCAATGACTTGGTGATACGAGAATCAGATAAATATAAGACTCATAGAGCCTATTGTAATGACAGCACTTGAATGAGGCTTATTTCTAGCAGTTTTTTATGCTGAAATAATGATGATAATGGCGGTGTACGTAATACCTGAATAAATAGTCAAGTTACTTCTAAAAATAAAACGACAGGAGAGATATGAAACCGCTATTAGACTCTACTCATTCCTATTTTGTTAATTACTGGTATATAAATTAAACGTTACTAAAATTTTCGTCAAAACTCACAAAAGTCTAAAGCCTTAAAAAGAACTTGAAATTCGAATACTTGATAGACACCAGTAATTACAACCACTCAGAAACCAACCCCTAACTACTGACGCCTTTGAAAGTGTCTGTCAGAGAAAAAAAATAAAACTGAAAATTCTAAGCTCTTACAAAATTGTATGTGGAAAATTCTAGAAAATAAAATCAGTCTCGTTAACTAGGGGCAGCGAAGCGAGAACTAACGTACTGAATGGACTGTTAGGGTAGAGAGGGGGTGGGCAGAAATAGAGGCTCATATACAGGCTAAAGGATATGATGTAGTGGTTTTAGGGTTCTGTACACATGAAAACACTGGTTGGCACTAGTTTTTAATGTAAAAAAACCGGATTTGAATCATTATTTGGTACAACGATAAACCATGTCCTGAAATAGCACATAGGATACTTTTTATTTCGGGAGTATGTTCCCTTGGGATAATTTTCCACATACATGCAAGTGAAACTGCTGGTAGAAGGGAGATTATACTACTATAGACTCCACACTGGACACTAGCTATTTCTAAACTAACACTAGTTTAAATGGTATAGGAACAGCCAGTAACCAAAATGTATATAAGAATTTCTTACTTTTAGTTTTCTCTATCCGCTTAATAACACTGATTGGTTAGCCATATCTTCTTTATACCTACGTATTTTATTAATCGGGCAATTACGTATAGCAGACTGCAGCCTGATTCACGTAGAATCAAACAAGTTAAATATCGTTGAAGTTTTATAGTCTTTTGATCGAAGTCCTAACCAAAATCGGTATTCACGTGTTCCTAGAACGGGATTCGATAGAACAACAATTCAATTGGCTTGAAAATAAACTACCAACGGCTTATTGCCGGCTACATTATTATGTATTCTACCAGGATAATCATTGACACAGCAGAATAAGCGTCAACTATATGTCGATCAGACGACTTTAAAATCGGTGTCGTTCAAGCTCAATTGATGGATGTGAATACGATTATGGTCTAAACGGCTAAAGACCGAATTTTCAATAGTCGAATAACTTTTAATTGAGGAATAAAAATGGCGAATTGACAGCTTTTGTGAAGAAAATATGTCAAACAGCCATATTTATTTTTCTGATGAAAGCTATCCGATTATTGAAAAGTCAGCCCTAAGCCACTACGATATCGCTACGGTTGTGATTACACGAATCGGGCTATTGGTTACTTTGCGCAAATAAACTCTGTTCCTTCGATTCTATACTAAGGCACGTACACACTCATAAACAGGAATGCCCGTCACGGAATCAATTATGGTTATCGTATTGTCTTCGTCCACCTTGACCTTTTGTGGATAATCTATTACAGGCGACAGTTAACCTGCTGTTTCAGTCTTTTAAATCCCTACGTCGATAAAATGCGTGGGATGGCATACAATACACATTACACATATACCTACTACATGTATACTGGTAATGATACTCATTGTTATGTTACGTCAATGTTATTTGGTTTAGTTCAGTCTATGTTCCTTGATAGCTATAACCTGCGGGTGTTATCAAGATTGAATAGGTTACACAGATGGGGCAGTTAATAGATATATTTACATAATAAGGCAGTTAATGAGTTACCACGGCGGCACATGTGCAGAAGCAGTCATTGCCAAACAAGCGTGTCTTCGACATAGTGCTGAACCATTTAATGTGTTTTTAGTTAGGACGATAACCGACTTTTGCAGTTTACTATAAAAGTGGATGCTGTTTACGAGGAATAACTTGCTGGTCTTAGCTTATCTCCATTTAAGTATCATTGTGTTGGTTCAGGAAATGGTCTAGCCGTGTGCCAATTTCATCCAAATCCGTTAAATCGTTCAACCGTAAAGAAGTAACAAACTTACACACACTTACAAACTTTCGCCTTTATGACATTAGTGTAATGCTCCAATTTTGTCAACATTGTTGGGCGATTAGCTGCTGCACTGTATGTCAAGGGTTCAATTTCAACACAAAAGATCAAAAAAATCACGGAAAAAATATTGGTAAGGCCTTAAATAGTTTATTCGAGGTTTTGTTGGTAATTCCAAGTGTGAGCCATTTCTGTTTTTTTTTTTAATTCAAATAATAAAATAATAGAAAAAAATAAAAAAGATATTTTTAATTTCTTCATGCACAGATGGTGACAGCAACCCTTCAAAAATAAAATATATTACAAACAACGTCTGATGAACGACCGTCATAACTGAGATAGTTCAAATGCGTCACTTTCAAGATTTAGACCCAGTTTAAACGTCTTGACCCGCAGTTTACTGTCAGACAGTAAATCAACTTTGTACCGCCTTTGTAATGCATAGTTTTGATACGTGTCCCTGTGATGGGTAGTTCGAGATTGTCATTTGAAGCTTGACAGCTGTTAAGTTTTAGCTTTTAGTGTCAACTGGAAATGTGAGATATGGTTTTGTTATTTTTGTTTGGGAGTGTTGTGTCACTTAGCACACTTAGAATAGAATAACCATCATTGTACACTAAATTAGTTACACACCCTTATTTGGTATCTCTTGCATGCATGCAATTAGGTATTAAGCAAATAAATGAATATCTTTTCTTGTCCTGTTATTTCTTGTCTTATCTTATTAGGACATTTTATTTTTAGGTTAGAAATCATCCAATAACTTTTCTTGTTTCTAGAATGATGCGGGATGTGTCAGAATTTTACTGACTAAAACCCAATCCTATCCTTCATCCATCTTTGCCTTGCGTTTCAGAACCCCCCGGGGTTAGTTTTCAGTTTCCTTTTCAGACTACCCATGGATTATTAATTATTGATCGCCTTTGTACATGCATTGTCAAAATCACTGTACCTAAATATAAGTTTTTGTGTACAATAAAGAATTAAGAATTGATGGTGATTTAAGACACCTTTATACTTGACTTCCGTATTATAAAACCCGCTTAGTAGATCTCTTTGTATTTTGGAGATAGCTACAAACGTTTTGCAATGAGTTTCAGTGAAAAATATACTGCCTTTCTCGTTATAAACAAAAATATTATCTCTTTCAAAGGTTTTAAAAGGCACGTCTAAATCAGAACGTGTCGGAAAATAAAGGAAAAAAAATGTTGCACGAGTTTTATATTACTGTTTAACTTTGAACTGTGTACTGTGTAAATCTGGGAATTACATGTGTGTGCCGGTTTGTAGGAACATTTAATGTGTCGTAGCTCATTTGGTTCTTAATTGAAAGTTTAGTATGAAGATGTTTCTGAGCATAACATTTAAATATGATGGATGGATCTGTTAGTGCTGTAATTTTCTGTTGAAAGTGTAACGAGACTTATTCGCCTCGTTACATGGAAAGGATTTTTGGTCGATTTTAGTCGATTTTGTCTATGTTTTTTTGTCTGTGGCACGGTCTTTGAGTGTCGTCTGTCAAAATCTGGACGTCACTCTGCGACCCAGCTAGCGTCCGTAATGGACACGTAATTTTTCAATTTATATTATTTCCTTGTAATCGGCTATAATCGCCGTAATTTAAGCCATTTAGTGGCATCTATATTGCATAAAGACTTCATGGACGTAGTATAATGCCAGAGATTCCATTGGCGAGAGATTTGTCGTATTTTTGTCAAACATTTTTCTAGGGCGTGGTCCGACTTTTATCTTACTGGTTTTTCAATCTTTTCAGGTTTTACAGTGATTTGTCGCACGCAGCTGTTTTAAAACGCTGTGTCAGCGCACTGTAAGCTATTTTTTTGAGAAGGAAGACGGTAAGTTTCCATTCCTAAAAAAAGGTTTTACGCGACCCACGTGTTTGAATTCGAACGTACAATCTAACTTGTTTTTATGTGATTGTTTACAGCCAAAGGGCGTTTTCTTTCTTACTTCTGGTCTTTCTTCATCTTTTTCTGCGTTACCTCGAGCATACTTCGGGAAACTTGAAGCCTCGCATCCTACGCGTCATGAAGGATTTTGGAACAAATAACCTATAAGTAACATGCTAGGGATTATCCCGGTAGGAGAATTCCTTTACTATATTCTCTTTTGTTTCCAAGATGCAACAATAACAATAACAATAATTTCCATAATTCCCAATAACACTAACTATTTTTTTAATTATTAGTGTAGAATACAAAGTCATGTTTTGAAGCTTACGGGCAGAGACATTAAAAAGAAAAGACAGAAGTATTTTATCGTTTTATTCATTTTGATGTAGCCTCCCACCGGCAGATTAATTGTCCAAACTCTTCAAACTTCACTATTCCGGTCAGTGTGACTCCCTGGCGCCCGAATTTTATATTTCTTTCTTATTCAACCTTTTTTATTATTTGGGAGATCACACACTAACATACCAACACATTTAGCAACCATCCAGCTACACACAACCCAATATAAATTTATAATTATTTTTTTAATTTTTTATTATTACATTTGTCGCCTCGAACAGGACTTGAAGTTTGCTTCATGACTTTGTTTTTGGGATAGGTATTGTTGCATCTTGTGGTATATCTATTGTTTACAGATATTGTTTATTCTGTATTAATTAAATAATTATTGCTAATTGCTGTAAACAACATTCTTTTGATATTTTTTGTGAAAAACATACTTCTATTTAACAATATTGTACACTTGCTAGTACAATATTAATTATTTTTGTGTTTTGTTAACTTGTATTGTTACAGACATACCTTTATCCTTACATAAGCAACATAATTGTATGGTAAGACAGCTTTTGTTATATTTAAGTGTTCAACGGTGTAAACTTAGTGCGGTGAAACTTTTATATTTTACTTTTGGTGAACTTAACTTCAGTTTTACTTGTAAACTTAACTTTAAGAGATTGAAAACTCAATTGTAAGTTATTATTGCATCTTTTCACTCCTAAATACTTTAATATTTTCATAAAAAAGACTTAAATTTTTTGAAAACCGGATAACCACACAACCACATTTCAACTTAACCTCAAATATTTTTTTTTAACTTTGAACTTTTGCCTTTTGCTTTTATTTGGTTCATTGATCATTTTGCCTTTTCATCATGGATAAGGAAGCTCAATTTTCTCCGCCTCTTGCTGAAAAGAATAACTTGGAGTCTGAAGGTGCTTGCACGGTTCCTGAAGCTATTGCACATGTGCCTGACATGATTAATTTGACAGATGTTCAACATCCTTTTGATCATAATGACAGGGTTGCACATTCTTCTTCAGCTCTTGCTACGCATGCCTTGCCTTCTTTTAATTCAATTAATGCCTTGGTTAATGAACACATTAAGAAAAACTTGCCTTCTGCACATAAATTGCCAGACTTAAAAAAGAGTAAAATTAATTTCAGTGGAAAAACCTGTGTCAGGGAATTTATTACTGAGGTTGAAGAATACTTTTTATATAAGAACTTCGATGAAATTGTATTAGTTGGTTCATTTACAGACTTGCTTAGTGATATTGCTCTTAAATGGTTTCGCACGGTTCGTATTCATATTTCTTCATGGCATGAGCTTAAGCTTGCTTTACTTAAACGTTTTGACAGGCCGGACTTTGACTACTTTTTGGAACATGACCTCCGTACCAGGAAACAGAAAAGTTCTGAATCACTTCCGGACTTCATTACCGATATTATGGATATGGCTAGTCGTCTTTCTTTTCCATTGTTTGATGCGGTTTTGGTTAGTGTAATTAAACACAACATGTTGCCTATTTACACACCTTTTATTTTTGGTAAACACATTGACTCTGTTGAACAATTTCTTGATCTTGCAAAGGAACTTGAAGTTTTTGTCAACAGAAAGGCTTTGAAAGACAGTAGAACTGATAAATCCACAGCTAAGTTTAATGCAGTTTCAACAGATAATATAACCTGTTTAAAATGTAAAAAATCTGGTCATCATTTTAAAAAGTGTCCATCCATTCCTGGTGTTATTTGTTTTAAATGCCAAAAGGCTGGAGTCACATCTAAGAATTGTGACGTTTGTAATGTAGATAAGAAAAACTCTGATGAGTCAAAAAACTACTTAGGTCACATCGAGCCCCTGTTATTGATATAACTGCGAGTGTCTCGATGAACAAAAGTTTAGTTAAATGTCACAAACCTGATGATGCTACTCGTAACAAAGACTTTGCGGATTGGTTAGATTATTTAAAAACATTCTTCAAAATTTATAAATCAGCTCCCGTTTTATTTGTTAAACATAATGATACTAGACCATATTTACAATTTTCTGTAGGTAAACATACTTTTTCTGGTTTATTGGACAGTGGTTCCAACAGTTGCGTTTTAGGCGCAAATTGTCATGAACAATTTTCACGTTTAGGTTATAAAATAAATTCCGTTTCTAGTTCTGCTTATACAGCTGATGGTTCTTCACAGAGAATTATTGGTACTATTAAATTACCTGTTACTTGTGATAATTTAACTAAAAATATTGATTTTCTTATTATACCTTCTTTTCAACCTGACATCATTTTAGGTTTCGATTTTTGGTTAAAATTCGATTTGGCTAAAGATTTATGGAAAAATATAACTTATGTTCAGAGTAATAGAGTCCAAGTTTGTACAGTCACATCTGCTAGTGAATTGTCTCCTTCTGAGAAACAGAAACTAAAGGATACAATTAAACTTTTTGAAGATATTTCTTATGAAAAGAAAGGCTTAGGTCTTACCCATCTCGTTCAACACAAAATTAATGTTACTAGCGAACCTTTTAAACAAAGATATTGGCCTTTAAGTCCTGCAAAGCAAAAGGAACTATTTGATGAAGTCGAAGTTTTATTAAGGGAAGGTATCATTCAACCCTCTAAATCACCTTGGTGTTCACCTGTCTTAGCTGTAGAAAAGAAAGATGGTAGTACCAGATTATGTTTAGATTCGAGACGTTTAAATTCAGTCACTATTAAAGATTCTTATCCTCTTCCTTATACCTCTAGAATATTAGATAACCTTGGCGGAGCTAAATATATTAGTACAATTGACCTTTCTAAAGCATTTTTACAGATTGCTCTCGAAGAATCTTCTCGAGAAAAGACTGCTTTCGTTGTTCCGGGAAAAGGACTTTTTGAATTTGTTCGCATGCCATTCGGTCTCACTAATGCACCTGCTGAGTTGCAGAGACTCGTAGATAAACTTTTTGGTCCTGAATTTGATAATACTGTGTTTTGTTATTTAGACGATTTAATTTGCGTAAATTCGGATTTTAATTTACATATAGAGTATTTGCATAAAATTTATAATATTTTGAAAGAAGCTGGACTCACAGTTAATTTAAAAAGTGTAACTTTTGTAAAGATAGACTCCGTTATCTTGGTTATATAGTAGATAGTAATGGTTTGCATACTGATCCTTCTAAATTAGATCCAATAAAAAGTTTTCCACGTCCTGAAACCGTTAAACAACTTCGTAGTTTTCTCGGTCTGTGTTCATATTATCGTAGATTCATTTGTAAATTCGCTGATATTGCTTCTCCTTTAACTAAATTAACTGCTGGTAGTAAAAACTCTAAAAAACCACTTTGTTGGAATGATGAAGCTGAGATTGCATTTGATAATTTGAAAGAAACTTTGATTACTGCTCCTGTTTTGCAATGCCCTAATTTTGAAAAACCTTTCTTTTTACATTGTGATGCCAGTTCTGTTGGCCTTGGTAGCGTTTTGAGCCAAGAGGATGATAATGGGGATCAACATCCTATTGCGTTCTATTCTAGATCACTCAATAAATGTGAACGCAATTATAGCACCACAGAACGTGAATTACTTGCTATCTTAACTTCCATAGAACATTTTAGACCTTACATTGAAGGAATGAAGTTTACCGTTATTACTGATCATGCTAGTTTGAAGTGGCTTTTAGGTCTTAGTAATCCCAGTGGACGCTTAGCACGTTGGGCAGCTAGAATTTCTCAATTCACATTTGATATTGTTCATAAGAAAGGATCTTTACATTTAGTCCCAGATGCTTTATCGCGTATTGAAGTCGCCGCTATTGATATTTCTCAGAATAATTTAGTTTTACCTGACGATGATATTCATGATCCTTGGTATAAAAATGTATTTTTTAACTGTCAAAAATCACCTTGCAGATATAGAAATTTTAGAGTAGAAAATAACACTTTATATAAATTTTGTAAAAGTAAATTTGATCCTAATAGTCGTCTTAATTGGAAAATAGTTATCCCTAAAGAACATATTTTAGACACAATTCGTTCTAATCATGATGATATTAATTCTGGCCATCTTGGCATTCATAAAACGGTAAATAAATTGCGACAACATTATTTTTGGAAGGGAATGTTCAAGGATGTTCAAAAATATATTCTAGCCTGCGATACTTGTAAAGCTTATAAACATACCACTCATTCTCCCTTTGGTATTATGATTAACCCTAAAAAAGTCGATAAACCTATGTTAATGCTGTCAGTTGATATTATAGGTATATTACCTAAAGCTTATTCTGGTCATAAATATATTCTTTCGGTTGTTGATGTTTTCACTAAATTTTGCTGGATTTTTCCTATGATAAATGCTACTACTCGAGTAATAAATAAACTTCTTGAAAAAGAAATATTTCTTAAATTTGGTTGCCCCAAAATAATTGTTTGTGATAATGGCACACAATTTACTTCTAAACATTTCGTAGAATTCATGAAAGGTTTTAATATTACTAAAATATTTTATAATACTTTATACACCCCTCAAAATAATCCTGTTGAGAGATATAATAAAACTGTTGAAACTTGCATCGCTTGCTTTGTAAAAGATGATCATAGAACTTGGTCTAAATGTTTACCTCATGTTCAATTAGCTTTAAATAATAGTGTTAATCTTGCTACAGATTTCACACCTAATTTTTTGATGTTTGGTAGGGAGCTTGTTTTTGACGCTTCCTTACATCGTATTAGTGATTCTGTTGAAAACTTAAGTGAATTAGAAGTTTCCAATAGAACTCACTATGCTGATTCTCTTAATTCACTTAGTGATATTTTTGCTAAAGTTCAAACTCATTTATTAAAAGCTTATCAGCGTAATGCTCGCTATTATAATAAGGGTCGTAGAGTCATTTCTTTTGATGTGGGTGATGTTGTGTGGAGAAGAAGTTTTGTTCAATCTCATGCACCTGCTTATTTTTCGGCGAAACTTGCTCCTAAGTTTATAAAATGTGAGATTACTGAAAAGATTTCGGATAACGTCTACGTTCTAAAAGACCTTAAAAAAGGCTCAACTGGGCGTTATCACGTCAAAGACATAATTAAATTTTGATTTGTTTTCCTAATGTTGCCTTGTTTTTGATATTTTTGTTTAGAGGGTCCCTTGTTAGATGATGTATGATAGATTTACCGGGACCTTGGAAGGGAAGTTTGTGAGGTGGCCTCGTACAAATTTATTAAATTCAATTAAACATTCTAAAATATAACTTAGGACATTTTAATGACTTTTTCACACCCACACATGCATTTTTCATATCAAAAGATCTTATTTTTTGTTTTTTGTATACACTATTTTATACAGTTTATACAATTTTTTTTTTGCATTCTCGTATACAATTTTAAATTGCTACCTACTTATTTACACTTGGGTGCTTATTGTTATACTTGAATGTATGGGACTTGCTTCTAACATCCTGTTAGAAAGCAAAATCTTATCTTTTTGATCTGTGGATCATTCTGTTTCCCTTTTGTGGAAATGGTAATGATTTCCGCATTTCTTCTTTTTTGCAGTTTTGCTGGCTCTTTTTGAGTTGGTCAATTCTGTACATCTTTCTAGGGATTTCTTTACGAGTGGCATTTGTTCTCGCTTGTGGGGATCTCTCCTAATTTTTGCCGATCTTGGTGTAATTTTTTTCCCTTGATTTCGCATTTTTTGCTATTGTGCTCGGAAGTTCGGTGGTGTTATGCCGATCACAATATGCATCTTTTTGGAAATGTTTGTGCTCGGAAAATCGGTGGTGTTATACCGGTCACAATCTTCCTCTTTTGTTCTCTTGCATCCTTGCGTATGCAATTTTTTTTTTTTTTGCTATTGTGCTCGGGAGTTCGGTGGTGTTATGCCGATCACAATATGCATTTTTTAAAGATGTTTGTGTTCGGAAGGTCGGTGGAGTTGTACCGGTCACAATATTCTTTTTTTTACTCTCTTGCCTCCTTGGTTTAAGAGATTTGATACTGTGTCTCACGGTTATATTTTGTTCCTGCTAGTCAGTGGCGAGGGTGCCTAACTGTACTCATATGGACATTTCTTTGGTTTTTTAAGACAGCGGCAATTGCGCCTAACTGTATCCAAATTAACATCTTTTTTCCTTTATTTTACTTGCTAGTCGGTGGCGAGGGTGCCTAACCGTACTCAAGTTAGTCTTTATAGACATTTCTTTGATTTTTTTCCTAAAACAGCGGCAATTGCGCCTAACTGTATTCAAATTAACTTCTTTGTTAGTTTATTTTACTTGCTAGTCGGTGGCGATGGTGCCCAACCGTACTCAACTTTGTTTTTGTTTATAACATTATGCATATTGGTCAGCGATGATTACGCTTGGCTGTACTTACGATATTTACTTGGATGTTGCTTGTTAGTCAGTGGCGAAGGTGCCTAACTGCACTCATGCTAGTTCTTGTGATATTGTGGGTCGGTTGTGTTTGTGGTCTTACTGTACTGATTTTAACTGCATGTTGTTCTCTTCTAGGACGTTTTTTTAACTCTTTTTTGGGGTTTATTGTTTTTGGAATTTGTATTTCCATTTTGTTTTTTGAAACTTTTGCTTTTGTCTTTTGTTTTTTTCTTATCATAAAAGAAATTGCTTTCTTTTATTTTTTCGGGGAGGGATGTAATGTAACGAGACTTATTCGCCTCGTTACATGGAAAGGATTTTTGGTCGATTTTAGTCGATTTTGTCTATGTTTTTTGTCTGTGGCACGGTCTTTGAGTGTCGTCTGTCAAAATCTGGACGTCACTCTGCGACCCAGCTAGCGTCCGTAATGGACACGTAATTTTTCAATTTATATTATTTCCTTGTAATCGGCTATAATCGCCGTAATTTAAGCCATTTAGTGGCATCTATATTGCATAAAGACTTCATGGACGTAGTATAATGCCAGAGATTCCATTGGTGAGAGATTTGTCGTATTTTTGTCAAACATTTTTCTAGGGCGTGGTCCGACTTTTATCTTACTGGTTTTTCAATCTTTTCAGGTTTTACAGTGATTTGTCGCACGCAGCTGTTTTAAAACGCTGTGTCAGCGCACTGTAAGCTATTTTTTTGAGAAGGAAGACGGTAAGTTTCCATTCCTAAAAAAAGGTTTTACGCGACCCACGTGTTTGAATTCGAACGTACAATCTAACTTGTTTTTATGTGATTGTTTACAGCCAAAGGGCGTTTTCTTTCTTACTTCTGGTCTTTCTTCATCTTTTTCTGCGTTACCTCGAGCATACTTCGGCAAACTTGAAGCCTCGCATCCTACGCGTCATGAAGGATTTTGGAACAAATAACCTATAAGTAACATGCTAGGGATTATCCCGGTAGGAGAATTCCTTTACTATATTCTCTTTTGTTTCCAAGATGCAACAATAACAATAACAATAATTTCCATAATTCCCAATAACACTAACTATTTTTTTAATTATTAGTGTAGAATACAAAGTCATGTTTTGAAGCTTACGGGCAGAGACATTAAAAAGAAAAGACAGAAGTATTTTATCGTTTTATTCATTTTGATGTAGCCTCCCACCGGCAGATTAATTGTCCAAACTCTTCCAACTTCACTATTCCGGTCAGTGTGACTCCCTGGCGCCCGAATTTTATATTTCTTTCTTATTCAACCTTTTTTATTATTTGGGAGATCACACACTAACATACCAACACATTTAGCAACCATCCAGCTACACACAACCCAATATAAATTTATAATTATTTTTTTAATTTTTTATTATTACAAAAGATAGTATGTTGTTTTTTCTTTTTATAATTGTTATTGCTTTTTATTTTATTTCTGTTGTTTTTACTTGAAAAAAAAACACTTGGAGACACTCCGTCACCAAGTTTTTTTTTTCTATCTTTTTCTAGTACAAGTTTGATAGACATCACTATATTTCGTTAATTTGGCCGATCAAATTTCAGGTGCAAATGATTAGATCTAATTAAAATAGGATTAAAAATAATTTTTTTTAAATAAAAGAACGAATGATTTTCTTTTAACGTCTGCCGCGATTTTTTTCGAAGTGGTAAAAATTGTTAGAAGTAACAAATATACGAGATTTATTTGTAAAAGCTTCACGTTTCCATAATACGCTTTCCACCAACTAAAACAACATAATAATTCAATTTCATCTCAGTTTGCTCACCGTATTTTCTTCAGACATTTACATAAATAGTGTTCAGACAGATTTTCATAATAGCACCTTTTGGAGGACAAAAGTTAAATGCAACTTTGTGAATATTATTAATGGCGTCGTCTTTTGTTTCAGGTAAAGAGATTTTGGCTTTGCAGCCAGAAGGGTATTTTGTGTAGCTGCCTTGTGAAAAGTGAATGAGGTTGGTACTTAATTATTTAGTGGTGCCTATTTCAGTTCAGTGACATCTGTTTATCCGACTTCAAAAAGGAGGAGGTTATACGTTCGGCTATATGCACTTTTTTATTATTTATTTTTTATGTAAAGAAAAATGTTTTATTTGGCACAAAAACAGTGTAGCAAAACATTTAGAAACAATTAACAAACACTGTGTGTCACACGGTTGCGCCAAATGAAGAAAAATATCTGTGGTAATTACAATGACATACAAGTTGTAGGTCGCAGGTTCAAACCCAGCCAGGCGCATTACTTTGTGTAGTTTATTTCATCTCTACTGCTGTCAAAACGAGTGACATCCGTCAATCTGCACTAAGCCCGTTTAGAGGCGCATTTCTTTTCCTAGACAGAAGACCTGAGTCCCAACAGTGGGAAAATTACAAAACCGATAATGCTTATGTAATAATGACCACGTACTTAGTACTGTAATTCTCTAACTCGACTTATCCGTATAACTTATAAAACAGTGCAAATATCGAATCTCAAGGAAATAAGCAGAACTCATGCACAATGAGTACTCAGAATCCTTCTGTGTCTTGTTTCATAGACAGACATATATTTTATAGATAGTAAATACGATAAGTACGAGATTTCACCCCCTACACACAAGGAAAACTTAATTTCCCTCCTCTGACACTCGCAAAGTTAGACATTCTTATCCTGCATCACACAATCTAAGATCAAAATGTGTAGCGAGATGTCTGCAAGAAACTTCCAGCGGCTTGGAGCTAGGTATCAGTCTGAAAAGTTAGACCCAACTTGGGACTAACCGCAGACGTATATGTCATGCGAAATACTTCCCTAACTGTGGTGGCTTTAAGGTTGCATTTTGCTCTGTAACTACAACTGTATAGTTGCACCTTTTTATTGCGCTGTTGGGGTGACCAGAACCTTTCGGCCTCATCGACCATTTATTCTGCGAGCAATGTGCTTGCCCACTGTCTTTATATTTGGCAGTCATTCGAGCTATATCGTCAAACTTGGTGTTCCTACGGATATGCCCATTTCTGATTCGATCGCACTAAGAAACTTCGTGCATAGCTGCGGGAGCTATGCATTGCCTTTTGGGAGACTTTAAGTCTTACCGCGTATCGGATGAAGTAGCGTTTGAAGACTTTCCACAAAATGGGCCGGTGCCTGGTGGAAGTCGTGGGGTTCCGATGAATGTGAGACGCACAGAAATGGTGGCTGTAGCAACACTTGGGGCCTTTCCAACCGTGGAGTTCTTTCGGCTGATGTGGTAAAGTGAAATTGTGTTACTATTTTGGTGTATGATAAAGGTTCTGACGAATTAAGAACTCCCTCCTTTTTTTTAAGTCGGTAACAAAATAAGCATTGTGCTAAACATGTCTAAATGTCCTTACCCACCTTGTCAACATAGAAAACAGACATAAAAGAAAAAAAACCTCTCTAACAGCAACCGCTAACAAATTAAACCAGCGTACCCACAAAACAGCGAAACGTCTTCAAGCCGTCAATATCCATTAATGCGCTGCTCAATAGGTACACAACAATACACTTCATCACGTTACGCCGACACGTTGTGGTAAAGCTAACAACAGCCCTTTAACAAAACAACAATACCATCTATACTTATAGTATGTAGGTATACAAACCTATTTGTAACTAGCTTCTGCTAGCAGCTTCGCTCGCGTGAAAGTAGGTTTCTCCATCACAAACTTTGAACTCCCGTTTCACCAGCAAAGGGGTTAAATTTTGGAAAATCTTCTCTTAGAACTCGCATACGTCATAAAAGGAAGCCTTGTGCAAAAGTTTCGGCCATGCGTTGATATGTCAGACAGTTTCTCCTTTTATAGATTACCTAGTTTCTCATAACTAGTTTTTATTGACTATGAGAGTCAATCATTTTGATTATAACAGTTCAGAAAAGTTAAGAAATAACCTGGAAGTGTGAAAATATTTGCACGAGAACCAAGGTTACTGAAGCTGTGGGCACGGCACATTACTTGCGGACATTGTTTGCAAAAACCTTTCATAATTAATATATCATAAATTTAAAAAAGTAAACATATTTGTGAAACCTTACACAGTAAATCAAGATTCTGAACGACCACCAACAATTGCTTTCCAAAAACTTTTAAGGTTTTTTAAAAACACGTATTTCCTTGAATGATTTTGTGAAATATTGGAGTGAACGACGGAAGTTACCGAATGCCAACTGAGCATTCAGGTGTTATCTCTCCTTGTTTTGCTTTGCCTTTTTATGAAACACTGTGTTGGATGAAACAACAAGATTTTTTATTGATATAAACTAGTGATTGACCGCAATCTTACCTGATAGTAAGCAGTTAACTTTGAAAGATACCTAAATTATTATCAGATGGCAAGACTGCAGCAGGCAGGCTTTTCAAACCATGCTCACGTTAACGATAGACGAACCAAGAAGGGCTCTCTAAACTTGTGCTGTAGTTTTAGATTGTGAGTTCCTAAGAGGGGTTCATTGTCACAAATAAACACAGAATAAGGTTACATTCCATTACCAATAACATAGTAACGTTTATTTTAGGTATTATCTGACATTAACACCTACGATGTTCAAATATGTGCCAATTGTGCTTCAGAAAACAGTACTATTTATACAAAGGATTGCTTGAGAACTAGCAAGCCATTAAAATCATTCACGTTTCAGCCAGGCTATATTATAACAATTTATCTTTTTGTAACACAGTCATTTAGAATTATTGATTGTTGGTTTTTCAATACTACGCAGACCGGTCCTATGTGCCTCGCATCCATCGAATTCCCGCGATCCTCACCAGGTCCTCGGTCCACCTTTCCTATGTCCAACAGTGGATATGATGATCAATACTGCATTTTTCTACTTAAACAATCTCCTGTGTAGTCCAAGTTTTGACCGGCCTGACCTTCCGCTTTTCGTTTAAATTTTGAAATACAGATTGCCTTTTGGTTTTTAAAACTATCGTTTTTAGAGCCATTTTTGCTACGAACGCTATGTAACACTTCATGCGCAAATCCAAATCGCTTTTGGGCACTTACTTTTACAGTTATGTCAAAATAAAAAGGAAAAGAGACAATAGATCCACTCTGCGGAACGAGAGAAGTTATAAGCCCTAAATAGCCGTATAGGTAGAAACACCTTTTCAACAAAGCTCGTCCAAAATCCATATTCCGTGCACACACCTTCATTTCTGCGACGATATAGATTTATTGTTTATTTGGCTCCGATATTCGGCTTCAGTCGGTGTGTCGGAATGTTTGGCCTAGGAATAAATCATGTTGGCTCGACCTGGCCTGTTCTGAGCTCTCTTAGGAATAGCGCTAAAGGAATGCTGGGATCGTTGAGACGGGGAATTATAATTGGTTTTAGTCTTTTAGAGGATTTTTGATTTTGTAGCTTGCTATAGATAGGTAGGTAAACGTCAGGTCATACGTCAGTGATGTCATCTCTGACGTGTGACATCTTTGACCTTGAGCTGGATTAGCATAAATATTATAGTGTTGCAAAAATGTAATTATTTTGTAATGTAACTATTTTACAATTTTCGAGTTTATTCCTTTTCTTGTAAGTTGTCGAAAAGTTTGCTATGGATTTTAATTGCGTTGACTTAGAAGTTAGATTTTTTTCTCTGCTCAAAGAAGTGAAATGAAAAATGAAGACTTGAGTATTTGATATTAATTTCAGCTTCATATAAGCGGCGACTGCATCGCGACTGTATCGCGTTAGTAGCGCGTCAGCCGCGCTACTGCATCCATTCAAAAAATCGCCCTTAAACAAACTCGCCTTGTAACAATAATGCCTAATTTTGTCTAACTTTCCTTGTCTGCTTACCTCATATCAACAAGTATCATCTCTAAAAATAAACACAAATTTAGGAAACAACAAATATTATGCATTTAAGTATACATAAAACTCCTGTTTTATTGGATTTCGTTCACAATCTTATGTCAGAGTATTAGGGAAACATTTCCGGGGACGTCGCTTAAATCGGTTTATTTGTGAAATGGTAACATGTTTATTTTCTTGTTTACTTTGTGTGTGTTTGTCTGTGTATGTGTGTGTGTGTGTGTGTTCGTGGCCTAGTGTGGGAAATTGGTTTGTTTTGGTTACGATTCACTCGCTGTTAAATTGGTTATACGTGACAGTTCCCATTTTGGGGAGGTTTTTTATGTCGGAAAAATATCTGAAGATGTTAGAGAGACTAGATAGGGCAGTCACATAAGTGGGGTTGTTTAAATTGTTCTATCTGGTAAAGTTCTTTTAGATACTTTTCTAATGTTCTTCCAATGCTAAGTTGCTTCGTACTTGTCTGAGGGACACTGCGCTAATGTCATTTTATGTAATTTCTATGTATATTTTTGTATATTAGTTATTTATTGTCTTGACTTAATTTTATATATAGATAGACACAGCTATAAATATTAACCTAAAGTAATTCGTACATAAGACACTAGCTTTCTGTCATCGTCTTCATCATCGTGAAAGAAGGTTTCTCTATACAAACTTAAGACCCCCAGTTCATCCCCTTAGGGCGTGAATTAAAAAAAAACTCTCTTAGTGCTCGCTTACGTTATAAAAGGAAAACTTATCCAAAATCTCACTTTCCTAATCCAAGTAGTTTCGGCTGTGCGTTTATATGTCTGTTAGTCAGTTTTCTCCATTTATACTTAAAGATAGATGACATACCTATTAATAAAATCTGTCGTACAAAATTGAAGCTCCTGTTCCAGAACACAAAGCTCTGTCGGCCAGACGGTGCTCGCGTATTAATTACCCACAACGGTACAGTTTACCCGAAGCGTTAAACTTGACTAACGTAGGTACTGTCAATAGCAAAACTATAAAGGGTGTAAGGTACACCCCTCCGCAAACTTCAAGGGCTTGCTCAGTAGACGAATCTGAACATCTTCCCACAACATTTATTTCACGAAAAAAAATCGACCTCTCCATACAAACTGTCCGATAAAATTGATAATTTTGTATGGCGAGACTGAATTTTTTTTTAGTATCCTAAAAAAAAATTGATTTTGTTTTCTCTTAAAATTTGCGGAGGCCTGTATTAAAGACATTACAAAATTGTGCCACGTTTGTTTTTATCATCGTCATTTTAGCAGAAAGGTGTCCTTTACTAAACATACGTCGTCTCATTTATCGGATTTCCGCTATCCTCACTCACGCCCGTTTTCAATAAGCTATCTATCTAAAGTTTTAGCTACTAAAGATAAACAAATCTATCCTTTTGCCCTTACTTGCTTTTCTATAACCTACTGACGGATAGATAGTATTTCCTACCAAAAGTTGTGGATTGATAAATAGAATCTTACTGTAGATCTATTAACTGCGGTAAGTTATTGAAAACGGGCGTAAGTCATCGGTCCACCTTGTTCCATTCGCGCCGGGCCCTGGTATAGGCCATGATGCGGTGCTAGGTGCAGCGGAGCAGAGGCAGGCGGTCACCTCCTTGCCTGCGAAGCAGTAATGCTAGCGAAGGAGGCAGCCGCACGCACGAGGGTATGGCCCTCGCGCCCCATGGCATTTCGATCTTCGGATCCTGACCCCGATTTCCAGCCATCGTAGTCGCAGGTTTGCGGACGGCGAGCAATGGTTAGCTCGCCGTCCGGACATTCGGTTACAGCCCAGACCAAGCTCAAGACATCAACTTCAAAGATACTTATATCCGCAAACTGTAGGGCACATACATTTTATTTTCATACTATATTTTACAACACAAGAATTGGTACTCCAACATGTAGCCAACAGGTAAAGTTATGTACAGACGCACCTTCAACCCTACAAGAAAATCATTACTGTATTTTCTGTACATTCGTTTCTCTACTTGACTGTACATAGGTAGGTACCTCACGAGAAGTGACATCACCGTTCTCACGCATATTACTCGGTTCCCACTTCGATGCTTGCCGACAGTTGTCTTGTATACTTGGTTCGATGCGGGTAAGAGACGGTTCACACGGAGAACTTGTCTTTTGCGATTTTACTATTTTCATTTTTATATATCAATTATTTCTATAATATATTATATTCAAAATCGGCTACTGAATTGATCTCAGCTGCTTTAAAAATGGGTAATTTTGTTTTCTAAAATAATCAAGACTTTATTTTAATATAAAAAAATTAAATTCATAATTTTACGCATAATTTCATTTGCCAAATTATTATTTAGCAAATAAACTACACAAATTACAAATAAATGTTACGCAAACCTAATGTTTGGCAAGTTAACGTTTCAGCAATAATTTGCTTACCAACGAGTTCTTTTACCAATTTTTATGTAGTCAAACATTTCAGTTGGTATAACATATTTTACCCAAAATAAAATTAGCCAAATTTTAGTATCTTCAGTTTACTGTTTCTGGTTTTACATATTAAAATATGCTTCTGGCACTCGCCAGCCGCTGCCGCGGCACCGCTCGCTTCGCTCGCTCGGCTCGTGCGTGGTTTGGTCACTACTCTAACCTAACCTAACCTATAGTTCTGGTAGCAGTTCGTTTTTCATTCGTCGTTTGTAACGGTCTTTATTTTTTTTCATAGCAATTAATTTGGTAAACTGTTCACTTCCTGAAGATTTTTTGCCGTAATAAATCATTTGATTTAAGACCAAATGCCTAAATGAAATTATTCTAGGTAATATTCTGCCGAAGTAAAAATTTGACCAAATGAAAATGATCGAACTAAAGTTTTTCCAAATATTGCATTGGTAAAATAAAAGGTTTCGAAAATTGCTTTGGATAATGAAAATTTGGCAAATTCTTTTCGGCAAAACGGCAGACTCCCGATAAGATTATTTATGTGTGTGTGTGTATGTATATGTATGAATCATTGCGCTAGCAATGTAGTTCATCGATGCCCTTAATATTTACACACTACCTAAGTGTATTTAAGTAAAATTTAGTCATCAAAATAACTCAAATCAATAAATACGGGTGGGCTTTGGTCAATAAAAGTTTGACACTACGCAGAGCGGGAGAAGTTATATGATAATTTCTCAAACAAAAAAAAAACATCCACAATATTATCTGATTACAAGTTGTTTTCCAGAGTCATCACGAATCGTCTCGCACGCAGGTTCGACGACTTCCAGCCTCCTGAACAAGCCGGATTCCGAAAAGGCTTTAGCACCGTAGACCACATACATACGCTACGGCAGGTTATACAGAAGACTGAGGAGTATAACCTGCCTCTCTGCTTAGCGTTTGTGGATTACGAGAAAGCCTTTGATTCGATCGAGACTTGGGCTGTACTGCAGTCTCTCCAACGGTGCCAGATTGACTATCGGTACATCAAAGTGCTGAAATGTTTGTACAAAAACGCCACCATGTCAGTCCGACTCCAGGATCAGACCTCGAAACCTATCCTCTTACAGCGGGGTGTGCGGCAGGGAGACGTTATCTCTCCGAAACTGTTCACGGCCGCATTGGAGGATGTCTTCAAGGTTCTGGAATGGAGAGGGCGAGGCATCAATATCAACGGCGAGTACATCACTCACCTTCGGTTTGCCGACGACATAGTAGTCATGGCTGAAACTACGGAGGAGCTCAGTACAATGCTCGGTGATCTCAGTAGGGCTTCCGAAAGAGTGGGACTCAAAATGAACATGGACAAAACCAAAGTCATGGTAAACATCCATGTAGCTCCCACTCCTATCAAGATCGGAGACTCTACACTCGAAGTTGTGGACGACTACGTCTACCTGGGACAGACGCTCCAGTTGGGTAGATCTAACTTCGAGAAAGAGATCAATCGTCGAATCCGACTCGGCTGGGCAGCGTTCAGGAAGCTGCACGGTATCTTCTCGTCCAACCTACCGCAGTGTCTCAAGACAAAAGTCTATGACCAGTGTGTGTTGCCAGTGATGACATATGGCTCAGAAACGTGGTCGCTCACAATGGGCCTCATCAGAAGGCTTAAAGTCACCCAAAGAGCAATGGAAAGGGCTATGCTCGGTGTTTCCTTGCGCGATCACATCAGGAATGAAGAGATCCGCAAGAGAACTAAGGTTACCGACATAGCCCGAAGAATCGCTAAACTTAAGTGGCAGTGGGCAGGGCACATTGCTCGTAGAACAGATGGTCGATGGGGACGGAAGGTTCTAGAGTGGCGGCCACGTACCGGAAGACGCAGCGTCGGAAGGCCTCCCACAAGGTGGACCGACGACCTGGCGAGGGTCGCGGGAATCCGATGGATGCGAGACGCGCAGGACCGGTCGCTGTGGCGACGCTTGGGGGAGGCCTATGTCCAGCAGTGGACGTCTTTCGGCTGAGATGATGATGATGATATTATCTGTAGGTCGAATTGGATACGATACAAAAAACTGAAATATCGTTATTGTTAACTTTCCATAGAAACAAATAAATCTTGTGACAAAACCGCACCCGTCGAACCCCGTATGAACCCGCTACTAACCATGGCTGTGACATACACTTTCAAAGTTACCGACGGCCTCAAACCTGTGCTCACAGAACCGCTCAATACAAGCCCGCTTTGTTTCTCTTACGGTACCCGCCCACGTCCGATAATCGGTGACCGATTTTTCGTAGGACAAAAATAGAACTGATAGCAATAGTGCAACAAAGTGCGTCCTACAAAAAGTCGGTCAGAATTTAATATATGATTATAATTTATTTATTACGATTATCTGCCCTGCAAAAACTCTGATGTGGGCGGGCAGCGAAAGGCTGTGTTATAATTATATTCTGAACGACTTTTTGTAGGACGTAAGCATTGCACTATTGCTATCAGTGACTTCTTTTTATCTCCTACAAAAAATCGGTCACCGATTATTTATCGGACGTGAGCGGGCACCGTTAAATGAACAATCCGCAGTCGTACTCGTATGTATGTATGTGTTTATTATCTTTGGAAGCCGTGTGTTGATTCTATGGCATTAACGGCTATATCGAACAGGAATGGATGGACTCAGCATCATGATGTAATCTCCGGACTAGATACAATGGCTGTTGTGAATTCAGTTTTGAGAATGCTTACACAATACATCGCGGTTGTACTCGTAAGCTTTAAAGGAAAACATCCTGGGCGGAATTTTGAATGTGAAAGGTTTGAAATAGAAGTATTTTTCTTACAAATGCATAGATGGTGTGTTAGAAGATTATGGCGATAAAAGGTGTTGCAAAGAGAGCATAATTGATTTAGGGGCCTTTTAAATCTGATGGCTGTTTTAGGGTTGCCAGGGTTTGAAAGAGTTACAAGGAACTACGCGGATTTCAGTCAGTAAAAGTCTCACAATACCTCTCGTTACATCGTGAGCAGGAGTTATATGTAGTCAAACGGGATGAATAGGAACGCAAGAGCGAATAGAGGCAAAAATTTTAAGGAGATTTTACGTTTTCTAATCTATTATTATTTCGAATTAATCGACTTTTATTACATTTTACAGAAATTTTACAGCTTTGACAGAAATCAATAATAGGAATAAATATGAAAGTGGACAAAGCTCTGTTTCTATTCACCCCTGTGTCCGATTCACCCCGCTTGACTAGTTAAAACTGCGAGGGCCAGCTAGTTCATAAAAAATGTAGAGGTTAGTAGGCTGAACTTATTACAATAACCCAAACACCAGTAAAAAAACTCCCCTAATAAGGCCTTTTTATAAAACTTCTCAAATAAAACGAAATAAGAACAAAGGAATATTAGCTATGATAATTTTGGCCTGAAATTATTTCGAGCAAACTTTAAACCCGACCTGAGATATTTTATTCATATTTCAAGATGTTCTGAGCTGACTTTATGTATCTAGTGGATATCTCAAGTATTTATCCGTTTGTATAAATAACGGCTACTCGTAGCTTCGTCCGACAAACGATAGATTCCTTGGATCGCGAGCGATATTGTGGCGAACAAACCTGGGTATTGTGACCGTGGTTTAGAATTTGAATAGGACTTTTATATAAAATACTAGCTTCTGCCAGCGACTTTAGCCGTGTTTGTATGAAGAAACCAGTTTCTTCACGCTCCTAGGTTCTGTAGTTTCAGCTGTGCGTCAGTCAGTATCTCCTTTTATAAATAAATACATAGATTACTGAGAACATGCATAATGATGAATGCTAAAAAAAGATGGATGGATTGGATAATGAGTGATATGAAAGAAAAGGGAGTAAATAAAAGCTTGACGGGTGACAGAACAGAATGGAAAAAAACGTGTTCCACCGACCGCAAATAATATAGGGACAAGTACTTAATTCTTAATTCTTTATTGTACACAAAAATTATATTTAAGTACAGTGATTTTTACAATTCATGTACAAAGGCGAGCTTAACTAAACAATGAGTTTTCTCCCAGCAAACCTTTGAGTAACAGAGAGATATCACATTCGAGGACAGGATCTAGTGTACAACATAAACCTACATAACTACGTCTAATAAATAAATAAATATATTTATACATATATATAAATATTATACATATACTAAAAAATACCAATATATACTAATATTATGTCAATTCAGAAAGGAAGTGCTCTTTAACTTTCCTCTTAAAGGAAACAAGGGAAGGGCTGTCGCGAAGAGAATGAGGGAGAGAGTTCCAAAGACGCACTGCAGTTACAGTAAAGGAGCCATCATAGCGGCTGGAAGTGTGACGTGGAGTGCGAAGAAGAAGAGAATTGGAAGTATAGGAAAATGGCTAAAAATAGCGAAAAATCATAATTGACGAGCTCTTAGCTAGAATAATAACTGCAAGGCCCTCCTATTTGAAGGTCGTAGAAATATTTGTTTACAGCGTCAAAGTTGATTGAAGAATTTAATTAATGACTGAAAGACTGTAACTTAATCTTATCAGAAGCAATTTCAACATTAATGAAGGTAAACTCAGTAAAATATCCATCAAATACTTAACAAACTACGAGCTTGATCCTGACTATAATTCCTTGAAGTGTCAATTCCTCTCAAACAGCTGACATAAAAGTTTAATTCCCTTGAAAGGCTGTAGACCTCCGACCTACAGGAGGCTATAACTTCTTTACACTGCTCATCTCGCAAATACTTATCTCTGAGTGCTTCTTATACTTACCATATTTTTGCACTATCTTCATAGTTTCTATTTCAGATGTGAGAAAGTTTATCGACCATATATTTTCGCGTTATATTGATGCCACCTCTAAACGATCCGCTACGCAGGACTGGGATAGTGTAAAATGTGAAATGCTCTTTTAAACTTAATATCACGAAGTGGTAAAATTGTTAGTATGTTTGCAATGAATTGATCGTTAGATTCACTTACGCGATGACGAAATTCATTCGCTACAAATAAGCTAAGTACACATCCCTAGGCTGAGGAAATTTTTGAAAGGGTTGCCGTGGTCCTGGAAACACGAATGGGTGTCAGTTAAAGTTACTCCCTCTAGCCCCACCCAAAGCAGGATTCAATGATGATTTCCCTTCTAAATAAAGTCATCAGCCAGTTTTCATCTCAGTCAAACCTACGGTTAATTCATAATAGGCTACCGGAGTAAATCTATAGAATAATCCTACTATCAGAATATTATCGATATAAGAATAAGTGGTGGATAACCTCACAGATACCGAGAGATAACCTCTGCCTATTACAGCTGCAGTAACCCGTATATCACCATTACTTAGACTCGTATGTACCATATGGAATAAACGAGTATGTTAAGATCTTTTAGCACTTTTATTTAGGGACAGTAATAAAAGTTAAGTGCGTGTAATTTCAGTGTTGGCGGCTAGAATCGTGAGTCCGTTGACTTTGGTGTGGTCACAAAGAAATGTTAATGGGTGTTTTAGAAATACTATAATTATGTATTTATTTCTGACACACTTGCGCTCTAGAATAAGTGGCCACCGTATCTACATATTTATCACATCAAATCAGAGCATTTATTTCGTGCAGTGCAATGCGCGCTCAAGTACGGACGTGTTTGTGCTGCTCGATACGAATTTTATATTCACGTGTTGCGCGGCAATAGCCGTTGCCCGTTTTTTCGTTGCTATGAGTCAACCACTCATAGCCAATGAGGTGTTGGCATTCATCAAACATGCCATTGACTACATGGACGAGGTCAGCATACTGCAGATCTGTAAGTCCAGTTTCAACGAAGAGGAGATTAGCAGTGCTAAGCTGCTGATATTCCAAGCGCTAGGCAAAGTGGACCAGATGCAATCCCGACGGAGGGATGGCGGCCAGAGAAGTGTGCAGGATATCATCACATTGATGAAGAGCGCCGACCCGGACGACGTGCCTGCTTTCGTGGCGAAGGATCTGCATAAGCTGCCTCCTGTCACTTTCGACCACGTCGATGTCACCAGGTTGCTGAAGGATATAACGTTCCTGAAAGCAAGCCTGGTCGAAGTACAGTCCAAGCTGGAGGTGTCAAATAACACCATAGGTTCACTAAGTGCCGAAGTGGAGTTGTTACGCAACGCAATTACGGAAAGTAGGGCACTTGACACCACTAGCGTGAATGTTTGTCGCGGAGCGAAAAGTGCATCAATCGGCAATTTGGAGTCGGCGAGTTGCAGTGCGTCACCCGCTGCTAAAAATGCTTGCGGTGCATCTAGCCCCGCCGCTGCCGTCGCTATTTCGTCACCGGTCGAAGTGGTGACGCGTGTAGGTACGTCGACCCCTAAACGTGCCTACTCCGCTATTGTAGCCGCAAAGAAACCTGCTGTGTCGCAAACAACGCAGCCAGCAGGTAAAAGGAATAGGGGTACACAGAGCGATGAGGAGGGCTTCACTAAGGTAGAGAAGAAGAAGAGAAAGAAACCTCCTTGTCAGAACCAGTGCGGCACCGCGCTGGCAGGACCGAACATGCTGCTGCGTCCAGCTATACCCACGACGCTGCTGTACGTTTCGAGACTACATCATTCCACGAAGGTTGAGGAGATCGTGGAATATGTACGGGTGAAGATGAACTGGACTTTGAGAGTGGTGCAGTTAGAGTCGCGCCATAACACAAATTTCAAGTCGTTTGTGGTGCGGGTGCCGACTCAGCATTTAGAGACCTTCCTCAAAGGAGAGTTTTGGCCGAAGGGTGTTGTGTATCGACGATTTCGTGGAACGATACCGACCTCGTAGCGAATCACGACGCCGTCATTTCGTGTGCAATAGTTTAATACGTTAATAGTGTATTTTATATGTATTAGTTTATGATTATGTAAGATTATTTGTGTATTTTTTTTTCTATGGGCCATAGTTGCCTGATAATAAAGGAATTATTATTATTATTATTATTATTTCGAATAAAACATTGGTAATTTTAAAGAAGAAGACAAATTACGATAATGTACGATTGTGCCCTATTACCCTTACATACGGGCAATCTTGCCTTCAGCCCATAACACGTAGAATGCTGTAGGGGCTGCCAAGAAATCTATCTATCTATCAGCATTGAGGTTGCATTCTTTCGAAGCCCAGCGTTAAAATTTTGTCTCACCAAAACCCGATGTCATGGCGCCCCTATCTGCAAGAATCCAGTCAACAATACCGCTGGTGGAGACATGCTCAAGAATTCTCCTCTCAGCTCTGTGTAGCAGTTTGGACGATACCTTGTATATTGAGAAATATATCTCAAGAACGCTGTTAGCTTCCGTTTGAGAGTTTTTGAAGCATAGTTCTAATGTTTCAACAATGTATTTTAGGAAACTCGGACATGGTGTCGCTTTTATCTACATAGCTACATAGCCTATACTTGGAATTTTTCATTAAGTGTTGACAGCTGCAACCATTACTGGTATTTTTTCTTGACTTCAAGGAAATCATTCAGCTTCATAAAAAATCAGTGATAACTTAAAAAATCGTTAATTCAATTTAAGACCATAAATCTACATTTTAGTCCTTAAAAAGGCATACGTGGTACTCTATATTCTGTTCAATAAACCCGGAGACTAAATTGACATAAGTAATGTCAAAATTTCTATAGGAATGACGCCAGTTCTTTGGTGTTGAAATGTCATTTTAGTCTCCGGAATTATTGAACAGAATATACATTTTTAATTTTTAAACACGCTTTAACAGTGCTTACCATCAAACGGATGGATACCTGAGTAGAATAGGGAGGCGACGAACACCAATGGCAGTAAAAGCCTGACACTTCTCGCTCCACCTAGAGCGGGACAAGATTGAATCATATGATTATATCCCACCTCAAAAAAAGGACAGAATTAGCAACGTCAAACCATGTCAATAGCTACATGACTTACAAATACTCATCAAAGCGGAAACTAAAAACGACTCCAACCGTCCATTTCCCGACCAATTTCCCAGATCTGTGCTAAAATACCAGATGTTTAGAAATGCACAGTCGCGACGGAAGCTGTCATCTCCTTGACATGCTTGCGTTGCGAAACGATTTCAATATCTCATGCTTTTGATTAAATGTTCATTCATCATTTCAATCTTAGCAGTCTTGTTTTGTTCTAGTTAGGACAGTATCTCATTATTAAAACGTACGTTTAATACTTATCCTTTTAAATTAATTTATTACAAAACATAGTTCCTTACCGCGTCAGTCAGTTTGGTAGCTACGAAATCAGAAACGATTGAGCAGATTTCCATACGGTCTTCCCCAAAAGACAGTGAAATATGAGGAAGGTTTAGAAGCGTTATACGTAGTACCTATGTACGAGTATGTGTAACAAATAATTTATTTGACATTGACTTTTTATCCTTTCATTGGTCAAAAACAGTGATATTATATACACTATATTAATAAAAATAATTTAACAATTATATCTCGTATACAATTTTGATATTGTTTCCAAAGTTAGTATTCTATTTTTGTATTATACAGTGGGTGGCCAAATTATTAGGGACAGTACCCGAATTTCATACATTAGTATCAACTTTGACTGCATTTTGCAGGCAAATGGTTGGTTGTAGGTCCAGGTAATATTTTTTATTTAAAGACTATTGATTGAGTTAATAAAAACATAAAATTTGAAATCAAATTCTTTTATATATCATTGAAAAAAATAGATACGTAATACGATAATTTCGAAAAAAGTCAACAAAGTTATAAATCTCACGTTTTAAGCTAACCAAAGGATTTATATAAGATTTTTTTATTTGGTATTATTACTGGCATCAGTATTATTATTTTTGATATAAAGCAACATTGTGACACCGCGCCATTTTTTTTAAGTGATATTTTTTAACTTTGTTGACTTTTTTCAACATTTGTTGAATATTTGGATCCTCTTGCCGGTGAAAAAAATAACACCAGCTGATTGTAGCCCTCATTAAAGAGTGGCCACTATACCAGAAACCTGCTACAGAAAGCCAGAACTTGCATAGAGAGCATACCACGATAAATGGATGCTGTCACAAAATACTAGCAATATTCATCCATCTTATTATTATCTTTTTTTTTTCAAAAATTTATAAATAATTTTGACTTCAAATTTGATGTTTTATTATCTCAATCTATGAACTCTATAAATAAAAAATATTTGCTGAACCTACAACCAACCATTTACCTGCAAAATGCAATTAAAGTTGATAATAATATAAGAAATCTAGGTACTGTCCCTAATAATATGGCCACCCATGGTATTCATGCATATTATCTATTTTGTCCAAGAAACATAATAAAGAATTACACACACAGACACGTCAAACTTATAACACCCCGTCGTTTTTGCCTCAGGGGTTAAAAAAATGTTCTAATTGCAAATGTTGGTGGAGAATTTCTAGAATAAAATCTTGAAATCAAATTACTATCATATTTTTCAACAGTTAAACACTCTACCTTGAGACTAAGTGTATTTTTTATACTATACAAATATTCTTAGGCTTCGTTTTATAAAGATTCAAAATGCTTCTAGTAAACTGAACGTGACCTTTACAAGTCTCAAGAGGGTTCTTGTCCAAGTAAAAAATAAAATTCTTATTTTCTACCGCTACAGTCTGACCTTTGAAGAGTCCATAATCTTGACTATATCTTGTTATGATTTTGTATAATTTCCAAGTAGAACAAACTGAATCATCATCATCATCATCATTTCAGCGGAAAGACATCCACTGCAGGACCTCTTCCAAGCGTCGCCACAACCACCGAACAAACTGAATGAGAGGAAAAAACGAAGATTTTGTTATGGTGCATTCACATAGTTCAAATTACATAAAGGGTGTAAAAAGACCCTTAACGAAAACGAAAACCCCAAATAGTCCTCATCACTGGAATAGTTTTTTTCTTCTAGACCATACCTGGGAATTCACTAGTTCTGGAGATATTGAAGGTCAAAGTCAACAATTTTTATTCGTTTTTTTTTAGAATTGTATTCCAAGTATCATTAGTTCTTTCTTCCGAACAAACATTATCAAAATTATCAATTTTTCATGACAAATTACGCATTTGAAGTCACGAAAATGCGTAAAAAATGAAAACTAAACACAACGAGCGCCTCACACACACAAGCGAGCGATTAGTTCAACGACCAAGCGCGAGCGGCCGAACGCGCAGCTGATCGAAGTTATTATTAACTAGCTGTCCCCTGCGGTTTCACCCGCATTTTTCGTTACTGCTCCCGTGGGTCGTAGCGTGATGGTATATAGCCTATAGCATTCCTCGATAAATGGGCTATCTAACACTAAAAGAATTTTTCAAATCGGACCAGTAGTTCCAGAGATTACCCCCTACATACAAACTTACAAACTTACAAATTTGACCTCTTTATAATATTAGTATAGACAAGCTTTAGCCCGCAGCTTCGCCCGTGTACATAAAATATAGCCTATGTCAATCAGGAATACAGTAGCTTTCTATTGGTGTAAAAAATTTAGCAATCGGACCAGTACTTCCACAGATTACCTCATACAAACAAAAAAAACAAACTTTACCTCTTTATTACATTATAAGTATAGATATCCACATCATATAATGTAATGATTTTGTATGTGCCCAAATGCCCCTACACCTGCACTTTGGAGAATCTTATGAGCGCCATTGATGCAGCTATTAACGTGGCCACTTACTGGGCACAAGAAGTTTAACGAGTTTACCGTCGAATCGAGAAGAAGAAGAAGAAAATTTTGTTTAATTTTTCCAGAGTAGAACAAACTGAATGAGAGGTGAACAAAGATTGCGTTCTGGTGCATCCATTATGGTTCAGATTTAGTACATACTTAAGATACATTGGTTATGGTTGGCATTGATTATGTGGGCCATGTACGCTGGTCTGGGTATGTCGGTCTCCATACATTTTATTTGGCAACTAGACTTTGTAGAGCTGCATTAGACCCATGCCACGCGACTCGACGCTTCGTACAAATCAGGCCTCGCCCATGTGTGCGTCTTTCTAGTGTAGTTCCGGCTTTAGACTTGACTTAAAGTAAAATCATGAATAACTTGGCAATTGCCATAACACTGAATACATATTATATTATGTATAATTTCAAGACTGGTCACAAAATGTTCACGCCATCAGAAAGCGTATACAATTAATGAAAGTATAAAATAGATGCCAAAAAATAAATAGAAAAAACAATTTCCCAACGATTTGACAATACAATGAATTAAAATCCTTGAACAAAAATATCAGGTCAATAACACACGCAAAAAAGACGTCATGAAATTTCCAGTTACCGTCTCAGATGATTTTTATGACAAAAACAATATTCCCGTAAAATAGGACATCCCTACTCATTTCATGTCAAATACATACCGTCTTTGACGTCACAAAATATCGTTTTCAGTTCGTAGTACCTACCTATATCTATATAAATATAAAACTGTCTGACTGACATACTCGTATCCATGCACAGCCGAAAATACGGGGGCTAGGAGCGTGATATTTTGCACAATGTTTGAATGCTAGGTCGATGTTTAGGGTTAAGCAACACTTTCCAAGACCGATCGGCGGATGGTGACCGTCTTAATATACCGATACACCTCCGTGCTTTGGTAAGACGTTATGCCGTTGGTCCCAGCTGCCATAAGTAGAATTTTGGAGAGTTATGGGAAGTCAGAAGCTAGAAAATCTGATACTAAAAGGGCATCCCCATGATGGCTAGTCTCTCTGCTAGTCTACTGACATGGGAATTATGGCAATAGTTGATATTATATTATAGCCATGAGCTTCAATATATTGCTGAGAGGCAATTAAATTGCTATTTATCTATCTTAATAGTATTAATGCGTCTTTCACCCAACGTAGTTTTCCTTTAATATTTAATTCCCCTCCTGTCTTGGTATATGCGAAGTTAGTAAATATTGACCTTAGTTTAATTCGCCAAATCATTATTAATTTTCTCCCTTACGCTAACATCTTCAATATCTCTATATTCTCGTTTATTATTATCTAATTTAGTTGTTACTTCTAGTGCATGTTTAGTCAGGTTTCTTTGAGATTCCATTGTTTGTTAGCTTATAGATTAAATTGTGCATACAAATAATTTGCCTTTGTAAATGACGTTAAATCACTTCAAAACCGGCTATTTGGGAAACTTGATAAATTAAACCCACGATCCCACCTGATTTATTAAGAGTCTATTCACTCTAGCCTTGAAGACACCTAAATTATAATCGGACGTTAAGTCCAAAGCAGACAAATTGTTCCAGTTCTTCGATATACGTGGCAAAATCGAAGAGGCGGAACGCTTAGTTCGAATCGTAGAGGTTTTAACAATGTTTGGGTGGATACTCGCCGTACGTCGGGTTGTATGGTAGAAGTTTTTGAAGTTTTATTGTATCTACTTTTACTAAACTAAGTTTGAGTTGATAGGACAAAATCAGAGATATTAATAGACACATACGAGTATTAAAGATACGAGGAAATACCTAACAACTTATTTCTTTTTCATCATCTTCAATCTCTTCATTCATCATTTCGGATTTATTTTGATCCCATTATCGTCCATGGGGTATCCGAAAGAGTTCCGGAACACGGGAAAGAACTCGAGGTTCTCTTTTAGGACCCCGGTCCTAAGACGCAAGACAAAGAAGGAACATAGAAGTGGGTTTTGGTCAATAAAAGTCTGACACGCCCTCCCGCTCTGCTAAAAAGCGAAAGAAGTTATTGGGTCAAAAAATACCCCCATTATCGTAAAAGTTGTTTGAATATTTTGAAAATCCTACTAAAGTGAACAGGAAATTCAAATGTTTTTTTTAAGTTATTTCGTTTGTTCAAGTTTCAATAGAATACGCCATTGTCCGCTTCCAAGTTATAATGGTTTTCTTTTTTCCAACTATTGAAAAACTATGTGCTCGACCCACATTTACGGCATAATATTTTCTACTTATCTTTTATTCTTCGAACTTAGTTATTGTTTATCTTTTTGTGCAATAAGAAAATCTGCAGAGATCATGAAAAGAATAAAATAAAAACGGGATTGTTGAAACATTAAATATTCTACAACATACTAGCTTTTTATTGTTGCCTTACTATCCCCAGCAGTTTCACCCACATCTTTAAAGCGATGAAGCGTGATGTTATTTATCCTTCCTAGATAAAAGTGGGATATAAAGTTAAAAGATTTTTTCCAATAAAGAATTAAAACGCGATTAGTTCCTAAGATTAGCTCCTTCAAACAAACGAAGTCTTGTCTCCGAAACTACCATAAGATATTTGTATACAAAGGCTCGTATTTGACCTCTATCATACCTGATGGCAATGCAATGGTTTCGCCCATGTGAAAGCAGAAAATTATCCCAAGGGAAACCTTTTCTTAGTGCTCGCGTATTTCCAAAGCCAAGTAGTTTTGACTGTGTATTGATAAGTCAGTCAGTGAGTTTTTCAGTCATAGAGTTTGAATAGAAAATACAACTTTAGTTTTAGTTCTTTTGTAGTACCTACTTACGATCCATCCCAATGGATCGTAAGAACTACAAAAAGAGTTAAGAGAGGTAGAAGTAAGAGATTGTCTGGTAGATTCGCTATCAGCGATAAAACCGCATTTGTACCTATATAGGTACAAAGGCGTGTAGGTACAAAAACATGTTTTTGTAGGTATTCATTGTGTTACTGTTTTGGTGTACAATAAAGTTTTATCCTATTCCATTCTAACTTTAATTAAATTTCATCAATCACGAGCATATTAGTGCATGTTAGTATCTGTTGCTCGCCTTCAAGCAACAATAAGTTATTACGCTGAAACTAGGCCAGCAACTGTTGCTGCCAGCCTAGCCCCTACCATCTGTTCCTATTGTATTTATATTAATAATACAGCTTCATTCTCATTGTATGTTTATTTATGAGATTCGAAGAATCTTAACTTTACTGTTATGGTATTGTTGGGATGTACTTTGTTAAACTGTAGTTGATTTTTCTTGCTTGAATTCGAATACAAATGAAGTAGTCATGCTTATATCTACTGTATCTTTTTTATAATATAAATTAGTACTTGACTGTGATCCCACCCGATGGGAAGCAGTGATGCAATCGTTGATGTTAAGGCGTAATCGAATTAATTACTCAGATACCCGCGAAACGAGACACAATAGTAAAACAATAACAGCGCGGTCTCATAGGACCGGTTGGGGATTCAAACGTTAAGAGTCTATTCACTTTAGCCTTGAAGAGCCCACCTCTTGCCGGTCCATGGTCTGGAGCAAGGAGTAGCAGGCGGTCGCATCCTTCTGCAAAATAGTATTGCTAGCAAAGGAGGCGGCCGCATGCGTGAGGGAACAGACTTGCTCACGTCCCTACCACAGGAATTCCGGCCTCGATGTCCAGCCACCGGTAGCGTGGACTGCGAGCAATGCAACCGTTCAGCGAGCTGGTAACCGTCTAGATCAAACCCAAGTCATCGATGGTGGGCACCGTTCCACGTGCGCCTTAAAGACATGTCAGAAAAACCGTAGGGGTCCAGTAGTTTCGAAGTCCTGGATCGATGGCAAAGAAGGAACATAGGAGATGGTTTTAGTCAGTAAAACAAAAAAGATGCTTAAATTTACTAATCTTTTTCTGAATAAGACAAATTACAGCAAATATTTGATGACTTGGTAGAGAACTTCGAAGTTCTCATAACTTGAAAAATAGACCATTGAAATCTTTAATAAATGATGGCAAATCTTCACCAATTGATGCAATCACACAACTATTCATTGTAATTGTCTAGGTCTACGCTTTGGAACGTGCAATTCAAATTCACCTTTTTTTATGATAGACCGACATTTTTACTATTCAAAACTGCCTAAAAATTATCTATTTGGAATAAATGCTCTTCACTTTAACTTTGTGAGGTATTGTAATCCTAAAGCAAAGTGTAGACTGAGTCATTATTGAGAGAACAGTTCTGTGGGTTCACGACATATCCAAGTTATAATGTCTCCCCATTCATAGTGGGTTTCCAATTTCCTTTTCACTACGATATTCAGTTAACAATGTTCACGTGGTAGAGGCAAAGCTTGGTATAACTTTAGAAAATTATCACTACTCCTGTTGGTACTTTAAGTTTGTGTGCATTATTCTGTTCCATTGTGTTTTCTTCGCAATCTCTAGGAATAATTGAATCGGGTTCTGTATGATATGATTGTGTGAAAACTTTTATGTGCTTATTTGTTTGTGCTATTAATAATATTCATTGACTAAAATAAAAAGCCTATACCTACTTAATCTAAACGGGGTATGGGCTGCTCGCGTCCGTAGGACTTACTTGAATTTCGACCACCCTGCACGTGTCCCCTGGGTAGTGCTAAACGAGCAGTAAATCTGGTGGTAGGCCATTGTATCGGCTGCCGGCTTAAAGATTACCACCCACCAGACAAAGCCATGCCGCCAAGCGATCCGTCGTGTTCCGGCATGATGTTTGGTGAAGCCGTACGGTGGAGGATAGGTCTGAGCAGTTGTGTTGCGATGTGTACCGGGTATGATGCACCAGCTGTTGTTGTGCCGGATGTTTGATCATGGAGGGTAGCGGGATCCAAAGCACGGTGCTCCGCTGGCCGACCGTAGACAGTTGGGGGCCCAAGTAGTGTGCCAGCCACACACGAAAGGCTGCCCCGCCATCTGCGAAAAATCCCAGGGTGGCCCCATCGTGCCGGTTGGCGACCGGATGGGAGGACCCGATGGCGATCCTTGGGGGGGGTTCGGGCGTCCCCGCAGTCTCCAGATCAAACCTCCATTGGCGCAGCAATTCTGAGTGTGTTATTGGGTCTAACATCGCATCACCTCGCTCAACTGCTATCTTCCACCACTCCTATTCACTCCAAACCCAAACAATGAAAAAAGGTAAAAAGAAAAGCAGGTGTCGACAGCGGTTGCACGTCCTCCCATTCCAAGTGCATCTCTCGAATATTCGAGGGATGCACTCCAATATCAATGCGGTCCACCACCACCTTGAAACCGATAAGCCACACTTGCTTTTCTTGACGGAGACGCAGATTAGATGTCCGTCAGATGCGGTGTACCTCAACTACCCGGGATACTCTCTGGAGCATCACTTCCGGCAGCGTGCCGGGGTCTGTGTGTACGTCCGCAATGACATCTGCTGCCAGCGTCTCCGTCACCTTGAAGACCCCGATTTTTCAACCTTATGGCTGTTGGTGGACACAGGTATGGACAAAATTGTCTATGCCTGTGTCTACCGATCCCACAGCGGTGATCAGGCGACAACTCGGTTATTTGACCACCTCGGTATGGCCGCCGATACGGCCCTGCATCGGCACCCTGATGCGCAGTTCGTCGCTCTGGGGGACTTTAACGCCTGTCATCAAGACTGGCTTTTCCCATACCAGAGGACTGACCACGCTGGGAGAGAAGCGCGAAACTTTGCAGTTTCAATGGGGCTCTCTCAGTTGGTAAAGCAAGCGACAAGGGTGCCTGATATTGCTGGTCATACTGCCAATTGTCTGGACCTTCTGCTGACAACCGATCCAGACAGATGTATCGTAACAGTTTCTTCACCACTAGGAACTTCAGATCACTGTCTGGTGAAGTCTGTAACGTCCTTCTCGCCACCTGACTGCGACTCACGCGGTGAACGGCGAGTGTGGCGTTACAAGTCAGCAGATTGGGATGGGATGCGGCACTTCTTTGCGTCTTATCCTTGGCAGCAGGTCTGCTTCTCTTCGGAAAATCCGTCGAGCTGTGCGGAGGCAATTTCCGATGTGGTGCGTCAAGCTATGGGGTATTACATCCCACATGGTGACGTACCCGTCGGTAGCTCAGCCCGCCCATGGTTCAACGCCGACTGTGCTGAAGCTGAAAAGCGAAAGCACTCGGCGTTTCTTTCCTGGGTGGATGCTCGTGACCGCAAAGCTCCGGACCTGAGTTCAAAGAAGAGAGCCTTCAACCATGCTGCCAAGTCCTACAAAAAGGCACTAAGGAAGGCTCGCTTCGATCGCATTTCCCACATTGGCCAGAAGCTCTCTGCGCAACCGTCCGGTAGCAGAGCATTCTGGTCCCTTGCCAAGTCGGTCGAAGCGAACTTCTGTCGGCCCACATTGCCTCCGCTGGTTCGGCCAGATGGAACACTAGCTCATACGGCGAGAGAGAAAGCAGGTCTCTTTGCATCTCTCTTCGCCCATAATTCTCGTCTTGACACTGGCAGTGCTACTCCACCGACTCTGCCTCACTGTGGCACCTCGATGCCCGAAGTCCGTATAAGGAACAAAGAGGTTCTGAGAGCACTGTGTCGTCTAGACGTGAATAAGGCTAGAGGACCAGATGGTATTCCAGCGATTGTTCTCAAGGCATGTGCGCCCGAGTTGTCTCCTGTCCTGACACGCTTGTTTCGCCTCTCATATAGGACTGGTATAGTGCCGAAGTCCTGGAAGCTTGCCAACGTGCAGCCCGTGCCCAAACAGGGCAGTCGTGCCGATCCTACCAACTATCGGCCGATTTCAATAACCTCCATACTCTGCAAGATTATGGAGCGTGTGTTGAACTCGCGCCTCATGGCATACCTGGAAGGTAACGATCTCCTCAGTGACCGACAGTACGGGTTTCGTCGCAATCGGTCTACTGGGGACCTACTAGTGTATGCCACTCACTTGTGGGGCGAGGCCCTCGAGAAGAATGGGGAAGGACTTGCAGTCTCCTTAGACGTCTCGAAGGCCTTCGATAGGGTATGGCACGCTAGCCTTTTGAGTAAGCTTCCAGCGTACGGCATCTCTCCTGGCCTGATTAACTGGATAAAAGACTTCCTGAGTGAACGGTCCCTCCGAGTTGTTGTCGACGGATGCTCATCAGAGCCCATGATAACTAATGCCGGAGTTCCTCAGGGGTCTGTTCTCTCTGCAACTCTCTTCCTGCTCCATATCAACGATCTGCTGCAGCCCGGTATCTATGGGTATGCAGATGATAGCACAGTTGTAGAGAGATACATGCCGAGTACTCAGGCTAGTAAGGAGCTAATCCGGTCTGAAAGAGTGGCTATGGTAGAGCGTACGAATGACTCACTTCAGGCAGTCTCCAAGTGGGGCGAAGCCAATTTGGTGGGATTCAACGCCACCAAAACACAAGCGTGTCTATTCACCGCTAAAAGGTGCCCGTTCACCTTGGCTCCTGCTTTCCGGAATGTATCCCTGGAATGCACCGACCGCCTTCAGCTCTTGGGAGTTGAAATTTCCTCCGATCTGAACTTTGGGCGGTTCATTGAGTCCAAGGCCAAGATGGCTGCTAGGAAACTCGGCGTTTTGGCAAAGGTAAAAGACACCGGGACAGCTTCTAATGTTATACAAAGCACAGGTCCGATCGTGTGTGGAGTACTGCAGCCACATATGGGCTGGAGCTGCAAAATGCCACCTGGCAGCTTTGGACTCAGTGGAAAGGCGTGCAAAGAGGCTAATTGGGGATCCAGATTTGGCTAACTCCAATCTACAAAGCCTTGAGCACAGGCGCAGGGTAGCCAGCCTACATCGAGGACTGGAACAATCTGCCTGCTGCGATTTTTCCGTCCGATTATGATTTGGGTGTCTTCAAGGCTAGAGTGAATAGGCTTTTAATAAGCTAGTGCGCCTCACCATCGACGATTGCATCACTGCTTACCATCAGGTGGGATCGCAGTCAAGCACTAGTTTATAACGACTAAAAAAAAAAAAAAAAAAAAAAAAAAAATCTATGAAGTAAATCTGTCAAGAAATTGCAGAAATATGTGTGGTATTACACAAACATTATAAGGGCCAAACTTTGTAAGTGTGTATGTATGTTTGCTACTTCTTCACTTCTTCACATTCGAGTGGCGAAACGGATTTAGTTGAAACTTGGTACACGGATAGACCATGTCTTAGAATAGCAGGATTCTTTTTATCCCGGGAGAACGTTCCCTTGGGATAATTATCTACCATCAAGCGAAGGTACTGGCAGGAGCTAGTTTCACATAAATTGAATCACTGTCCTTCAAACTAGAAATCAATCCTGTATCTTGAAGAACAGTGGGTTTTATAAGGATTGATTGATTGTAAGTGAACGGAGATAAGTAAAAAGAAAGTTGTGTTCTTTAGCTCCATAAGTACTTTAATCAGGGTTTTTGAATTTATTTTATTAGTATTCGATTTTATTTATTATAAACATCATCATCATCTTATTGTCCTAGCTCCTCATTATTTGGAATCGGCACAACACGTTTATTTCTTCCATTCTGTCATATCACTCATCACGTTATTGCTGACTCCCTTTTCTTTCATATCACTTCTCAAACAATCTATTTACCTTTTTGTTCTTCCCTCTTCCTCTCAATTCACCATGTATACTTATATATCCATGAGTCTTTTAGTAGCATGCGTTTCATCAGATTTAAATTCAAACAAAATACCAAAATTATTTCTCTTTATAATATTAATACAAAATTAAAGTCAAGACTACACCAAAACCTTTCAGATTTTGCCAACACGAAATCTGCTCTTTCAAGTAATTAACCCTTACCCCAGGGAACGCTGGCTAGACGACAACAAATTGTCAACGACACAAAAAATATTTCACCAACAAAGGCCAACCCAACTCAAGGCCTAACCCTAAAATTATAATTACAGGCAAAAAAGAAAACGGTCCACGGTCATTAAGATGAGGACCCAGTCCACCTAAAAATTCAGGCCAAATTTCAGTCGACCTATCTAAATATTCGTACAACCCTAGATAACCCTTAAGATAATATTTTTAATTTTGTTAACCCTTACCCAGCCAATTTTGTCAAGAAAAAAGTAAATAAGATGGATGCTGCATACGAATGAGGCCTCAGAGATTTGTGCTACATAATATCCGTGGCTTGCATTCAAAGTGTTGAAAAAGACATTTGTTATCTGAAAGGTTGGAGTATCATGGGACATGGTTTGATGTCGAAGGGATTTCATTAGAATATTGGGACAGGTTTTTTGTTCAGTTTGAATATATTTTCCGGTTTCATGTTTACGGAAATGTAGTGGCTTGCCCCGGCTTTGCATGGTTCTAAATCACACTAATGTTATAAAGGTGAAAGTTTGAGAATATGTGTGTGTGTGTGTGTGTATGTTTGTTGCTTTTTTACACTAGAACGGCTGTACGCTTATGAATGAAGTTCGGCATACGGATAGACCATGTCTTGGAATGGTATAAAGGATGCTTTTTATCCAGAAAGTATGTTCCCGTGGGTCAATTTTCTACTTTTATGCAGACAACTGGTAGAAACTATATCAAATAATAAAAAGAAACGGACTGACTGACTCACTAACTAAATAGCTAACTGACTACTTAGTAAGTTGACTTAGTGTCTGACAAACTGACTGACTGACTGACTCAATGACTGATTGACTGACAAATTGATGAATTGACCCTGTTAAAGATCTAAGAATGACATCCACAACCAATAAGGTGTTTTCCCAAGTACGGAGAAATCACAGTATGTTAGAAGAGAAAATGAATGATAGTTTCATTCATTCACAGACCGCCCTCTATATGGCTATTACGTAATCATAAATGGTAATTGATTTTCCTTCACTATAATGAAAGTTGGGTTTAATATTATAAATAACCAGGTCAATTTGCTTACAAAACGTAGCTGACCCTAGCTATAAAGATTCTTATTAAGATTATCATGCATAGTAAAATTCAATTTAACTGAACATTTTCAGAAAAAGCCGCATCAATTTAAATTTTATGCCTCTGAAAAAAAGGCTTATACTAAGAAATTCTGCAACATTCTTTACAGCGTCTCACGAAGATATTTTCCAAGTATTTAGTTATTATAAATTTTGCTCTCAGCTTGATTATTTTCATAGAAATTCGCAAGGAAATGCGAAAACTTTCCGTTACATTTTGAACAAATATTCAGCAGTCATTCAGAGCATGTGAATGCTAACATTTCCCTCCACCTTTCAAAAGTTCAGAACCTTCAAACGTCAATGTATTTCACCGTTCTGTGAGCATTATATCAAATGGAGACAGCCAACAAACAAGGGCTGTCAACGTCGAACTCTCTAAAAGAACTTTTCGATCGAAAATGGAACCTTTAGATATCAAAGAAGACAGAATAAAATCGAATTGAAACAGAGACGAATTTAATTACCACGCTCTTGACACAGAGTAGTAGGAAACAGAAGGCCAATTTAAAATAACGAGCTAAAACGCACACACACACATAAACTTTACGTATAGAAAAGGCAAGAAGTGGAATTCCCTGTCGGAGTCTATGTTTCCTGATAGCTACAACCCAGAAATCTTCAAGCCAAGAGTGAATAGGTTACTTCTAAGTAAACGCGCTCCATTGTCGACCGCATCGTTACTTTCCATCAAGTGAGACAGCGGTCAAGCGTGAACCTATCAACGATAAAAAAGCGCACTTGCGACTGGATTTTTTAAACGTCGGTAGAAAGATGTCCACTGTTGGACATGGGCCTCCCCAAAGTGTCGCCACAACGACCGGTCCTGTGCGTTCCGCATCCATCGCGTTCCCGCTGTACGTAATCGTCTACAAAATAGAATACAATAAACGTTATTATGTACCAAGATAAGTAGGTAATAAAACTTTTACACAAACTTAAATCTTTGGGTACAATAGCAGTCTTATTGGTGACAGCGATATCAACCAGACAACATTTGGATGGGCTATAAGAACTTGATATAAAAAGGGGGTAGTCTGCAGTGTACTGCTGCCGGAAACAAATAAAAGATTGAAAATATTAAAACTGAAAACAATATTATAAATAGATTTACTTTAACCTGTAGGTCCTCGGTGGCACGAAAACGTGCCGACCGATTTAAAATTGTACTCTAGTAGTATAATTACAGAAGCAACAGAAACAGAGCAATAACAGTTTATATTATTGAAATTATTTATATTAATTTATTAATATTAATTATATTAAAATAAAAATAAATAATGGCGGCCCCCCCGGTGCTCGACAGGTTAAAAAGAAAAATAATAGCTAAGTCCGCGTGAATGTCTGTCATTGTGAATGTATATAAAGTCGAAGCTAGACAAAAAGTTACCTATATCCTTCCATAGGGGTGCAAACTTACTTCGTACAACATCAAAATCGGTTCAGTAGTTTAACCATGGAAGCGTAATTATGGATAGATATTTAAATACTTAACACATTACAATACGCTACACAGTTTTATAAAAAGCCCGTATGAAGAGTCTGCACCTTTGAGTGTGCGTGCACCTTTTTTCACTCATTGTACAGAGCTTTCCTTCTGTATAATCCTTTGATTTTACGTGAGACTGTCCCATCGAATCGCTTTTCAATGGTTTATTAGTAGAACAACTCATATTTACTGCTAGTGCGAACTTGGTCGTGGAATGAAAACATTATTTACAGAGTTTTGGTCGTAATATTCGTTTTGTTCAGCATAAATTTCGCACTGGTGAAGTTTATTTGCTGTTGAAATGAATATAAAGTTTGAATGGTCGTGTTCTTGCATTTGCTATGGAACTGTATTAATAAGAAAAGTTTTATCTTTATAGTGGTCATTGTAAGTGTGTTTTTTTTTTGTCGGAAGCTAGAGTAACTAGGGTTTCAATCAGTAAATACGTGACATTCCCTATCGCTCCACCCTGAGCGGTAAAATTAATTTACCACAAAAAAATAAGTATTCCCGTTTCTATACCCAGATTTTTGGTACCAAAACTTTCGGTACCCAAGCTATTCCCGATTCGGTACCAATAGGTATTTTGGATTGTAGTAACCAATACAAAAGAGGAGCTCGTGGCTAGATAATAATAGCCGCACAGGTCGATCTTCAAGGTTAAGCAACGCTTGCCTAGGTTGGTCTGTGGATGGGTGACCATCTTAACATAACGAGTTTCCTCCGTGCCTCGGAAAGCACGTTAAGCCGTTGGTCCCGGCTGCCATTTAGAGATCTTTGGCAGTCGTTACGGATAGTCAGAAGCCAGTAAATCTGATTCCAGTCTTGCCATGAAGTATCGTGTTACCCCAGTTAATGGGTTGTGGAGGTCTGGTAGGCAGCCGCTCCTCGTAAAATACTGGTATTCAGCTAACTCCGGCTTGACTGGAAGCCGACCCCAATATAGTTGGGAAAAGGCTAGGCAGATGATGAGTTACCAATACAAAATACCAGTCCAGTCGGGAATTCTTCAAAAAAAACCTAAGCAAGTGCGAGTCCCGCTCCATGGCAAAAATTGCAAAAAATCATGTGTGTTGTATGGGCTCCTCACTTAAATAGCCGTCTAGCTATCAAAGTTCATGAAATGGCTCAGCCTGGATACAAAAAGTCGGACAATGGACTTTTAGCAACAGACTTTCATTTTAGCCTTCGTACATAAATACATATATCATAACATATGCTTAAAAAATCGTGAAATACTATCTTAATTCATGAATCCCCGACCGGTCTCATTGGACCGCGCTGTTATTGTTTTACTATTGTGTCTCGTTTCGCAGGTATTGATAGGTTAATAACGTCAATACCCTTACACCGAGTACTTAGTACATTTTCACTACTTGCAACATTCTCATAAAATGGCGCTAAGAGATTGAATTTAAATAATCACATGAAAAATATTTCCTCATGTAAAATTCTAGTGACGCCGCTTACCACAGCACTAAAAGCGCCTGCACTCTTGGGATTTTAAATTGATCCCATAATTCTTGGAACCTTTCGCTGACTACCCTCATTTTTCGAAGAAATGCGATGCAAACAATATTGGAATATATTCGGTCTTGTTTTTAAATGACTTGCTGAAATTAGAACTAGGTACGTTTTTTAATTTCCGCGAAGAAGAAGTGTTCTGTTTTTGAATTTGTATTATGAGCTTTTTTAATAAAGATTGCTTTAATATTTTTCATTACTCGTATGTCGTCTGTAATTGCCTGAGGGGGAGGGGGTTTAAAGTTATACTTTTCATCCCTAGAGAGAATCGCTTTCAACTGACAGCTGCCAAATTATATAAAAAAAACTAGTTATACCTTCACATTTCTATTGAATCCAATGTCCCAACTTTATATGCAGGCAGTCAATAATAATACAGTGCAATACAATTATACAGCGCGATGTCAAAATTGAAATATCAGATGGGTATTAACTAAAGTTATTTTTAATGGAACACAAGTATTTTTTTCCTCCTCCTCCAAGCATGCTTTGATCAGAGGACTATAATGATTCCTATTGTGTGGATGCTTATTCAGTGTGAAGTATCCAGTGATGGGCCCTGCCACCAGGCGAAGGCTGACTCTTTCTAGTCCCATAAGACTTTTGGTGATCTCGCACCTTTAGTGTGTCTTGACTGAATTGTCTTTACTTTCAAAATTAATGCGAGCAAAATCACGAGCGAACTCTAGTTTCATATAACCAGATTAATCCAGAATATTATGATAGCCGTTCCCTCGCTCCTTCCTTCCTTTTGCATAGATTTGCGACAGATAACAGGTCACAGCTTTCGGATGAATAGTTCCTGCATTTCGGAGACGTGATCTGAATTTTTAACGAGACCAGCTCTGTGGTTGAAAATCGGACGCTGGAAATTGTGTTAAAGAGATATCTTCGACGTTGGCAGTCGGTTATATCCTTTTTTGTGTGGTCCAAATAACTTTAGCTGCTCTGGGCGTGTTAAATTTTTATGTTATAGACTATATACTTCTACTTGCAGTCCTCTCAACCTTAGTTTGGTCTTCGTCATAATTACGTTTAAAGTTCTCTTTATGATTAATATTTATTATAGTATTTATTAGTTTATAATTTTTAGCGTATATAATATTATGTATTTTATTATTATAAGCTACTTATTTATTCTAGTTGTTATTTGTTTATTATGCAAACCTACCACATGTCGTTTTTTTTTTAACCCAAAGGTTGACTGGTAGAGAATGCCTTGTTGCATTAAGTTCGCCTATGTACCACCACTAATATTTATTTATTTATTATATATAAATAAATATATATATAATTCATCTGTGTTCGTTCGGTTCCCTTTGCATTTTAGGGATGCGGCAAATCCCACAGCCCTAGTAAGCAATTTGGTCGATTGGATTGTCATTGGTAGTGTCCAATGCGTAGTCGATGCCTATTTTAATATCAGTATTAGTACAACCACACCCACAAACACGCTCTTGACGCAATCAAGATTTATTAAAATAGGACATTTTTTGTCCTAAAATAGTTTTTAAGGACATAGTTTTGATTTTAGTCTGTAAAAATCTGACACGCCCTCCCGTTCCACCCAGATTTAAAGAAGTCAATATTCTATACTAATATTATAAAGAGGTAAAATTTGTAAGTTTGTAGGTTTGTAAGTTTGTATGTAGGGGGTAATCTCTGGAACTACTGGTCCGATTTGAAAAATTCTTTCAGTGTTAGATAGCCCATTTATTGAGGAATGCTATAGGCTATATATCAGCTACGACCCACGGGAGCGGAGCAGTAACCAAAAATTCGGGTGAAACCGCAGGGGACAGCTAGCGTATAATATAATTTTCCACTTTAAAAAATAACTCTACCCCCGATATTTTTTCACATTTTATATGGCCTATGTCCAGCAGTGGACGTCTTTTGATGATGATGATTTTATATAGCAATTTGCCAGTTCGGCTATAATAGTACTTACAACAATAATAAATAACTAACGAACTGGTAACACCGACCCACATATAAAAACGAAACTGTACACTTGAAAGCAAGTAATATTTTAGTAACGAATGCAACATTTGTACTGCACAAAGATAGGATGCCTACTCAAATACGGGTAGTCAGCGAACAGTTTAAAATTGGACAAAAATGCATATTTTCCAGGCAACATGGCCGGTTCCCTCTATGCAACCGTTCCACCCTCGAATTTTATTGTGCTAGAGTTCAGTTCAGCCTTAGAAATATTTTAAAGTATCTTTTTGAGCTGCCGTTGGGGGATTTTTGACTGTGATATTTTCGGCTTTTTGTACACTTAGGCTGAGGCTACAGTGACCAGCGATTTGCGATGCGACTGGAAGAGCGAATCAAATATCTCTACTAATAATTAGCGAACAGTGTAGCCATAACCGTAAATTTTAATTATTTGTTTTAATCGCTCATGAATCGCAAGTCGTGTCGCGGTCTAATGTAGCCTTAGTCATAACGCTGCCCGCCCACGACAGACTAAGGGCCTATTTCACCACCTATGATTAAGTTTCGAGTATCTTACTTGCCAGATAATTTCATACATATTCTGTTCCATTTTTGAATTTACTCAGGAAGTAGTGGCTACTCGGACATTGTGAAACAGGCCCTTATTGTACTTAGGTCCGATAATCGTCACAAATTATAATCTTATAGTATATTCTGACCGACTTTTTGTAGGTCGTGTGCGTTGCATTATTGCTATCAGTATGTTCTATTTTTCACCTACAAAAAATCGTTCACCATTGTCGGTCGATTGCCGGTCTTGGGCGGGCAGCGTTATATACATATAATGATAATAATGGCTGACAGGCTTGACTGTCTATGCAAGGAATATAGCAGGTGCTTTTGTCAAACTTGTTATAAGTTTGTCAAAAAAATGTTAAAAAAGTTTGTTAACTATTCTTTTTTCTCTAATTCAGTTTACTTATATCAAACTACCTTCTGTCTTAAAATATCTTCTCTGTCATATAGCAGAAAGTCTACAGAAGCTACGAGTACGAAACAGCAAAGAAAAATTATGACATTCTATAATCATTTTAAAACCATTACTGGGCAATATTTTTAACTTCCTAACACTTAAAAGTCACTTAAAACCTGTAGCTTACGAAACCAATAAAATCGATAAAACATTAAGATGGAAACACTTTAATAAATGTTCGAAAAATACATCAAATCACGTCTGCCATCAAAGTCTATAATGACAAGTAATCTCGAACAACAAATAAAATAAATCGTTTTCAGAAAATAACAGATTTATAACGTTTTGTCACAATAGAGATAGGAACAGAAGGCGATCTTCATACAAAGCGCGCTCGAGCAACGCACACGTTGACACAGCTCACAGACACGATGTCCCGGATCATACGCGCTTGGGCTGTGCTCGAACTGAGCGTACACTAGCCCGATCGCCGAGCGTAGGTATGAAAACTGAAGTACAAACATATTTTTTTAAGTTCGGGTGTCATCAGAATGACTTCTCCCGGCCTTGGGCGGAGCGGGAGGGTGTGTCAGACGTTTACTGACTAAACCCCACCCCATTCCTTCGTTGCCTTCAATCTGGGGTCACAGAGCACCCCTTTCGGAAGTCCGATTCATGGCCCCAGAGGCTTCGAACCTGCTGGGCTCCTACAGTTTGCTGACATCTCCTTGAGGCGCGCGTGAAACAGAATGCGTCGTTGACGACTTGGACTCATCATCACATCATCATCTCAGTCGAAAGACGTCAGCTGCTGGACATAGGCCTCCCCCGAGCGTCGCCACAGCGACCGGTCCTGTGCGTCTCACATCCATCGGATTCCCGTGACCCTCGCCAGGTCGTCGGTTAACCTTGTGGGAGGCCTTCCAACGCTCGACTTGGGCTCGATTCGGGTTATTACCAGACTGTAGGACGGCAAGCTACGAAGTACATAGATTGCCTTCTGTACTTATTTATTTAGTGGTTTTGGGGCCTGAAATTGGGCGGATATTGGGTAGCTTTGTGTGCTCAACAAATAGACAGAGTCCATTTCTACCGGGTATGGTTGATAGACGTTCATTATCAGTTAATGGTTTATTTTGGAGGAAGTTTCCTTGGTTACTATCTTTATTTTAGTAATGTAAAAGGTGGGTGGACACTTATTATTTTTGGAGAAAAAAAAACATTTATTTGGCCTTAACTACCGACATAGTACGAAGAATCGCTAAACTGAAGTTGCAATCGACTGGGCACATTGCTTGGTGAACAGATTGTAGTTGGGCCGAGAGGTTCTGGAGTTTCGATCGCATACCGAAAGACGCAGCGTTGGAAGGTCTCCTACAAGGTGAACTAATGACCTAGTAAACCACTGGTAAGTAAAAATCCGATGAATGAACGCTCGGGACATAGATGAGTTAGTAATAGTCTGACATGCACGCATTCCTAAAGTAGGAAAATCGTTTGAAAAAAGTCTCTGTAAAAAAGGCAATTGACTAATGCTTCCCAGAATTTATTCCAAAACGAAATAATAGTCAAATAACATAATTACTTTGTTCATTCCTATATTTAGAAAGTCGTTAAATTGTTCAATAGTCATTTATTAGACAGACAATTAATTCAGCTTCGGCAGTTTTGTAAGATCAATCAATGTTTTGTTAACGTGAATTCATCACTTTTAGAGTTCTCAACTCATCGTTAACTTGTAGGCATTATGTCGAGTGAAAGCTTGACAATATATATTTCTTTTTTGTTTTCGAGGGAAACCTTCAAAAGGTTCCTGGATTTTGGGGATAAGTCCGAAGAGTGTGGGATTTTTACCTCACTTAAACACACATAGAAGGGGCACCGTTACTAGCACCCCTTACCATTCTAGTACCCCTTCTGTGCACTTAAGGGGATGTCAGCAAACTGTAGAAGGCTGGCATGATCGACGCCTATTAGGGCTCTGATCGAAAGAGATCCCCGGGACCCTGGAATTAAAGCATAGAGGGAACAGGAGTGGGTTTTAGTCAGTAGAACTCTGACATATCAATCAATCAATCATGTCCTACCGCCCCGCCCAAGAGTGGTAGAAGTAATTTCGATAATTTCCCACCTTAAAAATACCCCTCATCCCAGCCAAAAGACCTCCACTGCTGGACATAGCCCTTGCAATGCCTGTTAGGACAATATACCTACGAAATATTTGTATGCTTAACCGTAAACCAGGTCTATTTTTGTTGAAGACGAAATATTATTTGACATAATATTTGTTTTGTGAAGAAAGGAAATCAGAATGTTATCTCTAGAGACGATGACAAGAAATAGGAACGAGAGTTATTTGAAACACAAGAAAAATAAGTAGATACTTATTTAGTTAGTTACAATAACTCCTTAGGTGTCAATAGCTCATCTCGTGCCCTTGTCCCGTGTTACTTGGGGTCGGAGAAACCCTTTATTATCTTTCAATATATCATCCGTTACACTGTCACTAAGGGCCTGTTTCACAATGTCCGAGTAAGACCGTTTTCACATTATCCGATCCGATATCGGGTATCGCACGCCGATCCGATATCGGGCTAAGTAAAATGTATGAAATATGTACCTGTCTTTCATATTGTCCGACCCGATATCGGATATCGGAGCACAGCATTTCATACATTTTACTTACCCCGATATCGGATCGGCGTCCGATACCGATATCGGATCGGATAATGTGAAAACGGTCTAAGCACTACTCACTGAATAAATTCAAATTTGACAGAATTTGTATGAAATTATCTGTCAAGTAAGATACTCGAAACTTAATCATAGGTGCTGAAACAGGCCCTTACTCTCTTATGTTTTATATCACGCGTCACACCAAATACCAAGTTGGTGACATAGCCCAAAGAATCGCCAGTGTACTTCAGTGGCAGTAGGTAGTGCACATTAGTCACAGAACAGACTGATGGTCAATGGGGCCGAAAGGTTCAGAAGTGGCGACCACGGAAGTCAGGACGAAAATATGCATCTTTAACCTATCAATACCCGCGAAACGAGACACAATAGTAAGACAATAACAGCGCGGTCCAATGAGACCGGTCGGGGATTCATGAATTAAGATGAGAGAAAAGAATAGATAGCTGCATTGTATGAATCTGACAGCTGTCACCGAAACCATGCTATAACAAATTTAGTATAGTAAGGACCTATTTCACCACCTATGATTAAGTTTCGAGTATCTTACTTGGCAGATAATTTCATACAAATCCCGTTCCATTTTTGAATTTATTCAGTGAGTAGTGCCTACTCGGACATTGTGAAACAGGGCATAAGGACCTGTTTCACCACCTATGATTAAGTTTCGAGTATCTTACGTGGCAGATAATTTCATACAAATTCTGTTCCATTTTTGAATTTATTCTGTGAGTAATAGTGTCTACTCGGACATTGTGAAACAGGCCCTAAGAGTCGCGGGAATTTGATAGAAGCGAGACGCACAGAACCGTTTGTACGATGACACTTGGGGCCGGTCTATATCCAACAGTGGTCGTCTTTCAGCTGAAATGATTGAGTTTGAAAGACAGAGTAAAGACACACGCACACACAAGGTTTCCGCTTTCATAATATTACATGTTACATATTGCAAGTCCCGTTGGAACATCCGAAGATCAAACCATATGGAGAACATCGTACTGTTTCAGGGAATCCATCACGAAAATAATCAATGTGGAAACTGGAAATTACGTAACTGTACGTGGAACCACGTTTGTTTGGGTACCATCAATCAATGTTTGTGGTCTTATTTAACGCACACTCACACTCTAAATCCAATGCTTACCTTTTTTATGGCTTTTTTCACACAAAAGTAGTTATTGTATTTTAAAAATTAATGCTATGAACAATGTAATCATGTGAACAAAAGTTTAGCAGCTAGAGCCAAACTAGAAAGAACCTGTATATTTTTTTATTGATATAAACTAGTGCTTGACCGCGATCCCACCTGATGGTAAGCAGTGATGCAATCGTTGATGGTGAGATGCACTAGTTTATTAAGAGCCTATTCACTGTAGCCTTGTAGACATCTAAATTATAATCGGATGGAAACAAAACAGCAGCCAAATTGTTCCAGTCCTTCAAGGTACGCGACTTACAGCGCCAACCTCTTCGCATTACATTTCATAATATTATTACGTTGATGCTCGCATTATACAATACCTATAAATATGGTATAGGTATACTAACTTGGCCCTGTTCCCCCCTCTTTGTGTGTCGAGTTAGGTGAATGACTGAGTGCGAGAGGGTTAAACAAAACTACAGCTCGTGGCTAGATAATAACAGCCGCACAGGTCGATCTTCAAGGTTAAGCAACGCTTGCCTAGGTTGGTCTGTGAATGGGTGACCATCTTAACATAACGAGTTTCCTCCGTGCATCGGAAAGCACGTTAAGCCGTTGGTCCCGGCTGTCATTTGGAGATCTTTGGCAGTCGTTACAGATAGTCAGAAGCCAGTAAATCTGACTCCAGTCTTGCCAGGAAGTACCGTGTTACCCCAGTTAATGGGTTGTGGAGGTCTGGTAGGCAGCCTCTCCTCGTAAAATACTGGTATTCAGCTAAAATTCGGCTTGACTGGAAGCCGACCCCAATATAGTTGGGAAAAGGCCAGGCAGATGATGATGACATTTATTTTACATCATAATATCCACTGGGAATCAATTTACAAACATTTAAAATAACCACTAAACTTCACTCGATAAAATCCAGCGAAAAAACCCAAAATAAAGTTTCAAGACTGACCAAATATTATTTAAAAATTCCAAACTATCTGCTTTTATCCTGCTGCACAACCATAAAAAACTCCACTCCCCCTACAAGGAAAGTAGCAAAGACAAAGCTCCGTAAACTATTTGCCCACCACTGGGTACGGTACACAACTACACATGTTTGTGAACGTGAGCAAACATTGGCCACCAATCAGCAGGATTTGTGTGCTTACTGCGTTTGTTATTTGTGATATATGTATTGGCCATTTATTGGCTTGGTTGGTATCTCTGGAGAATGGTTATTGGTTAGTTTAGTTGTGGAATTTGAAATTGGAATTGTTTTGGCGGGGGTTTTTCAAATGAAGTTGACTAACTGCTTTAAATTCGTAAATCAATTTTAGAGGGTATTGTGGTGTAAAATTGGTATAATTTTGTATCTCAAATATCTACACATGTTTGTGAACGTGAGTAAACATTGGCCACCAATCAGCACGATTTGTGTCCTTACTGCGTTTGTTATTTAAAGGTACTAATATAATAAAGAGGTAAAGTTTGTTTTTTTGTTTGTATGAGGTAATCTGTGGAAGTACTGGTTCAATTGCAAAAATTTTTTCACGAATAGAATGCTGCTGTATTCCTGAGTGACATAGGCTATATTTTATGTCCGCGGGCGAAGCTGCGGGCTAAAGCTAGTTTGTGATATATGTATTGGCCATTTATTGGCTCGGTTGGTATCTCTGGAGAATGGTTATTGGTTAGTTAATTTTGGAATTTGAAATTAGAATTGTTTTGGCGGGGAAATTGGAACAGTTTTAATAATTCGTAAATTTATTTTTAGTGAATATTGTGTTGTAAAATTAGTGTTGTTTTGTATCCCAAGTGTCTATACAAGTGGACAATTAGAAAATCATTGAAACAGGGGTGATTTCGGTAAAATGGTGCTGATAATTTTATTGTAGTGCTTTTGTGGATGGATGGAGAGGGAGTGGGAGGCCAAAGAAAAGATGGATGGATTTTGTGAGAAGTGATATGGAAGAAAAGGAAGTTACTGATAACATGACGAGTGACAGGATAGAATGGAAGAAAAAAACATGTTGCGCCGACCCTAAATAAAACGGGACAAGGGCAGGAAGATGATGATGATGCTGCTGCTAGCGACTTTGCCCTTGTATTAGTAAAAACGATCCCTAGGGAACATACTCATAACAGTATTGTTCCAGGATATGGATATGGTCTACCCCTGCTCCGTTCGATCGTGAAAACGTAACAAACACACTCACACAGAACTTACAATATTTCACCTTTATAACATTAAACTAGCGTTTGAATTCCCAACCGGTCCAATGAGACCGCGCTGTTATTGTTTTACTATTGTGTCTCGTTTCGCGGGTATCTGAGTAACTATCGTGACATGCAAAATGTAAAACTCTTAACTAGTGTCCCTAATCTGTAGGTATAAGTACCCTCAGTAAATAGTTTTTGAAAGTTGATGAGTTATATAAGTATAAGCATTAGCATTATCGGCTTTGTAATATTCCCACTGCTGGGGCTCAGGCCTCCTCTCTAGGAGAATGGGTATAGGGACCATTTATTTTTTGTCAGAGCAGGACATCTGCGGAATTATGTAATAAAAAAAAGGTTTTAATAAGCACACCAAATCAGTAGTGACGTGAATAAATTCTAGTTTGTATTTTTATATTTATCGACTGAATAAATTTGCCTTCCCGCGCGGGGCGCCGCATTTCGATCGAGAAAAATACATTTTGATTATCGTTTGGTCTGCGTCTTGGTTTGTCAAAAGCGGGACAATTTCGGCCTCTTGGGGGACACCTGGACAGACTTCCTGAAAGCGGGACTGTCCCGCCGAAAGCGGGACGTATGGTCACGATTGACGCCCGCGTGGTGAATTACGGCCTATTCTGAATGGGCCGTAATTCACCACGCGGGCCCAGTGCGGGTTGGTAGATGTCACAAGTCTTCGAATTTTTGGTTTTAGGACATGCCAGTTTCCTCACCGTTTTGATAGCAGTAGTGATGAAATAAATTACACAAAGTAATGCGCGTGGCTGGGTTTGAACCCGCAAACTACAACTTATAAGTAGGGGAAGTTACCACTAGGCTACCACTGCTCACTATAAGTATATTTATATAAGTATAATTTACCAAATTAAAAAAAAATACCTACCAACATTCATCAACAGGACACGTCTCACTGTGGACCTTATCCACTACATTTCTTCATACGAGATCAAAGTCAAACTCATTGTCAAATAATAATAATAATAATAACGAGGTGGTGGTCAAGGGCGAGCCCACGTATAATAAAAAATTAATAATAAAGAAGTGACCTAATTGACGAGAATACCAGACATTCATAATTGCCGTCCCGGTCTCAATTGAATATTTTTAGTCGTATTATAAAACACTAGTTGCTACCAGTAGCTTCATTATGTGAATGTAGAAAATTGTCCCAAGGGAACGTAGTGCCAGTACAAGTTTTACGTGTAATTCTAGAATATGGTCTACTCGTGTGCCAAATTTCATCTAAATCTGTTCAGCCGTTCGAGTGTTCAGTAATAAACAGACCTACTCACAACACAGGAATTTCCTGCCGACGTCTGTGTTTCCTGATCGCTATTCGATCGCTTACTTTTAGATTAGCGTGCTCCATCGTCGGCCACATCATCGCTTACCACCAGGTGACATAGTAGTCAAACGCGGCGAGTCTATATGCATAACAAAATAAAATAAAAATTACTTTTATTACATTAGCAGCAGCTGCATAGGTAGTCACTCTATACGGCTGGTTAAAAAAGCAGTAATAGAAAATTTTGTTAAAAAAAAATACAAAACCAGAAAATTCTCAAATTCTGTCGAAGCGCTAACACACAGTACATCAAAAACTTTCAACAAACGCAGTAGTACAATCGAATATTTGAACAAAACTCCACACTGTGTATCCAATAAAGAGTTTTCATAATGATATATGAACCAGTTACGTTGAAACTGTCGACTCATGTTTCGTAGTAACGCAGCGGAAAAATCCCCGGGACGACGTAACGAAGAGGCATCGCTCTCCATACCATAAATCAAAGTATATTGTATTACTGGACATGTGGCTGTTACTAGTGTGTTTCCGCCTTTTTTTAACCGACTTCAAAAAAAGGAGGAGGTTCTCAATTCGACTGTATTTTTTTTTTTTTTTTTTTTTTTTTATGTTTGTTACCTCATAACTTGCGACTGGGTGAACCGATTTTCATAATTCTTTTTTTATTTGAAAGCTGGTGCTTCCCGTGTGGTCCCATTGTCACCATTTTAATATCTGATGATGGGATCTTGTAGAAATCGAGGGAACTCTTCAATAAATAACAGCAGATTAACCGCGATTGTTGCTATAGCATATCTAAGCATTGTTTACACCATCACACAACATAATATCACGTCTGTACTCACTACAAAGGTTATAAAAACTATTTCGAAAAAAAATATGTTTAAGGGCACTTCAACGTTTTACGAAAAACGCAATACTGAAACTAAAATAAACATAATTAGATGTTTGTTCTGATGAGATATTATTCTTCAAATTTCATGCGTCCTAATTACGTTAGCTGGTTCTTGGTCGCACTACTGTCCCTGGGTAACCGTGACCCTGGAACTTAAAGGGCTATTGAAGGAACACTGTGGGTGAGTATGACAGTAGTATGACTGTCAGTACAAGTTTGACAGTCCCTCCCGCTCCACTCAGGGTGGGACTTATTGGATGATTTTGCCTCATAAAAAAAAAGGTGTATTATGACTTAGGTACTTATGTGTGACCTTCATTATCGGAAGACAGATTTCGTAGTCTTTTTTTTGTCATTTCCTGCAATGATCTATCGTCGTGTGGTTTATTTAACAATTTGTTGGCGTCCAAATCCGATAAAACTATGCTTGCCAAACTTTTGACACGACTTAGTGCAATATATATTTGCCCTTTAGCAATTTTTTTGCCAAGGTCAATTACAGCTCTTTCAAGGATGGTAACCTGGAGTTTGTGAACTGTAACCGCCCAGCTTAATTTTAGATGCAACATACGGCGCTCCACATCTCCGTAACCTCTCAATGCCTGAAACGTAGTACTAGATGGAGGTATGGGTATCCAACCATTATTGTTAATTAAGTCTAAGCCCAATAGACTCGTCATCAAATTTAATATATACGGCATCTGGTAGCTCGCCATCCTCCAGTTGGTCTCTCCACAAGGCTGGCCATTTGATTTTTTTTATAATATCCATAGCTCCATTCACTAGTCCTTCTGATACGGCGATGTTGCGTCTCAACATCACTCGGTATTCGAGGCCAATTTTTATTGATGAGAGAAAACCACACCACAGCTATTGACGTCCTTGGGAATCACGTTCTCTGGTAGTGTTAGGCGATTCTCCCTGTCTTCCTTTGTTTCATTTAAACGGCGCGGACTCTATGAGCAGCGCGTTTAGTAGGTCTACCCATACTCAAATAAGTAATTAGTGTCTTTCAGATTCACTAAAAATCAAGAAATAAAAAACAATTTTAACAAAAAAAAACACCGACTTCAAAAAATAAATATTCCAAAACAAATTAATATGCACTAAAAAGTAAAAAAATAATTGCGTATTTTTGTAAGCAGGTACAATTATTTTTATTTTTGGAGTCGGTGTCAGCCAAGGAAACGCCAACAACCTAGCAATAATAATATGAACTTACTAACATTTAAGTACAACTACTTACACAACTGGTGTAAAACTGTGATGTTTTGTAGTGATAAATAACAAACCTATCTAGTTGGCTGACACCGACTCCAAAAATAAAAATAATTGTACCTGCTTACAAAAATACGCAATTATTTTTTTACTTTTTAGTGCATATTAATTTGTTTTGGAATATTTATTTTTTGAAGTCGGTGTTTTTTTTTGTTAAAATTGTTTTTATTGCTGTGAAATTTGAGTTTGTGATGTTGGTATTTGTTTTAGAACGGCGTTTTTTGGGTTTAGAATGTAAAACGGTTAAAGTTGGTAATATTATGTCTTTACGTATAAAGTTGTCGTGGTCTTGCGGACGATGAGCAATGGATGGCTCGTCGTCCGGCCGTCCGGTCACCGTCCGGGTGTCGGCAAAACCGTAGAAGCCCAGCAGGGCCGAAGCCTACTGAGCCTTGGGTTGTCCGAAAGGGAACCCCGGGTTTCTAGGATGCAAGGCAAAGAAGGAACAAAAATCTTATCGTGGGCTTGCGGATGATGAGCAATTGGTAGCCCGCCGTCCGGCCATCCGGTAACCGTCTATTGAGCAGTGAACAATATGTTTTATTGATTATATTTTTCTTTTATTTTCAGGTAAGCATGAGACGCTGTATTTGTGAGACGACCTCTTAAGAACAACCGCGGTGTAAGTGAAAATCTAAATTTTAGTAATTTGACATTTTTAATGACACTTCTACAAATGATTCTGATTTTTATAAACCACTAGCTGACCCGGCCAACTTCGTAATACCGATTTTTTTTTTCGAATTGTCTCACCTTTTAAACCTTCCCCAAGCCTTCACGAACATTTCAAGACCTGTCTGTCTAGCCTTTTCCCAACTATATTGGGGTCGGCTTCCAGTCAAGCCGGATTTAGCTGAATACCAGTATTTTACGAAGAGCGGCTGCCCACCAGACCTCCACAACCCATTACCTGGGGTAACATGGTACTTCATGGCAAGACTGGAGTCAGATTTACTGGCTTCTGACTATCCGTAACGACTGCCAAAGTTCTCCAAATGACAGCCGGGACCAACGGCTTAACGTGCTTTCTGAGGCACGGAGGAAACTATGTTATGTTAAGATGGTCACCCATCCACAGACCAACCTAGGCAAGCGTTGCTTAACCTTGAAGATCGACCTGTGCGGCTGTTATTATCTAGCCACGAGCACGAACATTTCAAGACCAAGATAAGATAAATCAGTTCAGCCGTTCTCGAGTTTTAGCGAGACTAACGAACAGCATTAGATTTTTATATACGAGTATATAGGATAATCACAAAATATGTTGTAATAAATCTTCCTAATTTTGATTTGGATCCATGCAGTCACGGCAAGGTTCAGTTACTTAACCAGCAACTTTGTATTAGTCTGCTATTTTTGGTTAATTGGACTGGATCTATTTAGTGCTGTAGGGAGATACACAATCATCATCTGTCTAGCCTTTTTTCCCAACTATCTTGGGGTCGGCTTCCAGTCAAGCCGGATTTAGCTGAATACCAGTATTTTATGAGGAGCGGCTGCCTACCAGACCTCCACAACCCATCCCCCCCGGGGTGTCTCCCGGGAGATAAACAATATTAGATAGATATACTGTTTATTGTCCACTAAAATAAAATACAATTGAAACTTAAAATTAATTGGGTGTCATAATGGGCAATCTTATCTTTAAAAGCTAGTTTGTATTATTTTTTAATCTTAGTATTCTACATAGTTTCTAAATTGTGTTTGCAAAATGAAAAGGTAAGGTAAAGGTATAAAATCATAAATTATGAAATTGTTCTCATGAGTAACTTACCATCAACGATTGCACGTCTGCATACCATCAGAAGCGATCGCAGTCAACCACTAGTTTAAAAAAAATACTTCAGGGATTATCTAAACGCGAATGATCTAAAAAATACGGGGATATGTCTTCCCATAATCCTAAATAACTCCTAAACCATTTATCATCAAAGTGTTATTTTATATGAAAATGATTTATTATGACTTATTTTATTCATAATAATATTATATATTGACTAGTCTGGACGGGAAGTAGACCGGCGCCAAAGGGAAGTCTGGCGTCTAGGCTGAAACAGAAAAAATGCTAAGAAGCTAATAATAGAATATTTAGGTAGACATTTTACGCGCGCCCTTGGCAGTAACGAGGGCAATACGTCATTTTTGCGTTGCTCTGTTGAGTGATGACTTGCTGAATTCTAAAGCGTCATCATCGTCATTATCATCATCATCGATGGCAGACGTTTCGCACCTACGAAGCGTCACAAGGCCTTTTACAAGGTGAATCAATGAACTGGTGAGGGCAGTCGCGTGCGTGTAACCTAGACCCTATGCAAGCCCAAGAAATCTAGACTAACCCTGATGCCATTGATAAGAAAAAAAAACACGAGTAGGTCGTATAGCCGCGGAGAATCTTAACACCGCGATTCAGGTTAGTGACGTAATAGATCAACGCCATCTATCGAGCAATTAAGAACTAATATTTAATAGAGTCAACTTAAATGTACGGTTGTACTGCCATCTATAGATTTTTTGCGGCAACCTTTGCTTCGCTACAATCGCGGTCATAACAAATTGCATCGTTTGAGCGCCATCTAGTGTAAACTAACTACAAATTATTTACGATATTGATAATATTAGTACTTACAATGTAAACAAGCAGTTTTTCTTCGTTTCTTACCACGAACAGATAACAGAACACACAGAAGGCACATTATAGTTTATTTTGATTTACTTTATAGGTACATGAATTGAAAAAATACTTTTTGAATTCTAGTTCATAGTAGGCACTTATCTTTCTTTAAAAAAGATGTTACATGAGCGTGACGATGAACGTTTTACATCAATTTATCTCTAAAACTTGATAGTATTTATTATGCCAATTAGTAAAGTCGTTACTCAGTCACACAGTTCACACACTTTGATTTCCAAATGTCTTTAAACATTCTTTCACATCGAACATTACACGCGTTTCCGAATTCATTTCATAGATTCATTTCATTTCAAGAAACTTTAGTTAGTTCAAAACCAAGCAATTTACACTTTACAGTAAGTAATAACTAAACACAAAACTTTAAACGACTGAACTTTTAAAATTGAATAAAACAAAACAAACAACCATTAATAGCAATTGAAACTACATTGAAGTTAGCAACATTTCAAAAACGTAATTTGCGCAAGTTTACTGCGCATGTCATAGTAGACACTCGTAATTTTCGTGAACTTACAAATTCTCATTCATTAAATATCTGAAGTCAGGCTTATCCGCTAGAACAAATTTAAAAATTTGTACTTGCACACAGTATCAAATTTTACCCACACTCCGTCACATTTTTACGTTTTTATAGAACAGACAGAGATGGAATTTAAGCCATATACGGAAGCCAGTGTGTCGTTTGAGACAGAAACACTCTGGTGTCTTGTGGTTGTGATCTCTTTCTAATTTTAAGTGTTAGAGTGAGATGGGAGAGAATGCTCAAGGCGGCAACATTGCATAATTGAATGAATGAATTTCGTATTGGACACGAATTGGCAACTAAGCGTAGCCGCATAGGCGCGCGAAGTTTAAAGTTTTGATTTAGATTGCGCGCGAAGTTTAAAGTTATGATTTTTAATAAATTAATTTATTTGTTGTTTTCTATGCTTTAGGTGTTAGGTATCAATTATTTAGCCATTACAAGCCGGGCTTATTTACATGTATTGGCCTTCCGCCTCTGGGTGAGGGTCACGGAAATTTGATGGATGCGTGATGTAATGCTCTGGTCGTTGTAGTTCTAGCAGTAGACGTTTAAAATAATGTGATGTGATTTATAATGACGGTATCCAAATATAATAACGGTACACACATCAGACGTGCTCTTTTTCCTGTGGATCCCACAAAAATCTCAAAAGTTAATACGAAAGAATTGAGATCTTAATACGAGTCTAGTTCTGTTTTTTGTTCTTTTTCTTTTCATTTTTGTGACTGACCAACATTGGCAAATTAAAAGTGACTGGTGATTTATCTGATTGAAATCAATGTTTGAGGGAATACAAAAACTAAACCAAATCCATTCGAAAAATTATTAAAAGACACTTATAGCGGAAAAATAAATCTACATAAACCGAATGAAACTCACAGAATTCTGGCCGAAAAAGCAATAGTGGACCAACAGATGGGTCGTCACATATTTCCAATATCGCTGTGTTGTATCGTTTTGATGGCCAGCTTCGGCACCATTTGTTAGCGTGGCTGCAAAGTCATACTGTGTGGCTGTGAAAACGGTTTTTTTTTCGGCTTTCCGACATTTTTCTGGTGTTGTTTGATTGGATTTTGTGTGTGAAATCCCTTGTAGTTGTAACTTTTAGGTGTTGAAAATGGAAAAAATTGTAAAGCGGTTTATAAATTCACTACCTTGGTTTTTTTTGTTATCTATTGGCTCGCGTTTGACCGCTATCTCACCTGATGGTAAGCGATGATGTGGCCGATGATGGAGTATGCTTGTCTAGAAGTTAATCAAAATCTTTGATCTCATAACAATATCTATGTGATTTAGTCAAATATATTTTTTTGCCTTGATGATTCTCAACACTACACAACTACCTACTATCTAATCGTGCATATACATCAAGGTTGGCCAGAGATCGCGCAAGTCTGAGGGATTTTGATGGGAGAGTTTTTGCCTAGCCAAACGCAAATTAAACTAGAAAAAATATCCAATATAGCAAGTTTTAGCATGTGTGCTTGCACTGTCGAAATTATTATTTCGACAACTTGTTAGGTATATTGGATAGTTTTTCTATTTACATTATTTGTTGTTTTAGCGCCATTATAAACCTTAGACCAGTGCAATTAGAGTCACTTTCTAAGCAAGCGTATTTGCAAATCCTCTTTAGATTCACAGAATATCACCAATCACATTGCCGAAGAGCTATCACTCAACAGATAATAACGGTCTATATCTGCACTAGACCTGAGCAAATGACTTATGTATTTTCGCCACCGACCTGTACCGGCGTCAAACTTCATAGGATATTAAAATAGCCCCTATGACAGAACTAGCACTGCAATCTGTTATTTAGTAGTTTGTTCTGCTTTTGTACGGTATCATGTCTGTACGCTATCTGCGAGGGATATTATGTGGTTCTGTTACTGTAACCGAAAATATCGGATATCCGATAATCCAAAATAAAACTGAAACCGAAATAAAAGTTTCGGATATTACGATAAGTATTTATTTGCATAGCCAGGTCAGCGGATTCTAAGAAAATGACAGGTTATGACAGAAATAAAATTCAAATATTGCTGATTGTATTTTACTTTTATAATTTTAAAATTTAAATAATTCCGTAACCAACACTATCCAAAACCAGCGGATGATTCGAAATAATTTCATATTCGTTACCTTATTCGAAACCGATAGGTATAATATTATTTCTACACCCGTATCCGTATTCAGATCCGAAACATAACATCCCTACTATCTACGTCAAAATGGGAATGTCGAACGAGGTTAGAGGAAAAACTATTTGGGTATGTTGGACTGTTGGTGGTCATTGTTTAGACTTTGATATTGTAACTGTGAACTATGAATAGAGACAGAGAGAATACAGACTTTTATCTAATCAAATAACCAGAAATTGTCATAAGAATTAGGTATAAGATGCCAAGTCAGTTGATTCTTATTTTTTCTCAAATGTTACTCCACTCTTGTATCGTAAATGAGTTCATATGAAAACACAAGATACTAGATCCAAATATTTGTTACGATCAGGAACCTAACCAGCGTTTACAGCGTTGCAGCTAATCGTCAGATTCAGAGAAAAAAATCCTTTTCGTCGATGGGGTGCAGTCATGTGTTTTAAAAAGTTAATACTGCTAATTTCTAAACTTTTAAAAATTAAATCGCAAAACAAAACTAAAATTAACTCTTATACAGCCAGCCTATAATAATGGACAGGTAAAATATTATTGTTTCCTGCTGCCTGACGCTAAATAATTATTTTAATAACTCATAAAAATTAATAGGTCAGTTATTTCTCTAAGTATCCATGAAATCTAAACTCACACTTTAAGCGTACCGCAAAATTAGCTCATCACGCATTTCCATGTATTTTTTTTTTGCCATCAAACCATCTGTGCCGCGTCAATACGATTATTTTAACTGTACAGATTCAAACGGCTTCGTCAGACCGAAAATAAATCATTGGGCAGCAAATAGCTGAGAAACGACCAATAAAACTCCTTTGAGGTCGAACGTCTTAATGATTGGCGGTACAAATAAATATCGTTCTCTATTTGAGATTTAAAAAGTGATTCTAAATTCAAAACTTCAGTGATCATGTTTTGAAATTGGAATGTTTGATGTTTTGAGTTTGGTTTTGTTTTTAGTGACTTGGTCTAATTTGAATTTTACGTGCAGAGTCAATTTTTGAGATGGTGAAATAAAGGCAGGAAACGCTAAAACATATTTAAGAGACTATCCTTATTGGACAGCGCCAAGTTGCAAATAAAAAGACATTAATTCATGAATCCCCGACCGGTCCTATGAGACTGCGGTGTTATTGTTTTACTCACAGTTTTACTATTGTGTCTCGTTTTGTGGTGTGTGATAGGTTAAACGAAAAATACACACCTAGTAAGAAAATGAGCAACATGGAAATGCAAATCAATCAAATATGTTGCTAAGCATAAAACTCGAGACTAATTAGAGAGGATGATCTATTTTTATAATAAACTATTTAAAATCTCAAAAAAGTTCTTATGATGAGAAAATTGCAGGAAAAACTGTTAAAAAACAACACACATTTTCCTATACTACCTTTAAACTGTTCCTAGCAGTGAATTTTGTTAGGGCCACATCGGTCGGGTCAACTAGTAAGGCTTACAAAATGTTTTTTTGACAAACCGACGTTTTAGAATATTTTCCAAACATTTCGTTTAGCTTTACCGTGGCCGGATAAAAATAAAACCATCGTCCCATCTCTAATTCGAAAACCCATCAAATTGCGCGTGGCGCGAGGCAGACCAGTTTTAAAAATTTTAATTTCTTTTTTTAAAACGTTCCAAATTTAAATAAATCCTCAAAGCTCCGCGTTCTATTTACACTGATATTGTGAAGGGACTGTTTGCTTCCACTGAGTAAAACGTGTTTTGATGTTTGCTTCGCGAATTTTATTCCTTTTTAGGGTTCCGTAGCCAAAATGGCAAAAACGGAACCCTTATAGTTTCGTCATGTCCGTCTGTCCGTCTGTCCGTCTGTCCGTCTGTCACAGCCGATTTACTCGGAAACTATAAGTACTACAGTGATGAAATTTGATGGGAATATGTGTTGTATGAACCGCTACAAAATTATGACACTAAATAGTAAAAAAAAGAATTGGGGGTGGGGCCCCCCATACATGTAACTGAGGGATGAAAATTTTTTTTTCGATGTACATACCCGTGTGGGGTATCAATGGAAAGGTCTTTTAAAATGATATAAAGTTTTCTAAAAAACATTTTTCTTAAAGCGAACGGTTTTTGAGATATCAGCTCTCAAAGTCGTAAAAAGTATGTCCCCCCCCCTCTATTTTTATAACTACGGGGTATAAAATTCTAAAAAAAATAGAGGTGATGCATGCTAATTAACTCTTTCAACGATTTTTGGTTTGATCAAAGTATCTCTTATAGTTTTTGAGATAGGTTGATTTAACTGTAATTTTGGTTAAGTTATTATATTTGCTGCTACGGAACCCTTTGTGCGCGAGCCCGACTCGCACTTGGCCGGTTTTCAAATCCGTGATAGGTTTGTGTGAGAACCGTGGAATGTAGCATTTTTTTTTATTAGCATGGTATACATGTGAGTACAGGTTTAACCATATTTGAGATTCATTTCTAGATCTATCGACTACCGTGATACGAGACACAATAGTAAAACAATAACAGCGCGGTCTCATAGGACCGGTCGGGGATTCATGAATTAAAAGACCGCTTTTGTTTAAGATGGGAAGTTGTAGGTTGTATGTAAGGGTAGACTGCATAAAGAAGTCAAACTGCCAGAAAATTAATAAATCTAGAGAATAAAGGAGTGGGTTTTGCGAAAGATTTAGCATAAAGATTTGCGCAGTCAAGTAGTGGGTTTAGTCAGTAGAAGTCTGAAAGCTTTTCGGTTCCCCCAAGAGTTGGAGTAGTCATTCGATGATGGCCCTCCTAAAACAAAACCCCAGTAGGCAACGGCCCTGCTAAGCCCCTTTTGATGACATCTTCTTGAGGCGGGCGTCGGACTCTACGCGCCGTCGAAAACACGTTGAACGATTACCGAATGGTGAGCTGCCCATAGCCTCCGCAAAAAAAAAAATCTGACACTCCTTCTTGCTCAATCATAAAGCAGTAGGAGTTATTTAATCATATTCTAACACGTATAAAAGTATACAAGTTTTGGACACACTTGTATCACGAAACTACATAAAATTCCAAAACATCTCAATCGCGACTCCAAACCAATTTCCTATCTCAATCTTTTAGCCTTTCAACCAGATCCGTTCCTATAAACATCTGCGTACACACGGGTATAAAGACCTCACAAACAAACGGTCTGTACGTCAAACAACTAGTAAACAGCATTACCAGGCGTATCATCAAAAGAACCAATACATCCTTTTCTATTCAAAAACCCTGTCAGTTACGTATGCTCTTCAAAGTGAAATAGTGTGGAGGAGTAGGTTGGGCCACAGAGTTATAAAAATGATGCGACATTCATTTACCTTAAATGTAGTAAAAAAATATACCTTGTCTTGAGCATGAGATACATTAGGGGACATAATGTTGCCCAAGATGACGCTGCCAAGTGGCCAAGTGTCCCGTAATTTGCCTTCCACGATTTTACAATCCATTTTAGTGATGTAGGATTATGTTGTTGGACAATTTGTCAATTGCGCGTCATGTTTTGGGACATTTTGCCCCCTAGTATGTCGGACAATTTGAAAACATCCACATATTCTTATCTGCCAGTTTTAATCAGATTATAACGCTCACGCAAATCTTCTAATTCTTCTAAATCTTCAAAAAAAAAAATGTTTATTTTTGCTATTAACAATTTGTGCCTAGATGCATATATCATGTAAAGCCAATGGTATATGGCCGCAAGCATTCTTCTAAGTAAGCTTCTCTGATGTAAAAACTACAGTTTTATTTCTCAGCTCCATTACACCGAGATCGTATCTGTTCCAATGATTCCACATTGTCCAGTTGAATAGACACTGAATATACAAAAGTACACCAATTTTACATCTCAATTTCCACTAACAATCAATTTACGAATGAAAATGAAATTAAAACAGCCACTAAACTTCACTCAAACAAATTCCCCCAAAAAATGTTGAAAAGGGTTGGTCAATTGTCATTGGTGACAACGATCTGTCACTCGGGATATAAGTACTTAGAAAGACAGTGACATTGAAAACTCGTGAAGGCCGAATATTTAGGGCTCTCGCCCACGGCGAATTTTTCACAGCAGTTTATTTATTTATTTAAACTTCATATACAATAAAGGAACATACACGGACTTAATGCAACAAAGCATTCTCTACCAGTCAACCTCTGGGATAAAAAAAACAACATAGGTTAGCACAATAAAAAAAAATTACATGTTACTCAAACAAAATAAATAAAATAAGTTGATTATAAAAATAAAATACGCTAGTATTATAAACTAAAAAATAATATAATAAATATCAAATTATTGAGAGAACTTACTTTTTTACGACAGCATCGCTACTAACGCGCGTTAGTCGCATTTGCAACGCACTACAGAAGCGATGTTGTAGCGCGTTAGCATCGCTGTACAAGCGCTGCAAACGCGCGAACGTGTCAGACGACATCGGGAAAGAACGGAGGGAGGGTGGCGCGTGAATGAAAAACAAAAGCAATCTACATACAAAATCATAATTTTTGTGCAACTGTATCGCGACAGAAGCGCGACAGTAGCACGTTTGCATCGTGACTGAGAATCATGGCGTAGACGAGGGCAAGCAGCTTGCGAATCGCATATGAGTCTGTGTTGTAATATGGAAGTATTGTAGACCCAATAGTTTTTTGAAAAGAGTAACCATGGAGTTTCTTGCCGGTTCTTCTCCATATGAAACGACCAATTTGGAACCGTGCACTAGTTTTTGACCGTTTATAAGTGCCCATGTAGGCCTATGTAAAATAAAATCATTTTGAATTTTGACTGTATCGATGCGAACGGGCGACACCACCGCTACTGCTTCGCTACAAAAAGTCGCCGTGGGCCAAAAGGCCTTTAGGCGTTTAGACCACGTCGGGTACTGAATGCCACGTCTATCCGTTTTTATAGCTCTATGACAGTACCTACATGTTTCTTTGAAAAGGGTCCTGTAAAGGAAATCTCGGATTAATATCTTAAAAGGTTTAAATAACGGAGGGTTTAGGTTGTTTTCATATTTGTTGGCTGTCCTGTTACCTTTGTCTATTTGAAATATCACACTATTATTGTAAACTCGAAAGTATGCTTTATATTTGTTCTCCATACTCAAATGATCGAACGGATTTAGATATTTGCGACACAGGTTGATGTGTTAGTAATTGGCCTGTTCGTAGGATACTTTAAAAAAAAAAATGTTATAAACTAGTGCTTGACTGCGATCCCATCTGATTGTAAAGCCACTCACATAAACTAGTCTCCTTCCGGGATGGAAATGAAGTAACAGACAGAATCTTTTCTATCGGGAGTTGGTTTTTGAAAAAGTATGAGATAAAGTATTGTAGTCTTACTATATGATAATTATTATAGCTTACACAATTGTTGTTTTTGCATGATTCAAAAGGTTGTTTATCCCATTAGTGTTAGAGAGCTATTGTTTTTAGTTTAGTTGTTAGACTCGTATATACTAATTACTTGCATGCATTTCTGAACACGTATTCTTGTTCTTGTCAATAGGCGCACTTTACTCAGCAAACTTTACTCTGAATGCCTTTTTTGTGTTTTAATAAAAAGGTACATAGGTTTTGATACGTAACCAAATTGATTACTCTGTTTTTGCAACCAAGAATATTATTCAAAGAATATTATTACAAAATGAATAAAATTCATTTTATTTTCGATTAATTATTCATTGTAATGGAATAATTGTGTAAAACCGATATGTAGTTCTGTGTGGTAAATTGCATATAACTTATTTTTTTCCGATCCTCATTTGTGTCTTACTGTTATGCAAATACTCTTTTCTTCATCCAAACCTATCGGTTCTGCGATACCTCTAGGTAAGCTTTACCCCCTTATATAATCCGATTGTCAAAATAGTGTGCGTGAGATGTAGAGGACCTACGTCCCTCAGGCATGCAGTGAGTGGGTTGCGGGATTGTTCTAAAGAGTTACCGTAGCCTTGGAACGTAAAGGGCAACGGAAAAAACACGGGTAAGATTCAGCTAGTCACAGTCTGATACGCCCTCTTGCTGCACTCGCGGAAAAAAGTTATTTGATGATTTTTCAGCCAGAGTAAGGCTAGGTAACTTCTTCCATTCTGAAAAGTTATTTCTTCTTTTTCCTGCCTTTGTCCCATATTACTTGGAGTCAATACAATTTTTTTTTCTTCCATTCTGACCTGTCACCTTACTCTTCTCTTTCGTATCACTCCTCACACAATCCATACATCTTTTCTTTGGCCTCTCCATCCATCTACATTCTGAGAAGTTAGTTAATGACAAAATAAAAAGATTTTACAACCTATCAAAATCTTTTAAGAATCCAAAATGAATGCACACGCCATTTAACTTCAGAACTTTCAGAGCTTTTAAACTAAAACCGCGTACCTAAGTGCAAGTCAGCCATCGCGTGATTAGTGTCTCGCGTCTTATTCCTCAAAGAAAGATCCTCGACCGCAGAACTATGTTAAATTAGACCCGCCTCGACATGAGACGTGTATGAGGTTGTGGCGCAAGGTATGTGGGTCACATCCATCTGATCTTATTGGAGAGTAAGGTGCGATTTCGTGTTTAAAGAAACAGTATTGTATTTGATCGCGTTGTCACATTATCGGGATGATAGATAGTCGTGTAGTTTTAAGTGTTGTGGCTTTATTGAAATGAAGCGACACTCTACGACTTTTTTGCGATGTTAACCGATTGTCATGATAGTAGGAACGGCTCGGACAAATATTGCATAGCTTGTTACTGGTGTGCAAACGATAAATTACGAGTAACCGCCATGACAAAGCCAGGAAGAAACGGGGAAGAAATTCTTGAAAAACGTTTCAGATAAACATTCAACTTTCTTTACCACTAATGCTTAAAAGATTAACCACCGAAATAAGCAAACGAAACGAAAAAAAATGCGTGAAAAATTAAGATCACGGGGAGTTTCTGAAAAGAAAATCCTAGAATGTGAAAGGCAACAGGAGGACGCACCTGTGGTATTAATCAGTTAAAGTCTGAAACACCGTCCCGCGTAAAAAAGGGGAAGCATATTCCAGAATTTTATGGTAGAGACAATCATCATTTTTTAGAAAATATGATGATTGATTCTACTACGACTACTTCTCCTTCTCAACTATTTACATAAATAAGGTTGTATGGAACCGTCGGTGTGTGAGTCCGACTCGCACTTGAACAGTTTTTTTATTCTGTCTGCGTAAGCTTAGAGCGCTCGTCGTCATAGAAATTAGCTTTTGCACAAAGAAACTATGTGCACTTTAATCTACACACACAACTAAGACCCCCGGGGTCCTTCGTAATGTGGAAAAACTGTATTTAGTTCTTTATTGTACCTACACAAAGACATAACATAGTACACAGTGATTTAAAAATTCAAGCACAATTCGAGTTTAACTCAATAATGAATTTTCGTCAAATAAACCTTTGAGTGACAGAGAGAGAACATAATTATTGGAGGTACCTACCTATGGTCAGTTTTATAAACCCGGAGACTAAAATGATATTTCAACACAAAAGAACTGGCGTCATTTCTATAGTAAATTTGACATTACTTGGAACCCGGAGACTAAATTGATTGATTGATTGAATTGATTGAGAACAGACGATACATAAATTATGTCTTATAAATAAATATATATATAGCGGTGCCTCGATGGCATTTATTTAAAAAAAAAAACAGAACTTGATTGCAGCACCGCATACAAATTGTATTGTCAAACCATCCAGGAAACTACTCAAATACACACAAAAAATTACTTTCAAATCATTCCAGTGTATCCTTTATTAGCTGTAGATTTCATTTAATTCCATATATTTATTTTCATCTAACTATATACAATATTTATTTACAGTATAATAAAAAACTCTATTCTAATTGAACTAACTAAAAACTAACCAAAGTATGGCGTCAAAAAACTCTTCCACAGCGCTGTCGACCGTTAATGTGCCCAAAAGACTGGTGGCAGTTCCAGTTTATATGGAGTTAGGTGACAAACCCACTACAGAAGAATAATATAAATACATATAAAGATTATACATATCTACTAATATGAATGAACTAACTAACTTACACTGATAACTTGTCTTTTTTCACTAAGTATATTTAGTTAACACAATTGTACAAGGCACAAATAAACAATTTTTCTTTCTTTCTCTATCAAAAGGTTCGAAGCAAAAAGGTTACAAACCTCCGATCTGTTAGACAATACGACCGTGCGTTCAAGACTTGGCGCCTTACTGTATTGTGAGGGTAATACTCCTCCCTCCTGAAAACGTTTCACAATTGAAAAATCAGAGCTCAAAAGTTGAATTTGCCTACATTACAAAACGAAATCTTCTGCAAAATATCATCACTAATTTCGGCTGTGCGTTGATAGGTATTATGTCAATCAGTCAGAATTTTCTTTTATTTATATATTGATATAGATTATGCATAATAAATACTAATAAGACTGAACTAACTTGCTCTGATCACAATTTTCTTTTCGTCTTTCACTAAGTATTTTTAGTCAATACGATTAGACAAGGCACAAATGAAATGTTTTTCTTTCAAAAGGTTCGAAGCAAAAAGGTTACAAACCTCCGATCTGTCAGACAATACGACCGTGCGTTCAAGACTTGGCGCCTCACTGTATTGTGAGGGTAATACTCCTCCCTCCTGAAAAGGTTTCACAATTGAAAAGCCGGAGGGATTAACAGAGTTTAAAAGGAGGGATTTAGTTGCTCTTCCCGACCTACATTCGACGAATGGTCGACTGTGGGACTTTTTTTTTCTTTAGTCTTGTGAGCGATTTTAAAATTTAAATGCGGCGATTTAAAATTTGATTTCGCTGCGTTTTTGATTTATGAGTGTTTGTGTCTAAACACACTATGCCGAAGATACGCGACCGAAGTTCGGCATTATTACGCCTGTAATGCTATTTGAATTACTGGCGACACATTATGCCGAAATCACGTTGCGTTATAACGTACAGCCGAACTTCGGTCGGGCGTAAGTTCAGCGGCAATTCGGCGGCAACGTATTCTGTAGAACACACATTATACGCGACCGAAATTTGGTTCGATTTTCGACGAAGATCTAGACAAGATCAAGACACGACGCCACGACAGCGCTCGAAACACTGAATATACACATAAAATTGCGCAACTGAATTTCTGCCGCGTAAGTTCGGCACTTATGGTGTGCCATATATCAGCCGAATACGTTGGAACGTAAAATCAGCCGCGGAACTTCGGTCGCGTACGTTCGGCATAGTGTGTTTAGATACTTTATGTTGGCACGTTTGTTTTAGCTGCTGGTAGAGGCTTTATCCACGTGATAATTGTACGTTATTGTAAGGAAAGACAATCTAGGGAAAAAAGGAGGTGCTATTCCAGGACATGATTGACCCGTGTAATTAACAAGCTTCATTAAAATCCTTTTAGTTATACAAGTATGAAGAAGTAAGAAATATATAGTCACACTTACAAACTCTCGTCTTTACAATAGTCATGTGATTAGTATGACTAGCTTCTGCCAGCGGCTTCGTCTGCAATAATGTTATTTTCTAATCAATAATATTTTGTATGTTAATTATAAGAATTAGGCAAATAATTAAATATTTTTAAATTGCGTATTTTGAGTTAAAAATTTGTCTAGCCCTCCATCAATAACAAATCTTGATTTAGTTTTTGAAAAAAAACTCGACTTCATCAAATAAGTACTTAATTCAGGAATCGTGGGTAAATGTTTTACCTTCAGTTCGCTTTCAGATCTTTGTTGTTTTTAATCTAGCAATTTTTATTAATAAATAGTTTCTTACCGATGAAACTGCGTCTTAAAAAGGGTTGCACTGTAATATCTCAAATAAACTTTATTTTCATTCTTTTTTAATTAGTTATTTATTGATTTCTTTGTGTTCTGTATATTCATTTACGTCCTGTCGTGATACCTTATCCTACTAATATTGTGAACGACAGTTTGTATGTAGATGTTTGTTGCTCTTTCACACGAAAACTAGTGAATAGATTTCGATTAAACTTGTTAAACGGGTTGACCATGTCCCAGAATAGCACATAGGGTACTTTTTATCCCAGGAGTATATTCCCTAGGGATATTTTTATAGTACCACACGAGAGTAAGCGCTGGCAGCACCTGTTTCTCAATGAAGTAAAGATATCATCATCTACCTAGCATTTTCCCAACTATATTGAGGTCGGCTTCCAGTCAAGCCGGATTTAGCTAAATACCAGTATTTTACGAGGAGCGGCTGCCTACCAGACCTCCACAACCCATTAACTGGGGTAACACGGTACTTCATGGCAAGACTGGAGTCAGATTTTACTGGCTTCTGACTATCCGTAACGACTGCCAAAGATCTACAAATGACAGCCGGGACCAACGGCTTAACGTGCTTTCCGAGGCACGGAGGAAACTCGATATGTTAAGATCCACAGACCAACCTGGGCAAGCGTTGCTTAACCTTGAAGATCGACCTGTGCGGCTGTTATTATCTAGCCACGAGCTCCTCAATGAAATAAAGATATCGTCTTCTCAATATTCTTCAGTTATTCATGAAAAGTGTTCACCATCCAATAAAGTTGTTCTACATTGTCGTGTGTTGCACCTATATCAACATTTCCACAGTAAAACAATACATAAAAAAATCGTAAACAATATTCGCACATAAAAAAATCTAGTATGAGCCGTTTCAATGTGTCCCTCGTAAGTAGCTACTATTGTTTCTCGATTGGATAAAATTGCTTCACGCTATTTCTTCTATTAGATTTTGTTTTCTCTTTTGTTTTTTTTTTGAAGACCCATTTCTTAATATTTTATTTTCATTATTTTTCATGCGACGTTCTTACGTGATTATGACGTTATTACACATCCTTTTCTAGACATTTTAGAAAAATAGATTTCTTGTGGATATTATTATATTCTACTGAAATGTAATCATTAATTTGTGTAAATTGATCCCATAAAGACTGTGCTAGAGATCCCGGCAGATGTCGAAAGTTGGTTTTTCGTTAAAAACCAGAATTGGAAACCCGGAAAGCCTGTTGCAGCAGCCTGTATAAGGCTCAATTGTGTTTTCAATTCATTCTGAAAACTACTCAACTATACAAACAAAATTCCATGCAAAGCAGTCAAGCCGTATAGGAGGAGTTAGGCGACAAATACACGTACAGAAGAATTATAAATATAGGTATATACACTTTGTATCTTTTGCCCTCGACTTCATCTACGTGAATGTTGGTTATTGTGGACGCGAAAGGAAGTCGAAGGCAGATAAAAAAAATAACCTTCTTTGGGGTTCAAGCTACTGTTTACCAAATACATCAAAATCGCTTCAGTAGTTAAATCATGAAAGTGTAACAGACAAAGAAAGTTACAATAGACTACCTAGAGTCTGTTTTTTAAACCCTGAGACTAAATTGACACAGGCAAAGTCAAACTTACAATACAAGTTGACAACCCACGTAATGTCATTTTAGTCTCAGACATTAAAAAAACAGACTTTATGTGCATCCATGGGGTTCGAACTAGTTCCGTACCAAACATCAAAATTACTTCAGTAAGCATTTACAATAATATTAGTATGGATCGTTTTTTATTACAGCAATAAAATTACACAGTAGTTCAGTTTGTAATTAAATCTATACGTATCATTAATGAGTAAGAATTCAACAGATATCAATTTTATAAAGCTTTTAATTAGGACATCCAATAAACTCACTGAGTTTGATCCAGTGATTAATTTAACGTAAATTCCAATAATTCTGTTCACAAAGTAGAAATAGTAATTAATACTAGATATCAGCGTTGGAATGAAACTGTAGAGTAATATTAGTCAAAATCAATTAGTTTTGCGTAGGTACTAATTATCGCTTGAAGTGTTTTAAAGTACTAGCTTTCGTGACTTTAATGATTGAGGAGTAATATTACTTATAATACCTACTTTTAATAGTGTAAATAAGAAGATATTCTCTGAGATATTCTAATGTCAAAGATTACATAGAGTTTGTACCTATGGTGTCTGAAGCCGAATGACTCTTGATAAACATGAAGAAACGTTTCAAAACGGATAAACTAGGCAGGCTTATCATAAAATATAAAACGCACCCAGAAAAACGGATTGTGTTTGAAGGAACTGAACTATATAACCGATTACCTAAAGACAGCAGTAAAAGTCTTTTAAAAATAATGTTGTTGATTTTGATTCTCATTTTACTTACGTATTTTTTTTTCTATTCTATTTCTCGCAAAAACATCCTTTTCCAAGCTAACAGCAAAGAAAAAAAGAAAACAATTCCCTCCATTCGCAACTTAAAAACAAAAAAAAAGAAACATTCACATTTCAAACCTCGAACAGAAACCATATTCCGTTTATTCATTCGAGTTTCAAAAGTAGAACTAAGAGCGAAGCGCCTGAATGGAATTCTGACGTCATGGCAACGATCTTGATTTATGATATTTTAAAAACTTTTTTCTCTACGTCCATGGAACGCTTCCAGCGTACACGTTCGCTTCACGCGAGCTCCTCATGACATAATCATGTGAGATGACGTAGTCGCCTCGGAAACGAGGACCGGTACGGTATTTTGATTGGAAAACCGTGTAGGAAGACTTGAGATGTTTCTGTGTGACGTCACTTGTATAGAGTAATGTTTTTAGTGTTGTGCGCGATCACGAGTGGATTAGGTTTGTTTATGGGGTTTGGTTTAGCAAGGAGTTTTATAGCCATGTTCGGTTTTTGAACTGCGTGTAATATTTTTTTCAAATGCATTGATTGGATAGTTATTGTGTTAAAATGACCATTTTACTAGTCTTTGATTTTCAATTTAAATTTCTACATTGTGTGTGCTAATTAATATTAATGTTAATTTGTCACTATAAAAAAACTGAAAGGGAATCGTTTGTCAAGACAAACGACCACACCAAGGTATGGTTATAAGAAGAGGAAAGATGAAACACATGTTACAGAAAGAGTTATGAGTATATATGTGTATACTGATAACTCTTTGGATGGAGAGGGAGAGGGAGGCCAAAGAAATTGATGATTGTTAGAGAAGTGATATAAAAGACAAGGGAGTTAGTATTAGTATGACGGACAACAGGACAGAACGGAAGAAAAAGACGTATTGAGCCAACCCCAAGTAATATAGAACAAGGGCAATAAGACGATAATATAAGCAACAATTACCACAAAAATAGAAGAACGCAGACGGAAAGTAATGATAAAAACATACCACTAAATAAAAACATTTTCTTTAAAGCACGAGTGACGAAAAGCGACGATTTCTAAACGTGTAAAATTAGAAACGGTACGGTCAAGAATATTTTTGTTGTGCTCAAAAACCGATGGTCCTAATCTAATGGCATGTGGCATTGTACTCTGACAAATGACAAAGAAAATACTATACAATATTTTTTTTCTAAAGCTTTTGATGTTGAAGAAAAAATATAAATAATTAATTGAATGCTTACAGAGTGATGTAGTTTGCTGCCAAAGAGCCGTAGACTGAAATATCGCAGTCGGTAAGATCCGGTTTTGTTGAAATTATTTTAGACTGTTGCTTCAGATTTTAGGGTGTATTCAGACTTACTACACACCTGATACATAAATAGTTTGGTTCATACTGACTACATTTTGTCGTTGAACACAACCGTGTTGATTGCCTACATCGCTACCATAACGCAAGCACAATGCAACCACCAGCGATATCGCAAATTAGTCTGTCTACATACACTGGCTACAACGTAACCACAACGCAACCACTTCGTAGTTACTACAACACAACTGTAAGAAGCTACAGCGACTCTCGTAACTAACCATCATAATAATCGCGGTGAGACAGTGGTCAAACACAAGTCTACGTATCAGTTATTTAAAATAAAACATGCTTTTGTCGATGCGATGTGGTGTGGCTGTGGTGCGTTTGTATACAGCCTAAGGGAAATGCTGCCGGCAAAATTCGAATTTTGTTTGTTTCAACCCTATTGAATGGCTTTTTCATGAAAAAAATATTTAATAGCCCTTAGCTGAACTGTGGGGGTCGTGTTGAAGATTTTGATTATTATAATTCCGTAAATAAATACGTATGCAGCCGCTATCCCACAGGCGCTTTCTAAGCGTTCGCGTTTGTCGAACGTTTAACCTGCGAGAATGTTGCGTGTACGCGACGATAACGTCACAAGTCTGTAATGGCAAGCGTTTGCGCTGCAATTTCGCAACGTTCACGTCGCGTTTTTTTAGTAATAGGTAAGTATAATCCTGCTCTACGCATTTTCTTTAAATAAAATTTTTAACATTGATGAAATAATGCGTATGGTAACTTTGTTCCTGAAATCATCAAATGACACATTGTATTCTGAGTGGAAGTAGAGAGAGTGTCAGGTTTTTATTGACTAAAACTCAGCTGTGTTCTATCAGTTATTTTTCGCGTTCTAGGACCACAATAACTCTTTCAAAAAATCTTAAAACCTATATTTTTCTAGCTATTTCAAAACTGTACCGCTGAACCCACTACTTTTTACTACTCTAAAGAAACCTTGCAAAAATCGTACCTTGGCCAGGAACGATTCTAGTGAGTTTTCTCGTTTCTAAAACTTAGTTAAATTACGTCTTCCCCTTTTTATTCCCATCTCTTTCAAGAGTTTACTTGCCTTGGAAAAGCATTTGTTTTTCACCTGTACTTCTATTTACAGCACAATATAAACTTTGAGAAGAAATCCTTAAGGTACTTCGCTAAGTTACCTGGAAGTGTTTTTATTAAATTATGCTTATGATATTGAACTCGGAAACAACTTATGGGGCTTGTTTTGCGGCTGGTTTGACATTGGTATTTGTGTGGTTAATTTTGCGAAGAGTATCCGAGTGTCATTGAAAACATTTACTGGAAGTAAATTAATGAAATGAATGAATTTAAGGAATAAAAAAAATCGGTAAGATGGATTTGTTTCTGACAAGTTGAATTCAAAATACGAATAATTCAATGTTATGTATTCCTATATTGTATGAATGACATCGCTTACCAGGTGAGATAGTGGTCAAACGCGAGCCAATGCAAAAAAAAAGGTAAAGTACGTAATCTGAAAATCAATCCAAATTAACCATTGTTTGTCTTTTTTAAATATTGTAAATATTCAGTGTTTTTGCGGTGTTTCTCCGAAAGAGACTATGTCCCACCTTCCATCTTGCGTCATGGGCTCTGTGACCTGTTCACGTAGGGATCTAATATCAGACGACATTGCCGTGTCTGAATTAGGAGCTCGTGGCTAAATAATAACAGCCGCACAGGTCGATCTTCAAGGTTAAGCCACGCTTGCCTAGGTTGGTCTGTGGATGGGTGACCATCTTAACATAACGAGTTTCCTCCGTGCCTCGGAAAGCACGTTAAGCCGTTGGTCCCGGCTGTCATTTGTAGATCTTTGGCAGTCGTTACGGATAGTCAGAAGCCAGTAAATCTGACTCCAGTCTTGCCATGAAGTACCGTGTTACCCCAGTTAATGGGTTGTGGAGGTCTGGTAGGCAGCCGCTCCTCGTAAAATACTGGTATTCAGCTAAATCCGGCTTGACTGGAAGCCGACCCTAATATAGTTGGGAAAAGGCTAGGCAGATGATGATGATGATGATTGCCGTGTCTGAATACTGGTCACTGAAAGAATTTAATTTACAAATAAAAAATAAAACTAGTTTTGATATCGACACGCTAAGAAGAAAAAGATCATACATTTTAATTCTTTGTAGGTCCTTGGTATCCGCAATTGCTTTAGATTAACTACATTCTCAAAGTAACAAACTCAAAGAAAGCACCTATAGGTACTAGGAACGTAAAAATACCAAAGAGAGAAAAAAGAGGCATATTTTATCAAACTGAAATGATGAAAACCACTGGAATCGAAAAAAGCAATACTTTTAGATATCTCCATCTTGAAGAGACTGTCGGATCAACGCAATAGATACTACAGAAATATCTACAAATACACGAAATCCTATTGAAAGTAATTCGAATGTTACTAACTTCCTCCGAGGTTTTGCGAAGCCGACATTTCCCTGATATCCCAGAGGATACATTTTTTTGAAGTCGAACCCTGGTTCCAAAGCCTTTGTGGTCTCGAGTTGTCAATGTACTGTTCCGGTAAATCCTTTAATTCTTTAAGGCGTGATGTTTTTTGTGCTTCGATCGGAATTGAAGGTAAACTTTGCTATTTTCTGTTCAGAAAATTGCTGTTTTTTTTTTCACGGTTTCGGAGATGTATTTTGGATGAAAAGATTATTAAAATGAAGACTGTTCGAGTGTTCGTGTGCTGCTATTTTCGTACTTATTGGCAAAAATATGAAGGGTTTATTTACTGGAGAAGTTATCTACCTACTATCTATAATCTGATTATCAATTGCCGCAAGAATTACAGGCTTTGAAAGTCGGTTAGAAGAACTGCTTCTGAAAACGAAATGCTATTTCAGGCATCTGTGCTTGTAACTTTCTTCTTCTTCTTCTTCTTCTGCCTGGCGTTAATCCCGGCTATTGCCAGGGACAGCCTGCCTATGCCAGGGTCCGCCGCCTGTGCTTGTAACTTTCATTGTTATCAAATGTAGGCTGAATAAACGATATTATGATCGCAACACTCATTAATATCAGCCATCTACCCTTTTGCTATGTTCCATTAAGCTTCCTAGGCTGCTAGAGGTTCATGCTCCTTAAACACAATGGCCAACTGAAGGAACAAGGTTTTTTTACCAATACATTGAACCAATAATTCGAAGACATGTGACATCCACCAATCCGCAACGAGGCCCGCGTGGTGGATTATGGCCCATTCCCTCTCCTAGAGAGGAGGCCTGAGTCCCAACAGCGGGAACATTACAAGACGGATAGGTAGTGCTATTTACCTACACATTGTTTTAACTGTAGTAAAATTTCTATGGAAACACGTCGTCGCATTGCGCCATGATACCTAGACCTTGGTGATAATGACTTGTATGATTATTTTGTTTCTTTGCATTTGTTTCACTTTTTGGCTGTTTTTTGCATTTCTGTGCCATCCTTTACCTGCACAGGCCTATTGTTTTTGAGTGAGTGAATCCTTCGTTACAAACATATTTTGTAGGAATGGCGTTTCAATGACACCTCAAAAATTCAATGACCGTGGTATGACCTCTTCGTGTCGCACCACTCAACAATATTAGAAAGTCGTTGGACATTTGATAGAGTTTTCAGGACATTAAGTCCTGAAAACTGTGTCGTCGTGCGTGTCGAGCTGTTCCTAAGTATATCACGGACTGTGCACTCCTTCCTTTTAAAAGATTAGTTATTCTGATCTATCTTTATCACGATCTGTCAATTATACACCGTGCACCAACCACATTTCAAATCATTAGCAATCCTTCGCCTCAACCGTGCAAACAATGCCAATTCTAAAATACTAGGCATGTTCATCTAAACACACGTACACAAACCTCAAAAGAGACTCGCATAAAAACAAAGCACATTCCACTATCTCGATTCCCTGCAACCCGGATTAAACAAAGTTAAAGAAACACTAAAGCAGCACATTAGGGGCAACTGAAAAAGCGACTCGAAATACATACAGTGAGACAAAAGATTGGAAGCCACAAACACACTTTGTAACCAATCTGCTTAATGCAAATGCTTTTAGGGGCCTCGCCCACGGAGACTTTTTGAAGCGATGCAGTAGCGCGGCTGTCGCGCGTTCGCTTCGATACAGTGGCTATGCAGTCGCTAGCGGCTTACCCCCACGATTCTCAGTTGCGATGCAAACGCGCGTCAGCAGCGTTACTAACGCGCTACAGTCGCGATGCAAACACGATACAGTAGCACAAAAATTAAGATTTTGTATGTAGATTGTTTTTGTTTTTCATTCTCGTGCCACCCTCCCTTCGCCCTCTCCCCGCTGTCATCTGACACGGTCACGCGTTAGCAGCGCTACAGTCGCGATGCAGTAGCGCGTTTGCATCGCGACTATAGCGTGTTAGTAGTGCTATAAAAAGTCGCTGTGGGCGACGGCCCTTATAGCAGCGAACACAACTCCCTAGTGCACTGGTTTATTAAGAAACGTGGTATTATAAAGAGGAGGTAAGGAGATGGATAGTTATGTTCAAAGAAGCGGTCTTTAAGTCAGGAATGTTTAATCTTGTCCAGAAGTAATCTATTCAGGTTGTAGTACATAAAATACTTTTTGTCTCAGGAGTATATTCCCTTGGGACATATTTTTACTTACACTACTGCATGCTTCTTCACTCGCGTTAAACGATGGAAACTATCTCAAGGAAAAAATATTTCCTATTCCAGCACATGGTATACCCGTGTGTCAAATGTCATGTGTCAGCGTGAAAGAGTGACAAATATACAATACTAGCTTTTACCCGCGGCTTCGCTCCCGTCAAATGACTATCCTACATATCCTACGCTACCCTACCCTACCTTCCCTACCTACCCTACACTACCCTACCTACCCTACACTACACTACACTACACTACCCTACACTACCCTATACTACCCTACACTACCCTACACTACCCTACACTACCCTACACTACCCTACACTACCCTACACTACCCTACACTACCCTACACTACCATACACTACCCTACCTACCCTACACTACACTACCTTACACTACCCTACACTACCCTACACTACCCTATACTACCCTACACTACCCTACACTACCCTACCTACCCTACTTTACCTATTTTTTTTTTTTTTTAATTTTTCTCTCCGTAAGAACAATCATTGAACTTCAAGGAACATTTTAAAAAAAGAATCAGCCAAATCGGTCAAGCCGTTTTCATGTGATGTCGTGACAACGGAAAACGGGTTTCATTTTTATATATATAGATGGAGATGACAATAGAGCAATAAATGAAAACACTGGCAATACTTCCATTGATCATTATTTTATCTTTTAGTATCGGACCAGCCCGTAAATCGCGAAAAAAGAAATCAGCTATCCCGTACATTTTGTCGGCTTATGCTGTTTTTTTTTTTGTGTGAACTGTGTAGATTCCACTGTAAAAATATTTATATTGATTGCATTACCAGCGTTTTCATTTATTATTGTATTGTCATCCCTTCACTGTATACCTATACACACACAAATCCTTACCAATATGAGTGAGAATAGGATAGAAATGTTTGTTTTAAGTCGACACAGTAATTGCTAACCTAATTTGGCATTCTTCATTAGTTGCATTCTTAATTGAATGAATGTTGTGCCAAAAATACAATGTCAAAATATTAAATAACCATCTCTAAGACTTCAGAGAATTCAATAAAGATAAACAAGTCACAGTTCTCATAATAATTATTAGCCTCCCAGCCTTAATTCACATAATAGACCCAGGACATTCAGTCATTGGTCAAAACAATTATGTATTCTATCTGCCAAAATATTATCTTCTCACATGCTTAGTATTGCAAACATCATTTATATTTGCTCACATAATATTACATAACATAACATCACATCAATATTCTTCGAAGGATTTAGATACCGAAATCAAATACATAATCAAACTTGTAGTTTCCCCACTGCTGGGCCTCAGCCCTCCTATTAACGAGACAGAATGGACCGTAATCCACCACGTTTGCCAATGGCGCGTTGGCAGGTAACCCGTGGTTCACGAACGCAAAAAGTGACTGGAGGTTTTATTCAATAAAAATCTGCAACACTCTTCTTCTCCGTCTTAGAGCAGAAGAAGTAATTAGATGATTTCACACACCCAAAAAAAAAATGGTGGCTTGGTGAATGTTGTCTTGTCTTCGAAGTTTTGCTTTCAGAACAGTCTAGTTTTTTCAAGATGTTTCCTTTACCGCTTTGAGAGCAGTCCTTGTGTATTATTACAAAAAGTAAAGCACCTACCTGAGTTTGAATCTATTGGGATCTTAGGCCCTACCGCGCGACCACAGGCTCTTAACGTGACTTTATGACCTAAACTGTCAAAGAAAATATTAACGTTAATTTACTTCATCTTTTTCTTCTTTTCGAATCAATCAACCAATCACTACTACTATCTACTACTATACAAACTCTACTTGATACTTTATCACTAGGATCACGGGAGCGGCCGGGCAAAGTCGCTGGGAGAAGCTAGTCTTAAACAAAACGGCCTTTTCAAAAGCCAACACCTCCACAGTGACCTAGATACAATTTTTCACCTCACCACATCAGACTAACGTAAGCTATAAGTTTACGAGCGCACAAACAAACGAGCGTTATAGCTTTTACAGCTATTTATGAGGTAGGTGAGTAATAACAAACAATGATTTACTGTGTTGCGGACATTGTAGCTTTAAAATACGCTGTTTACCTGACTTCCATACCTGCCTTGAGGATCAGGGATGTTACTAGCATTAGCATTATCGGCCTTGTAATGTTGCCAATGTTGGGACTTATAGATAAGAAATTTTGGATCTAGAAAACAGTATTTGTATGATTTAGGGATATATAGGTATATATCGGTGACGGGAGGCCTATGTCCAGCAGTCGTCTTTCTGTTGAGATGATGATGATGATATATCCTATATGGGTATACCGGTTTCGATTACGGTAACGGATATTTTAATTAACGGATTATCCGCTAGTGTCGGTTACAGATATTAGAATCTCCAACTTATAAAAGTAAAAAACAGATAGCAAGATTTGACTTCTATTTTTAATCTAAATCATCATTTTTTTGGCCGGGCAAGACAAACAGAACCCGTTCGTAGCCTGTCTTTTAAGTTTACAATATACCATTTAGGCATACTGTTTATGATACATGTAGCTTGATAGACGCGTATTCGTCATTTGATTAAATACTTGGTGTACGCCTGGTCACAGCTTACATACAGAACTATGAAACTCTGTCGACGAAACGGCAACGACACGACGACGGCACGAAGTTACCAATCCGTCAACATATGTAGTTTCCAACCAAGCGTATAATGACGAATACGCGTCTATGAAGCTAACGTGTCCGTGGACAAATAGGCCTTAGTTTCCGACTCTACTCGAAACTTTCATACCGCTTTCGGTTACGGATATTTTTTTCTTTCGAATATACCATAGTATCGATACAGGTAAAGAATTATGCTTACTTTTCCGAAACCTTTTCAATATTACATTAACAAACATTATGGCGGCACATAGGGCAGCGCATGTCTTTTGGAAAAAATGGTGATGAGCACTTTTGGAAAATTCAAGTGCCATTTGTATTTTCTTTTTAAAACCCATCCAAAAAGGTCAGATGTCTAACTATTTATAGCCTTGAATAGGTTTCGGGCTAACAAGCTATTTTCAGCAGTTACAACGTTTTGCACTTATATAAAACGAATAGCGCCTTGCCAGCACCTTGATATTTTTAATGTTATTGTAAGGCTAAATATAAAAAGAAAATATCTATATAATTATAGGGCAAAGTCCTGACTCGTCAAAGTCAAGCCCAAACCTTTGGACTTAGAAGTTGTTCCTTTGATGAGTTATGTATCTATACAAAAAATAAGAAAGGTGATCATGGGGTATGCTCAAATAATCTAAGGGAACGAATTTGGTTTGATTGGAGTTCAAAGTTGGTTTGGAGAAATCTACTTTCAGGCGAGCGCAGCTACTAGGAGAAACTAGTGTAAGTAATATGAAGTATATTAACCAACTATTGTGTTAGTCAAAACTGAATAGGTTACTTATAAACAAGCGTGCTCCATTATCGACCAAATCATTACTTACCATCAGGTGAGATAGTGGTGAGACCCTGAACTTATTAAAAAAAAATTAACAGCCAATGTTGAAATTGTAAATAATTTTTTTTTTTTTTAAATTGTATAAGCTAGTGCTTGACTGTGATCCCACCTGATGGTAAGCAGTGATGCAATCTTAGATGGTGAGGCGCACTAGTTTATTAAGAGCCTATTCACTCTAGCCTTGAAGACACCCAAATTATAATTGGACGGGAAGACCGCAGCAGGCAAACTATTCCAGTCCTTCGATGTGCGCGGTAGAAACGACGAAGCGAAGCGCTTAGTCCGGACCGTAGAGGTTTCAACAACAAAAGGATGGACATTCGCCGTACGACGGTTTGTCCGATGGAAAAAACGGGATGGCGGAATCAATTCGTGTAATTCCTGCGCACACTCTCCGAAATGCATCCTGTAGAATACCGAAAGGCTGGCTACCCTACGCCTGTGCGCAAGGCTTTGTAGGTTGGAGTTAACTAGATCTGGATCTCCAATTAGCCTCTTCGCACGCCTTTCCACTGAGTCCAAAGTTGCCAGGTGGCATTTTGCAGCTCCAGCCCATATGTGGCTGCAGTACTCCACACACGATCGGACCTGTGCTTTGTATAACATAAGAAGCTGTCCCGGTGTGAAGTACTGCCGGACCTTTGCAAGAACGCCGAGTTTCCTAGCAGCTACTTTAGCTTTGGACTCAATGAACCGCCCAAAGTTCAAGTTTGAAATCACGAAGCGAAAATTCAAATCGAAAAAAGAAAACTATTCTATCGACTTTACTCCGTACAAGAACATAGACTTTACTGCTTTCTTCTTCTTTTCTAAACTTTCCCATGAGAACTACAAAAGAAACCAGACGTTTTTTGCCCGGGCAAAAATAATTCCTTTTTCAAAACAATAGACCGAACGCCATAAAACCGTTGCATCCACGTTGTAAATCGCCCTTATTACCATAACTTCGTTTCGCGTAATAAAGTCCATGATAGCTTTGTCCTTCTCTTCCTTAAGCTTTTCTCCATATAAATAATACTCTGTCTCTTTCTTAAGTGTTATGTTTACGGGTCTGATAGCACCACCTCCCTTTCTGTATAGGCTGAAAGATTATGCTATTGTATGAATGATGATGCGTATTATTTTCATGGTTTCTTATTGTGATGATAAGGAAATGTATGGCGGTTATAGGCTCCTGTAATTGCTAATTCAGGTGAAATGTGTTTTTAATGAAAGGAAGACATGATTTCTTAGGTGGAGTTACGGTTTTCACAAGCTGCTTGGTAGTGTTACAAATTTTATAGGGCCTTGAAGGTTGTAGAGCTATAAAGAATTTCTGAAAAGAAAACCATGGTCCTAGAACAAAAAGGAAAACTGAGGGATACAAATGAGGTTTTAGACACTTGATAAAAGTCTGACAAACCCTCTTGCGCTACAAGTAGACCGAGAGAAGTCATTGGATAATTTTTCACCTCAAAACAAAATTTATGTAATGGTACTAGTATGGTATTAGTCTATAGTTTTAACCCAGCATGGTCAAAGCCTCTAAGACCATGAGTTGGCTTCTGAAAGGAACACCCGGAACCCAGGAACGTATACAAAAAGAAACGAAGTGGGATTTAGTCAGTAATAGTCTGACACTCCCTCCCGCGCCGCCTGAGAGTGGGAGAAATCATTCTTGATGATTAAAAACAACTATTGAAAGCAAACTTTTGACATGTTTTGTCTTCATTCTATCAGTGTCATGCACTTCTCTATTTTGAGAGTCATAGTATTGTATCTAACAACAAATGATTGTTATGGGACCCATTCATGGGATAATACACATGTCCACAGCAGACTCTTGAATTACATCGAATGGATTGACAGGTTCTGTACTTGACTGGTATTGTCAGTTGGATAGGCAATCTCAATGCCCATAATTAGAAACTGCTGTTGGCTCTGAGGCTTATCTTAGCCTATAGGCTTTAGAGATATCTCCTAACAATGGTGAAGCATTCAAGGCAGGTGGACAGATTGGGCGTTGTGGAGATGACGATATGTGGGGAGGCCTATGTCTGATAGTGGACGTTTTTTGGCGGAAATGATTATGATGATGGTAGGCAGCTAATACTACGAAATAAGTTTTTTATTAGCTGCCTACTTGTTTAAGGAAATATCATCGTAAAGATTATACATAATTATTATTATTTGATTAATAAAAACAATAGAAGCCCTTTAAATTATTTTTGTTAACCTTTGTAAATAAAATCCCTAAAATGAAAATAAAACAAGCTAAACACATTTTGGAAATTTGTTCAACTTCACAGTTGTTTTTTTCTGAAATTATACAATTTCGGTTAACGTGTATTAAATAAAATTTTGAAAAATACTGTAAGGCGTCTTCTGCTGGGGATAATCCTCCCACAAGTGTCTTCATAACGAGAGGTTCTATGTGCCTCGCATTCCCACAAACTTCACCTGGTCGTCGAACCAGTTTTGAAGCCTTCCAACGTCGTGTCTTTTGGTATGTGTTTTGATTGCCACCCACCTCACCTTATGACCCCATCAGCCGTCTGTTCTGCCAATTACCACTTAAATTTGGCGATTCTTCAGACTGAGGCTGAGATTCTGTAGGTACTTATAAAAAAATATTCTTAAAATGGTCTCCATTTTTCTTATATAAAGCTCACTAACAAAACCTCGAATTACCTCTGGCTTCTGTTAAACACACAATACAATTTAAATTAGTCGACCTAAGCTACTGCAAATGAAACTGTTATCTAAACGAATATAACGAAGAGCAGAAGTTAGTTTTTATTATTATTTGAGCTAGAAACAACTTGCTTTGTACTGATAAAACTTGGATTATTCGAATAGTTTTCTCTGAGGTAGGAAATGTATAATGTTTTGCAATCTAAGTTGTTTTTGATTTTTATTTTCTGATAGTTACCCCAGTAAATGGGCTATGGAGGGCTGGAAGGCAGCCGCTCCTCGTAAAATACTGGTATTCAGCTTAATCCAGCTTGACTGGAAGCCGACCCCAATATACTTGGGAAAAGGCTAGGCAGATGATGATGATTTTCTGATAGTTAGAATTTTTTGTTGAATCCGATGGATGCGAGATGTATAGGCCCGGTCGTTGTGGCGACGCTTGGGGGTGGCGAAAGTCCAGCAGTGGACATCTTTCGGCCGAGATGATGATAATGAGAATTTTAAATAAGTAATCATATTAGAGGATGGGTTAGAAAACCGGGCAAGTACCAATCTGAATTTTTCAATTCATATGATTTACTACCTGAAAAAACAAAAGACAAAAAAAGTTGGGTGGCCTTTCTCCAACTATGAGATCGCTTTTCGGTCTTGAGTGTAATCGAGTCCTAATATTTTACATAAAGCGACTCCCTATCTGACCTCCACAACCCAGTAAGTGGGTGACACGATATCCCTTTGCGAGACTGTTCTACAGGAAAAAGGGATTCTGTAATAAAACTTCTGTTGACTTTGACATCAAATATATCCTATAAAACAAGGTTAGCCAAGCTTTTCAAGCCTTTCATAGCCATTAACGCGACCGTACAATTTTAAAAGGCCACCTCGAATTTTCCACTTTTCAATATCAGGCCCCGAAAATTTTCCGTAGGTAAAACAATTTAATTTCATATTAAATAAATCCTTCGTTCAGAAACCTTTTGTGTTCCCTCGTTATACTTCACACGTACGGTTCACATTATTCATGACGTCACGAACGGAGTGGTGACGTCAGAGACTCGTGTTACAGATTTTCACGTCAATATTGAGTTTTTTTTTTCGACGAAATGAAAAATGGTATTCCGTTTTGTTATTGGATGTTTTGACGGATGTTTGGGTTAACGTTTGAGCTTTGTTTTTTACCGGATTGTGCCAGATGGAAGGTTATGTTTTTCGAGTGTATGTAGTTCTGTGTATTTTAAACTGTTTCTTACATTTTTACTTGAGAAGTGTCGTAGTTGTTTTATTGATACAGGGAACTTAAAAGTATTAAAAAATAAAATGGCGGATTTTAGCGCCCTATTTATCAGAAAAAGGTTTCAAGGTGACCATTCCAACAGTATTACTCACAAAAATGTAGACAGTAAAATCTAAAAAACAACTAAAAAATCTGCCACCAACTGCATCAGACTGCTTAAAGTAATTTATATTAAACATTTTTGACGATTTTTGCGGACTAGTTTTTTACACACTATACTTATTATATTGTAATGTTTATAAACTTTTCACGTGTCTAAAATCGCGAATCAAGGTCGTATCAAGGTCGCGGTAGACCACAAAGGAAGTGGTAGAACGACTTAGATCCTTACAAATTGGCAAGGGCCAGAAATAATAGATGGAATAGGCGAGACTAGGTTAACTAGGTAAAGACCTAGCTGTTTCAAGGTACAGGATGAATATAATAATAATAATAACTCCTCAAAGTTCTAAAAAAAAAGAAAGAAAGAAAGAAAAGAAAGAAAAATATTTTAAGGTATTCTTTGAACTAGATAACTAAAAAAGAAAACTGTTTTTTCTTTTAAAGCAGCCGTTTGTTTTTGCGATACTTCCAGTCTGTTGAACCTGAAACCCGTGTAAGCTGAAAGACGAATCTCATCCTAATTTGACTAAGAAACGTGTTAGCAATTTCATAATATTCTGGGAAATCTAAAGAAAAGTCAAACAAAACCAGAACGTCAGACGCTGGTGAACTTTTAATTGAAGACGGCTACCTTTCGCGTCTATACGCAAACTTCTTTAATAATTACTGTCTACGGCTTCTGATTTGGTCTGAGTGGTATAGGAGTCGCGATTTTATCGACAATGCGCTATTTGTACTATCAGCTAAGGAGAGTAATATTAACATGGAATAGTATAATTTTTATTATACACCAAAATAATAACAAAACTTTTTTCACAAACTTTTATCTACAGGTACCTATAACAATGAGGATCTTATCGCTAACAGCGATATCTACCTTACTTTACCTTACCCCTTACCTTAGGATGAACTGTAAAAATTACATACATAATTAGCCTTATATTTTTTCCACTGCTAGAACTCAGGCCTCTTAGTTAAGGAATTGGCCGTAATCCTATAGTGCGGGTTGGTTTTTTGCTTCGTGTGGGATTCTGACTCGCACAGTATAGTGCGTAAACCCGTATAGCTTCCGTACGTTTTACACAAAGCCGGTACGTTTACTTGCGCACGATTCTTCGAACTCCAAACGTTGGCAGATTGATAGATCATCGCAATACATCTAGGCGAATAGACTTCGAACTGAAACTAGGCAGTTTACTTCATGTGGTTATGAATGACGCTGATGCTGTGACGTCTTTTGTTGTTTATGTAACATTCCTTGCCTTAATTTGTTTGAGTAAGCTTTGTTTATATTTTACAACAAATCTTTCTCTAGGTGATATAAGGTAGGAGCCCTGATGCCCGCTAAGGTGGCAGGATGGTGGCAGGTAATATCGAAAAAAACTAGAATTTTTCAGGTTATTATTTGTAAGTATCTTCGAAGTTGATTTGTGCTGCAAACCTTCACTGCTACGGAAGGCAGGGGTAGTGGCAGGGTTGAAGCCTACTAGGGTCATGGGTTCGTTTCTGAAAGGAAAACCCAAGGCCCTGGATTTCAATGCAAAAAACGAACATAAGAGTGGGTCAAAGAAACCTCACCTCTTTCAAATCAGAATGACTCCCCGCCTTTCCCAATCTTTTTCCATTTGTTACAGCTGCTATGCAACAATTTTTTCAGCACATATCAAATCTACAAACATATTCATTTCTTCCACCATTGACTTCCCAGTATTCTAGTTCTGTATAATACTAATATTTGAATTCACTGTTCCATATTTAGACTGCAGCATCATACAGTTATGATCTCTGTAAACACAAAAAGCGATTTCAGTCCGACATTTATGTACTAGAGCCGTTTTAGCATGAACGTGTGTTTAGATAAATAAATGTCTGTCGATCTAGCGGGTTGAATTGGTTTTAATAAGGTTTATGGCGTTAGGAGTTAGTTCTTGCTGATTTATTAGCACAAGGTTGTAAGTTGGTGCGTTTTCTATCATTCAGCCTTGGTAGAACACGTTGCGTTATTATCCCGGCCTTATCTGGCCTTAAGGCCTAACTACGAGATTCTAACGTGACCTAAACTGCACTAAGGTGTGTGTATAACTCCATCTTCCTCGCTCACACGCTTGTCATTTTCACACGCCATGGTATGGCCCCTGTTCCTAGTTAGACGGTGAGCTTCTTATTACTCTCCGTCCACAAGCAGGCAGCTACAATCATACTTGTGGAGTAATGAAGTAGACTTAAGTTTATTCAGGCTTTACTGTTGTGGCTTTTCACATGATTATACCCAGTAACACGTACAAAGTTTCACACATTTAAAGTTATTTATTGATTTAGACCTATTTTATCAAATATTCTCACAGAAATCACTTTTTAGGGTTGTATACCCAAAGGGTAAAAAACAGGACACTATGCTAAGACTTCGCTGCTCGTCTGTCTGCCACCAAGCTGAAACTTTTGAACTGTGATAGCTAAACAGTTGACATTTTTTTTTTAACAGTTGAAATTTTTTCACAGATAAGCAGTCCATTTTATCTTCAGTAGACGCCTTCAGCACCAGCAGCACTCAATATCTCATCATCATCTGCCTAGCCTTTTCCCAACTATATTGGGGTTGGCTTCCAGTCAAGCCGGATTTAGCTGAATACCAGTATTTTACGAGGAGCGGCTACCAACCAGACCTCCACAACCCATTAACTGGGGTAACACGGTACTTCATGGCAAGACTGGAGTCAGATTTACTGGCTTCTGACTATCCGTAACGACTGCCAAAGATCTACAAATGACAGCCGGGACCAACGGCTTAACGTTTGAATCCCCTACCGGTCCTATGAGACCGCGCTGTTATTGTTTTACTATTGTGTCTCGTTTCGCGGGTATCTGAGTAACTACCGTGCTTTCCGAGGCACGGAGGAAACTCGTTATGTTAAGATGGTCACCCATCCACAGACCAACCTAGGCAAGCGTTGCTTAACCTTGGAGATCGACCTGTGTGGCTGTTATTATTTAGCCACGAGCTCCTCAATATCTACATGTGCATAAAGCACGTAAACCCGTTAATGTTGCGTCTGATCTTTCTCCGGTCGTGTCGGATTGCCGTCCAATCGGATTATGAGAGTAAATGAACAGAGAGTGCACTAGTGTGTACGCTTACACTTGTGTTCTATAATATCTCTTACGTACTTAGCTCTCTGATCGATATCCGGGCAGGAGGATTATTTTTATTATTGGTAATATTTTTTTTAATAGGGTAAAGTTTGGTTACTATGGCTCTGAGGTAAACTTTGACCCGAACTCATTAACCAATTGAATTCTCATGTTCGTATTGCAGTTAATAAACTTGTGCCAAAGTTTTGTCCTAGGGTCAAAGTTACCCCACTTTACTCGGTATTTATTTAGCAGTTACATTACTCATTTAGGTGTTTGGGACTATTTTTTTCTTATACCATATTTCCGCTTATACCATAGACCACTGTCTGGCGGCTTGGGTAAGCTGATATCTCATTGGGAACAGCAATTAAATTCCGTACCTATCAATGTCCTAGAGGCCCTATCACGAGCTCTTGACTCGATTCATTTGACGACGTAAACTGAACTGTTACAGGGATAGAGCTATATTGGTTGTATAGCTTTATTCATCTTTCTCGGTCGCACGCTTACGCCCGTTTTCAATAAGCTATCTATTTACAGTTGAAGCTACTAAAGATAAACAAATATCCTTTTGCCCTTACTTGCTTTCCTATAACCTACCGACGGATAGCATTTCCTACCAAAGTTGTGGATGGACAGATAGAATATTACTGTTTATCGGGGATAGCTATCTATCTATGAATTGCGGTAGGTTATTGAAAGCGGGGGTTAATGTTTTAACACATGGTAAGGTCCAAGGGCCATTTTCTTCAGAAGAGTTCATTTGTTTTTAATACCTGATATTGGTTCCCACTGCTGTGCAAAGGCCTGTCCTTACTCCCTCCAAACCTGTCTATGGCGATTCTTCCTCCTTCCAAACCTATGGCGATCTATGGCTATCTATGGCGATCTCTGGCCAAGTTTGTCCCGCAAACATGATCGGAAATTTTAGAACCTTTAAGACCGTTTTCACATTATCCGATCCGATATCGGTATCGGACGCCGATCCGATATCGGGGTAAGTAAAATGTATGAAATATGTACCTGTCTTTCATATTGTCCGGCCCGATATCGGATATCGGAGCACGGCATTTCATACATTTTACTTACCCCGATATCGTATCGGCGTCCGACACCGATATCGGATCGGATAATTTGAAAAGGCTCTTAGAAACCATAATAGATTTGTTTCTGTTGTTTTATAAACAAGACAAATAATAAAACACTGGAACTTAGCTTTTCGGAGTGCAATTTCTATGTTGTTTGTTGTCATTCAATGAGGTGGCAGAGAGTGGAAAATTCCAAGTAGAATGTAAATTCTTGGAAAGCATTAGGACCGGAGTAAGAAGTAATTGTTAATGACAATAAATTGGCTCAGATATCTTTAGTGTTTTTCTTATTTGAAGTCAATGGTAAACTTCTTCGAATGCATGGGTCCAATAGGTGACTACTTTAAATAGTGCATCTACGGCATTGATTAAATTCTCTAAAGATCAGGTGTATGGACACTTGAGATACTCCAATGTGTGTCTCATCTTTCAGAATTAAAAATACGACTGGACCGATTTAAAAAAACCTTTTACCTGTAGAATGGTTTTTTTATCACTGAGTGATTTTTCACTAATATTATAAAAGCGACAGATTTTGAGAGTGTGTGTGTTTGATACTTCTTTTCTTCCCTTGGGATAATAAGAAGAAGGTAATAGGTTATATATTCGAAAAACCCACTCATATTTCTACTGCTTTTAGGCATGCGATTTACTGTTTTCCACTATAGTGCGGAAAAGTGCACGAACTTACTCCCGCTACATTTTATTACATTTTTTGTATCAAACTGAATGCTAAGCAACCCCCCGGGTCGCTGGTCCACTCCTGTTGGTCCACCCTCGTTTATTAAGTTATTCGTAAGTGAATTGAAAAACGTCGTTTGACCCACGTGTAAAATTTTTCACTGCAGCTAAATTCTACCTCAATCGCAATGTCAAACTTAATCCACTTGTATCAAAATGTCCTACTCTACTTTTACGCAGGCGAATAATGTTTCCACTGCTGAGACTCAGGCCTCCTCTCTAGCAGAGGGAATGGGCCAATGCCCATTCCCTCTGCTAGAGAGGAGGCCTGAGTGGAGTGGATTGCCACCGCGAAGGCCCAGTGCGTATTGGCGGATGTCACATGTCCTCGCATTTTTGGTTCTAGGACATGCCGGTTTCCTCACGATGTTTTCCTCCACCGTTTTGAGAGCAGTGGTGATGAAATAAATTACACAAAGTAATGCGCCTGACTGGGTTTGAACCCGCGACCTACAACTTGTAAGTCGGGGCAGTTACCACTAGTTCGCCAGTGCCCTCAAAAATCTCATTTGTTTTTAATAGCTTATATGTACGAGCTTCGATCAACAATGTTGTTGATCGAAGTGTACGAGTATTGATTCCCACTGTTGTGCAAAAGCCTGCCCTTTCTCCTTCCATATCTCTCTGTCTATGGCGACTTCTGTCCAAGTTTGTCCCGCGATCATTTAAAAACCATAATAGATTTGTTTCTGTTGTTTTATAAATAAGATAAAAAATAAAACAACGGAACTTAGCTTTTCAGAGTGCAGTGTCTCTTCTTGTTTGTTTTTATTCAATGAAGTGGAAGAGAGTGGAAAATTCCGAGTAGAATGTAAATTCTTGGAAGGCTTCAGCTCTAATGCTGAAGTACGAAGTAATTGTTAATGGTGATTACTTGACTTAGATGTTTTTTATATGTTTTTTTTAAGTCAATTGTAACCTTCGTAATGATTTACCCTACGTAAAAATACATGTGCGAACATGTGAAAATTTATCACTGCAGCACTAGTGATAAATTTTATTACAGCACTGCTTCAAAACATTCGTATTCGTATTCCACCTCGGTTGCAATGAAAAACTTTTTCCATTTTCAAAATTTTACCTGGTGAGTGTCGTAAGAATCCGATGGATGCTAGATGCACACTCAGGAGTGGTCGTTGTGGCGACTCTTGGGGAGGCTTAAGCCCAACAGTGGAAGTTTTTCGACTGAAATGATAATGATGACTCTTCTAGGCAAGATTCACTGATGTTATCATTCAATGCAGTAAGAATTTCAGCTCCATTATACCGAGATTGCGTCTGTTCCAATGATTCCAAGTTCCAAGATGTGATCAAAATGAACTATTCTACTTTTAGACCGTTTTCACATTATCCGAGCCGATATCGGTGTCGGAAGCCGATACGATATCGGGGTAAGTAAAATGTATGAAATATGTACCCGTCTTTCATATTGTCCGGCCCGATATCGGATATCGGAGCAAGGCATTTCATACATTTTACTTACCCCGATATCGTATCGGATAATGTGAAAACGGTCTTAGGTTACTTGCAGGCGACACTATATAATGGTTTAAAGTTAATAACATATACAATACAAGTATATAATTATATGGCTTAATTTAATTACGCGGAGCTTAGAATTTTTCCCATTTAATGAGAAAAATGCTCGTCGAGTTTATTGATTAAGTTCTGCTCGCTAATGAGGGTTGAGGGCCGTTCGTTAACAGTTTTAAATGATATTATAGGAAGTGGAAAATTAGAAGGCTATAGCATTCTTTTATGCCGCTTATAAAAAATGAAACACTGTTTTTTTTTTAGGAAATCATCTAATGACTTCTACTGACTTTTACTGACTAAACCCACTCCTGTCCCTTCTTTGCCTACGTTCCAGGGTTCCCCTGGGTTCATCCTCAAACTACCCATAGAATAATTATTTGTTCTGTGATTTATTTGGTTGCGACCCTGTTTGATTTCAAGACTTAAACTAAAAAGTTTAAACAGCTTTTTTAAGCGGAAAATGATCCAATGAATTCTCCTGCTCTTGGGCTGATTAATGGCGCCTGTCAGACTTTTACTGGCTAAAAATCTCTCCTATGTTCCTTCTTTGCCTTTGTTTCAAGGACCATGGGTTCTCTTTCACAATACCGATGGCCCCAGTAGGCTTCGACACTATTGGACTACTACAGTTTTGCTGACACTTCTTTGAGGCGCGCCTAAAACACTACGCGCCGTTGACGAGCCGGGCTTGGCCCGGCCGGTTACCGGACAGCCCGACGGCAAGCTACTCATCGCTCACCATGTGCAAGCCCACCCCTAAAGAGGCTGGAAATTAGTGTTGGGAACCCGGTGGGTAGGTTGTGAGAAAGTCCGTTCCCCTACGCGAGCGGACTTGCGAAAAAGCCGATGGTTGGGAGACGCACAGGACCGGTTGTTATTGCAACACAGAGAGATCTATATCCAACAGTGAACTTTTATCTGCTGAAATGATGATGACGCTGAATTAATACAAAAAGTGACCTAATTACCATCTCTTTATTTCTACCTCAAGAAAATTGCACAATTTTCATTTCAAATAGATTTTTCTTTCATTCCCAGACCATTACAACGATGCCTGTCATAATCTAATCATGCCCTATTCAAACATTCCTCTCAATTTTCTTTCAACTGATTGTAGACTTTACTCTGTTTTGTCAAAGTACAATTTGCTTCAACAAGATGCCTGATTATATCGTCTGAGACAAATTAAAGAGACTCATTTGTTAGAAAATGAAGCCTAATAGCACGTTTTTAAGTTAGAAATTTGTATGATTTATGAAAATGTTGAAGTTAACGTACTTTCTTCTTTAGAATACGTTGAAAAAGTAATTTTATTTGAGAGAAACTGTTTTAATACATAAATATTTTAGTAGACGGCAAAGAAAATTTTAAGAGAGTAAAGAAATGTTTTGGATTTGTTTGTACAAATTCTGTACAAGTTGAAGTAAGATTATTTTTGAAAAATTAGAAAAATAACTCACTGACTAAAATGGATCGAGGATATCATAAATAAGATTATAAGAGAAAAATATTTTAGAACCCCTAGTTTTTATTTATTGTTTTTGTGCTCCTTTATGTATTTGGGGGTATGTGAAACAGAGAGGAAAGTCCCACACACCTCCGTTGTATAATGTGAGGAACCTCCGACCAGACGCGTGTTATGTCTGGTGGGCAACTGCTAAATGTTTTATTGTTATTTATCTCTTTATTATGTTTATTTAATGTTTTAAGTATATCTTTACTAGCCGATCAACGTCTTACTGTCGAAGTCTGCAGGCGCTGAAAATCAGCTCTGTGGTTCTGTCTTGTACACGAGTCCCAGCAAGTTTTCGGAACAATTATATTTAAATGGGTGTGTGCATTATCTTCCCTTTTATTTGAGACCACTCTCAGACTGCTGATTGAGTCGAATATTAATAACATATCTGATACTTATTATTCCGGGACTATGATTTGTTGGAATCATTTCTTACGTTCACGCGAGCAAAACCAACGGCAGAATCTACTAATCTATATTAGGATTTGATAAATGTTTATAGTTATAAGAATAGTATCTAAATATAATTTTACTATCAGGAAACAATCATAGATTCTATCAAATCATAGAGGTACTTGATAGTTATTTAAAGTACTTAGTAAACACTCGATAGTGGCAGAACTGCACTAAATTGATACCTACTCTTTATAATACCCATTCGACCCATTTAGTTTTAGCTACGTAACTAGCTGCTAACAACAGCTTTGCTTGCGTGAAAATAGCATTCGAGCGTGAAGAAGTAACAAACATACACACAAATACTTATAAATTTTCGCCCCTATAATATTAGTGTGATACAGGAATTTCTGTTGGTGGTCTTTATTGCTTCAGATTTTAATATAGGTAATTATAATTTTAATATAGGTAATTATAATTTTTTGTTTCAGAATTTCTGTTGTTAGTCTTTATTACTTTAGAACTTAATATGATTATTATTTGTTGTTTCAGGTACGCACACTGACTACATTTTCGTATTTCTACATAATTGTAAGTAACACTAATGATAGATAGGCTACGTAACCCGATGTGGGTACGTCGGTCTCCATACATTTTTTATGACAACTAGACTTGTAGAGCTACATTAGATCCACGCCACGCGATGTGGTTCTACGTACAGAAACGCGTGGCCCACGTATGCGTCGGTCTAATGTAGTTTCCGCTACAGTCTCATATGTTAGCATTAGCATTATCGTTCTTATAATGTTCCCGCTGCCTCAGGGACTGGGACTCAGGCCTCCTCTCTAGAAGAGGGAAAATATCATATCACTCATATGTTAGTATAGATTTAATTTTTCTACACTCAAAGTAGTTCATTACTGACCACCGCTGGGCAAAAATATACTACTTACAAAAAATAAAGTACAGTCCATGTAAAAAGTAACGACTTTTATGTTTTATCAGCTAACAATTTGTTTCGTGTTGAAAATAATAACGGTGTTTACTTTGGAATATTCTAAGAACTTAATTTCTTATTAGAAAGTACAAAATGAACACTGATTAGCGTGTTAGATAAAATGAATCGAAGCTTTTCCTTGAATGCAACAGTTTTCAGTCGCCATTTAATAAAAGTCTGTGAACTGTGACGCAGCGTTGGAAGGCCTCCCACAAGGTGGACCGACGACCTGGCGAGGGTCGCGGGAATTCGATGGATGTGAAACACACAGGACTGGTCGTTGTGGCGACGCTTGGGGGAGGCCTATGTCCAGCTGTGGACGTCTTTCGGCTGAGATGATGATGATGATGATCATAACCAGCCTGGTAATCGCGGCCACAGGAGATGCTTCAGGCATCGGGAGTCGCAGGGTGAACCCTACCACTGTAGGAGTAGACTTGCGGACAATGAGCAATGAATAGCTCGTCGTCCACCCATTCGATAAGGACCGCTTGTTAGAGGACGCGTCTGAGAAGAAAGCCTTATCATTTTATTTAGGGGACTCAGGTCTCCTCTCTAGGAGAGAAAATTACCTGTAATCTACTTCACCGCCCCTGTACTGGTTGGAGAATGTAACATGTTTTTAGGATATCGGTTACGTATTTCTCTTCACTGTTTCGAGAGCAGTGGTGATGAAATATCGTATGCCTGGGTGGTTTTGAACCTACGACACGTAACATGTAAGTTGCGGCCCTTGCCACTTGGCCAACACTTCTCTTTTTTTGTAAATTGATATAAACTAGTGCTTAACCGCGGTACCACCTGATGGTAAACGTTCTCTTACAATAAGAAAGCTTCTCCCAAATCTATAAACTATTACATAGTAATAGTATTACATGAAAGTATTAGTTGAAACACATGAGCTCAAAACTTCTCAAACACATGAATTTTCCGAGCCCAAAATCGGATCTTAATAATAAGCATTACAGCGGGCTCCAATTGGCTCCAAAATCCCCCAAATCTAGATGTAATTTTAGTGTTATTTCCGAACCTCCTCGTACGCTATCGGAAAATCATTTTATAGCGAGAACTGGAACTGTGCCCGGTACATGATAATAAGATTGACACTTTCGGATATAACATCAAATTTAACCCTGAAATACTGACGTTACATGCAAAGTTGACAGTTTGTGAAGCGGCGAAAAATTAAAAACATGTCGCGAAATGACATGAGGTTGAACATGACATGGCACATTTATTTAAAAAAATAATCGCCCGCCTTTAGAGTTAATATAAATTGCCAGTTGCATGTTCAAATTTAAAAAGAAATTTTATTGCTATAAAAACTGAAATGATTAAAACTTTTTAATGTCATGTAAGGGTTATTATGGATACAAAATTTAGGATTATCTGTACTGTAAATTTATATCTACATAATATATAACTAATTATATAAAAGTAATATGGGATAAGAGCAGGAAGAAGAAGTAGAAGATGTAATTATATAAAAAGAGAGACTGACTGGCTGATATATCAACGCACAGCCTAAACTGCAAACCTAGGAACTTAAAATTTTCACAAGGCTTTTTTTGTCTGTTTTGATTACGGATATTTTTTATTTCCGACATCTGATAGTTTCGTTAAACTACGGTTATGGAGCTTCAAAACATCCAGTAAATATCGATTTTAGGCTTACTTTTCACTTTTCACTAGCTTTCGTTTCTATACTAGCTTTTGCCAGCGGCTTCGTCCGAGTGAATATCGGTTACTACGGATGCAAAGTCGAAATCGAAAACGGTTTTAAAAGTAACCTATGTCCATTCTTGGAATTCCGGTTCGAATTTCATCAAAATCGGTTAACATGTAACAGACAGATCGGTCGATCGGTCGTGAAAGCTTAACATTTATAATATTTAGTACGGATTAAATGATGAAATATATTTTCATTGTTTAATCCGTACATATTTATAACTTGACGAGGGTTTCGTGGCAGTAGTTTTGTAGTTACAGTGACGGCCATCAAAAAACATGAATATTTAATTTTTTTTAACGATTAGTTGATATATTTAGCCTACTTCTTATAATGAAAGAAGTAGGCTAAACATATCTCATGTCACAGTTTTGTTATCGAATTCCTCCGAACTGACTTGGCTATATTTAAAAAAAAAGAAATTGGTAAGTGTGAGAATAGTTTTTAGGCCCACAACCCATTTAAAAAATGCTGTCTGAAGTTGTTTTGGTAAGAAATCATCTAATAAATCCTCCCGGTCTTGGCAGAGGGAGAGAAATTATCAGAATTTTACTTACTAAAATCCGCCTTGTTCCTACACTTGCCCTTTGCATTCCGGGGCCACGGTGAATCCTTTGAACAATCCCGCAGCTTGATACTCCTCTTTACTTTTATTGTATTGTATATCGGGCTGATATCCGCAATTCCACGACTAACAAGCGAATTTTCCATACGGGTAGGACAAATGTGTTATTCGGTTCACCTAAATTTTTACCTTAAACCACGTACTTGCATGTGTTGACAGATGAAAACCAAATTCTCCGCATAAAAGATAAAATGCCGCCAAAATTCTTAGAATAGTTGATTAATTTTAAAGAAACCATTTTAACTTCAAGCTGGCGATGAAGAAGTAATGAAACGTATGAAACTTTTGATGGCCCGCTTCCTGTGGAAGCTGTGAAAAATGTTTACTCGTGGACTAACACACGAATGGTTCCGTACTACAATTTTAAAGTTATTAACAACTTTATTTAACGATGAAACAACAATTTGAAATATTTGTTATTTATTTGTGCCACCTATCACAGTGTTGTCTTTTTAAATCCGCCTATGTACCACTACTGTATTAAATAATTAATAAATAAAATCGTGCAAAAATGCCGACAAAATAACGTTTCTGGTATGTGAAACCTTTTCAATTTTAATATTTTTATTATTAGTAGTAAAAATAGATATACACATTCTGCAAAAATTTGAACTCTCTAACACTTATGGTTAATGAAATACAGCACGCTAATAGATGGACAGGAAAATAGACGGACAGATGAACAGACAAAATAGAGGAGGATTAATAATAGGGTTCCGTTGGCACCCTCCGGTTACGGAACCCGAAAAATACTGCAAAAATGTCAACTGCCGTTATGTATTGTTAACTTTTTTTTACTACAAAATTACAACAGTTGATTTTATGATTTAATAAAACAGCATACATGCATACTATCTGCCATTTTATGTAAGTTTAAAATATGAAAAAAGTCTTTCAAAAATTTTATAGTGATGCAAATCGTCTTACTACGACACTTGTAGAAAGAGAGTTGGCAGAATGCCACTAATCTTACGAGTCTTTGTACTTTTGTCAATGCGTTTATATAAGAGAGTAAGTGTGATGCTGATGATAATGATGTGTGCGTTAAATTAGCATTATGCGATGTAATGGCGTGTGTGGTGTCTGGTACTCGTACACGGTAGACATCGCAGCCGTATGCACCAAACGTTTTAAAGAAAGAAAGGAAGAAAACATGTTTATTTGGCGCACAGATACCCGCAATTATACAAAATTTTAAAGAAATTTTGGGTTTCTGAATTGGGTATTTAAAAACGTCTCAAACCCTACTTTAATGCCAAAACATTTCAGGTTTGAAAAATACTCATTTCTAGTGCTTAAATCTGAAATCGGGGGTTAGATACTTAAACTTAAGTAGGTATATCAACATTATGTGTCTCACGGTTTTTAGAGACACATTCACTGTGCGCCGGAACAACGATTTGTTTCCTGATAGCTACAACCTAGGGGTCATTGAGAAAAGAGTGAATAGGTTACTTTTAGGCAAGGGTGCTCCATTGTCAACCACATCATCGCTTACCATTAAGCAAGATAGTGGGCAAATGCAAGCTTATCTAAATTTAATAGCCCTATACTAAAGCATTAAATTAGGGCGCTGATAGAATAGGGTTACGATAAAAAATATTAATTGATTTAAAATTATCGTTTTTATATTATTATCTCTTTAAAATACATTTAAATATATAAATTATATTTTAAAATATTTTAGTAAAATACAATCGGTGTTTAACACTCCTTTTTTTGGGCAGTCGTGTAAAAATAAAATAATAATCGGTCGATTCAGTGTAATATATTTTTTCTTTGGTTATGTTATTAATTTTTTTGTATCAAACGGTATTATTTAAACTTATAAACGAAATGAAGATGTAAAAACCGGTTTTTTACTATTTTATTGTACCTAATTCTATTCCTGCCTACAAAAACGTGCCCAAAACAGTAGGAAATAAAATAAAATTAGTAATATAAAATCATTTTACATAAAAACTTATTTTAACCAATCTACATTTAAACAAAAAGCCTTTAAAACTTTTTATTTCCCTCGATACCGTACAAATTATACGTATACAAAGGATGAGCGTGTCCAACTCACATTTGGATGTAATGATCACGCAGCCAGCTTTTCCTATTAATTTAATGTCTGCCATTGAACGGTGAAGTTCTCAGGTCAGGAACTTACAAAGTGTAATATAGGACAAGCCATTATGTCTGTAAAATGTTGGTAAATACTAGAGTTTTGGTAATTAAAACACTGGTTTTTATGTCTTCCTTAAGAATAGGAAGGAAGAGACGAAAAGGGGTGATTGTTAGAAGGAGTGGAGAGAGGCTTTTGCCAAATCAGTAGGACAATATGGGCAAGTAAGGGTCTCAAAATTTTTGGTCTTAACATTTTTTTGGTCACGTATGCCGCCGAGGGGAGGTGGCTATTAGGCGACTTGTGGTCCAGAGAAAGGTTGACAGTTGGTACTCAAGTTTTCTCTGGACCATAGCTGATCCTTGGGATCCATGGATTTCATAGGCGAAATCCTCATACGCCTTTCAAAACGTCCAGGATCCTGAGAATCATTAAGATACAACAAAAAAACCTATATAAATAGTAGATGTAGGTATCTTGTTTAATGATGGATCGTAAAACCTTTCTTATACTGTGTAGTAGTTTCATAAACACTATAATGGTCTAAAATTAAGGAGACTAAAAGCCGAAAAAACATTAACGACAAAGGAAGCTGACTATTAGCAAGTAATGTTAGTAATTTGCGGAACAGTCTAGACTAGAACATCTACGGTAATTAGCTTAGTCATAATGACAAAAAAAAAACACATTTATTTTGCGTACACCTAAAGAGTGGAATACCTAGGAGTCTTTGAGCCAAGAGTGAACAAGTGTGCTTCATTGTCGACAACATACTGGGGCCATAGGGTCACTTCTGAAAGGAAAACCAAGATCCTAAGAAGCAAGGCAACAAAGGAAAATAGAAATTAGGGTTAGTGGGTTTAGTCAGTAAAAGTCTGACACGTCTGCTCGCTGACAAGTCATTGGATGATTTCTTAACTAAAAAAAATCGTAGACTACAACATCATCACTTACCATCAAGTGAGATAAGAGAGAGTATTAATCAAGCATAAGCCATCAATTAAAAAACAAAAAAAAATAGCAAAGCCCAAAACGCGTCCCTTTTCCTGGCCCTGAAGGCCCTGAAGGCCTTGTACTCCAAATAATGGATTCCGAATGAAACACTCGAGAAAGTCCAGATCATTACTCGCTCGCAAATCATTTATCTTAATTAAAAGCGAACCGAGACGTGTACGGAACTAAAAATGTTTTGACTGAACCCTAAACTTCTATAATTAACTACGATAGATGAAAACTGGCGCCTACAAAGCCAATCCAACATTACATGTATACGAGTTAGAACTTTATTACATGGGTCACAGAGTTTATTATAGTTTTGTGATTAGATGAAATCTGGTGCCTAGTACAGAACCAATATGTGAAGTGAGTTATTGCATTTTGAACTTTATTTTATGTTGTGTAAGGTTTATATACGAAAGTTTACGCTTTAGTTATTGGAAATAAACTTCATAGTAAATTCGTTTTTGTTTTGGGTATCGCTTAAGGGTATTATTTTGTGTATTATTCTGCTTAATTTACCGTGAAATAAATTCTCAACTAAAACGTGTAAGTTACTCGTTTTGTTATTTTCAGTTATCTGTTATAGTAAAGTTGAAATAATTGTGGGTGGATTTTATACAACAAGTCGAATAATAAACGCTCATCCTGAAAATACTCTACCACGAGCTCTTAACGCGATCCTTTTATGACCTAAACTGAACTGTTAAAGAGATGGAGCTATATAGCTTCATCCCTCTTTCTCACTCGAACGATTGATATTTTAAGAGATTTTTGGAAACATCGAAACATTATATTCCGAATTTCGAAGTACCGATTTGCCAAAAAAAATAGGATGAATGTTAAATCGGTATATCTGGAATTTTAAACCATTCGGAATTAAGAAAATCGGTATTTTGAAATTCATAATCTTGACTTTCAGAATACAGTTTTTAGTATTTATCCACGATACTCATAAAAATAACATTCCCTTCTTATTTTTTAGCACAACAGATAATACACAAGGAAATCCCTTTGATAAAAATATGATTTACAGTGCAAGTTAGTTTTATCGGCGCAGCGGACGTTTTTACAACACTATATCAGTTTTACAGCAGTCATAAATGATTAAAAAACTATTTGCGTTCATTCTGATGCTTTGAATTTTACTTTGAAGTGCCTACTGGTGACAATTTCATGTGAATATGACACACCTTTTTAATTGAGTTGTTAGTAAGTACTTTACTCGTAGATCCGATCGGTGGGGGCAATTTTTAGCAGCACTGACCAGCAGGCTTAGCCAAGTTAATAATCTCTATTTGTTTTCTCAACGTTAAGTCACGTAGTCAGAACAAATAAATAAAAAATTCACATCGTTCATCGTTCATTCATCATTCGTTTATAGTTTTATTGTATAAATGTTATAAAAGTTCCAATTTTGATGATCGCCAAGTCTCGTATCCATCGTATTCCCGTGACCCTCATCAGTCATGACATGAAGTTGATGATGAACCTATACTTACCCCGGTAAATCCGTCCGCCTCCACGATACATAAAGTTTTAATTAAAAATACGTCTTAATAAATAATTAAAAATAACTTTCAGCCTAGTTGTTTCACTGTTGGGCAAATCCCTCCTCATGACTTTTAATCTGTCCTAGGAGGCTAAAATGGAATAGGGTCTTTACTTAACATCATTAATTAATTAAACAAACAGACTTAACTTACCTTGATGATCTAATCGCTTAGATCACTGTGGCTAATCTGTATAAAATAAGTTCAATTGCGTCATAAAATCCATTAACTATTGCAGTCACAGCAATCATTACTGTGTCTTTACCGTTTTAATATAATGCTTTTTCTATTATAACTAATCGCTGAGATCCTCAAAGCAACTGACAGTTTTATAGGGATGGACATAATTATAATATACATCGATGTTTTATTTTCCATCGGATCGGTTGTAAACGCGATGTTCATCGAAAATATTTAAATTCATGATAAATACATTGGTGTTTCCAAAACGTCGTGTGTTTTTCGTAATGGACATGTTTAGGTCTTCGTTGAAGCAGCTAAACATAATTATATAAAAACATTCAATCCGGCAGAGAAAATTTCTCCATCGAAACTTTGGACTACCCCACTTTAAATAAATAAAATAAAATAAAAAATGTTTTTATTTTACATAGGCCTACATGGGCACTTATAAAAAGTCGAAGCTAGTGCACGGTTTCAAATTGGTCGTTTCCTATGGAGAAGAACCGGCAAGAAACTCCATGGTTACTCTTTAAAAAAAAAATGATTGGGTTTACAATACTTTCATATTACAAAACAGACACATATGCGAGGACAGTGTAGACCAATCAAAAATCAAAAATGCCTTTCCCTTTAGGGGCCGAATTTGGAATATCTTCTCTTAGTGCTCACCTACGTCATAAAAGGAAATCTTGTGTAAAATGCTCCTAGTCCCAGTTGTTTTGAGAAGATGAAGATGAATGAATAAAATAAAATATATAAATAGAATGTAAAATTATGAATGAAGAAGATGGATGCATCGTTACTATACGTCGAGTGTTTACATTACATCGATACGATACGATATACATTATCGTCCATCCCTACATTTTAATATTAGTCCGTTTTCCTGCGATTATAAAAACCTTAGAGCGTCCTTGCATTGTTCGCAGCACAGATTTGTATCAGTGTTAAATAAGAACGCCGTTTACAAAGGAAACAATTATTAAAGTAATTAAGTTTTGTTTTTTAATAATCTTTGTTGCAGATTTGTTGTTATTGTGTGAACTGGAGATCTATGGCAAGGATGACGCTTATGTTTTAGTATCGTTAGTTAGTCTTCGATAATAATGTTCTAGGTCTTTTGCGATTAGAGCAAATTGGTAGGTACTAATAAAAGTCAGACGATAAGTTTATTGCCAATAGTAAATCGATTTTAATGATAGCGAAAAAATTATATTGGTACAAGTGAGTTTGAGACTTATTTTGGGTTATTGTAAACTCGCCACATTTTTGATTCGCCTCACTACACCGAATGCGCGAATGAAAATGAAACGAAAATGTGACGAGTTTACAATATTTTATAGCTTAAAAAAAAGACAATTTAAAATGTTTCGTTTTTCAGGGTTTTTTTCACCAGCTGGTAAAAACGGGATTCTATTACTAAGACTACACTGTCCTTCTGTCACTGGGCATATCTAATATATCTCTCTGGGCATATCTCATGAACCGTGACAGCTACGAGTAGATAGTTGAAATTTTCACAGATAATGTACGACTATTTCTGGTGCTGCTATAACAACAAATACTAAAAACAGAAATAAAACGTTATATTTATTATGCTAACTATTGCAAAGATAATAGTACAAGGCACTTTGTCCACGAGTCCGGCTCGTACTTGCCCAATTTTTTTTGTAGTTTTTCAGTCTAATAATCACTAAGCTGATTCACCGCCCTATTTAGTAGCAAATCCGTCCTGTAGGTATCCCTAATACTGCACTAAATTCTGAAGCACTCAAACGTATTACATAATGACCGTCATTACAAATTTTCCCATTCACTACGCACGCTACGCAAATTACTGTTATAATAATACGCCAGAACGTAATACGCCAGCATTGTGATACAGTTGTGTACAAAAGTATGTATGGCAAATGGAACTGATTTCAATTAACTTAAAATAATGCTGTATATTTTTAGCAATTGAAATTAGTCTGTTTTGTTTTTCGCCAACATCACCGTTCTGCCCTTTACCTCATGCCTTTATACTGGGGCAATTTTTTTTTATTACAATTACGAGTATGTAGTAGTATTTAATTTAGCCTGTTGTTGTTTTCTTGTTTTCTACTCACACTTTTTTTTATTCCACCAAAAATATTATTTTGCCATAACATGAAAAGAATGACGGGGTTTGTGTTCTAACTTAATCTGTCCAAGTTGGAGTGCCCCAAACCCCATGTTAATGATAAAAAATCCAATTGTACAATTAGTATTATTTGTGAAGACTATTTTTGATGCATAGTTAAAATAACCCATTTAAAATTTTGTGTAGGTATTAGTACCTTGGGTTATAGTAAAACCGCCAGTTGGTTTTTCCTTTTATATTATACCTTTCGCAATTTGCAAGAAACGTATTAGACTTTTTGTAACCTGATGTAAAATACTAGACACCTTACACTTTCGCACACGTCTGTACAGCAGTAATAATATAAAGCAGGGGTCGATGTTTTTAACATTTTTATACGACACGCTTCCGACCTGTCACGGTGGGTCAGCATTAGCATAATAGGCACATTAATACGTGCCAAGTTTAACTTTTGTTGAGTGATGTAAGTTCTGTAATCCGACCGATCTAGGTCGGGATTTGATGGCATTAATATTAGAATGACTGACAGTTTACTATTATTTTATTCGGATTCAGAATTTTAAGGTATTATTATTTTCGTATTTATTTTGATAAGGATAGCTTTTTTTTAAAATTGTGAACATAATATTGCGTAATAGTTGCGTATTATTATTTTTCGACGACATTTTTTATTGACTGTCCGTGAAAGTGGGTAATGCTTTGTGTGTTTGTTAATTTATACGTATTATGTACACAAGTTCTAGCCACAAATGATGAGAATTAAGCAAATATATTTAATTATTTATCAATATTGTTACGTTAGCTTGGTATTTTTCTTCAAAATATGAATTTAGAACATTATTATTATACTCAGCGTATTATTATAAGACAAAATAATAATAATTTCTACAACGTAGTACCTACTGACCATAAAAATAGTAGCTAAAATAAAATTATATGATATATCGCTGCTATCCTTCTATCTACAGCCAAATTATCCGCTGGATTTATGTAATGTTACGTTACCGACGCTTATTTTTATTATAGTTGAGTAATTTTATTTCATCTTTTAACGAGTGTCGATGCAAATGTAAATAAAAATATTTTTTAGCAAATTTTATTTACTTTTTTGTTTCTGTGTATGTATATTATTATGTTATTTGTTATTAGTGTACATAAAAAAAACATGAAGATGCTGCTTATTTCTAAAGAAATTTCTTTCAGGAGATCTAAGACAAGAGTTTTGGTATTTATTTCGGGTATTCAAACTTTTCGTTTACAAAATAACAGCACAATTAAGGTTTTTCGAGATAAAAATGGAAAAACAATGTCGCTCATTCAGTTTGAATTTTACTGCAATTACTTCCTAATCTTTATTTTTAATTGGTGTTCTAATTGCTTACAATTTTTTGTCCTTCAACCTTCAAAGATGTTTAATTTATATATAATTGAAATAATAACCACACAAGGTGAACTTTTAACGACTGAGAATCAAAACACTAAAAAACTTAATACTTACACAAAAAAATACGTAATCTTCACATTTTTAAGTAAAAACCTAGATAAGTCCGTTAACACGTGATGAAGTCAAGTAATTATTTTATATTAACTGTAAAATAAAAACAAAATCACAAGGACATAGATCACGTTTACTCTAAAATTAGGTTCTGCATGCGGCTTCGTCTGTGTGAAAGTAGCTTTCTCCATACAACCTTTGAACTCCAGTTTCAACTTCTTAGACAGCAAGTTTTGAAAAAAAAATTCTTGGCCTCTTTATTCATAACTAGCTTTAGCCCGCAGCTTCGCGCGCGTACATAAAATATAGCCTATGTCACTCAGGAATACAGCAGCTTTCTATTGGTGTAAAAAGTTTAGCAATCGGACCAGTACTCCCACAGATTACCTCATACAAACAAAAAAACAAACTTTACCTCTTTATTATATTAGTATAGATAAAACAGATGCTTCTCTGTGAAAAATTTCATCATTCTAGGTCGAAAGGTTTAGACTGGGAATTGATTAGCCTGTGAGTGAGGACTTTGCCTTTTTTAAATGCAGAAGGTAAAATCCTAAATACATAATTTGTAATTAAAAATCCTCAAACACAAGTAACTATAATTTCTGATTACGTCTTAAATCACCCTGTAAGTTTAATATTCAGGTGGATCACTAAGGGCTAGCAGTTATCAACATACAGCTGTCGTTGTCTACCTGAACCATACTATTAAAAGACAATTTTAATAATACGCCACTAAAATATTCCAACACTTAGCGTTGTACAACAAAGTAAATAGACAAAACACTCCAAAAACATGGTAATTTAATTTCTTAAATATTCATTAAGCTGAAAAGCCTTGACTGACCAAAATTAATGGGAAAAAATCTACTAGAACAACAATGGCCGACCTTGGCCCGTTTCAAACGCGTAATTATTTTAACGGCACTATTCTTGTTCTAACTGTTAGAATCATCACGGTTTTGTTCTGTGATTGTGGCAGATTTTTAAGTGCGATTGTTATCATCTTTTCTGCTAATGCTGGAAGCTTTTGTAGAGACTAAAGTGGTTCTTATAATTTTAGTGTAAGTTTCTTTTACTTATCTACCTTTTATATTTTCCGATGCAGGAAAAGTCTGTATCTTTAGTTTATGATTAACCATGGGTTTGTGAGGCCTTCCAATGTTACTTCTTTCAGTCTGCAGCGCCACTCCAGAACCTTTTGACCCCATCGAGCATCTGTTCTGCAAGCAATGTTCCCTGGACCGACGACCTGACGATGTGAGACGCATAGAACCAGTCGTTGTGGCGACATTTGAGGAAGGCTTATATCCAACACTGGACTCCTCTTAGTTCAAATAATCATTGGCACATTGGCCAAAATCTTAAACAAATAAACAATTTATAAAAATGTTTTTGAAGCAAAATTTACCAAGAAAGCTCCAGGCGTAGTACTACAATGTCATCAGTATTGGAAGCTCTTCTATTCCAGCTCGAAATAAAATACAACAAAAATTTTAACATAGAAAAAGCCTATGGCATTTATTAGGTACGCCTCTGTACTTCTGTGTGCAGAAAAAATAATTAAATAAAATTATTTCCATCCCTTGCACTATCCGAAATTGATAGTCGTACCTGAGAGTCTACTCACCCTAAAAAAGTTACCAGTTCGATCGATATTCATATATTTACTCTTCAATTTTTACAAGCAGCGATCGTATCGCAGAATGTCGGCAAACTTGATGGATTAACAGCAGGGTTCCTATATTCGTCACGGTTGAGTGAGCAAAAATAATTGTTACTATAGAAGTAAGTGGACATAGAAGGTTTAATGTTTCCTTTCCTGATAGCTACAACCTAAGGGTCTTTTAGGTCACGAGTGAATAGGTTACTTCTAGGCAAGCGTGCTCCATCGTCGGCCACATTACCGCTTACCATCAGGTGAGATAGTGGTCTATCGATGCTGAAAAAAAATGTCGGACAGAGTTTATGTGTTCACTGCTTAAGTGCTTACCATCAGGTGGGATCGCAGTCAAGCACTAGTTTATATATACAAATTAAAAAATAAGTTTGTTAGGCTGGTGAAAAAAGCAGGCGGTTTAGTTCAGGCTTTGGGATTATTCAAAAGATTCACCACGCTAGCTATCCTTTTTACTTCCTATTTTCCTTTCATTATCATTACCATAATCACAGAAATTCAAATCATAATTTCCTACTAGATTCAATGCTGCCATAATTACATTACTTTTAATTTTACCCTGACGTCAATCAAAGGCAAAGTTAATTGTTTAAGCGCAGCCGTGTGTAAAATAAAAACCCATTGTTTTAGAATATAAAGTTTCTCACGTAAAGTATATCTTCCAGTAGCGATGCTATGGTTCTTGTAACATCCATCATCAGTGTCAGAATGTATGATGTGAACTTGTTTTGTAGAATATTGTTTTTTTTTTATTGTTGACTAGTTTATGTCAGTCGTTTTACACCTCCTTAAAGGTCCAATTTCCAAAAACCCCATCTTAGTGCTCGCCTACTTCATAAAAGTATCTAAGCTTTGTGCTAAATTTCACATTTGTAGAATAATGTTTTTTATTTATTGTTGACTAGTTTATGTCATTCGTTTTTAAACCCTTTTTCACCTCCATAAAGGTCCAATTTCAAAAAACCCTTTCTTAGTGCTCTTCTACATCGTAAAAGGAAGCTTTGTTCTAAATTTCAAGTTCCGAGATCTAGTAGTTTCGACTGTCCATTGTGTTGACACGTCAGTCACTTTCTCCTTTTACATTAAAGATAGGCTCGCACTACTCACTCACTATTTCACCTGATGGAAAGTGACGATGTGTTTGACGATGTCAGTCGACCAAGGGTGAAGATAAAACATGGCAGGTATATAAAAACAGAAAGTATTATTAAGAAAATAATATATTGTTGCTATAATGTTTTCCAAAGTGAAAAAGCAGAAACCGATCAGCTATTTATTTGATACGGAGAATTTATGAAAAAGAAACCCTTGGTCGCAAAACGCAAACGCAAAAAATGTATGTGAAGATCGTTAGGTACGTTTTAGTCAGTAAAGGTCTGACACACACTCCCACCCCACCCTAGAGTGAGAGAAGCCATTGGATAATTTTCCACCTGTACTTTTCGGGATCTATGCGAGGCCAATGATAGAGCCGTACGGGTTGCTAAATACTGGTTGGAAAAAATTTAGTAGAAGACATCGACACGATAAGAAGAAGAAGAAGAAGATTTTCCACCTCCCAAAAAAAGATAATTACGTAAGTTTGAACTGAATAAAATAAACCGCAGCAACAGACAGTTTTATCTTATTACAACTGAGATAATCTCTTGATCGCCACCATCCATCTTTGTAAAGCATTCGCTATCTTTACACAGCTTACACTACAAAGAAACAACTAAAAACGAGTAGACGGGAATAAAAGATAGCTTTAACTTCGCTCATAATAGTAAATTTACAATTATGATATAAAAAGTAATGCATTATTGGCAGATTTTATTCATACACAATTTTGATGAACTAAAAAGTATTTAAAACTTTTAAATTCTTGGGTTTTCTGTAGGTACTATAATGATATATATGCATGTGTAATAATTACACTTGATTATTCCTTAAGAATCACGCTGTCTATTAGTGAAAACTGTATGGAAATGTGTTTAGTAGTTTTTGAGTGTATCGCGAACAGACGGACCGACGGGGATTTGGTTTTAAATATGTAAAATTCGCTAAGGATAATGAACAACAAAATTATACTATTTGTATAACTCTTTTTCTACTAAAATACAGCTTATCCATAGGGTTTTTGAAAGATTTACATAGTGAATGGCCGTAAATGCTCGTAGTAAACGAAGATCTCAAGACTTTTCCGCCTTTAACGATAACTATCGCCTGTTTTTTTATACCCTGGGACTAAATTGACACAAGTAATGTCAAATTTACTATAGGAATGATCCCAGTTCTGTTGTGTTGAAATGTCATTTTAGTGTCAGGTTTTAAAAAACATAGGATATTTGGTAAATCTTAGGATTTACCATCTAGTTATAGTTATAGTTTTTTCGCTGTCAGTAATAAGACCGCCATTATACCCATAAATTTAAGTTTCTGTACAATTTATAACTTCGTTTGGTGTACAATAAAGTTTATTCTATTTGCCATAGCTGATAATAATGGCCAACATAAACTAGATACTAATAAATTAATACTTTAATCCAGTAAAAACAATATCATATTATAGTTCATAATACGCCGCCAGTACGCCACTACGCCGGTCGTAAATCAAGTTAACTTAACTTGATGTACTTAACTTAACTTTGGGGCTGCTTAAACTACGTGTTGTTTTCATAAATGTTTCAGGATTATACTGAAAGTTAAGACTTCGTTATTTCATTATCCTTTTAAAACTAAATGAGATTGACATTAAGGCGTTGTACGGTTCAACCTGATTTATTTTGATTGATGGTGATATTAAATAAACATGTTTTCTTTCTTTCTTTTTAGGGTTCTGTACCTCAAAATGAAAAACGTAACCTTTTTAGGATCGCGGGCTCGCTAACGGCGAGCACTGGGTAGCTCACCGTCTGGCAGTCTGGCACCTTGACCGAGCCCAGTCGTCAACGGCGCGTGCTGTTTCACGCGCGCCTCAAGGAGATGTCAGCAAAATGTAGGGACCCGGCACGGCCGAAAGACTCTGGGGAACACGGATAATCCGAAAGGTGCTCACCGTGTCCCCCAGATCGAAAGCAACGAAGGAACAGGGTGGGGTTTAGTCAGTAAGAGTCTGACACGCCCTCCCGCTCCGTCCAAGAGCGGGATAAGTCATTCTGATGATTCCCCTTAAAAAAAACCTTTTAGGATCACTTAGTTGTCCGCCTGTCAAGACCCTTTATCTTGGTAACGTTTCGAGGTATCGAGTTGGAATTAAAATCATATACTTTGGTTTACGGTTCCTTGTTTAACAAGTTATCGAAAAAAGATACGGCTGTTTATGCGGCACAAAACGTATATTTTGACATTCTCAATGGAATCAAAATTCATAGGGTACTTCCCGTTGATTTAGAACCGTGAAATTTGACATGAAGCAAAGTCTTTTAGCTCAAATATAGGAATAAATATGAAAACTGTAAATTTGTACGGAATCCTCAGTGCGCGAGTTCGACTCGCACTTGCCAAGTTATTTTCTTTTACGTTTAGTGAGTTTATAGTCGACCCCAAATAAAACGGGACAAGGGCAGGAAGATGATTTAGTGACTTTATTTTTGTTTACTCGATTCAATTTAGTTGATTCATTCAATTTAAAAGCCGTAAATGAACTGTGAAATGTTGCCATTAGAGGTTTTTAAACCCATGGCTGGGTTCCAGTGATATGGCGGTTTTTGAGTTCCCCCATGACAAACACTGCATCCCTACTACTTTTAGTGATTTTTTTTTGATATATATGAGGTAATAGGTATCTCATGTCGCAACGTTTGTGGTCGTCACTCCTCAGAAACGGCTCGATAGATTAAAAAGACTTTTTTTTGTATATATACTTAGTTTATGGATAATTTATAAAGGAGTTTTACCCTCCTACCCCACCCCCATGTTTATATCGCATTTTTAGTACTTTTGTTTCGATTTACACTTACGTTTGATTTCTTTGATAATTTATATGGCAGATCTATGCATTTCTGTAGGTACCCAAAAACGCCGAAAAACAAAAAGTGTAGGTAGATCACGGAAATTTTACTTTTATGTCTTTGTATCGCAATCTATTAGCTGTTTTAAATAGCAGTTCATGGAAACAGGGTTTTATTTTCAATAGGTTAATCAAAGTCTTCACAAAGACTTTGATTCGCCTGAAAATAATTACAACAGTCGCTAATAACATGACATTATGTTCGAACCTGTACATTTTTGCTTATTAATAGAAATTCCCTTGAATTTAATTTTCTTTTGTATTGTTTTGTAGGGTTCTCTAGCCAACGGGTACTAAGACTTCGCTGTTCGTTCGTTTGTCTGTCTGTCTGCCCGTCCGCGTCCGTACAAATCGTGATAGTTCGAGGTTAAAATTTTTGCAGCTGTAAGTTTAACACTAAAAAACAGAATGAAATAAATATTTAGGGGGCTCCCATATGAAAATTTAGATTTTTTTACCTGTTTTTGGTACGGACGGGACGGAAGACACTAAGGCCTTGAATTCTAACTGAAGAATTCAAGGCAATATCAAGGTCCTGAATATTATTCTATAAGTGCGTCATGGTTTTTAATAGATGTCTACTACTGGACATAGACCTCCCCAAGTGTCGCCACAATGACCGGTCCTGTAGTCATGCATCCATGGGATTCCTGCGACCCTTACCGGGTTATCAATCCTTTTTGTGTGAAGCCTACCAACATTTTATCCTCGGGTATGCGGTCGCTACTCCAGAATCTTTCGGCCTGATCTGTTCTACGAGTAATATGCTCTGCTTACTGCGACATAATTTTCGTGATTCTTCGGGCTATGATGGTAACTTTTTCTACCCAATTGATCCAAATTAAATTGCTTTGTGAATTCTAAAGAGTTTAAAAAATCTGTGAATAGTACTCGAAAGTAGATCTTCGATTGTTCTTTTCAATACAAAATGTTCTAACTTATTTCGTTTTCATTTAGTTTATCATAAAGCCATGCTCAACGATTTCGCCTGTGTGAAACTTTGAACTTAACACATTTCTTCTTTCTACTGCCAAGTTATCTCTGCCAAATGTCATCTAAATCTATTCAGTAGTTTGGTTCAGTAAACGAGACATACTTACTCTTTTGTTGTATGTATATTAGGAAAATATCTTTGCAAATTACACCTAAAACTGTTCTTAAAACTCAAATCAGAATTATCATTATTTGACAGTCCTTTTATTTGGGTATTAGGTACATGTATGACCAAAAGCGGTAATTATGGCGACGCTTAGGCAAGGCCTATGTTCAGCAGTGTACGTCTTTCAGCTGAAATCATGATGATAATGATGACATATGGACTCGGGCAAAGTCCCTTGCAGAAGCTAGTATATGTATAAATTAACAAAAACAATTACTATTACTCATACAATTCTTTACAACGTAGTCACTGGGAATTTCCAGAGAATAGGTTGTTTCTGATTCAAACGAGTTTATAATGTTCTTACATTATTTATGCATATGGATTTAATTATTTAATACATTTCAGTAGTAGAATTCTAATCAGACTTTAGATTGTAAGGAGAACTAATTTGAATGTAGTCTGTGATATTCTTTGAATGTAATGTAGTTATGATTAGATTTATTCAAATTGAGTGGTTTCACAATTTTGCGAATGTGTCAAAACACTAAAGACTCGGTTCATCATCATTTTAGCCAAAAGATGTCCACTGTTGGATATAGCCTAAACGGTCCTGTGTTTGTAACCCTTACCAAATCATCGGTCCACTTTGTGGGAGACAGTCCATCGCTACGCCTTCCGGTACGCAGTCGCCAGAACCTTTGTCCCAACGGACATTTGGTCAGTGAGCAATGCACCTTGTCCATTACCTCTTAACGTTTGAATCCCCAACCGGTCCTATGAGACCGCGCTGTTATTGTTTTACTATTGTGTCTCGTTTCGCGGGTATCTGAGTAATTAAGTTTAGCGATTCTTCGTGCTAAGACTAGACTCGGTTAAACAAAGTAAAAAAGAACCGTTATTGATACGCAAATCAAGTATTTTTTGACAGAAAGCGGTCATTGACGTTCCTATTCTTATTTGAATCGCATTGTAAATACAAACTTTCACCTTCATAATATTAGTATGGTACTCATACACTTGATGCCAATAAAACAGACACAGTGATGTCATCATTCAGAGAATCATTGCGCTTGGGACTACCAACCTGATGTTCTACACTGTACGCGGTAAAAACAGCTGTTTCTATACTTATTAGTTTTTCCCCGAGACTTGGATGAATATCTGTAGGTATGTGTGTTAAATTCTGTTTCTAATTTATGACATAAACAAATTAAAATTACCAGCTTCTGCTAGCGGCAAAATTATTGCAAGGAAATTTACTCCCAGGGTACGTTTGAGTGTAAGTGTGCAGGACATGATTTATCCGTATGCCAATTTTCAAACAAATCCGTTCTGCCGTTTGCGAGGAAGTAACAAGCATACGCACATATGTAGGTAACATACAAGCTGTCGCCTTTAAAATATTAGTGTGATATTTCTTAATTCTTTGTTATATTCCAAAGTTTGCAAACTGTAAGGGTCCAGCAGGGTCGACGCCTCTAGAGCCATGGGTTGGCTTCTGAAAGGAAAATCCGAGTCTCTGGAACGACGGCAAAAAAGGAACAAAGGAGTCTGTCTTAGTCAGAAAAATTCTGACACGCTCTTTCACTTCGTCCAAGAGCAAGAGAAGTCGTTCTGATGATTTACCACCTTAAAAAAGGGTTCAAAGTTTGTATGTACAACCTATTTTCACGCTAGTGAAGCCAGAAGTTAGTACAGTACCTATACATATAATTATATACATAGGCAAAAGTCCCCTTTGTTCATTGTCAGTGTAAAATTATTATCGCTAATATGTGGTTTACTGTACCCTATAAATAGCAGAGGATAGCAATATTTACAAAGTCAATTAGTCATATAATTATTATATTTAAACCAGTAGGAATATTATGTTAAGTACTTTTATTCATTGGCAATAACAGATCGCGTCATTCTAAACCTAAAGTGTCATTATCTCACATTTTGCGAGTTTTAATTTTCAATTATCAGTTTTTAAAAAAATCTTTCGATCTGTATAAGCAGTTTTCTACTATCAAATAGATTTTGAGATAAATAAAATAAATAAAGTTATCGTTAAGCTCCTTAAAGTATAAGAAAAACCATAATTAAATATCCGTTTAAAGTTCCCATGGCTGGGAATCAGACCTCCTCTCTAGGAGAGAGAATGAATGTCACATGTTTTCGTATTTTCAGTTCTGAGACAATGACATGCACTTGCCTGTTTCCTTCACCGTTTCAAGAGCAGCGATTATGTAATAAATTATACAAAATATTGGGTCTGGCTTGGTTTGATCCCACGACCATACCACTGCATTTCATTCAAGATCTACTGATTTCTATGTAATTCAATGCTGATTCCCTCTCGTAGAGAGGCGGTTTGAGTTTCAACAGTGGGAACATTTCAAGACCGATAAAGCTAATGCAATGCAACGCTGATTTTGTTATGTGTGTAACACAAAATGTGATTTTGTTAGATATTGGCATTGTGGTTTGAGGACGGTAGGTAGAATAGTACGAGTATATATGTAGGTACGTGTATAAACCTATTTTTCCTCAACTACGTAATACGGAGATAAACGAGCACTTACTAGTAATTGGTTTCTAGTATATGTTTACATGATTCCCTCTTTGTTTGACTTTATTTAATTCATAAATCGTATGGGAAAACATGTCATGACATGTTTGGGATTTCTAAAAGCAGATAGGTAATATCGACGTTATCTTTTTTCGATTCTTTGTATGGAAAATCCTTCAATGATATCTCCCGCTCTGAGTAGTGTGAGTGGAAGTTTCAGGATTTTATTGATTAATCTATCACATACCGGCAAAACGAGACACAATAGTAAAACAATAACAGCGCGGTCTCATAGGACTGGTTGGGGATTCAAACATTAATACCCATAATTATGTATTCCTTCATTTGCCCATTGCGTTCCAGCAGGCTTAGTTAAATGACTTTTCTGTTCGCCTTTCATGTTACTTGTCACGTAACTTATTTGTATTGCCATACATTTTGAAATCAGTGTTTGGCGGAAATGCTAACAGAAGAGTCATTTATTTAAATGTACTGGGCTGCAGTGATTTTTTTTATGTAACATAAACTAGTTGACTTGACCCCAATAAATGGGTTGTGGAGGTCTCGTAGGCAGCTGTTCCTCGTAAAATACTGGTTTTCAGCTAAATCCGGCTTGACTGGAAGCCGACATCAATATCAATATAGTTGGGAAAAGGCTAGGCAGATAATGATGATGATAAAGTAGGTGACTTGACTGCGATTTCAACCTTTCTTTCTTTCAAAAAACCCCAGATACACGATGTACCATAATAAATACAAAATCACAAATATATTACACAATCAACAGAAATAAAATTAGTAAAACTGCCTCTCACACCGCTTTTCCTAGTTGGCAATAGTTAATAGTTTATTTAATTAATTTTCTTCAAATGATACGTGAAACCATTGTTGACAGAATTAGATTTGAGCTGCCCGGATAATGTACAGTCAAGGGCGAAATTGTGTACCTACGCTGTTAGCTAGATTCAATCGCGAACGTCTTGCTGGGCATTCGTTCAAATGTTGACATTTGTCTTCTAAATGAACGCAAACATCAGTCTTTTAAACTTACTGCTTCCAATGGCACCGCCCGTTTAGTACAAGAAAAATATTCTATAGGAACAAAATCCGTCCTTCTCTTCAAATCCGTCTTTCAATTTTCAATCTAAAGGTGGATTTTTGTTTTTATGTAATATTTCGATCTGTGTGCCACTAGCGATTCTATATTCAAGCTATGTCAGAAGCCTAGGTCCTACTGGAGATATTTTCATTCCCGATGCGATCACGCAAGGAAACTCCGAGCATAGCCCTTTCGATTGCCCTTTAAATGACTTTAAGCCTTCCGATGAGGCCTATTGTGAGCGACTGCGTGTCAAAACCATATCTAGCGTCTAGTTTAGGTATAGATTCGGTTTAGGTCCGGTCCGGTCACTATTTGGCCGAATCTGGCCGAAACCGTAACCGAATATTTGATCGGTCTCTATTTTCAGTCTGCACCAGTATTTTACATGGATCGTCTCCTAACAGTAGCTGTACCAAACACATCACAATAACCTGTAAAATAACTGGCTACCAGTATACCCTTAGGAAGCTTATGATTTCCTGTCTTCCGAATACCCGTAGCGGCAGTCAAAGATTTACAAATAAGAAAGATCAGATAAAAAATCTTGACAATGTAAAAAACTTTTCCCTTTGAACTAATCACAAGCGATCGTACCCATTTACATTAAAATACTTTAAACTTCATTAACGTAACGAGATAGTATCAACGAAAATGTCACATCGACTTTCCTCACGAACAAAAGTTATAATTCAGGCTATTGTCCCAGTCTTCATAATGCAAAATACATCCCTATTCATTCGCAGCTTTGTACAAACGCGCCCCTTTCCTCAAAACTGCTTCACCCCCCCCCCCTTGGTCGGTACGGAAGCACGTGTATCGTATATCCTGCTCTCACTTGTACTATCTCCCATCTCGCCCTCTCTTTCCCCCGCCGCCGACCAGCGCACGCATTGCAGGTGAACTGATGATTTTCGTTCAGTCGTGTTCTGAACGCCGCGTGGGTGGTACGCTGTCGGTCGCTCTCCGTTTCCCGCGAAAATTTTACGTACGATTTAATTTAAAATCGTAATTTTCTTAGATAATACGTTGATATCTGTTCTTCTATTGTTAATGTTCAGTTGATGTGTGGCGTTGATTAATTTGTTTAAAACTGTACTGTGGTTTAAAGAATTGTGTGCTTCCACCGCCAGGAGCGGTTGTTCGGATTAATTTTTTTTCGTGTTCATCTATATAAAAGTAAGTACAATGTTTTTTATTTTGGTTAGATTTGTCTAGGAAAAGCGATATTGTTATGGAGAAAAAAAAATCATTTGGCTACTGTATGTAAACAACAGAAGAAAATTCTGATAAGAAATACTATAAAACAAAACCGCTTGAACTTATTATTTTGATCACATAAAATTTTCCAGGAATAACCAATATAACACTGAATACAACCGGTATTTGAAATACAAGAAAATTCGCTTGAATTTTGAAATCTACTGCAAACCCGTCAACGATAACACGAATTTGCAAATGTTTATTTTTCCAAACCCAAAAACATCAATGTATAATGACAGCAATAGAATATTCAGTCGCCGACCCGAAAGTTTATTTGATAAAATATTAACGCTATATCTCCGCGTGGTCGGTTCAAATTTGTGTCTCAGACTTAATAAGGATCGTAGAAAATTCAAGTTTAGGTTTACAAATGCTGTCTTCTAATAAATAATCGAATTAATGGCGATATCAAACTTTGAACTTTGAAGTCTCATTGCGCGCTATTCTTATTTGAATAATTTTGATTCCAAACTCAAGCGTGTCTATCCCAAGTGACAGATAATTCAATTCTGTTCTCATTTCGTGTTCCATATTCAATTTCATTCAATTGAATTTTCGGCCAGTTATCCGAAAGTAAAATTTAAAACATAGGTTGTATTGTTTTTTTTAGTCTATGCCATGGCAATGGTTTTTGTCCTCGGTATCATATTATTTTAATTCCGTCTGTAATTTTTGTGACGGGCTTAGTGCCAAATTGTTTTTACTTTTTTCCAGAGCATTAGAATTTGTGTGATTGCCTTCATTGTTTACAATAGTCTGTAATTTGCGTTGAACGTGTGTAATTGGAGCATATTGCCGAAACCACAACTTACAGCAATTAATTCGAGACATTTTATTGTTGATACAATAGAAAGTTATGACACATCGTATAGTTTATTGCAATCATTTATTTTGCTCGGAACCGTGTCTGTGTTGACAAAAAATCTCATAAGTTACATGCTCAATTACTTCTGACTCATGAAAACTATAAGATTAAAGAAGTAATTCATGAAAGTGTGGTTAAAGGACGCAGAGAGCATTGAATTATTGTAGCAGATGCAAGAGGCCGGCAGAGAATCGAATTAGACTGTCTAACAGTAACAAATAGCAGTGTTCATACTAAACTATTTAGTCAACGTCTTTGCATATACATCTCAGAGTATAAAATATACAGAAAAGAATCCCTATTTTACCTCGTCTAAATTCATTAGTATAATCATCATACATATTCTGCGCTTCTCGCCTTATTACGAAAACCCGACGAAGCAAATTTTTCTCAGTATTCATTTCATTTCTATTCTCGTCTACAGTTTATTCACATTCAGTTATAAAAGAAATGAAAAAGTAATAATTATCATGTGTCTTTCTACGCTAACTCGTCCTTAGGTTCATTAGTTTGTATTACAATGTTTTTTTGTTTAAAAACTTCGATACATTGTGCAACTTCGTATTCACTGATTTCACACGTACATTTGAATGCAATAATCTGAGTTTCTATTCAAACATGCAGACGATCTCCAACCTTGAACATTTAAATCATCTTATTCATTTGGAAATCAATCACATAGAAAATAAGACAGTTATTAGCCAATAGCAGTTTAAATGTGATCGTTAATGTCTAAAATGCTACAGCAAAAAAATGATTACGGAAACACTGACTGAACCACATGGTGGTAATGTTAGTGTAGTCGAATTCATTATACTATAAATAACAATCAGTACACGACCAGCAGACGGACAAAAAGGCAAACTAAATAATACTAATGCATGCCTAACGATTGTCGCTTTGACTTGTAAAGTCGAACTAGAAACTCGGGCTATTTTGGACACACATCCGACTACACCACGACAGATAGTTGGCCGTCGCCAAACTTTCCGTATTTTATTTTCGTTTAAAAAAAATCTTCTGTCCACAAACCTTTTGTTACAGCATCGGTCTTTATTTTATTTTTTAATGTGTCCACGTTGCCAAGCCATAGTTAAATCGGAATTGTTGGAGAGATTTATAATATAATTTGTGAGGTATACAGCTGTTATCCCCATTATTATCTTGAAGCACTAATGGTCTAGATTGCTCAACGCTTTTGTTAATGGAGTGATAATTAATCTATGTTTAAGAGCACGGTATTTCTAAAAGTTAACCGTGGTACTGAAAAATTTAGGGGACAACGTAAAATTTTACAAGGCGGCAAAATTCTAGTTTTCACATGTAAATGTTTGTGTAAATTATTGTGGACTGATTAATTATTAACGATCATAGGATTATAGTCAACAACTATAATCCTATGATCGTTTTAAGAAATGACAGTTGACAAAACACAATCTGACTTTTCTAAAATTATCTAGCCCATTACTGAAACCCCGTGCTTTGCAAACCACTTGAAGCCGTTGGTTCCGGGTGTCATTTGTAGATCTTTGCCAGTCGTTACAGGTAGTCAGACGCTAGAAAGTCTGATCATCAATCTATCCAAGGAGTATCATGCATGTTGCCCAGTAACTAGGTTGTGGAAGTCTGATAGTTGCATCCAATTAGACTGCTGACCTCAAGCTATTTGGGAAAAGGCTAGAAGATGATGAGAACACAATTTTAGTTTTCTATTCTAATTTATTTACCGTTGTTTTTCTAATATTCTTCGTCTTATCTGAATGTGTCATCATAAGCTTGCTCCATTTAGATTCCTCAAGATTATAAAACCAAAACATTATGCTTACGGATTTTCAAAATGTAATCCAGCTGCATTTTTATCTTACGTTTATTTATCGTTTTAATTCGAACATACGATTCGAAAAAATAGCCTACTGGCTTTCATGTTTATTGAAACGAACATTTGAAAATTCTGAAAACCTTTCATGCCGATACCGTTTCACCGATGACGCGAATTCTATGATCTAATTCATGCAAAAAAAAATATAGGAATCCCGACGGAAACGCGGATTTCATCGGAGTATAAATTAGTTTTGTCAAAACTGCAATATTGGCGTTAAAAATTGAACTGGATTTTCAGAGAGTTGAACTGTTTCTATTTTCATCTGAAGAAGTCTTTGATGTATCATTGAAAACGGTTTGAACCATTTCGGAAGTTACTTTTATTGCATAAACAAACTGCTAATTAAAGCTCAACCTGAAAACATTTGACTTTGATGTCGTAATATTATTTACTGGAAATGTAAGCCAAATATTGATGTGATGGATTAGTCAAGTGACGACTGATGAGTAAAAATCTAATCTAGAAATAATCTACCTACAAATATATCGCTGGAATAGCAAGAAGCTCGAGGATAATACAACTGTTTTTGTTATTCGTAACATGTGCAATCACAATGCAAAAATGGGTTTTACGCGTCTAAAAACTTCATTTCTAGAAATACCTAAAATGAATAATGATGTATTGTAATAGTGTATTGTTAAATACATCATTATTTATTTTCATAACGGTAAATTTGTGCAAAAAAACCCTTTGACTCAGAAATATGACTTTTTATCAATGTTTATTTTTGAGACATAGATCAGGAAAGTCAATGAATTTTAAAAAATTGAATTAAACATTGAACCCAATTGAGTGCAAAGAAACCGCGAACATAAGCTAGTAAAAATATAAATAACAGACAAAAATCAAATAAGCATCACAATAAAGAACAAGAAGACGGCACAGCATAAACAAAAACAGGTAACAAGCAATATTATTAATGCCCCATTTAACCTCAATAAAAATAACCCCCAAAATGAAATTGCTCGGGGCAATCTTGGAATTTAAAGAATACTTCGCAACCTCATTACGTTTGTAAAAGAAAATAAAGAAGTAGGCACTCTTGATAACCGTTCCAAAGAAATGTCTGTCAGAGATGATAGCACTTTTGTCGTCAGTGTTTGACTACCCTTCAGCTAAAACAACATAGACGTGAAGGATCATGAGAAACGATTGTTTGCTTGTCATAATGTCAAAAATTCAAATTATTTTCATGTCTAGTTGAGCCGGAATTTGTTCGGGTCGTTGCTTTTTCATTGGTGTTTTTTTTTTGTACAGTTTGCGTGGCAACAGATTTTTTAATATTGCTCGTAGATTTTTACTTCTCTGGTAGGCAGCCGCTCCTCGTAAAATACTGGTATTCAGCTAAATCCGGCTTGACTGGAAGCCGACCCCAATATAGTTGGGAAAAGGCTAGGCAGATGATGCTCGTAGATTTTTACTTGTTGCAGTTACCATTTTGTGTATATTGGCAGTTATAAACAAAATGTCGTCAAAATGTTGAGTGTATAGAAATGATATCTACTGCTAACATTCTCTACTGGGGTATCCTAATCACAGTAGTATTATAAAAGCGAAAGCTTGTGAGCGTGTTTGTATATTTGTTACACCTTCACGCTGAAATTACTTATGAGGTTTGGATAAAGGCACACGGGTCGACCATATCTTGGAATGGTACAAAGAATACTTTTGTTCCCCGTATATTCCCGTAGGACAATTTTGTACTTTCATGCGGCCGAATCATACGAGCATAACAATAGATAAGACCAGTAATAAATTGCCAATATCTTTATTATATCTAACCAAAATTTATTCGGATTATAGTATTATAATGATAAGGAAGCAGAACTGTATATATAATTGTATATACTCGTACCTTATGGTGTTTCAATTATAAAAATATGGATTTATTCATTTCAATATTTGAACCTGTCTAAATATTGCTAATTTCCTCAACAAATATTGTAACAATACGAGATATAAAGGATAAATATTGATTGTCCTGCTAAAAACTGTTAGGATCATCATCATGATGATGATGAATGATTGTCCTGTTAAGAGCTGTTAGGATCATCACTTCACAAGCAAAATTAATTCGTCCCTCCAAGTATTTAATTTTAAACGTTCTATCGTTTCTTATAGCATCAATGTTTATAATTGCTTTAATATATTTAATTACTTCATTGACGTACATTGGCATGAACATAAAATCTCTAGGTTTAATATCTTCGATATCCAATTAATATTCTCACGCAAATTTAGCATGCTATAAGTTGTTTATCCCATCATAAGGTCTATGTTTCTGTGTCTTTGTAAATAATTCCACATTTCTCATTGCGATGTCTTTTTCAAACTGATCTTAATGCTAACGATGTATTGATTTTGGTCACTTTTCAGGATTAAGTTTATTAATAGCATCCATTTCTGTGCAAGAATCAGTTTCTAAATTTATTGTCACCTATGTTAGTCACCGTTCTTATAATTTTTTTCAAAACCGATCAATTTTCCGTTTTAGTGTTACCTATATTAGTCGTCGTTATTATATTTACTTCATATTTATCATCATCATCATCATAAAATTTCACGCCATAATATTGAAGAAATTAATCCATTAAAATTCATTTGGCAATACGTTTTAAACTCCGCCGGCGATTGTTATTCTAACACGATATTGTGTAGTTTGAGCGTTTAATGTTTATTTCAACGATCTATTGCATCCACAGACCACTGAGTACTGCGATGCGGCAGTTTTAGAAGACATCAGTGTCGAAACTTTTAATCACCGTTATGTTTAACATTCATTGTAAACACAGCCTTAATAAGTAATGGATTATAAATTTTTAATTTGACATTTTCTCTTGACAAATTATTGAGAGTTTATAATCTCACTAGATTTATAAAAAAAACTTACGTGTTTGCATTATGCATATAAATTGATGGCACAAATAAGCCAAGTGTGTGATGAGGTCAATATGGGCCGATGCCTACTAGGGCTGCGGATTGTCTTTTGTTGTTTTTTGCCGGTTCTTCTCCATAGAAAACGACCAATTGGAACCGTGCACTAGCTTCTGGCGTTTTATAAGTGCCCATGTAGGCCCATGTAAAATAAAAACATTTTTGATTTGATTCTGCGAGTATGTAGTTCCGTGGTCTATGTTCACATCCTATAAACGTGCGCCTACTGTGCGCGTTTAAACTTGAAATGTTTATAAAATATTTATAGGTTTGTTTTGTTATTTTTGAATTTAGATGCTTTTATTTTACCTGTCTCTAGGGTATATGTTTATTGTGTTAAAAAATAATTAGTTTTATATATATTTTATATTTACATAAGTTGATTGATTGTTGTTTATTTTGAGAAATAGGGCCGTTTAGTTTACCTTGTTGTAACTGGATAGGTGTATATAACTTTACTCCGAATTTGAGTTAAAAAATAAAGTTAACACGTGTATATACACTTCTTTTCAATATCGCAAAATCTGATGCGAATAGGTTTGTAAAATGTGCAGATTATTTTATAAATAAATTTTGCGAAAATAAAACCAATATTCTATAAAATAATGCATGTGATTGTTGTGAGGTTTTTTTTACTAATTACATAATATGAAAGTATTTAGCCTGTCTGTCGGTCTGTCTATCTGTTTGTTCCGGCTAATCTGTGAAACGCCTCGACTAATTTTTACAAAACTTTCACTGATAGGTAGCTGATGTTATAAGAAGTAACTTGACCAAATCACACTACTGTTTTTTACTACTGACACGGAAGAAGTCACTAGCACTAGAAAAGCAAACGCCAAACATAATATTAACGTTTCTATTTCAAGATAACCTTGTACTGACATCACAGAATCAGTCATCCTCACATAATCCAACTTATCAAGGCCTTGTAGAGTATAGATTAACGCTTAATCCTCACAAAAAAGTAATTGTTTATGTAGCGAAAATGTTGATAAAAACGATTAACATATCAACAAAATGTGGAACCGCAAACTGGCAATTTATTTTATACTAGCTACTGTCAGTGACGTCGCCCGCGTTCCTTTGTAACTCTGTTATAAAGTTTCATTTTATAGGTCATTTTTGTTTTGTTTAGCAGTTGTGTGTTTTTACTCTTAATAATATTACTTTACTAGCTGGCTCGGAAAAAAAAATCTCCCATAGAAATGATAAAAATGGGGTGGGTGTGAAGGAGGCTGAAAGTATTAATCTATGACCTTTTCTCGGTCCTACTTCATGTACATGAAGATGTACATAAAGAATTCCATAGCCGTTTCAGGCAATACATCAATTATGAAGTATAGGTAAAAATTATCCTTAGTAGTCGTTGGTACTCTTGAGACTAAAAAGTAGTTACTCCATTTCGTCTAAACGGATCTCGGACAAAATTTACACACGTGTAGACCATGTTCTAAGTAGAAGCCGATATGCTATATATTTTCGAAGAGACTAGAGAGAGACACTACGACATGTACGCTTACATCTATACTAATATCTATACTAATATTATAAAGACTAATAATGAAAAATTCTTTCAGTGTTAGATAGCCCATTTATCGAGGAATGCTGGCTATATACCATCACGCTACGACCCACGGGAGCGGAGCAGTAACGAAAAATGCGGGTGAAACCGCAGGGGACAGCTAGTCTAAAATAAAGAAACAACTATAATACACACATTTACATACACGTGTGTTCGTTAGAGAACAATAATTATGACAAACTTATGTATTTACTGACACAACGTGCACTTATATTGTGTCATCGGCACTTTGACAGTTCCTTTTTTGACATTTCTTACTTGCAGAAGCTAGCGGCTTTATCTGCGTTGTAGTAGAAAATGAACCCCCTGTGAACATACTCCCGGGAACACAATTAGTATCCTATGCGCTATTTCTAAAAAGTTTCCTGTGCGCTATTCCTAAACAGTCACCCATGCGCTATTTCCAAAAAAAAGTGTTCCATGCGCTATTCCTAAAAAATAACTTATGCGCTGTTCCTAAAAAGTGTCATAATATGGCAATTTATGAATAGCGCATATTATGCGCATATTATGCGCTATTCATAGAAAGTGTCCGATGCGCTATTCCTAAAAAATATCCTATATGTACCTACTACAGCCAATTTTTATCAAAAACAAACCTACATAATTCCCATTTTCAAAAGCCCTCTTTGAAGTTTGCTACTGTAAATAGAACTATAACGTGCACGTGCCCATACAACACATACGAGTTCACCTTACACGTGCAGTGCAAAGTTCACGCACTTGTATTGCTATAGTGCACGACGCTGTAACAGGTTTCGAGGCGCCCACGGTTGCCATAGTAACCTAAAGTTGCCCAGTAGGCTTCGATCTTGCTGAGCCCCTACCGTTTTGCTGACATAGCGTGATATAGATTATAGCTTTTCAAATAAGTGGGCTACCTACTATAATGTTTGAATCCCCGACCGGTCCTATGAGACCGCGCTGTTATTGTTTTACTATTGTGTCTCGTTTCTCGGGTATGTGATAGATTAAAAATATTTTTTCATTTCGAACTAGTAATTCGTAAGATATTAGTTGTACAATTTTTTAATAGGTAAACTTTTTTGTACCTTATTTTATATTTCATCCACGGTAGTAAAATCCGAGGTTTTGCTGATGTTAACGCTCCAGGCACTAGTCTATATAAAGCTTAATTTTCTCAAATATAAACTGCTGCACACTCTTTAAAAATCCCTTTCCACAGAAAACTAAATAGTATCATTTCTTTTTCTGCATATCTATTACGATTTATTACTTACACTTCCACACGGCCCCGATAATTGCATTCACCACATACCCACCAACCACTAATGACAGCCATTTTCAGAGAAAAATCTATTAACCTGCCAAGACTTGCGTAAAAAATGCGTCCTCTCACCCAGCGTCTGTTAAAATAACTAGGAGAGAAACTCAACACTTTCTTACTGAAATACTTTACAATGGACATACAATTTTCCATAAATATCTCTAGAACTATGGCGGACACTTTTGTTAACAGTTTGCCTTTAACATCTTAATTTATGGCTCAATTATTGCGATTATCTAGTGTAACAACGGCGACGACTATTTCATTATAATTTAATGCGTTTGAATTGTTAAGGGCGGTGTTCACTGTTGGGTTTTGTCTTATATAGTTTTGAAGTTCATATTTTTGTGTGTTGTATTTAGTTTGTTCGTAGCTGATACTGAGGGGGCCTTTTTGGCCTCACAGAGATTTGTTCACTACAGTTTTTTTTTAATAATTACAGGTTTTTTTGGTTGGAGAATCATCTCATGACTTTTTCTCTCTGGGCGGAGTAGGAAGGCGTATCAGACTTTTACTGACTTAAACCCATTCCTGTTCCTTCTTTGCAATTATTCTAGGAGTTCATTGTAACATTACCCATTCGTAGGTATTATTTGGTTTTAATAAATTGTGAGAAACACAAAAAAAATCTATAATATTCTAATTTTAAAATATAGGTACGTAGTATACCAATTATGTCTATAAAATTCTTGGCCAAAACTAAAACTGAAATGGAGATAGAAAAACGAGGTCAATACTCTAGTCGTTGACATCTTGGAAACTTCATAGTCTAGAACTATTTTTAGTTTATTTAAACCAAAAATAAACTACTGCTTACTAATGGCTTCGAACGTAGTCCGCACCAAAAGCTGAATTCATGAAACTATTTTTACATTGCCACGGAAAAAGCGATTAAAAGTATGGTTAGTTGTAATATTAATTTTCGCAGTTAAATAGTTAGTTAGGCGATTAAAAAGTTACGTGCTAGTCAGTAAACGAACGGTAGGTCGTAAAAACTTTGTTTATTCGAATAAAATTAATTTTACTATTTTATTGTGGGTGAAATTTTTTTTAAAAATTTCCGTACTAATATTATAAATGCGAAACTAACTCTGTCCGTCTGTAACCTATATACATTTTAACGGGCTAACGTATTAGGGAAAAACTTGGCACACGAATAAACCATAATCTGAAAGAAACATAGGAAAGTTTTATCTTGAGAATATGTTTCCTTCGGATAATTTTTGATTTTAACGCAGGCGAAACCGATATTAGAATCTAGTATGAAATTAATGAAATATAACCTTAGAAATGTGAACTATAAAATAATGCTGGATATCAGTTGAATAATGTTTACGACCTAAATAAAATTTAATCTCGCATAAAATATGGAAATAGGTATGTAATTTTTACTAAAATATTAATATAAAATGGTGGATTTAACTGTCTGCCTACGTGACTGCGAGCGTGTGAAAGGGTCAGTCTCGTTGATAAATTTAAAGAAATTAACTATAAACATTAAATATAAACATTAATTCTCATCATTAAACATTGTTCATAAAGTTAGCAGTAACTCAAAACGAACATCAAAATATCTAGTTACTCTAGTCCCTTTGGCCCTTTTTATTTAATATACATTTACAGCATAATACATTTTATTGGTACATTAAATACATTGCCTGCGAAGTAATAAATAAAGTCACAATTACTTGAAGAGCTTTCTTTGAAATCTTAGGAGACAGACATAAATATATATAGAGCAAAGAATTTATACAATTATTTTCCTGTTACTCAAATAACTTTGACAATTTGTGACGAAGTCGAGATTACATTTTTTTTTGGTATTTTGGGGTTCCGTATCTCAGTCGGTAAAAACTGAACCGTTTTAGGAACACTTTGTTGTCCGTCTGATGAGACCGTTTTTCTCGGGAAAGTGGTCCACAGCGCGTAGTGATCTACATACCGAAAAGAAAACTCGTAGAACGCTAAGGGCAACGTTAGGACACAGGTGAGGTTTTAGTCAGTAAAAGTCTGAAACGCCCTCCCACGCAAGTCACTGGATGATTTAACACATTAAAAAACAAAAAAGCAACTTAATCAACTATTTAACATAGCAGCCATTTTTTCCCGTCAATGTTTATTTTTTCTGATTTTCATTCAAGAATCTCAATGCAATGCTATGGAACTGGTTTAGAAATAGTATATTATGGGCTATTTTCGTACTGCATAAGCTCTCGCATGAAAAAAGACGGACCATCTTAAGCCAGTTATGTTTAAAAGCAGGTGATCAGCTAAACCGTGTGTTAGCCGCGTTCGCACGCATGCACTAAGCTTAACATCTATTAATAAAATACCTATAAGGAGTTGAAAGAACTATTCTATATATTATACGGACATTCTGAAATATTTTATCCTACGTGCTGGAATACCTTAAAGGGCATTTCCTTCGGTTAATTGGTCTTAGTCGCATACCGTTGACGATAGAGTTGGGAGTTATCGAAAAAGTGAAGCTTATTTTTTTGAAGTAGTGTTTGCGCATAACTTTGTTCACAATTTAATAGACTCAAAAATGTTAATTAGGTTGTATGTTTGTTTTTATATTGTTATGTTCTATTAGTATAATTTTTATGCTTGTCACTGAGAACCCTATATCTATGTCCTTACGTTCAGTTCATCCAAAGGTTGTCTGTACGAGATTGCTCTGTACGATAAAATTATACATTGTACAATTTATGTTTGTTACTTCTTCACTTACGAACGACTGAACGGATTACAATGAAACTTGGTACACGGATAGACCATACCCTAGAATAGTACATAGGATACTTTTTATTCCGGGAGTATGTTCACTTGAGACAATTATCTACTTCCACGCGGATGAAGCCGCTAATTTGCAAAATTAATTTTACGATGAATCGAATCAAATTTTAATTCGATTTATGCGAATGTCAAGGTGATAAACTAGTGATTTTAATTCGATTATATTAGTACGTGTCAAATAAATAAATCGATTCGAATTATTATTTTTTAAACGTGATTGTTTTGCCTTTCAAAGTCAGTGGCGTAGGAAAAACTGATTACTAAATCATATGGTTGGTGTTGTATTATTTCAATTCTCGGATCGACAGGACCTAAAGTGCGGGCGTAAGTTTTTTATGAATAAAATATGTCTAGAGAGACGAAAAGCTTCGAAAAATCTCAGTAAAAGTCGTGTAAGCCTGCATTGGTAACGTTGGCTTAACAGTTCCTTGAAGCAATATTCTGGCTGATATTTTATTTATATTTTTCTGTCAGTATTGACGCTAGTCTAAAAATATCAACTGACTGGTTGATATGTCAACGCTCAGCTGAAATTTTTGGAGCTAAGAACGGGAACTTTTATATAAGGCTTCCTTTTATGAAGTAGGTGACACTAGAAGGGTTTTTTTGAAAATATCTTCTTCTAATGTAAAATAGATGCAGTATATTGATCTCGTTTTCTTTTTGTTTAACATAAACTAGTGCTTGATAGTAAGCAGTGATGCAATCATTGATGGTGAGGCGCACTAGTTTATTAAGACCCTATAGATAGTGATATTATGTTTTACGTATAGGAAATTTATTAATGGATTTGTTTACTTTAAGTCAATCTTTTAATATGGATGTTTTTCTTGCTTGTTAGTCATTTTAAATTAATATTTTAATCCTTTTGTTTTCTTAAAGAAAAATGCAAATAAACACTAAAAGGTAAAAGATTTTTTGTGACCACTTTAATGACAGTATTGCATGTGTTTTTCGTCCGTGGCATTTTATGTCGTGTCCTTTATAATTAAGGGCACCATTTAAAATGAGTCACGTTGTCACATAAACGACCTTTTTTGTTTTCATCTCAAAGTTCAATCACACATCTGGTACACTTAAACTTGATTCTTGTGAAGCGAGAGTTTGTTGTGGATCATTTCTGGCAAAAGCATCCTCTGATATATATCATCATCATTATTTTACTCGCAAGATGTATACTGTTGGACATAGACCTCCCCTAAGTGTTGCCACAACAGCCGGCCATGTGCTTCTCGTATCTATATGAATTCTACGACCTTCACTAGGTCATCAATCTACCTTGTGGGGGGTCTTCCAACGCTACGTCGTCCAGTACGTGATCGCCTCTCTTGAAAGTTTAGTACCCATTGACATCTATTTTGCGAGCAATATTGCTCTCTGCAACTTAAGTTTGGCGATTTTTCGGGCTATGTCGGTAACCTTGATACTTCTGCGTATATCTTCGTTTTTGATGTGTAACTTTAAGCCTTCTGATTAGACTCATTGTAAGCGACCACATTTCGGAGCAATATCTCATCAATGGCCTTAGATTTTCGTCTTGAGATACTGCAGTATATTGGACGAGCAGATACCTAGGCCTCCTCAAAGTTTCACAACCAATACCGGTCCTTTGAGCCTCGTATCTATCAGATTCCTGTTACCCTCACTAGATTATTAGTCCACCTTGTGGGAGGCCTTCCAACGCTGCGTCTTCTGGTATGTGAGCCAATGGTGATGATTTCAATGAAACATGTACATCGATATTAAAAATGCCGATAAAACACTAGCTACAGTACGACCGTTATAAGTTGGCGAGTCTGAAATCTCTGAGTCTGAATCTAAAAAAATAAATGCAATTTGCAGTTGTTATTGCTATTAAAAACTGTTATTGGCATTTATTTTTAAAACCCTTATTTTTGTGCGAGGTTTCAAGCGCCAAAATTCGCAGAGCCTAACTTCAGAGTCGCTAACTTATAACGGCCGTACTGTACGTCGATATTAAAAATATCGATAAAACACTTCGTATATCGATACTGAAAACCTCAACGCCCACAAACCCCCATCCCTACCTTGATAATAGTTTGCACAGTGTAGCAAAGCAATAAATACACTTCTAAGTTGAATCGTAAGTCTTAAGATCTGATCATTAATTATGGCGTTGATACTACTGACTAATTAGTCTCGCTTTATCTGTTTGTGCACGCACTGCCTGACGTGGTGACTTTTTTCTAGCTTCACAAATAGATATGGATGGGATTGTATGTTGATTTATTTGTGAGTATTTTTCTTTTAAGGTTTTGTAGCCTGAGGGTGTAATTTATCTGTAATGTGTGTGTGTTTAGAAATGTATAAGTAGGTATGTTATGTGCAGCGGTGGCCCGGTGGTAACTACCCCGGACAACGCATTACGTCTCTTGTGAACACCATGAAGTGTAATTGTATTGGGTGAGATGCTACAAAAAAATAGTACCTACATTTTGATAGTATATAAAATTTGAGCTCATATTTAGATAGATTATATTTCCCGATTAGGTTAAACATCGCTTTTGTTATTCAAACAGTGTTATAATATCCATGTTTGAATTTATAAGACTCTTGCGTAAGTACTGCTATCATAATAATGTAATACTATACAATAATTTAACATTATTAAGTGTATATTCACATGACTAAACAAAGAATCATTATGAACTGTGAGATATATGTAAGCAGTATGTGTGTGTGTAGTATGTATGTGTGTGTGTGTGTATGTGTATTATTTGTTAAATAAGTAAATTCTTATAATTTTGCAGCTGGTGTAATAAAGTCAATAAATATTGCGGTTATGACGTAAGATATTGGTGCTTAAGCACCAATATCTTATTAATAAATATTGCACAAATAAATATTGCTATGGTATTCACAAAACGTCATAGAAACAATTATGTAGGTTATAATCCTTTGTAAACAACAATAAACATATTGATTTTCAATAATGTAAATGATTAACCTATCACATACCCGCAAAACGAGATACAATAGTAAAACAATAACAGCACGGTCTCATAGGACCGGTCGGGGTTTCATGAATTAATTGTCAATTAATACCTGATTGTTTTCGGAGTTAAAATCTTTGTACACCAGTGGAATTGTTTCAAAGAATTAGCACGGGCCGTAGGATTGCAAACAGCAGCTACAGGAACACAGGTGGGATTTAATTTGTAAAAGATTGACACTCTCTCTTGCTCCGTTTGGAAAGGGGGAAGATTTTGATGGTTTTAAAAAAGTCGTGGTACGTACCTGCGTACCACGACGTATTGATGATTTTTATGGTTACAATAATGTAACTAGTTACGTTTTACAGTCGCAAAAGATATTTTTAACTTCGTACAACCTATCACTGGCCTGCAAATTGCAAAAATCGTGAGAAAATTTGAATTTCGTGGGCTACCCTACGCGGAATGGTTTTGGTTTTGTGTGGATATAAATTCACATGCATCCGAGTTTACTCACACAGACAAAAAATGTGGACGTAAACGCGTAGGTACGTAAACCTGAGAACCTACACATGCATATATATGTCTAAAGCCTATACTCGGCTACACACGATTCGCTATGGTTGCATCACCTTATTTGGAAAGCATAATTGACTTGTGTCATATTGCCTTAATAATAAGAAGAAAATATGTGACTTCAGTAGCTGTTTCAATATTTGTAGGTTAATTAAAAGTCGTCGTCTTTCTGTAAAATGCGTTTCTATAATATTATATTATTTCCTGATAGCTTGTAGCTATGTCTAAGCTATGGATCTTTTTCAATAACCTACCTCAGTTCATGGATGGATAGCTATCCCCGATAAACAGTAAGATTCTAAATCCACAACTTTTGGTAGGGATTGCGTCGGTAGGTTATATGAAAGCAAGTAAGGGCAAAAGGATTGATTTGTTTATCTTTAGTAGCTGCAACTGTAGATAGATAGCGTATTGAAAACGGGTGTTAAACTTGAACACCCCGTAAACCGTATTTTGAGGGTAGTTCGACTGTGCATTGATAGTCAGTCAGTTCCTTCTTTTACATACTGGTTTTACAAGAATTACATGATGTATTATTGCACTTATAAGTTTAAATTCATTTTGGTTTATGCCATTTTCTATATCGGTTAGTTCATTGATTTAAAATTACTGTACGACATTTATTTTTGTCGTCTTCATTATAACGACCACACGCGAAGCTTTGGTTTCTTATTAAACTTTATTGCCTCCGATCACTATAAAAATAACATAAAAACAAGAAGAATACCTCGTAAAAATTACCCATATTATTACCAAAACATGAATTAAAAGCGTGACTCTTCATGTTTTTTTCATCATTTATCAAACGGCGGCACGTTTGAATGAAACCTTTTGGAATTCATTTAACCGACTTGTTAAAAAAGACGAGTCATGGTTTAATGGTGCGGGGAACGACGGAAATTAATGTAGGGTTAATTGTATGTTTACGACTATCTTTATGTGGGGTAAGTAGGGTTTACTATGAATTTAGTACTTGTGATGTATATGCGAAATATGGAAAAGATTATAGACAATGCATAACTTTTCTTTTTTTTAAATTATGCAAGTAATTTGTGAAGAGTTAGGGTACCTACATACAATGTGTTGTTTTTAAAGTGTATGGCATTTCGGGAGGTTATTATGTCGGTTCTAGGACATGCCGGTTTCCTCACGATGTTTTCCTTCACCGTTTTGAGAGCAGCGGTGATGAAATAAATAACACAAAGTAATGCCCCTGGCTGGGTTTGAACCCGCGACCTACAACTTGTAAGTCGGGGCAGTTACCACTCGGCCACCACTGCTCCATCGGCCATCTTTGCTCACTGACATATAAAGATTTAAATTTACTTTAGGTTTTAATATTACCCATATCAGCCACGCATTAAATGTAAAATTAACTAGTAATTTAACAATATTATGATTATACTGTAAAAACACGATAAAGTAAATCATAAACCGCTTTAATATTAATTTACTCTTAGTTCTCTGTTTAGTATTTGGTCATAAACTCAAATTCAATTATTTTATACTGTTTCTGAGTTTATTTAGTACGTTCTGTGACCGATAATTATTTCATATTATGCATGTTTATTACATTAATAATATCTGTCATATTTATCATTTTATTTGATGTCTTTCTTTAAGTATTTATATTGGATGCGAGATGAATGCTTTCCCGAGAAGATAGTTATTTTATTTAAAGCTGACATTATCTCTAGGGTCGGTACGGCTAAGGCTATACTTGTAAAAAAATCTAGAAATCTTCTATCTGTCAACGCCAACTCGAATATCAACTTTAGTGTTGTGTAGTTTAAGTTGATTTTGGAATGACCATTTCTATTAAAAAGGCTTTATTTTTTTATTTATTTAATTAACCAATTACAGTAATTAACAAAGACTAAATTATAAAGATCACTAACATTAAATTCTCTCGCAGTACTCCTGACATGCCAATAAAATCATCTTCCATTCATCCGGAAACATATGCACGCAAACAACATTTATGAAAACTAAAACAAAAGGGTTCTAAATGAATTTCAATTTATTGTTCCAAAGTTTGAAAATAATGTATAATGTTCGAAATGATAAACTACGTAAAAAAAAATGTATATTTTTTAAGGTTCCGTACTCAAAGTGTAAAAGCGTAAAACCCTACTAAGACTGTCCTTCTATCGGTCAACAGGCTGTATTCATGATCTGTCAGCAGACAGTTGAAATCGAGATGATGAATAATTTCTTTTGCAGCTATAATAACGGATACTAGATATAGAAAACAATAAATAATTATGTAGGGCTTCCGAACAAAAAACACGTTTTCATTCGGGTGCTAATATTTTATGCCATTGAAAAAAAACATTTTTTTTAATCGAGGCGAAATACCTGGATCAGTTATATATGAACACTTTAAACTAATTCATGATACTGTTCTTTATTCTAAAATACAGCAGACAGACAGACAAATCGAAAACAGTTGTTAGGAAATAAAATAGGTGATAAATAAAATTAATCGCTTGTCATCGGCCATTTGTTAGAAACCTACTGACCGTAATTTTGTTCAAAACATTTATTTTTGTATATTTTCTAAGGGACTGGCAGAAGACTTTATTTGAATTATCAGCTTCTGTTGATTTTTCATAAATATGTTTTTTATAATTATAATGACGTTTATTATTATTTAAGTGACAATTATTATGGATATAATACTAAAAATATTTGTGTATATATTTTATTTAAACACTGTTTTAGGCTATCACGGTTTGTTTCACAATATAAATTGTCACTTACGGGATATCTTCCGCGCGTGTTTTCAGCGTCGAAATATCGGGAACTCGAAATAATTAAAAATCACGGAAGATATCCCGTAAGTGACAATTTATATTTTATTTATTTTTATAGGTAATTCTTAAATCACATTTCACTAGTAATCTGCAAAAAAATATTTACTTCCTCATAGAAAAAAATATATCACAAGTGTTTGCGTAAAACCGACTGTCATAACATTTGAGTTCATCATTGACCAGTGGGTCCCGTCAGTCAGAGCCATTTTATTTTTGTCAACGTGACATGATTACTATATGAGATATCTCTTATACTATTACTATAAGAGAGCTCGTGGCTAGATAATAACAGCCGCACAGGTCGATCTTCAAGGTTAAGCAACGCTTGCCTAGGTTGGTCTGTGGATGGGTGACCATCGTAACATAACGAGTTTCCTCCGTGCCTCGGAAAGCACGTTAAGCCGTTGGTCCCGGCTGTCATTTGTTGATCTTTGGCAGTCGTTACGGATAGTCAGAAGCCAGTAAATCTGACTCCAGTCTTGCCATGAAGTACCGTGTTACCCCAGTTAATGGGTTGTGGAGGTCTGGTAGGCAGCCGCTCCTCGTAAAATACTGGTATTCAGCTAAATCCGGCTTGACTGGAAGCCGACCCCAATCATCATCTGCCTAGCCTTTTCCCAACTAAATTGGGGTCGGCTTCCAGTCAAGCCGGATTTAGCTGAATACCAGTATTTTTACGAGGAGCGGCTGCCTACCAGACCTCCACAACCCAATAACTGGGGTAACACGGTACTCCATGGCAAGACTGGAGTCAGATTTACTGACTTCTGACTATCCGTAACGACTGCCAAAGATCTCCAAGCCGACCCCAATATAGTTGGGAAAAAGGCTAGGCAGATGATGATGTGACATGATTACTATGACTCGTATAACCATCATTGTTCCAATATGAGACAGAGAAGGACAGAGCTACCCAACCTGATTTCATTCATCATCATCATAATTTCACCCGAAAGACGTCCACAGCTGGATATAGGCCTCCCTCAAGCGTCGCCACAACAAACGGTCCTGTACGTCTATTACTACCATCTAATTAAAACACAACACACGGTTTTTTATTATGCAAAAAATAACTCTAAAACAAAATCAGCTGTTGCCACATTTCGTTGAGTTACTAACAAAAACCATTCTGAACAGCTGATTTATATTTCTTGTGTGTAGTGGCGCTCTCATACAACCAACGTCATTTTTTTGACGCTTTTTTGCTTACGGAACCCTTCGTGCATAAGTTCAAAGCGCACGTGGCTGATTTTTTTTCACAAAAAGAAATCTGATGGCATAGACGTATCGTAAAACAATCCCTGGAATCATACTAATATTATAGAGGTGAAAAAAAAAGTTTATTTGTACGAATTTGAGCGCAAATGATGGATTTGGATTAAATTTTGCGGAGACCATAGAATAGTTTTAATTGGGGCTGCGGAATTATTTAAAAGAGTTAGCGCGACTATAGAAAGCAAAGGGCAATTAGAGGAACACGAGTAGGTATATTTTAGTCAATATAACTCTGACTTTCCTTGTTGCTCTGTCCAGAGCGAGCACAGTTATTTGATGCGTTCTCACTTCTAAATTAAAGGGGAAAATGCTGATCGACTGACATATTATTACCAACGCACAGCCAGAGCTACACGGACTGGGAGTGTAGAGAAACCTACTTTCAAAATTTTGTATGGACAAGCCGCTGGCAGAAGCAAGTCCTTTATATATAAAAAGAGAAATTGACTGACTGTCATATCAACACACAGCTGAAGCAAAACTAAGAGGATTTTTCAATATTCACCCCCTAAACACAGGGTTCCAAAGATTGTATGGAGAAACCGCCTTAAATATTAAAGAATGTAGGCAGCACTTGACTACGTTTAAACTTCCTCGAATTCCTGTCCACCGTACAAACGGTCACATTTCCCTACTCCGACATATTTTACATGGGTTATATTTAGCAAGCCATCGCCATGGCGTTTGGATTTATCACCAACGTTTGAACCTTTGTATACAAACTGCGGATCTTAGTGATTTAAAACATTGCACGTTATAATATATGGGCACTAGAGGTCATTCTGTTTGCTTCTGGTTTTTGAAAATGAGTGAGATAGAGGATATATTTATTTGTAATGTGTGTACATTCGTATTTTTATGCGTAACTTTTGTATCGTGTATAGTCAAAAAATTATATTATGGGCCTATTTCACCACCTATGATTAAGTTTCGAGTATCTTACTTGACAGATAATTTCATACAAATTCTGTCAAATTTTTGAATTTATTCAGTGAGTAGTGCCTACTCGGACATTGTGAAACAGGCCCTGAGTGTTTTTCGTTAAAATGACAGTAATCTACAGTAATATTACAAAGAGGTAAAGTTTGGTTTTTTGTTTGTAGGAGGTCGTCTCTAAAAGTACTGATCCAATTTACTAAGTTTTTTCACTATTACAAAGCTAATTTAGTCCGGCCTAACTTATGTCACTCATGATATAGGCTATATTTTATGTACGCGGCCGGAGCCGCGGGCAGAAGTTAGTATTATTATAAAGGCAAAAGTTTATGAGTGCGTGTTTGTTACATCATCACGCTTGAACAGCTAAACAGATTGCAATGAAACGGGACTAGTACACGGGTTTCTACCCGTGTTTTGGAACAGCACATAGAATATTTTTTATCCCGGAAGTACTCGTATATTCTCTTGGGATAATTTTCTACTATTGCTGGCAGCAGCAAATAAATAGACACTATAGTCAAATTAATAACGTCTTCTTTCTAAAAAGTAAAGACATTCTCAAGGTCATCTCCGAAAAAAAAACTAATATTTCACTACTAAAACACGTGGTGTGCATTCATTATAAAAAGCTTCATATTATCCTCCTTCACAACAAATAATAAATTCATCTTAATCTGGAAGAGACTAACAGATTTATTGGTTTCTCTTTCATCGTTCACTTGTATATGTGAAATATATTTTGTATTATATTTAAATAAATTTTCATCTCACACTCTGAAACTGAATTGTCTCCGATATTCTTGTGTTTGATTAGTAAAAGTCTAATACCGTCTCTCGCTCTGTGGATAGAGCGAGAAAGAATGCGCTTGAAATAATTTGATGATATTTGACGAATAAAATTACTTCTCTCTCTTTCTCGTCTCTCAGGAACTCTCTTCCCACACTTCTTCCGCTGACAACTGACATATGTAATACTCGTATATTATATTGGTTTTTACTAGTATTTAAAAAAAAAGAAAGAAAATGATTTATTTGGCACACAAGCATATATTATGTACTTACACACAGTGTAGAGAAAAAACATGCAGATTGAATCTTAAACTTAAAAATAAACATAAATATAGAAGTAACAAATGAACTGAAGAATTGGATTGATTGATTTGATTGACGATTTGAATGTACGCAAATTCTTTTATATTATACTTATATAAATCTAAATACGTAGGTTTATATTGTACACTGTAGATCCTACGTGGACCCTACACTCGAGTGTGATCTCTCACAGTTACTCAAAGGTTTACTGGTAGAAAACTCATTGTTGAATTAAGGTCGCTTTTATACATGAATCATCAAATCACTTTGTGTCCCATAATGAATTAAATAACCTTGCAGAAACTATTTAAATGTACATTAAAACATCTTATTGGATTTAACGTATACTTTGTAATTATATTTTAACGTGACTCTAATTGTCGACGTCCTACATAGCCCAACACGCGAACGACAAGTATTTTAATGCATTCACCATTATTTTCTTAATTGTATTATAATAATCAAGTAATTAATTCACTAGTAATTATACTGCTTCATTTCGAACACGTCGCTAAATGTTAAAGTCATTAAAACGTCTTGTTTGTTTTTTAAAAACGCACTTTAGATTTGTCAGGCAATTGTAAAGTGTGACAATGACGATAACAACAGGTATAAGTGGTTTTAAAGTGAATTTTCTTTTTTTTATTATTACCCGATTGTGTCAGAAGTAGTATGTATATTTTTTTGGCACGCCTCTGAGCCTAAACAGCTGGTTGCATTTTTTTTATTGTTATAAACTACTTGACTGCGATCCCACCTGATGGTAAGCAGTGATGCAATCGTTGATGGTGAGGCGCACTAGCTTATTAAGAGCCTATTCACTGTAGCCTTAAAGACACATAAATTATAATCGGACGGGAAAACCGCAGCAGGCAAATTATTCCAGTCCTTCAATATACGCGGTATAAACGACGAAGCAAAACGCTTAGTCCGGACCGTAGAGGTTTCGACATTTTAGCTTGAGAGGTGTTAGACTTATGATACCACCCTGGGATTGTTAATCATCGTCCCAAGAATAGACCAGGTTATCAGACTTAAGGATTATCATGTCCTCCCCTGTCTTCGAAGTGCAGATAATATCACAATACTCCTTCGTCATTGAGTAGGCTCAATGTCATCGTATATTAACTGGGTAGCTGGATCTCTTCCTGATACTCCTAGCATCCCTAGCCTCGTCGTGACCTTGACGTATACCGAAATTAAGGATAGACGGGCTGCCGTGCACTATGGGCCATTTCATTCTTGTGTTTTTCATATTCAAGGGGTTCAATCGCTACGTTTGGTAAGCGGGTTGGCGATCGCAGTGTGGTTATTTCTGTCCTTTATTTCTTAGTCGCCTCTAACAACACCCACAAAAAGAGATGGGATGGTGTTAGTCTTTCGATACGGTAAATCACTGAAACGTAGGAAAAACAGTCGGTAGTGTCAAAATTCTTCTTCTTTTTCTTCCTGACCTTATCCCATATTACTCGTGGTCAGCGCAACATGTTTTTATAGTCAAAACACCCAATTGCAAAAAATACTTAAAAGTTTATGAATTCGCACTCAATCATTAACATATGAAAAAACTTACTCGAAAAGAAAATTTTTGATAACGATTATTTCAGCCGAAACACATCCACTACTGAACATATGCCTCCCCCAAGTATCGTCACAACAACCGGTCCCTTGCGCCTCGCATCCATCTCATTCCCGCGACCCTCACCGCTACATCATCATCTACCTAGCCTTTTCCCAACTATATTGGGGTCGGCTTCCAGTCAAGCCAGATTTAGCTGAATACCAGTATTTTACGAGGAGCGGCTGCCTACCAGACCTCCACAACCCATTAACTGGGGTAACACGGTAGTCCATGGCAACACTGGAGTCAGATTTACTGGCTTCTGACTATCCGTAACGACTGCTGGTTCAATGTGTTTTATTAAATTACGTAATTTAATAAAGAATAAAAAAAATAGAAAACGAAAGTGGTCAAACACGAGCCGTCATGTTTGACAAACAACGTGGGACTTGTTTAACGAGTCGCTTGTCAAACATATTCGTTTGTCAGACCTTGTTGACAAACGCACAGTGAAACAGCAAATAAAGATGATCCATTTGTCTGCCTTTTTAAAAAAATAAATTAAAACGTAAGGGCTTTTTTGGATGGTAAAATGATAGTTCAGGGTAGCTGGTGAAGTGTATTTTTTAAGTTATTTGCATTTAGCAGATCAAATTGTAGATAAAATATAACTAGTGACCAAAACACATACCAATTTATTATTTACGAAATTATGATCATTAAAATCATCTTGCGGTCGGATTATAATTTGGGTGTCTTCAAGGCTAGAGCGAATAGGCTTTTAATAAATTTGTGCGCTTCAACATCAACCATTGTATTAAAGCTAACCATCAGGTGGATCGCATTCAAACATTTTTTTTTAATAGCAGCTGTTTTATTATGGATAGGCTCGCGTTCAACCAATATCTTATCTGATAGTAAGCGTTGATGTTACCGACGATGGAGCATACTTGCTTAGATGTAACTTATTTACTCTCACTTTAAAACCCCTATGTTGTAGCTATCAGGAAACAGACTCTGGCATGCTCCTTAGATGTACACATAATAAACGTGTTCCCAAAACAGCTGGCCTTTTTAAGATTTTTTCATGAAATACCTCTCTCTCTCTGCCTAGCCTTTTCCCAACTATATTGGGGTCGGCTTCCAGTCAAGCCGGATTTAGCTGAATACCAGTATTTTACGCGGAGCGGCTGCCTACCAGACCTCCACAACCCATTAACTGGTCTTTTTCATGAAATACCTATACAATACAAATCGCAAAATTCAAATTTCCACTAAATTTGAATTTCGCGAGTTACCTTGGCGTTTTCCTCTTAAAGATTGGGTCCAAAAGGTTAAAGGAAGTATGGTTTTATCCTATTAAAATCTTTATTTAGCCTGGTTTTTGTGTGTTTACGTCAATATTGTTATGATGAAGCCAAGGTCATCAGTTCGATGCCTTTTTGGTTGACCTAATAATGTCCTTGATAATAACGTCCTTGAGTTTTTAAGTCATAAGTGAACAAATTACTTCAAATTCAATCACTTTTATTTCATTTTATTCAAAGTTAAAAAAAGATGTATTCCAACTATCGTTAAAATAAATTGTATGGCTCTATCCAAGTTATAAGGCTTATAGTCCAGTCATTATAGTACTTTTACCTCGGAATTCGAGATACCCAGCTGTAAGTCTGTATATAGTTGTATATTGACACCCTAAAAGTTGTCTCAAAACCTACATATGGTAGGGTGTACGCAACTATTAAATTTCAAGGTCAAAGGGCCCAAAAATCGTTTTTTTGCGCTTTTTTTGTAAATATCTCATTTCCTAAAGGTTTTTTGCTATTTGTATATTTCACAATATTGTAGAATACAAAATTCTCTACAAATTTTGTATAAAAACTTTTTCCTACGGTGAACCGTTTTCGAGATAGAGGCCGGAGAGCGCACGGTCACAGCATCACTTCAGGTCAACTGGTTCCTCCGGTCGAAAACGCCCCATATAAGTTGATACTATCGATAAATCAATGATTATAAATATTTGTCAATTTTTATTAACTATTATATTATATTTTATGATTTTTTTCCTAACCTATCCACTTTTTATTCAGTATTAATTTATTTAACAACACTTACCTGGCGTGTCAGACGTTTACTGACTAAAGCCCACTCCTGTTCCTTCTTTGCCTTTGTTCTATGGCCCCAGTCAGTGTACCCTTTCACATACCCCATGGCCCCAGTGGATTTCGACCCTGCTGGGCACCTACGATTTTCTGAAATGTTCTTGAAGTACGCATAGATCATTACGCGTCGTCGAGGACTTCAGCGCAATCCGGATGGTTATTGGACGACAGGACGGCGATCTACGCATTGCTCGCCGTCCGCCGTCGCCAGCATGGGCTTGTGAACAGATGTACGATGGAAAGGAGCAGTGCGTACTGAACTGAACTCACTTACTGAGAATAATTAGTTTCTCTTACTATGCTATGCTTTTTTTAACTTAAATATCTCTATCTTGCTTTAATTTTCAAAGTAAATAACTAGGGTATATCATTCATTAATAGAAATTGTAGCAAGAACCTATTTTGGGCACGTAGGAAAAGTGATTACTGTTAACAATAATTTAAGAAATTAGTTTCTTGTTTTGAACTTGTATGGATATTATTTTTTTGTGGCTGGTTTTAATAAAGTAGTATACCATTTTGGAAACTTGATTAGTTGCACCAATTTTTAAAAAAACTTGCCTTAGTAGTGTTCATACTTTTTTTTACACCAGGACAAGCTAAAGTTGGCTAAAAGTAAAAATCTTCAATAAATTTGGGTAATCACATAAGTTTCATTCATTTTTATGAAAAATCTAGAGGAATTCTGGATTTTTTAAGAATAGCAGTAGATAGCAGTTTTATTCAGGTTGTCGCTACAAAAAAAAGAACAGCAATATTTAAACAACTGTGGTAATGGTAGAGGAAAATATCACAACAGATCTAAATTTTAAAAGAATTTATTTGTGTTATTTCACTTATTACTTAAAAAATATTTGTGTGATATATTTTTTTTGTATTTTTCTCCGAATAGTCACGACTATTCAGACAAATATTTATAATCATTGATTTATCGATAGTTCATTAACTATAATATGGCGCGTTTTCGACCGGAGGCACCCGTTGACCTAAAGTGATGCTGTGACCGCGCGGTCTCCGCCCTATATCTCGAAAACGGTTCACCGTAGGAAAAAGTTTTCTGAACAAAAATTGTAGAGAATTTTATATTCTACAATATTGTTAAATATACAAATAGCAAAAAACCCGATTTTTGTGACCCCCGACCATGAAATTTAATAGTTGCGTACACCCTACCATATGTAGGTTTTGAGACAACTTTTAGGGTGTCAATATACAACTATTTACAAACTTACAGCTGGGTATCTCGAATTCCGAGATTCTTACCTTAATTGAGCTAATTTGACTGGACTATTACAATTTGCCTTCCAATGAATGTTTCACATAAAATCTATGGCCACATTTTCTCTAACTTTTTTATGTATATGGATGTGGAGTCGAGTCGCTAATTATACTCCTATCTTGCACTCTGTGCCTCAACCAAAGTGACATAATTGTGGCCACCTACAATGCACTGGAAGTGACAATGATTTTTGACAAAAATATTTAAATTACTGCCATGTCAATAAAAACCAGAGTATGTGTATGTGTAGGTAGAGTGCGTCTAATGAAAGCGCGACCTGGAGTTTTTTTTTTAAATTTGATTAGCAATATTATTCAGCCGCAATTGTAGGAAAATAATGTGAAGTGTCTGTGTTAAGACATGATTCTCCTACTAGTTAGTAATACCACATACATTTTTTTTGGATTTAAACTCTTTTTCTCAGGCCGCGCTTTCATTAGACGGACTATAATAATATGTTTATTACCTTTACGCTCCAACAAACGATAGAACGGATTCGGATAAAACTTGTTACAAGGGTAGATTAGATCCTGAATGGATCCCGGGATCATCCGGGTTCCGGATTTCTAGCGGGCGAATTTGCTAGCAGAAACTAGTACAATTATAAAGAAGAGCTTTTTACTCACAAGTTAAGATTTACATGTGGATTATAGGGATTACAGTTTTCTCGTTAGAGTAATATACTACTTTGTGTAAAGAAGATGAGGATTTATGATGATGTGGGTGATTAATTTGTTTCTCTTCAGAATCCCGATGTGCGTACGAGAGTGTAGAAAAACAGTGGTTTATTATTTTTTGTAGTGTTTCTTATACAATCAAACTCTCTTTAGCCTGTTCCCAACTAAATTTGGATCGGCTTCCAGTTAAGCTAGATATTGCTGGATACCAATATTTACATGGAGCGACTGCCTATCTGACCTTTACAATCCAATAACTGGGTAACACGATACCCCTTGGCAAGACCTGTGCCAGATTTCCGGGCTTTTGACTATTCGAAACGACTGTCAAAGATCTAGTATACAATAGGTACAAATGACACGCGGAAAGATCGGTTCAACAATATTCGTTTTTCAAATGAATCCTTGAATGAAAAGTAACTAAATAAACTTGTCAACAATTTGATTTTTATTAGAATAAACTGTGATTTGGTTAACAAATTAACCTATCAATACCCGCGAAACGAGACACAATGCTGCAATGGTAGAACAATGACAGTGCGGTCCAATGAGACCGGTCGGGTATTAATGAATTAATCAAAATCAAAAGAAATTGGCTTATGTGCAGTACCTACTGATTTTCCACGTAAAAACGGTTGGTCTACTACACGAGTGTATTGAGCATATGAGGAAGTGAAGTTGTGGGATTTTGAGACGATTTGGAACTTTGAGAAAATTTGTCTACTCAGGCACCTATAGAATCATATAATGTCTTCTCTATGGCGGAAACGTTTGAAATAGTGACCCTACAGCGCAAAAAGTATCTGAAGCATACAGGTGCATTTTAGTTTGTCAAAATCTGGCACGCCTTCCCGTTTCACCCAAGAACGGAAGAAGATCATTTGATGATTTCCCAGCTCAAAAACTGTCTTCTCTATGCTCAATTTAAATCACTCACACCACATCCTTAATTTTACGACACATTAAAAATCAGAACTGTGCCAATCGCATCAAAATTTTCAAGCCAAGCCAAAATAAATTACGAATCTCAATATCAAAGGAAAACAAACAAATCGGTAAGTCATCAGCAGAGATCGGAAATAGGTAGAGTTATTTATGTACTTACACTGGTTTCATACAGCGAAAGAAGAAAGTAGATATGACTTAAAAACAGGTGATTAATTTTAAAGACCAGAAAAAAACCCGAAATTTATTAAATAAAGGAGGCATTTACTTTAACATGGCATGGTTTTTCTTTCTTTCTTTCTTAACACCATTTAAATCACTGCACGCACAACGCTGCCAAACTTACATCAACGACATCGGATATCCGAAGTTAAAAAATCCTAATGCGCACACGCGTGAACAAGAGTAAACTTTATTATTATTTGTTTGTAATATTATTGGTCACACGGGATTGTCCGTTAAAATCTCGGAAAGATTTCTTTTATTGTTCATAGGTTCGCGCTTGACCACTATCTCACCTAATGGAAAGCGACGTTGCGGTCGACAATGAAGCATGCTTACCTAGAAGTCTCTTGACTAAAAAAAAGAATAGAAAAAAAGATCCATATCAATATCAACATTTCGATACAAGTACATGAATAACAGCCGAAACCAATAACCTATCAATCACATATCGAAGATAGAAAAACAAATGAAATAACAGAAAACATGATAATTTTTGTATTGTATCATTTGTTTTACAATCTCCAGTACGCCAAAACTGGAGATCGATAGGTTATTGGTTTCGGCCGTAAGTCTACCTAATTCCGATCTCTGCACCAGCCACATGATCGTGCCTCCGTGACGTAGTAATTGACGTGAATTAGTTGCTGACGTCATCTGCGCACGCGTCGATTTGTCAAGCAAACCAGATGTCAGTCTGTGTGGTGTGATGGTGCTAATGTGTTTGTTTTAGCTTGATTTACGTAATTAGGAGTGAAATGGAAAAATAAATACGACGGTGGACGAAGTCGCGATGTTTTGGTAAATTTTGTAATTTGAACTTATAGGACTGTGTAGTACTGATTACATATATAGAATGTGTCATAATTATGACTCCTCATCATCACCATTATCATCATCATCATCTAAATGATAAATTATATTTATTTTGTAAATAGGTTTTCACAAACACTTTTACACGACAATTTATTTTTGGAATTTTTTTTTTACTAGTTATGGCCGGAAGCCGAAAGACGTCCAGGTCATTAGTACCTCTTAGGGATAAATAAATGTTACTATCATAATATTTGGGCTAATAGTGTAAAAATTATAGAAAAAAAGTATTCTGAAACTACTACTAATAATGTCAGCTACCGGACTGAATACCTGTGTTTAACACGAAGCAGCTACCTCGATCCGATGACCGGGTCGATCTTCAAGGTTAAGCAACGCTTGCCTAGGTTGGTCTGTGGATGGGTGACCGTCTTAACATAACGAGTTTCCTCCGTGCCTCGGAAAGCACGTTAAGCCGTTGGTCCCGGCTGTCATTTGAAGATCTTTGGCAGTCGTTACGGATAATCAGAAGCCACTAAATCTGATTCCAGTCTTGCCATGAAGTACCGTGTTACCCCAGTTAATGGGTTGTGGAGGTCTGGCAGGCAGCCGCTCCTCGTAAAATACTGGTATTCAGCTGAATCCGGCTTGACTGGAAGCCGACCGCAATATAGTTGGGAAAAGCTAGCCTTTTCCCAACTGATGCAGATGCAGATGATGATGAACACGAAGCAGCTACCTATGAAACCTCCACTACCCAGTTAGGTACTAAGCAATACGATACTACTTGAATAGAAACAACAGAAAATGTCATATCAAATGACGTGGATCAAAAATATTCCCTGAAAAAAAGCTACTGAAGAATTTGTTCCACTTAGTTCCCTTGTTTTGTACCTTGCGTGATATTTCGCCGGGCGCCACTTAAGAGAAACAAAATGTCTGGAATAAACACTCTAAAAAAAATTGCCTTTAATCAGTTTTGGTAACAGATGCCTGGTTTTTTAATCTTTAAACTGTCAGATCAAAGTCATAGCAGTGTACTTGTATACTCGATGCCAATTACACTTAAGAAAGAATTTTTCGTCAGGCCAGATTTTTGCTTTTTACGTGATAAGTTTGAAGAGTAGCTGTGAGAATTTGAAAGTGTAAGCTTGAAATGCAAAAGGGGAACTGCAACAGATGGGTTTTTATTCTTTTTTCAATATCTTCACTGATTTCTCGTTTAATTGTGGACCAGTTTTGAATTTTTGTTTTTAGTCAGTAAAAGTCTTTCACGCCCTTTTGCTCAACTCTAAAATTAACCCTAAAAAGCAGGTCTTGTTAAATTTTCAAAATTATAAGTAGAAACGAAATGAAAACGTTCTAAGGCCTGCAATTTCACTGTCATAGATTTTACCTAGAATGCAGCTGATTGCGGCAAGTGGTCCCTTTGAAATAAAGTGCAGCTATTTACTTTTGTTGTTCTTACTAAATTAGTTGGTAATGACGTGTAGATTTGCGAGTTTCTACTTACTTTAAAAGCTATTTTCTACTTAACCCGCAGAAGGTTCCGGCGATTTAGTAAATTGCTCGGCCGTCTAGTTTACAGAAATGTTTTTATAATCATATTAAGAAACTGTAATTGAGACACTACGCAATTTCGAACGCAACTGTTTTGTAGAAAAAAAATCCATTATTCTGTCAATTATGACACGACACAAAGTCGTAATCGCCATTCACGCATGAAACCACAAAAACGACATTTCGACCTTCGCTTTATCTTTTAAACGACATCATTATTCCAAGGGGACAAAGGTCACAGGTTTATTTTCAAAAGATTGCATTTTGACCTTTGTGTTTCTTTTGAACGGATAATCCTTATTCATGCATGAATAGTCTTGGAAACTGACATCAATATTATAGAGGATTATATTTCTAAATATCATTTAAAGAGACACAGTTTTTGCTCATAGTTTTATACAATGGTGTACGTGATAGCAAACATTGCAGCTAAGTTCTTTGTAAAAAAGCAATGGATGCAATTAATTTGCTGTAGGCGAACAACGAATAGCAAAATTACTTGCAGTAGAAGCAATAAACGGGGAATTGCAACCATCTTATTGCTAATTTGTATTTAAATATATTTTAAGACGTGTTAGGACTCGTGCGTTTTATCTCAATAAGGTTATTCAAACATTTCTGTAACGATCAATATATTGACGCAAAACATTTTAAAAGTCAAAGTCTGCCATATTTATATGTGATAATAAAATGCTAATCAGATAAAATGCAATAGTTTTCATCCGTGCTTGTATATTTGCAAAGTTATATGAATAATAATAATATTAAAACCAGCCATGTGCAAATAAAACGTACAACATTTAATTTTTTTTTATCGAAAAATTATATTTTCCAGTTTTATTATTCTACATATTTTTTATTACATATATGATATGGTTACATAATAAAATAAAACAATAATAAAATGGCTAAAGCGATAAGTGTTGTAAAATTCAATTGAGGGTATCGGATTATTATTTTATTTGCAGGTCATGTATATATTAATCTGATATTATTTTATTGTTTTTGTTAAAACCGTGACTTTATTTTATTATTGCCTTTTTAAATACAACATGGTATATGGTATTCAATACCTATAAAATGAATTTCAATTTTTTGGGAATTTTTAGAACCATATTTTACTAGTGAAGTAACTCTAACTCATAATATTCAAACGTTTTTGTACCTGTTTCATTACTAATTTAATGCAATAAACAACAAAAAACCTAAGATCACACACAGTTGTCCCTAATTTTTTTATTTACTTAGTCACAAACTTATTTTCTCGCAAACGATTCATACAAACGACATCACAAATTCAAGCCACTTCCAGTGATCTATTTTTGTGCATTTTGAACCATGTTTTACTCGTAAAGTAACTAACTCGTAATACTCAAACATTTTTGTACCTGTTTCATTACTAAATGAACAACTATAGACAACAACAAAAACCGTAAGAGCACACATAATTCCCCCACATTTTTTATTTACTTACCCACAAACTTTTTTCTCGCTCCCATTCATACAAAACGACATCACAAATTCGAGCCACATCCAGCACCACTATCTATTTTTGTGCATTTTGAACCATGTTTTACTAGTAAAATAATTCTAACTCGTAATATTCAAACGTTTTTGTACCTGTTTCATTACTAAATATACGCTACAAACAACAACTAAAAACCAAAGATTCGACACACACAATTCCCCCACATTTTTTATTTACTTTTTTCTCGCTCCCATTCATACAAACGACATCACAAATTCGAGCCACTTCCAGCCCCACTATCTCTGTGTAGTGGCCATTTCGCGACATTATGCCACTATTTGGGTCACCAGCGCAGTCTGCGATGACACAGGCTGCGCTTTATTCTTCCCCTACATTATGTACCTTTGCTACATTTTGTGATATTTTTTTTTCTTTTTTTTTTTACGTCCGCCGAACTTTGCTAATGGACAATATGTGGGTCAAGTTTTTTTTTGTAACAACTTTTATGAGCGCTGACCTTTTTACGGGTTATGGTAGGGAATCGGTGCGGATTTTAGTTTTTTTATTGTGATTGGCGTGTTCGTAAATAAAGTGTGGATGGAGTTTCTTTTAGACGTTGTTGACTGTAGTTTGGGAAGACGGACAGTACTGTCGGATATACAAATTGATGGCTACACTCGCTTATTGATGCTCTATAGGTAGCTAGTTCCGTTTATAACTAGCCACACAGCCACAGCTGTTCTCTTATGATTAATGCTGATTAGAGAATAGCAGTTTCAGACAAAATGACAATTTTTAGTCAAATAGTAACTGTCGAAGTCCAAAAGTATAAAGTATCGATGTAAAGTCTGTATTTTAATCCTTGAGACTAAAGAAGAAAGACACAGGTAAATGTCAAACTTACAATAATAATGATGCCAGTTGTTTTGAGTTTTGACAAGTGCGATAACCCTCATAATGTAATTTTAGTCTCGAGATTAAAAAACAGACTTTAGTATCTTTTAGACGTTGTCGACTTAATTTGGTGAAGTCAGACAGTGTATTGGACAGACTACTTCAAAATTTCTTCCGAACTATCTTAGTAACTTTATGTTTCTTTTATTGAAAGGTTCTTTTGCAATGTTTCGATATTAAAACTAAATAAATATTTCTTTAAGCTCGTACCTTATATCGTGATATATGACGGACATAAATCGACTTTATTAGTGAAGTCAAATACAGGTTTTTTTTGATCCCCATTAACGATCTACAATTTATCATTTGCTTCGGGCAATGGGAATCCATTTGGTTCTCTATAGGCCAGCTCTGGGCTTAAGGGCTTATTATTTTGGGTTCAAATGAAGGTTAACTGATGGTTCACTGGTGATCGATGGTTTCGTTTTTTGAGGAGATGCTTCTGATTTTTTTTTTGTTTTGGTATAGTGTTTTGGTAATGAGTCGACTTTTTTAAATGTAATTAATATGCGTAACCAGAAACATCTTAAGTTGTCATGGTTATGAAGCCTGAGTTTATAGGTTTTGAAATTACCAATATGCAGTAAGTCAGCGCCAGTGCTCAATGCTCCGACGAGATTATTCCTAAGAGTTTCCATGGCCCTGAAAGGCAAAGGGCAACTGAAGGTGGGAACACAGATGGGTTTACAATCAGTAAAAATCTGATTCCACACAAAGCGGGAAAAGGTATTTTATGAATCCTCACACAAATAATACTCACTGCTTTCTGTGTATTAAGAAAAAGTTAATTCTCGAAAGCTGACGTTTTAATATTATTGGTCTTTTGCACCTGTGACAGACGTTCCAAGTTGTCAACCTTCTTTAAGCTAAGCATAAACAAAAAAAAAACAATTTCTACAAATATTTGAATTATCTATTTTAATTACCTATTGTTGTAATCGTTTATTTACTCTGCTGATTTTTCGACCATCACCATCGCTAATTTCATTTTATACTTTACTTTGTCGAACTATTATACTCTCAGCAAATTAATTTAAAAAATTCGGCTCCTTCGTCTTTTTCTATTGGTTTTTATTCCATTTTAATTAAGGTGTGCTAACAAGTGCTTTTATTTGGGTTATGTTAATATTGCCTCGGCACGAATTAGTCTAAGTTTTTAACATTTTAAAATAATAATTAAAACTTGTTCAAACTTTTTTATATTAGGTATATTTAGACAAACTTTAAGCTCATCATTTTTCTTTCATAACTTTTTTTGTTTTCCTTTTTTTATTGATTTTATCCATACATAAACTAATATTAAAAAGAAAAGATTTGTATTTTAGCAAGTTTGTATTAAAAAGTATACAATGAATAAACTCAAAAACTACACGAACAATTTAAAAAAATCTTTTAGCAGTATAATGCTACTTTATCATGATTGAGTGAAATAGAAAACTACATTACCAATTAAAAAAAATATTTCTTCAACGAAATGCTAATTTATCATTGAGTACCCTAAGTACCCTAAAAACTACTGGCAGAAGCTATAGAAAAACAAATTCTCCACCAAATCCACTTGCAACAAGTACCTACATTATATCTTATGTACACCTAACGTCAAAGGATGAGTCTCGATCACACGGCTCCCGACAACGCCCGACATATCTCAAGCATGACCGACACACTCGACGATCCATCGGTCAAGGTCAAGGACACTCAGTGTTCAAGTTTGATCAGGTTCAAATGTTATAACAACCTGTATATTGGTGGATAGCCATCCGGACTGTCATCTGACTGAAAAATCTTTTAAATAATTTAATAAAAATATATGTGATATCAAAACACAATGTTGCTTATTTGATCTTCCTCCTCATATTCAGTTTTAATGGATTAGGCCAAGGGCAAAGGCCGAGAGAAAAAAATACGAAATATTTTTTTAAGCACATTTTGTTACAGTATAATTTAGTGATTTATTTTTATTCAACGTAAATTAAATAGTTTACGAAAATTAAATGAAAAAAAAATAATACTTAGTAAAAAATCATGTTTCTAAAACATGTATTGGTCAGTAGAATTCAGAATTTATGGTGAACAGTGTACATACGCCTTTATAAGACCTTAAAAGTGTATAGTGTATTATCAGCATTGTCATCGGTCAATATGGAAGGAGTTTTTATATCACAACTTTTGTTCGACGTAAATAAAAAATAAATAAAAATGTTATGATTGTTTATGGTTTAAGGCCCATTGTCCACGGACGCGTTTATGAACATACTACTACTGACTTTTACCTCGGACAGAAGACAAGCATTGCCATACAGCATGGCAATGCGGTCAGGGCATATTACCAGTCGACAGCGATATGAAAGAATTTGTTGACGCCATACATTCGTTTTATTTTTTATTTTACTGTAATACATAGACACCAAGTAGGTGTCTACAATTACAGTAAAATTAAAACTGTGTATGTTTAAATGTAAATTATTCGTGTAAATAATAAGATTTATGAGAAAACTCGTAATATTTTGGAACATGATTTCTACCTTGGAAACAATACGACTTAAGCAGTATGCAATAATGAGAGAATTGAGACAGGTGATTGACATGATAAGACTCTGCATTTGTATCCAAAGTTATTTCACCAATCCAAAAACTGTATGTGTGAGTGAGTCGATAAATAACGTTACTAATGTACTCTCGTTTGCCAGAAACAATTTACAATTACCAATTCGTCTGCCATACACCTCGTGGTAATTAGGTTTGGTATTCAAACGTCTCATTTGACCATTCTTTCGAGGGAATTAGCAGATGTTGTATATGACGGCCAAGCGGTTGCCAAGCATGAGAATCAGCCGATTTTTGGTGCATAAAAATAGCGTGTGCAAATTGATGGTTGTTCTTACATGTCGACGCTCTTTGGGTAGCCAGCTCCACTGACATCTAGCCACAAGTAGCTAGCTATTCTTTAGACAAAATAAAGTTATGTCAATCAAATATTAATCGTGTGTTTGATTCCCACTCGGAAGTACTATTTGTATTGCTTAAAGATAGTAGTTTTGGGTCTGGAATTCTTGTGTATGTGATTTTCATTTTTTTTTAATTTACCCAGGATCCTGCCTAACATGATAGGTACCTAATGAGGGATTTTTTTTTTATAATTACACTTCTTAGTCAAGAGACATCTACGTCGTCGCCGTACGTACGGTAATTCACGTAGATCATGTCTCTCTCTTATATCTGTTTATATTATGTATATTTCAAAAACTAATAAATATGTTTTTTTCTTCCACAGGTAAGCACCAACACAACTAATAACTACTGGTATAATAGTGAGTACTGAATGCCTTAAGAACAACTTATGTTTTTTTAGACACGTTGTAAATACGAGTAGATATATGCAATAACAGACATGGAAAGTTCAGCGTCTTGCCATAAAAATAAACAATTTTAACCAATAGATTTGAAAAAAAAATGGATGAAATGGATTTTTTTTTGAAATTGTATAATTAGTATCTAAATATGATCAGCCATTTTTATAACAACCTGTAGATGATTGGTGTGAGGAATGATAAAGCAGAAAAAGGAATCAGATACCGTGACGGTTGACAGAGCAGAATGGAAGAAAAAATAACACGTGTCTTGCTGACCCCGAGTAACAAGGGGACAAGGCCGGGGAGATGATGATGATTTCAAAGTACTTACTCAATTTCTTTTAATTAATTAACTTAGTTAATTACAATAACTACTGGTAGAGACATGGACAGAGGAGCTCGTGGCTAGATAATAACAGGCGCACAGGTCGATCTTCAAGGTTAAGCAACGCTTGCCAAGGTTGGCCTGTGGATGGGTGACCATCTTAACATAACGAGTTTCCTCCGTGCCTCGGTAAGCACGTTAAGCCGTAGGTCCCGGTTGTCATTTGTAGATCTTTGACAGTCGTTACGGATAGTCAGAAGCTAGAACCTAATTCTGACTCCAGTTTTGCCATGAACTACAACTAACATACTTTTTGTCCTGGAATTTTATATAGTACTAGCTTCCGTCCGCGACTTTGCCCGCTTGAAAGTAACTTTTTTTTACATAAAATATAGCCTATAGCACTCAGGAAGAAAGCAGCTTTCTGTTAATATATGTATATATTTATGTAATCGAATCAGGATCTTCAGAGATTATCCCATACAGACAAAAAAATAAACTACCTCTTTATTATATTACTTAGTGTAGATAAACTGGCGCTTCCCACCTGATGGTAAGCAGTGATGCAATCGTTGATGTTGAGGCGCACTAGTTTATTAAGAGCCTATTCACTCTAGCCTTGAAGACACCCAAATTATTATCAGGCGGCAAAACCGAAACAGGCAGATTGACGTGTATCATCATATCAAAAAGTTCATATTCAACTCAGTGAATGTGTATACTAGTACTATCGGCTGATGTGATGAAGCAGCCAAAACACAGTATATTTCTCACAATCCCAGATTAGCGTGGCTATGCTGTACTGTATATATTATTAGACGGTAGTCCAAACTGGCTAGCGGCCAATCAATACACGATTGTGTTATGTTTTTATGTTTTCAAGGCATACACGAGGTATTTGGACTGTCCTTATTATTAACTTTCGTAATTATAATTATTTTTGTTGATTATTATGAGCTGTATAAATTATGTCAATGGTATTTTATGGGAAATTGTAGCGTGTGTTTTTGTTAGGGTTGTCAAATTTTTTGACAGGCCTAACACAAACATATAAATTGTTTGACAACCCTGATGTGTAAGGAAAAACTAATTGGAATTACTCTAGTCCGTAAATAAAGTGTGATGAAAAGGTGTAATTTATCGAAAAAAAAATCATGTATTGTGTAACCAAGCTGTTCCTTGAACATGATATCCCATAAAGAACCATAAAACTATAAAGGTGTAGTATCATTTTAATTTTCAATAAAGTCATGAAGTAGACAACCCTATATACTAACCGGTTTTCCAGGCATGTTTCAATCGCGTGATATGTAATTATGTCTGAAACTTATGTAATATCTACTCGCTAGTGTTAGGTATAGTTCACTCAGTAGGAACTTCATATTATCAACAAAATGTATTTCTTGTTGTATTGTACACACGGCGGCGGAGATTCCGTAGCAGGTTATAAATGTGTGCGCCGTGTACCGCGTGAAACACAACAGGTATTATCGTTGTGTGCTACAAAGTAACTCGTCGTTTCTACACTCACACTCTTGCAAAAAGCAATTAGTAGCCGTACACCACTATGAAAGTACCTACAGCAAGAATTGGCTAGTGCTGTTATCGGCGCCCTGGCGCAATGCGTATGATACGTGACTGACGAGTAAGAGGTCCCAAGTTCGATTCCAATCGTCTGGTGTAACAGAAAGTTTGCTTGTTTTTATTTTCTATTTGACCTTTTTTTTAATAGTAATGTTATAGTTACTCTCATAATAATTAAAATATTTTGAAAATATTGTGACAAAGAAAACTGCGATAACGATCCAATTATGTTTATTACAACTTATTAATTACATACATTAAACGGAATGGTCACAATTAACGAATCTGTTCATGATTATCCTTAATACAATATATAAAGTGAAAATATTCTAACGGCCGAACGCATAGTCCAGCTAATGGTTCATTAGCGTCCATTAAAGTTAAGTATTGTCAAACCTTCACTGAAAAACTGTGTAAAACTGTCAATGTGACAATTTCTTAAGTGATGATTAACGTTAATGAATGTCCCTGAGTCGGGCCGTTAGTCAGACAAGGATGGACGTCACTTTTTTTTAAGTTTTTTATTAGTGACATAAATCAACATGTTATCAAGAATGAATTATGATAGATATCGCAACTCTTGATCTCAATAACAATAACATCATGTCACATAATACAACAACAGTATAATTACCTACAGCTTACTTCTTAGTCTTTTTTTTTACTTATCAAAGTTATCAATCAACATGTTTTAAAAAATGAACTATGATAGGTATCGTAACTCTTGATGTCCAAGTAACCTTGACTGGTATTGCGACCCCCTACCTCCACTAACTCACCGGGACCCATCGATGACATCCAGCCCCAATAACTAAGGTGAATGCTTCAGGTCAGCCCGCGAAATTCAAATTTTCTTACGTTTTTTGCATTTTGTAAGCCAGTGATAGGTTGTATGAAGTTAAAAATACTTACGCGACTGTAAAACGTAACTAGTTATATAATTATAACCATAAAAATCGTTAATACAAGCCTCCAAGCTCACTTAGTTGCAGGAACGTTTTTGACCTCGAAAAAATCGTTCCAACACTTAGGTGAGCTTGGAGACTAGTATTGATGATTTTTATGGTTATAATTATATAATTAGTTACGTTTTACAGTCGCGTAAGTATTTTTAACTTCATATAACCTACCACTGGATTGCAAAATGCAAAAAACGTAAGAAAATTTGAATTTCGCGGGCTGACCTGAAGCATCCCCCCTAACGTAATGCGACCACTAGACCTGCATGGGAGAATATTTTTGTGATGGTAACGTTCTCCATTTTTTCTGCATAATATTTTACGCCCATCCTTATCTGACTTAAAACACTTTTCATCACTAAATATAACTATGTTATTGCACCAATCGAAATCTATAAATTTTCTTGCAAACCGCATCCTTTCTTCCTTATGCAACGCCGTCAGTAAAATTTTTTTCGCGGACTTGCGACATTTAATTTTAAGTAAGTGGCGCCGAACAATTGTCATAGACACGTCGTGCATAATTGCAGTGTTTCTTGTTGTAGCAAAGCCGTCAGCGCTATACGTAGCAACAATATTTCGATGCAGTGGGTTGGCATCCGTATATGCAATTGCTTTTGGACCCGGACGTTTCGCATCGATTGTCCCTTCAGCTGCATATCTATGCACCCAAAACTGCACAGTCTTCCTCTGTAAACAATCACAAAATTACGTTAAAACCTAACAATTAATATCAACAATGTTAAATTGTTTTGCATTACCTATGTTAAGTTTGGATTTGTTACTTACCGGTAGCATTAATCTCCTCGAAATTTCACTTATGGATACATTTTGTTTATGTAATACTATTATCTCAGCCCTCAAAAGTGTAGACAAAATAATGAGACATGTTGTTTATTATTTGTAAAAAGTATCACTTTCCACAACGATTAATTATTTTTTGTCTCGGAGTAAGTTGTAGGACACACGATCGTGATAGGCAAAAGCGTTATGCCAGGTTAACTTATTATCCGACTCATTTCTTAGTAAATAACTAATAAAGTGGGTAGATGATAATATTCATACACTTAGTTTTTAATTACTCAGATACCCGCGAAACGAGACACGATAGTATAACAATAACAGCGCGGTCTCATAGGACCGGTTGGGGATTCAAACGCTAAAGCAAATATTCTAAGTTTTAGTTTTATTAAACTTCGTTATCATTATACTACAATAAAGTAGAAAAAAAATGTTTTGTCAATGGCGAGGATCGAACTCGATACTCCTTTAACGGCAAGCAAGCACTTAATAATCAGTGCTAAATTACCATCTAATGAATGAAGCGAATTTGTTTATCTGATTCGTAGCAAACACATATATATGTGTGTGTGTATATCGAGTAGTAAACGAGTTATATTTTGTTTACGAGTTGAGCTGGCTACATAATATTACTTGAATAGGTGAATTGGTTGGTGGTATGGTTTTACTTTATTTTTGATTTATACCCACAGCTACTTGATTATTGTGAACATTATTACTGATTACCTACCCATATCATAAAAATATACTTTCCAAAGATTAAGTGTAAGTGTTTGATGTTATTTTAAATAACTATAATAATTTCATAAGTGAATGTTTGCGAAAATAAAAAAAAAGTTGACAATGAAAGTATTGTCAACTAACAATAATTATAATAATAACGTATCTATTATTATATTACGTAAATAATATATGTATTATATATATTATAAAATTATTTATATTACAAGTTATATACAAAAATTTCGTTAATTAATTTCGTAAATATACATAGTTTATATGTATAAAATTACAAAATTATATTTCGAATATTTTAATTATTACAAGAGAGTAACCATAACATTACTATTAAAAAAAAAGCATGAGTAAAACAAAAAGAAAATAACAGATAATTAATTATTATGGGAGTAACTATAACATTACTATTAAAAAACGGGTAAATCAAATAGAAAACAAAAACAAGCAATCTTTCTACTACATCAGACGATAGGAATCGAACTTGGGACCTCTTACTCGTCAGACATGTATCATACGCATTGCGCCACGGCGGAATGACAGTGGCGGCGCGCGCGTAAGAAAACGGAACTAAGCCCCGCACTTCCCCTCTGGGCCGACCAATCGTAGCCGCTCGCTGGGATGACGATGCGCAGACGAGTTAATTTGTAGCACACAACGATAATACCTGTTGTGTTTCACGCGCTTGCGTTTGACACACACATTTATTACGTTAGTGTGGGGGTGCTACGCGAAATAAGTAACAGAGTGTACCTACTAAAGTGCCACTACCACTATAAGTGGTATGAGAAGTTAAATGCGTATTTCTCCCGAATCTTGCATTTATGATTTTGCCTTCTGTATCCTTCATACATCAGTCATAATTTAGACTGACTAGTAAATATTAATTTTCATTGATTTATTTAATCCCAAAAAATCCAACGAGCCATGTATTTTTTCAAATACAATTGGTTAAAGTGGCACAAAAAATAATTGAAAATGGTCTAGACTTACACGTTGTTGATTTATTCTTTTTTTTTACTTTTTTAAAGTAGTTAGTATAACATCGACTTGGAAGCGTCTTACATGACGAGTACAATTTAACTAGTATCTCCTAGCGGCTTTGTTCGCATCCCTATGATACTTAGCGATAAAGTAGCATTCTATTGACGCGAGATTTTTTTAAAATCAGTGCAATAGTTTTTAATTTCATTGAAAATCATAAAGCTTGAAGAAAAACGATACGATATATGTAATCGATTATAGCGAGGGCTGGTTAGCGCACTTTTTCGCACTCATGCGAAAAACGATAAACTGTGTAAGTAGTACCTAAATCGGTAAGGATAGGGGCAGATTTTCGAATAGGCGTATTGAAAAAATATTATCAATTTAGTTTAGTACTAAGTTGGTATGACACAATTTTAATTTGAAAGAAAAACATTTGCGCATTTGTTTTGTTTTTTCCACTTTACGTTTATACCATATTGAAGGAATCAGACACAGATTAGTTTGGCAAATAGGATACAATTCGACATACGAAAATCGATAGCAATCCTTATTCTATTAAGGCACAAAAAAGATCAATTGGTTTGTAGTTAATTATGCAAAACACGTTTTTACTTTTGAAGTCTTCGTAAAAAATATTACAATGGGATTGAATTTTCTACAACCTGTTTGCGTGATTGCAAAAAACTAAACCGAACCGTCTTCATTTAATCTGTTAGAATCTACGCAACTAAAATTATGTGATTTTATCTATTTTTTTAGTTTTTCTAATAGAAACAATCAAAAGCCTACACACTAACACACAGACCTATTTGTTTCAAGTAACTCAAATTCAATAGTACATTTTGATACAAGTGCGAAATATATTGTCATTGCAACTGTGGTGAATACGAGCACAGATCTAGTCCTTATAAAAGGTTGTGATTACAGCTGATAGCTACCGGAAAATTGACCAAGTGCGACCAAGCTGTGGGGCGAACACTAGTTAGTTAATCTTCTTCTTCATCTTGCCCTTATCCCATATTACATGGGTCGGTAAAACACGTTTTATTCTTCCATTCTGTCCTGTCACCTGTATTACTATCACGAAATCCTTTATTTTTATATCAGTCCACTAGTAAATTAATAAACCTGTAAAAATTTTATTCTGTATGGTCACGATAATGACGGTTACTGCAAGCACCATTAGCATAGTCGTGAAAATAGGACGTCACAAGCCTTCTAGGGTTGTGGGCATGTCCTTCCTGCAGACAACGGTGAATCCGTGCGTGTTGTTATGTAAGATACTTTTTGTTTGACCTAGAGCCTTACCATGACGTGTTAAATGACAGGTGTGCGAGCGAGAAAGATGGATGGAGCTCATAAACCTTATGTAGCTTCATCACTTTAACTGTTCAGTTTAGATCGTCATGGATCGCGTTAAGAGCTAGTGGTAGGGCCTCTGATGATGACCAACAAATGTTCACACAGGGCTTCGGATGGTATCAGAGAGCTGAGGATAGATATAAGGATAAAATAAGGCAATCCTGTTCCAATGGAATCAATACTTTCGCAGAAAGAGATTTTTTCTGACTACGTACGGGTTATAAATAGCATTGTAATGTAAAAAACGATACAACGCTATCAATCGATTCTCGTTAAACTAATTATTGAATAATATTTCTATTATTCCTACTATCACATTATACACGTACCCCATGTGTTGTCCCTTTCTGATAATTTACAACATTCACGCAGGCAAAACCGCTGCCAGAAGCTATTTATTCTATATTCTGCAAAGGCCAACTCATCTTAGACTGTCACAAAGCTGTAATACTAGCCTTTGTAGGATCATACAATCATAAAATAATTTAACCGTCCCACCTACCTAATCTCTTTCGACAAGCAATGCGGTAGTCTATTTTTGAGTCCGGTCACAAACGGCACATAAATACGGTGCCTATTAAAATATGTCGAAATGTCTTCGTATATCAGACTTGTCAGAAGTTCCTAACGACCATTTATGAAGCGATGACAAACGTGCATAGCAGTTAAAATAGTGGCATAGTAATATTTGGTTGCCCGCCCGCATTCGGGCGTGTTTGTAATGCGGGCAGCGTTTATGTATGCTCGTATTCGGGCAGGTTAACGCTTGACACGTTTTGAAATAGGATAAACCAGGCATACATACCCCAGTTGGTAATGTGCCCCATTTGAAAAACTAAGATACGAATTTGTAATTTAAATAACAACAAATTTTTAGCAAGTCTTAGTTTTGCAAGTGGGGCACTTTACCAACTGGGACACGTATGCCTGGTATGTCATATGCGTTTTTTTCTCTCTGCTGGAGTCTGTTTCCTGATAACTGCAACCTAAAGGTTGAGGTTTAATTCCTTGGTTGAATTGGTTACTTTTAGACAAATGCGCTCAATGATTAACCACATCATCGCTTCCCATCAAGTTGTTAAATGCGAGCCTAACCTAACCTTACATTTTACAAATTAGCGTGGGGTTGACTATAATAATTTTAAAATATGCCGTTTGCTTCATTATTTACATAAGTCTATAGGCACTTCAATTTGTCAAGTTCAAAAAAGTCATTTAGATTTCCGCATGCTGGTTGGCAACCAAGTGTAATTTCACCTTTCTTCGTGTTGCTGTCTTACTTTATATTCAAATGTCTATAATAAATTACTTATATTGTATCTAACAATAATATTATGTGAGAGAATTCGGTTTATGTTAATCTTGTACCTATTGTTTTGCTATGATTGTGCTTGTGTTTTGCGAATGACTTTTTAGTTGCCGGTCTGCATAAGGTGGTCGCTAACAGTTTGAAGATTTTTATCCAACCGTATAAAAATCTTTTTACATGGTTTATTCTGCCAAACTGCAGCATAGTTTGTTAGCCGTCTTCTCATGGATAGTCTTCTTGAGTAAGTAATTCACAAAGACAGTAAAAACTTTATACTAGAAGTCTAGTAAGAAATTTGTGATCCTAGTTGACCTAATTTAATGAGGACGGGAACTTAACAATATAAGTGCATTATTTATAAGCTTTTCGCAAGCTACTGATGTTTCTTTATTTCTTAATAACAACAGTTTAGCAGAATAACAAGTAGTTTCTTTTTAATATTCGAGTGTGATCTTTAAAAGCTATAATTTCATGCATGCTTTTGCATCAAAACACAAGTTCTTTCTCGAGCAACTTTTCTGTCGCCACACAGTTGCTCAAAACTGGTCCGTCTGACCTTTTAAATTTTGAAATTCTCCATACTTTGTGTAGAATTTCCTTTGTGTGTTGTAACACGCGATCCAGCTATTAAGTGACGTGTCAATAACTGGAATTATGTAGCTTTGTTTTGTATTCATTGATGTTTTTGTTCGCTTTCCGTTTTTGTTTGGCATTAACTTTCGGTAATGTATTGCGTCAATTCATTTTGTTGGTAGGTTAATTTTGAGTTGACTTAATGATTAAAACTGTTGGGATCGTGCGTCATGTTTTTTTTTCGTGTTATTTTAAATTTTAACTTTATGAATGAATTCGGAATCGTAATATGGGCAGTAGGATTAATTGACAGAGAGGATGACCTTGGAATACAAAAGGGCAACTGAGGGAGCAGGGTGTATTTTAGTTGGTAAAAAAATTAACCACTCTATCTGTAGCAGGGGAAGTTATTTGATGATTTCCATCCAAACATAGAAACTGGGATATTATAAATGTATTAAACAATAACAACTACGTATTAGTTTTTGCTTTTCCCCCTAACTGCCTAAAGCGATCCAAAAACACACCGAACTTTGAATCATCAACATCTGCAGTACTCAGCCAGAATCAAACAAGAATTATTATCTCCCATACTATCCCATTCATACCTATCGTGCTTTTGAAGTCCGAATATACGTGCAATAAAATTCCCGCCCAACAATTACTGGCCTGAATCTTTTTGAAGTGCATTGAACAAGTGGCCGATCAGATGGTTTACGATCGCCGGGAATAGAACCGTTTTGTGGCAAACGTGTCGGTAGTTTGGATGCAATAATTTTGTGAGGAACAGTGGGATTCTTGAGGATACAGGTGTGGTTTTAGTCTGTCCACCCAATCCTTTTTGAGCCTGGTAGCCTTTTAAACTTTTTTTTATAATGTAAATGAGAGATCATCTACCTAGCCTTTTCCCAACTATATTAGGGTCGGCTTCCAGTCAAGCCGGATTTAGCTGAATACCAGTATTTTACGAGAAGCGGCTGCCTACTAGACCTCTACAACCCATTAACTGGGGTAACACGGTACTTTATGGCAAGACTGGAGTCAGATTTACTGGCTTCTGACTATTCGTAACGACTGCCAAAAATCCACAAATGACAGCCGAGACCTACGACTTAACGTGCTTTCCGAGGCACGGAAGAAACTCGTTATGTTAAAATGGTTACCCATCCACAGACCAACCTAGGCAAGCGTTGCTTAACCTTGAAGATCGAGCTGTGCGGCTGTTATTATCTAGCCTTGAGCTCCTCGTTAGAGAGTTGATTCATAAATCTTTATCTCATAGTTCAAAAACTTGGAAAAATAGCGTTTATTAGAGTCAATTGTTTATTCCTTCAAGGAGTAAGTGTGATGCATTGGCCGGGTTTTTGCGAGCAGGATATACGTGAAAGAATGTCGGCCATTCAAACGGCCCACGCAGTTTTTGGATGTCAGCTAAAGGACATACATGTTCTACACCACAGTTCTACACTATGTCTCCTATATGATTATAATATTATTACTAGCCCGTATTGTTCCACTGCTGGGCTAATGTCTCCCTCCATTCCTTCCAACGGTCAAGATTTTTTCGCTTCCTTATACCAATTTTTAAAGAAGGCCTCCGGACATCCAGATTAACCTGACATCTACTTCGTTGTCCGCCGCCAGAAACTTCCTGCCCCGTCTATTAGTGTGATATTTTTTTTTGTTGTGGCGGAGAATCGCCACATATTTCCTCCTGCTCTAGGTGGAGAAGTAGGGAGTTTAAGACTTTTACTCACTGAAGCCCACCCGTGTTCCTTTTTGCCCTGTACATTCCAGAGCCACGACAACTCTTTCAAACAATTCAATAGTACTTGTGTGTAGGATAGTTTATAAGCAATGTTTTACATCAATTTATACAGCGAAACAATATTACTTTTAAATATAGCTGATAGTCGTCTATACAAGTATCATCTCCATTTCAGTCGAAAGACGTCCAATCATCTACTCTTGGACATTGGCCTATCCCAAGTATCGACCACCGGTTCTGTGCCTTTCGCATCCATCCATTCCTGCGACCCTCACCTTTTGGAAGACCTTTCAACGCTGTGTCTTCCGTTACGTGGTCGCCACTCTAGAACCTTTCGTCTCCATAAACCATTGGTTCTGTGAGCGTGACCACTGCCATTTAACCTATCAATACCCGCGAAACGAGACACAATAGTAAAACAATAACAGCGCGGTCCAATGAGATCGGTCGGGGATTCATGAATTAAGTTTGATGATTCTTCGGCTGTCTACTTAAAACTTGCAAATAGCTCTAAATTAAATACGTACTTGTTTACAGCTCAATATGTTTCGTATCATTCGTTTTACGATGTGTTACTATTCGCAGTGTTAAAATAATGTATTCTTAGTATCACGATTTGCGAGGCATTACCAGTTATCGTATGTGTCATATGACGGGTTGATATCTGCCTATTAAAATAAATTGAAAACCTCATCCTGAAAACTGACATGTGAATGTACTGTAACAGCATTAAAATTATTATTTTCTGATTGAAAAACGCAATTGATTGGACTGTCATTTATCGAGGGAAATTAGTGGTGTGTTTTTGATGATTCTCCCATAATTTGATAGTTTTTGTTTAAGGTGGGAAATCATCTAATCTCTATCTCGCTCTAGGAAGGAGCAGGAAAGCGTGTCAGACTCCTACGTTATGTTATTTCAATTGTTTTTTACGTTTGCACTAGGAATTACTCCTATATCGTAGGTACGTTTACAAACATATAAACTCATATACAACAAAACCCAAAACACCAATCTGTGAGCCATAGAAATATTTACTCCGTGCGGGAATCGAACTAACGACCCGCAGTGTAACCACCAATCTCTCAACCACTGCACCAACCGTGTCTTCATGTTGCTATAATAATAATTTATATTTATAGCAGAACAACGTTTACCAGGTCAGCTGATAAACAATAAACTACTAGTATTTATTTCCAAACCTGTTTAAACAAGGACTTGATGCGTCTAGTCTAGTTTTATAGTCTTATGACATTTAAAATTACTAGAGTATGACCTTGGCCTAATGCAATCGATTTAATGATCTTGTACAGTTACGTAAATGTATCATTATGATTAAATTATTATGCACTAGTGATGGTTACTGAATACTGGGGTCGATAATTTGGCTCCGCTCATATTTTCTGATTGACTGGTCTGATTTGTAAGGTTAAGTGGCGACCTTGCTTAAGTTGGTAGGTCTGGCGACTTGGGATTGTAAGTTTAAAGAAGCTTTACCTTCTATCTATATAATTATATGAAAGGATATAGTAAGTGACTGACATATCAACGCACCAGCGAAACTATTGAGTTTAGGGCCATGTGCACCGACATAAGTTTAAGATAACCATCTGATTAACGTCAATAACCGACGATAAGGAACAGGAAATATTGCTAAAACAGCCGTTTTAATATTAAAACAGTCGATTTGGTGTCGGTGAACATCGCCCTTAGAGTCTTCTGTGATTAGACGAGGCATGAATATTCCAAAATTTAACCCCTAAGAGGATGAAATAGGTTTCCAAAGTTTGTACCTACTTTCAAGCAGGTAAAGCCGCTGGCTGGCATACCTATAAAAGGACAAATTGACTGATGTATCACCACGCATTCAAAACTACCGGGAGCAGAAACATTATATTTTGAAAAGAGCTGAAAGCTAAAGTTTATGACGTAGGCGAGCACATTATTGCCTACCTCGACCTGTTGTCATAGCCCCAGGTCAGTTATTTCGTCCAGTTCATCTCATTATCGTCTACACTGATGACCTAGATTCGTCAATGAAGAAATAAATGTTAATTCTTAACTCCTTATCAAAGCAGTTAAGACATCTTATGAAACTCTTGTCAAAAATAAAAAATGTAACTTCAACATACAAAGTTCAAAAACCCGATAACTCAACAATATTTAAAGTAAATCTCCGAAAAAAAACGCGACAAAAGATTCTCCGTCTATAAAAAACGTCGATCGTAACCCACTTACGACCAATGTCAGCTGTCACCGATTACGTGGTGTTACGCAAACCTGCGCGTACACAGACCCCTCCCCGCATTTCTACTGACCTCGAAGCAACCGGCACTTTCGCTGGAATCGATCTGTGTTCTACACTGGAAGCGGTCCGTTTTTGTGCTCTTATAGTACGGCCGCTAAAAGTTGGCGAGTCTGAAGTTAGGCTCTGAGAATTTTGACGCTTGAAGTCTCTTACAAAAATAAAGGTTTTAAAAAAATAAATTCAATTTGCAGTGGTTATTGCTGTTAAAAATTGCAAATTGCATTATTATATTATTACATTATATTATTTATTTAAATAATAAAAAATAAATAAATGAAATTTGCAATTTTTAACAGCAATAAGCACTGCAAATTGAATTTATTTTTTTAAAACCTTTATTTTTGTAAGAGACTTCAAGCGTCAAAATTCTCAGAGCCTAACTTCAGACTCGCCAACTTATAACGGCCGTACTGTCGACAGATGATTCTGCACCTATGTTTACAATGCCATTTCTTACACATAGGTGCAGAATTATGTGCGAAGTAGAGGATGTAATTAAGTTTATTGCTGTTATTAACTTCGCACTGTTTTTTTTTTGTTACCAAGAAATAGCAGTGTAGTGTAAATTAATTGGTACACGTTTAAGTGTGTTACCTACATGAGTGTACACTGTAGTGCAGTGGTGATAAAAAAATGACTCTGATTTGACAAGATGGATGGACTTGTTTGCTTATAAAAATACTAGGCGCTTTGTGAAATTGTTGTCGCTTCTAGTTGTTTTATACGTTTCGGTAGCCAGACAAGTTGTCTTGAGTTGTTGTTTGACATTCGAAGAGGCTTGAACTCAGTGGAATAAGGGACCAGGTGTATGGTAGCTTATAACGTACTATTTAAATAGGCCTTTTTCTATGTGTTTTTGTTTTGCAAATTAACACATACAAATTTACTCTTCCATAAGCTTGTAGAAAAAGTAGGTACTAATAGGTTTTTTGTTTCGTAATTATTAGTTTCTGGAGTTTTAATGAGATTTTTTTCGTGTGAAATTCAGTGACTATTTTAATCATTCGCAAATTGATTGCTAGTGGATATTGTGTTGTTAAATTTGTGTAGTTTTATATCAAGTGCCTGCACAGCAATCTCGGTTAAATGAAACTGAGAATTTTTTTGTAGTATTGAACATTTCAACGAAACTTGCCGCGAAGACTAATAAACTTTTAAATGAATTACATTCGTATTCTAATGGTAAAAAGTAAAGCTGTATTCACACGGATTTAAAAGGGCGAAAACATCATATAAAAGTGTATTGTGTTTAAAGTCGAAGTTGTAGTTCAAATTAATTTTTCGAGTACCGTAATTAGAGACGTAATAGAAAGACAATAGGTGTGCGGACGCCGGCGTCCGCTCGGGGCTCAAGATCATTGTGGATTTACTTGAACCATTCATCTAAAACTAGTAAACTCAGCCAATTAATTTATTCCAAACTTACGAGATTTGGAATTTTAAAACTTAAACTTTGCCTTATTCGGTAAAATATTGAAATAACCACATACCATTATCGGTGTTTGGTAAAATATAAAATAGAAGCCAATATTTACAAATGAAGTAAGGCCTTGCAGAGTCATCGCTTGTATCGTGGTATCGGTACTCGTTATATCGGAACCGGTTTCGGTATTAAGAGCCACTGCATTAGTCATTGCGAAAAATACGATATTCTTGATGTTGTATGTTACGGCTGTACGTGCTTTCAAAAATATTGTAAATATACTACCTGCTTGTTTGTTATTTTTTCCTTCCGTAGGTAGGCGATGTTTCTTCTCTACTCTGACTTAAAATAAGGAACACTTTAAACTTA